>OY748308.1:13334699-14814820 GCA_963556515.1 Nudaria mundana
CGGATGTTCGTTTCTCAGCAAGCTCTTGACCGATAATTAAATTTTTTTCACCTAAATTAATAGCTGATTTCAATTAAGGTCGTGACGAAGCTCAAATATTCAATTTAAACACAAAAAGAAAAACACTTCGCTCAATACAAAGCCGCGCACTGTTTACAGCAGCGTAGCTTTACCTAGTTATAACTTAATCCAGCGATCTCACAATTCTCAAGTATTAAGGGCCCAGATCGTGAAAATCACCGAAAAGAGTGTTACGATTTTTCATATTTAACCTATTTACATATGATTAATAACAACGATAATTTGTACATATTAAAATGAAAGACCAAAAATTATGTTAATGCTAATTTTAACTCTTAAAACCCTGTAGTTGTTATATAATAAACGTCAACAAACGCACAAAATTGAGAAAAAATGCGAAAACGTGCCTTCGTATTTTTCAGATTTAACCCAATAAATCAACACAAATTGATAAAAAGAAACACTTTTTGAACACTGAAAAAACCAATAAATATAATTTTGTACTTTTTTTTGTACCTTTACAAACAAAGACTTCCCCTTTTAAAGCCCTAAAATCTAGATATATTTTACGTAAATTCTCCACAGAAAAATGTATGAAAAATCATTCGCGTTAATTCTATGGCGCACTGGCGAGAATCGTACAATCGCGATTGTACGATTCTCGCCAGTGCGCCATAGAATTTCAAAGCGACTCCACGCGTGTCGGATGCTCCAGCAAAATTACGTGTTGTGAATTTGTGTTTTTTGTGAAAAACTGTAAGTACAATATTTTTATAACTAATTTACTTTCAGTAAGTAGAAAGTACCGATATAATGAAAGTCTGAAAGAAAACCATGATGGAACTAGATATAAATCGTAAGAAATACAAAATTATTTACTTTGTTGAGTAGGTCATTTTATGAACCTTGTAAAGTAGGTATCAACTCAGGCTTGAAACAATTAAAGCCCTGCCCACTTTATTTTCTCGAGATATGAACTGGCGGGGTATGACAGGGTATACTATAACTTTATACTACTATAACTTTCAATCATCTAGTTCTCTGCACGACATACATAGATTTTTCAACATGATAAAGGCAATATGTATCATAAACGTATTGGTAATCGAGGGTCTCTTTTCGCAGGATAATTTGCTGAGTGCCATGCCACCGAAAAGAAAATTTAGTACGCATTATAAAAACGTGAAAGCCAAAAGATCTCGGAATAAAATGTAAGTTCCTCCCTACTTATTTATTTATCTGCCTACTTGACTACGTCTTGTCTAAATACCTAGAAAAAATTTACGAGATTTGTGTTAGTGTCAAGTAAAAATCCTAGTTTTATTACTTTTATTTGTGTGTATGCTTATCATGTCTTAGTAGTAATAATAATATAATCTATTTGCATTTTGAACAGGGTAGGTACATTACAAAGCTAATAGGTACAATGATTTAGATCGCCTGATTCAGACATATACCTACAATAGCATGTAAATATTGATTTGACATGTAATTAGATAGGTACACAATCAGAATTATTTTTTATAAAAAAAATCAAGCCATTATCTTTCTTTACAGGAACTAGTTATTGACAACCGTCAAGAGGGAAAGGTGGATGAAGTGGAAGTTGGGCGTAGAGTAGTGGATATTTCTTTTTTTTTTTAAAGCTCTTCAGGCCATAGGGGATCACGGTCCAATGGATTGTAAGTTAAGTTACCTCAGTATAATAGGTGAAGTAAAAGTTGGTCTGGACTCAAAACTCATCATAAAATGTAGTATGTGTAATATGAAATTTACTGTGTGTTTGGTTGAAAAGAAAGAAGATAGCATGGAAGTGAATCATCAAATTGTGTCTGGTATCATACCATCTGGTGGGAGCTACTCTCAGTTAAAAACATTAAGTGCCGCAGTAGCCCTACCAATCATGTCACCTTCATTATACAATGAAATTAATAATACGGTTTGCGATTGGTGGGAGAAGACATTCCATGGCAGAAGCTGCCAAGGAAGAAGCGGAGTGCGCAGTGTCTATAGGTAGTGTTGATAAAAATGGTACACCATTAATATCTTTTGCTGTTGACGGTTGTTGGAGCAAGAGATCTTATGGTAAGAATTTTTCCGCCTTATCCGGCGCAGCTGCGATAATTGGCATTAAAACTAATAAAGTATTGTATTTTGGAGTTAAAAATAAATACTGCGTAGTCTGTGCACGAGCCGCAAAGAGCAACAGTCAGCCCCCGGAACACCATTGTTTCAAGAATTATTCAGGATCATCTACCGGGATGGAATCGACCATAATAGTTGAGGGTTTTAAACGTTCCTTTGTATCAACAAAGGAACGTTTAAACCCACGGTGTAATTTATAATAAATTTGTAGCAGACGGCGATTCCAGTACTTATAAAAAAATATTAGATTCGCGTCCGTACGATAATTTAATAGTAGAGAAAATTGAATGCAAAAATCATCTTTTACGAAACTACTGCAATAGCTTGGAGAAATTGTCGAAAGACACTAAGTATCCTTGCGAATTGCGGAAATTCCTAAAAGAAAGGTATTTGCGTTTAAGAACGGGTGTAAAATGCGCGATTAAATATTGGGGGGATCAAAATCAGTCACTCGAAGAAAAAATAAAAAATCTTAGTGAAGATATCCTAAATGGTCCACAACACGTATTTGGTAATTACCAACATTGCAAGGAGTATTTTTGTAGACCTGACACTCGTCGAATAGAACCTGTTGGGTTACTTCCAGCAATTGTTGGATGCGGATTAATGGACGTGGTAGAAATTTTAAATAAAATACTGTCATATCATTCTAGAAGTTTAATTCATAATTGCACAAGTAATATAGTTGAAAGTTTTAACGGAGTAATTGCCAAATTAGTTGGGGGTAAGCGTGTAAATTATTCTTCCCGTGGTTCTTATGCGGGCCGATGCGCAGCTGCTGTTGTGTCTTTTAATACGGGATCGATTCATAGTAAAACTCATGAAGTCATATTTAAATCTAGTCCTAATCCTTTGATCGCGAAAGTGGAAAATAGTAATCGTAGAAACCGTTTAATTGCTAAACCTAAATTAAGATTGAAAAAAAAGCCACAACGCTGTATCGAAAGACGCTCACTATGGACCAAACTGCGAAAAACCTGATCTGAGTCCAGAATTATATGAGAAAGCCAAGTCATCTTTTTTAGTTGATTTAAAGTTGTCTTGTGCTGAAAGAGAGGAGCTTGAAAGGTCGACCCATTTGCAAAGAAGTAGTGCTGAGTGGATGAGTACAAGGAGAAAATTACTAACCTCATCATCGTTCGGGGAAGTTTGTAAAAAACGAGAGAGCACAAGTTGTGCTGCTCTTGTTTGTAAAATCGTTTATGGTAGTAATATCTCCAGTTTGCCTGCTGTACGGTACGGTATCGAAAACGAAGAAACTGCAATTAGACAGTTAGACATTCAAGAGAATATTAGTATACAAGGTTGCGGTTTGTTCGTCGACGATCAATATGAATTTCTTGGTACTACACCAGATGGCATTTATGCAAACGGTTTAATTGAAATTAAGTGCCCACATTCTTTAGCTGGCATGACTCTTAATGAAGCAATGGCCAAACATACCTTTTGGGTTAAGGACAAGGCTTCCAAGGGTTATGTCATAAATAAAAATCATTACTGGTATTTCCAAATTCAGGGACAGCTACATATAACTAAAAGAAACGTTTGCATGCTTGGCATCTGGTTTGGTGCTACTGTACCTATGAAAGTTTATATTATAGAAAAGGACGACAAATTTTGGAAGGAGAAAATGGAGATGAAATTAGTTAGATTTTATTACGATTGCCTCCTTACAGAATTAGTTGATCCTCGGCAGTCACGAAGCATGCCTATTTGTGACCCGCCCAATGTCATAGAGGCTATGAAAGAGAGGAAAGAAAGAGCTTTACGTGTTTTGAAAAAGAAGAACGCCTAATGATTTTGAAAGAGACTGAGGTAACTTAACTACCCAGCCGGTCGATTCACGTAAACACGCCAGTCCAAAAGTCGTTTTAACTTAGAAACTTAGAAATCGCCTTTTGGCTTTCTGTTTTTAACGCACTTACTTATCTAGTCTTGGATTGTCATAAATCTTCCAATAGCTCAATTTCTATACAATTCCTATACGATTTTGAAGAGTTATCTGGTGTAAACCCAAGGTCCGATCCTAATGAAATTAAAATGTGACCACACGGGATGCACCAGCTTTCAAATAAAAAAAAGAATCATCAAAATCGGTTCAAAAAATACAGCGAATTGAGAATCTTCTTTTTTTAAGTCGGTTTTTAAGTCACTACGCTACGGTTTTTATTACGTGAATCGGGCAGCTGGTAACATTTTCATTCTGATAGGTTTTGCAATAGCAATTGATTTTATCATCAAATTAGTAGAAATCAGAATTTGATCAGTAATCATTAAAATGAAAAAAACATTAGAATTTTGAACTCATATTTTGTTATTGTTTACTTTCATTAAGTATATGAATAATTTATAAATTTCATGTTTGTTTATAACTAATTTTTGCACAACCCTAGTGTAAAGTTCGTATATCGGGAGTTCAATGAAACAACAGCTGATCGCTAACTAGTATATTGTCGACTGACTTATAGAGGTACCGTTACATTCCTGCCGCTAACGCTAATGCGGGTAGTAACTAAATACTTATATTAGATATACCTACACTACATCCCTCCCCACTTAATTAACAACAATAGCAACCCCTAAAGAATATGCGACATCGGTACCTGATAAAATACTTACTTACAACAAATAAATGTACACGGTTACTACAAGGAAACTAATATTAAATTTACATTTAACCCTTATTTTGTCTACACTTTCGAACGGGACGAGGTTGGGGCGGTACAGGTGACACAGGAGGTGCCGCAACCTTGTGAGAAATTGCTTCCGTCGGTTTCTGTTCCATAAACGGAGAGGGCGGGCGAACCTCCTCCGTACTTAAGCCTATCTCGGACTGCTCTATCGCGACTTGTTTAGGTGATAACGTAACATCACTTTTTAAGTCGATAATTGACCGTCTAGAATCTGTGGGGATCACCAGCGAACTTCTCGACCTACGCTTCAGTTGGTCGATATGCCTGTGAACCTCGTTACCCTTCCTATCTACGATTGTGTAATCAGTTGACCCTAATGATCTAGCTACGGTACCTGGCTGCCAGTTATCAGCTTTCAAATATTGACGATACCAAACATCTTCACCTACTTCTACTTTCCTATCCACCCCACCCTTAGCTTTTATCTGCCCTTGCTGTACGTTGCTCACTTTCTTTTCCCGGTCCGGTTTCAGCGCATCCAATCGAGTACGTAAACGCCTTCCCATCAACAACATTGCAGGGGTCTCGCCCGTAGAGCAATGCTCAGTGTTACGGTAATACGAAAGGAAATTATTAATAGATCTTTCAATGTTTCTACCCTCCGTTAATGCCTTTTTAATAACTTTCTTTAGCGTTTTCACAGCGTTTTCCGCAGCTCCATTTGAAGCTGGGTGATACGGCGCCGTTAAGATGTGCTCGACTCCATCCTCTCCTAAGAACGCTCCAAATTCCGCGCTGGTAAACGGTGGGCCATTATCTGTGACGATTTGCCTAGGTACTCCGAACCTACTCCATAATTCCCTAAGTCTAGATATGGTACTACGTGCAGCGGTACTCGACACTAGAAAAATCTCTAACCACTTGGACATAGCATCTACTACGACCAGATAAATTTTTCCATCAATGGGGCCCATAAAATCAGCGTGCAAACGCGACCACGGACGTCCCGGCCATGGCCAGGCGCAGGGCGGGGCACGGGCGGGTGCATCCGCGTGCGCTGCACAGACGGTGCACGTGCGGCACTCGCGCTCCACTGCCTCGTCGATGCCCGCCCACCACACGTAACTGCGGGCTATAGCCTTCGATTTAACTATGCCCATATGGGGTTCATGTATCAATTTTAAAACTCTCTCCCGACAGACGTCCGGTATTACCACCCTATGGCCCCACATAATGCAGCCCAATTCCTCGTATAGCTCTTTTTTTCTATTAAAGTAAGGTTGCATTCCCGTTATGTCACAGGTCAGTGGCCAACCGTCGCGTATATACGCAAGCACCCGGCTCAATATAGGGTCTCGTAACGTACGTCTTTTGATATCCCTATAATCTAATAGTAAAGCGTCCTGTGCGAAATGTAAATAGGTCTGTTCCGGGATTACATCCCGTGTATGAACAGCGGAATTAATTGGTAATCGTGATAGCCCGTCGGCACAATTTTCATTCGTTTTAATGTACTCAATTTCATAGTCATAAGCCGATAAAATAACTGCCCAGCGTTGCATCCGGCTCGCCGTCATGGTTGGTATTCCCGCACTAGGACCGAAAATGGATACTAATGGCTTATGATCCGTACGCAATATAAACTTACGACCATACAAATATTGATGAAATTTTTTAACGCAGAAAATAATCGCCAATGCCTCACGATGAATTTGTGAGTAATTGCTTTCCGCCAGAGTGAGCGTACGCGATACGTAAGCAACTGGGCGCTCCCCCCGTGAGCCGCGTTGTGATAGTACACCCCCAACGCCGCGCCCGCTTGCGTCACACGTTACGATAATAGGTTTTGTTGAATCATAATGGGCCAAGACCTCACTACTCACTAACGCTCTTTTAACTTTCCCAAAAGCGTTATCACACTCCTTATCCCAGTCCCAGGGAACCTCTTTACGCAAGAGTCTGTGCAAGGGCACTAAAAGTGAACTTAGATTTTTGACAAACCTCGCAAAAAAATTCACCATTCCAAGAAATGATCTCAACTCTGATATATTCCCGGGAGGATCGATTTTTAAAATCGCGTCAATCTTAGTACCATCTGCTTTTATTCCATGTTTTGATACTACATAACCCAAATATTTAACTTTATCCGCTAAGAATACACATTTACTCTTTTTTAATTTTAACCCATTTTCCCCTATCCGTTTTAGTACCGCTTCAAGGGCTTGCAAATGTTCAGCTTTAGTTTTCCCGCCAATTATGACGTCATCCAAAAACCACTGTACATTAGGAATACCTTGCAATAAATTCGTCATAATGCGTAGAAATATTCCCACGGATGATGATAAACCGAAAACTAACCTATTATAACGGAATAACCCTCTATGGCTGTTAATTACAGTGTATTTATTTGAATCGTCTAATTCCACTTGATTATACGCGCTAGATAAGTCAATTTTACTAAAAAATTGAGCACCGTTCAGACCTACTAACACATCATCAATTTTGGGTAAGGGGTAACGGTCCAACAAAAGCACAGGGTTTAAAGTAGACTTGTAGTCCGCACAAATTCGTAACGTACCGTCCGCCTTATTTACCGGCACAAGTGGCGAAGCCCAGTCCGAACACGGCACCGGCTCGATGACGCCGGTGCTCAGCATCGCGTCGAGCTCGGTATCGACGCGCTGCCGCAGCGCGTACGGCATCGGCCGCGCGCGATGGAACACGGGCACCGCCCCGTCGCGCACCCGCAGCGTCGCCTTGCCACCAGTGTACCGTCCCAACCCGCCGCTGAATACTTCTTTATACCTGTTGAGTAACATACATATTTCTTTATCGATATGCACAACATTATTATAAACATTTTCGTCAATAAAATTACATCGGAATTTGGGTATTTCAATTTGCAATTCGGCTAACCATTGTCTACCAATTAAAATAGTGGAGCCTCCTTCAATCACAAATAATGCTAAATGCTTCTTCACTTTATTATATTGTACTAGCGGCCTTATAATACCTAAGGGCTTAATTTTAGTACCATCGTAAAACTTTAAAACAGTATTATCGCTTTCTATGGGTAAATGGCTAAAGTTTAACTCGTAAACCAACTTACTTATGCACGAAATAGCCGTGCCTGTGTCCACTTCCATATTGATCACTATATTATCCACTAAAACTGGTAAACTCACCGCCTTATAATGGTTTAGTGCCATAAGATTCAACTCCATTTCATCTTCTTCCTCACTGGAACCAAAGTCACCGAAATGTACTTCCCGGTCTGCACTGCGATTTATGTTTACATTATGCATTTGGCCGTCCCGTTCCGGACATACCCGGCGCAAATGCCCCACGCGTTGACATCTACTGCATACAAAATTCCGATAACGACATTTTGCTAATGGATGATTCACCGCTCCGCAAGCAGTACAGCTGTTCGAAACCGCTGTGTCATTCCGCTCTGACCGTTGGGAAAACGCTGGCCGCGCGCGCCCTCTACTGGCACGCGCCGACGATCTCGCCGCACCGAACGATGGCCCGCGTTTACTGCGCTCCTCGTTAGATAACGCATGCACGGGTACCGATGTCGATGCTTCGGTTGACCCCTCGACTATAGCTGCGTCCCTCTCCGCCGCCTCCAGCGAGCATGCCATCTTCATAGCCCCCGCGAATGTAATGCTATCTTCCTCCGCAAATAACCGTTGCCGGATGACGTCACTTTTCAGACCACATACAAATTGATCGCGTAAGCTTTCGTTCAAGTTGGCGTTGAATTTACAATAGCGAGATAACTTTTTCAACTCCGCTACATAGGCCGCAATATCCTCCGTCGCCCCTTGTCGCTTTTGACGGAACCGATATCTTTCCGCCAATGAAGATGGCGCCGATTGTAAATGTTCACACAACAATTTCCCCGCGGTCTCGTAAGTCAATTCAGACGGTTTTTGTGGACTGGCGAGATTGACTAATAGCTCATATGCTTCGTCGCCCATACTCGCTATCAAAGTTGCTAGCTTCATGTCCTCCGCTACCTTATTGACCTTAAAATACATGTCTAGTCTGTCCATGTACGACGACCACAAACCTGACCGCACATCAAATTCGCGCAACTTTCCGATAGACATGGTTTGTTTTTCGTGGGCACGACACTTTTACCCGACACAAATATCTACCACGCACTAACTTTTATCTCGTCGCCAATGTAAAGTTCGTATATCGGGAGTTCAATGAAACAACAGCTGATCGCTAACTAGTATATTGTCGACTGACTTATAGAGGTACCGTTACATTCCTGCCGCTAACGCTACTGCGGGTAGTAACTAAATACTTATATTAGATATACCTACACTACACCTAGCACGCTTTTTAGATGGCGACTCATATTTTGTTATTGTTTACTTACTTTTAATTACATGAACCATTTTTATACTTGTGTTTCATTTATTGACAATTTTTTGAACAACCCTCGAAGATTTTTTAGATTGCGAGGTGATCGTAAACAAAAAGTATTTGAGTTTACGCAATAGGCACATTTCCTTGCGTAGATATAAACACTAGCGAGGAAAGGCTTGATGTTATTTCGACCGTACTTCCTACTGAATTTGCAATTATTTTATTGAATGATAATTTTACGAAATAAGAATAAACTTTGGTAGTAAAATTACAAATAAATACATACTCGTAGTTGGAATTTTAGGTAAGTAGAATACAAAAAGGTCAGTCCGGACCTGCTCTTGATTGTTTATTATAAATAGAAAATCATAAAAATTGTGTCTCAAACTACTCTTATTTATTTATCTAGTAATTAGGATCATTTTATAACGAAAACTACTCTTAGAATATTTTACAAATAGGCAGTCGTTTATTTCCAATAATTCAACATTTTTGTTATGCTGTAAATATTCAACTTCAATAACAATAACTCAACGTGGAACGTTTGTCGCAAAACATTTTCAAAATCGCGGTCTCTCTGGGTCATTCACCCGCCCGTCGGGTGATTCGGAAAACAATAGCGCTGCTGTCGCTCAAAATCGACTTCGTCCGAGCGCGATCTGGGCCCTTAACATCCCGATGAACACGTATTTGTATTAGGTAGGTAAGTAATACCTAATCCTAATACCTGTTCCTAGTATGCAGACTGAACAAAATACGTTTGCTTTTGTGACAGTACCTAAATAAAATAATAAATATTGCACTCTGTGGTCAAAATTGTTGCATTCCACTTTGACAGCTACGGCGCGGCGCTAGCTGTCATCTGTCAAAAAAAGAATGCCACCTGATTACAGATAATGTAGGTACTAAATTCATGTAGGTACATACCTACTTAATTATCCTATATACATCATTAGGTATGACTTATCCCCGACTAAATAATTAATTACTCAACGCGCACGCCCACATGCTACCACAACCGCTTTGTTTTATTTAGGTACTATAAATAGTATTAATGCTCTAAGAAAACATGGCAGTACCTACCTATCGACTAAAATCTCGGTATTTTCTGCGATTTCATTCGTTAAATAAGTATAGACTTAAATCGGTGGCTATGCTAGGCTCTGCCCGCTACCATAGCGCTCGGGGAGAGTTTGTCGATAACCAATGATATCACAGGAAATTTCAAAAAATGTTTTTAATTAGGTCACGTGATCGAAAGTTTCATTTCGTCATCATAATAATTATAGAATGTTATGTAAGTCATCCAGGTAGGTACCTACTTGGTACTGTAATGTAAAAATACGAGTAAGGATCTTAAATTCCCAAGCCAGCTTCACCTCTAAGTGATTGCACCTGCGGAATAACGGAGGAAGTCCTGGCAAACATCAAACTTATATCGTAATACAGTAGGTATAAAATAATGCCCGTTCTGTATGTATGCTTAGATGTATGTATGGTTCTCGAGGAAGGTTTTTGTGTAGGTAAGTATATAATTTGTCAAGCGGGCGAAACTGCAGGCGTCACATGGAATCCGTCTAACATGGAATCCGTCTTAAGTGGCCAGAAGGTAGTTAAGTAGATACCTTTAAATTTTTAAGTACCTACGTTTCGATATCAATAGATTGTAGGAATGAAGAGCTTATTCCTACAATCTATTCAGGGACAGCAGTGTTTTGGCAAAGAAATGCGTTTTTTAAAGTTAAAAATCTTGTAAACGGATTCATAAATCAAAATATTATCTTAGCAACCTCTTTAATATAATATACCTTTCTAATGATACCTCACACGATGGTGTTTTCACATTGCACGATAACGACACACGATATCGTGACGAGTGACGATATCTTAAGTAGCAGCACTAACTTTAAGTTACTTTTATAGTTTTCAATTAAAATAAAATCAAAATCAGTTCATCCAGTCGAAAGAGGTACCTAACAAACATAAAAAAAACAGGTAAGTACATAGTCAAACTAAGAACTTCCTCCTATTTGGTGGTCAGTTAAAAAACTTGAGAAACGAAAGTTTTAAGCGTATGTACAAATACCTAATTATTCTATCTATTTTCAACCGACTTCCAAAAAAGGAGGAAGTTCTCAATTCGACCGATTTAAATTTTTTTTTGAAATGAAAACTACTACTTAGGTACCAGGTGGTCCCTTTTCAATTTGGTCCCATTCCGACAATTATTTGGTCCCATTCCGACAATTATTTGGTCTCATTCCGACAATTATTTGGTCCTTTTCAATTTGGTCCCATTCCGACAATTATTTTATCCAATTTCAGTAATTTGAAGTTGGTTGTTGTGTCAAATTTTGACGAAAATTTTTCAAATATCAGATGTCAGCCCCGGAAACCTCTGAAATGTTGGCGATAATACAAGAGGAGCAAACATCACCAGTTCCTTCTATACAATTACAAGAGGACGAGACACTTGAAGGAACCGAGCCATGTTGCACTTGCTGTCTACACGAACACTATCAGGTCAGTTTCAGGGCTTCTTGATGTCAATGCCTATTGTTATTACATTATTATTATTTTTAATTCCGCAAGACCGCGGCCGCTACCATGTCCATTGCTGCGGGCGTCTCTGGTACACACCAGAAGGTATTTCAACTGGCGCCCGGCGGACTTTGGCCACGTGTGTGGCCTCTTCGGGGGTTTGGTCGGAATGAAAATCCCGCGTCGTTGGGATTGGATTTTATCCCGCGTCGGTGAGTGAATATGGTCGCGTGCTGTGGGACTGAGGCCGACGCCCCGCAGCAAGTCAAAGAGCACACTAGAAGTTTTCCGACAGTCGCACGCACTCCTTGCTTAGCGTGTATTGAGCGACTAGCACTACTAAATGAGGACTCTATGCGCTAAGCAAACCCCGCCGACCTGTGGGGCTTTAACCTAATAGCAGCTAATAGTTAAAATACATGTACTCTTTACAGATAAACCAAAACGCAGTCTCCGGCGGTAGTGTAGGTCGTCGTGATACGATATCCGTAGATCAAATCGTAAAAGAAAAAGAGATACAACTTCGAGCTGAATACGATAAATTATTAGAAAAGAAAATCTCACTAGCCCGAGAGAGATTCAATTTTGTTTTACAGTGAGTATTAAAACAATACTTTGACTTGGGCTTTTGGCGAGCGCGTGGCTGGTAGCCCTTTAGGTAACCTCAAGCCAACCTCACAGTCACCTGCTAATGGTCTACCTGTCGATCAACAGACCCCGCGGTCTCATACCTTTGGCAGCGGGGTATGCGTGTTAGTGGCGTCTCCGGAGACCTACCGGCAATGAGCTCACCATGCTACGTAAGACCAGCAAAGCAAACTAAAACACGAAATTAAGATAGTACCTACAGAAGTTATCTTTCCGTTATGTTTGAGATTGACACTGATCTGAACTATTTGTCCAAGAATTAGAGTGATACGAGTGCCACTAACACTATTCCTACCTAGTTTTCTGTGCATAAGGCAAAGTTAATAATCTTAGCTGTACAATAATCTTGACTGCCTAGGTGGCGCAATGGTATGAGTATGCGACTGCCGTCCCTGAGGTCCCAGGTTCGATTTCGAGTCGAATCAAATTATTTGTGTGATCCACAAATGTTTGTTTCGGAGTATGGGTGTCTTCTATGTATAATAATGTATGTATTTAGAAATATATAAGTATGGCGAAAATCCATGTCAAAGTAATGGTAAGTAAGATGTTCAAACTTTTTAAAATAATTACATCCTTCTCGCAAAAATATAAGACATTAAAATGTCGACAAATGTTTCACCTCTAAACGAGGCAGTCTCAAGACTGTCTCAGAGAGAACAGCTTGTTCTCTCTGAGACAGTCTTGAGAATGCATTTGTCAGCATGCAGAATGCAGTTGTTAGGGTTATATGACGTTGTGTGAGAATGTCGTAAAAATATTTATTTATTTAGCGCTAGCGCCGAGATACCTATTTAAATAGAGCATAGAAAATGAAGTACATACATGAGACTTCTCTCTGTACCTTACCGAGGGAAAATTTAAAACTACTATTAAAAAGTATCTAATGAATAAAGCGTATTATTCAATTAAATATTATATTGATGACAGATGCCTGGAAATAATATAGGTTATATACTTCACATGCTGCCTATAAATATGTATTTGTGTAATAAATAATAATGTAAGTACTTTGTAAAATTACATAAAAAAAGGTTCACCACGCTGAGTTTCTTGCCCTTCTTCTCGGGTGTCTGCTAATCGAATGAGCGGATTTCTTGACATTCAAAAAGTGTGTATTAACTGCTCCTATTTTGAATAAAAATATTTTGGTTTGATTTGATTTTGACGTACTATCTTCTGCTTCTTCTTCTTTTTTTAAAAACGTGGCTCCATCGATTTTCATCGATGATTTCTCCAATGTCAGGTTAACGCCTGATTTTTCCCGCACAGAAGAACTAGTAACTCTGAACTAGTTCGCGGTGCGGGACAAGGAAACGTTGTTCGGTATTGCAATTGAGCGTTTGGGCCTGGATTTTTGCCCAAACCTGTCACGCGCTCCGCAAAAAACCAAGTCCGACGTACTATCTTATCTCTGTGATAAAAGTGTAAGTACCAATAATTTATGCCTACCTACCATACTCCATAGAGGGAACTTGATAAATATTGGTAAGGCGATAGGTTGAAACCTTGGGACTTATGAGATTTGGAAAGAAATAAAACCATGCTTTTGGCGTCGGAAATGTTTATTTAGTTGTCCATAGTTATAATATCCGAATGGGAGACCATCATATTATATTGCTGTCTGTCCGTTCGCACACCTATGTCTCAAAAACGGCACGTGCTATTTAGATAATTATTTTTGCATTTTGCCCTGCTTGATTAGAAGCTAGCGCAAGTTTTTGTGACTGGAAGAGTACCGAAACTTACCTTCGGAGATAGGAGTGCGAACGGCATTTTGAAGTTATCTGTAAATTTTTAGGGTTCCGTACCCAAAGCGTAAAATGGGCACCCTATTACTGAGACTTCGCTGTCCGTCCGTTCGTCCGTCTGTCTTGGGCTGTATCTCATGAACGGTGTTAGTTAGAAAGTTGAAATTTTCACAGATGATATATTTCGGTTGCCTCTTTAACGACAAATTAACAGAAAACAGAATAAAATAAATGTTTAAGGGGGCTCCCATACAACAAACGTGACTTTCGACGCCGGAGTCTCGGGTTCGGTTCCCGTTCGGGACAAACTTTGTGTGATGCCACATACGTTTGTACCGAAGTCTGGATGTTTCCTATGTATAATATGTATGTATTTATAAAAAAAATGTATATGAGTATTTATATCAGTTTATCTAGAAGGTACTCATATCACAAGCTCTGCTTAGTTTGAGACTAGATCGCGTTGTGTGAATTGTCCTAACAAATGTATTATTATTAAACGTGTTTTTTTGCCGTTTTTAAATTGAACCCTATTTCCGACTCGCACTTGGCTGGTTTATGTTTACAATTTTATTAATGGTACATGCAGGAATGAACAGTTACGCGCATGCTACATGCTCCGGGAAGCACACCGCGAGAGACAGGAGAAAATAACAGCCTTAGAGAGCCAGTTGGAATGTAAAAACTTAACAAATATGATGTATGTTATGTGTACGGAGAGGACGAAGAGTAAACTAGAGAAATTGAGGCTTATTGAAGGTAATTGGAGGCTTTAGTGATAGTTCACTTCGCCCGACGAAAGAGCGATCTACCGACCTTACATTATAATACGTATTTTATTTTACATGATATTCAAAATGGTATGCATGTAATACCTTTGTAATTTCTGGTATAATAATAATTATTTAGTTCTCTATGTTAAAATTAAAAGTATGCTTTCTGTCCTTTACTTGTGTTCACCAATTTTAATTATCTTTCTACTTTTCATATGATACTAGTATTGTCTACGTTTCTATAAAGTACTCTAACACCAATGACTACCCACATTTCACATACTAGTTTAAACAATTTATATCCATCCAAATGTTGCCTGTAAAGAGATCGTTGTTTAGTGATAATACGCTATTTGTACATTCTCATAAATTTGTTTTCATATTTTTGTATTTGTGTACAATAAAGTTTATTCTATTCTATGATCGTATATGATCGCAATTTTGAAGTTTTCGACTGTGGTTTTGGTCATTCTGTTAATCAGAGCATTCCGACAGTTGGTGAGCCAACAGCTTTGCTCATTTGCTCGCCAATTTCAACAATTTTACGTAGGAAAATAACATTCGCGGGAAATAGTCGTACACACTGCCATGCTCAACTGTATATATGCTTTTCCTATCAGATTACACAAACTACATAAATGGTCTTCAAGATTTATTAAAGGAAGCACAGGAAATCATACTCCATCTTTCTAGAGGGTACAAGACCGCGGCTAGAGTGGACTACGAGTGGAGAGAGAAAATGACTTCGATCGTTGGCGAGGTTTGTAGACAAAAACACTTTTTTTTATTCCGTCCCTGAGTTAATGGCCGGGCGTCCCGGGTGCTCACTCAAAAGTATTCCCCATGGCGCCGGCAGACTTTGGCCACCTATGTGGCCGATTTCACGAGGTTGGGTCGGGTACTATCCCGTATATTTGGGGTCGCTTTTTATCCCGCGTCGGTGCTAGAGTGGACTTCAGCCCCGCAGCACGCAGGATAAGGACAATGGGTTGCTAGCAACCCATTGTCCTTATCCTGCTATCCTTATTCTTATCCTGCGGGCTAGACCGATGCTTTCAGATCCCGATCATGGGGGTCGATGGTCTTGAGCGTAGATGAGTCTGCGGCGCCCTCAAACTCACCTACGCTGTCAGCGGGGAGGGTACACTCTCTCTACCTCATAACCTCTCGCTGGAGACCATTGGCTCGGAGCACGGTCTCCAGCGAGAGAGTATCTACGTCCAGACGATGTCCCGGCGCTGACTCACCCACGTTTCTTTTTTGCTTAGTTAATGAAGTTTATCGTTAATTTTGCGGGCGGACCCGATGAGAACAACCAATACTTCTTGGACCTACCAAACCTTATGAAGATTGAAGCTTCAGTAGTCGAGGACCCTAAGGAAGACCCTTGCGAGCCTGAGGAAACTGAGGAACTCGAGGAAGAATTCGCTCTTGAGGAAGCAGAAGGTATTTTTAACTTTTAAAAGGAACCCCTGGTTATATTTGCAGAATCGGGACGTATGTTTGTTAATGTCCATTATCATCACGTCTGTTTCCCCGAAGTGGTAGGTAAACAGAGACATTATAATTAATACGAAAAAACTATAATACCTTTATTTTGTAAAACACGAAAGTGAAAATCCGAGGCAACGGCGACGTCTAGCGATTGGGTGCCACTTTCATACCACATCACCGGTCTTATGGAAGTGGCCTTCAAGTTGCTTAAAGAACCCAAGGTTGTAGAAGAAAGAAACCGCTTACGTTGAGGATGTTTCATGCTACTATCGTGTCAAAAACCTTTTAGATACTATGGAGAAACGTTGGTGGGACATGTTAGAGGATGAGTGCAAACCCTTCGTGGTGTACGGTGATATGGCCGAATTCAAACCGCCGCAGCGTCGACAGGTCATAAGGGCTGTCAAAGCTGCTAAAATAGCGCCGCAGATTTGGAAGAAATATGGTAAATATACTGATGGCTTGTGGAACTTACCCCATACCAAATACTTGATAGCTTATGTGGTCCGTGATTAGTCTATTATTAGTTAACTACTGGATTTGGTCATCGTGGGCAAAGACCTTATAATACAACGGACATAGGATCTAGAACAAATCGCAAGAAAATAATGTCCCGAGTCGACCTATACATTATACATAGGCATACATAGATATAAACAAATTTCATATTAAAATTTAAACCTTGATTCAACGGAATAGTGTTCACTTTTGTTTGCACTAATTTATCGCATTACGTAGCTTCTATCTGTCCGCCTGACTAATTCACCTTATGCAGCTTATACTTGAACTACGTGAACATAGAAACAATGGAGTAGGTTTATTTTGTTAAAGTCTTTTAAGGATTCCATGATATGTACCTACGTAGGCGTAATAATTAATGTAAGACTACAATAAATTCCATAATCTTATAAATTGTAATTACTTGTTTATGTTAGACGAAATAAGCTGAAAAACTAATTAACGACTGACAAAGATTTTTTTTTTCGAGTCAGTTTCATAATAAGTAACTGTAGTGTATGAATAACAAAAAGGGAATTAATGAATTTAACTAATTATAATATTATAAATGCCAAACTTCTTGCGGGTGTCAAAGTTCTTCCGCTTTCATTACTATTTTCATAACGCTATGTCGCTACGTCTACTACAAGATAGCCGTGTTTCAAGTGACTGAATTAGTTGCTAAAACTGCGCATCATTAATTTATTTTTATCTTATGGTTAATTTTTGGGATACGAAATTATTGGCTACTAGCTGATCACCGTGACTCCGCCCGCGAGATATAGTTATCTCGGCCCCGATTCCCGTGGGAATACATTACCGAGAATCCAAATAAAAAGAAAATAACAGTACATACACGAAATAAAATGACATGTGTAATTATATTTATGACAAAACAATGATACCCTGTGAAAATTAAAAACATTTTTGGGCTTATCTCCTCCATTCAATCAAGGGATTCTTGTACAAGTTTCATAAAGATCGGACCTCTTTTTGTTATGTCCATAAAATGAGCCGAACAAACAAGATTGTTATTTTTTGGATCAAAATATTCTTCTCGCCGTGCTAGGGCAATAATATTTTTCCATTGTGCACAGTGTACTGGATCCCGAGGAAAACTGAAGTAGATGTTGGTTCATATAACGAAAAAAAAATCATAAAGAGCCAAGGCGTCTCCACTATAATCTTTGTTCCAAATAGTTTTATCGTTTTGTCAAAATGACCATTCAGATTTATTCGGATTACATATAGGGTAATCCGAATAAATCTGAATGGTCATTTTGTTAGTACATTATTCAGTGAAAATGAAATGGTCTCTTTCTTTTTACTGAGCTTGGGATTCGGAGTTCGAAAGAGACAGATAGGTACTTCGGTATTGGACTGGATTGCAATATTTACTTTTGTCTTTTAATTTATTATCGACGAAATACTGTATTTTAAGTGAAATAATAAATTGCAAATAATAAAACAAAAGCTTATTTACTGAAAATATGATACACCGTCTTCAATTTGCTTTTTTTTCGTAGTTTTTCCACGTTTTTACAATACAGTACGGCATTGTGCAACGTGTTGTCGTTCAGTTGTCAAAATCAAGACTGGCGCGCGATTGTTTCTCTTTTAGCGTTTTGTTTCTCTTTTAGTTCGGACACTTTTGAGCGATGATCCGAAATCCATTGTATTTAAAATCATTGATCGTGGGTATGAATTCCGCACAGGGCAAACAACTTAGTGTGATACTCACGACTGTTGTTCTGTTTTTTCGATTTATAGCTGGTTTCTCTTCTTTACATTTTTCTTTTGACTCTTAGTTTACTTGGTCATCCATCACACTGAGCCTTTTCCCAACCTAGTTGGGGTCGGCTTTCCAGTCTAACTGCGATGTGGCTGAACTTCATTATTTTCTTTGGAACTATCTCCTAGTTAGTACTGCTTGTACATAATTGGCGAGTTCAATTATAAGGAGGTGGGGCTTATGGCGTATGCGCAGTTAGAAACTAGTAGAAGCTTGTAGAAGGGACTAGATCTGCCCTCTCAAATGATGTGACGTCAGAGGTGGTGCTTCGTTTAGTCTGCTTGCCTACTCGCTACAGTAGTATACCTACTTGCTTAGGTATAATAATATCGTATATGCGATTGCTAGTATTGCGAGTTTTTTTATTATTATTTTTAAACCTGATGTTTCATTTTAAGGTTCCGTACCCAAAGGGTAAAACGGGACCCTATTACTGAGAATTCACTGTCCGTCCGTCCGTCTGTCTTGGGCTGTATCTCATGAACCGTGATAGTTAGAAAGCTGAAGTTTTCACAGATGATGTATTCCTATTGCCGCTATAACAACAAATCCCTATGATAAATATAATTTAAGTGTCTGTTTGTAATATAAAAATTTACCAGCTTTTTACTCAATGCATACGATAGTATACACAAGACTGACATAAAAAAGCTATTTTTTTAATTTTTGTGTCTGTCTGTTTGTTCCCGCTAATCTCTGAAATGGCTGGACCGATTTTAACGGGACTTTCACTGGCAGATAGTTAATGTAGAAGGTGTTATATAGGGTACTTTATACCCCGGGAATGTGTTCCCGCGGGAATTGGGAACCATACAACTATTTCACGCGGGCGTCCGCTATTAGGTACCTAGGTACTTACTAAAAAAACAGAATAATAACCATACAACAAACGTGATTTTTTTGCCGTTTTGGTACGGAACCCATTGTGCGCGAGTTCAATATGCACTTGGCTGGTTTTTATTTAACACGAATTTTCTGTGTTTTTCTTTAGTGTTCAACGAAATGCTACTACATAGGTCGTGTGACAACACCGATGATATTAAAAATACGTATCCCCATCTCAAACAGAATTCCAAAATATCACAACGCACTGCGTCAGCAACTCTGGACAATTCTAATCCCTTAGGTTATTCCAAACTGGTAAGTGTTATTGCAACTATTACCATCATCATCAGCCTTTGGATGGAAAAATAATTACACTACTTAGATTTTTTTTTATATTGGGTTGGTCAAATTGACGGCTGATGGTAAGTCGTGACGATGTCTGGCGATTGTGGGCCACTCGCACAGTACACAATACTATAGATAGTGGCCCTTAACTTGACGACCTACTGATGTGCCTCTCGTCTCGCTTAAAGAACCCAGAATTATATATGTGGGAGGAAATGTCCACTGCGCCTGATGTTTTTGAATAGCAACACGCGTATATTAGTATTGCCGTGCTTTCACAGTAACAGTACCTACCTACTCTCAATAACCTGCTATTCAACAAGAAAAAATACTTAGTTATTTAATTTACCAGTTGATCGACATATCCAACTAATGATATCGTAGAAAATTTCCAAAGTACCACCGTTACAAAAAAAATTGTTTTGGACTCAGTTTCGGTAACAGCACCGACTAGAAGTTATTACTTTGTAAAACAAAACATTTTTTTTACAAAAATCTTAAACTTGATGTAATCTCTAGACATCAAATGAGTACTCCTACTACCTTAAAAAATCTTCCTAGTGCTATCCAGAGCTGGGTAGTAGGTAGGTAAGTTACCTACATGATGAACAAACACACTATTCCACACATTTGTCCCATTTATTAGTGGAATAGTGTAATATACGAGTTCGGATTGTTCATTCTTCATATTATATCACCACGTTTTTATCCTTAAAGGAGTAGACAGGGGAGATAATTACACTCATATTTCGTCAATCACTTTATCATCATAATCATAACATACCTACTAATATTATAAACGCGAAAGTTTGTGAGTATATAAGTATGTAAGTATGTATGGATGGATGGATGGATGTTTGTTACTCTTTCACGTAAAAATTACAGAATGGATTTTAATGAAACTTTACAATAATATAGCTTATACATCAGAATAACACATAGGCTACAATTTATAAAGATATTGTGTGAATTGTTCAAAATATGACGCGGCGCGACGGGAACGGGAAAAAATCCAAATTACCACGCGGACGACCACTAGTTGTGTATAAAACAAAGTCTGTCCGTCCCTATGTATGGTTAGATCTTTAAAACAACGCAACGGATTTTGTAGCGGTTGTCACTAATGGATAGAGTGGTTCTCTAGGAAGATTTATGTTTATAATTTGTCAAGCAGGCGAAGTCGCGGGCGTCCGATAGTAGGATATAAATAACGGCTAAGCACTTAGGATATTAACTTATTTAGCGATTTTACCGATTTTAGCGTTATTTAGCTTAGACTTGCCAGAGCCAACAGGTGCACCACGTGCGTTTCTATGTTTGGGCCGTAGACTATGGCTTATAAAGTTTATTATTATTAATTTTATAGTCGTTGCCTAGTCGTCGAGTGACAGCGCAAAGTCTGGATGGCAAAACCGGAGATATGAGTTCCTTGTTAAAGATTATGTAAGTCGTAATTTTTTTCTCAAATATTATTACAATGTGATACATACCATCGCGGCTATATCCCCGGAGGGGTAGGCACAGGTCACACACTTTTGCCCAGACAGTTACCAATTGGCGATACCAACAACCAGGACAGATGGTACAACTAAATAGAACTAGTTATCCCAGCGAACTTTGTATCGCCTCAAAAATAAAAATAAATATACATTTAATATTTCATGCAAATGTATGTATTATTAATTATAATTGAAAAACGCGACAGACGGACGGACGGACAGACAAATTGTCGTATTAAATATATAGATATTTCAGTCCGGGCGCGGTAGCACCCCTAATTGTACATACATAGGTACCTACATAGTAATAATTACTAGGTTTTTTTTTTAATTCTGTGACCTAAGGCCGCGGCCGCTCTTACGTCAGTTGCCGGGCGTCTCTGGTGCATACGCAGAAGGTAGTTCCAGTGACGCCCGACGAGGTACCTACAATAATTTTATACGAGCCCCGCATGATGACAGTGGGATGGAATATTGTCACAATAACCACTTCAGTGGGATGGAACCTTGTCACATTGCGTATGCGTATGCTTTGTGACGTCATCAATCTCTAAAAAGTACTGACAACTTTTTTTGTCTGTGACTATCTACTGTTTAGCGCTTGATGACATCACGAAGCATACGCATACGAAATGTCACAAGGTTCCATCCCACTGTCATCGTGCGCGGCTTATAATTGCTGGTATTTCTTACAGCACCTCGACAAGTGCACAGCCCCCGAAGTCTGCAGACAAATCAGCTTTGCTTGGAGCGAGGGACTCCATAGAGATCCACTCCAGCACAAGAGTGGTACGAATAACCTTTCCTTTTTTTTTTAATCAATCATCTTTTAACGAGATATTTAGCTTTGAAGGGCATGTTTTTGCGAAAACAGGGCGTCCCCCCCTCTAAAATCTAAATGGCTGGCGTGAAGAATCTAAAAAAAATCATGATGGTAGTCCTGATGTACTGAACTTTTAAGGAAAACTATAGCGGATTAGGTAGCTCTGTTATTTCAGGAGTTATAGAGCAGCTATTATTGGTGAATACTGAACCCTATTCTATGCGTGGCCCGACACGCACTTGGCTGGTTTTTTAGGTCTATGTCACTACGGAACCATTTAATAACCCTTCTAAAACTGCCAAATGGTTTTTAAACGGTGCTTAACTAATCGTGATAGTATAAGGTAGGGCACCTATTTGCTCACCAGACATGACGACGTCTCACGACCTTGTAAAGGTCGCAGAAACCTTCTGGATGCTGACAGCATAGGACAGAACCACAAAACTCTTAAGCGTGGTTCAGACGGAGTTGTAGGTACTGCACGTTTTTCTGCAGTATAAAAGATGGATGTGTGGTGTAACAAGGATGGATAGAGTAGGGAACGAGTATATTAGAGGAAGTTTGAAAGTTGCCCCAGTAAATGAAAAAGTGAAAAGCGAACGGCTATCATCGTATGGACATGTTATGAGAAGAGAGGAAAGTAATGTGGTAAGAAAGGTGCAAAGTATGAATGTAGATGGCTTGAGAACTGGGTAATCAGCAAGTGCGCCACTAGCAGGTGAGGTCGCTGGGGCCCGATAGATGTGAGAAGGGCCCCTTTGCACCCAAAAACACACATGTTGCGCCGACCCCAAATAATTGGGATAAGGGCAAGCAGATGATGATGAAATCTTACCGTACAACTTTAGACCTGCAAAATTTACTGTAGGTACTTAGATGCTTTTAATATTAAATTTTACTTTTTATATCAACAGAAGCAGTCGGTTGCAAAACGGAACTCGAAAGAAAATGTTGTACTAGAAATTGGAAAAAAATACGTAAGTTTTTTTAAATACTTTAGGACTGGAGTAACTATTTTCTATCCAAGAGTAGTCCGAGACGCCTAGGACTTTAATTGGCTGTGCCACAGCGGCTGCCACGTAAGATTTTGTTGCTTTTCATCAACATTCGCAACGGGATCCAAATTTATTTTTTTTCAAATTTACAATATAGCTTCTGCTACTTTTTATTACATTCATTCGGCCATTTTGGACATAACCCGTTATAAATGTGCCCAGTGACGGCAATAGGCTTGTCCCCTATTACATGGGACTAAAATACTGGCAAATTGTGGGTGTGTAATGCACCTCTCCTACCCCTTCGGGATATAGTAATACTTTAAGACTGGAGTAACTAATGAAGAAATTTTATACTAGCACACCATTATTCTGTAATATGTTTATTACATATTTTCCAATTTACTAGGCATTTCCTAGAAGTTTTCAAAAGGATCATGTTGTACAACTGACTGTATACAAACCATTTTTTTTTCAGGCGATTGGTGTTTTAGGTGACGAAATTGGGGATGAGGAGTGTGACATTGGGTTAGTGATAAAATTCCTTACCTTATTGTCGTGACATGCACATCTAGTCTAAAGGGACCTACACTATAAGGACTCGTTCGCACGGGAGTTAAAAAATCGCGACGTTTTTTTAACGCCAGCCTGGCGTTTAAAATCTGCAGCGATTTAAATTCGCTGCCGAGTGAACAAATATTTACTAGGCTATCAATTTCTTCTTCAAATTCAATTCAAATTCAAATACTCTTTATTGTACACAAAAAAGAAAACATACAATTAGGAGACTTAACTTAAAGATAGTACAAAAGGTGGCCTTATCGCTAAAAGCGATCTCTTACAGACAACCTTTGGATGGATAGCGAGTTAAAGAAATTAAAAGGGTAGTGTACAATACATGAAATAGAAAAGAAAATCAAAATCAAAAATCAAATCAAATTATCTTTATTCATGTAGGTCACAAAGTAACACTTATGAACGTCAAAAAAAGAAAATGCTTCTACATTTACATTTACCGCCAGATTAGCAAGGCAATAGGTAGTGCCTGTGAGGAAAGAACCTGGCAAGAAAAACTCACGGCCACTCTTTTTATTCGCCAGTAAATACAATGATTCAGTTACAACAATAAAAAGAGGGCAAGGGCAGTACGTGATCATGTGTGGACCAAGTGAACTTACAAATTATGGATCTCTGTTCTGTTCTCAAAAATAAAGCTTAGTAAATAATAAAATAAAGATAAGACAGAGATTTTAGGTACGTGGCTCCATCGTTTCGTTCATCGAGTTTGCCAATGTCATGTACCTAATGCTTGATATTTCCCGCACAGATGAACTAGTTACTCTATTAGTTCACGGTGTGTGACAAAGCGCTCGCCAAAAACCCAAGTCCATCAGGCAATGCGTTTGATCTATTTCGACGCATTTTTAACGCGCGTTATAAATCTCTCATGCGAACGGATATAGGCCTGTCAGTTGATTCATAAGGTTGCAATTGCTTGAAATTGAACAAAAAGTCTTCTGAACAAAATAAGCCTGCAGGCGTTCTATTAGTGTGTGGTGCCCTTAACCAAACTTTATGGCCGCTCTGAATAGAGCCGTCATTCATTAACTGGATATAGATACGTGTAAAGAATATTTTATATCGCATTTTTTATACTTAGTCGAAAAAACGAAAGATATTATTTTGAACTATAACAAAAAAAAGGAAACAACTTCTCTTTTAGGGGGAATGCTCTGATTAACTGAACTACTAAAACCTCAGCTGAAGGCATCGAAATTGCGATCCATACAATTGTGTAAAATAATGAAAAATAATATTACTTAGGTACGTCTTTTACCGAAATTATGATGTATTGTGAACACAGCCTGTCGTGTTGTTTATTGATACTATTTTGACCATTTTTTAAAATAGCTACCTAATATATTTCTATGATGCACGTGCATACTGTATTATACTTATTTATTAGTATTTTTCTTGTTTTTGTTTAATATCAGCATCATTCGAGAATTCTTTTGAATCTGCTGTAATATTTTTTTTATATCTCTCGCTTGACTCTCGCGCGAAGTTCAGAGCGGTCAAAATATTTGGTGATGGTTGTATATTACAGTACAGCCGAATCTTAAAGTTACGCATGACGTATGTCAATTTGGCATTACTAGTGATGTACCTAAACATACTCTATACTTGTATCGCTGTGACTATTTGATACGAAGTACGTAATTAATAGGTCGTCGAAACTATCGCTATCACTGTTGTCATCAGTGACATGTATAATTATTTCATTTTCAATAATGTTATCGATTCTGACGTCCCGATCAAAATCGGATACGACTAAATTTTCCAACAACCCATTTTCAACAAAACCGTTACAAGCTGACCCAGCGTGGCATATTATGAGCCTGGATGCCTTTGCCCATGGGCACTTTTGACGTAAAAGCACTAGTATTGTCCGTCCACGTTCGGCTTAGTGTGTGGTTAGCATTTAACCACGTGTCATCAAGGAAGACCACGTTGTTCTAATCTGTTATTCTCTTCGCTTCGCGCAAAAAGTCGATAAACAAACACAGCCGGGTCACAAACAATAAGAACTTCGAGAGCAGGAGAACGTAGTCTGTACACGATAACGAGTAACGGACGACTGAGAGAGAGGCCCGCGCGTGCGCCTGTCTGCTATAGTTGGGGTGGCAAGTTAAAAAACCACTTGCTTAAATAATGAATGGTTCAATTTTTTTTTATGAAAAAGTAAATTATATGAGAAGACCAACTATTATTTTCAATAAAAAGGCAAATCAAATGTAAAAACAAATTATACTATTATTTTCAACATTGACAGGATGCTATTACTACTATTTGTTACTGTACTGTTATTTGAGGTGACATCACTAGCAATTAAAAATATATGTATCCGAACGATATAACCTAGCAGGAGCGTATTACAGAATGAGTAATAAAATGTTTTCTAGCATTTGAAATGATATTAATATTAGGAAACATTTTTTTTTAGTTTAGTTTAGAGTTATGATAATGTATATCTTTTGTTTGTAATTAATTAGGGAGATATGGTATTATTGAATTTTGATTTGAAAAGGTGACGACGTAACAAGGTTATAGCGACCTGTGGTTGAGCTGTCATACGTAACTAAGATTCGGCTGTACTGTTATATCAAAATTATGTTGGTACAGGGAGAAAGAAGACGGAAAATACATTGATATGGACACGTCTCTAAGATGTGGACTTGGGTATGAATATAATTATATTAATGAACTGGCGGTCGCCCGCGGCTTCGCCCGCTTTCCAATATACACAAAAACCTTTCCCAAGAACCACTCTATCCAATGGTGAAAACCACATCAAAATCCGTTGCGTACTTTTAAAGATCTAAGCATACCTACATAGGGAACGGGCGACTTTGTTTTTAAACGAATTTCAAAAAAGGAGGAGGTTCTCAATTTGGGACTTTTTTTTTAATGTTTGTTACCTCATTTGGACCCATTTCGGTAATTTAAAGTTGGTTGTGTGAATTTTTGACGTGTTCTTTTTTTCTAGTACGGTGGCTTGCGCCGCACCACGCCATAGGTTTTGTCCTATAACTTTTGACCCCTTAGGGTTAGGTCAAGTTTTCGATTTTTTGGCTTGCCTCCAGATCGAGGGCTATCCATAGAGGGGTCAACCATCATTGGAGCATAAGCAGTTCTCGAGAGCTAAGGGGGACATTCCCCATTTCTATATATAGATACTACGTTATGATATTATGATACGTGATTAGTTCCCTAATTACTGGTAGAGGGCTCTGAACGTACTCCGTAAGTCGCACTTTCATATGGTCGCAAGTTTCGATGTCGTAAGCTGGTGGAGATTTAGTCAGTTGGCAGAACGTTCCTCCTGGATAAGTGTATTGTCTATTCTGTAATTAAAAAAAACAATAAGTAATATTCAATTGCCTGTTTTTAACCCCCGACGGAAACCCGAACGGGGTGTTATAAGTTTGACATGTGTGTGGGTGTGTGTGTGTGTGTGTTTGTAAGTCTGTCTGTGGCATCGTAGCTCCCAAACGGATGAACCGATTTTGATTCTGTTTCTTTTGTTTGAAAGATGGGTTAGGGGAGAGTGTTCTTAGCTATGTTTTATAAAAATCGGTTAAGCCATTTCAAAGATATGAGGGGTGAAAGTGGTGATGAAAAACTGAATGTGTTCAAATATACCCGTGTTGGGTATCAAATAAAAGGTCATAACTTATACATCACGATACCGCAAGTTTTATGAAAATCGGTTTGGCCATTCGAAAGATATGAGGAGTGGAATGTATTTCTAATTCTGTAACCACACTCCGCGCAATTCGCATTAGCTCTGAATAATTGTTGATAGACTATACGTATGTTGATATTAAATAATGAATTATGTGAGTCGGGGGTTTTTTAAATTTTTAATTTAATTCTCTTGTTAATTTAACAGCTTCTCACAAAATACATATATAAGTACGGTATATGGACTTCCATAAATATATAGAATTTAAAAAATTACTGTCTGTCCGTCCATTGTACCTGGCTAATCTCTGAAACGGCTGAACCGATAATAACAGGACTTTCACATGCAGATAACTAGTGCTATAGCGAGTCACTTAGGCTTTTTATCCCGGGAATGAGTTTCCGCGGCTTTTGGGAACCATACAACTATTTTGGAGAATCCACGGGAGTCTACTAGTTGTTAAATAAGGCCGCTCTGCTCGCTCGTATTTTATTTAGTGGTATGTAACATCTGTCCTGACTGTTGAAAATTTGGTTTCAATTACAGAGTGGTTATGACCGTTACGGCAATAGGCTTGCCACTATTACGTGGGGTCAAAAATATACAGGCAAAGAGTTGTTGTGTAATACACCTCTGTAATCTTTTCAGAAGTCTTCACCATGATAGCCTAGACGTCATACCAACCCACAAGCCGGATAAAGATCACATTATTGGCTACGAAAGGGTATGTAAAACTACTTATTAAATAGGTACCTATCTACAAAAGGGTGCTAACCCTATAAGGTTAGCCAGGTTGAGGACGTTTCGGCCCGCATGCTCAACGATTCGGACCTTTCGCGAATCGACCCTTTCGCCGTACGGCCCTTTCTCGTAAAGACCCGTTCATCTCCAGGACCTTCTCTCCCTATAACCACGGCTAGGGTCACCCCATATTATGTGAGAGACAATTTTTTGTAGCTAAGTGGGCGTTTAATATGACTCTGCCTACCCATTCGGAGATAAAGATGTGGTTTTGTGTGTCCAGTTAATATAAATGCGAAAGTAACACCATCAAAGTAATGGTAAGTAAGATGTTAAAACTTTTCAAAACATAATAGCCTTATTTTCACAAAAACTAAAGACGAAGAAACGTCGACAATTGTTTCACCTCTAAACGAGGCATTCTCAAGACTGTCTCAGAGAGAACAGCCAAACTGAGTAACACCATCAGTCACGCTTTCACGCTTAAACCACTGAACTACTAATCAAATTTTAATACCAAAATAGAAATATAATTAGCATAAATGGCGATTTCCCTTGGACTGCTAAGAATCTATTTAGTGATAGGTATGTAACATTTGTCCTGGATTTTCTTCGTTACGTGATTTAAGTGGGACCAACGAATTTACCTACAAGTGTGGGTGTGTAATCCATCTCTGCCAACCCTTTTGGCGATATAGGCATGATGTATGTATACTTGTCTTGCGCATTAGGTTCCTCAGTACACCATATCCTTACTTAAAATGCGAATGTACTTGACTACTGTCTGTCGGTTATACTTTCACGCCTAAACGCTTAGACGGCTGGCCTACAATGGATAGGTTTATCAAGCTTCTTGTCAGGCGTGGGGCCTGGGCTATTTAGATTTATATTTGGATTGCATTGAATTGGATTGAATTAATTATTGAATTTTTATATTTTTTTAAGAGAATTATATTTATTAGGAAACTAACTAAATATGTACATTACCTATTCTAATTATACCTACTAAGATAATCATCTAAATTCTAATATGCGTCAAAGAATTCCTCCGCCTCGTCGCCGACTGGCAATGTTCCGAGAAGGGTGGCAGCATTGCCACGTTTGTAAGGCAATGCTTATTTATAAATCAAATTTGAATTTAAATTAGATTGAATTTATTTTGATTGTATTTAAATTTATACCTTTAAGTTATTGTACACTAACATACTATGGGGCCTTGAGACGCCTGATAATAAAAGATTTTTATTCATTTGTTATATTTAAACTACCGATTTAAATGGGTTATTGTAAACTAGTCATAATGAAAATTTGCCACAAGTAAAAATTATAGTAAACTCAGTAATGGTAAGTAAGATATTCAACCTTTTCAAAATAATTGCATCATTCTCGCAAAAAAAGACATTAAAACGTCGACAAATGTTTCACCTCTAAACGAGGCATTCTCAAGACTGTCTCAGAGAGAACAGCAAAATATGAAGCCAGTACATGTTTGCTTTTAAGTATGAATGTGTAAATATCGCTAGCGCGATGTAGGATTTATCGAAAACGAATAACGGGGGTAGAAATATTAAGTTATGCTAACAAATTCAAAATAGGTATTCAAAAAGCAAAAAAACAACTTTTTACTGCATCGAAAACATAGACACACACAAACCAACAAACAACTACCGTGGCTGACCATTCACGAACATTTTCACAATTCGCCAGGTAACGCCTGATTCTATCCAATATAGTAAACTCGCCACATAGTCTAGTCAATGAATGCTCACAAAGGGGGTGTGGATGGAAAAGTCGAAAGCAGAAACTTTGACTTAGGAACTTTGTTTGGACTAGTTAGAAGATAAACATACTAAAAGTCCTGACCCCTCCGAGGTGAGCCTGAGATACAAAGTGCAAAAGACAAAGTTGTAGAGAATTTAATTAGCTTTTATTATGTTGTACAACACAATTTCGTACAAAGCACCGTTTTCGAGAAGTTAGCAAAAAACCAAAAAACGGGACCTTTTTTGTGCCCTCCCCCCCTTGGGCTCACCTCGGAGGGTTCAGGACTTTTAGTATGTTTATCTGCTAACTAGTCCAAACAAAGTTCCTAAGTCAAAGTTTCTGCTTTCGACTTTTCCATCCACAAGTTATTCCTTTACTAGGCTAACAGTCTTATCTGTCTCACGAAAACTTGCCGCGGCTTTAAAAGTAGGTACCGATTACTACCGATAGCAAACGAAGTAGTAGTGTTCAATAATACTAGTGTAGTGAGTAATAGCAGCCCTATGTCACTCGCCTAACAACCGCAAAAAATACGTGACGTCAGCGACAACTTGAAGTTGTAAATCAGTAAGGGTTGTCTCTTATTTGTTACACGGCATTGACCATAGAGTTGATATTGAGGCATTAACGTCATAATTATTGGTCAAATTATGCTGGTACTTTCCTGACAACCCTAACGTTCGAATTATGTTCTCTGTAAACAAAAAAATGTGCTTTAATTAATGTCGGAGTGCAAGTTCTGTATGTAAGTAGATACTATTCTCTATTCTGTGCTAAAGGTTTATATCCATACCTGCGTACCTACGTACTAAAATCTAACGTTGCTAAAGAGATAGTCTAGCTACATACTGAGAAAGAGCTAAATACATTTTATCCTGATAATGTGTTCCCATGGGAATTGAAAAGGAGAAAGAAAAAGTCATATTATGGTAACTTCTTGTCTGCCGCGGTAATGACGACCGTAAAAGAATATAAACCATCATCCCAATTCTTCATCACGCCACTCGCCTGATGGTAAGCTGAGGCGACGTCTGGCAATTGAGGGCGACTCTCACAGTACACAGGAATACTATAGAGAGTGGCCCTCAACTTGACGACCCTGTAATGTGCCTCTTCACGCTTCGCTTAAAGAGCCCAGGGTTATATGTTGGAGGAAACACGTGCGCAGGCAGGGCGTATCGGAAGGGAGAGGGTGGGATCAGGTTGAAGAGCTCTTCAGAACACTCACCGTGGTAAATACGGTAGAACGCGGCCAAGGAAGCAATTGTTCGGCGCTGGGCTAGCGGCTCAAGGCTTCCCGTTACCTCCGGACAGTCTATAATGCGAACAGCGCGTCGCTGCATAGCGTCGAGTGCGTCCAGCAAATACTTCGCGGAGCCGTCCCAGAGGTGAGAGCAGTATTCAACGCAGGGTCTAATCTGCGTTTTGTACAGCAGACACCTCTGGTGCGGTGTAAAGAATCGCTTTACCTTGTTCAGTATTCCTAGTTTCCGCGAAGCTAGCCCTCAATGCTATCTCTATCTATCTATAGCTATCTCTCAATGTATTTTGTGTTATTGAGCTCTCGACGAACGTCTATGCCAAGGATGTCTAGATTGTCCTTCATTGGTAATATTGCATTCTGAAGAGTGGGTACGGGAAGGAAAGGGGATTTTTTCGCTGTAAATGCACACGCCTGTGTTTTGTGGGCATTGAACTCGACCAAGTTCTCGGCACCCCATTGGGAGATACTGTCGAGGTTTCGGTCGAGATCACCCACGAGATGTCGTCTCTCCTCCTCTATCACAGATCGCCCCGCCGTCGGACGAACCGAGTAACTCCCGTGCAATGTACTGTCATCTGCATAGCAATGAATGTTCCCGAGGGAAAGCATATCATTGATATGCAGAAGAAAGAGAGTTGGTGACAGTACGGACCCCTGCGGTACCCCGGCATTCACTTGCAAAAAGCGAGAAGCCTGGCCATCGCAGAGGACCCGCACTCGGCGCTCGTTTAAAAAACTGGCAATCCAGCTGCACAGTTGAGGAGGTAGACCATATGCCGGAAGCTTGGAAAGGAGCGAAGCATGCTAGACCCTATCGAAAGCTTTGGCGATGTCCAGGCTAATAGCCAAGGACTCGCCGAACTTTTCCATAGCCTCACCCCATACATGCGTGACGAATGCCAGGAGGTCACCCGTTGATCGTTTTGGCCTGAAGCCATATTGCCGATCATTGATTAGCGAGTGATCCTCCAGGTATCGCATGAGCTGCTTATTAATAAGAAGCTCGAGCACCTTGCAAATGACTGAGGTGACAGCTATGGGTCGATAGTTGCCTGGATCGGATCGATCCCCTTTCTTGGGGATCGGTTGTACGTTCGCCTCCTTCCAGGCCTCCGGCACGAGGCCTGTAGAGTATGACAGGCGGTACAGACGCGTTAATACTGGAGACAACTCAGCAGCACATTTTCGTAGCACCACCGCCGGAATGCCGTCAGGGCCACTGGCTTTCCGCGTGTCGAGTGACCGCAGCACTGCCCGTACATCACATTGCCTGATAACAATATCAGGCATAGTGTGGCCACAGTTGGCGATGGCGGGGGGCTGCAGGCCACGGTCATCGACCTGGGAATTAGCCGCAAAGAGGTCTGCGAGCATGTCCGCCTTCTCTTGGGCTTTGTGAGCCAGTGATCCATCAGGAAAACGCAGTGGTGGCAGCGAGGGTTGACAAAAATTTGACTGTACGGCTTTGGCCAGTTGCCAGTATCCACGGCTGCCCGTGGGATGGGATGTGAGCTCCTGACCAAGCCGCGCGACGCGCTGGGCATCCGCTCTCTTGAAGGCCCTCTTGCTGAACCTAGTGGCCCGATTGTACGCTGCTTTGAGGCGGTTCACGTTCGGGTCACGTGCCGCCCGAGCCCTGACCCAGGCGCGATATGCCGACTGTTTTTTCTGGACAGCCTCGGCACATTCACGCCCGAACCAGGGGCGAGCTTTGCGGATGCTGGCGACATCAGTGAAAGGGATATAATATTCTATCCCTAGACTGATCTCGCCAGCAATGGCAGCAGCGCTGGCTCCACGGGACGGACGCAAAGCAATCGCGGAGACCGTCCCAGTCTGCCGACGAGTAGTGCCATAGTCGTCGAGTCATTTGTTCAGCACGAGCAGGCGGTGGCACTTGGAAGCTGGCGTGCACCACACAGTGGTCGGATGTGCCCAGTGGGGCGCGTACCGACACACTGTACTCGGCTGGGCGACTCGTCAGCAGTAGATCCAGCAAGGCGGGCGTGTGGTCTGACCTGTCAGGTATCCGGGTGATCCCTCGTACCATCTGGGTCAGCCCGTGGGAGAGAGCGAATGCATGGGCGGTTCGTCCCGCATGATCGGTCCTAAGGGACCCCAGCCACTCAACGTGATGACCGTTAAAGTCCCCCAGGAAAACCAGGTCAGCGTTCGTGAACCGCACCTGCGCATAGTCAGCCATCTCGCTGAGGTATTCGAAAAGCCTTGTTGTCCCAGTGTCCCCTGTGGGGGAGCGGTAGACGCACACGTAGATCTGGCTCATGGAGCCATGATCCACGTGCAGCCAAAGGACGGAGTAGGAGGGGTTCTCCAGACAGCGCAACCGGCGGCAGCAAACATCCGCCCTAACGAACACGCACACCCCGGCTTTATCGCGGAATTGTTCCTCAATGATATAGCCCGGGTAACAGAGGTACGACGTGTCGTCAGGGCGGCGTATCTGTGTCTCCGTTAGGAACATCACAGAAGGCCGTGCCGACTCCAGGTGATGGTGGACGGTATCGAGGTTTGCATGGAGTCCGCGGATATTCGCGAACTCCACCTCGAACGAAGTCAACTTTGTGGGGTTTCTAGGGGCCGCTGTGTACCGTCTATTCTCTTGTTGCACTGTCATTGTGAAATATGGGGAAGCGTGAAGACAGGGCGATATTTGGTGCGGCAGTAAGTGACAAAGTGCAGAGGCTAGCTTCGTCTAGAACCGTGTGGTTAGGTCGGAGCCGACCCGCCGGACGGAAGGGCTCCCAAACCCCCCTGATGCAAGGCCGCCGCTACCCCACACCGGTTACCACCCGGAGCGGCGACCCCACAACAGGATTATGCGCAACATGTGGGGCAGCCTACTGGGGTGGTTGGTCCCAGGCGGGCCCCATGACTATGTTGCGGGCGGCCGCGGCAACGCCGTTGCTAAGGGTCTCCCTGGCCGGCGGATCGACCCACACCACCCACACTAGACTCCGCTTCGCCCCCACTGGACCCCTGCCTGCCGCACCATACACCGCCCCGGGCCCGGCAGTGCAGCTGCTGAACCCCTAACGCAACCCAGCCTGGGCTGGGTTACTTGGGGGGCTTTAGCACAGCTGCACGGTGGTACCCCCCCGGACCAACACTGTTGTACCACCTGGTATCCACGTAGGGGCCAAAGCCACCACATGGGTACCGTAATATACGAACCTCGTCCGTTAATCAGCAGGTGCGCCACTAGCAGGTGAGGTCGCTGGGGCCCGATAGATGTAAGAAGGGCCCCTTTGCACCCTAAATTCATCCAGTGGGTGACGTACGAGGCGACTGATGGTAGGTACTCAAATAGCATTACTTTGAAGGAAAACTCGACACGAAATCCTATATTAACCCGTCCGGCCAGCGTGGTAGGTATATATTTAGGCTGAATTCTTCCTTTTGTTTTGAGGACGCATATTTATTTATTTATATATGCTTTATTGTATGTCGACACAGTATTAATGTATACAGATACAGAGCTTACTATGTCTAAGAGCAGTACAATGGCCGGCCTTATCGCTTAAAGCGATTTCTGCCAGGCAACCTTTGGATGGATTGATCTTGTAGAACGAAAAGGTAGTGATAGGCGTAGGTAAATAGATTTAACTAATATAAATACTTAATATATACATGTAGGTATATACTTAAACACACACACACAAATATATATATACCTATCTATATATATATATATATATATATATATATATATATATATACATTTATTATTGTACTAGTGGTCCTGGCGAACTTCGTACCGCCTGAAATTTTGCTTATGAACCTTCCCTGAACCTCCACGAATATTTTAAGACCCAAATTAGCCAAATCGGTCCAGCCGTTCACGCGTGATGTCGTGACCAAGGGAAATAGGGATTCATTTTTATATATAGAGATATACAATATCAAATTTCAAACGATGGTAAATACATAGTAAACGTAGGCACAGAAATATCGAATAAAGATGAGTATATAAAGTATGTCAGATCCTGCCGCTCATTGAAGTTGCAACTCAAGGTAGTGATGCCTGAGCAGAGCATACCAGGCCATAGCCGACCAGGGCATATACCCATCAGTGGTTTTTTTGGCTGATATGATGATGATGATGGAACTGCTTGCTGTCCATAGATTTGTCCAGTCGATAAATGTCAGCGTCTACAAGTGGATTCGTTCATGCGCTCCCTGCCGCCCTACATGAGGGCGAGTCCATTTTCCCAGTTCCAGACAACTTATGAAGATTATGAAACATGTTCACCAGGTATACATAAAACTTGACCGTCACTGGAAGCTTTATAATGAGAGGGCACTTCCGTTTCCGTCGATTTTACGTCATTTATGCCAGTTTTAGTACCAAATTCACTCGTTCTTTGGCGCCACTGGCGGTCGTGCGCCATTTTATTTCTTAAAATGTGTCGCGGGACTTCTTGCTCATTGGCGTTTCGTATTCCGTCGAAGACACTTGTACAAAGAGCTCTTTGCAATTATAAGTACAAATAGTCTAAAATATAGTGATAGTAAAAAGTAACATAGGTACTTATATTGTGCAGTTTGTAAAAAAGTTACTTCAAGTCAATTTGAAGAGAAAACCTGTGAGTACTTTTATTCTTCTAGTATTGTCTTAGTACGTGATCATTATAGTTCGTTAAAACTATAATGATCACGTACTAAGACAGATTTTCCGTTCGGATCACTGCTTAATATTGAAATACGACCAGTTTTTTCATAATTATTTATAATATTATTATGTGGGAACCATTTATATGCATGAGAAAATCATGTAATTTAAAGATTGTTTAAGTATGCATTGGACTATTTCTTTATATCAAATAATAGTATGTGCTTTCTACCTTCACTTAAATAATAAAACTTGTTTTTAGCAAAATCATTCCTCAATCTATATAATGTTATAGTAGGTTTACCGTTTCTTTTTTGTAAATGTACTTACGAAATATTATAACTTAATACTAAATGCTTACAGTACATAATGGGAGATCATAATAGCAACTCTGATGCAGAGGTTCCGGTTATAACGAGACAGAATAAATCAAACAAACGGAAGCGGGGCAGCTCTAGTAGTAGCAGCTCAAGCAGTAGTTCCTCTAGCTCTTCGGATTATTCTATTAAAAAACGCTTTCGTCGTAGTCGCCGAAAGCAAAACAAGCGCAAACGGCGGTCAGAGAAAATTATAGACAAACTTGTTAAGGAAGTAGGTGACCTACGTGAGCGTATTATTACAAATAATATTCATGGTTTCCTGACGAGACATCAATCAATTCTCAAGTAAGTGGTGATCTCTATGATAGCCTTGACTATAGTAACCAAAATAGTGTTTTTAACGAACAGTGTATTAATCAAGAATCTTTAAATACAAAAGATTTTACTTTGAATATTGAAACAAAACTGAAGGAACCATCAGTTCCTAAAGCTTCAGATACCTTCTTAAAAATGTTAGTTGATGTTCAGCGCCTAGGCAGCACATCTTGGTCTGAAGTAAGATATGCAGATACACAAAAGTTATATAACCATACCCCAGGGTTTATAGCCTTGGAAACCAACGAAGAGGTGAAAGTATACGATACCGTTCGTCATTTAACACATGCTGACAAATCTTATGCCGCTTTAACCTACTGCATTCTTAAACAACAAGTATCGCTACAAGATAGTATTCGTAATCTGATCTCCTGGGCAAAGAATACAGATATTACTTTCGATAACCTTAATGAGAAGGTAGATGAATTATTTCAAAACGGCGACTACAGTAAAATATCTTCGGATTTGTTACAAATGGTTTGCGGTCACCGAGCCGAGGCCGTCGAAATGAGACGAGAAACAATCACTAGTCAAGTTCGTGAACCAGTGACAAAGGCATTTTTGAATAAAATACCACCATCAACATCGAACATTTTTGATCCCACACAGTTCTCGACAGCCTTAGAAAAAGCTGGTGGTGTGCGCAAAGTATTTTGGCCTACTAAAACCAATAGTCTTACACGAGCAAAACCTTACGCATATAATAATGGCCCCTCGCGGGGGTCAGGTGCATATAAACAAATAGTTCCGTCGCGCGGAACTCATTGTCACTATACGTTTCAAGAACCAGGTGTGCCTGTGCATGGACAGCATACCTAAAATAATCCACCCTCGCGGGGCGGATATCAACATCCCAACCGTACATACAGAAATCAAGGTCAATACTCGAGCAATCGGTACGACCAATACAAAGCCTCAGGCAGAGGGTCATTTCATAACAAAAGTTCACGACATAGCCATGGAAATGACAGAGGACGGTCAAATACCTCCAGAGGTTCTGGAAGTAACCAGAACAACAAACGTCACAAACAATGACTTCAATATTTTCCGAGCGGGCCAGTTAATACTTTTTCAACCCCAGTGGAGAAAAATGGGTGCTCCAGAAATATTACTAAAATTGATTTGGGGGGTATCGCATACCCTTTGTTCAAAAGCCACCTCTTGTTTACCCCAATCTTACCAACTGGCCATCTCAAACTCCAATTTCAGAAGAAATGACTGCTATTGTGGCGACAATGAAGGGTCAAGGGATCCTAAAAGTTGCTCAACACTCGCCCAGTTTTATCTCCCCTCTCTTTCTGGTACCGAAACCCGATGGGTCAGCCCGTCCAATATTCAATCTCAAGGCACTGAACACTTATGTGAAAGCAACGCCGTTTCACTTAATAAACAAGTATCGCATTCCGGACTTCCTACAACCACAGGACTGGATGTGCAAAGTAGACCTGTCACAAGCCTATTTCCATTTACCAATATCTCAGTCACACAGGCGATTTCTGCGCCTCATATACAATCAAGAATTACTAGAAATGACCTGTCTTCCGTTCGGTCTCAGTACGGCTCCAAAAACATTTTCCATGTTAACAAATTGGGTTGCCCAAATAATACGAGAACAATGGAACATAAGAATAACTGTATACCTGGACGACTATTTAATAGTACACCAGGATGCCCTCATATTACGAGATCAGGTCAAAGTTGCAGTAAAAATATTACAATTTCTAGGATGGCAGTTAAATTACGACAAATCAATTCTTTCTCCTCAAAAGAGCATAACCTATTTGGGAATAGAGTGGAATACTTGGGACAATCAGAAATCACATACATACATACATATGGTCACGCCTCTTTCCCATTGGGGTAGGCAGAGACTATGGAATTCCACTTGCTACGGTCCTGGCATACTTCTTTCGCTTCTTCCACTTTCATAACTATCTTCATGCACGCTCTCCGGTTCTGGGTGCTCTTGACCTGACCTTTGTTCAAAACATCTCCGATTTGGTCGAAGTACGTTCGCCTAGGTCGACCCTTACCTGCCTGTCCATTCACGCCCGCCTTATGTATCTGTTTCGTCAATCTTCTTTCATCCATCCTTTCTACGTGCCCGAACCATCTAAGCATCCCTTTTTCTATCTTACTCACTACATCTTCTGATACACCGCAAAGTTCTCGTATCTCGCTGTTCCTCACTTTCTCAACCAATGTCACTCCAGTCATACTTCTCAAACTTCTCATTTCCACTGCATTTATTTTACTTTCATGCTTCTTCTGCCAAACCCAACATTCACTTCCATACATAAGTGTAGGGACCAGCACTCCTCTATGAACAGCCAGCCTAGCCCTCCGGGAAATCTTCTGACTGTTCATAAAGTTATGCAGAGCCCCATTCACTTGATTCCCTGCCACAACCCTTCTTTCAATGTCGTCGTCACATCTTCCATCCCTTGTAAACTTGGACCCTAAATACACAAACTCTTTCACTTGCTCCACTCTTTCTCCTTCAATAACAATCGCACAGTTCGACATGCTTTCGTCTCGTTCAAATACCATTACTTTCGTCTTACTTGCGTTCACTTTCATTTCCTTCCTTTTCAAAGACTCATTCATAATATTAACCATCACCTGCAACTCCTCCGCCGATGACGCAAGTATTACCTGGTCATCAGCATATAAGAGGCACTTGATAGTCAATTCATCCATTCTTAAACCACACACACTCGCTTTCAGATCTTTCAGACAGTTATCCATGTATAGGTTAAACAGCATTGGTGACGCTACACAGCCCTGCCTGACGCCTCGTTCGATACCGAACCAGTCCGTGTATGTCCCGTTTATGCGGACACAAGCACTGGAACCCTCATAAAGTGATTGCAGTGCTCGTATCAGATTGCTGCTTACTCCATACATGGACAGCGCTGACCACAATTCGCTCCTCACCACTCTATCATAGGCCTTCTCTAAGTCTACAAAGGCGCAGTAGACCTTTTGTCTTTTTGCCAGGAACTTTTCGGCAATGCTGCGCAAAGAGAAGACCTGATCCATGCATCCTCTTCCTTTCCTAAATCCAGCTTGCACATCCCACAATTTGTCATCAGTGTCATTCGTCAATCTAGTAATCAGAACCCTTGCATATAACTTGCCGACGACGCTGAGCAGACTTATCCCGCGGTAGTTTTTGCAGTCTCGCTGTGACCCTTTCCCTTTGTACAGCGGCACAATGACGGCTTTGCACCAGTCTTCTGGTACACTACCGCTTCTCCAACAAAGGTTAAAAAGGCGGTACAGCTGACTTGATACTACGCCTTGTCCTGCTTTCAGCATCTCTGTCGAGATCCTGTCATATCCTGCTGCCTTTCCAGCTTTCATGCCATTCAGTGCATCCATAATCTCTTTCACACTTATTTCATTCTCCTCTTCATTCCCACTTTTATTCTTGTCCTCTATACGAGATTCCGCTTGCGCATCCTCTTTCTCAAACAGACTTTCAAAATATTCCTTCCATCTCTTTAAAACACTTTCTTCCCCACTCAGAGAGCTTCCATCGTGGTTTCTGACTTTGTCCAGTTGCGAGGATTGGATAGTGCCCCTGGCTGTTCTTATAGACTTCCAGAAAAGTTTAACATTTTCCTGGAAGTTGTCAGATAACCTCCTATCAAATTCATCCCTTTCATTCTCTTTCTCTTTAGCTATCACCTTCTTTACTTCTCTTTTACGCTTCTTGTATTCCTCTTTTGCTATTGAGACATCCTCATCTGTCGCCTTATTCATTCTGTGATTGGCTTTGATTGCCAACCAGTCCAGCCACGCTTTCTTCTTGCACGCTACAACCATTTGTGCCTCTACACTCATTCTTTTGACCATGCGTCCTTTTTTCCTTTTGCTGACACCACATACTTTCACAGCTACTTGTACAAGTCCTTCCTTTAACTGCACCCATAACTTTTCCATATCATCTTCTTCATCCATATTCTCATACCTCTCTCTCAAGCTATTTCAAAATTCTTCTCTTTTATTCCTTTCTTGCAAGCTTTCTACTTTTATCCGTTCAAGCTCGGTCCCAGACTCATGGGCGTAGTGTCGCCACCGTTTAAATAAACCTCTTAACCGGCTTACAACCATATAGTGGTCTGTTTCGACACCAGTGCCACGATAAGCCCGGGTATCCATCACTGTCTTTCTCAATCTGTCGTCCACAATCACAAAATCTATCATACTTCTCTGTTCTCCTTCTTGTCTAGTATACATGTGGATATCTTTGTGGTTAAACAGAGTGTTTGTTACCACAAGATTCCACTCCAAACATACTTCAAGCAAACTTTTTCCATTCTCAGTCACTCTATCGAAACCAAACTTACCCAAAACACTTTCATATCCATCACGCTCCACTCCCACCCGACTATTAAAATCCCCTAACATTATGATTCTTTCATTCGGCTTGCATTTACCCAAGGTATCTTTCATGCTGTCCCAAAACACCTGCCTTTCACTCTGTGCTTGGTTGGACCGGTCCCACTGCGCATCCTGTGGGGCATAAACTCCCACTACAAAGATGCGCGAAAGACCGACCTTCAGCCTCATCCACATTAGCCTTGGGCTTACACATTCGAAGTCAATCAAACACTCATTCATTCTAGCAGAAAGGATAATCCCAACACCTTGACTGGCCCGACTAGTGTCAGCCACCCCTGACCAAAAAGCTGTAAATGGCCCATGTGTGGTTGTGTCACACCCTTTCCGCTTAGTCTCGTTCACACACAAAACATCCAGTCGTCTTTCACTCATCAACTTACACATTTCCCCCATTTTATCATTCATACCTCCTCTTACATTGATCGTCGCAAAGCGGCTTTCCATAGCCCACTTTTCGCCTACCCTGGGACTGAGACGTGATGGGTGGCGAACCACATCGCCGTCCTTCTTCTTTAAAATCAGTACCATATTTGTTCCCACGATCAGCTAGGGAAACAAAGGTCCACCCAGACAGAGCCCCGCATGTCTGAGTAAGGTTAGCCGTCATCTGGGGTCACCCGGTCCCAGGGCATTTTTTTTTTTTTTTTTTTTTTTTTTTTTTTTTTCACTATTGCCACACTTTTAGGGCGTTTTTAGTTCCCTTTGGCCTGTGTTGTTGCTCGTTTTGCACCACCCGGGGGGCACGTGTAGGGTGGGTCAAGGAAAGGTGGTAAATCCTACGGACGCGAGCAACAATCACCCCCCTAGAAAAGGCCACTGCAATACACATAAAAATAAGTCGAACACTCGAACAAGGCAAAATGACTCTAAAGGACTTACAGAAAGTAATCGGTCTTTTAAATTTTGCAAGTTTTGTTGTCCCTCGAGGCCGACTCAATCATCGACAGTCGCTAATGTTCATGAGTTCAATGTCAAAACTATCAACAAAAACATGCCCGTTACCTCAAAACGTTCGCATGGAACTACAGTGGTGGATGCAAAATTGTCTAGTATCAACACCGCTACATTACCCACCTCCGAAACATTTCTTGACAACAGACGCATCAAATCAGGCATGGGGAGCACAACTAAACGATCTAGCTCTGTCGGGAACGTGGTCACAAGAGCAACAAAAGCTGCATTGCAATCAAAAAGAAAATGCTAGCTATACTATATGCACTACAGAATCAAATTCACTTACTTCGGAAGAGCTCGATTCTTATACAAAGCGACAATATGACAGTGGTCAGTTATTTACAGAAAGAAGGAGGTACGAAGTCCTTACCCCTGATAGACACAACTTACAAAATTCTGAATCTATTAGATCAACATCAAATACATTTCAGCATTCACCATCTACCGGGCAAGTACAACAACCATGCCGATCACCTATCCCGCCATCGCGATCCACCAGAATGGCACCTAAAACCGTCATGTGTGGAAACTGTGTTTGCCAAGTGGGGAACACCCTTCATAGATCTGTTTGCCTCTGCAAAAGCTCACGTAGTTTACAATTACGTTTCCCGAAATCTGAATGACCACCAAGCCCTATTTCATGATGCATTCAGCGTCCTATGGAACTATCCACTTGCGTGGATATTCCCGCCACCATTCCTAGTACCGAAAGTCTTAGCACACCTAAATCAATCAACAGGAATATATCTATTTGTAGCACCTCAGTGGCAGAAGGTATTTTAGCGTGCGGACCTCAAGGCTCGAGCTCTGGCTGCACCATTAACCCTGAGGAACCTAAATATGCATCTGATCGACACATCAACGGGACTCCCACCACCACAAGTCGAGAATCTCACTCTGGAAGTTTGGAAATGTGGGGGTGGTCCGAGGCGATAGGTTCATGGAACCCTGAGCAAAAATCGCTACTTAAAAATTCTTGGCGAAAATCAACTATAAAAACCTACGAAGCAGCTTGGAAACGTTGGATATCATGGTGTAAGGACAAAAGTGTTGACATCAGTACGCCAACGGGCTCACAGCTAGCGAAATATTTGTGTGATTTATATTTAATTCATAATTTATCTTACAATACAATACTATTACATAAATCTGTAGTAGCTATTACATTATGTAACGTAGAAATGTCAAGTCAATTAAGTTCCCATGTTCTAGTGAAACATGTCTTAAAATCCATTTCCTTAAAGAATCCAAAGACACCCAAAGCACCTATTTGGGATGTTAGTAAATTAATTTTATATTTAAGTAAATATAATATAGATATAAATAATAGTTTTCAAACATCACGTCATACTGCGATTTTATTATTACTTTGTTCAGGCAGGAGAATACATGACCTAACATTACTTAGTATAGATTCTGACCATTGCATTAGGTCAGATGATAATATAATATTCTGGCCGCAATTCGGCTCTAAAACTGATAGCAGTAATCATAGACAGTCCGGTTGGAGGTTGCTTTCTAACTCTGATGACCGAAATTTAAATCCAGTTTTCTGGATAGAAAGAACTATATCAATGTTAAACGAAAGACGTAACACTTCACAGTCACATATGTTATTTATTACACTGAGAGGTGTACCTAAACCCGCATCACGCACGGTCATTGCAAGTTGGATAAAAAACTTATTTAAGGAGGCTGGTATCTCAGGTAGCCCTGGTAGTACTCGTTCTGCGGTCGCTTCCAAGAGTTGGTTAGACAACTGTCCTCTTGATGAAATGCTGGCTCGTGGTAATTGACAATCAGCTAATACCTTTAAAACATACTGTAGGCGTGAAATAAAGGATAATGTTGATTCATGTTCTGATGTGTCTCAACTATTCAAAGCGATTAACTAAATACATTAAAGATCATAATTATGATATATTGTTTTTGTGAATTGTCTTTTTTGTTGTTTATTGTTGATGGCTAGAATTGTGATCATAATAAAATTGATTATATACATAATAAAATTGTTTTTTGTTAAGAAGTCACATAGATGATACATAATGTCTATTCCACTTGGCGCCACCAGGCGATAACAAACAGGCTCTCATTATAAAGCTTCCAGTGACGGTCAAGTAGTTTAATAGCAGCGTTTTACCTGAAATAAAACGCATATTAAAATACTTACCTCACTGGAAGCTTTCAGTTTACGGCTGCCTGGTGCAATAATGAGCCAATGAGCAAGAAGTCCCGCGACACATTTTAAGAAACAAAATGGCGCGCGACCGCCAGTGGCGCCAAAGAACGAGTGAATTTAATACTAAAACTGGCATAAATGACGTAAAATCGACGGAAACGGAAGTGCCCTCTCATTATAAAGCTTCCAGTGAGGTAAGTATTTTAATATGCGTTTTATTTCAGGTAAAACGCTGCTATTTATAAACCCGAGACGCCCAGGACTTTAATTGGCTGTGCCACAGCGGCTGGCACGTAATATTTTGTTGTCTTTCATCAACATTTCAAAGCAAGGCAACGGGTTTCAAATTTAAATTTCAAAATTATAATATAGCTGCTTGTTTTATTACTCGTACATTAACTCGGCCATTTTGGACATAACCCACTTTCTAGAGTGCCTGGTGACTTGCCTATTACGTGGGACTAAAAATACTGGCAAATTGTGGGTGTGTAATGAGCCTCTGCTTACCACTTCGGGAATATAGGCGTGATACGAGTGTGTGTCGTTATAAACTCGCTCGGGATGGGTGCTAAGCGGTCTTATCTTCGTTCCCAAATCATTTATCGCCTGCAATTGGTGTACTGGGGTTACCAAATTTTATTAGAAGAAATAGATTAGGTATATCTGATTTCTAAGGGAGGAATAAGAGGGGTATATAAATGGACCGTCATGGCATTGTAGTAGTTACTATCACTTGGAAAATTACCTACATGTAAAATTTGAAACGTCATTCATCGAGCCTTTTCTCGGGAGTTCGATTTTTGCTGAGCGCGTGGCTGGTTCTTTTTAGGTTACCTCTGGCGCTCCGCAAAAATCGGGCTCCCAGATACTCACATACCGAACAACGTTTCTTGTCCTGCACCAGGAGCTAGTTAGGAATAACTAGTTCTTCTGTGCGGGACTATCAACTAATCAAGCATTACCTTGACATTGGCAAATCATCGATCAATATCGATGGAGCCACGTGTTTAAAAGAAGAAGAAGAAGAAGAGCCTTTTCTCAACTCAGTTGGAGTCGGCTTTCCAGTCTGACTGCGATTCGGCTGAACTTCGATATTTTCCATGAAGCGACTGCCATCTGACCTCCAAAACCCACGGGCGATATCGAAGTTCTGTAGTTACCAGTCGGATTTTTTATTTAGGGCTTCAACTAACCCTAACTACTGCCATAGATGTTCGTATGACAATCGGGACCGACGGCTTAACGTGCTCTCCGAGGCACGGAGGGGTCTCAGTGTCTTAAGACTAGCACTAGATGTTGCTTAACCTTTGCAATGCGTTAACATTGTCGGTTACCACTAGACCACGAGCCAAAATTTCAAACGTTCATAACTCATAAAACTATTTTTCATGAGTAAGTATGGTGGCGCTTATGCTCAATGATAGGGGACCCTTATGACTGCAACTAATGAAAATTTAAAGAAAGTCGTTGAAGTCGTTTTTGCGAATAAAGTTTAGAGTTTGTTCGATGTTCGTGCTAAATTTCAGTGAATATGGCCGACATTACACCATTACGTACCATTACTCGTATATTTACCTTGGTACATCTATACTTCTTATCTACATAATACTTACCTGCCTAGGTGGCACAGTGGTATAAGTATGCGACTACCGTCGCCTAAGGCCCCAGGTTCGATTCCGAGTCAAATCAAATATTTGTGTGATCCACAAATGTTTGTTTCGGAGTTTGGGTATTTTCTACGTAGGTATAATATGTATGTATTTAGAAATATATAAGTATGTTAATTTGTATGGTATACTAGAGAATATAATAGAAGATTATAATAGAGAAACTGTTGTAGGGGGCTTTATGAACGCAATAAAACCCAAAACAATGGTTTTTAGAACTTTTGTCTGTTTGTCTGAATGTTTGAACACGCTAATCTCAGAAACGGCTTAACCGATTTTAATTTTTGTTTTGAATTTGCGGTTTTCAGTAATGCATTGTGGTTTATTCAACTTAACATTTAAGGTTTGGTTTTCAATCGATTTATAAATAAAAAAGTTATGTAGATCTAACTAAAGTAACACCCAGGCGGAGCTGCGGGCAACAGCTAGTTGATAATAAAAAATATAATTTTTGGACAATCAGAGCAACTGGAAATGCTAAAGCAACGTTTGGAAGCCAAGAAGAGCGCTCAGATACCACACGCAGCCACAATAGCACAGGATCCAGAGGAGTGGGTGGAGAATGGAGTCGGTACACAGACTTCTACTACTGCTGCGGCTCCGGTGGAGGGGGAAGCGCCTTGTACTTGCGCCGATAAAGATCTGCGTTCACCTGCTGATAGCAAATACGTGTTCGATTGTACGTATACCTAATTTCATAATTATCAGAGCATTTGTATTACAGACCTAAACCAGCCTTAAGAGCAAGGCTACCATACTGCTGTGTGTTTTGGAGTTTGGGTGTTTTAATGTAGGTATTACTAGATCCTATAGCACAAACTACTGGTGCCACTGGGTTCGAATTACATCCTGGACAATACTTTGTGAGATGATTTATTCTATGTCAGGCTAGTGGTCGCCCCATAATGGTCAAACAGTAGACTTCACGAATATTAATGCTGTGAAATTTCTTCAGAATTGCTTCAGTGGCGTGGTCGGTAGTGCATCGGCTTTCGACTCTGGAGTCTCGGGTGCGATTCCCGGCTCGAACGAAATATTTGTGTGATCCACGAATGTTTGTTTCGGAGATTGGGTGTTTTCTATGTATATTATGCATGTATTTAGAAATATATAAGTATATTTATTTTATCAGTTGTCTAGATCCCATTACACAAGCTTATAGCTTAGTTTGGGCTAGATGACATCGTGTGTGAATGTCAAAAAAAACGAATATGATTGGTGGATGTCAAACGCATTAACTACTTACCTGACTCAGAGGTTGTGGGTTCAAATCACATCCAAAACGTTGTTGATGAGCACTATGTCTTTCTTCTGTGTCAGGGTGTAATATGTCTATAATATGTATATATCACAGAATATCATCGTCATAATCCACCGAGCGGTTTCCCAACCCATTTGGGGTTGGATTTCCAGTTTGAATTACGATATTTTCTGTGAAGCGACTGCCATCTGACCTCTACATCCCATGGGCGATGTTGAAGCTCTGTAGTTAAAGCACGAGGATTTTATTATAAGGCTTCAAATACCCGTAACAACTGCCACAGATGTTCGTATGACAACCGGGACCGACACGGCTTAACGTGCTCTCCGAGGCACGGTTGTTTCACAGAATATAATATCATAGAAAAAATCCATTAGGGTGGTACTCGTAATAAAATTATCGACTTTAAATTTATATAGTCCGAGACGCCCAATTAAAGTAATTTGCTGTGCCACAGCGGCTAGCACGTAAGATTTTGTTGCCTTTCATCAACATTTCATCGCAAGGCAACGGGTTTCTATTTTTTTTTCAAAATTACAATATAGCTGCTACTTTTTATTAAATTTATTCGGCCATTCTGAACATAGCCCATTATAAATGTGCCCGGCGACAGCAATAGGCTTACCTCCTATTACGTGGGACTAAAAATACTGGCAAATTGTGGGTGTGTTATGCACCTCTGCCTACCCCTTCGGGATATAGGCGTGATATATGTGTGACATTAAATTTTCTCCTTTTCAGTAAACAATCTTATTCCAATAAAGTTAGCGCTGAGCACTATTAAGAAGGAATGTTTCTATGACGACACGATCAACTTCGATCGGTTCAAAGTTATTGGACAGAATAAAGACCATATATTGTAAGTTTATCATTTAATTATCATGGAAAAGGTAGCTAGTATAGGCAGGTCTATGTCACTCGCCTAACAATCGCAAAAAAAACGCGACGTCAGCTACAACTTAAAGTTGTAAGTCAGTAAGGGTTGTCTCTTGTTTGTGACACGGCATTGTATACAGGGTTACCTGGTAAGTCGTCCGAACCCCGTTCAGGGTTGGTAGTTCCCACCATTTCTGACAAATTTTACCTTGGACCCCTGCCCCCCAACCTAACCCTTTTCAAGTTAGAAGGCTTTGCATTCACAGGCCAGAGAAAAATTTGAACCTGGAATTCGGTCAAGCAAGGAGACGTTCCATCACCAAAATCCTACATAAGCATCCCAGCCTACTAGACATATTTCAAGCCAACACATGCTGTTAAACAAAACCAGAATCAGCGTGTATACATTTATTTCTCACAAATTATAAGTAACAAACTAAAACCTATTAAAAAAATTTTTAAATAAACGAGTTTTATCAGTACCCACTATAAAAGTAACGATTAGAATTTTATTAACCTGACGCGCCTCTTTGAATGCAGACTGATGCACAAGTTATTTTCCTCCTATTTATCAAAAAAAGGTCAGAGAAATGCCTGATTATTAATATCGAGTCGTTATTTTGGCTTATGTCCTCTTGCAGCAACTTGCCAATGAACTGCAATGGCCATTGGCAAGTTGCTGTAGAGCTATTAAAGGACATTTTTATAGCGGCTCGAGATTTGACTGGTGGCCTGAAGTAGTTCCAGGCATTATTATTAGCGAACTTAGAAACAGTGGTGTCAGTGGCAGTGTTGCGTTTTTCCCATAACAAAACTGCTCAACTCCAAGCAGTGTTCACTTCAATGACATTCAACGAAATTTACTTGAGCACCCGGTATTCACAAAACTACTCGATTGATTAAACATAAATAACAATTAGCAACTAACAGATAATAACGGTACAACAACTCTTCAATTCAGAACATAATCCTGGACATTGTAAACTCCTTGTTTCGGACTGATTATATTATTTAATTCCTTTTGTACAGTGTCTTCTATTGTTATAATATCATCTTGTGTATCATCAGACAGTGAGTCTTTGAATTCATCCTCATGGTCTGTATTAGAATCACACGTTTCTGCCCTTACTTCCGAATCTTTCGGAACATCATATTTCATATTCATAACAATGTTACTTCTATTAATATGTGAATTGAATTTGATATCATTTAAGCTGGGTTTGGAATTTGTTTTTAGTATTGGTATTCTTGATTCGTCTAGTTTTGTTCTTGATTCAACAGTTCTTATGAGTTCATCGATACGTGTTTTAGAACCAGCAACTTTGATATTGCATGTCATATCAGATAAACTTGTGAAGCATTCATCTTTTTTGGCATCTTCAACTTTTCTAGATTTTAGTATTTCATCAACTTTAGTTTTCGACATGACAAGCTTTAGTTCGTCAACTTTTGTTTTAGAATCTGTAGGTTGTATGTTAATGTCTTCGTCCCTTTGTTTCATTTCTTCTGTTTTTATTTTAGTTTCTTGAGCCATTTTCGTGTCTAGAGCTTTCAGAGATGGAGTTCTTCCAGGAGTTGTGATAATTGCGTCATTGATAACAAAAGGGCTTTCAAGAGGAGCAGTTAAATGGGTTTGTAACGCTTCGACCTCCTTCTTACGAGCTTGTTTCCTTTCCAATTGATTTTGTAGCTCATTTATTCTTTCCTCTTTTAGTTTTAGTAAACTGTCCAGATGTTCAACCTATGGAAAATTGGTAAGTAAATGGTTTAGTCTAGGAATGACTGATCTGCGAAATGTCTACAGAGTATAATAGACCAATTCTTGGAATGTCAATGACAAGAGGAATCACTGTCAGCACAGCCCCTTAGCGCCGAAAGCCACTCAAGTAACAATATCGATATCTCGAGGCTCAGAGTTTGAGGTAGGCAGAAACTATGAAATTCCACTTGCTACGCTCCTAGCATACTTCTTTCAATTCCTTCACTTTCATTACTATTTTCAAGCTCGCTCTCCGGCTATGGGTACCTACTCTTGACCTGGCCTTTTATCAAAACATCTCCGAATTGATCGAAGTACGTTTGCCTAGGTCGACCCTTACCTACCTATACATCCATGCCCGCCTTATCTTCTTTCATCCATCCTTTCTAAGGGATTTTCTACTTAATACCTTCTGTTTAAGAATTTCAGTAGCAGTGTTGGCATCTTTCAATTCCTCCTTCACCGAGCAGTAGGACTCGTAGCTGACGACCTTCTGTTGTACAGTCTCCAACGTGCCATTGACCCTCGTCTTAACAGGCACTACCAGTATGTTTTCTGGAAGTTAGAAGCGGAGTACTTCTTTATATTTTAAGCTTTACTATAATTTAAATATATTTAGGACATTTTCGCTAGGACTGCAGAGATTCTATTTATTGGTACATCTGTCCTGGCTTTTGGGATTATGGTTTGAATTACAGACTGGAAATGGATTTTCTATAGTGCCCGGCAACGGCAAAAGGCTTGCCCTCTATTACGTGGGACCTACCAAATTACTGGCAAAGTGTGAGAGTGTAATTAATGTGTAGTACCTTCGGCGATATAGACGTGATGTATCCGCCTAGTCAAAGTAAGCTAATTTTGTGTTATGTGAACGAGATAAAGATAACTAATAAACATGCTTAAACTAAATACCTACATAAAGATTTCCGGTCGGTTTCTGAATTGTGAAATTGAAGTTGAGCATCTACTGAGTAGGTACACCAAATGTAAAAATTCAGAAACAAATTTGACATTTGCCGTGCTCAACGGATACTTACCTTCAAATTTGGAAGCCTGCCGTTAGATAGGTAAATTACACCATGAAGAAACCTTTATGCTCATCACACAAAGCTTTGTTGTGGGTGGGGTTCGAACCCACGCTCAATAAAAACTACCGAAAGGCCTTTCAAAACATAATTGTTCAAAACCTCGGGCAGATGTTAAACTACTTTTAGGAGACTAGCTATCATGCTTTTTAGGGTTCCGTACCCAAAGGGTAAAACGGGAAGCCTACGACTTCGTTGTCCGTCCGTTTGTCTTACGCTGTATCTCATAAACCGTGATAGTTAGAAAGTTGAAATTTTCACAGATGATGTATTTCTGTTGCCTCTATAACAACAAATACTAAAAAACAGAATATAATAAATATTTAAGAGGGCTCCGACAACAAACGTGATTTTTTTCTTTTTGGTACGGATCCCTTTGTGCGTGAGTCCAACTCATACTTGGCCGGTTTTATTCACCAGCGTGCGGACAAATCAGTTAACGAAATAGCCGTTATATATATATGCGAGTGGACCGCGTGAGATGAAACACATTTCACTATTGTTAAAACTTTATAATGCTGGTGGACAAACGCTCTTAATCCAGATAATCCATTCCCGTGGGATTACGGGAACACGTAAAACAGTTATACCAACCATCATCCCCACAAGCTTCGTAGTAACTGCCACCGCTCGACAAATTAATTGTTTCATTCTTCAAAGATTTATTCGCTTCTTCGTCACGACGAATTTTATCACGAACTGCAATGTTATCATCAAATGTGGGGAACAGTCTCCTTTATTATGTCCTAGCGGACACTCTATCCATTAGTGAAAATAGCATCAAAATCCGTTGCGTAGTTTTTAAAATCTAAGTATATAGAGACGGCGCGGGGTGCAACGTACCAGGAGGCAGCACTCAAGGTCACGACGGGTGTTGCTCGAGTCGTGGGTCGGATACGGCAGCTGGGACTGGAGGTGGCCTTGCACAAGTCCGAGGTTCTGTGTTTTCACAGACCTCGGAACGGTCCACCAGAAGGTTCCAGCATAAATGTGGGAGGCGTTAGCATCGGCATCAAGCCCTCGATGAAGTACCTAGGGATCGTACTTGATAGCCGATGGAACTTCGGACCACATTTCCGAAGTTTGGTCCCCAAGGTGACGCAGGCATCGGTCGCGCTTTCGCGACTGATGCCCAACCTAAAGGGACCCAACGCCTCCTGCAGGAGACTGTACCTGGGGATCGTGCGGAGTATGGCCCTATACGGGGCTCCCGTATGGGCGGATAGGTTGGCGGTCAAGGGGAACGTGACTCTGTTAAACAGACCACTTAGAACCTTGGCCGTCAGAACCGTACGGGGGTACCGCACGATCTCCGGAGAGGCTGCATGTCTCCTAGCCGGGACCCCTCCATGGGACCTGGAAGCGAGAGCCCTTGCGTCATTGTTCCAATGGCGCAAGGAGGCGCTGGAGCGGGACCACAGGCCTGCGTCTCGAGAAATCGAGGACCAGCGGTCCCAACTCCGCCAGGATCTCATGGAGTCATGGAGGGTGCGACTTGAGCAACCCAAGGGGGGTGCCATCTTCATCGCGGCGGTGAGACCGATCATGGACGATTGGCTGCAGAGGCAGCATGGTGACCTCACGTACCGTGCGACGCAGATGGTTGCCGGGCATGGATGCTTCGGTAGCTATCTGTTTCGCATGCATCGTGAGGTCACACCCCGGTGTCAACACTGCGAGGTTTCCGGCGACGACACCGCACTCCACACGTTGGTGGAGTGCTCAGCGTGGGCGAGTCAGCGCCGGGACCTCGTAGTGGGTCTGGGCGTGGATACCCTCTCGCTGGGGACCATGCTTCAAGCCATGGTGTCCAGCGGGAGTAGGTGGAACGCGGCCGTGTCCTTCTGCGAGCAAGTCATGCTCGCGAAGGAGGCGGCCGGGAGGGAGAGGGAGCGTACCCTCCCCGCCGAGTTCCGTAGTCGGCGGCCAGGCCGCCCCAGACTACGCGACTACGCCCAAGACTATCGTCCTCCATGATCGGGGCCTGAGGACGGCGGGATCGCCACCCACCGTCCTTACAGAAGCAGGCTAGAAGGGTTGCGTGCTGCGGGGCCTTTGCCCCATAGCACGCAACCAGATTCACTCACTGACGCGGGATAAAACCCGACCCCAATGACGCGGGACTCTCGTTCCGACCAAACACCCGCAGAGACCACAGGGGTGGTCAAAGTCCGCCGGGCGCCACTGGACATACCCTCTGCTAGTAACCAGGGACGCCCGGCAACGGACGTTAGAGCGGCCGCGGCCTTGGGCCGCGGAATTAAAAAAAAAAAAAAAAAAAAAGTATATAGAGACGGACAGACAGCGGAAGCCACTTATTTTTATGCTATGTTATGATGATTCTTCACCAAAGTAACGCCACCCGCCTGATGGAAAGCCGTAGCTTCGTCCTACGATTGAGGGTCACTCTCATAGTAGATAATGGATAATTACACGGGTTGTCTGAATTTAGGTGCACGAAAGACGCTACGCGACTTCGGGCACCTGGACCATTAATTACAGGCAAATTAACCCGCGACTCCGCAAGAAGAAGAAACCAAAAGCAATTCGAATGCTTTGTTTCTACCTCTGCTATTCATCCTACTTAGTAGCTGGCCTGATTTCGTTAGGCCATAAACTTCGGGAACGACCAAGTGCAATTGCGCCATAATACTGTTGACAAGCCCTCAAATAGACGACCCAGCGATGTACCTCCTAACACGCTATTTGAAGAAACCAGGGTTATAAGAGGAAGGGAACCCACCTGTTTCTCAGAAAGAATAGGCAGGCATTTAAATCTATACTTCGCCAGTTATCTTTTTGAATTTAAGAGCCTATAGCCTACTGCGAACTGTATTTGTCAGAGCCCCGGCTTGCTTTCTTGTTAAAATTTCTTGTTCCTTGATCCCTCAGTTTTTATTTTTAGTTAAAAGCATCTAGAATCTCAGCAGTTTGAGCGTTTACAGTACTGATTTTCAAATCGGTATATAAACCATCATGGTCATTCACATTAATATTTAGAGTTATCGTGGTATTTACCATGCAATGGTGTGTCATGATCACGAAGGAACTCCTCCATGCTCATGACGCTTGCAGCAACTTACTACTTACCCATAACAAGAACCCTCTCCACAACCCCTGGGGCGGAGTTAGACAGTTGCTCCATTGTATTCAGACAGAGGTTGAGTTTGAGTTTCTTCAGTACTTTCCTGTTAAGGGTCATCCAGTTGTTCAGCTTCAACGAGTGACTATTCCGAGGCGGGTAGTTGTGCATCTGCACTAACTTCGGGTAATGTAAGTTCAGCATTTCCGCTAATAGCACTGAAATATATAACATAAATACTCTGTATATTGTAGGAAGCTCATTACCAACGGCTCCGCCTACGGCAGGTAGTTTTTTCTTTCCTAATTCCCACGGAAACATATAACCGGGATAAAAAATAAAAGTTATGATTGAAACTTTATCTCTTACTATTGTATTGTTATGTATAAATACGTTGTATTGTTTATTGACAATGATTGAAACCTTTATATCAAGTATTGAAAAAGAGTGGCTGTGAGATTTATTGCCAGATTGTTACTCACAGGAACAGCTCTGTTGTCTGTTGCTTTGCGAATCTGGCAGTAAATGTACAAGTCACTCTTTAGGGCTTGTATTAGTGTCGTTTGTGACTTAAATGACTTGATTATTGATACCAACATACAAGGTCGAATGCCTACCAGCATCAGAAAAATCCCTATTAATCTTCTTTGTGGGTTTTCTTGACAGATTAAAGGTATCCACCCAAGTAAGTACAGATTCTATCTCCGATAGGGGAATCGGAGAATCAATTTGGGCCATCATCGATAAATTGTTTAATATACCTACTATAATAATTATTAATGATTTTATTTACTATGGCGAATGTATATATAAATAATTTTTTATTGAATTTTCTTTACGCTTTGACAATAATTTTAGTGTTTGTTGTCAATTTGTCAGAATATTTCGCGTCAGTGTAGATATGTCAGGGCCAGTAAGTTTGGTTTTACTGTAAGAAGGTTATATTGATAATTGTATATGATACAGATCAACTGTTGATCTGTATCCATATACAATTATCAATATAACCTTCTTGATCATCAACACGTTAACGCTAGGGACGAAATTCATTGCTCTATGTACAATATATAATATATTGTACATAGAGGTACATATAATAATAGGTCAAATTTTCTATTTTGGCTTGCCTCCAGATCGAGGGCTATCCATAGAGGGGTCAACCATCATTGTAGCATAGTTCTCGAGAGCTAAGGGGGGGACAAAAATTACATTTCCCATTTGTATATATAGATATCTCAGAAACGGTGGCTCGTAGGAAAAAAGTATTGATACATTTTTATAGATAATTTTAAGATCTACAATTTTTGTCTAGGGGTACTTTTATGATAAAACTTACCGTTTTGCTGAAAATTGCGAAAAAGTAATTTTTTTTGACCTCGAATGAAATTTCTCCACACACAGGAATGATGGGGAACTTTTAAATTTTATTTATGATTATGTTCTTAACAATTAGGTAGTACAATGTAAAGTTAATAGGGTCGACGAACTGGAAAGTAAAATGAAAACTTTGACGGACAGAAACAAACATCTTGAGTCCTCTCATAATGCCACTTCGCTAACAACTAAGGACGGCATAAAAAGGGATGAGGTGTTGGTACCTTTTGCACAGGTTGTTAGAATGCAAAAACCGGTCGTAAACAAGTCTCAAATAGATAATTATGTGGCCACAAAACCCGCGAGTTGTTCAAGCGATAAAGTGGAGATGAATAGCGATCTTGTTGAAAAAGTTACTGTTGCTAAGGATAAAAATACATCTGAAGCGGAAAATGGAGAAGGTTGGAAGACCGTCGTAAATAGGCGAAAGAGTAGGTACCCCAGCACAGTAGTGCAGCGTGGAGGGAGTACCAGTAGTGTCGAGATACAAGGGATGGAAAAAAAAAAGTATTTACATATCTGGCGGCTTCAGAAGAACACTACAGAAGAAAATATAGAAAAGTATGTTAAGGATGTATTGTTTAATTGAAAAGAGGTACCGACCAAGGTGGAAAAAATTAAACATAAAACGGAGAGAGACTATGCGTCGTTTATAATCGGGGTGCCTGAGAGCCAATATGAATTATTATGTAAACCAGAAAGTTGGGCTGTAAATATTGAGTTTTGTGAGTGGGTGTGGTTTCGTCGATCACCCAACAAACCCATCTAAAGTACGTAAAGAAGTCGAGATATTCTACCAGAATGTGAGTGGACTCCGGACAAAACTGGATACTTTTTACGCTGCAGTGGCATCATCATCGGCGGATTTATTCGCTATAACGGAAACTGGGTGCAGTTCGTCTATAAATGACGCTGAGATGATACCGCCCGGCTATACTATAATACGCTGTGACAGAGCGGACGGCCGGAAGCAGGGTGGCGCGTGTTTAGTGGCCGCACCGTGCTTTGAACTACGACGATTACCCATTCCTGGCGTGAATATAGACGCGCATGCATTTGAACTAGTGAGTGCTACAGTTTACAAACACAACCGGTTCCTGTTTCTTGTATGCATTGTATATATACCACCTACTAGTAATGACGACGAATATTTACTGTTATTTAAAATCATCGAGGATTTATGTCAGAAGTATAATGAAATATTAGTGATAGGCGATTTTAATCTATATTCTTGCTCAGTGAATGTTACTAACTATTTTGAATACTTCTTGGCATACTGTGGATTTACTCAAGGTAATAACGTAGGTAATAAAAATGATAGGCTGTTAGATCTTGTGTTGTGTACATTCGCGGAAAGCGGGGAGGTGAGAGTGCGACTGGCAGCGGCGCCGCTCGTGCCGATAGACGGGCACCACCCGCCGCTCGAGGTTTTGGTGAAGTTGAGTGGCCACCGCCATCTCGACCGGAATGATTTTTCCGCTAATGACAACAGAACCATCGCGGATAGGGCATTAGGTTGGAATTTTTATAAGGCTGACTTTTATACTTTGTACGCACATCTCGCATCAGTTGATTGGACTCCTATTTATGACTTAAATTTAGAAGCTAGTATGGAATATTTTTACACGGTTATTAATGCAATTATTGACGACTGTGTACCTAAAAAAAAACAAAATAGAACGGATTCGGGGTACTGTTACCCGGAATGGTATACTAGTGAAATAATTCGTGATATTAAGCAAAAGGCCCTATTTCATAAAAAGTTTAAAAGAACACGTAATATGTCTGATTATGAAACGTTTGCCCAGTGTAGATCGAAAGTAAAAAACATGATAGAACAGGCGCGGCGGCAGTACCAGGATCGGGTTGAAGCTCGGCTCCAGAGTGACCCAAAGTCATTTTGGAGTTATGTTAACTCTAAACGGGGTACTAGGGCTTCGAGAAAGATAGTTAGAGATGGGGAGGCCTTGAGGACCGAGGAATGCGCTAAGGCATTCGCTGATTATTTTTACTCAGTGTATAGTAAAAAACGGCCGGACTTAAGCGTTGATTCGGCGATCAGGGAGGCTTATGACAAGTATGGCTCCGATGCTGCGCGTGTGCACGTGGATCACTTGCATAGGGATGAAGTGCTGAGCGTTCTTCGTCAACTGAAGCCGAAGAGATCAGCGGGGCCTGACGGCGTCCCGCCTTACATATATAGGGACTGTCGTTATGTCCTGGTGGAGCCTCTGGTTCATATATATAATATGTGCCTGAGTAATACTACTTTTCCTGACAGATGGAAGTTGACCCGTGTTGTTCCTGTACCCAAATCCGGCTCAGGTATGAAAGTGGAGGAGTACCGGCCCGTGGCTATATTGTCTACACCTGCTAAGATCTTGGAGTCCGCTATCCACAGGTCTATATACGCACAGGTGGGTCAGCGGTTGGTGGAATCTCAGCACGGTTTTCGCCCGTCGAAGAGCACGACTAGCAACCTGTTAAGCTATATGGCGGACCTTGTGCCTGTGGTGGACCAGGGGGGGCGAGTCGATGCTGCTTACTTCGATTTTCGAAAAGCCTTCGATGTGGTCGAAAATGACGTGTTGCTTGTGAAGCTAGCGAGCGTTGGTTTCACCCCTCGCCTGCTGAGATTTTTTGCCAGCTACCTGGCCGACAGGCAACAGTATGTGGAGTACAGGGGGTTCGTATCTGAGCCATACAACACATGGTCCGGCGTGGGTCAGGGTTCCAATCTAGGGCCGCTCAGCTTTATCATCATGGTGAACGATCTGCCCGGGGTGGTCAGGGACTCTAAATGCTTGCTCTTTGCTGATGACTTGAAGCTGTATCTGGAGGTTGGGAGTGCCGATGACCGGGACCGACTGCAGCATGATATAGATAGGGTAGTTGCTTGGAGCAAGGATAACCAGCTGCAGTTCAACACCTCGAAGTGTGTGACCATAACGTTCACTCGTGCGCGTTCGCCCACACTTTATACCTACACCATAGACGGCATTCCGCTGGAACGAGTGACAGAAGTGAGAGACTTAGGGGTTCAATTCTGCACTGGGCTGACGTTTCGTGATCATATTATAAAGGTATGTAGGAAGGCATTCCAATATTTAGGATTTTTGCTTCGTACAGTAAGAACGTTTCAAAATGTAACAGCAATAGTAACACTGTACAACACACTAGTACGAAGCCATCTAGAACACAACGCAGCGATCTGGAGCCCACATGAAATTAAATACAAACTTATGTTGGAGCGCGTACAGAATAAATTTGTTAGATACTTATACCTAAGGTACTACGGTGTATACCCTTTTTATCCATTAAGGTATCCAACACTCTTCATACTAGGTATGGTTGGTTACTATGAGTTGAGGGTGAGGAGGGATTTTGCGTTAGCCATGTATTTGTTCAAAGTTATTAGAGCTAGAATCCAAAATGCAGATATATTAGGGCATATTAACTTAAATGTACCGGACGGGTATGTGGGCAGACGTCGAAGGCCGCAGCTGCTGCGGCTGCCAACCGCACGCACTAACCTACTGCAGGAGGCGCCACTGACCCGCGCACTCCGGACACTCAACGATGTCGCTCATGGAATCGATTTGTTTAGTTGTACCTTGAGTGAATTCACAGTTTACACTTTGTTTGTTTTGTGTTTACAACAATAGAAACTTGTTTTTAGAGATAGATAAAATAAGATAGCCTACTCTGTTGCATTAGGGGTTACCCTGTAAAAATAGATGTAGATGTGAAATAAATAAATAAAAATAAAAATTTTTTTTACAGATTTTCAGCTTTCTGGGACTTTATGCACCTTCACTCTCATTTTTGGTCTAAATTGACCGGACTATAGTGCACGCCACATCTGCGTAGAAATTGGTCTCCTCTCAGCTTTACCGCTTAGGCTTTAGCGCTCGGGATTTATCGACAATTATCGAGGAAGATCGGAACTACAACGAGATACATTGCTTCATTTTCATAACATCCTACTAAAATAGAACAGTCCCAGTCTAAATCAGTAATGAAAATCACCCGCCAAAATGTGATTATTTGCTGTAGACTTATGAATAACACAGATGTGGCTTGATTTAGTTTTTAAATCGCATTCTAAAAACACACAAACTAAATTTTAAACTTTAAAAGTGCTACCTATTTATAATACAAAGGAGTTCTAAAGTGAAATTCAGTGTAAATTCAGTGACTATTTCGCCAGTCTGGGTGTAATTTATCTAAAATAAAATAAAATATAATAAAATATAATATAACGTTTATTATCTTTGAAATTTTTAGAAAATTATTTAGATTCGTCAAAAGTTGGTGTGACTCTACCGAGGGTTCCAAAATGCAACGAGACTGAGAAGAGCCCTCAAGAAACTCAGTTCGGCTTTTTTCCAAAATATTTCATCTTAAATCTAATACAGAGTTATTTAGAAAGGAGCAATTCGTGTTACAACCAGGCAGCCTTGTCATCTAAGAAATCATTAATACTAAAATAAGCTTTATGGCACAATTTACGTTTTATTAGTTTTTTAAATTTATTAACAGATAAATTTGCTATTTTGGTTGTCAATGTATTGTACATTCGAATAAAGTTCCCCGCAAAAGAATTACTCACTTTATGAAGCCTAAATTTAGGAACAGCCAGTTTATCCTTATTTCTTAAGTTTAGATTATGATTATCACTATTTTTCACAAATTTACTTTTGTTCTTGTGGGAATACAATAAAATTTCATAAATATACTGTGAATACACTGTAAGGATGTTAATATGCTTAAACATGACTCCCGAGACCCCATTCCATAGATAGTCCGGACAGCCCTCTTCTGCAACACAAAGATGCATTCAATATCGGCAGCGTTACCCCACAGTAGTATGCCATATGTCATGATACTGTGGAAGTAGCTGAAGTAGACAAGACGCGCCGTTTTAATGTCTGTAAGTTGTCGGATCTTTTTGACAGCATAGGCTGCTGAACTAAGACTGGCCGAAATTTTCCCAATATGAGGCCCCCATTGCAATTTGGAGTCTAACGTTATGCCCAGAAAGACAGTGTCATCGACCAATTCTATTATATCATCCCTAACCTTAACACTGGTTTTAACAAGTCTTACATTAGGTAAGGTGAATCTTACACATTTAGTTTTATTTTCATTTAATAATAAATTATTAGCACAAAACCAGTGGACTATCCTAGAGAGGGCAATGTTTAGATCGTCAAGTTCGCGCTGTCCACGTTTAACTTTAAATATTAAAGAAGTGTCATCAGCAAACAAAACTACCTCGTGGTCGTCTCTTATGAGGTGAGGGAGATCATTAATATATACTAGAAAAAGAAAAGGTCCCAAAATTGAACCCTGCGGTACCCCCATTGCTACAGGAGAACCAGGTGACTGTTTACCATTGATCACTACTTTCTGGACCCTATCACTAAAGTAAGAATTGACGAAATTCATGACTAGTGGTCGCCCGCGACTTCGTCCGCGTGGTAATTTGGATTTTTTCCCGTTCCCGTTGCGCCGCGTTATATTTTGAACAATTCACACAATATCTTTATAAAATGTAGCCTATGTGTTATTCTGATGTATAAGCTATATTATTGTAAGGTTTCATTAAAATCCATTCAGTAGTTTTTACGTGAAAGAGTAACAAACATCCATCCATCCATACATACATACATACATACATACTTACATACTTACATACTCACAAACTTTCGCGTTTATAATTTATCTATGATCTATGATCTATGAGATATATACCTAATAACACAGAATAGGGAATAGTACTTACATACAGAACTTGCAGTCCGACGTTAATTAAAGCACATTCTTTTATTTACAGAGAAGATCATTCGAACGTTAGGGTTGTCCAGTAAAGTAAAATATATACCAGCATAATTTGATCAATAATTATGACGTTAATGCCTCAATATCAACTCTATGGTCAATGCCGTGTCACAACAAGAGACAACCCTTACTGACTTACGACTTCAAGTTGTAAGTAGCTGACGGACGTCACGTATTTTTTGCGTTTGTTAGGCGAGTGACATAGCCCTGCTAGGTACTACCTATGTATTTAGAAATGTATTTAAAGTATGTATTTTGATCAGTTAGAAAATCGTTGCCTTTCATCAACATTAGCAACGGGTTTAATTTTTTTTTCAAAATTACAATATAGCTGCTACTTTTTATTAAATTCATTCAGCCATTTTGGACATAGCCCATTACATGTGCTCGGTGACGGCAATAGGCTTGCCCCCTATTACGTTCCATCATTTTATTTTAGTTTTTTTTTAGTTTGTTGACACGATGAATACACATATCCAATCCATGAGAAGTTTCAACTTTCTGACACTACTTAGTAGTTTGGAAGGTAAACGAAGGGTGGACGGACAGACATCACAAAAGTATAGGGTTCTGTAACGTGAACTAAGGAACCCTAAAAATCAGTAACTACAGTTAGATTTAAACTAACTGTTAAGAGTTCTAACTAACGGTATTTACTGTAATTTAATTATTTTCACATTACGTACAAAACTGTTTTGTAAATAATTATAAGTACTTATAATCTGATACATTGTAATTACAAACTGTAGGTAATTGATTATTTTCCGTGAAACTTATACATACCTGGTTATGAACTGAATAACTATGAATTACTTATTATCTAGAAGTGAGTTAAAGCACATAATAGGGAATAGTATAGAAATAGTTGGCTAAAACTGGTATCTACATTTAAAATGTTTCTAATAACGAGAAACATTAACGTATACGGCCTACTTGTGGCTATTTTTATATTATTATTTGTAAGTATAGGTGTACGTAAATACCGATTTAAACGCATTGAATGTATTCGAGGGGGGTCCATATTGGCTCACATAAAATTTTTAAGCTATTCTTTTTCTTACTACCGATTTGTGTTCATAATCATCACTCTTCATAATTTTATTTTTCATACTTTTTTTATTCATACATTTTTATTACTATCATCGGAACTCATAACAGTAAGTGATAATAATTTTTTTATTAATACTGTTACTACCAAGAACCAGTTTAAATCCATAATATTTTTTTTCATATATTTTTTCTTCATAACATTCTATTACAAGTATCATATTGCTTTAATTAATAATTATAAACTTAAAACTAACGGGTCTTTTACGAGTTATAAAGTCTCAATATTCTCAATTATATATCAATAGAAAAAGTTCAATAATAATAATAATAATAAAAGTTCTCAATATAGGGTCTCAATAATCGCGTAAAAGACCCGTTAGTCTTAAGTTTTTAATGTGTACAAAACGCGAAAGTTTAAAGAAGTATTAATTAATAATGTTGTTACTAGGAACATACTTCAACTCATAACGTCGTTGTTCAGAATAGCTTACTTTATAACAGCTTCGCCGGCCGCTGCTGCGGCACGCTCGCTTCGCTCGCTCGACTCGCGCGTTGTTGTGGTCACAGTTCTAACCTAACCTAACCTAACCTACTTGTCTGGTAGCATCTCGTTTCTGGTAGCAATTTATCTGGCACTATGAGTTCTGTATTACTTAAGACATTGAGACCCCTACGTGGTTCGGAGAGCACGTTAAGCCGTCGGTCCCGGTTGTCATACTAACATCTATGGTAGTCGTTAGGGGTAGTCGGAGCCCTAAATCAAAAATCCGACCGGTCTAACTACAGAACTTCGATATCGCCCATGGGTTGTGAAGGTCAGATGGCAATCGCTTCACGGAAGATGCCGACCCCAACTGAGTTGGGAAAAGGCGCGGTGAATGATGATGATAGTTATTTATTCGAATGATTATGAGTTTCGATCATTAGTATAAACAAATATATTAAAACAAATATTAATAAAAACTAAGTGTATAATTTATGATATTATGAATTTAAATGATTAGGTTAGTTTTAATTTTTTTTTATGAATAACGATCATTATAATTTTTAAATGGTATGAGAAACATTTTCGGACCTCCGATGATAGGAGTTGAATAGTTATGTAAGACAATGCGCACCCGTTCGAGGGATATCATGTCATTGATATGCAGAAGAAAGAGAGTTGGTGACAGTATAGACCCCTGTGGTACCCCAGCATTTACTTGCAAATAGCAAGAAGCCTGGCCATCGCAGAGGACCCGCGTTCAACGCCCGTTTAGAAATCTGGCCATCCAATTGCACAATTAAGGATGTACATCATATTATGCCGGAAGCTTGAAAAGGAGCTACATATACCAAACTTTATTGAAGGCCTAAGCGATGTCCAGGCAGGGACTCCTAGTACCTTTCCATAGCCTCTCCCCAGATATGTGTTACGAAAGCCAGGAGATCACCCATTTATTGTTTTGGATTGAAGCTACATTGTTGATCACTGATCAACGAATGATCCTCCAGATATCACATGAGCTGCTTTTTGATAATAAGCTCAAACACCTTGCAGATGACTGAGGTGACAGCTAACATGTAATCGCCAGACTTGCGCAAACCCATTTTGTACTAGGTTTGCGCAAGTACAATTACGTGTATTTCATAATTTTTTTAACTTTACATTTTAATTTCAGGTAAATATTGAAGCGCATTCTAAGATCTATGGTCGTACTGATATTGGAAATGAAGAGATGTGTTCAAAAAAATCACGACCAATTATTTTCTTGCTTGTAAGTTTATTTATCACAAATGAAATACCCCTATGGTTATCCATCCTAGGGCGTACCCGGGCCATCCGACAATGAACGTTAGGTTGAACGATTTTTTTTTTAAAGTCAGATCTGTACCCATATGTCGTCAACTGGTCTTCGAACTTCAACGCGTTGCCCGATATCAGAGGTAACTGGGAAATAGAAGTGAATAAATATAGTTAATAAGGTTATTATTAACTGTCCTCGCCCGTCTCGCTTCACGAGACTGCTTCCTCCTCTTCACGCGTATGTTCATGTTCAGCGTCTCCGACGGAAACCGTACTGGATGTCCGCCAGGTATGGCCCTAAGCTTGTCTTGTGTCAACGTTTGATGTGATTTTCTTCTATACAAAGCTTGTCCTGGCTTTGTTGAAGTTTTTGTGCAGTTGATTGGAAGTTACGCGCGTAGGTTACATACTCGTACATTTATTTAGGGGGTGGAGGAGGTTCTCAATTCAACTGTACTTATACCCTGTCTAAAATTCGTGACGCGAAGCTGACAAATGTAAGCATTTGGCGGCATTCATTTGGATCTCGGTGTCGATCTCGCTGGTTGACAAAAGTTCTATTAGATTCCAATAGTACTATTGACGACACTCCGGTGGGATTGGCGTTGAGACTCGAATGATTGTTGCCAACGCTTTAATTTTCCAGCTACGCGTCACGACTCCCACCTATATGTTTTTTTTTTATATTACCTCATATCTTTCGACAGTGTGAACCGATCTTCATTTTTTTTAAATAAAACCTTCTCCTGAGTGGTCACATTTCCATTTGGTCCTATTCTGATAATTATTTGGTCTCATTTCGGTAATTTGAAGTCGATTTTTGTGTCAATGTTAGACGTGTTTTTATTTAATTGTTAACATTATAGACTAATTAGCTGATCGCCGGGTGATATAGTTTTCTCGTTCCCGGTTCATACATTACCGGGATAAAAAGTAGCCTATGTTACTCAGGGATAATGTAGCTACATATCTGTGAAAGAATTTTCAAAATCGGATCAGTAGTTACGGAGACTATTCGCTTCAAACCAATCAACAGACAAACAATCTAATCTTTTCTCTTTATACCTAATATTAGTATATATAAATTATGTTTTCAGTATAAATCAGATAAACTTCATTAGATTCTAAAAATTACAAAACCACTCCACATAAAATATGAAGATCCGTGTGCCTTGACTAGATGACCTAAGTTAAGAGGGTGATATAAGTTAGTGAAGGTAGAGGAGAGATATTACCATAGAATCAAAATCATCATCACTATACAGGGTTTAACATTGATATGGGTCAGTGAGGGAAAGTCTGTAACTATAAGACCTATGAGGATCTGTTCTTAGAAACCAAGTCATAAATTTTAGTAAGAATAAAAACTGGATTCACAGATTAAAAAAATAACTTGTACTTAGGTCCGGAACCGGGCCTTTTTGGAAAAAACTTACACTATTTTTATTTAGATATCGGTCTTCAGTAGTAAATATTACTACTAAACATGATGTCTAAAATTAATAAAATGCATTGTTTTAATATCTTTTAGTTTATTTTAGTAGCTGTTAGACAATACCTACTACAATTTTTTTCAATACAACTCATTTCTGTGCGTAAAATTTTAAAAAGCAATTTTTTTGTATAGTATGGAGCATATTGTAACATGCACCCCTCAGTTTACAATCGTCACCTGCTGTAGACTTTTTTTTTAATTTTTAAACAATTGAAAATAATATTTTTTGATGTCTGAGCAGGTATGCATTTTTTATTTTTACGAAAATCGATGACATAGTTCCTAAGAACAGATCTTCGTAAGTCTTATAGTTTCAGATTTTACCTTACTGACCCATATCAATGTTATACCCTGTATATTATAAAACAATGTCGCTTCCGTTCCCTATATGCTTAGATTTTTAACGCAACGATTTTGATGTGGTTTTCACCAAGGGTTCCGTACCACATCGGCAAAATATACACGTATACCTTAAATATTTATTATATTCTATTTTTTAGTATTTGTTAGCAACAGAAATACCTACATAATTTGTGAAAATTTCAACTTTCTTAGTATCACGGTTCATGACAGACCAAGACAGACGGGCGGTCGGACGGACAGCGAAGTCTCACTCAGTAATAGGATTCCCGTTTATCCTTTGAGTACGGAACCCTAAAAATAGCATCTACCTAATACAGCTAGATGAGCTGTATCTAGACACTCCGTTATACTTCTCTTAGTGTATCCATTCCGTTACGTTTCATAAATAACTAAGTTTAATTACATAAATTGTTAAAATTTAATTTGTATATTTTATTTATTTACTGTTATTTTAAACAGTTACATTTAAGCCTTTTAAGTCACAACATGTGCGGCTTATATCAGCCAACCTGCATTTCTGTCCATAGCACTGAAAGAAAGAAAATAATAATCTTATCAAATACAATGATTAATTTTGAGGTGCGATGCAAGACCGATGCCATAAAGGCCCCCACCACTGACCTGCCGTCACGGCTAGGCTCACAGAAATGTTTAATGTAGGATGCGCCGCTCTGTAAATTGAGAATGAATATGTAGGTACACTTCTAGCAATATTTCAGAGCGTGCGCACTTACTAGCTGTTGAAGAATGGGAGTCAGAATTATAAAAACCTACGGGCGCTTCCATCGCGCAACATCGGTACAATGTAGGACGACACAACCTTCCGCATTTCCACTTGCCTTCGTCTGAGTACACCTTGTGTAATTCTTCATCATTGCAACTGTGGAGTAGCCATCGATAATCTCAGACACCATGGCCTTACTTGTAACAAAAGCGCAGGTCGTATACCTCGGCCTTAGATCAAAAATACCTTGATAAAAATAGTATTTTTGATCTAAGACCTCGGCACGCTATTCTAAACTACAGTATTCTTCGGACTCTTTCCATCGCAGACCTTCCTGCCATACATGAGCCAAATGGGTTGGCCAGTGATGGAAAGAGACCGGACGGTATGTCTTTGCTACCATGGAAGATGGGAGGGCCTTATGGTGTGGGACGGTACATACGTAGACTAACCTAGCAAGTGATTGATAACATATTTGACCCGTTTGGGGTTGAGACACGCTTCGCTGTCGCCAAGCGTCTGATCGATGTTTATATCAGCAAAAAAATGTGTAAATATTTTTAGCACATAATTATGTACATACCTATATTGTAATTATTGAAGTGTAGGTACCGTATTCTGTACATTCTACTTTGTATCGTATTGTAAAATATTGTGAGAACACAGTGCTTTTATTACTTAAGTAGGTACATACTATTCAAAAGGCTATTCATAAATATACTCGTATATGCATTATGAAGTCGTCATTTTAATGCCGGTGAAAGTCAGGCTTGCTTGTACGTCCGTCATCGTGTCATTAGCATATCCGTGATGAAGGTTATAATAATAATGAAATAAGATTTGCTTGTCTAAAACTCTAAAATACCGTTCTACGTGTATAATATTGTGTGTCGTGTATGCGCTCCAATCTCTTCTGGCCAAACTACCGCAGTTTTATCTGATTCGATTGATGTCTCACTGTAGGCGACGTAATAAAAGCCTACTACCAAGAGAAGAAGATTGAGAAGAAGAGAAAGAAAGAGTATTTTAAAAAAAGAGGCTCGTAGTTACGAGTAATTGGTTACGTAGGTCGATAACACATTGCAAACCATAGCCAGTTAGAGTAAGGTGAAGGTCGGTCTTAGGAAATGTCCATTTCTTAAGACGCCTGTGCCTGTGCCTTGGACAATGCACGTTAAGACGTCGATTCCGGTTTATAACTGGTAGTTTGAACCTTAAAAAATCAAACAGGTCCTAACTACAGAGCTTTGATATCGCCAATAGATTGTGAAAGTTAGATGGCAGTCGTTTCACGGAAAATACTGAAAATAAATTCAGTCGCATCGCAGTTAGACTGTAAATATGGATGTAGGTATTTATAAATTATGTGAATCATTTTTTTTTTAATAAATAAATATTTTGGACATTCCCACACAACGTCTTTCTGCCCAAACTAAGCTATATCTATGCTTGTGCTATGGAATCTAGACAACTGATAAACATACTTATATATTTCTAAATACATACATAATTTACATAGAAAACACCCAAACTCCGAAACAAACATTTGTGGATCACACAAATATTTCATTCGACCCGGGAATCGAACCCGAGACTCCGAAAGCCGATGCACTACCGACCATGCCACCGAAGCAGTCAGATATTCTTTCTATTTGTCACTTAACTCTTTGTGGTCGCTATTGCTGTCCCATTTTGAAACACTGGAACATGGTCCACGTTGGTTCCAAACCTGCTCTTGTTAACGTAAAATAGGAGTAACTCCATAAGCTGTAAGTTTTATTCAAATTTTACTTATTTTATTACATTTTTTATCTAATTTAATTTGATGAGACTGAATTTTTTATAATTTTATTTGACATTTAATTTACTTTGAGATTTATTTGATTTTATTTGATTATGTTTAATTTTATTAGATTTTGTTGGTTTTTATTAGAAAATGATTTTTAATTGTTTAAATATAATTTTAATTGGGAACCTTCCTAGTCAGCAATGACGCGGAGGATATTTTAAACGACATTTTGGACGACAATTGTTAATCTTATAACAAATAAATAATTATGTATTTTAATTTATGTTATTTATAAACCTGATATATTACATTTTATATGGGCTACATGCCGGGCTGAACAGCTAAATCGGATGCGTGGAAATTATCATCGAAAGTGCGTACTGGAAGTTAAATAATCTATGGATACTTTTTTTTATATACTAAATAATTATTTTCTCATTCTGAAGTAGAACCCAGGTCATAGAGAAAGCGTTTTAAACACAGACATAGAATTATGTAGATGTCTAGCAAAGTAGATGCGAACCTCAGAACAACCATATATAGATAGAAGGCGAGTGTCACCTTCGTGGCACCTAAGTGGCTCTGATAGAGGTTCTTCTTCTTCTTTCTTTAAAAACGTGACTCCATCGACTTCCATCGAGGATTTCGCCAATGTCAAGGTAATGCTTGATTAGTTGATAGAAGAACTAGTTATTCCTAACTAGCTCCAGGTGCAGGACAAGAAACGTTGTTCGGTTTGTGAGTGTCTGGAAACCCGATTTTTGCGGAGCGCTAGAGGTAACCTAAAAAGATACCAGGCACGCGCTCAGCAAAAATCGAACTTCCTGATAGAGGTTGCCCCATATATGTTTGTGTGTATATGTATATACTACATATTATGTGAAGTATACATGTATATTTAAAAAAAAAAGTCGAAAGAAAAAAACGAATAGAAATTATTAGGTTCTTCCCTCTTCCAACAGTTCTAGGCTGACTGAATGGTACGGAAACTTTCGTGCGCGAGTCTGACTCGCACTTGGCCAAAACACACACATACACAACACAAAATAACATCTGTATCCCCAAAGTGGTAAACAGAGGCGTTCATTAAATCCACATTTCAACAGTCATTATTACTCCCATATAATAGCATAGGATCCCATTGCCCTTTCCGGTAACTGAGTATTTTATTTATTTTATTATCTATATACACGCTGATTTTATCACCGTCAGCAGTCGAAAGGGTTCGCTCTCGGAATAATATTTGGATTCCTTTGTTAGCATCTAAATTACTGTACTGATAATAATAAAAAAATTAGTCATTTCTGTAATTCTTCTCACTCGATCAAGTTTAACATTAGTAGCAGTACGATATTTCATTGATGAATTGACGCGGACGGGCGTGGCGCGCTCGCCAGGCTGGACGCAAATCATGTGTTTGGGAGCAATGACCCCGCGCAGCCAATATGGCCAGTATCACTACGAAACATACATACTTTAACATAAAGTACACACTTCAATTTCTCCTTCGTACTTTACACGGGCTTAGGACCGTCTGTAATACCTACTTTATTATTATCGATAGTGACTTAATGACTTTTGAACTATGTAATAATAATAATAAAAATACACTGAACTACAACTGACTGCGAGGAGGTATTTCAGGCGTATTTAAAAAATTGGAGCTATTTACAAATAAAATCAAACTATACCTATTTACACTAATTTACAGTTCTCTGTACCGAAGTAACTGCTCGATATGGAGTCCATTCCTATCGATACACAATCGTGCACGTTTCAATTGATTGTCTTTCAACTTGTTCAATGTGTCTCTATCACTTTAAGTGCTCCGGCTGGGAGTACAATCGCCTAGCCTCTTGTAGGGTGTGGTTAGCAATGGCATACAATTGTACCATTGCTAGATACTCCACGTTCGAATATTCGTACTGACGACTCATTTTACTCACTGACACACACGATTACGCAACCGACGCCCGCGCTGTCACGAGGTTTACTACGGGGGGAGCCGCAGTGTCGGTCGCGCTTGCTCTCTGCCAGCGCGAGGCGCGGGGTGAGATTAACTTAGGCTTGGCGACTGGCGTAGTTTGTTGAATGAAAACGAACTGTACCGTAACTATCGTTGTAAAACTTAAGTATTTAAGAGAGTGAGTCCCCTACAACGGGTTCTCATTTGATGTCTAGAAACTAAATATATTTTTTAGATTTCTAAAAAAAATGCGTTTGTTTTTCAAAGTAATGCTGCCAGTTGGTTCAAAAATTATTCCGAAAGCGAACCCTTGCGTAGTGCTGACGGTGATAAAATCAGCGTGTATATATAGAAATGATGAATGTAATTTTTGTCCCCCCTTAGCTCTCGAAAACTGCTTATGCTCCAATGATGGTTGACCCCTCTATGGATAGCCCTCGATCTGGAGGCATGCCAAAAAATCCGAAAATTTGCACTAGCCCTAAGGGGTCAAAAGTTATAGGCCAAAACCTATGGCATGGTGCGGTGCGAAGCACCGCGCAAAACACCGTACTAGTGTTATCAGAAGAAACCACTAAGGATAATATTTCAGTAGTACAGATGCATCACCTATTTGATAAGTAACTTTTTCTAAAGTCGTCTACTCGTCTATTTAATCGCTAATCGCTCACAATACGCCCAAAACCTTATTCACACAGTTTGCGCAAACCAAAAAGAAAGTCTAGTAAGTAAGCTCATTCTCGTCAGCAGTGCAGTCGAAGACACCGGCGCGCGCGCGCATGTCCAGTGTCGAACCCCTTTATAATTAAGTGTTGTGGCTACACGGAAATATAACTAAGTAAGTGTTTTTTTATAATCTACTAGCGGATGCCTCGAGAACCACTCTATCCATAGGTGAAAACCGCATCAAAATCCGTTGCGTAGTTTTCAAGATCTAAGCATACATAGCAGATTTTGTGTTATACTATGTTATGATTATACTTACTAATATTATTAAGCTAAAGAGTTTGTTTGGTTGCACGCGTTAATCCCAGAAACGGGCAACGGCAGGTGCAAGCAAAGTGTAGATGAAATAATATACCTACCTACTACAGGATATTTCCTCTAAGAGAGCCTCTGAGAGGCACATATTTCATAATATACGCGAACCCTTTAACGAGACACGAGACGAGAGACGCGATTTTTTTAAATATTTCTTTTAAACCGAAACCTCATGCTTATTTTACTTTATTATTACATAACGGAGTAGATTTATAGTATCCATATCCCACGGGAACCTATTTCCAGGATAAAGGTCTATCTGCCAGTGAAACTCCCGTTCCCCGTCCCGTAATCGGTTCAGTTATTTCAGAGATTAGACGGAACTAGAAATCCAAGTATTCCACTATGGCAAAGCCTATTATTCATACTATTTCCTCAAAAGGGTAGGCAGAACATAACAAGTAAGCAATTTATTCTGTAGCCTGCCGTAAAAGCATGACAACTTCTTAGAGTTTGGTCGATCTAAGTACTAATAACTTAATATCACAGACATATTTATCCACGTTTCGACGTTGTTTGGACACCAAATTAACACATTTTGTTGAAATTTGTAGAATTATGGTTGAATTGATAGATAATACTTTATTATATGCCTATATACCCGAAGAGGTAGGCAGAGGTGCGTAATATTGGGCACCCCCTTTGCTGTTACCTAGCGGGTAACTACTTACTACAGAAAATCCGAAACCACTCTGTAATTCAACTCAAAATTCAGCCAGAGTGTCTAGTACTAGTTCCTTACGTTAATTTGCTCGAAATACGTTTTCGTATTCCTCCACACAGTTCCCTGACGCTACCGCTAGGGGCGCTGGTGTGAAATATATGGGGAATACTCGATGTCCCATGCTATCCCACGCGTACGACGCTATCACACACGTTTAAAGTGTGAAAGCGCGTAGATAACGTAAACGTCAGACGTCATAAGACGTAGAACCAGCAGGTCGCTGTTTCCCACGTCGCCGTCGTATACATCTACATATACGTCGTATGTGAAGGACCAGTGTGTTTTAAACTTTATAGTAACCTCCATCTTCGTCTAGAGTTGGTACCGACGTTCACTTTAAAAGTAAATGCACTAGTTAGATATGTTATCCAAGCACTGTTTTAGAATGCTTTCTCTACGTTAATTAGCTTTTAAAAACAGTCATCCTACTAATATTATAAACGCGAAAGTTTGTGAGTATGTAACTATGCATGTAAGTATGTATGTATGGATGGATGGGTGTTTGTTACTCTTTCACGTAAAAACTACTGAATGGATTTTAATGAAACTTTACAATAATATAGCTTATACATCAGAATAACACAAAGGCTACAATTTATAAAGATTTTGTGTGAATTGTTCAAAATATGACGCGACGCGACGGGAACGGGAAAAAATCTAAATTACCACGCGGACGAAGTCGCGGGCGACCACTAGTAATATATAATGTAAGATTACCATACTTAGGTACTTAAATTCTACTTAGCTACCAAATAGCGATCGACCGTTCTTTCGTTCGCGAGGAATTCTCCTACTTAGAACCTTTTTTTCCGCCTTATTTAACAATTGCTGCCTTGGCCTCATTCTACCTTCTCAACTCAACTGCATTTTTGGGGTGCTAGAGAATGAAAACTCGACACGAACCTCTATACCAACCCGTTCGGCCAACGTAGTATATGTAGGCTGAATTCCCCCGATGATGAGGGGCCATTTCAACATCATCAGGTCCCAGGTTATGCTCACTTCCTGACAGATAGACGAGGCTCTAGCAAGAGTACAACCTACCCAAAGTACCCAAACACAGCAATACGTAGCTCGTCTCATATTACGTGGTGGGTACAATATTTACGCACATTGATATTATCTAAATTAACGCATAACTTCACGCGTGGTGTATTAGTTGCAACATCTTGCTGGATACGCTGTGTTTTATACTATGAATAAATAAATAAATAAATATGTTAGGACAATTCACACAACGCCATCTAGTCTCAAACTAAGCAGAGCTTGTGATACGAGTACTATATAAACTGATATAAATACTTATATACAATTTTTTTTTGAAAATACCTACATACATATTATACTCGTACATAGGAAACATCCAGACTTCGGTACAAACGTATCTGTCTTCACACAAAGTTTGTCACGACCGGGAATCGAACCCGAGACTCCGGCGTCGAAAGCGGATGCACTACCGACCACGCCACCGAAGCAGTCAGAATTATGAATGTAGTTAGATAGGTACCTACTGATGATTGGAAAAGAGTAGTCGGGAATTTTTATCGCAAGGTTCTTTTCTGTTTGGCTCCACCTATTGCTTTGTGATTCTAGCTTTAAATGTAAATTCTTATGTGCTGACGTTAATAAGTGTTATTTTAAAACCTATATTAATACATATTTTTGAGGATGAGTTTGAGTTTGAGTACATACCAACAAGCAAGGTGTTAATGATCGCCTCTGTCTGTCTGTGACAAATACCTGACATTTCATAAATAATTAAATAATAATGATCTTGTTGAATAACTGTACTTACTACTGTGATTTTAAATTTCTTAAAGAAATTAAATTAAGAGAAAGGTTATACTCCGCACCGCTTGCTTTTGGGAACAAACTTTCATGTGCATGCTGTATCTATCTATCTAGATATATATACACCGTGAAAGTGTTTAATTAGAGAATAATTTGTATACATAGTTGGAAGAAACAGATACATAAGACGGGCGTGAATGGACAGGCAGGCAAGGGTCGACCTAGGCGAACGTAATTCGACCAAATCGGAGATGTTTCGACCAAAGGCTAGGTTAAGAGTACTCAGAAACGGAGAGCGTGCATGAAGATAGTTATGAAAGTGGAAGAAGCGAAAGAAGTATGCCAGGATCGTAGCAAGTGGCATTCCATAGTCTCTGCCTACCCTCATGGGAAAGAGGCGTAACAATATGTATGTATGTACTTACATAGTTATTACTAGAGATTTATTAATAGTCTAGCGGACGAGTGGACGCGAGTAATACCTACCTAGGGAGGTATTACCTTGCAGTACACTTCAGTTAACAAAATAATGCGCTTGCACCTATTTTAATGGACAATTATGCAAAAGGAATTATTTTAGAAGCATGAACCGTTTTCGAGATATGAGCACCGACGTGGAAAAGGCGTTTGTGCAAAATAATTTCTTCTCAACAAGTCTCCCCTTCGGAGACAATAGAGCGACAAATTATTACCTTACTCTATGGACAAATTATTCAACTTTGTACATAATGTACTTTATGATTTTAAACATCTGTCAGTAATAGCGGGTGTCTATTTTTTTTGTGGGCGCAGATCTAGCTTACAGCCTACTAACTTAAATTAAAAAGTATAAACTTTGGAGATAAAATACACGTCATAAATTGACATAACAACCGACTTAATGAGTGAATTAGGACCAATAATTGTCGGAATGGGGCTAAATTGAAATGTGACTACTTCGGAAGTTCATTTAAAAAAGAATTCAAATACGGTTCACCCAGTATCAAGTAACAAACGTTAAAACATACAGTCGAATTATGAACCTCTTCCTGAAGTTTTTTGGAAGAATAGTGTAGAGATAACACCAACAGGTAGACATTTTGAAATTCTATACTGTATTTTATTGACAGTGTTTTAACAGACAATTACGTAAGCGACGCATAACATGCGATTTCTTTATTAAATAACAAACCGGTTATCACCCACGTCCGGAGTAAAGAGTAGTTTGTTAACTATGGGTGACGTGAGTCATCCATTAACAAATAAATGGAAAACATAAAAGAGCCCGAATAGTAATCCAATGATATCGCAGAAAATGTCGTTACTTAACACATTTTCTGCGATATCATTGGTGCAAACAGGTGGACCGACAATTATGTCGACAAGCCGTGCTCGCACTGCTGGGGTCCAAGCGAACTAAATAGAATCTCTGCAGGCATCGGTGGCGATAGACTTGTCTCTTATTACGTGAGCCTACCTAATATTCCTCTGCTGCCCACCCCTTCGGGATACGTGTGATTTATAAATGAAGTATGCTTAAATACTGTTTGTTTACGGCACAAAGTAGTAGAAATAAAAAAAAGATGAGTTCGCAAAACTCAACAATATGTTTCAGTGTAAACAATAGTATTGCAACATTTATTGATTTCATTGTGTAATTAAAACATTACTGTTGACTCGTAACCTAAATAGTTCGACCTAAAGAGGTTACAAGTGTAAGAGGTCATTGCTATTGACCAGATTGTGGCGTCCGTCCACACATTTTAGTATCGAATTAGCGAACGACCGCAGTTTCAAGGGCGCGCACACAAAAAAAATGGTCAAACGCCTTCCTTTTTTAAATTGTCTATTTTTTTCAGAAATGTTTGCAGTAGAAGCATGGTACGCGGCCTATCTGCTCTTGTTAATCCCATTAATCCTTATTGCGGTGGTTCTGGGCGTCATAGGCATCTTCGGTGCCCTAATCGCCGTTCGTGTCTTCGCTCAGTACACGTGTGGTATATACCACAAGCCCATCAGAATGGACGGAAAAACAGTGGTAGTTACCGGATGCACTAGTGGCATTGGGAAGGAGACTGCAAGAGATCTGGCTAATAGAGGCGCTAGAGTTATCATGGCGTGTAGGAATCTGGAGGCTGCAAATAAAATTAAAGGTTGGTACTACTGTTAATAAATTAGATCAGACCTTAGGTCGTTACCTGTATTATATAGCCTATATTAAACGTATGTATAATCGTCACTGATTGGTGAGGTATCGGACCTTTCATTATAAAGATTTAGATATTATTATGTGTGTGTGTGGTAGGCTCATTAGTTAGTCCCTTTTATATAACAGTTAATAAAGCTAATAACGACTGCCAGTCCACGGTAATTCTGAATTGTAACAAAATTTAAAAAAAATCTTTAGACACTCCACTACCACAGCATAGGGTAGGTAAGCGTACCACTACAGACCTATGGACTTCGCTCGTTTCCATTAGGACTTAAATATATTAGTTATTTTGGGTGCAAAGGGGCCCTTCTTACATCTATCGGGCCCCAGCGACCTCACCTGCTAGTGGCGCACCTGCTGATTAACGGACGAGGTTCGTATATTACGGTACCCATGTGGTGGCTTTGGCCCCTACGTGGATACCAGGTGGTACAACAGTGTTGGTCCGGGGGGGTACCACCGTGCAGCTGTGCTAAAGCCCCCCAAGTAACCCAGCCCAGGCTGGGTTGCGTTAGGGGTTCAGCAGCGGCACTGCCGGGCCCGGGGCGGTGTATGGTGCGGCAGGCAGGGGTCCAGTGGGGGCGAAGCGGAGTCTAGTGTGGGTCGATTCGCCGGCCAGGGAGACCCTTAGCAACGGCGTTGCCGCGGCCGCCCGCAACATAGTCATGGGGCCCGCCTGGGACCAACCACCCCAGTAGGCTGCCCCACATGTTGCGCATAATCCTGTTGTGGGGTCGCCGCTCCGGGTGGTAACCGGTGTGGGGTAGCGGCGGCCTTGCATCAGGGGGGTTTGGGAGCCCTTCCGTCCGGCGGGTCGGCTCCGACCTAACCACACGGTTCTAGACGAAGCTAGCCTCTGCACTTTGTCACTTACTGCCGCACCAAATATCGCCCTGTCTTCACGCTTCCCCATATTTCACAATGACAGTGCAACAAGAGAATAGACGGTACACAGCGGCCCCTAGAAACCCCACAAAGTTGACTTCGTTTGAGGTGGAGTTCGCGAATATCCGCGGACTCCATGCAAACCTCGATACCGTCCACCATCACCTGGAGTCGGCACGGCCTTCTGTGATGTTCCTAACGGAGACACAGATACGCCGCCCTGACGACACGTCGTACCTCTGTTACCCGGGCTATATCATTGAGGAACAATTCCGCGATAAAGCCGGGGTGTGAGTGTTCGTTAGGGCGGATGTTTGCTGCCGCCGGTTGCGCTGTCTGGAGAACCCCTCCTACTCCGTCCTTTGGCTGCACGTGGATCATGGCTCCATGAGCCAGATCTACGTGTGCGTCTACCGCTCCCACACAGGGGACACTGGGACAACAAGGCTTTTCGAATACCTCAGCGAGATGGCTGACGATGCGCAGGTGCGGTTCCCGAACGCTGACCTGGTTTTCCTGGGGGACTTTAACGGTCATCACGTTGAGTGGCTGGGGTCCCTTAGGACCGATCATGCGGGACGAACCGCCCATGCATTCGCTCTCTCCCACGGGCTGACCCAGATGGTACGGGGGATCACCCGGATACCTGACAGGTCAGACCACACGCCCGCCTTGCTGGATCTACTGCTGACGAGTCGCCCAGCCGAGTACAGTGTGTCGGTACGCGCCCCACTGGGCACATCCGACCACTGTGTGGTGCACGCCAGCTTCCAAGTGCCACCGCCTGCTCGTGCCGAACAAATGACTCGACGACTATGGCACTACTCGTCGGCAGACTGGGACGGTCTCCGCGATTACTTTGCGTCCGTCCCGTGGAGCCAGCGCTGCTTTGTAGGGAAGGCGCCTTCGGATAGCGCTGCTGCCATTGCTGGCGAGATCAGTCTAGGGATAGAATATTATATCCCTTTCACTGATGTCGCCAGCATCCGTAAAGCTCGCCCCTGGTTCGGGCGTGAATGTGCCGAGGCTGTCCAGAAAAAACAGTCGGCATATCGCGCCTGGGTCAGGGCTCGGGCGGCACGTGACCCGAACGTGAACCGCCTCAAAGCAGCGTACAATCGGGCCACTAGGTTCAGCAAGAGGGCCTTCAAGAGAGCGGATGCCCAGCGCGTCGCGCGGCTTGGTCAGGAGCTCACATCCCATCCCACGGGCAGCCGTGGATACTGGCAACTGGCCAAAGCCGTACAGTCAAATTTTTGTCAACCCTCGCTGCCACCACTGCGTTTTCCTGATGGATCACTGGCTCACAAAGCCCAAGAGAAGGCGGACATGCTCGCAGACCTCTTTGCGGCTAATTCCCGGGTCGATGACCGTTGCCTGCAGCCCCCCGCCATCGCCAACTGTGGCCACACTATGCCTGATATTGTTATCAGGCAATGTGATGTACGGGCAGTGCTGCGGTCACTCGACACGCGGAAAGCCAGTGGCCCTGACGGCATTCCGGCGGTGGTGCTACGAAAATGTGCTGCTGAGTTGTCTCCAGTATTAACGCGTCTGTACCGCCTGTCATACTCTACAGGCCTCGTGCCGGAGGCCTGGAAGGAGGCGAACGTACAACCGATCCCCAAGAAAGGGGATCGATCCGATCCAGGCAACTATCGACCCATAGCTGTCACCTCAGTCATTTGCAAGGTGCTCGAGCTTCTTATTAATAAGCAGCTCATGCGATACCTGGAGGATCACTCGCTAATCAATGATCGGCAATATGGCTTCAGGCCAAAACGATCAACGGGTGACCTCCTGGCATTCGTCACGCATGTATGGGGTGAGGCTATGGAAAAGTTCGGCGAGTCCTTGGCTGTTAGCCTGGACATCGCCAAAGCTTTCGATAGGGTCTGGCATGCTTCGCTCCTTTCCAAGCTTCCGGCATATGGTCTACCTCCTCAACTGTGCAGCTGGATTGCCAGTTTTTTAAACGAGCGCCGAGTGCGGGTCCTCTGCGATGGCCAGGCTTCTCGCTTTTTGCAAGTGAATGCCGGGGTACCGCAGGGGTCCGTACTGTCACCAACTCTCTTTCTTCTGCATATCAATGATATGCTTTCCCTCGGGAACATTCATTGCTATGCAGATGACAGTACATTGCACGGGAGTTACTCGGTTCGTCCGACGGCGGGGCGATCTGTGATAGAGGAGGAGAGACGACATCTCGTGGGTGATCTCGACCGAAACCTCGATAGTATCTCCCAATGGGGTGCCGAGAACTTGGTCGAGTTCAATGCCCACAAAACACAGGCGTGTGCATTTACAGCGAAAAAATCCCCTTTCCTTCCCCTACCCACTCTTCAGAATGCAATATTACCAATGAAGGACAATCTAGACATCCTTGGCATAGACGTTCGTCGAGAGCTCAATAACACAAAATACATTGAGAGATGTATTGGGCTAGCTTCGCGGAAACTAGGAATACTGAACAAGGTAAAGCGATTCTTTACACCGCACCAGAGGTGTCTGCTGTACAAAACGCAGATTAGACCCTGCGTTGAATACTGCTCTCACCTCTGGGACGGCTCCGCGAAGTATTTGCTGGACGCACTCGACGCTATGCAGCGACGCGCTGTTCTCATTATAGACTGTCCGGAGGTAACGGGAAGCCTTGAGCCGCTAGCCCAGCGCCGAACAATTGCTTCCTTGGCCGCGTTCTACCGTATTTACCACGGTGAGTGTTCTGAAGAGCTCTTCAACCTGATCCCACCCTCTCCCTTCCGATCCCGAACAACGCGTGCCGGGCAGAGATGTCACCCTCATACCGTGGAAACCGTCTTCGCGAGAACCGAGCGTTTTAAACGATCGTTTCTCTGCCGAACGATGGTGGCTTGGAACGCCCTGCCTGCGCACGTGTTTCCTCCAACATATAACCCTGGGCTCTTTAAGCGAAGCGTGAAGAGGCACATTACAGGGTCGTCAAGTTGAGGGCCACTCTCTATAGTATTCCTGTGTACTGTGAGAGTCGCCCTCAATTGCCAGACGTCGCCTCAGCTTACCATCAGGCGAGTGGCGTCAATTTGTCGACCTAAATATAAAAAAAAAAAAAAAAAAATATTTTAATGGCATTATAAGTATATCTTAATGGCAGTTAACATTAGTGTGTTATTAAATGTAGGTATTTTCTGATTTTCAGATGAAATCATCGACACAACAAAAAACACAAAAGTCTTTGTGAAAAAACTGGACCTTAGCTCTTTCGCGTCCATCCGAGAGTTCGCAGATGACTACAAAAAGTCCGAAGAAAGACTTGATGTCTTGATTCACAACGCTGGTTACGCTGAAACCTTCAAAAAACAGAAATCCGTCGACGACATTGAAATGACAATGGCGACAAATCATTACGGACCATTTTTACTTACGCATCTTCTTGTTGACATTATGAAAAAAAGCGCTCCAGCACGTGTCGTCGTAGTAGCATCATCTTTATACCGTTTAGCTAAATTTAACTTAGAAAATCCTAATCCTGTAGACTCTTTACCTGGATATTTATACTACGCATCTAAAGAGGCTAATATACTTTTTACAACAGAATTAGCGCGAAGATTGGAAGGCACAAGCATCACTGTAAACTGCCTACATCCTGGTTTAATCGATTCAGGCATCTGGAGGAATGTTCCTGTGCCTTTAAGCTGGGGTCTATCCTTGATTAATAAATTTTATTTCAAAACTCCACGTCAAGGTAGTCAGACGTCGATAATGTTGGCTGTTGATGATAAATTAGAGAAAACAACTGGTAAATATTTCTCGGATTGTAGAGAAAGCTCTTTGTCGAGTGCGGTTAGTGACATGAATAGAGCAAAGAAACTTTGGGAGATTTCTGAACGGTTAGTGAAGTTGGGGGAGAATGATCCAAAACTGTAGAGACTTTAGAGTAAGAAGTCTGTTTCAAACCCAAAATCTTTTTTTTTTACATTATTACGGATGTGAGTATTTTTTTTACTTCTATGCAGCCATACCATAGACAATGAGCGTGCATGGAGTAGCTAGTCGTAGATTTGATATTATTTGAAACAGAGATATGGAGTAAGTATGTAGGCACGATTTCAACCTATTTATATTATATTATAACCTACCATATTTCTATTTTAGTTATAACTAAGACTCAGACATTCATAAATTATTATTATTGAAGATATCGCTTGATGCTTTCAAATTCAAAACTGCAGTTCAAAATCACGGCCGCCAATCAGATGGTATCAAACTTAGTGGGTAGGTACGGCTATCGAGATATATGGATATCAGTATGTAACATTGATATGGGTCAGTGAGGAAAAGTCTGAAACTATAAGACTTACGAAGATCTGTTCTTAGGAACCATGTCACCGATTTTAGTAAAAATAAAAACAGCATACTCAGTTATCAAAAAAAAAAATTAAAATTAAAAAAAAGTCTATGGCTAGGTAATTATTGTAAACTGAGGGGTGTATGTTACAATGTGCTACATCCTGTTCAAAAACAACTTTGCTTTTTACAATTTTACGCACAGAAACGAGTTCAATATGTATCGAAACAAAGCATAGTAGGTACTGTCTAACAGCTACTAAAATAAATTAAAAAAAATGCATTTTAGTAATTTTAGTCATCATGTTTCATAGTAATATTTACTACTGAAGACGTATACAATCGATATCTAAATAAAAATAGTGTAAGTTTTGTCCTGGTTCGATTCCCGAGCTGAGTACAAGGTTTTTTTTTAAATCTGTGAATGCAGTTTTTATTTTTACTAAAATCGATGACATGGTTCCTAAGAACAGATCTTCGTAACTTTTATAGTTCATCCCTCACTGACCCATATAAATATTACATCGTGTACCTATATTGGTACGACCTGTCAAAAATTTGACAACTTAAATAATTTATTTATTTAGAGCAATATAAAATGCAGAATTGAAAGATCTTAGACTAGATATATTTACTTATTATTTACGATTTGAAAATTAAATGCTTAATAATTATCTTGGCTAACCGTACCTAGCTAGTGTTAATTAACATGCTCAACCCAATTATAATTAAAATGTTTTTAAAAAGCTGTTTTATTATACTACCCACCATACTGATACTTAAGGCGGTGATCTACCAAGTAAATATTGGGCGAGAGACACGTGACTCTCAACGTTAGACAACATTACACAACTAGGTACCATTCGCCAGGCACCACTGGAAACACCTTCTGCGTGTGAACCAGAGACGTCCGGCAACTGACGTTAGATCGGCCGGAATTTAAAAAAAAACACAACGACCATGAAGCCGTGTCACTTCTTGTTCCAAACAAACTTAAGTTAGGTATGCGTTAACTTTCAACAAATGTTGCTTGGTAGATCACCGCCTTTATTGAGCGGAGTTTACGAAGCTCTTTCTTAGGCGACTCGTGTATTTCGTTCGTGATCGAACTCCTCCTAAACGACTGGAACGATCTTTTTGAAATTTGGCACGGTCATAGTGACCATCACCGTGAGTGCATATATCTGAATTCATAAAGATCGGTCCAGTCGTTTAGGAGTTCGACCCGGATCGACAAACTCGGTTCAATTATTGCAACCGCAGAATGCATTGCATACCTAGTATGTACCTACTTACAGTCAACATCTATTACTTGGTCACACCCAAAGGAAAATGCTACACCTTCAAAAAAAAAATTAAGATTTCATGCAAATGTATGTATTATTAATTATAATTGAAAAACGCGACGGACGGACAGACAGACAGACAGACAAATTGTCGTATTAAATATATAGATACTCGTAGAAAGAAATGCATAGAACAAAAGGGGCGTCACGGCGCTCAGCGCCTGCTCGGGCAGTCTGAATAATGCAAGACGTCAAGCGTGCATTTCTAAATTTTAACACACCTATTGTAATTAAGATTTGAATGTTTTGTTGTTAAAGCTGCTCGCCGCTTCGCTTCCGTCTTGGTGTGATTTGAGCCCAAAACCGAAAAGTTCATACACAATTTAGCCTGTTTCCTCGAAGGGGTAGAAAGCAGTGAACGGATTTATTTTCCGTTCAGAGAGTAGACAGAGATTAAGCGAATGTCAACACAGTACAAATTGTTTACCTTTTTATTAAAAACATTATCTACAACAACTAAAACTATTATGATAAAGTAAAGCTCTTGACAGTAAGGACTTGTATGGAAATATCATTAAAAATAAATACACTATGTACCTTATTAGCTTAAAAACAACAATTATTATTTTATAAGACACTTTTTTTCTATCTCGCGGCCCGCGGCCGAAGACACTACCTAAGATACCTCAGGAATTTTAATACCTTTTTATTTATTACACCATATTAATATGACAAATATATTGGCATTTAGCGCCTATATTACTTTGTTTTTTATTTACTTCAACTGTCGTCTGACAGGTTTTTTTTTAAATTATCTTTGGCGGCAGTGCCTATGTCTTTTCTCATAATTTATTTGATGAGCTCTTTTGCGATTCTACATCTTTAATTTAGGTAAAAAAGTACACAAGGCATAATAAGACTTCCATAACCTTCATAAACAGAAATAACACGACCGCTGAAACATTGTTATGACACGTCAAACTTTAAAATTTAGTAAGCACTTCAAAATAGTTTGGTATTCTTAAAAGTTCATGTTTCTTCCTCTATGGTATTTTATTTACTTTTAGGCAGGTTATTTTTTATAGAACACTTCTTTACACTCGCAGTTTCGCTCTTTTCAATATAATACTCTCCTTATTCTATATTATACCCTAATCTATTATATCAAATTGATCTAAGAATGTATGGTCTACACCTAGCGCAGTACCAAGACTCTCCCGAGGCTTTCTCTTTACAATATCGTCATCATCAAGGCAATACTCTGAACAATCTGCAGATTTCTGTCCATTAGATAATACACTGTAACTTGGACTTAAAAGATCTGGTAATAATATTCTATTAGTATTTGTTTTTATATTAGTATTTAAAATTTCCTTTTCTTCAATAATAGTTTTGAAATCTTCATCATTTTCTAATGGCAAGATATTAGCTCTAACTTTTTTAAACCTATTAATTATCTTTTCTAATGAACTAGTTTTTCTTATTAACTGTGAATTATTAGTTTTAGGAGTGTCAGTCTTAGAATATTCATTTTCTACAGCGGCCTCCTGCAATTTTGATAAGTTAACATCGGCAAGATTTATTAATGTTACATTTCTTTCATTTGATTCTACGATTTCTTGTGCAGGAGTTAATTCTATAGTAGGAACAGGGGTGCCATCAAAGAGTTTATTTGAATTACTCAAGCAAACTGCATTTTTAGGTGTTCCATAGCTATTGTCCTTTTGTATCGTTGAGATTCCGGAAACTTCTAACAATGGGCAATCTTCTTTCATTATAGACAAGTGTCTACTTTTAGTTGTCTTCTCTTTATCTCTATTCTCATACAAGTTCGGTGATGAGTAACTTCTGTACAACCCGTTACTATCAGTTGACGTTTCCAACACATTAAACAAACCTCCTTTCTTGATGTTTTTATTACTAGGCCTCTCCGTCTTATATTTCAACTTCTTTGAACTACTAGACTTCTTTGTGGATAATAACCTCATAATTTGTTGCTTCGTGAAACCAGAGCATTCGGCAATTGTCTCATTGTTTCTGAATGTTGTTTGAGAGACTATTGACATATTATTGAAATTTTGAGTTGTGTTGGTACGGTTATATGAACTAACACGGCATGAGATTAAACTTTTAAGGAAATCGTCTCTCTGTCCTTGGTAAAAGGGAGCGACAAGGAGTGGCCTAGTTTGTGGTTTTGCAAACATCGATTTGCTTTTCCGTTGCAAGTTGAATTGATGTTTGGATATGTTTAGCGGTGTGAATGTGTCCAATATATTTTGAGACTGCAAATCTTTGCCCATTTTGATGTCCGAGAGGTCAGGTAAAGGTGGTATATCAATGAAATATTTCAGTGTTCTCGATTGGTTGCATGTTGTCCGGCGTGGCTGTAACATAGCATTGAAATAGATTATTAGTTTGTTCAAAAACAATTCATTACAATTCTTATTTTACACCCAAATATTGAAATACAAGCTTATTACCACGGCTCCACGTGATATCCTTTTCCCGCTGTCCTGCATAATGTAGCTAACATAAGTGAAAGAATCTTCAAAATCAGTTCAGTAATTTCAGAGTCTATTCAAACATACAACTAAATCATTCCTTTTTATTATAGATTATAAGATAATATTTTTCCCAACTTGAGTGGTAGGTCACCCACACATAGACACACACTTGGCAGTAATTTTGTTGGTCGCATGTAATAGAGGCAATGTAACAGGCACTTACAAAAAATACCATAACCGCTATGGTTTTCAAACCAAAATTCCAACAGCCATCACAGCTGTTACATACTTCCACATGCACTATCGAGGACTTATCTGAAGCAACAGACAACATGGTGGCCGTGGCCAATTATTGGGCTGGGAAAATCTAGCAGAAGGGAAAGATTGTTAGCCATTGACTCGAAGAAGATGAAGAAGACTGCAGTCCGAGCAAAAGCTAGGTATTGTTATGTCCTAGGTTACAACTCCACTCACCATTAATTTCACTTCAGCATTCAAGAGCCTATCTAAAAGCATCTTCATTCCCGACACAATTTCAGCATACTGTGCCTGTCCGTTCTTTAAATGTTCATTGAATTTATATATATTGTCACTATGCTCAGCATTTTTCTGTATATACGATACTGCAATTAGAAACCCACGGACGAGATTTGGCAAATTTAACTGATCATTTCGCACAATATTTTTCAAAATATATTTTTGTTCACTATTCACTTCCGCTTGCAGATTTTTTGTACAAATATCATCAGTTTTTGGATTAAATTCTAACATGTATGTGCTTTTCTCAGCTTCACCTGTTTGTCTAGCAATTAAAGTTTCCGTATTTTGTTGTGTGTTTAAAGCCAAGTTCATAAACAAAGAAGTCTTTACATCCCATTTACTTTGCATACTAGATATATTTTCATCTAAATCTGAAAGCCAGATATCAAAATACTTTGCTGGCTGATTTACATTTTTGATGTTAAAAATTTCCTGTTTTGTGATATTGTTTAAATCATGTTTTTTAATATAACCATCGACTAAATCATTGATATATTCTTGAGGTTTTAATGAAGATATTTTTGTCTCCATTTCTGTTATTTTTTTGCGCAAAACTTCAGCAATTTTCTCCATTTTTTGTCTCTTCTGCATATAAATAGAAAATTTACTTGACAAGTGGGTAGTTTCTTTTTCAATTTTTTCCACAAAATCTTCTTTACCAGATTTATGCATGTCTGTCATTTCATTGTACAATTGGTTCTGGTTCTCTTTACGCGTTTTTGTTAGTAAAGTCTTTTGTAAGGCTAGCTGAGACATTTGAAATAGCAGTACAGTGACTTTATAGCAACCAGGATTAACTAAATAAGATGACATGACTGGGGATAATAAACCTTTATTGCTGTAGTCGAGAATAACGCTAGACAAACCGTTCCTAAAAGCTCGTTCCGTTTTTGTATCATATAAAGGCCACGGTAAGCGGCTAGTGGCTTGAGGATCTATAATTGAAATCAAGTACTGTGCGAGATGATTAAACAGGTTCTGCGTGGGTTTCTCAAGTACATTCTCTTTAAATATGTCTCTATTCAGCTCGGGAGACATATTGTGCAGCTTACTCAGTGTCCCTACAGTCAAAATAGTCTCTTTTTTAAAAGTAGCAACAAGATCCCGCTGGGATGTTAAACTCGTCATGATTTCACTGTATATTAACAACAATATTCATAGAATCTTCTAAATCAGTGCTTTATTTAAGGTGGTGAACAAATCCAACAGCATTTAGGATATCACAGCATATTTTTCCCGAAATAAATGAATGATCAACACATCATCAACAACAAATCTCGATGGTAAATTCAAAACTGACAGTTAAAAATTCCGTTGGTATGGTTGGTGCCTTGACAACTTTTTTTTTGTAAATTTTGCCCATTTAAGGAACAAGCTAGAGTCCTAAGGCCATACTGCCTAACCTAAAAAAACGTTCACACGTACCCCAAAGATATCGTTCACAATGGGAGCAGGACGTAAATTTTCCAAACCATTTGTCCAAACCAATTATACAATATTTATAAAGGTGTCTCAACATCAAAGTGTATCTGTATTCGGTCGCAAGGTAATTGTGTCAATTTCAAGCCGACGAAAGAAATGCTAGAAGAAATTCTAGTTAATTAATATGAATGACCAAAATAAATACAAACATTATAAAAATTAGGAAAAAAAATTGAATACAATAAGAAGTTTATACGACGACTGCGAATAATAATATTTTTTGCCATACGGAGTTGATTTTAAAGAAACAAAAATGTACACGGCAATTTTGTAGTTTTTATTTCAAAACACGGCAATCCAGAAACCAAAACACGGCAACTTAAAATTTCGAGATGGCAACCCAAACTAACCTAAAAATTAAAAATTCTGAAACCAGCGAGACGCGAGACATGTTGTATTCGCAAACAACACTCACGTGTTTTGATTTTGTAAAATGAAAGTATAGAAAATCAAAGAAAAATGGTTAGTAAAGCAATCTTTGAGTATATTATTGGTGGTTAAAATAGTGTTAAAAATATAGCTTTTTGTGTATTTCAGAGTAAGCTTTACGTGCTGTATGAACAGAGCGCGGGTTTCGCATTATTTCGTGTTGCAGAATTTGAGGAACTTGCGACATTCCTGCCTCAGGTTGAGGATTCTGTGACTGATTTACAACGATTCAACTCTGTAATAACGCTTATTGCGTTCCAACCGTTTAAATCTGCTGTAGTAGCGTTGGAAAATATAAATGCCATTTCGGAAGGTAAGTACCAAGCACCGCGTGTTGTATAATTAAATTTAATAAATCTAATAAAGTTGTGGAATAGTGTACAAGTGTTCATCATGTATTATAATAAAATTGATGAAATTTATTGAATATAAATTTTATACTTCTGTGAATATTTATCAACTCACTTGCAGTACTACTACTGCAAGTGTGAGTAGGTACTTGTGATGAGGACAGATGTGATTAAGCTAAATTATTGTTATCTTTGCCAATACCTACTTACTTTTTTTTTTTACTGTTTACACAACAAAGGTTACCTATTAACAGGTGTACTACCGGAAGATTTGAACTTATTCCTGGAAGGAGGGCTACCTAAACGCAAGAAGCGAGGAAAGTGTTCCTTAGGTGTTTTGGACCCAAAGTTAGGGGCGGCCATTAGCGAAGCTTTGGAAATACCATGCACACATACAGGAGCTGTTCCCGAGATCCTTCGAGGTGAGGACTTACTTTTTTTTTTGTAACATGTCATCATCTACCTGCCCTTATCCCAATTATTTGGGGTCGGCGCAACACGTCTTTCTCCTCCACACATCCCTGTCATACATAATTTCTTCAGTCACTCCTCTCCTTGTCATATCCTCTTTCACACATTCCATCCATCTTTTCTTTGGCCTACCTCTACTTCTTAGACCCTCTATAGTCATACTTTGCAACCTTTTAAGGCCAAATGTGACAGTCCATACAGGACAGCAATCTAACGACAGTCTTGTAAATTTTTACTTTTTTTACGTTTCAGTTTAATAATTACTTTCCCATTACTAAGCAAATGCTACTCTCAATTTCTTCTATTAACAAAGTACTAAAACTTGAATATTATGTACCTAATAATTTCTCATAAAAATTATAATTTTTACAGGCATCCGACATCACTTCCATGCCCTCATCAAAGGGTTAACACCAAAAGCATGCAGCGTGGCACAACTAGGTCTTGGCCATTCCTACTCCCGTGCAAGAGTAAAGTTCAATGTACACAGAGTAGATAATATGATTATTCAGTCCATTGCTCTGTTGGACCAACTCGATAAAGATGTTAATACCTTTTCAATGAGGATCAGGTAAGAACAGAACCTCCTTGCTTTCTGGTTTTAAAGATCTGCGAGTACTACACAAATCTATTAATACTGCCTACTTGTGTGCAATCGATGGGTACCAAAATTTACCTAGCTAGTGAAGTGTCTACATTTTGGATATGCTTCCGTCTGTCTGTTTATATTCAATATGGGAATAAAAAGATGCCTAAGTTCTTTCTCAGGCTCTAGAGTCAAAACTATATCTGTACCAAATTTCATTAAAATCGGTTCAATAGTTCAAGCTTGAAAGAGTAACAGACTGCGAGAGTTACTTTCGCGTTTATAATATTACAGCTGTTGCTGCTGTTCCGCACGTGTGAAATAGTTTTAAAGTATCCTACTTTCTTCTCTGTTCCCAAAACTATCACTATGCAAATTTTCATCAAAATCCGTTCATTAGTTTGACTGGGAAGAGGGTATAAAGAAAACACTTTGATTTTTAATATTAGTAAGTAAAAAGTAAATTATTTATTAAATACATTTTTCACAGAGAATGGTATTCATACCACTTCCCAGAGCTGATCAACATTGTATCTGAGAACCATTTATACACAAGATGTGCGGAATACATAAAAGACAGGAAATCCCTCACGGAAGAATCCTTGGAGCCTCTCACCGAGATCATAGGGGATTCGGAGAAAGCCCAGGCTGTTATAGATGCTTCTAAAATGTCTATGGGTATGGATATATCGCCTGTGGATCTGATCAATATACAAATGTTTGCTGGAAGAGTTGTGAGGTTAAGCAACTACAGGTAATGGTCTATTTTATTTATTTATTTTATTGCCGTTGGTTTGTCGTCCTAAATATTGAGATTGAGATTGACATTGTATTATGGTATTATTTAGTGAGATTGACATTGTATTGATTGTAAGAGAAAAAAACCGGCATTAGGCCTATTATGATTATTATGACATGCTTCTGACATTATTATTAGTTACTAGCTAACCCGGCAAACTTTGTTCTGCCTCAGAATCAATAACAAACGTTGCGATTACCCATACTTTCTCACCTTTTAAACCTTCCCTGGACATCCACAAATATTTCAAGACTAAAATTAGCCAAATCGGCTCAGCCATTCTCTCAGCCGTTCTCGTTATATATAAGAAGAAGATATTTGAATTTGACATTTGCAATGTTATACTGATTTAATTTGCACACCGTAGTTATGGTAGAATGTATGACACTAACCACACCCTTACCAGCTACACTTGGCTAAACTTGGTCTTGAAATATTCGTGGAGTTAAGGAATGTTTAAAAGAAAATTGCAGGTTTCGAAGTTATTAATAATTAGAGCGTAGCGAGCGAAGCTCTCATGGTGCAAGAAAGTTCAATCCTTTCTTATGCGAGATCTCTGTCAATACTTTACCAATTTCAACAATTTATATATCAAATTAAACTAGATTTAACTAACATCATTCTAACGGAGCCCGAATTTTCAATTTCGGCCCTCAAAAATATTTTTGAATAAAAAAATTTTTTTACACAAATATGTTTGATGCTTGCTGCTCTCTCATATGCTGCCGCGAAGCAGGGTGGCGACCTAGTTATTATGTTTTTATATTTGAATTGATGATGATGAACAAACTTAATTTTCAGATTTTTTAATTTCCTAATAAATACTATATTTTTTTAATAAAACTAGCTTTGGGCCGTGTTACACAGGTCGCTTTCTCGTTTTCAAATCCCAAGGGATAAAACATAGTCAAAGAATTTTTATTTTAAGGAATAAAAAGTAGTCAAGCACACTGGGGTAATATAGCTACACATTTGTAAAAGAATTTTCAAATTCGGTTCAACAGTTTCAACGTCAATTCAAACGTTAACAACAATCAAATCATTGTTCCTTAATAATTCAGTATTGTGAGGGGATTCCCCTATAATTCACCAGTTAATTATAGTAGAGTTATTAGAAATAAATTTTCCTTGTGCCCGCAGGAAGCAAATATCGGAGTATCTACACACAAAGATGGAATCTGTAGCCCCGAACCTAACCACATTAGTTGGGGACCAAGTTGGTGCTAGATTGATATCCAAAGCCGGATCGCTCACTAGTCTCGCTAAGTACCCAGCCTCCACACTGCAGATATTGGGTAAGTACAACACTTCTTTAAGAACTATAACACAAGCTTATAGCTTAGTTTGGGCTAGATGATGTTGTGGGAGAATGTCCAAAATATTTATTGAGCTGTAGCGAGCTCCTATTACTACACTCGAGGGATTTCACTTGACCGAATACTCCTGAACGGCTGAACCGATCTTCCTCAAACTTTGCATGGTGGCAGTGACCATGCTCGTGAGTGCATATATCTGAAATCAGAAACATCGAAGTGACCACGGAGGAATAATCACCGAAAAACCTGAGGACTTGACAGTTATACCGAGAGAATTACACACAATGCGCGCGCCATACATCATTTTGACCTTAAAAGAGGTCAAATAGACCATCAGTTCAAAAAAATCAAAAATTAAAAAAAAAATCTAAAAAAATAAAAAAAAAATTTTTAGAAAGTCTCGCTTCTGCTCAATTTTGCACCGCGACCCGCCGTGCACACCTAGTTTAATACTATTAACTGTGCAAACACGACGTTGGAAGGAGTTGGGGAGGTCTTTGCCCAGCAGTGGGACAGTACAGGCTGAAAAAAAAATGCAAAAGTAATAATAATAAATAAATATGTTAGGACAATCCACACAACGCCATCTAGTCTCAAACTAAGCAGAGCTTGTGATATGAGTACTAGATAAACTGATATAAATACTTAAATACATTTTTTTTTGTAAATACATACATATTATATATACATAGGAAACATCCAGACTTCGGTACAAACGTATGTGTCATCACACAAAGTTTGTCCCGACCGGGAGTCGAACCCGAGACTCCGGCGTCGAAAGCGGATACACTACCGACCACGCCACCGAAGCAGTAACATTACCTAAAGTAATCTATATATTTAATACGACAATTTGTCTGTCTGTCTATCCGTCCGTCGCGTTTTTCAATTTACATACATGGTTTTAAAACGTATAGCCAGCAAAATTATCTGTTTTAAACACTATTGATCAGTTTTATGGATTCCATAACACAAGTGTATATTAGCTTAGACTAACATTATCAAGGGTCGAGTTTTTATTTAATAAATTGAATTGTAGGTGCTGAAAAGGCTCTGTTCCGAGCTTTAAAGACACGTTCGAACACACCCAAGTACGGCTTGCTCTACCATTCAACGTTCATCGGTCGAGCCGGTCTCAAGAATAAAGGAAGGATCAGTCGCTATCTCGCTAACAAATGCTCTATAGCTTCCAGGATTGACTGCTTTTCTGGTAAGACTATCATAATCATCCTACTAATATTATACATCCGAAAGTTTGTGAGTATGTATGTATGGACGGATGGATGTTTGTTACTCTTTCACGTAAAAACTACTGAATGGATTTTAATGAAACTTTACAATAATATAGCTTATACATCAGAATAACACATAGGCTACAATTTATAAAGATATTGTGTGAATTGTTCAAAATATGACGCGGCGCGACGGGAACGGGAAAAAATCCAAATTACCACGCGGACGAAGCCGCGGGCGACCACTAGTAACATAATATAAATCAAATTCGCTACCGTCGTCCGTACTTATGCTTAGATCTTTAAAACTACGCAACGGAATTTGATGTGGTTTTCATCAACAAATAGAGTGGTTCTCGAAGAAGGTAAAGTGAAAGAGCACTATCTCTCCTCTCTGTCTTGACTATCTTTATATATATACGTAATGTGTATGTAGTAATTAATATGTAGATTAAGTATATATTTTATATGTGTATATGGATTTATGTATGTATGTATTGTATTTTGAAGTAAGCTTATCAACCTACGCACACTTCATACTTTACTTCAACCAAGCATCTCCTTCCCCTGGCCCACCAGAAGAGATTTCTTAGAAATAAGTGGTGACTTTGTACTAAAACTCTATCCTACTGTTCTTATCTCATTCTTCCTACTTGTGGTGTGTACATAAATAAATAAATAAAGGTTTTAGCATATAATTTGTCCAGCCGGGGAAACTGCGGGCTGCGATCGTTCGCTTGTTTGCTAATATAACTGACAAGTGGCTGTATATTATTTCAAATCAACAGCTTTTCACCGCCTATTTACCACCGTTCACCTGCTGAGACCACCTGGGTGGACCGTGGAAAGTTTTTTTTTACAGCGGGCCACCTGTGACCACCTGGGTGTTACGTGGGAATATAAAATTTCCACTGTCCACCTCAAATGTACCAGGAATACATAACAACATAAGAGCCTTCAAGATTTTAAATTCTTTTAAATTTAGTGCGCAACTTAGTACACAAATATTTCATTGGACTCAGAATCCAACCTGGGACATCAGGGACCCAGACCTTGAGATGTACTAGTGGTCGCCCGCGACTTCGTCCGCGTGGTAATTTATATTTTTTCCCGTTCCCGTCGCGCCGCATCATATTTTTAACAATTCACACAATATCTTTATAAATTGTAGCCTATGTGTTATTCTGATGTATAAGCTATATTATTGTAAAGTTTCATTAAAATCCATTCAGTAGTTTTTACGTGAAAGAGTAACAAACATCCATCCATCCATACATACATACATACTTACATACTCACAAACTTTCGCGTTTATAATACTAGTAGGATAATCCTACTAGTATTATAGAGATGAATGTTTGTATAGATGGATGTTTGTATCTTTGTGCATCTTCTCCAAGAAAAGTACAGAACGGATTTTAATGAAACTCTACAATAATGTAGTTCATTCATCAGAATAACTCATATGCTATAATTTATGAAGCGATTGAGTAAATTGCGTAAAATATTAAAATAAATATCTCATAAGGTCGGCAAAAAATCGGCTGTTTGCGTGTCTTTGGAAATTAAATTTGACACTAGGTTTTTTTATAAAGGTACATTAAAAAAAATGTTTCGAAGGGAATGAATCCTACTCGAAGAACTTTTGTTAGATCTTAATCTAACAAAAGTTCTTCGAGTAGGATTCATTCCCTTCGAAACATTTTTTTCAAACTAAAGTACGATGTACATGTCCGCTACACTAGCATTATTTATACCTCTTTCATGTTCCTGATCTCTAAATTTTCAATGACTTTTTATATTTTTTTTGTCAATTGAAATATTTATTTACAATATACATAATTATATAGTTACTAAAAATATTTACATTAGAAAATATCGTTTAAAAAAATATCCGTGTCATTGCCGACCGGGAAGGTTCCCAGAATGCTGGCTGTGTTGCCACGTTGGATGGCGATAATTATTCTTTAGGCCAGAAAATAGCCAGCCTTCTGGTCCTGAGAAGCATCGATTAAGCTTTTATTTTTAACTTTTATATAATATGACTACTCGAAGTACAATTTGTAACCTTGCGCAGAACTCGCAGGCGGCCATTAATTAAGTTATAAAGCACTCTTTGATCTATCACTAGTATTATTCAATTGCTAGTGTTAATATACATAGTGCCAGATCACTGCAGTTATATCCACAAACATGCATACATTATGTAATGTTTACTAAAGAACTGCTACACTGCTAGTTTTGAAATTTCATTAAAATATATTCAGTAATTTACGCTGTGAATTTTCAAACACCAAACATTCGTATTTATGATATTAGTAGGATTTCAAAACAAATAATAGAAAGTTAGCGTTTATTTAATTTTTATAATATTGCCACTTAAATAATTATTCAAGTTGCCGTACTTAAAAAAAGAATTTAATGCATATTTAACTACTTTTAGATTTGCTAGTCACATCAAATTAATATTAAAGTTGCTTATATCCTTTAAAAATGTTAACACTGTTTTTAGAATTGCTAGTAACAACGTAAAAAAAAATTTAAATTCCATCTTTTTTACTTCACAGAAATCCAATCATCGATATTCGGCGAAAAACTTCGCCAACAAGTTGAGGACCGTTTGAAGTTCTACGAAACGGGTGACATCCCGAAAAAGAATATAGATGTAATGAAGGAGGCAATCGAGGAGGTACAACAGAACAGTCTCCTGGCTGACACCAGCGCTAAGAAGAAAAAAAAGAGGAAGAAGAACAAAGAACAAAAACAAGAAGCTATGGAAGTTGAATAGACACTGTTATAATTACATATGCAATAAATTTATTTTTCTTAGAGCGCTTTTTCTGTTAAGCGTTTTTCCACCAGCGGGCGGACCTCGTCCGCATTGCGTGTCGATGTCAATGTCAAATTACATACTATAATCAGGCCTATGTCACTCGCCTAACAACCGCAAAAATACGTGACGTCAGCGACAACTTGAAGTTGTAAATCAGTTAGGGTGTCCCTTGTTTGTGACACGGCATTGACCATAGAGTTGATATTGAGGCATTAACGTCATAATAATAATTATGACGTTAATGTCTCAATATCAACTCTTTATAATCAAATTATGCTGGTATATATTTTACTCTACTGAACAACCCTGCCGTTTCCTTCTGCGAGCAAGTCGTGCTCGCGAAGGAGGCGGCCGAGAGGGAGAGAGAGCCTCCCCGCCGAGTTCCGTAGTCAGCGGCGAGGGCGCCTCAGACACTACTACACCCAAGACCATCGCCCTCCATGATCGGGGCCTGAGAACGGCGGGATCGCCACCCGTCGTCCTTACAGAAGCAGGCTAGAAGGGTTGCGTGATGCGGGGCCTTTGCCCCATAGCACGCAACCAGATTCACTCACTGACGCGGGATAAAACCCAGCCCCAACGACGCGGGATTCTCATCCCGACCCAACCCCCGCAGAGACCACAGAGGTGGTCAAAGTCCGCCGGGCGCCACTGGAAATAGTTCTGCTTGTAACCAGAGACGCCCGGCCCGGGAACTAAAAAAAAAAACGACAACCCTAACGTTCGAATTATGTTCGAAGAATGTGCTTTAATTAACGTCGGAGTGCAAGTTCTGTATGTACATAAGTAAAGTACTATTCCCTATTCTATGCTATAATGAAATGCGTTTCATGTTGCGCGAGCAGCCCGCAGCCGGTTGCTATGGTAACGAGGCTAGTCGCAAACTGATTTGAAGTTGACATCAACACGCACAGCGGGTGAGATCCTCACGCTGATGAAAAAAACGCATCACAGGAAAAGTGCGCTTAGACTTCGAAAACCCAGTCAAAAGCCATAAAGTAGTCAAAAAGCTATAAGGAGGTATTTTAGAACCAAAAAAATGGCAGGAAATGTTTAGTAGCAGCAAGCAAATGTTACATAAGTGTATGGTAGACTATAAAGTTTGGTGTGAAGGGTGTAACGCCATAGACAAATTGTACAGTTTTATTGCATCTGTAGCTATTCTATTCGCAATTAAACATAGAGTATATGTTTTTTTTTTATATTAATAGACGTTAAGATAATGACTTATAAAAATAAAGTAAATTTTAAACTATTTTCTTTTTATTTTAATTGTCTGCAAGTGACACACATTGACCTCTTAGGGGATATTACACCTAACAAAGTTTAATACGAGTGTGGATTGAAAAGTAGTCGGCCTAACACTGATCCATTTAGTTCTAAAAATCAAATCTACCCACATTATTTAGTTCAGTTCATGTTAATTGTGTGAAGTTTGAAACGTGTGCGATAATTAGTTTTAATTTTATAAATTTATTAACAAAGCAATCTGACATCATTTCCGCAAAGGGAGCAAATCGAGCAGCGTGCCGTCATTAAGTACCTCCATAAAAAGGGGCTGTCATCAAAAGCCATCCATGATGATATGGTCATCCCTCAAAAAATGGATAGCAGAATTCAAGCGTGGTAGAAAGAGTGTGAAAGACGAACCCCTCTGGGAAGGCCTTCGACGTCCACTACTGACGAAAATGTTAAAAAAATTACTTAAGACTGCGCCGTGCGAAAATGTCAATATAGGTACTCCCGGTTTAGTTGATAAAATAATAAGTATTCGTTCAAAAAATAAATAAAAATAACATAAACCATCACTGAAAATGTCTTTACAGTTTCTCCGTGATAAAATATTAAAATAAATAATATTGTAACGCCATCTCGTAGCGAGTAATAAGACTACCAAACTCGGCGCCATCTAGTAGCAAATCGCAGTACTACTACGTAACGTCTTTCGGGAATGTTCTGTCAAGGTACTTCTATGTAACGTGTTATCTAGAAGCATCTCGAAGGTGTGGAATGTTCGCGATAATTCTTCCGTGAAGATTCTAGAGTAATCTAGAGTAATGACCGTACTATAAAGGCGGAGCACTTCGGTGGCGGGGGATCAGTATTTCCAGAGCGATAATACGAGTTATACCTGCGAGTTCAAGTGCGATTAAAAGTGTTTAGTGAAGCTTTATAGTGAAGTGTAAATTAGTGGTGTAATAAATAAAGTGTTTTGTGGTAGTTTGATCGGCATTTTCAATTCCGTAGAACCCCGGCTCGTAACAATTGGTGTCAGAAGTGGGATTTGGACAATGCCGGTGTTACCGAAAGAAGACACAGAGGGCGTCCGTACCAGGGGTCAGCGCCAGCAGGAGTTGGACAGCAGGCGCTTCGGAGGTAATACGCCGGAGAGGTTGGGTGGTCAGGAGCAGCCAACGGTGGAAGCAGGCCCGCCCACGGTATCTCCAGCGCCAGCACCTCCAGACTTTGCTGCGCTGATGGCGATGCTACAGGAGCAAGCCCGTCGCCAGGAGGAGCAGGCCCGCCACCAGGAGGAGCAAGCCCGTCGCCAGGAGGAGCAGGCCCGCCACCAGGAGGAGCAAGCCCGCCGGTTGGAAGAACAGCTGCTGCGGGACAAGGAGGAGCAGGCACGCCGCCAGGAGGAGCAGGCCCGCCGGTTGGAAGAACAGCTACTGCGTGACAAGGAGGAGCAGGCACGCCGCCAGGAGGAGCAGGCCCGCCGGTTGGAAGAACAGCTGCTGCGTGACAAGGAGGAGCAGGCACGCCGCCAGGAGGAACAGACGCTCCTCATGAAAGATCTTCGAGCGACTTTTGGCAAGGAGATGAATGTGATGAAGGATCAAGTTCATCATGTTGAGAACCGCATCACGGAAGCCGAAACTCGGATTGAAGATGTAAAAAACCAGATTACAGATGTGAGGAAAGAGCTGGGAAATCTGAAAGCTGGAGATGGGATTGCGACTTCCTTACCTGCCGTACCTTCAGCGCGTGGATTTAAAGTACCGCCATTCGATGGGACATCTTCATGGTCAGCCTATAAAAAGCAGTTTGAAGCCGTTAAGAAGGCAAACGGGTGGAGCAAAGCCCAGGCCATGACTGCGCTTACATTGGGTTTGCGAGACAAGGCGTTAACCATCCTAGAAGCTCTCGGAGACGATGTTTCCTACGAGCAGCTACTAGAAGCCTTGGAAGCCAGATACGGTGACGCTCACCTGGAACACGTGTATCGTGCGCAGCTGAAGGATCGTGTCCAGCGCACTGGCGAAAACTTGCAACAGTGGGCCCTGGAAGTAGAGAAGCTGGTACGGAAAGCATACCAGTCGGTACCTGCGCTCATCAATGGGAATCTGGTGCAAGCATTCATCGACGGCATCCACGACCTGGAAGTCAGGGCTGCTGTGAGGCTCGGGCACCATGAGACTCTCAAAGACGCCTTGGCTCATGCTTTGGAGGTCGAAGCCGTACGGAAAGATCATCGATCTCACCGCGTCAGGGAAGTTGTAGCATCACCGGCTCGCGACCGTTTCACGAGGTATAGCCCTAGGTGCTACACATGTGGTGAGAGGGGCCACCTTCGATCCAGTTGCCCAAAGCGGACTGCTGAAAGAGAAGAAAGTCGTTCCCAAGAAGATAGGGTGGCTAACGTCACCGCCCAGCAACAGCAGGGAAAACGAATTATAGCCAGGTCTGCGTGGCGGGTGCCGGCTGATGTTAGAAGAGCCCCAAGGGTTTCGATCTCACAAACCCAGGATGGCAGATTCCATGGCAACGCAGACGCATTGTCAAGAAGACCTTGCCCTGAAGACCGTAAGCACTGTGCCAAACAGGAGATAAAGGTAGCCATACCTGTGAAGATGTTTAAAACGGATCTGAGCGACGAATGGAAAGAAATCCTACAACATGCTCAACAGGACGACGCAGACATCAAGCCAATATTTGAGTGGATTAAATCAAGTGCTCCTAAACCCATGTGGAGTGACGTCGCTTCAATGAGTTCAATCACAAAAAGTTATTGGGCGCAATGGGACAGTTTAGTTATTCAGGATGGAGTCTTGTGCCGCAAATGGGAAAATGCTCGAGGAGACAGCTGTCATTTGCAAATGGTCGTCCCTAAAGTTAAGGTCCCAGATGTGCTACAGCTCTACCATAATGGATGTTCAGGGGGCCATATGGGAGTAAAAAGGACTCTGTTGAAGATACGTGAGCGGTTTTACTGGATCCACTGTCGCGACGACGTTGAGGACTGGTGTCGCAAATGTACGAGTTGTGCTGCTGTGAAAGGACCTCATACACGGAGCAGAGGTGCACTGAAACTGTATAACGTTGGGGCACCATGGGAAAGGATAGCCCTAGATGTTGCGGGACCGTTTCCTGAAAGTGAAAGCGGAAACAAGTACTTCATGGTTGTGATGGATTATTTCACGAAGTGGCCAGAAGTCTTCGCTATACCTAATCAAGAAGCTACTACGGTCGCAGATAAATTAGTTCACGAAGTCTTCTGTCGTTTCGGGGTGCCTCTAGAAATCCATAGCGATCAAGGAAGAAATTTTGAATCTCAGGTGTCCCAGGAAATGTGTCGGGTCATGGGTACTCACAAAACCAGAACGACCTCTTACCACCCGCAGTCAGATGGAATGGTGGAGCGATTTAATCAGACATTGGAGAGATATCTGGCAAAAGTTGTGGAAAGCAGGCAAAAAGATTGGGACAAGCACATCCAACCGTTTCTTTTGTCTTACCGAAGTGCGGTTCATGAAAGCACGTCAGTGACACCAGCTTATGCGAACTTTGGAAGAGAATTACGGTTGCCTGCCGACTTAATAACCGGTATACCACCTGACGCTCCACGCAATATCACCGATTATGCGAATGACTTGCGCAGCAGGATGAATGACATTTATGAGCATGTCAGACAATCAGGTCAACAAATGTCTGAAAAGATGAAGACCCGTTACGACCGAAAGACAAACAATAAGAGCTTCGATGAAGGTTCGTTAGTGTGGTTACATAACCCAGTCCGCAGTAAAGGGAAGTCTCCTAAGCTGCAAGCTAAATGGGATGGACCATACCGAGTTGTGACCAAGATTAACGATGTCACTTACCGAATACGGAAGAGTCCAAGAAGTGCGCCAAAGATAGTTCATGTGGATCGATTGGCGCGATATTATGGGCCTGACAATGCTCGGGACGAGCATGTCTTAGGAGGGGGCAGTGTAACGCCATCTCGTAGCGAGTAATAAGACTACCAAACTCGGCGCCATCTAGTAGCAAATCGCAGTACTACTACGTAACGTCTTTCGGGAATGTTCTGTCAAGGTACTTCTATGTAACGTGTTATCTAGAAGCATCTCGAAGGTGTGGAATGTTCGCGATAATTCTTCCGTGAAGATTCTAGAGTAATCTAGAGTAATGACCGTACTATAAAGGCGGAGCACTTCGGTGGCGGGGGATCAGTATTTCCAGAGCGATAATACGAGTTATACCTGCGAGTTCAAGTGCGATTAAAAGTGTTTAGTGAAGCTTTATAGTGAAGTGTAAATTAGTGGTGTAATAAATAAAGTGTTTTGTGGTAGTTTGATCGGCATTTTCAATTCCGTAGAACCCCGGCTCGTAACAATATTGAATACTACAAAAAGTACGTAAAGTTAATGGAAAATGGCAAAAACATGGGTTGCCGTTAAGGAGAATTTTATATCTTATTAGTAGAATTCAAGCCTAATTTTAATACGAACACAACATTGAATATGTATATTACAGTTTGTCCGTCTTACATTTCTTATTTATTGTCAGACAACTATGTTACACTTGTATCATTAAGCGTTTTAAATTTCCCATACATTTTTACTATGGCGGCCGCGCATCGGTTTAAATACGTGTGTCACGGGCTCGTGAATTCAGTCGTGCCCAAGTGTCCGGAGCGAGTCCACGTCGCTTTGCAGCGCGACCCACTTCCACACATACGACCGCGCCGCGCCTGTTCGTGACACCCGTAGTAAAACGAGGTAAGTATTGTTTTGGAAATTGTAAATTTTTAACTTAAGAATAATGTGCTACTAACAAAATGGAGAATAAATATAAATTTTTATCATTGGAGATGTTTGAAAATAGTTACATATTAGTTTCAGATAATGGGAAAACGAAAAGAAAAATATTATAAAGTAATCATCAAATCCAGATTCAAGAAAAATAGAATTAATAATAAGTAAGTCATTTAGTTAATTTATCGTTAATCAATTATTTGAATAAATAAAAGATTTTGATGCGCTTTTCACTTAAGGCATTTTGGGCTTCTATATTTTATCTTGATAAGCATGATGCAAAGAATATATGTGGTCACAAAAATGTAATGTTGTTACTAATTGGAACAAACTATCTTAATGTGCACGAATAAAATTCTATTACATACAAGTATCCTTTTACTAACAGCTTAACTATTGCGACACTAACACAAACCATTAAAGAAATTTCTCTTTTAGGATGAAAAACAACATAATGAAAATGGATCGCCTAGACATTTACCCTTGAATAAAATTGACAATGAAAAAGAAGAGGTAAATTTTTTGTATTCATAAATAAATAATCAAATTTATTGTTATTTACAGAAATGAAATGATTTATTTATTTTGCATAGGTCACTAAATGTCTTAGAAACGTCAGTAAGTACTTAAAATTAAAAAAAAATGTCATTGCTTCTATATTTACATGTACTGCCAGATTCGCAAAGCAATCAGTAGAACCGAGAGAAAGAACCTGGCAATAAAACTCTCGGTTTACTCAACAGATTATTATACTAGGCACCTATTTGAATAAATATGGATTTTTTTATTTGTTTGCAGAAATCACTAGAAAATACATCTGATACTGAACTAATCATACAAGAAGAAAATGGACAGCAACAGGACATTAACTGGAAACAGAATTATAGATTTTGCGTACATTTACCAACAGTTACAAGAAATTTTTAATCATAACTCAGCATTTGGCTGTACTCTGAGTTGTTTAAAACTTACTAAAGAATTTAAAAAAGGATTTCTTTCAAAATTTTATTTTACCTGTCAAATGTGCCGTATGAATTTCACTATAGCAAATTATCCAGATTCCAATAACTCGATGGACCTCGACATGAATGATAATGTGGTGAGCAGTTTTATGTCTATTCGTGCAGGGTTTTCCGGATTAGAGTTGGTTTCAGCCAATCTCAACATACCATGTATGTCTGATAAATATATGCATATTGGTTGTTTGGACAAATGTGGATATGAAGGTTGAAGTAATACCTGAAGATAAAACATTTTGGCATGGCATGGAAGAAAAACTGAAGAAGATTTATTTTGACTGTCTTCTTCCAGAGCTGATAGACTCCAGATTAGATAGGCAGATGGAAATAAACGAACCAGAATATATAATAGAAGCAATAAATAATAAAAACAAAAAAGAAACCAAAAGAAAATTAAATGATACAATCGGCAAAATAAAACTAAAACGACGAAACATATAACAACAAATTATGTGTTATACTAGGAAATGTTTTATACTAGCTGTTGCCCACGGCTCTGCCCGCGTGAAGAAGTTATATAGCTACAAATTCCCACGGTAACATATTACCTGGATAGAAGTAGCCTATGTCCTTCTCAGACTTATCTATGTACCAAATTTCATCCAAATCGGTTCAGTAGTTAGAGCGTGAAAGCTGTTACGTACGCCTAGTATATGGGGACCGCAGCGTCAGCATTCACCTAGTAGGTGCATCGCAACAGCGCATAGCGACTACGTGAAGTGCAAGATCAGCGGAACGTGCTACAATACGAAACCAGACGTTTCAATGGAAATTACCACATGTTACAGCTCATATTTGTTTCACACTTCGAACTGATATCATTTCTTTTGTAGTTTCTTATATTTTATACTTTGTACTTAGTAATTAAAATTATTCTAAATATTTTTTTTTTTTTGGAACCTTCGGCTGCAGTTAACATAATTAAGCGTAAAAGACAAACAGACAAAGTTACTTTCACATTGATAATATTAGTATTAATTAGTAGGTCATTAAATTTAATTACAAATATTACAATTGTATTGTATTCGTTTTCACTCAAATTTTTGAAAATTGATTTATTTCGTTTCCTTACCGCTGTTCAAGCTAGGCACACGCACACAGACACCCGCTATTCTGTCCGTTCACGCACACACCCAGCTAATTACCTAATCACCGCCGGCGTCGTACGCTCGGCGCAGTCTTAATTATGGGAGACCGCAGATTGAAAATTAGAGAGCCGAGATTATAGGCATCTCTTATGAACGTACTCAAAACATAATAGCATAGACCAACGTGGTCGTCGTATACGCTGTCGCCGTATACGACATAATAGTCAACGTGTTGGGTTTCCACAAGGTGTCTGCGAGGTGGGTTCCGCGACTGCTTTCAGTTGAGCAAAAAAGGATGCGATTGACTATTGCACGCGACTGTTTGGAGTTATTTGAAGCTGATTTTTTGAATCGTTTTGTTACTATTGACGAAACATGGGTTCATTACTGTACACCGGAAACAAAACAACAATCAAAACAGTGGAAAAGACCTGGTTCACCACCCCCTAAAAAGGCTATATCGATTTTGTCGGTAAGTAAGGTGATGGCTTCAGTATTCTGGGACTCGAAAGGTGTGATTATGGTTGATTATCTTGAAAGGGGTCAGACTATGAACTCTGATTATTACTGCACCTTACTACGTCGTTTACGAGAGGAAATAAAAGAAAAACGTCCAGGAATGATCAGAAGAAAAGTCCTGTTTCATCAAGATAACGCTCGTGTTCACACTTCTATCCAATCAATGGCAGAAATTCACAACTGTGGCTTTGAACTGTTACCGCATTCACCTTATTCACCTGATCTGGCACCGTCAGACTTTTTTCTGTTCCCTAAAAAAGCACTTGGGAGGTCAAAGATTTTTGACAAATGACGAGGTCAAAGCAGCAGTAGACGCATATTTTGACTCTAAGGAAGATTTTTTTTTTTCAACGGGCTAAATGCTTGGAAGGGAAGATGGCAAAAGTGCATTAAACTTGATGGTGGTTACGTTGAAAAATAAAAATATATTTCATTTATTATGTATTTATTTTCTTAGTTAGGCCGATTACTTTTCAATCCACACTCGTATATTTTTGTAATGGATTAAAGACGCTTGACAGGTTAAGATTCTTTGGTAGGCCTTACCACAGAATCTTTTCCTGACAAGCGTTTTTTCACCAGCGTGCTGATGTCGCCCGCAATGCGTGTCGATGTTAATGTCAAATTTTATACAGTTATAAAATGGGTTTCTAGTCGTGCAGGCCGCCTGCACCGGTGGCTGTGGTAACGGGGCTAGTTGCGAACTGATTTGACGTTGACATCCACACGCATTGCGGCCGAGATCCGTATCTACGCTGGTGAAAAATGCATGACAGGAAAAGTACTCTAAATATAGTTTTTACATAGCAGCATATGAGCTATGAACAAGAATAGTGAACTACAGGTTGTCAATATATGTCCAATAGGGAACACTACATTGAAAAACGTCAAAACGAGATTTCGGATACACAATTAACTTTTACCACACGCTTCTGCTGACAATCAATGTTCAGTCGGCAGACTGCAGTGATTTTTTTTACGTGAATGCAATAGGTCCCCCCAAAACACGCATATGCTCGGTATATAGCCGGGGCCGGGTCATTTATTAACGACGGTTTTTCGCCTTCACTTCGTCTTTGCCACAGAGTACATTACACTACTGAAATAGAGGCCCATCTTCCGGTGTAAAGGGGGGTAGATTTTGTGGCAAAGAAGGTAACGCCATCTGTTATTTGACGTTGGCAACTTTTCAACCGACTTCCAAAAAGGAGGCCTCAAAATATATAGCTATACAAGCTCCACACGTCAGCAGACGGCATCTGTGGATGTGTCTGCCAACGCTTAGAAGAGGGTACAACTACACGTTGGCAGACACACATCCGCAAATGCCGTTTACTGACGTGTGGAACTAGCTTTACAGAAAAGCAGCCTCATTTCATGGGTTGGTGAATGAAATAACTTTCACTATTTTGCATAAGTATATTTATTAGCAAAAAGACCATCTCGATGAGTGCAGGACACAAAACCACACTCTACAAAACACAAATTTTCAGATTTAGTGACAACATTGAACACAGCATCTATCAGACGACATTTTTAGAAAAAATACAAACTGATTAGTCACTTAGACACTACTTTTTGTGCACTATGTAAAAAGGCTTGTTTGGGAGAATTTTCACTTCTTTGGAACACAAATAAAACACGATATTGTTATATCACGAAAAATCATAAGTTCAGACATTTTTTTTTATCTATCAGACATTTTTAGAAAATATACAAAACTGATTAGTCACACAGACACTGCTTTTTGTGCAAAGTATTAAGGCTTGTTTGCGAGAATTTTCGCTTCTTTAGAACACAAATAAAATTATAAATATTTTTGGAGATTCTCGCACAACGTTAACTAGCCCAAACTAAGCTTTAAGCTTGTGCTATGGGATCTAGGCAACTGATAAACATACTTATGTATAAAATAAATACCTACAACGCCATCTGTATTTCAGCGTAGAAGTTATTAAATCTCCAAGAAATTATGAACCTACTATTTTCTTCTAAGATTATCGCCTCTGATCTTAGCCGAGCCATAGGAAGAGTAATCACTGCGACTCTGCAAAGGGAGGGACGCCCGTCAAGGACATCTAGGAAGGTGGCTTAGAAAAATTCGATACCTAATACATGATTAGTTTGCAAATGAAATATGACGCGGAAGATTTTTAACTAATACCTACCAATGTGGGTAACTCCGGGCAATAAATTTAGCTAAATAAAAACTAATAATACTGAACGCAACGTGTGCTCTTGTAAAACCGTAATAAATGTTAAGTTAATTAATACAGTATTATCATCCTCGTCGCCAATGTCGTATTGTGAGGTTTGGCGGGGGAAATGATAATACTGTATTAATTAGCCTAACATTTATCTTGAAATAGAATCAATCACTCAGAATTGTAAAGGTTGTATGCTTGTTAGAAAAGACAACTAATTTTGATAATGTACAATTGCCTGAAATTAGTAATTTTATACTTAATACGTGGCTTAGTTATTTCGGCAATCTTGGAATTGACTGCTGTCTGACCTAAAATATTTAGAAAAATGTTATGAAATCTATTAAGAAATAGTTAATTACTCATGAAACGATAATCCAGCATTCTTTCTATGAATAATTGAAGTGTTTTTACACCTTTTCACCACACAATACGGCATATTTATAATATTTTGTTCAACCGTGATCGCACGTGCGTACACACTCGCTGCTCACAAAGGAGTGCGAGCGGAATGGTATCCCATTGCTATATAGTATCCCTTTTGGCGGCTTCACTCGCTAGTTCTATTCGTTCCGTCTATGTTATTCTTTTAGTCTGAGATTCAAGACATCAATCAGTCGAAAAACAAGTCAATGCTGCCACTGTCAAGCCGGTGGACAGATGGATTAATGTGACATGTCACTGTTGTGGACGGAATGGTCATATGAAACCACACTGTAAATTTAAGGATCAAGAATGTTATAATTGTAAGAAGAAAGGTCACTTGGCAAATGTATGTAAAAATAAGAAGCATTTTAAAAATACAGTGAAGTTTCGTAGCAGTTTTAGCAAAACAAAGAATATTAAAGAAATTGTAGCTGATGACAATAATTATTACGGTTTTACAAGAGCACACGTTGCGTTCATCTCGGCGCGGAACAGAAGACCGGCCGCGGGCCAGGGTTGCCATATATCAAACTTACTCTATGTATCGACTTATCGACTAACGTTACGACACAAACCAAAACCAAGTTATATATCTGAACAAGAGATAGTGATGGCTCTCTCTTTAGTTCTATCCATAGATAAACATTCAGGTTCATCCACCCATTTTTATTCATTTCATTTATCTATGGTCTGGTCTTCTTTGTTTGCGTGTTTTTTTTTTTTTTACAAAAGAAAGAAATACATACCTACATACTTTTGTGTTTTGTTTAATTTTGTTGTCAGTTGTCAGTTTGTCAGTTGTTGTCGGTCGGTGACAGTCGTCAGTCGTGCATCTGCTGAGTCTGCTCACTGAACAATAATCTCGCGCCATTATAGATCGCACCGCGTCTCGTCGTGACTACTTGAGAATCGTGAGTTTTTCTTTTAAATTCTTGTGTCTGAGTATTTTCTTGCATCAATCAACCCTTTTTTGAAAAATTAAGTTTTATTAATATTATATTACATTAATAAACGACAACCACGAACGTGGGTGTTTAGGAGCATCCCACGTGGGATTTTATTCTTTTCGAAGTTACAGTAACGCATTTTATGACCGAGTGTTTTGTTCGTTATGGTTTTGTCACAAAACACATGTTTGACACGTGACAAGTGGTTAATATAGTGGCATATAGCATCATAAAGCATCGTGCTATTTAAATATAGCATTTAGCAAATGCTATTATGGTTTTCTAATATTGCTAAATGCTATCTGCGATATCGTATGAAGGGCATGGGCCGTCACAGGTGCCGACTGCCGCGCGACACCAGCCAATCGCGTGCGAATTTCATCTAGCATTGTTGTTGTATTTTAGCAAATTAGCATTTAGCATCTGGAACGACGGGATCGCGCCACTCCAGTCGTCGCATATGCTCGCGATTGTTATCGGTCTGAATTCTTGGACTCGGACGGCTCCCGTAATAAATAGTAGTTTGGTAGTAGTTTTGATTTCTGTATATACAAGCAATGAATTTTTAAATACGCCTATAATTACTTTACATACTATCATATTTTATTTTATATTAGTTAATAAATGAATCAATTATAGACAGTCCTAAGCCTGAAAAGTATGAAGGAAAGTTTATTGTGCAAATGTGCACCATATTGTATTAAATGCATAAACCCGATGTATAGCGAAGCGAGCGAAGCTCAATCTTAGGCGACTCATGTATTTCATTTGTCCGGATAGTCCTGGACTCCTAAACGCTTGAACCGATCTCCTTCAAACTTACCTACCACAGTGACAACATGTGGCGTGAGGGCAAAATAAATTTAAAATCGGACATACTATCGAGGAATAATCACCGAAAAATTGATTTTCATACGTTTTGCAGTTAAAAAAAGGTTGAACATAAAAAAAAATCGTTGTCGTCCGAAAATTTAACACTTCGCTCAGTTCTTTGCAACAGCAGTATGCATTGCATACCTAGTTATGTACCTATATAGCATGCTGTCTAGGCATGGAATGAAATCACAATAACGGTTATAAATCACGTGATTTCACCAATCATAGATCACTGTGACTGGACTGGGAACTCACGGCGATTGTGATTGTAAACAGCGATTCGTATCATATCGCAGTTCACACCGTTCTTCGGCGACTGTGAACAGTGATTCGTATCGTATCGCAGTTCACACTGTTCTTCGGTGACTGTGAACAGTGATTCGTATCGTATCGCAGTTCACGCCACTCACCGTTCATCGGTGATTGGCGAGTTTGATAAAGTTTGATTCGATTAAGTCGCGATGTAGCAAAGGTTGGAGTCCTGCGTAGCCCGTGGTTCGAACAAGCAAACAAGAAGTTAATGGCGTCGGTGATTTGCGCGGCAATTCTATAGGTGTTAGATTGCAAGCGTAACAAAAATCGTTCTTAATGGTCGCAATTGGCAGGCGTGGCGTTTTCAAACAACAATAGTTCTCCGTTCGAAGAAGTTATTGGGAATCGTGACGGGCATTGAAGTGAGGCCTGCGGAAGCTGGTAAAAAACCCAAGAAATATGGGATGAGAGAGAAAATAAAGCCCAAGAGGTGATCGTTACAAGAGTCGAGGAGACTGTGATGACGTATTTGATTTCGTGTTCCAGTAGTCTTGAAATGTGGCAGAAGTTATGTACCATATATGAACCGGCAACTAGAGTTGGTGTGCATTTGTTGCAACAAAGGTTCTTTAATATAAAGTATGAGGACCCCATAGCCGTGTTCATAACGAAGGTTGAGTAGTGTGCTAACCAATTGGCAACAGCAGGAGAAATGGTATCTGAAAATATGATAATAACAAAGATACTTATGTCATTACCCGACAAATACAAACATTTTGTCTCAGCGTGGGAAAGCATTCCAGAAGAGAAACAAAAGCTGCAGGAGCTGACAGGCAGGTTGCTTGTTGAGGAGGAGCGCAGTGGAAACGGTGCCATTTCCAGTGGCAGTAGCAGCGAACAGCAAAATTCTGCATTGGTGGTTGGTGCGCAGCTTTCTATAAAGTGTTTTGAGGGTAAAATTGGCCATAAAAGGAATGAGTGCAGAAATAGAAAATGTCATAATTGTCACAAGATGGGTCATTTTATAAAAGACTGTAAGTTGCTTAAAAATAAACCTAGGGAGAAAAATAAGAATACTAATTCTAAAACTTAATTTGTAACAAGAGAGATTCAGGGTAGTTTATTAAATTCAAAGAATTTTGTGTTAGACTCAGGGGCATGTGACCGTATGTGTTACATTAAAGAGATGTTTTCAGAGTTTTGTGTAATAAAAAATAAAAGATTTGTTACAATTGGTGATGGTAAGAATTTAGAAGTTTTAGGTATTGGAAAATTGATGTGTATGCCTATAATGGTTCAGAGTATACTTTCTGTACTTTACATGATGTGTTGTATGTGCCTAAATTAAATGTTAATTTGTTTTCTCTCGGATCAGCCATAAATAAAGGCCACAAAATGGTTTCAGATTCTAATGGATGTAAGTTTTATAAAAATGGTTCCATAACGGGTGTAGCTGCAAAATATGATAAAATGTATGTGATGAAATTTAAATTTAGTGATGTAGCTTTCTTAACTTTGACAGATTGGCATAGTAAGATGGCACACCAAAATTATCAATATGTAAAAGAGTTTTTGGATTTAAAAGGCATACAATATGAAGGGAAGACTGATCAGTGCTTACCGTGTATCCAGGGAAAACAGCATAGGTTACCGTTCCATAAGAGTAGTAGTAGATCAGTTGAACCAGGAGAACTCATACACATGGATCTATGTGGTCCAATGGAGGAAGTATCAGTAGGGGGCTCTTCATATTTTCTTTTATTGAAGGATGACTATAGTAGTTACAGGTTTGTTTATTTTATCAAAAATAAGTATGAAACTAAAGAGAAAATTGAGGAATTTATAGAGTAGTTTCAAAATGAGTTTAGGTGTAGAATAAAAAGGTTTCGGTCAGATAATGGAACAGAGTTTGTGAATAGAGCAGTAGAGAATTTGTTTAAGAAAAAATGTACAGTACATGAGCTACCAGTTAGTTATACTCCTGAGCAGAATGGTAGAATTGAGCGTGAGATGCGTACTGTAGTTGAGTCTGCGAGAATTATGATTATTCAGTCAGGTTTGGGGAAAGAACTTTGGGCTGAAGCAGCCAATACAGCGGTGTTTACAATAAATAGAACAGGTAGAAGTAAGGTGAGTGGGAAGACACCTTACGAGTTGCTGTATAATAAGAGTTTTGATGCTACTTTATTGAGAGATTTTGGTACTAAGGTATGTACACATACCTTAGTACCAAAATCTCTCTTAGTACAAAAACACTGTTTGGGTACACATGTACCCAAACAGCTTAGATTGAAGTGGGACTCCAAGGGTAAATTAGGAGTTTTTGTGGGTTATGGTGATTGTACTAAAGGATACAGGGTGTGGTATCCTAACACAAGAAGAGTAGAAACATATAGAGATGTTATATTTATCAAAAATAATAAAGAAATAGCAAAGAAGAATATTTGTTCAAGCATTTCATTAACAGATGAAGAAGATGTGGTTGAACAAGAGCAAGAACCCGCTCTTGACAGACAGAACAGGGAACAGAATCAAGAAGACAAAGAAGTTGAGCATCAAGAAGACAAAGAAGTTGAACAGCAAGAAGAAATAAGTATTGTAGAAGATGTGAGATCAAGTGAGGATGACTTTATAGAAGAGTATTTAGATGAAGAATTTTTGGATGCAGAAGAAGAGACATCTGAAGAAATTATAAATTCTAGAAGAAGAAGGCAAGTGAAGAAGCCTGTATGGACTAAAGACTATGAGATGGCTTTAATAGCACAAGTAGAAGATCAATGAACTTATGAAGAAGCTGTTAGTGGAAAACATAAATAAGAATGGCTAAAAGCAATAGAAGCAGAGTTAGATGCACTAAATAAAAATAAAACATGGAGAGAAGTTAGTTTACCAGAAGGGAAGAAATTAATTGATACTAAGTGGGTATTTAAGATAAAGAAGGAAGGAAATAAAGATCTTTATAAAGTAAGATTGGTTGTAAGAGGTTTTAAGCAGGAAGATAAGGTTGATCACTCAGAGATTTATGCTCCAGTAGCTAAATTACCTACTCTGCGGATTTTATTAGCAATAGCTAGTAAATATAACATGGATATTCACCAGATGGATGTCAGAAGTGCATTTTTATATGGGAACATAGAGGAGGTGTTTCTGGAGAAGCCAAAAGGTATGAAGAAAGATGGCAAAGTACTGAAATTGCAAAGGTCCTTGTATGGATTGAAGAAATCTCCAAGATATTGGAATGACAGATTTAATCAATTTATGATTCAGGAAGGGTTCATAAGAAACCAGTGTGATTACTGTTTATATTATAAGAAGGATAAGAAGTTCTATATCTTATTATATGTCGATGACTTGATTTTAATTTGTGAAGATAAACAAGAGATAAAAATATTTAAAGAAGCATGACAAGAAAAATTTGATATGAAAGACTTGGGGGATAATAATCTTAAATATCTGGGAATAAATTTAAAACTAAGAAGAATGATGTAATTGAGTTAGACCAAGAGCAGTATTTAAAAATTTTTAAGAAGTATAATATGGAAGGATGTAAATCTATAGCAACACCCATAGAACAAGGTCTAGTCTTGGAAAAAGAAGCAGCTGCAGATAAGGAATTGATAACAAGATGCAGACAGTTAATAGGAAGTCTCATGTATGCCATGTTGGGAACGCGTCCAGATTTGTGTTATGCATTGAGTTATTTAAGTCGCTTTCAAAGTTGTGCTAATTATGGAAGGCATTAAAAAGAATTTTGAGATATATTAAGGGTACTATAGGATTAAAATTAACTTATAGAAAACGTGTAGACGTGCAATTAGAAGGGTATACAGATGCTGATTGGGCAGGAGATCAAGAAGATAGGAAATCTACATCGGGGTATATAGGTAATGAAAGTTTTTGGTAATACAGTGTCATGGTGTAGTAATGAACAGCAATGTATATCATTATCTAGTACAGAATCGGAATATGTAGCATTAGGAAAGGAATTGCAGAGGGTTGTTGGATAAGGAACTTATTAAGGGAAATAGGAGTTGATTGTAAAAGTTTCATTATAAATATTGATAATCAGTCTGCTATTCATGTTGCCAAAAACCCAGAATATCACAAGCGCCTTAAACATATAGATATTATGTATCATTTTGTGAGACAAAAAGTTGAGGATAAAATTGTATGTTTGAAGTATGTACATTCAGGGGAGCAGCATTCTGATATATGTACTAAGGGATTATGTAAAGTTACCTTTGTTAAGTTGAGAGAAATGTTGTAAGTATAAGTTTGGAATCTTATGTAGTGTCCAGTTTGTTATGTAGAGTCAATTTTGTTATGTAGTGTCAGTTGTGTTGAGAAGTAATAAAGTTATTTGTGTTAAAGTAATGTAAAGTTAAACTATATGATTGTGCGTGATGTCCACTTTGAGGAAGGGTGTTAGAGATTACAATGTGGCATCACTATTGCTAGTCTGTGGTTCTCTACATTGTTAGATAGTCTATGATAACTCGTTTTAAAAATGGCGGTGCGTTGAGTGTTGTATTTTATATTAATAATTAAAACGCTTTCTCCAAACACATTCTTTCTCTGGTGTCCCAAACCCAATATACCCTAATAATTATTTCACGTACGATTATCATGAGGAAAATAGATATCACTACATATCACTGCATATTATTTGTCACTACTCACGGTAGACAAATCACGGCATTCGTGATTAATCACTGGTTAAATCACCGTGACTGGAAATAATAATATCGTGATATTATCGTGATTTTAATATCACAATCATTTCCATGCCTAATGCTGTCAAGTCAAGTGTCAGTCCGAGTCCGAGTTGTGTATTAACACACCCACACCAGTCGCCGCGCTTGATTGAAATGCACACATCGTGTTGCCGTACGCAGCCTTCTAAAAATAGCACGAAAAATAACATGTTAAAAAAATTTGCAAATAGCATTTAGCAAGTTTTTGCTTTATAGCAACTTTTGTTCAAAGTTGCTATAAAGCAAAAACTTTGACGTGACTGACACGTGCGTGTTGTTGATTTTTGTTTGCAATGTTTGTAGATAAATGTGTGTGTGTGTGATGTAGTAGGGTGTCTCACCTTGTTTTGCTCAGTGTAATTAATTTTCATAATATTTATTAATTTATGTCGATGCATTTACTCAGGGGTCCTACCAACATCTTATGTGCCTAAGTCAACTTCACCGGCAAGTGGTCCGTTGATCGGCAGGTGGTACTGCCGATCAACGGACCAAGCTCTGACGAACATAAAGTTCCCGATAAGCGGCAATAGGCTCGCCACGTGGCCACATGGAAATAACAAATTGACTTGCAAATAAGCGTTTACTATGTCTCTGCCTACTCCTCCGGGAAAATAGACGTGATTTTATGTATGTATGTATTTATTTACTCATAATATTGTTTTGATTTCAGCAACTCCCAACGAATATTGCAAGGCTTCCTCTAAGATGTCTACTACTTTCGCAAAAAATTGTGTGCTAATGGGAGACCTCAATTCGTATTGTTTGGTATGCTCCACCGCCCTCCGAGATGAGCAGGTACTAGCCCATATCCAAGCTTCGACGCATAAGGCTGCCATGAAAGACGTCACATATTTCGGGAAGTTTAAAAATGACTTTATTAAAAAGGTTGGTTTATATTTTTATGTATAGGTACAAAGGTATCTACTGACACTTACCCAAATAGTACTTTTTATATACCCTACCTAAATGTAGGTTTATAACATATTGAGGTGTCGAAATTTCTAAGAAAGATACCAGACCTACCCGAGGTTATAAACAGCAGGCTCGCTTTTGTTATTGTAAATTGCCTTAACACGTGTGCCATTATTCTTAGATTACTTTGTCTGTAGTAAAGTTTGGTCTCAGATAAAATGTTTGTTTGATACGTAAAGGGAGAAAATTGTAAGCGTATTCGGATAAATTAGATTTTAGTTCTCTTCTCTCCATATAACGAAATTCATTAAAACGAGTTTCCACTGTAGTTAATATGATACCTCCAATTAACATAATATACGTAAAACCCAGTTTTCATTTAGAAACTAGGAATGTATGTATGCATTCCCAGTTCATAAAATTTACTAAAGTTTAGGGGTGGTTAGCAATGCAGGGTTGCAACTGTACTGGCAAACAGATGACATGATTTCTAATACTATTCAGAAATCCATGTAAACAAAAAATAAGCTTTATAGATACTTTCTATTTCATGTTTCACCTTTACTACCTGCCCACCCTTACCTGCTCAAGTGACCACTATCCCAACTTCATACTCACTGATTGTTCTTACCTTTGTTGGGGACATACTTGAGAAATAGTCAGTTTTAAAATATATAATAATAATTAAAATAACATTCAAAAGACTCTCGCTCCAGGTCGTTTCTGACTCTCACTCCGGGTCTTTTTTGACTCTCGCTCCGGGTCGTTTCTGGTGCAAAGGTTGTCCATTGCCATTCAGCGCGGCAACGCTGCTAGCATCATGGGCACTTTTGCGCCACTTTTTTTTAGGGCGCCAGGAATGATGCGGGATGAGTATAATGATTTTGTTTCGTCTGACTGCGCTATTGTATCTGTGTGAACATATTTTTTTTTTTGTAAGTTGACATTGATGAATTGAATAAATATTATGAAGTAGAATAAATAACATTGGTCTAACTGTTGTTGGCTTTTGGTATATCCATAACATAGTATAAAACAAAGTCGTCTCAGTTTCTTATGCGTGCTTAGATATTTAAAACTACGCACCAGATTTTGATGCGGTTTTCACCATGGATAGAGTGGTTCTCGAGGAAGGTTTTTGTGTTTATAATTTGTCAAGTGGGTGAAGCCGCGGGCGTCCACTAGTTAATAACTAAATAATAATTTTTATCTTCATCTATTCTATTATTTGCAGGTGAAACTTCTTTTCTTCTGCGAAATATGCAACCGGACGTTTTCAAAGGCTACAGCAGTAGCTCAACATATCAAGGAAGAAACCCACTTAGAAGGCAAAAGACGCCAGTTTAAACTTGTGGGAGACTCCATAGTTTTCCAAGATGATATATTGATAGCTGAAACGGTTTGGAATGGCTTTATTGGAGATACCTGTGTTATATGCAATGAAGAATTTCAGGAGGATATTCTTCATAAAAACGAGGACACGCACAAAATAAATATGATCAATAATAGAGTTATAGTTGATGAACAGAATAACATTTACAGAAAGGTGAGATTTTACAGCAATTCCTACGTGTCTCTAAGGACACTTTAGAATACTCTAACCTAAACAGATAAAAGGTTTCCTATTCTTATCTATGACAAAGACTTCCTCGGTGCCTGAGTGGGTTACCAAACCCACCTTTCTAACAGAATCAGGCTAAAGAAGTTGAGTGCTGTGAGGTTTCATCCCACGCACGCCATCACTCAAAGAAGCGGGATAACACCCCACCCAACCTCTCGACAGAGGCCACATAGGGGGCTAAAGTCCGCCAGCGCCCAGGTGTTATTCTTTCAAAGGCGTACCCGAGCCGTCCAACTAGGGATGTTTAAAAAAAAGAGCATTTTGAGGAGTGATAGGTCTTCGAGCAGCAGTGGGAGAGTTCAGACTTAAAAAAAATCATTTTTTCCAGGTGAAAGATGGCCACCATTGCTTGACCTGCAATATAATTGTATCAGAATCTGTTATAAGAGAACATTTCGCGTCAGAAGACCATTTAGCTTGTGTTGACCAAGATCCAAACGATTATGAACAACCAGAAGTTAAGACTGACTACAATATTGTCAATGCTGGTGCATCTTCCAGCAAGGATGCAATAATAGTCCCCAGTAAGTATGTTACTATTTTGTAAAATTAGCATAATAATTATGCTAAGATCGCCGGTTTTGGCATAATAGTCTTTGATAGTTCGATAGTTTTACTTATGATCGCTGACATTTCACTTCAAGGCATCATGCGATTATGTGTTTTGTTTGTTATACTAATTTAACAGCATTTCTCTAAATACATAATAAAGTGTACATGAAAAATACAAAATTACGTGTTTATCAAAGTCACTGAATTGGCAGCAACGCGACGATCAGTTTTAAGAACAAGACTGTATAAGCTTTAAGCTTAAAACACACTGGTCACATACGACGTATGCCACGCGACGGAATGGGAAACAGCGACACACTGGTCCTACGTCTTAAGACGTCTGATGTTTACATTTTCAACGCGCTATGACATTAAACGTGTGTGACAGCGTCACACGCCCGGGATAGCATGGGAACACGCGACTCTGGCGCGGTGACGTAAGACAGCGTGGTGAATGACCAGTGTGTTTGTTACCATACAAATTGTATAGGCCAGATCCGGTTCAGATGTCATAATGCGTGTTATACGTGGCATGTGAAGGATGGGTTTAACCGTGCCTTTATACTCGTATTTAACACGTTAAGATTGTGAACATAAAGTATATGATGTCTTTTCGGTTCTGTCTGTACATAAGTCTTTTTTTATATTAATTACGTCAAATTGACGCCGCCCGTCTGATGGTATGTCGTGACGACGTCTATAATGTCTTGTAAAACTTATGTCTCTTTGCTGCCAATTCGGTATGGCTGTAGACTAGTGGAGACTTAGTCCCCGGCACTATATGCCAGGTAAAAGAGGTAAGCCTCGCGGTTTGCCTCGTCTGTCTAGTTAACAGGTTTACTTCGTGCAGTCAGGGATGACTTAGTATAATAATAAATATAAATAAATTCTCACACAACCCAAACTAAGCCTTTGCTATGAGATTCATAAGCACAAGCTTATGTATGTATTTAAAAAGATGTAAGTAAGTCTATCAGTTGTCTAGATTTAGACAACTGAAATACATACTTACATATTTCTTAATACATAGGAAACACCCAAACTCCGAAACCTACATCTGTGGATCGCTCAAGATTCGACCCGGGAATCGAACCCGAGACTCAGGAGTCGAAAGCCGATGACGCGACTAATACGGCCACTTTTACTGAAGGTTTCAATTCTTCTTTTCAGACTTAAGATATCATTACGTATCTGCGTTAGATATGAGCTTATACAAAAGACAGTTTGTACCAAAAATAACAAAACTAGCGGAAGACTTAGCAGAACACCACGACTTGATTATAAACAAAAAGGATTGCACAATTTACTGTGAATTGTGTAAATTACTAATACCCGGTATTTACGAGTCTATAAAAGATCACGTGGAAAGTAAGAAACACAGAGATAGAATGTACAAATCTGTCCTAATTACTAACAGAAAGATAAGACATCGTAACTTTTGTGAAAATATTTTACATGATACTGTAGCTGGATCAAGTTATGTGGTTATAAACGATTCGTTTTGTCTACCAGTGCATAGTTATGTTGGATATATAACAAGTGGTGCGACGGATTGTTGTCAGTTTTGTCGTATGACTGTTAGGTCAGAGGCGGGCGAGGCACATCTGAAATCGGCACTTCACTATGAGAATATGGGCAATAGTTTAGTTGTATCAACATGGCACAACGAATTTATTAGACAGGTAAATATTTATTTGTTTTAGTAACTGAGCACATTCCCGGAAAAAAGTATCTGCTATTCTGATGTATAAGCTATATTATTGCATTGCATTAAAATCCCTTCAGTATTCTGAATCCATACAAACTTTTGCCTGTATAAGTTTTTTTTATGAAAGTGACTCCTAATCGCTAGACGTCGTCTTGGCTTTCCATCAGGCGGGTATCGTCACTTTGACGACTTGAAAATAATAGCTTACTTTGGACTAGACAGCGCTGTGTAAAAATCGCCGTAAATATTTAATATAATTTCAGATAGCGACTGACTTTTTCCAATGCGGTATGTGTGGCGTACTAGTGAGTTTCTTCGACAATATGGTGGCTCATTTGGACACAGATTCTCACCAAACTTGCAAAGCACACAACGAGAAAATATTGGATATCATCCGTTACAAGAGAACATCCATTAGCGCTAGAGGATGATTCTTATAGTCAACTTGGTAAGAAGTCATTTTAAACATTATTGTATTTGTTATAAGAGATTTTGTACCTCATAGTCTTTAAGTTGTCTTTCTAACCTCATAGTCTTTAAGCTGTCAACCTCATAATAGTCTCATAGTAGTAATAGTCTTTAAGCTGTCTACGTCATAGTCTTAGTTGACAACCTCATAGCTGTAATTTCATAGTCTTTAAGCTGTCAAACCCATCATAGTATTTAGGTTATCTTTCCATCCTCATAGTCTTTTAAGGTGTATTTCCACCCTCTCGCCATTAAGTTGTATTTCCACCCTCGCGTCATTAAGTTGTTAGATTTGTTGAAAATTTCATTTTTTAGAGTAAGTAGGGTACATGCAGTCAACTGACAAATTCTAACATGTTAGGTATTTATTAACAAAATGACATCGCTGATGCAGTAGGTAATTTAAGAAATTTACAAAAATCTTTTTTTTACTAAACTGAATTGGTTTGAAGAATTTTCTGTAATTTTCTATTTTTAAATACATAAAAAACCGGCCAAGTACGAGACGGGCCACGCATATACGCAATAAAAAACAAAATTATTAAAACAATTTACCAGTCGACCTTTGTATAATGCAGAGGGAACTAGTAGAAGGTGCCCAGAGTTTGTCACGAAAATCATGCAATGGGATCCATTGTTCCCAATAGGATTATTGGGTAGTGTTTTTTAAGTTAATAAGTATCTTGGTCGTCGCTATCTTCGTCTTCCGTGGTGTGAGTAGTATTTGCGGTATTTAGCGCTGTCAATGGTAGGTACCTACTGTCAACTACTTGTTGTTGACGGGAACGGCCAAAGCAGCCGTTAAATATTTGTATACAGCCATCTTGATGAGACAACACAATCTCGAACGTTTTTTTCGTTGGCAGCAGTTACAACATTTGTAAGTAGGAAAAAAAGATTAAAAAATTATAGATTTTGTGTATGTCTATTTAAAAAGGAGTTACTATTATTTGTTAGCAACTTGTTGTGCCGCTGGATTTGTGTCCAGTGGAATTTTTTTTTTTTTGATTGTATTGAGTTCTAAATATTTTGGGTTCAAGTTTTCTTGTAGACAATCAATATCAATGTTTACTGTTACTATTGGGTGGGCAATTTTCACAGTTACCGTTTCTTCTGCTGATAAAGTTGCAGGGGCAGTGAACAGCTTACATCCTGGTTCTAATATAATTATACTGGAGTCCTTTAATTCGCCGTGTTTTTTTTATACCGGCGTCCTTTAGTTTCCCGTTGCATTCTATGGCGTATGGTGTCTTGATCTGTAGCAGGAAAATCCATATATTACTCTTTAAAGGTTGGAATGTGTTTATTTGGGTAGAAAATGTGGCTATTTCGCAGATGTCTGGAACTTTCGTGCTCGTACTAGTTGGGATAGCCATTTCGCAAATTGGCCTTGTATTGACGTTGTATATCGGCATCTCGTTGCATACTCGTTGTTGAGGTGCGAAGTTTTTGCAGTTTTCCAGAGTATTCATCGCAGCATAGTTGTGTCGTATGGCGTTAGTGGCTAAGTATGTATGCTCAGGAAGGATTGTGGAGTGTACCTAAAGTGAAAGTAGAAGTTCTCGTGTTCTAGTAAAGTCTAAAGTCCTAAAGTCAAAGTAGAAGTTCTCGTGTTTGAAATTCCTACTAAAAGATACGTTATTAGATTTGTTTAAATAGGAGAAGCCTATCATGTCTTCCTTTATAGCAGATATACCTGCTCCAGTGTCCAATGAAGAGATGGCAAACTATTTGATGTCGGATTTCGATTTAGAATTAGCAAATGATTCAGTGGTATTAGTGTTAGGGTTAGTAGACATAGTAGACTTAGTAGATTTTGTAAATTTCCTAGACTTAGTAGAATTCGTATAGTTATTTGTAGAGATCGTAGAGCTAGTAGATTTAGTAGAGTTAGGAGATTTAGTAGAGCTAGTAGATTTGGGAGTTTTAGTGTTTAAAATAGTAGAGTTAGCATTATTTTTGACTGTAGAGGAACCTAGAGTTTGGGACTGGCTACCCTGTTCGTTTGATTCGAGTACAGTTGTAGGATGTATTGGAATAGTTTGTACAGAGGCGTCTCTAAACAGTTGATTTTGAACGGTACAATTTGGGAGAGACGGTCTGCAGGAATCAGTGTTAGTGTATGTGGATTTATCTAGAGTTGGAGGTTGTCTAGGTATTGATTCAAAGTTTGACCTGGGATTTACAATAAGAATTACAATATACAAAATAAACATAATTATAGACTAAAAATACCTACATTACAAAATATCGTTTAAAAAATCCGCCGCGTCATTGCCGACTGGGAAGGTTCCCAGAATGCTGGCTGTGTTGCCACGTTGGATGGCGATACTTATTCTTTGGGCCAGAAAAAGCCAGCCTTCTGGTCCTGAGAAGCATCGATTAGGCGTTTAGCAATGTCTCTATAAAGGCGGCGAGCACTCGGACCCCATGTCTCAACCCCAAACGGCTCAAATATGTAATCACCTGCTAGGTTAGCATATTTACGCCGTTTAAGGCCTTCAGCCGATGCAGCAGCAGCGCCGGCACATCCGGATGTGCTTGGAAGGTGTGAAGGTGCTAAGGTGTCAACGCATGTAGCGTCCCACACCAAAGGCCTTCCCATCTTCCACGGTAGCAACGACATACCGTCCGGTCTCTTTCCATCGCTTCGTGCTAAACCATTTGGCGTCACGTACGGCCGGAAGACCTGCGGTGGAAAGAGCCCTACGAATTATGTCGTTTAGAATGGATTATTGAGCAATAGGTCGGGGCGATTTCTAAAAAATTGCTCGGTCGCACACAAGTTTAAATTATGGACTTGCGCTGGAGGTGCAGGAAGGGCGCGCTGAGGTGGCACATTGCGTGAATTAAGTTACCGCCAACTAAGTTTTTAAATAAAACTTTATTTGAAGGTTGCAGAGCTACAGCTAAAACAGTAATGACTTAATTCTAAGTTTTGTGATTTCCCGTTATCCTAGTGTTCAACGATCTTTCTTTTTTAATTGTATAACTAACTGCTACTTTTATACCAAACTACAAAATTGTCTAAAATAAAATATAAACATTTTATCATCTTGTCACATTCTAGTAACAGATACTTCTTTCTTTAGACACGCTATTTCCGGGTTCTGACCAAGGAGGTTTTGAAGGTTTAGGGTGATTATTGATATCACTAAGAGTAAGATAAGACTTATTCAGTGGGAGAGGAACGATATTGTTTCCAGTGTCTTTCCTGTGACTTTCGTATTTTTATACCTAGGTTTTTCTTTAGCCTTCCTAATCCGCGTGTTCTTCATAAATATACTGAGTTGCCTGTGACCCCGTCATCAGAATGTGAAATTTTGATCGTTTCTGTGGGGGTTTCAAACTTCTCCATTTCTTCCCTAATTATTTTAAACTCTGGTCTATCTCTTACGTTTACCAAGGTTGAGTCTAATTGTAATTTACTTTTTTCAATATAATTAAGTACTAGGTATCTCTGTAATCAACTTCATAATCTTCTATACTAGAAGTCGGGTTCTTGTGAACACTAGAAGGTTCTGTTTCCACCAACCCATTGGATTCACAATTATAATTTGAAATAACTGTGTTGTCGGGTTCGCTGTTATAATTTTGAATAACCGTGGTGACGTAACCTTCATTGCACTTAACTAATGCGGCGGGTATTTTAATCCCTTTCTTAAACTCCTTACAATATAATATAGCGTCGCAGTTCAATACATTGACTGGAGCTTAACCTTGCATCCGCTGTGAGAGGGTAATTGGTATTACCTCTCTCGTGGTCGGTGCATAGATTATGGGAATATTTGTATTTATTAATTCCAACATCTGACTACCCATATTAATCGTAACCTTTAATTGTTTAAGTAAGGCACTACTTATTAAACCGTCGTCCTATCATCTACATTATTAAATATAAAATGTATGTGACTCTTTACATTTAAAAGTACTCGGTAAAGGTATACATTGTTTGGTTATGAACACTTAAAGCGTGAGTGCTAACTACTTCAAAAGGTTCATGTTGTAAAAAACGCTTAAAAAATTTATTTGCAATATGGGGACTCATAAATGACCGGTATCTATAATATACTTGGCTTCTAGCTCAGGTAAAACTATGTAAGGTAAATTTCTATTGCTATTATAATTTAATTTTATACATTCTCTACCTATCTTGTTACTAGCCCTTACATAAAAATTTTCATCACTACAATGCCCGGGGTATGAATCCTGGAAATCATAATTCGAACGACATTGTTTATAATTACTATTATTTTCTATGAAGTTTACACGCCTTGAACTTGCAGTACGCATCGTTACATCGGTATTCGAACCCGATGGTGTTACTTCAGTTTCAGGGGTGAAAAAACTTGATTGATTTATGACCGGTTGACTCTCTTGAGCGACCGACATCAATGGCCTAGAAACTGGTTGAGACAAAAAACGGTTATTGTTCGGTATTCGTAACATAATAATTTTTACGACTATCATAAACAGTTTAGAAGTTTTGCTCTTCTAAAACTATTTTTGACGCGTCTTCTAAATTTGAGACTTCTCGTAACCGAACGAGTCTTAAAAAATGCTGAGGCAAACTATATAAAAATACATTAAATGCCCTATTACTGTAAATTTAATATTTGGCCCTACGTAAAGGTTCATTGTGTACAGATTCCGATATCTTGGAAAACAAAACACTTCTTAAATTTTGAATCCTTTGACAGAATTCTAGATAACTTTCGCCCTTATTAATATGGCATGTTTCTAACTCTAAGGTTAAACATGCTTCCGTGCTTGGATCACCAAACTGTTGAATAAGGAGATTTTTCAGTTTTTCCCAAGACTATGTGATCTCTCTCGCTTACTAAAAATGCGGCTTTATCAGATAACCTACTTGTTAAAACGTGGAACAAGTAAACATTCTGTTCTGCTTCACCCGAGAACAAGGTTAAAATGTATTCACATTTCTTTATACAGGGTTACTGGTTAAGTCGACCGGAATCCTTTCCTTTGGGGTGGCATAGTTTCCATCATTTCTAACATTTTTCACTATGGAGTACCCTAGCCCAAACTTAACCGTTTTCTAGTTATTGGACTTTAAAGATTTTCTCAAAAATATCCAATTTTTAATCTAATCTCCTTTTTTTGTGGCATTTGCTTGCAATTGGTTATTCTTATTGCTGTTTTAGTATAGTAGTTTAATAGATTTATTACTCGAAATACTCAAATTACTTGTAATTCTACCAAATTCGTCGTAGTGCACGATTGTTGATTGAAAAAAGAAATTTATTTCTATTATTTTTATTATTCTTCCTTACGTATTGAAAAAAGAATCTACCACAGTGATGCTGCAGATTTGCTTAAAAATATCTACGGTTTATTAGCTTTCTAAAAAGGTATTACATTAACTTGAGGTCTTTTATCAAATTATTTACGTTATTAGATAGCATAGGTCCTTGTTCTTTGAAATACATTTGAATTTTCTTGAAATTCATTTGAATTACTTGAAATTCATTTGAATTCTTGAAATTTGAAACAACGTGGTTTCCAAATTTTGGACTAATATATATAATAAATAATTTGTTTGCATTATTATTCATTTTTTGATGCTTGATCATCAAATATATATCAATAAAACTATTGCCGTTTACAGAATCGTAAAATATGGTTTGGTTGTAGAGATATTCCTTTTTTTCTACGAGATGGTAAGACAACGTCACGATGTCATCACCCGCCCGTGCTCCCAAGTCTTTTCCAAGTCTTTTTTTAAGTTTTTTTGCGAGGGGTAAATAGGTTAATTGAGTAGTCCACTAGCAAAGTGCTCTATATTGTTCTACCAATTAATTAAGAAAACTAATTAAAATTGTTATAGCTAAAACTAAGCTACGAAAACGTATTTTATCGTGTTGGATAGTTAAATAAAGTTATTTTGCATTATTTTAGGATAAAAAATAAAATCGTGGTTTATTAGTTAACGTTTATTTAGAAAAATAAAATTAAACATAGCTAGTTTTGCAAAAGTATTAATAACATAGCCAGGTTTGCAATTGTATCGAATTAACATAAGCAGTTTTGAAACAGTTAAGTCATAAATTAAAATACTCTTATCCTTTAATCAAAATCACTTTTTAGTTTTCATTATACTCTTATATCTATTTCTTCTGCCATTAAAGTTTCTTCAGAATCTGTTTCTTCTAAATTACTTTCATTTCTGTCTTCTTGAAGAAACTTGTAATACTTAAGACTGTCATAAGAAGCCCAGTCTTCTCCAAAATGTTTGAGTAATAAGTTTCGCACATCGTTTAATTTTGCGTCTTTTACAGGAACTCCAATATTCATCAAAGTAGGTTCAATATTTTCGTATGATTTTCCTCTTTTACATACGTTTCCATAATTTACTACTTCAGATACATAATTAGGTTCACCTTTAATTGCAATTTTATTATTTCTGTCCCTTCTCAAAAATAATCTTTTTGAAGCATTGAACTGAAAATGCCAAGAACCAGGTGGTTTTAGTACATTTGTTACGCTTGTCTTCCAGTCATAAAACTGGAAGTCACTCTCGAGTCTTAAAACAGTCCCATATTTTTTGAAAACATCAAAGTAGACCTCGGGCTCTACAACGACTTCCAACGGCCGTATTGCTCTTTCTATATTCCCGAATATACGGTCTGGTGGCAGAAAGGAATGCCCAACTATTGGAAATAAAACTGTAACTTTTTTAATATGACTCGGAGCTTTCATTTTTAACCAATAAGCCAACATTCCCACAACTATAGAATTTTTATTTTGCTCTCCACAACCATCGCAAAATAATTTAATATGATCAATAGTGCCTTCAACATTGGTATTTAACAGTCGATGATATAATGCCGAAGCAATCTGATTGGATCCTTTTAAGGCCTCGGTTTCGAGCCATGTGTATAAAAATGTATTTGAAATGTTTTGAGGGCCACGTCAGGGTCCTTGACAAATTGTTAAATTATATGTATAAAGCTGTCGGCTAAAGTAAGCGCTTTGATCAGGCACTTTTGGCAAAACCAAATTTTTTTGGCAATCAAAGGATAAGATTATTTCGTTTTCATTTTGTGTATTGAGGCTGGTATAAAAGCATTTGGCCTTTAACTTATGAACTCGTAACTGCGCAATCAACATTTGCTTTTTAGACATGTCATTTTCATTTTTAATGTTCTCCTTTAATTGAATGCACTTAGAGCAAGCGTCAGTAGCCGGTGATTTAAAACTTAAATTAAAATATTTATTAAATATTCTGCGGAAAAATTCATACTTCACAGGTCCATTTTGTGTGTCATTGTTGTATGAATAATATAACTTTTTAATATTTAGGTCACTGCTCAGATATTGTACAGTAGACCTACCTCTCGCATAGTGAGATTCTACGGATTTAAGACCCTTAATGTATGACTTGACAGATTCTGTGCGATTTGAATACTGTTGAGATCTTCTATCTCCACCTCTTCTATCTTTTGGCAATTCCATGGTAGTTAAATGTCTTTTACAAATTCTTTGTATTCTATCTTTCGATATTCCCAGAACTGTGATCATTGCTTTTTGGCATACTTTCTTTAATTTGAAGGAGCGTTTACCACCAGTAGTTGTTTCGTGCTTCGGTATAAAATAACATATTGTTTGAGTCTTTTTCTTACGATCTCTTTTTGGAGTTTGTGTTGTACAATATTTTAATAAAAATGTATCCTGAGCAATTTTGTTTGATGACACATAAAAGTGTCTATGTTTTCAAGTATTCAAATAAACAAGATGCTATTTGATTGGCACCACGACCTGAAATGCCCTCATGCCACATGTAATGCATTGAGTTTCCAGAAGAGTTGTCATATATGGTTAAATTAAAAGTCCACAGTTGTCTCTTGTAAAAAGCTACAGATGATTGTAACGCTGGTGTTGATAAACATTGTTGTAAGTCAAACGTTAGACATTTAATTTTACTATCAGTAACTGCAATGTTTTTATCTATATGTTTCTCTTTGTATGCCATGTCAGCTGCTACGAGATGTAAGTCACGTTCTGTTTGTATAGTTGATTTTGTTTCTTCATTAGCAGCTATGTTTATTTTCATTTTAAAAAGGTCGCAATTATGACATGTATCGACTTTTGGCTTCTTGAAACTAAAGTTTAGTCGGTGGAATTCTCTGCGGTATATTTTATCACTTACAGGGTTTTGATGTGACGTTGAATACAAAGAATACATTTTTGAGATTGTCAAATGAGACGGTAAATATTTCCGGCTACTTTTGCGCCTAGTATAGTGACTTTCATACAAAGGAAAAAAGTTAATATGTTTAATGACCTCTTCAATTTTTTGATCGGTATGTTTGTTTGACGGTGTTGTCTTTCCACGCTTGTCAGTTTGAATAATTCCAGTAACACTGTTTCGCTTTTTCAACCCAATTAATTTTATAAAATTATCAGTCACTGATAGGGTTTTCGTAAAACATCCTTGACATACAAATATCTTTTCACTATTTATGTTAAAATGATACTTGTATGTATATTGTCTAGATTTCTGCTTTTCAACCTCTTCTGTACGTCTTCGCTCTGTTTTTTTTCTTGGATTGTTATCAAAGATGAAATAAATGCTGCCCTTAAATTGTAAGAGCCAAGTTCCCAAACCTCTTTGTGTATTATGGCACGTTGTTCGTCACTAATTTTATCCCGGCACTTATTACGACACTGAGGTAACTCTCTCATTTGACGCTTTTCAATTTTTTTTCCAGATCACGAAACATAAGCTTGCCCAAGATTTCTTTTCAGCTTGTTTTCGCGTTTGTTTTTTCTACTGCGCTTTGATTGTATATTTTGTTGCAATGGTTCCTTCAACACTTTCCAGAGCTTCATTATCTGCTGATTGTGGTATATTCATCGATGCATCAGTAATAGTCGGATCAAAATCTTCACGTAGTGCGAGCAAACTAGGACTACATGGAGAATAGGTGGGATCAGCAACAGAATCGTCACTAGAAAAGTCACGTAGTTTCTTCAGAAACAATTTGTTTTTGACCGCCAGATGTACTTGGTTGAGGATTATTAAAAGGATCTTCTTCACCTGAAAACATAAGTATAAAAAAAAACTAATAAACAATATCTACACCAGAACATTTTAAATTATATAATGAAACCGTTTAAAACGTACCTGTATTTTCATTATTTAGGGCGAGATTCACTAATTTCCGTGCTCTGGAATCCATTTCAACACAGCTCAGTATAACACCAACGTCAAACAGGAACAAATCACAACTAATTTTAAAAATTGTATTCCTTCGACTGGCACTTAAAATATTTGTAGTTAACAAACCAAAAAAAAGAGGGTATTCGAAATTAAATTATCACAGCAAAAACATTTCACTATGACCTACCACTTATGTGAGATTTATGAAGTGCGAAAAGGAAAAAAGATACAGTAAAGCGACGGACATGACAACTTAAATCATTTTAAGTGTTTATTACCGCCGCTTGATCTATAGTTTAAGCATAAGTTGTTTGGTACATACGACGATTGCGGTTGAATTCAGCGTCGTTGACTTACGTACTTATTCCAGCCGGTGGATCGTGCAATAAAATGATTACTGTGACTTTTTCAGATTTTTACCGAAAATTGACTTATTTACTTTTGGTCGCCGTGTCTAGCACAAGGTTGGAGGCAATAGGAAGTAGTGAAAGGAAGGTGAAAAGATTTTCTCACAGTTCCGCAGCTATCTTAATGCTCCGTGACTACTGCTTATCTTGGCTGCTTCTGCTTCTATCCTTCTTGTGGCTTCTTAATAAATTTATTTGTTCGGATATCCTTGTCAAACCTTAGAGACGGACGTCAAGTTCTTCGTAGAATTTGATACTAAAACTTGACTACAAGGACAACTACCGGCTGCGCCAATTAAGTTAACGCCTACTACTAACTTAATTCTAAATTTAGTAGTTCTTATATACTAGTTAAATGCTAACAAGCATTGAGTGAGAGAGGGTGAGAAATAACAAAAAGGTCACCCTCGATAATAATAAATTAGAACAACAAATAGCTTCACATTTCACACATTGACATTTAAAATTGTAAGTATTTAAGTTATTGGGTCTCATTCTCATATTACAAGTTCAGATGAGAGGATCGATAAGTTTATCTCGTTGTTTTAAGTTAAGATATGAGTTCTTAAGTTATTTATTGATCGGGTCTAACGAACAAGTGTTTTATAAGTTGTGCTTAAACATAAATTATACAGAGTTATTAGAAACACATGTTAATAAAAACAGTTTAAGTTAAGTACAAATGAATAATATAACAATTTATGTGAGAATGGTATGTCAATAGGCTCCATCTGGCTCCATACATAACTCGCGCGCCGCCCACGCCTCCGCAGCCCGCTATAACCGCTTCCACCTCCGCGTTACTATCACTCTCATGGCGCCGACAGTAGCAACTTTATTTTGAACAATGGCCACGGTACAACAACAGTCTACACGTGCAAGCAATCCCAATTTGTAAACAAAATTCAGATGTTATCTTAGTAGGTATAATTAACGATGTGAAAGTGAATAGAAGTTGGGGTTGTAGGAAACAAATAAAAGGTACTTACTAATATTATACTGACGTTTTTGATACACTATAAAGGAGTACAGGAAGTTTAAGGTAATAACACTCTGCATAAATTAAACATGAAGTAGAACTACAACATGCTATTGCTACTTAGTGTCACTATGTAGAGACTTAACCGGCACCAGAGTCAACGACTCGAACATTTCTTGTAGATGCGTATCAAGGACGATAAACAAATTCTACAAATCGACAGGTGATCCATTTTGAAGCACGCAGGCCTTCTAGCCTGCTTCTGTAAGAATGGTGGTTTGCTAATCCGTCGTCATCGGGCCGCGATCATAGACGTCGTTGGTTCTGCGCGTATACCAGTCTGCGGCGCCCTCGCCGCACATTTCGGAACTCAGCGGGGAGCGCTCCCTCACCCTACTGGCCGCATTCTTCACGAGCATAACCAGCTCGCAGAAGGAAACGGCCGCGTTCCACTGGCTTCCGCTAGAGACCATGCCTCGTAGCATGGTCTCCAGCGAGAGGGTATCTACGCCCAGGCCCACATCGAGGTCCCGGCGCCGACTTGCCCACGATGAACATTCCACCAACATGTGGAGTGCCGTGTCATCGCCGGAAGCCAAGTTTATTTTTCTATTTTTAGGGCATTTAAATAAAAGCTTGTTCTTTAAAAGTTTTTTTAATATTAATTTATTATAAATTAATTGTAGTCGTTATTGAGAGTGTTGTTGGCGGGCCGCAGAAAACATATCGGCGGGCCGCGGGTTGAAGACCCTTGCTCTAGAGAGTGTTTTTGTGGCGGTTGCATCGGCGTAATGAAGACTAACAGTCTGTGGTCTGGTCTGTGAAGAAATTTTGCATGATTGTGTAGATGTTTTTGGGACACTTAGTGTAATGTAGACGTTTGAGTATAGCCGGCTACCAGGTATGGTCGAAGCCTTTTTATTTTTTTATTCCACTGACTTCCTAGCGGAGTCAGGACCGATGAGCCTCGATTTCTCGAGACGCAGGCCTGTGGTCCCACTCCAGCGTCTCCTTGTGCCATTGGAACAATAATGGTCGAAGGCTGCCTTGATGTCGAGGAAGATCATTCATTGCAACGTGTTTACTCAGTTCTCTTGTGATTATGTCTATGATGTTAGTAAGTGCGTGTATTGTGGAAATCTGTTGCTTGAATCCGTATTGTCTGGTGTTGTTCGTTTTCGATATGTGTAAGTGGTGGGTGAGTTGCTGTGTTAGTAGTTTTTCCAGTGTTTTTCCCAGTATACGTAGGAGCTCTGTCGGGCGGTATGAAGATGAGGAGGTGTACTCAGTTTTCTAGTACTTTTTGTGAACTCAGTTACTTTTTTTTAAGCGTTTTCTTCCTGTGGGACATACAAAAGTCGTTTTGATTTTATCAGTCTTTAACTCTTACCTGCCAATAAGAAGAATAGATATCCAATGTACTTATGTAGCAATTTAGCTGTTTTGTGGACTGGAGAAGTTCATTTCGAACTTGTGTGAGTTTGACGATCGCTAACCGAAACTATTTTGTTTTTATCGTCAGTGCCTTAGCGGCCTCGGGGGGGTGAACGGGACTCGCTCTTGCAGGGGCCTCGCGCACCAACCAAAGCAAAAAAAAAATGATTTCTTTGAACTATAGCTTTTATTTAAAAATTTTGATTTGATCCTTTATTGATTAAAAAAAACATTATTGAAAAAATAATGATGTAATCGGTCTCGGGGGCCTAGCAAAGACCTGCCGCCCGAAGACTCGCAATGAGTAAGGCTGTCGCTGCTTTTGGTCGAATGCGTAACCAATATCCTTCCATTATTGTGTGGAGGATACCATGCGTCATAGTCAGTTGTGCTCACGAGTTTAAATTACTGATTCGCGCTGGAGGTGCAGGAAGGCAAAACATTGGCCTTGAATGGTTGAAATTGATAGGAGCTAAACTAGGTGGAGGCGGTTGATAAAGAGCTGACGGGATTCGGTTAATCAGCTGGTAGTTACTCCTGAGAAGTGTGGGTTTAGTAAACGTGGTAGGTCGCGGGACAATTAGTAGGGATAGCGACTGACGTGATGACGTGCATTATTCATAGCGCGAATTTAGTCCTTTTGGTAAGCCGCTGTGTTCAATGAAGTAAATTCTTTCATTCGTAGGATCGTACCTATATCGGAGCTAAGCCTGTTTACAAAAACGTTTTAATTTTTAATTTTTGTCGAGGCTTTTGTCCATAATAGGCATGTCAGAGGTCACCATGCTGCCTCTGCAGCCAATCGTCCATGATCGGTCTCACCGCCGCGATGATGGTGGTTGCTCAAGTCGCACCCTCCATGACTCCACGAGATCCTGGCGGAGTTGGGACCGCTGGTCCTCGATTTCTCGAGACGCAGGCCTATGGTCCCGCTCCAGCGCCTCTTTGCGCCAAGTGCTTTCGCTTCCAGGTCCCATGGAGGGGTCCCGGCTAGGAGACATGCAGCCTCTCCGGAGATCGTGCGGTACCCCCGTATGGTTTTGACGGCCAAGGTTCGAAGTGGTCTGTTTAACAGAGTCACGTTCGCCCTGACCGCCAACCTATCCGCCCATACGAAGAAAGTGTACTTGTATAGTTTGATTATAATAGCAGAGCTGACTAACTAATTCATCACAGCAGAGCTTCTAAGGCTACAAACATGACTGAAATGAAATGAAATGATTTATTTATTTGTATAGGTCACTAAATGGCTCTTACAAACGTCAGTAAGTACTTTAAATAAAAAATGTCATTGCTTCTATATTTACATGTACTGCCAGATTCGCAAAGCAATAAGTAGAACCGAGAGAAAGAACCTGGCAATAAAACTCTCTAAACTAACTTATAACTTCACTTCTAAATAACACAATGAAAGATAAACGATAATAATAACAATCAGTCAAAATATCAACAAAATAACAACCTGTGCTAATTGCTCCTTGCTGCCCACAATTCTTGAACAAGCTGTGCACGAGTCTGGACACCCCTTCGTAACTCATCAATACCCTGTGTTTCCTCCTCTTGTGTCCTTGTTACATCATCCACAAGTGGAAAGGCAATCTCGTTACCATCCTCATCCAGCTGTGCCTGATTACAAATGTTGTGTAGGAGTAGGACACAGCAAGTATTTATAATTTTTGAAACTTTATCAGGATGGTAATGAAGAACTATGGCCTAAAAGACATCTCCATCTATTTTTTAAAACTCCAATTGTACGTTCGACTGTATTCCTGGCCACACAATGGAGATTTGTGTAATGTTCCTCAGCCGACCCTGGTGGTGCATTTAATATTGGAGTCATCAAATATTCCCTTTGGGCATAGCCCGAATCACCTGAAAATTAAATAATTTTAAATGCACATCGCACATTAATATTACAGAAAAGACCAAGACTATTATTTTATTATATTTTCTTACCAAGTAAAAAAACTCTTTCTCTTGCATTCCATACAAAACTATCATGAGTTACGCCTCCATATGTAGCATCTACACTCATAATATTTAAGTCAGCATCACAAATCTGTAAAAATAACACGAGTTAGACTTACTAGATTGAAATGATAAATACAATAAAATATATGTATGTAACTCACAATTAAAACATTCCTGGAGTGACAGCCTTTCCTATTGTTACGAGCCAGGGTTCTACGGAATGGAAAATGCCGATCGAACTACCTCAAAACACTTTATTTATTACACCACTAATTTACACTTCACTATAAGCTACACTTAAAGTCACTGAATACTTTTAATCGCACTTGAACTCGCAGGTATAACTCGTATTATCGCTCTGGAAATACTGATGATCCGCCACCGAAGTGCTCCGCCTTTATAGTGCGGTCATTACTCTAGATTACTCTGGAATTTTCACGGAAGAAATATCGCGAACATTCCACACCTTCGAGATGCTTCTAGATAACACGTTACATAGAAGTACCTTGACAGAACATTCCCGAAAGACGTTACGTAGTAGTACTGCGATTTGCTACTAGATGGCGCCGAGTTTGGTAGTCTTATTACTCGCTACGAGATGGCGTTACACTGCCCCCTCCTAAGACATGCTCGTCCCGAGCATTGTCAGGCCCATAATATCGCGCCAATCGATCCACATGAACTATCTTTGGCGCACTTCTTGGACTCTTCCGTATTCGGTAAGTGACATCGTTAATCTTGGTCACAACTCGGTATGGTCCATCCCATTTAGCTTGCAGCTTAGGAGACTTCCCTTTACTGCGGACTGGGTTATGTAACCACACTAACGAACCTTCATCGAAGCTCTTATTGTTTGTCTTTCGGTCGTAACGGGTCTTCATCTTTTCAGACATTTGTTGACCTGATTGTCTGACATGCTCATAAATGTCATTCATCCTGCTGCGCAAGTCATTCGCATAATCAGTGATATTGCGTGGAGCGTCTGGTGGTATACCGGTTAGTAAGTCGGCAGGCAACCGTAATTCTCTTCCAAAGTTCGCATAAGCTGGTGTCACTGACGTGCTTTCGTGAACCGCACTTCGGTAAGACAAAAGAAACGGTTGGATGTGCTTGTCCCAATCTTTTTGCCTGCTTTCCACAACTTTTGCCAGATATCTCTTCAATGTCTGATTAAATCGCTCCACCATTCCATCTGACTGCGGGTGGTAAGAGGTCGTTCTGGTTTTGTGAGTACCCATGACCCGACACATTTCCTGGAACACCTGAGATTCAAAATTTCTTCCTTGATCGCTATAGATTTCTAGAGGCACCCCGAAACGATAGAAGACTTCGTGAACTAATTTATCTGCCACCGTAGTAGCTTCTTGATTAGGTATAGCGAAGACTTCTGGCCACTTCGTGAAATAATCCATCACAACCATGAAGTACTTGTTTCCGCTTTCACTTTCAGGAAACGGTCCCGCAACATCTAGGGCTATCCTTTCCCATGGTGCCCCAACGTTATACAGTTTCAGTGCACCTCTGCTCCGTGTATGAGGTCCTTTCACAGCAGCACAACTCGTACATTTGCGACACCAGTCCTCAACGTCGTCGCGACAGTGGATCCAGTAAAACCGCTCACGTATCTTCAACAGAGTCCTTTTTACTCCCATATGGCCCCCTGAACATCCATTATGGTAGAGCTGTAGCACATCTGGGACCTTAACTTTAGGGACGACCATTTGCAAATGACAGCTGTCTCCTCGAGCATTTTCCCATTTGCGGCACAATACTCCATCCTGAATAACTAAACTGTCCCATTGCGCCCAATAACTTTTTGTGATTGAACTCATTGAAGCGACGTCACTCCACATGGGTTTAGGAGTACTTGCTTTAATCCACTCAAATATTGGCTTGATGTCTGCGTCGTCCTGTTGAGCATGTTGTAGGCTTTCTTTCCATTCGTCGCTCAGATCCGTTTTAAGCATCTTCACAGGTATGGCTTCCTTTATCTCCTGTTTGGCACAGTGCTTACAGTCTTCAGGGCAAGGTCTTCTTGACAATGCGTCTGCGTTGCCATGGGATCTCCCACTGCGATGTTCGATTACAAAGTCATATTCCTGTAATAGCTCAATCCATCTGGCGACTTGTCCTTCTGGATTCTTAAATTGTAATAGCCACTTCAATGCAGCATGGTCGGTACGTATAAGGAATTTTCGCCCTAGTAAATATTTGCTGAAATGCTGCAATGTCTTCACCACGGCGAGTAATTCTCTCCTCGTGACGCAATAATTCCTTTCAGGTTTCGATAAGGATTTGCTGAAGTAGGCTATAACGACCTCTCGATCTCCTTTCCTTTGAGATAACACACCTCCGAGTCCGATATCACTTGCGTCTGTGTCAACTATAAATTCATTTTCCGCATCAGGATAACCCAAAATAGGTGTATTGCACAGACGATTCTTTAGCTCCTGGAATGCGATGCCGCAGCTTCCGTCCCAGCAGAATTGTCGCTTCTCCTCCGTGAGCTTGTGTAAGGGCTTGGCAATATCCGCAAAGTTCTGGACGAATCGCCGGTAGTATGAGCACAAACCCAAAAATGCTCTGACCTGCGTCTTATCCTTTGGAACCGGCCAATCCTTGACGGCGATGATTTTCTCTGGATCCGTGCGGATACCATCTTCAGACACTACGTAGCCTAGGAAGCTTACTTGCCGTTTGAGGAATGAGCACTTCTTCGGGCTGAGCTTCAGGTTCGCGCTTCGGATCTTTACAAGCACGCGTTCCAGGTTTTGAAGATGCTCTTCTAACGTACGGCCCACGATGATAATGTCATCTAGATAGACAAGACAGGCGTCCCCAGTCAATCCGGCGAGTACAATTTCCATTAATCTTTCAAAAGTAGCCGGGGCGTTGCATAAACCAAATGGCATAACTTTAAACTGCCACAAACCCTTTCCTGTGGAAAATGCAGTCTTCTCTTTATCCTTCGGATCGATTTCAACTTGCCAGTAGCCACTTTTCAGGTCTAGCGTGCTAAACCACTTCACCCCTGTCAGCATGTCCAACGTGTCATCGATCCTTGGTAAAGGGTAGCTGTCCTTTTTCGTAACGTCGTCCAGACGACGATAGTCGACACAAAACCGCATACTGCCATCTTTCTTCCTCACCAGCACTACAGGTGAGCACCATGGACTTGACGATGGTTCTATCACACCATCTTTTACCATTCCTTCAATCATGGTCTCAACTTCCTTTTCTCGTGCTACTGGCAGTCTCCTTGGTCGCTGACGGATGGGTGCCTCATTTCCTGTATTGATTCTATGCTGAACCAATCCAGTCTTCCCAATGTCAGCATCACTCGAAGAGAAAATATCGGCGTACTTGAGTAACATCTTCTTAGCCTTGTCCATTTCATTCTTCGTTAAGATGTTACGACAGTCTTCTAAATGTGTCAACACGTTGTTTCTAGCGTCCTTGTTGACGATGTTCCCAGTACTCAACTCTTGGCATCGGCGCATCCAATCTACTTCTTCGCAAGTGCCAATCAATGTGCTCTTTTCTATCACGTGTTCCTTATCACTAAGGTTCAGCACACGTACCACTGAGGCTTCATTCGCTCTTACCAGAGTTCGGGCCATTTTCCATGGAATTTCATTGTATATCCCTTCTATGAGTACACATCGATGTGTTCGCCCAGAATTCTGAGGGAGACTAACTGGTACAGTCGTTTCTGATCTGGCAGGAAGCACGACCTTCTTCAAGCTGTACACTTTTCCTGATAACGCTCCTTCCATGAAGAGTTCCTCTTGACCACATTTCATCGCTCCTTGCTTGACGTCGATCTCACAAGAGTTCTTCCTCATAAAGTCTAAGCCCAGTATGCAGTCGTCCATTATGTCAGCCACGATGACATTATGCAGGTAAATTCCATTGCCCAACTTTAACTGCATCTCTTTCTCTCCTCGGACGGGTATGCGCTGACCCGTGGCCGTTACCAAGTTGATGCGGTCACGGTTTGCAGAGTCCCCAAGGAACCGATTTGCAAGTCGGGAACTGACAACCGTGCGAGATGCTCCAGTATCTATTGTCAGCTTGCATGGTGTTCCATTTACCTCGCCCTTGATGATCAGGCTGTTCCCATCCTGGGTTTGTGAGATCGAAACCCTTGGGGCTCTTCTAAAATCAGCCAGCACCCGCCCCGCAGTCCTGGCATTTATTCGTTTCCCTCCTGTTGCTGGGCGGTGACATTAGCCACCCTATCCTCTTGGGAACGACTTTCTTCTCTTTCAGCAGTCCGCTTTGGGCAACTGGATCGAAGGTGGCCCCTCTCACCACATGTGTAGCACCTAGGGCTATACCTCGTGAAACGGTCGCGAGCCGGTGATGCTACAACTTCCCTGACACGGTGAGATCGATGATCCTTCCGTACGGCTTCGACCTCCAAAGCATGAGCCAAGGCGTCTTTGAGAGTCTCATGGTGCCCGAGTCTGACAGCGGCCCTTACTTCCAGGTCGTGGATGCCGTCGATGAATACTTGCACCAGATTCCCATCGATGAGCGCAGGTACCGACTGGTATGCCTTCCGTACCAGCTTCTCAACTTCCAGGGCCCACTGTTGCAAGTTTTCACCAGAGCGCTGGACACGATCCTTCAGCTGCGCACGATACACGTGTTCCAGGTGAGCGTCACCGTATCTGGTTTCCAAGGCTTCTAGTAGCTGCTCGTAGGAAACATCGTCTCCGAGAGCTTCTAGGATGGTTAACGCCTTGTCTCGCAAACCCAATGTAAGCGCAGTCATGGCCTGGGCTTTGCTCCACCCGTTTGCCTTCTTAACGGCTTCAAACTGCTTTTTATAGGCTGACCATGAAGATGTCCCATCGAATGGCGGTACTTTAAATCCACGCGCTGAAGGTACGGCAGGTAAGGAAGTCGCAATCCCATCTCCAGCTTTCAGATTTCCCAGCTCTTTCCTCACATCTGTAATCTGGTTTTTTACATCTTCAATCCGAGTTTCGGCTTCCGTGATGCGGTTCTCAACATGATGAACTTGATCCTTCATCACATTCATCTCCTTGCCAAAAGTCGCTCGAAGATCTTTCATGAGGAGCGTCTGTTCCTCCTGGCGGCGTGCCTGCTCCTCCTTGTCACGCAGCAGCTGTTCTTCCAACCGGCGGGCCTGCTCCTCCTGGCGGCGTGCCTGCTCCTCCTTGTCACGCAGTAGCTGTTCTTCCAACCGGCGGGTCTGCTCCTCCTGGCGGCGTGCCTGCTCCTCCTGGCGGCGTGCCTGCTCCTCCTGGCGGCGTGCCTGCTCCTCCTTGTCCCGCAGCAGCTGTTCTTCCAACCGGCGGGCTTGCTCCTCCTGGTGGCGGGCCTGCTCCTCCTGGCGACGGGCTTGCTCCTCCTGGTGGCGGGCCTGCTCCTCCTGGCGACGGGCTTGCTCCTGTAGCATCGCCATCAGCGCAGCAAAGTCTGGAGGTGCTGGCGCTGGAGATACCGTGGGCGGGCCTGCTTCCACCGTTGGCTGCTCCTGACCACCCAACCTCTCCGGCGTATTACCTCCGAAGCGCCTGCTGTCCAACTCCTGCTGGCGCTGACCCCTGGTACGGACGCCCTCTGTGTCTTCTTTCGGTAACACCGGCATTGTCCAAATCCCCAATTCTGACACCAATTGTTACGAGCCGGGGTTCTACGGAATGGAAAATGCCGATCGAACTACCTCAAAACACTTTATTTATAACACCACTAATTTACACTTCACTATAAGCTACACTTAAAGTCACTGAATACTTTTAATCGCACTTGAACTCGCAGGTATAACTCGTATTATCGCTCTGGAAATACTGATGATCCGCCACCGAAGTGCTCCGCCTTTATAGTGCGGTCATTACTCTAGATTACTCTGGAATTTTCACGGAAGAAATATCGCGAACATTCCACACCTTCGAGATGCTTCTAGATAACACGTTACATAGAAGTACCTTGACAGAACATTCCCGAAAGACGTTACGTAGTAGTACTGCGATTTGCTACTAGATGGCGCCGAGTTTGGTAGTCTTATTACTCGCTACGAGATGGCGTTACACTATTGTAAAAGCGTTCTTCATGCTGCGATGGTTTTATTAATGCCACATGAGTGCCATCAATGCATCCTACAATGCAGGGAATTTGGAATTTAATAAAATTGAATATGTAGTTTGATTATAATAGAGCTGACTGGCTGATTCAACACAGTAGAGCGTTTATACAAAATTTTGCGAAATTTTGAACATTCAATTCAACATACACACAAATTCTCTATTATATTACTACTGTTTTTTTTAATAACTAAGATAGGTATATTACAATAAAAGATTTGAAAATTTCAATTTCAATGACAGTATTCACTGCTAAAAAAATTACCTTCTCTTTATTACATCTTGTTCCTGGCGAGTTTGTGGGAACTGTAGCCACTTGTTCAAGACAACACCAGAATTAAGAGCATCTGTGACTTCTGTTATTGCCTTTGAAACGGATTGCTGAGACATCATTGTTCCTTGTGTTCTACTCACTAACCGTTGATAGCTGCCCGTGGCATAGAACGAAAGTGCCACTAAAATCTAAAATTAAGACGCTTACATGAAAAAACAAGACGACGCGCATAAAAAATACTTTGATTCTTGTTCTAGATAGAATAATGTATTGATAAAATGTAATTTTTGTGTATTAAAGTATTAAATAATTAAAACGATACAAACCTTGTATTTTGTCGAAATATCACTGTGCCTACTCGGCGCGGACGAGGCATTAGAGGTTCTAAATTCGTGTAATAAAGCGTAGAAAAGTTCTTTATTCACTCCATAATTCTGCCTGAACTCATCGTCGCCCATGGCAAATGCATTGTCGGCATATCGCGCCATTCTTCGCAAATTTCGCCTTCGTCTTACATCTAACGAATGAGCATTATCCAAAACAAAAGTCCCAAACGAGCCATATTTAACTTTAAAAGCCTTTAAAAACAATTATAAAACTGAAGACGATTCTCAGAAAGTAATACTTTTGTAACCGGAAAATTTCGATCTCTAACACGATACGGAACTCGATATGTTAATGTCAAAATCACGTCAAGAGTACTTTAAACGTACGTTTAAACTTTTTATCACGTCTCGTTGGCCGTATTTTAAGTAGTGTTGTTACTCGTAGTTTTCGATATGTGTAAGTGGTGGGTGAGTCGCTGTGTTAGTAGTTTTTCCAGTATTTTTCCCCGTATAGGTAGGAGCCCTATCGGGCGGTATGAAGATGAAGAGGTGTACTCAGTTTTCTAGTACTTTTTGTGAACTCAGTTACTTTTTTTTCAAGCGTTTTCTTCTTGTGGGACATACAAAAGTCGTTTTGATTTTATCAGTCTTTAACTCTTACCTGCCAATAAGAATCGAGTGCCAATTCTGTTTTGTGGACTGGAGAAGTTCATTTTGAACTTGTGTGAGTTTGACGCTCGCTAACCGAAGCTATTTTGTTCTTATCGACGTCGAATTCGTATCCAATATCCTTCCATTCTTGTGTGGAGGAGACCATGCGTCATAGTCAGTTGTGCTCACGAGTTTAAATTACTGATCAGCTGGTAGTTACTCCTGAGAAGTGTCGGTTTAGTAACCGTGGTAGGTCGCGGGGTAATTAGTCGGGATAGCGACTGACGTGCATTATTCATAGCACGAATTTAGTCCTCTTGGTGAGCCCCTGTGTTCAATGAAGTAAATTCTTTGGTTCGTAGCATCGTACCTATATCGGAACTAAGCCTGTTTACAAAAAAGGTTTTGTTTTTCTTTATTTTTGTCGAGGCTTTTGTCCATAATAGGCATGTCAGCATCAAAGCTGTTTTTTTGAGTAGTTGCTAAACTTCCTAAAGTGAAGAATCTGATATCCTTGTATTTAATTTTTCCATTATTTTTGATCAGCATAGATCAACCGTTGATTATTGTAGATGCGAATTTCTATCTACTATGAATACGTACTTTCGAAGGACCAAGTAGGATTTAAGAATAAATACACTTCTTCGTATTCTTACCTACTATTTAATTACACAAACTACACATTTATACACACGTACAAGCTACACACTACAAAACAGTATTAACGAACTTTTTTTTACGCCCGAAGGATGGAATGTGCACCACCCGGATACGGGGGGTGGAGGCAGAGAATGCTACATGCATCCCCCACGGCCGGCCGCAGGGGTATGTCAGATTCTTACTGACTAAACTCTGCCTTGTGACTTTAGCCGGTAAGGCTTTCAAGTCGTGAAATGAGGCGCTCACCACTCAGGGGATTGGTGATGCAGCGTCACTCAGATGTCGCTGAGTATACGCTAGTAAACAAAATTAACGGCGGGACCCCTATTGGGCCCCGTCGTGGGCATGAGGGGGCGGAGCGGTTGTGTTGCTCGGGCATGGGGTTGGGGCTGAGTGGGCACCAGTTTCCTGAGCAGTACGAAGGCGTACCAGGTCGCTGGTTAGTTTGTTGGGGGGATCAAGAAGAACGTGACGCGGTCTCCTAGTAACAAGAGGGGTGTGTGGAAGAATAAGGCACGGCTCGTAGTTGGCCGCGTCCTGTTTGAGTGGGTTCGGGTGGGATGTGGCTTTATTGAAGAAACTGGTTGAGGAAGCAACCAGGTACTCCTGGATAGTGGGAAGACTGAGGTCTCTGTGTAGGTCCGAGTTCCGGACGTACCAGGGGGCATCGGCTGCTTTGCGGCAGAAGAGATTATGGATGGTCTGGAGTTGGTTGAGGACTGAGGCATTAGCATGGGCAAAGACTGGTGAGGCGTAAGTAAGGACTGGACGTATGTATACCTTGTAGAGGATACGTTTGTTGCGGAGGGACATTCGGCTCTTCCTACCGATCATGGGGTTAAGCCTACCTAGATAGAATCTTGCCTTGGTGGTAACTGGGCGTATGTGGGGTTTGAACGTTAGACGTTCGTCGAAGGTGACTCCTAGGTACTTGGATTCCCGTTTCCACGGGATCCTTGCACCTAAAAGTGAGGGTGGAGGAGGGAGGGGTCGTTTCCTTAGTTTTGCATTGAAGCAGGTTGCAGAGCTCTTGTCTGCGTTTACTTCAATACGCCACTTCCGGAACCAGCATCCTAGAGCGTTGACAGAGGGTCGGAGCCTTTTGATGGCAGCTGGGATTGTGAAGCTGTTAACGTAACGATGATGGGGTAGTGAGTGTATTCGGATGGGCTGGCTACGACCAGGTCGAGGGTGGAGACTATGTCATGGAGGCGTCTACCACTAGTTGTGGTAGTGCGGCATGACCGCAGTCTGTGTGTCTGGAGTTTAAATCACCGAAATGTAAGGCGTGGTCACCTAGCGAGAGAAGGGATCTAAAGTCTGTGATATTTGGGGATTTCCCTGAAGATATGTAAACTGACGCTATAATCAGGGTCGGGTGCCCTGACATAGCCAGTTTACAAACCGTTGCTTCTACTGTTATACGGTCCTGGGGTGTAGAGATGGGGGTGCAGTGGAGGGTGCGTCTATAGTAGATCGCGGTGCCTCCACCAGTTCCTACCTGACGATCGTTCCTAATTAGGACGTAGCCGGGGATTGTGTATTTGCAACGGGATCCAGGTTTGACGCCTGTTTCCTGCAGCAAAAGTAAGTCGTCATATCGATCTTTCATGAACGCCTTAAGCTCGGAGTATTGGCTGTTGAGGGATTGGATGTTAAGGGAGATCACCTGAATCCCCTTGGTCTAGTCCTACCTACGGGACTCATTTACGATTGGAGGGCTTTGACTAGAAGCCTGTGCTCGGAGAGAGCATTGATCCTATCAAAGGGGGACTGGGCTTGGCATAGTTTGCCGTATAGGATGGGGATTTCGTCCAAGTCAATGTTCTCCACCTACTTAGCGATGTGTGCGGCTTGTTGGCTCTGCTTTTTGAGATCTGTTATATACCTGTCCAGCCGTTCATTTTGCAGTTGCTTTCTGTTAAAAAGTTTATGCCTTATCATGGTTATATTGACTTTTGGGCTGAAATAACCTGCAAATCTGTCGATCAACACTTGACGACATCTAGGTTGAAAGAATAAAATATGTGAAGGCAATCTGGTAATATATAATGTAATAAAAGTGCAACTTGCCTATCTTCGCTTTCTTGGTCTAATTTAAATGCTTTGAGATATATTTTGAATTTGGTGATCCAATTTTTCCACGTGAGCGGCATGTTGGATGCATGAACGTCCATGTGCTTGTGGCGACCCGACGACGTCGAAGATTCGTCCATTTTTTTTTTCTTCTGGTTGATCCAGTTCTTCTTAAGACACGCCAGTTTACACCACACCTGATGTTTGTTGGTTTTTGGAATAAAAGACAGGAGCTTGGAATAATACGTGTCGTGTATTTCAGTCAGCCATGTTATAAAGTAAAGAAGGAAGGAAGTGGAACATAGACATAGACAATATTGTTATAATCTAAGCATAGACTAAACTAGGCTATGGCTTACAAGCTAATATAATATTATGACACTGTAGTTGGCCGTATGGCCGGATTCACCGCACAGCACTGGGGGAGGTTGGTACCCGGTCTTTGGGCCTTGGGCATTCGCTCGTGGCGGGGCGGGGATGGGGGGGGGACCTAACCTACCTTCCCTCTCGGATCGGCCCGAGTGCACTGAGGGTTGGTCTGCCGACTTAGCCCTAGCTTGAACGCTTGGGCGAGCCGTCGCTCGGGTCAGGCTCAAAAAGCTTCGTTGACACCGTTGGGTATCCTTCGATTCAAATGCGCACTTCCAAGTAGCTCACTCCAGTGATATCGTTCTAATAAGAACGTAACACGGGAGCGCACTATGTTGGTTGTGCGCTATACTGACCGTAGCAGATCCGATGCGTAGACGCTCGTGGCGTGTAGCAGCGGGATGCGTAACACAGCAGGGTGCCATGCGTAGCGGTTGCGGAGTGTGGCTGCCCACGTCTGCACGTGGCGAGCGGTGGGTGGAGAGCACAGATCTAATAGAGCTAATAGAGATACTACGTATCAGATAGACAAGTGCCAAACAACTACCGTAGGACGTAGCGTCTGTTTTCTGATTGGCTACTGAAAACGATGCGTGACATTTTTTTTTTATGTTCTGAACAGGAGAGTGCTAGTAAAGGCAAAGAAATTTGACATACAGCCAGTTTTTTATCGGCCGCTCGTAGTATATTTGGAGTGTAAATTTTATTCAAGAGATCACGGAATATTACTGTGATCTCTTGAATAAAATGAATAGTGTATAGGTAAACGAAAATAAAAAAAACAACTTTTATTCATTCATTTATTTTTATTTTTCATACTTTTCATATATTTATTTAATGCCTTCCTGAACATTTCTGGCAAATTTTCCCTAGTGGTAAGTCTAAATAAATCTGTCCCTTTTAAAATTTTGTTAATTATTTTACACCAGTTAAATATAGCCAACTTTATTGCGATTTGGCAAAACGTGGTAACGGCTAAATTATTGTGCGCCTCACATTGAATATATTCAAATCTTATGAACTTTTGTTGTTTTACATTAACCCTTAAATGCATGATTTAATTTTTATACCTTGAAAAAATATATTTTGTAGACATAAATACGCTGCTTCAGGGAAAAATAATAAAAAATATATATTATATTATATTATATTTTTTTTTAATAGAAAACCATTTGTTGCAGACCTGCAACACCATGCACTTACTTGACAGTTACATATGGAAATTTCTAAAACAATTCTTGGTCTTAGTAAGACAAAGGGCTACTCCACACTTCTCACACTTTGTTTGTGTGTATCCCTTGCACCCAGGCATTTTGCACCTGCTGCGAACACAAACTCCAGGCCAGTGACCAACATTATCTGTCCTAATATCCTTGGGTGGAACATGCTGAACAGGTCCTCTCCTTTTCTTGGCTTGTATTTCCATTTCGATGCTGTTGCTGGTGCTTGGCCTACCTCGTTTGTTACAGAGTTCAACAGAATTATTTACATTGGCTAATACCTCTGCTAATTCCAGTCTATAATGACACAAATTCAGAACTGATGAATTGGCTTCAGTACTTTTTAAATCTTTATAAACAAGCCAAGAATTGATTACTGTCATGTCTATTAGGTGGTAAAAGATACGTAAATACCACTTTCGGCTTCTCATTGAAATACGATACCTTCCTATAAAGCTGTCCATTAGGTCCACCCCACCCATGTGAGCATTATATTCTTTTATTATATTGGGGCATGAAATCTTGATCCTAGTTTTATTTGCTTTGTCAAATCTTTCCACTTGAGAGACAGGTTCAGCTCCAACATATGAAGATAGGAAAGTTACAGCTTTATTGTCCTTCCAAGATACTGCTGTCAAATCAATACCATCAAAGTTAGTCATCTGCTCTTCATAGGTTCCACGTGGAACAGATCTCTTCATTATTGTTTTTTTGTCAGGTAGTTTGCAGTTTACAAGTCTATTAGATTGTACAGTACCTAGGCAATATATTCCTTGTTTGGCAAGATAGGTAACTAGTGGCACAGATGTGTAAAAGTTGTCAAAATAGATGATATGGTTTATATGCCTTGGGACACCTCTAGCTAGCCGGATTACAACGTTTCCCACTGGCCCAAAATCTGGTTCATCTTGAAGTCTCTCACCCTCTTGGCCAGTATATATCTCAAATTTATGAGCATAACCTTTTACACTGCACATTACATATAATTTGAACCCCCACTTATGTGGCTTATTCGGTAGGTACTGCTTCATGAAGTGTGCCACTTTCGTGGCACACATCTGTTCATCAATTGACAGTCTTTGTTCCATAGGAACTAATGCAAATTTTTCATTTAGATGGCTAATAATAGGCCTTATCTTATGAAACCTATCATGTTGTGGGTGTTCCTTGGGTAAATGTTTTTCATTATTGTTGAAATGAAGATATCTACGAATATTCTCAAATCTGTTGACAGTCATGATTCTCTTGATTGGTTCGAAACCTACAGTATTAGACCAGTACAGCCGGACATTGGGATATTTTATAACAGACATGTATATCAATATTGCCATGAACTTTCTTAGTTCAGTTTCAGTCAGACTCAATGGTTTGGTCACATTTTTTTGAACAGAATACAAATTAGACTCTTCCACGATCCTCTGAACTATTTCTGATGTAATATAATGTGTAAAAATACTATAAGGAGTACCAGTAGTAGCTTCATCCCTCAGTTCTGGTGGATATGTAGTGTTTCCAAGAAAGGCTGTCTGGTCAGAATTCAAAACAAACTTTTTTACCTTCCAAACAAGTCCCCTCATAGTTGCTCGGCGACTAGCTTGACTTGTTGAGGGAAATGGACCCTGAGGCACTTGATCATTGGCTGGAATTTCATTTATCAATGGCGGGTCTTCTGCCAAGAAAGGATCATCATCATTTTCCTCCTCGGTGGGACTCTCAAGATCGTGAAGTAAATCTTCTCGGTTTTCATAAAAATTCTCATGACCTTCTGTATCAGACTCCTCAAGATCATCTTCAGACCTGTCTCCGTCATTAATTTGAGCTAAATACTCTTCTATCTGCTTTTGATTCAAGCGTGACATCTGAAAAACAATATAAGTGATGATCAGAACCTAAACATTCATATTTTCTAGTAAATGCATAATGTTGTAGATTTACAACATCAAAATAAACTAAATTTCCGAATACACCAAAAGAATATATTCAAAACTAATAATTGTATCAAAAAGAAAATTCGTTTTTGGGTAAAAAAACTAATTTTGTTCGTACTTACCTTCGTAAATCAATGAATTACACTGCACAACAACATAGCAATTTACACCTACGCGGGAATGCCGATCAGCTTCGATTTGTCAATGCCAAGTTGAAATTTGACAGTCATGAAGAAAAAAAGTGTGCTGCCATACGATAAAATATATTACCACGATAGTGATAATCCTGCAACAGCATGCAAGTAGATCATAGTGATGATTTTGAGGCCGTTTGAATGGCATGTTGCAGTTTTACAACTTGATGCATTTAAGGGTTAAAAATTTGTTGGGCTATACACTCTTTGTGGGCATTTACTTGCAGAAAAGTATTAGTTGTTTTTTAAATTTCTCCGAATAATATAATAAATTGTTCAGAAGCATAATTGAGTTTTTTATTTTTAACTAAATTGTATTCTCTTTGGGAAACCCACTTATGCAGCTCTGACGCTTCGTCCACTGTAACAGCATTTTGGCAGCATTTGCAGTTATTCATTTTCTTTAATACTTTTCTTATAACCCATCCAGCAGTATAAGCCCGAGACTGTAAATTTAGCCGCTCACGTCTTGCCTCCAACATAAAATTAGCATCACAGTATGATTCTTCCACAAGAAAACCACAATTCTTATGAATTTTATTTTGCGTATTAGTGTTTTCAATAAATAATGATTTAATTTTAATTATTTGTTCTGTTAAGTCATCCTCACAATTAAATGTATTCATATGAAATTTTATAAATCCTGTAATAATCAAAGATTTTAATGTGGTTGTGAAAGTATGGCAATTTGGATTGTTACTTCTGTAATTGTACGCTCGTACCTGCCCGAAGAAATTTTCGATAGTGTCAGAATTAAAAAACCTTGGGCGTATGATTTTTACGTTTTTTTCTGCGAAAAATTGCCATAGTCGCAAAAAACTTCTTAAGGTAGTCTGCCAATTTTTTATGCTTGGCACGACTATTTCGCGATTACGACTGTCTAGAAATTTTAAATAGTCTAATTTTAAAATAGCACCTCTCCAGAATTCCACATGGGTGGATTTTGATGTTACTGCTGTTTGTAACAGTTTACCCTTATTTTTTTTTATTAAAGGTACACACACCCATACACACTGTCGAACAGATTGTCCAGAAATTATATCACTTCTGCAGTATTCTTCACTGTATCACTCACAGCTCTCCCATCACGATATTGTGCTGTAACAATGAATGAAACGTTTGTAACTTTAACAATAATATTACAACAATTTATTAATTCTACAAAATTTTTAACCTAATAATAATAATATCATAAAATTCATCTTTATACTATCGTTGGACAATATCAAATTTATTTTATTTACACACTAACATCCATTTTACCACATATGTTATTGGGTCACTTCTAGCCATAATATAAAGACTCGAATCCAAAGAATATAATTATTTCACCATTATATTTTATTAAATAGAAAATATGTTTAGTACCCACCAAATGAAGAGGTGTACAACAAAGCTCGTGACATTGTGCTGCTTAACACCTGGACACAATTTTGTACCTGTAATGCAAATAATACACGCTGATTTTATCATCGTCAGCAGTCGAAAGGGTTCGCTCTCGGAATAATATTTGGATTCCTTTTTTAACATCTAAATTACTGTACTGATTATAATAAAAAAGTTAGTCATTTCTGTAATTCACTCACTCGATCAAGTTTAACATTAGTAGCAGTACGATATTTCATTGATGAATTGACGCGGACGCCAGGCTCAAGGCTGCACGTATCGCACACACACATCCATCCTTCGAGCGCTTCTAAGTACCGCGCAAATCATGTGTTAGGGAGCAATGACCCCTCGCAGCCGATATGGCCAGTATCACTACGAAACATACCTACTTGAACATAAAATACACACTCCAATTTCTCCTTCGTACTTTACACGGGCTTAGGACCGTCTGTAATACCTACTTTATTATTAACAATAGCGACTTAATGACTTTTGAACTATGTAATAATAATAATAAAAATACACTGAACTACAACTGACTGCGAGGAGGTATTTCAGGCGTATTTAAAAAATTGGAGCTATTTACAAATAAAATCAAACTTACATACCTATTTACAGTTTATTTACACTAATTTACAGTTCTCTGTACCGAAGTAACTGCTCGATATGGAGTCCATTCCTTTCGATACACAAACGTGCACGTGTTAATTGATTGTCTTTCAACTTTTCGATGTGTCTCTATCACTTTTCACAATATCAAAAGCGTCCACTATCGCACTGCGTAGTTCTTCGCGGGTTTGATGACTTCCATTTGGGAATAATCATTTAAACGTACTCGGGCTTGTGCATGTAACGGTGTCCGGAACTGTCCGTGGTCGAGTAAGCGCTGGGTTGCGGCCAAGATGGTCCCGCCTGTCGGCACTTGAGGATCACTGACTCCTCGTAGCCGTAACGCATTTAAGTGCTCCGGCTGGGAGTACAATCGCCTAGCCTCTTGTAGGTTGTGGTTAGCAATGGCGTACAATTGTACCATTGCTAGATACTCCACGTTCGAATATTCGTACTGACGACTCATTTTACTCACTGACACACACGATTACGCAACAGACACCGGCACTGTCACGAGGTATACTGGACAGGCGAGCCGCAGCCCGCAGTGTCGTCGCTAGGTGGGGGCCGGGCGTACGCTTGCTTTTGCTTCTGTGCCAGCGCATTGTTGAATGAAAACAAACTATCGTTGTAAAACTTAAGTTTTTAAGAGAGTGAGTCCACTACAACGGGTTCTCATTTGATGTCTAGAAACTAAATATTATTTTTTAGATTTCTAAAAAAAATGTGTTTGTTTTTCAAAGTAATGATGTCAGTTGGTTCGAAAATTATTCCGAAAGCTAACCCTTGCGTAGTGCTGACGGTAATAAAATCAACGTGTATATTGATTAGACAACATCTTTTACCTGCTAATAATATAATTAATTAGACAAAATGAATTAAATAATAAAGGAGGATACAAATCATAATATTAACGATATTTGACAAACAGAACGTGTTTGGGCGTGATAGCCTAGTGGTATGACCGTTGACTGGCGAGTCAGAGGTCTCAGGTTCGAACCTAAGGCGCGCACCTCTGACGTATGTACGTATTATAAATTAATTACGTAATATGACAAGTTATGTGCTTAATATTATAAATATGACAAGTTATGTGCGTATTATAAATTAATGATCACTCGCTCCGTGCCTCGGAAAGCACGTAAAGTCGTTAGCGCTGCGCCTGACCTCTCTCCGGTCGTGTCGGATTGCCGTCCCATCGGACTATGAGTATGAGTGAATAGAGAGTGCACCTGTTTGCGCACACACTGGTCCACTATAATATTTTCTGCGTAGTTGGCTAATCTCCGTTGAGGTTGGCCTCTATGACCTAAATTCAGTCAGGAGGACATGATTATTATTATATGACAAACCTTAATTTTTTTAATCTTTTCTGGAAGTATATGCTCATCATTCAGTTTGTGGAGAAGTCTCGATTCTGCATGTTCACAGTCTGTCTTGTAAACCTCAACAATATCAGACCATTTGGCTCTTTTGCCACCAAAAGAGATATCTTTTGTAAGAAAGTTATTTCTTATCCCCTTAATAAGATGCGGTGGGTCGTATATTACACTTAATGAAAACTGCTGAATCCTTATTGTTTCATCTGAAATAAAAAAGTTAAAAACAAATTATTACACTGATTTTGTAGACACATACCGCAATCAAAAACCCATTCTATAATCTTAAAAACTTATTACCTGTAAACTCTTCAAGGCTGATTGAAAAGAAGTTCCTAGGTCTGATATTAATGCAACTGGAATAAGCCCTGTTTCTCCTACAGCTTTTACAATAGATTTTTAAAATATTTTTCAGCTCAGGTCCTTTTGTTTAAGTCTTTCCCTTAAGAGGATTAAGGCCTGGTTGCACATTTAATTTTATCACCAAATTCTTTAGAGTGGTTGCAGATGGCAGTATAAATATACGCTGTAGAAATTTATAGCACCGTGGTCCTTGCTTCATAATTGACAAAGCCAATATATTTTCCTCCAGTGTGAATCGTCTCCCTTTTTTGTCTTTCGTTTGCAACTTCACTTGCATCCACGTAATTCGTTTTGCCAACGGATTCATTTTAGCAGTTAATTTTTCAAATGAGTTCTCTTCAGAAAATTTTAAAGCATTTTTAGCTCTGCAATGAAAACTCAACATCTTTCTTGATTTTCTATATTCTCTGTAGTCTCTTACAATTAGGGCTCAGTGTTTTATTTTTCATTATTATCCGTTTTCTTGCTTTTAGTGCTTTTGCACTAGTTTAAGTGTACGGAAATTAATCAACATAACCACGACTATCAACAGCATAAACAGCAATGGCTCTTACGTAGTATTGTATTCTTTTTGGCAATGGTGGCCGTACGAAGGACCGTAACTTCAAAAAGGCCATAAAGGGGAGGAGTGAGGGGAGCACGGGGGAAAGAAATGTCATACATCGCTTTCTGACACAGATAATATATAAAATTGTTATGTCCGAGATTTTTTATTAGAACATAACGCCCCGTGGTGGAGAGTGTCATGTCGGGACTGTAGGAGCATGTGTATTTATACAATTGGGATATTTGGTTCGTTCGTCGGAAGGGATACAATAACTTATAACTAAAATAAGGGATGGTCAAATGGAACGAGAAAGTACGACTCAATTAGCGTTGGAGAAACAAGGATAACAAAGATAGTTAAATGAAATGTGAAAGTACGTACAATGAGTGTTAGAGAAACAAGGATAGTATAGTTAAATAAGATAAGAGAGTACTATAGACAGTACATGAAAATAACTTAATACTCGTACTAAGAGCTCTATAGAGCTCTAAGTCTTACACTACATAACATGGGGCGCTTTACATTAATTATCACACACTTTTGCACGGCATCGATAGCGTGAGTGATTTTGTAACATGCGCTTAAAACACAGTTTATACTGTCTAACAAAGTTCCACTTTTCTTGCTTACTTTGGTTGCGAAATTTAACACACTCAGGTAACCGGTGACCCTCGCTATTGCACAGCACACACAAACACACTCGCGACGACGACTCCGACGAGGGTGTAGACTCGCCGAGCACATGTACACGTTGTGTTTGATTCCTCTGGATGCGCGCGGATTCTCCGTGGCTAGCACGCGGGGCACCGGCGCTGGCAATCACACCGGGGTAAGCGGAATTCCGGTTGCGATACGTATGATGTAAGCTCAAGCTTATTGCATTTGGCAAACTATATGCCGTTGCTCGTGACAAGTGACTTAGGAACTCGAGCACCACGTTTATGTTAGGTGATATACGTAGATCTTCATCACTATCTATTTTTCTTTTCATGACGAACTCACCGTATTGTAACCGTTACGTGAGTTAATTTGTTAAGAAGGGTTCCGATTCTAATAGGAAATTCGGGTGTCCAAACTCCTCTTCAAGGGCATTGATGACGATGATTGCGTTAGTGCCGGTGTAAGAGATCGCGTATCGAGTGCGTAAGAGATCTTCCACCGCGCTTTTAGCTGCACCCCGGAGCGATGACTGTAGTCGCCTGGTGTTTTCAAAGCTATTGCTATATAATGAATACCTCATTACAGTACGCGCGGCGAGAGTTTGGCTTTGACCTTCGGGTGGAGGGGATTACTGCGCATGGGTACTGTCACGCACACAATACTTTTCCTTTTTTATGTACCAGGTTGGATATTTGAGTGGGTCAAAATTCATGTACAGTGGTAATAATGCTAGAAAATAATACGAAATAGATAAACTTCTTCATTTATTAAAACTATTGATAGTTATTTTACTTATATAAAATGTTTATTTCCTTTTAAAGTTTACAGAGACAGCGATGAAAATTCTAAATAATTGTTTTTTAATAAAATTATTTATTCCAAGATACATGTAAAATTGGTACATACAAACAAAAGAATACTTAAAATAATTATTAAATACAAAAGTTAACATTAAAAAAAAGTCTTAGCAGCAGTGCTATTCAGATTCTGAATCAGTTAAAGGTTTAACGCCTTCTATGAAATCACCGCATGGTCCAGTGGTGCTGCCGCGACACGAAATTGTGCAACGTCTTTTGCTTGTTGAGGGTCCGGGTTCAGGGCTTCCTCGGTCGCAGTTGTCATCATCATCATCATCATCTTCCTAACCATCATCAGAATCATCGTCTTCGGAACTATCATCGACGCGAATTATAAATTGCTCGGTAAGTAAATCAACTACATGGTCACTCTTGGCGTACTCTTCTTCTGTATCTTTTACCTTTTTACATATTTTTTCCCATTCCTGGGCACCCATTAAGGATACTTTTTCTTTGATAAGTTTGCTACATTCTTGTAAATTCCATTTAACATTTTTGCTAGCTACATATTGTTTCAGGTTCACAGTCCACAGACCATATGTGGTCTGTAGACAAATAGTACTATCAGTCCACGGTCCATATGTGGTCTGTTTGTCCATACAATTTTAAGGCTTTTTAGAGCTGTGGACGTGGATGGAACGACTATTTTTTGACATGGACTTGATTGGACGTATCCTAGGGAACACAAAAAGTGCTGGGACATGAAGTAGAAACTTATTTTTTCTTAAAAAAAATACGTTTTGTTTATGTACATATTTTTTAGACTGTACACTGATTTTACTATGTTTTTTTTTCCTTTTTTTAGCTAAATAAGCATAAGATAGGTAGAAAAAAATACATACAGAATATGAGCAAGAGAGATATTTATTGAAAAAAAAAAGGTTATTGAAAAAAGTACAAATTTTACATGTTGTTATGAACTTTTTGAAAACACTGTAGACAGTATGGCTTTGTACAAATATTACATATTTGTGAAACTCCTTACTCCGGCCTTATTAGTAGCAGCAGCTGCAGTTTCACCTTTTTGACGATGTCCATCGTAGCATCCGGTACACCGACGTCTCGTTATTTTGCCATCTTTTCGTTCTAGCTGCGTGAGGAAATGCTGCAACTGTGGCAAGGACGGACGAACATTACGAATTCCTATAGAGGTATTTTCAGTTGAGCTCCTTAGCGGCGTTGGTACAGCAGCTGACTGGACGACGTTTATACCCAGTAAATTTTTCACAATGTCCATTTGTGCTTGCAAAAGGGTACATTTATTTTGCTGGTTCAATTTATTGTACAAGTAAACTGTATTTATTAGACTAACGCCAAATAGCACGTCGACAGCAACTTTTTTATACCATGTGAGCGTCTTACTAATCGGTGAATAATAGCTTGCTAGCTCGTCAGCAAGATCGATACCTTTCTTTCGATTGTTGTATTCCAGTATCATATTGGGTTTTAGACGCTGGTTTCGGCCAGTAGACATTGTTTGCTCGTCTGCGTGATAAGTGGAAATCATGAGGACATCCCTTTTGTCTTTCCATTTTAGAACCGTCACATTATTCTTCTGTGCAGCAATGTGCTCTCCCCTTTTTAGTTTCTTATTTTTTACCAATAATGGCAAGTTTTTTCGATTTTTCCTCAAAGTTCCGTAGAGATCTGTCTTACGTTGAATTAAATATTCAGCTAACGGTAGACTTGTATACCAATTATCAGCAATTACTATTCTCCCTGTGTCTAGAAGATCTTCACAAAGTTCGACAACAACGCTTCCAGGTTTATCGAGATTGGATATTTGAGGATCCTGACCAGTATAAACTTTATACTTCCAAACATACCCATCGTCAGTTGTAGCTTTGTAGATTTTTAGTCCGTACTAGTGGGTCTTATTTGGATTATACTGACGAATCAGTAGTCGCCCTTGAAACGGAACCATGGACTCATCAACAACAACGCAGTCATTTGGCGTTAAACATTTTCTACAGTTACGCATTACAATATCTATAACTGGCTTCACTTTATATAAACGATCGTTGGCATCTCTTTCAGCAGTGTTGTCGACAAAGTGCCAACAACGTAATATTGATACAAAACGATTGTAGGACATTTGTATGTTGTGCAATAGCGGGTGATAAAAAATAGGATCTTTTTTCCAGTAGCATTCTAATGTAGGGAATTTTATTATACCAGTCAGTAAGTAAATGCCCAAAAACTTTTCCATATCATCTTTGCTTACTGGTTTCCAGCGATCCATACGACCACCATGATTAACAGCGACAAGTTGGTCAGCGTATATATTGGTCTGTTCTATCATCAAATGTAAAACATTGTCGTCAACAAAAAGACGAAATATAGTTGACACGTCTGCATTTTCTGGTATATTCTCAACATGTATGAAATTTGTTCCACTGCTAAAACTTTGCCGGTCTAACGGCTGAATTTCATAGTTCCAACCTTCTTCCTCATCATGTTCTTTCATTCGACTCTCTGTTGATGTAATGTCAATCCTTGGACCTGTAGTTACTTCTCTGTCTCTATGGGTTGGTGAAGTATCTAAACTGTTATCATCATTTGGCTCACTTACATCTAGAGGTTGATGAACTGGCAGCTCACTTGGAATGAAATCAGGATCTGCAATACTGTCGTCATCGTCAAAATCAGGCACATCCCTATGCTCTTCGTCCGATGAGTTTATCTGAAAATTATCTTCATAATCACTGTCTTCTAATATACGCCTTAGTTCTTCGTCTGTATACTGTCGTCCATTACTCATTTTTACAAAAAAAAAACAAGAAACAACCTAGCAATCACAAAATAACCACACCTACAAATTGTAAAAGCAATGCTAGCCAACAAAAACAATGATATTGTCACTTATGTCAATAGTTATTTGATGTCAAACGTCAAAGTTATGATTTATTAGCATAGAGCAGCATAGAGAAAAAAATCTTTATTATAATGTCATTATTATGATGGATATAGACTAAAATAATGCACAGACCACATATGGCCCATGAACTCAGGTAGAATTTTTAGTCAAATTCGTTCCAATGAGTCCACAGACCATATATGGTATGTTTAAAAAAAACCATTTTTCCGTTAAGTATATATAATTTACCAATTATATTAATTTACCTAAACCCCTAAAATATAGGTTTTATTAAAAAAAATAATTGGACTTGGAGGTTGTTTCCTCTCTGAAGCTTGGACTGTGAACCTGTTAATAGTAGCCCATGCCATTTCTATGGGGTTGAGGTCTGGATGGTAAGGCGGTAATCTCAATATGCTATGGTTTGCTTCTGCTAAAATTTGATCTATTGAAAAAGTTTTAAATCTTTCTTTATTAGCTTTTATCAAGTTGTACAATTGTGGCTTGAGCATTGTTGAATCATATTGTATGCCTTTATCAGTTAGCCAATTCTGCATATCGGCTTTTTTGGTATTGGAAGACGGTGCTAAATCCCATTGTTTATTGTGGTATGAGGCGTTGTCGACAACCACTACAGAATTGGGTGGTAGGTTGGGAATTAATTGTGTCCTAAGCCATTTTTCATAATTCTCGTAATTCATGTTGTCGTGATAGTCCCCTGTTTTGGTGCCAGCTTTAAAAGTTAATAAAGCATTTGGTATAAACCCAGCTTCAGATCCTGCGTGGACTATCACGACTCGTTGTCCTTTAGAAATGGGTTTTTTTAGTCCTTCCGTAGGGCCATCGCTCCAGGCTTTGGTTGTTGAGTGCGATGAATCTACGTAGGATTCATCTGTGTAAACAATGGGTCTTCCTTCTTGTCGATATTTTCTTATTTTTCTTAAATATTCAATGCGTTGTAATCGGATATTCGATTTTTCTATTAGTAATTTACGGTTGTTTTCTGTTTTTTTCCAGCGAAATCCTAACTCCTTTACAATTACACGAAGACTTGTTTCTGACCCTTTAAAGTTTATATCTTCCTCAAGTTTCTTTTTTAGTTTCCCAATGGTGGGAAGTTCATTATTCGTCTTGTGAAAATTGTGCATACATCTTTTTATAACACCTTGGTCAAAATTATCAATATTCGTAACTGGTTTAGCTCTGGGACGTTTTTTTCCAGGTGTTCTGAAAGTAATTAGCAAATCGGAACTCTTGGCTTGATTTGCGATATTTTTTACAGTGCCAATTGAAGTCTTAGTGACCTCCGATGTCCGTTTTTGAATTTTAGCTAATTTACTGACTACACAATTTAATTTAGAAACAGTTTCCGTTTTCATTACCTGCATAGTCTGTATAGTTTGGTTATTCTCCGACTGACTGAGTAAAGAAGCAACTTCCTCAATCTGACTTCGAATTTGCTTCAATGAATCGATACATTCGTCAGCTTCTTTCTTTAAAAAGCAATTCACGTCATATATCATTTTCCGTGCTTGCCTTTTTAAAACAATGTTTTTTTACGCATTTTCAAATCACTTTTTAATATTTAACAAAAAAAACTTAACTGACAAACTTAAACACAACAAATAATAACAATCGACAACAATAAACAATTAACGAAAATAGCAATTCACTTGTGAATGTGATTGTACAACAGGAGTGCGCGGTACGTCGTATCGATGCGAGAGGCAGGGAACGACTGGAGCGCCAATCAGAGCACCGCGTGCGCCTACACACCCGCCCCGAACCCCGCTAATTGCCCGTTGATACCCAATTTCTGATTTCTGCGCAATAACGGTCAAAGCCAAACTCTCGCCGCGCGATCTGTATCAAGGTCTTTATGAAACAGATCGAGTTTTCGAAAAAGCTTTTTACTTGTGACATAAGCTCCCATAATAACCTTTCCTTTGCCTTGAAGTTTAAGGTGCAAATCATTTCTATTGTTAAAAATATCCGCAACGGAAGCTATATTTTTTATTTTGCTTAGAAAATTTAGGTAGACATTTGCTGAAATCAGAACTCTACTGTTCGCTAAGTCTAACTGGTTGCCTTGCCTAATAGAAATGGCGAACCGACCATACTCCTATTAGTTGGTTACAAGAGTAATTACAATTTTAGTGAATTCTAATTCTACATTAAGGTTTACTTATTATGAAAAGAAATGTAACAATTCTTGTAAAATTAAATTAGGAATTTTACATGCGTTTATAACTACGATAGTTACAAAAACAACAACAATAATCTTTTTGAACTTCGATCAAATAATGTCTTTCCTCGAGTATAGGTTCTTCTTCAGTAGATCGTCATATTGTGCATCAGTTCTTCAAGTACCTAATGATTTCAGTGATGATTTTGCACGAAGAAAATTGTCTTTTTTAATAACTTCTAGTGTAATACCCTCAAAATTATTATTTAGTTTCAGCAAAGCACAGTTTGGTGTGTTATGCAATGGTAGTGAATGGAATTTTAATTGCATTGGTCCTCATTACGTGAACGAGTCCCTTTTTACTCCCAAACATAGCTAGTGCACCGTCAGTAGTTCTCCCAACGACACGGGATTCTCATCCCGACCAAACCACCGAAGAGGACACACAAGTGGTCAAAGTCCGCCGGTCGTCACTGGATATACCTCCTGGTACCAGATACTTTCTGGGGTATCTCCCCTACAAGTAAACTGGGGATGATTTGTTTTTCTCGCGTCAACCCCATTGTGTTGGATATCATTAGACATGTATTTTTAAAACATTGGGAGATTGCTAAGACAATTTATTGTAAGGAAAACTATAACGGACCAGATTAATTTGTTAGTTTAGGAGTTATAGAGCCTATAATAGGTAACTACGGAACCCTATATTATGCGTAGCCCGATACGCACTTGGCCAGGTTTTTTTTGTGATTCGTATTGTAAAATTATATGAAAATTCAAATTCCGTAATGAATGTTTGAAATTTTTATTACATGCAATTTTCTAAGTGAAAGCCCCTTGTTGGTGTGATACTGTGGAAGTGATTTATTGTACCTACCTAACTGTGATCTCATAATGTTAAGACTGATAATGTAACTAACTTTACGACTTGTCTAATTAAATAAACATTGTGTTTATTATACACCGTGAAAGTACCATCGTTTACAAAATAAATATTTCGGACTCAGTTTCAATATAACCGACTGGAAGTATTACTTTGAAAAACAAACACATTTTTATTTACAAAATTATTAAAATTAGTAGCTGTAGTTTTTGTTTAATTCCGCGGCCCGAGGCCGCTGCAGCCTACGTCTATTGCCAAGCGCCTCTGGATAGCACTACGAAGTTTGGGTATTTTCTATGTATGTTAAGTATGTATTTAGAAATATATAAGTATGTTTATCAGTTGTCTAGATTCCATAACACAAGCTTATATTAGCTTAATTTGGGCTAGATGACGTTGTGTGAGAATATCCAAAAATATTTATTTATTTATTTTTATTTGATGTCTAGAGACTACATCAAATTTAAGATTTTTGTAAAAAAAAAAGTATTTGTTTTTCAAAGAAATACTTTCAGTCGGTTCTGTTATCAAAACTGAGTCCAAAATATTTTTCTTGTAAACGATGATACTTTCACGGTGTATTATGTTAATCCACGGTAAATGTGGTCAGTTGTAAACTATGAATAATTACCTACCGTTCATTATTCATACGTAATTAGGTTCCTGTCAAAAGTCGAGGTCAAAGTAAGTTTATGTACCTACTGAGTTATGGGTGTTTCATATATGTATTGTTTTCTGTTTTGTGTTGGTACATTGTTTATAATATACTCAACCATAGTACCGATAAATGTAATAAACTTATAAAAACAACTTACTCTGATCGTCTTTTTTGTGTTTCGGTTTTTTAGTAAGTTGTAAGTTATCTACTAACGTTAGCTTAGCACTTAGGTTATGATTTCTGTTTTATTTTTCATCCCGAACATTCGTCCCGTCCATTGCCGAACGTCTCTGATACGTTTCCAGTGATGCCCGGCGGTATGATTACTATTTGTGATACTTACTTTGTTAATTAAAAACCATAACCTATCTGCCTGCGGTGTTGTTAATACGTACTTACCAATAATTGTACTACTGTGATTTTACAAATAAACATCAGCTGAACAAATTACTTTGTGTTATTTTATTACTTTTATGGACGTGAGAAGTAAAACACTTGTGTTTGTAATCGATTTTTTATAGGTGTTGCTATTGGTATTGTAGGTTAATCTACATCGCTATGACGTCACCAACATGGCCGCCAATCCCATTGTCATCTAGCGCGGTTTGTCACCCCTGAGAGGCCGGGCCGCTGTGTCTTATCAGATTATGCCTATCCGGTGTCGATGCCGGCCCGAGGTCGATTCACATAACCATATCAATGAAGCCTCAGTAACGGCACAGTTTAGTAACATCTTTTAAGTGCGTGGCTCCATCATTCATTGATGATTTTGCCAATGCCAAGGTAATACTTAATAGTTCAAGGCACAAAGAACTAGTTACTCCGAACTAGTTCCCGGTGTAGGACAAGGAAACCGTGTTCGATATTGCAAGTGAGCGTCTAGATTTTTTTTTTAATCCGCAACCCAGACAGGTAGACAGAGAATTCCCAGTGGCGCCCGGCGGATCTTGGCCACCTGTGTGGCCACTGCGTGGTGGTCGGGTGTTACCCCGCATCTTTGGGGTCGGGTTTTATCCCACGTCGGTGAGTGAAGGTGTGGGGTGAAAGCCCGACATCACGCAGCCCTTCTAGCCTATTCTGTAAGGACGATGGCTTGCTAATCCATCGTCCTCAGGCCCCGATCATGGAGGTCGATGTTCCTGGACGTAGTCACGTCTGCGGCGCCCTCGCTGCACACTTCGAAACTCAGCGGGAGGGTACGCTCCCTCACCCTACCGGCCGCCTCCTTCACGAGCATTACATGCTCGCAAAAGGAAACGGCCGCGTTCCACTGGCTCCCGCTAGAGACCATGGCTCGTAGCATGGTCTCTATGGAGAGCGTATCTACGCCCAGGCCCACAGTGGGCGTCTAATTGGGCTAGCTTCGCGGAAACTAGGAATACTGAACAAGGTAAAGTGATTCTTTACACCGCACCAGAGGTGTCTGCTGTACAAAACGCAGATTAGACCATGCGTTGAATACTGCTCTCACCTCTGGGACGGCTCCGCGAAGTATTTGTCGTATTTGACAGTTGACACTGACATTTAGGGACGAGTTCATAGAAAATTTATAAAAGAATATTTTGTGTGCGTTCGCGCAGCGGAATTTTGTTGAATTTAAAGATTTTAATTATGCAGATATTTAGTGTATGATGTCGTGTAATTGTGTATGGTAAAAAAAAAAATTGTGCATGCAGCCATTGTGGAGAAATTCGCCAAAAACTGATTCCGCTGGGCGAACGTTGTCCTGGCGGAACTTTTTTTAATCCATGGACTTAGAAGAAAAAAAATGTGTTCAAAAATTAGTGTGTATTTGTGTGTAATTATGTATGTATGAATAAAATTAGTGCATGCATAAACTTCGGAGAAATTCAAGTTTCCGCTACGCGAACGTTTGGCCATTTGCTAGTTTTCATATAAAGCGCTTATATAGAAAGCTGTAGATTTTTACATACGTTGTTTTGAATTTGTTTAAAAAACAGATTTAGAAAAAATTGTAGGGTTTAAAAGATATAAATATAAACGTAAAATACGCTTATTAGGTCTTAGTTCGTAAAGTATGCACTTTGGGGTCAAGTTTTTCACGTTTATACAAACCTTGTAAGTGTCTGCAACATCTTACCAAGTATCAATGATGTTCCGTTAGTAATTAATGAGTTATAGGACAATTTACCATGAATAGACCACTGTTTACAAAGCAGTCAAATATCACGACGTTTTAAAGGAATTGCATAGTAAAATGTATTCCAATAATTAGTGTATTAATTCAACTACTCACGTGCAAAATTTCATCTCATTAAATTCAGTAATTAAAGAAAAACAATTAAAATACTGACAAAGCACCGAAAACCTACATAACCCGACCAAGTTCGGATGGCTACAAAAAAGCGGCCGTGCCATATATCTAAGTAACGTTCTTAACCTTCCAGTATAGTATTTATTAATATGGTACAGTTGCGTACACAAGCGTTAGGAAAAATTAAAACAATTGCATTACTTGAGTAAAAATATTTTTTTAAAAATAACGCCACTATCTACGATAAAAATAAATCTTCAATTAAAAAGTACTTTTCTAATTAAACATCCGTGTACAAAAATATCTTTAATTACATATATGTAATAATTATGTATTTATTATTTATTTCTCGCCACCTGTTACGTAGAAACCCAAAAATTGGCGAAATGTGGGTGTCACAGAAATGTCACGCCTACCCCTTCTGGGACAACAGCCGTGAGCATATGAATGAATGAATGAAAATACAGAAAATAACCTATAAATTTCTAACCCTCTTAGGGACTAGTAATGACAAGCGTGCCCGGGGTGCTCAAAATACGCGCGCGCCAGTAATAGCAGAACTTTGCATACAACTCCTGTGCGCGCACAGGCGCGTGTATTTTGAGTGTATGAGGAGCGCAGCTGAAGCGCTTGCCATGACTAGTCCCTTGTTCATAAAAACTTACGTTAACAAACGCTTGCTAAACATACTCCGTCATTGTAATTTTCATGTCATTGGTTAGAGAAAGCAATAGACTTAAAATGTGTTTTAACTAAAATAGGTTTAATAAACGATTATGAATATGAGGGTAAGTATAATATTTCGAACTTCAATAAAAATTAAAATCACAGATCACATAACTAGACTATTCAGTTGTTTAGATTTGAGAGTCTGCCTAATATACCTAAAAATAAATCAACATTTAAAAAGTGTTATAAACTTAAAACATTGGTATAAAAAAGGTATTTTCAAGAAAATATTCTTAAATGAATAGCAAATACAGAAAATAACCTCAACATGACACAATGAAATGACCTATAAATTATATCGAAACAACAATTGTGTTTTCACCTGTACCAATTCAATACCGGGTATTATACCGTAAATTTTAGAATGTTACCTAAATATATTGCACGGCCGCTTTTTTGTAGCCATCCGAACTTGGCCGGGTTATGTAGGTTTTCGCTGCTTTGTCAGTATTTTAATTGTTTCTCTTTAATTACTGAATTTAATGAGATGAAATTTTGCACGTGAGTAGTTGAATTAATACACTAATTATTGGAATACATTTTACTGTGCAATTCCTTTAAAACGTCGTGATATTTGACTGCTTTGTAAACAGTGGTCTATTCATGGTAAATTGTCCTATAACTCATTAATTACTAACGGAACATCATTGATACTTGGTAAGATGTTGCAGACACTTACAAGGTTTGTATAAACGTGAAAAACTAGACCCCAAAGTGCATACTTTACGAACTACTGGACACATTCTTTTTCTTCTAAGTCCATGGATTTTACCATACACATTTACACGACGTCATACACTAAATATCTGTATAATTAAAATCTTTAAATTCAACAACATTCCGCTGCGCGAACGCACACGAATATTTTGCACAGTTAAATCAGTGATACTGAACTGTGATGGTACTGTGTCGGAGACTTCATGGCGAAGGAGAAACACCGAGGAGGCTTAGTAGGTACTCAGACGCGTTTCCGTCTGAGTGCTGGGAGTCCCATATGAACCTGTCCCACTGCGTCCATAATAGGTACACCTACCAGTTACATTGATAGACTCGGTGACGCAGTGTGTAGTATACACGCTCTCGGTGCCGAAATCTCGGGTTCGATTCCCGGTCGGGACAAACTTTGTGTGATAAGATGACACATGTTCTTGTAATGTAGGTACCTACTATGTACTTTCAAAAAAGTAATGAAAATATTTACATCAGTTTATTTAGTAAGTCTTCATTTTACAAGCTCTGCCTAGTTTTAGTAGCGTTGTTGTCCTAATTTTAACAAATACTAGCGGACGCCAGCTGCTTCGTCCGCTTGCAAAATTTTATACACAAAAACCTTCCTCAAGAGCCACTCTATCCATTGGTGAAAACAGCATCAAAATCCGATACGTAGTTTTAAAGATCTAAGCATAAGCTCGGAATCATCTTTGTTTTATAGGTACCTACTAATGAAGAAAGTGAAGTGTGGAACTTTTTGGAGTCATTGGTAGGCACGCGATATTGAACCTTAGGTTAGCAAAATAAGTTTTTAATAATAAAACAAAGATGAAAAAATTACAATTTATTATTCTAGACAATCATAATATTAAGATAAATTTAACAACGATTATTAAAGTATAAAATACCTAAATCGTTTACCTAAATAATATTTGGCACATAATTATTATCATCTTAATAAGTACCTACGTAACAAAGATGGTCTGAAGAATATACTAAATTACATCTTACATTATCCTACACATTGTTATTTATTTAGTTCATTAGAATAGGTAAATCATTACATTTACATAGTGTTATGTCGACTTGTTTTCTTAAATATGAGTATTTTTTAAAATTCATATATATTATTGTTCATTTTTGTTGATCATTTCATTTAAAGATATATGTACAGTCAACTACAAAAAATTCAGAACAATAAAATATTTCCCGACAGAATGCCGCTGACGCAGTAATTTTAGAAATTTACGAATATTACATAAAATTTAATAAATTTATTCGAAAGTTCCATGCAAAATTTTTAATATTTTTTATAAAACTAGGTAGACTTTAAAGTTAGGACCGCCTCGTAATTGTGACACGGTATTGACAGTTCCTACAATACCTAGTTTCAATAAGTATTATGCTGGTATATAATTTTCTTTTGCTGATAACTCTAAGGTTCGAGTGCAACTTCTGTACGCTAGTACTATTAGTAGGTATGTGTGATAGAGGTATCCGAACTCTGCTTAAACTGGAATGTGCTAAGTGAAACTTTTGTCGCTGACTGTACCTGTACTTCTAGGAAAAATAAATAAATTTTGCCGTCTTAGTTGAATCACATACATTTACATAAAACAATCTCCGAACACGTTGACAGAGGCTTATTACTCCACTTCTTGCCAGTAACTTGCTGGTTTCACAATAAAGAACGAAGCTAGCCGCTTACGGGGAACTTTAGTTTGCCAAAATCTAATCAGTTGATCGGCAGTTGCACCACTTGAAGGTTTTTTTTTTTTTTTTTTTTTTGATGAGTCAATTGGGTTTTAGTTTCAGGAGTGGCGCTTATGGTATACGCCTTCTCCTGGAACCGTTTGCAAGTTGATTGTTTAGTTAGTGAAGTGTTTAGATGTTATGTGCCGTTAGAGTGTTTTAGTTGATTTACGATAAAGGTGATGTGGTGGAGGAGTGAGTTAAGTGTATCTGGGGCAGTTGTAAATAAGGTGGTTGAGGGTTTGCGAGATTATGTTGGTGGGAAGTTCGTGGGGTCATGATGAGTAGGAAGGAGTTGCTTGGTTAGGTTAAAGGTTTGCGAGATTGTGTTGGTGCAAGGACAGAGGTCGTTGTTTAGGATTAGTTGATTAGGTTAGGTTAGGTGGGACATCCGCTTTTGTGTGTGGAAAAGTTACAGGGGGTCAGTACTTTCCACACACTCCCTTAGTCGCCTCGTACGACATCCACGGGAGGATATGGGTTGGGGCTATTCTATTCTGCCGGCCACCACACGGCGGACCACTTGAAGGTTAGGTTGGCGTGAGCGTCCTAGATCTTGATGGGACCTCTATGTACCAAAACACAATAAACAATAACCCTTCCTCGCAGTCGGCTAAAATAAAACCTTTTACAAAAATACTCGACAGGGTTATAATAAATGATGGATCCATTTTTCTGAGTAATTTTTAAAGTACAAATTCACGTACGAAGTACAAATTCAAGTACGAAGTCACATGGGGTGAGATCAGGAGACTGGTTGCCAGAATTGTAGAGTGAGTTCTTCATTTTAACCTGCGAATTCTTTCACAATTGAGAAGGGAACCAATGGTGGCCTTGGCGGCCAAACCTTTCAAACTTCCTCTTTCCATTGTACTTATAAAGAGATCTTGAAAATATGTCCCTCATTTATAATAACCCTGTTTTTTTTATTTCCTAATAGTCAATCTCTACAGTTTACATCAATTCACAAGCAAATAGCTTAATTCCACGTTTTTGTTCAACAAAAACAACTGGATAATAAATGGTAAAATAACTAAAACATCACAAATTCCTACATTACAGTGACATATTAATAAAATGGCTAATCTTGTACTTATAAATCACTACTATCTAAAGTTCTACACTCAAGCTGGCACTCCTTTTGGACATAGCCTATTAAACCGACTCCCAGTTGGTATACGGATCTATTCAGACGTTTACCAAGAACACACCACAACAAAATACGTAGTCGGGTACTACCTATTTGTTATAAAATTATTACTTTAATTCACGTTTTACCACTGAACGCAACCGTGTGGTCATATCTACCATCGCAACCACAATACAACCACCAGCAACATCGTGAATTAGCAGCCAGCCACATTGCGAACACAGCCGGTGGGTTGACACAACGACACGCTTCGCGCAGTCAATTGTATTTGAAGACCGCCAATTTGAAGTGGTTGCGTTGTGGTGTAGATAGTTGATATCGCCCATTGTTTGCGTTCAACGATAAAGAGTGGTCAAATAAACCACTTTGACATTTGTAGTTGCTACAACGCAACTCCAAGATACGGCAGCGACTCTATGAATAGTTACTTTTCGTCGTTGCGATATAGTGTGGTTGTGGTGCGTGTGTATAGAGCCTAACTTCTAATTGAGCCAATTCAGATGGCTGAAAGATGAAAGGACCAACCCCAAATTGACGCAAATGTAATACGCATTAGATAAATTTGAGCAATCTATTTTAAAACTCCAACTAATTTCCAAATTTGTAGAATATGTTGTACTATATTGTTAATCAACTAATCAAAATATTTATACATAATCCTTTGGCAATAAATATTACAACTAATAACGCTTTCCCGCCAATATAGCCTGTATCTGAGAAACAGTCTTACCTTTCGTCTCTGGTATTAATAAAAATACAAAGAATACACAGAAAACCATAAAACCAGCGAAAACCCAGAAGCAAGTGTAAATTCCAATAGCATCTTTTAATATAGGGAAGCAAAGAGTGACTACAAAGACTAATACCCAGTTAAATATAACAGTAAAGCCTGTTGCTCCACCTCGGAACTCAACTGGGTATAACTCGGCCATCATCATCCATGGTATTGGTCCCAATCCCATAGAGAATGATATAATAAACAGCACCATGCATACAAGAGGAAGCCAACCTATCGAAGCTACCTGTACTCCATCAAATTGTAATTTGAAATAAACTCCTAAAATGACAAGACATATTCCCATGATGATACAACTCTGCAGTAAAAGAATTCTTCGACCAGCTTTATCGACTAATACAGAAGATATGTAAGTAGCAATAGATTGTACGACTCCTACAATGATAGTAGCGATGACCGGATCTATATTAGAGCCAGCCGACTGGAAGATGTCGTTGGTGTAGAAGATCACGGCGTTGATACCACTGAACTGTTGGGCCAGCATGAGACCGAGACCAATGATGAGGGCCATTCTTGAGCCGCGGTTGGTCAACATTGCTGTGACACCAGCCCTTTGCTTTGCCGCATCGTCGACCTGGAAATTTACAAGAGATTTACAAGACTGAACCGTTTTTGTGGTACTAAATTAATACTAGTGGTTCTGTGAACCGTAGACTTCAGGAGCGGCTTTGTTTATTCTTAAATTGTATTTATTTGCATGACTTTTGATTTTATTGACTGAGGGAGCGAAGCGACCGAAGTCTCCGTTTCAATTTGCAGACTGGGGAGAATTTCTTTCGTCTGTACCTCTACATGTCTACATCTACGGGTTCCTTCAGATCATGTTTGCGGCCGTATTTATCAACCGATTTTCATGAAACTTTACACACACACTCCTTGGTTACAATGAATAACATATGAATGATATTTTTTGGATTGGATGAAAAATGAAAGAGTAATAAAGAAAATTGAAAAATAAATGTTATAAACAAAGCTCCCGAAGTCTACGGTCTGTCAAGAATGCAATCCGTAACCATAGCAACCCATATAAATAAAATCAAAAGTCATGCAAATAAATACAATTTAAGAATAAACAAAGCCGCTCCCGAAGTCTACGGTTCACAGAACCACTAGTTTATATGGGTTGCTATGGTGGATAAATACGGCCGCAAACGTGATCTGACGGAACCCGTAGATGTAGACATGTAGAGGTACAGACGAAAGAAATTCTCCCCAGTCTGCAAGTTGAAACGGAGACTTCGGTCGCTTCGCTCCCTCAGTCAAATATTAGGTCGTTAAGTAGAAGCTTACATCTTTCTGCATCTCCTCAAGTTCCACTGTAAGATCAGCATACGGCCCTCGCAACCATCTCAGGGCCTTCTCAGCGTCACGTCTGCGGTTTCTGCTTAGCAGATATTGTGGAGTTTCTGGCATCCACCTACAAAATAATGGGTCTAAGCTTTATTCTAAGACTAAAACTTAGTAATGTTGAAGAGATAACAAAACAGTCGATATGTGCCTTCTTCACGAGCGAGAATATCACGCCTGCTTAACCATCTTCGAGGAATACCTATTCCTCCAGTTGTATAATCGCGTCTCGTAATTGTGAATCGCTGACAATACATGGCACGACGATATAACCAATGAAGAAGTGTTCATAATTATGATAAGTCACCCGTAAATTTCAGAATCTGACAATGAAACTAATTACGCACACTCCATGGACCTTCCGTAGGGTCGGTAATGTTGCGAGAAGTCCATTGGCGGATTCCGGAATCGATCGCTCTCGCACGTGGAGAAGGCTTTTTAGGACTCGAGTGTTTTCTAAAATTAAATTGTTTAATTACTAGAAATATGATAGTCTAACGTTACAGTATTTACAATAAGAATTACAATATACATAATTATATACTAAAAATATTTACATTACAAAATATCAAATTAAATAAATCTAACTACTTTGCAATATTCCGCCACATGCAAATTACCCAACTCTCGTATTTATTCATGCACAAGACCGCCCTCCAAACCCACTTAGGCCGAAATCATTTTGAAAATAGAATAAATATGATGCTCGACATCGACATCTCCTGATGATGCCCCTGGTTGGGGGCGAAACACGTGTCAAGGTTTTTTTTATTTTTTTTTGCACGATAAAAACTCATATTTATTCTATTTTCAAAATTATTTTTCTATTCTTTCGGCCTAAGTGGGTTTGGAGGGCGGTCTAGTGCATGAATAAACACGAGAGTTGGGTAATTTGCATGTGGCGGAATATTGCAAAGTAGTTAGACTTATTTAATTTAACTATGGGCTTCCGAAAAGTAACGCCTGATAGTATTAACATTACAAAATATCGTTTAAAAAATCCTCCGCGTCATTGCCCACTGGGAACGTTTAGGGAATTGGTGACGTTACAGTTACGTTTCACAGAGAGGTTCACGGCATGCAATTTTTTCAAGTTCTTACCAAAATACGATAACCAATAACGGGGGTAGAACAGCGCAAATAATAGACAAGATTCTCCAATGCGTCCAACCGCCGACTACGTATGTGAACAAGATGCCGATGGTCAGGAACAGTTGGAAGAAAGCCCCAAGGGATCCTCTGATAGATGTCTCGGCGATTTCTCCTATATACATAGGCGCAGCGACGCAAATACCACCTGTGAATACATATTAACTTTTGTACTGCATAGTTATAAAGAGGGTTAAGGGGCCCTATAACGTTGGATCAAGTATTACACCTGCTGACACACAGAATCATGGACCAACCGCCGGTTTTTTTGTTTTTTGGAATGGCCCGATTACCGCCTTTACGTCCACTGCCGGTGTTCCCTATGATCCCTAGGGCGGATTTTAGATACCTATGCCCCTATATCAGGGGTTTTGTTATGAGTGAGGGCGTGCGTAGGCTATAACCCCACAGCACGCAGCCTTTCTGGCCTGTGCTTCTGTGAGGACAGTGGATTCCCAGCCCACCGTCCTCGAACTGCTACTATAAAATACTTAAACTTACAAACGAAATACGAGTGACAATCACTAGCTTCGTGCCCACGAGTTATTATGTTCTAAATTTTATGCCGTTCTATTCTCGTAACGCTTCCCTCACCGGAGATCTGTATCCTATAGCGTCATCGATATAATGGGCTGCACACATTTCTGTAGCAATATGTTTTTCTTATTCATGTCGTCCATTTTTTTATTCTGCCTTAACGTTCATTGCCAGGACGTTGACGGTCATGTGTAACTTTCTTGCGCATAAATACGGCACAGTCACAGTCAGTATCGCAGAAATACGCACGGAATATTTACACATAAATACGCCTGTTTCTCCAAAGCGGTAGGCATCCCTTTTCGCTAGTAACCTTGCTGGCCCCACGCTAAAGGCTTTGAATCTATTGCGGCTAACGGGGCACTCCCATGTCGCCAAATGCGAAATAGTTAACAGTGTGAAACGGAACGGAGCTTACCTGTGCCCAATCCAGCAAAGAATCTTGCGGCTATCAGCATACCAGCTCCATTAGCGAATATAGTAAGAAGCCAGTTGATTAAGAACGGTATAGATAGTATGAGGATAGTAGGCCGTCTGCCTATCTTCTGGGCCAGAATACCAACAGGTAAGGCAGCTGCTGCAGCGCCTATGGCCAGGATTGATGACACCAGAGACGCTGGAAGTCAAGGTAAACAGATTTCATTTAAAAAAATTGTTGCAACTGCAACAATAAATACTGCATAGGTACCACTAATAAAATATATAGTATACGTACAGCTACCCCATAATATCCCATTGGGCGGTTTCACATTGCACGATATATTATTTTCTTAACTTAAAGTTACTGCTGCTACGTACGATATCGTCACGATATCGTGTGTCGTTAGCGTGCAATGTGAAAGCGCCTATTCTCTGGTCGAAACTTGAAATGCACCTTAGAAATGGAGTCGTGCTACATTCGGGATATTGCCCTGGCGACTGCTATTTAGGTATGCTACGTAATACCCAATAGATCTATAAGTAAAGTAGATTAACGGTGCTAGCCCATACACAAAATTACGTCTTTATCCCCGAAGGGACTACTAATAGCCCACACCTGCCACTCACACCTGGTTGGTAAGGGGCGAGCTTAATGCATTTTTCGGACACTGGATATTTTGCCATACATTTTGAGATTTTTTTGGTTCCAATCCGGAGATCGAATTCTAGACTCAGGCACGACCTACGCGACGTTTGCGTCACAATACCACCAAGGCATTATAGGTGATAAATATAGTACCAAAGTATTTTCATGCGTCATACTATTGGACATTTGCCAGTATCAGTAAATATGCAATGGCACTAGTTGTCGTAATTCATTTATAATTCGCGGGGTAGTGACCTAACTCTGTATCAAGTCATTTATCAAAACACCGGTAAAGATAGGTAAACAAACCATTTCGTGATATTGCCGGTAAAAACACGTTAGTTAAAAATAAGGAACATAACCATGACGCAGAAATTAAATTATGTGGCATGGTGGCTTAGTTGGTAGGTATCTATAGCGTTCTTCCTGATAAAGACAAGTTCAATTCTCGCCTGGTGACATTTAAATCAAAGCTCGGCGGTCCCAATAACTCCGCCAGGATCTCATGAGACACCGAAGGTGCGACTTGAGCAACCAAGGTTTGGACCTACCACCATCACTGCGGTGAGACCGATCATGGTGGAGTGGCTGCAGAGGCGGCACGATGGCCTCACGTATCGTGCGTCGCAGATAATTACCGGGCACGTATGCTTCGGTGAGTATCTTAGCGCATCCATCGTGAGGCTGAAGCCCCGCAGCATCAGATTCACTCACCTAACGCGGGATAAAACCCGACCCCAAAATACGGGATAATACCCGACCCAACCGCATGACAGAGGCCATAGGTGGCCAAAGTCCGCCGGCCCCAGAGGGGATTCTTCCGAGGACTTTATATAATTATGTGCTGTTTTTATTGCAAGATTAAGTGAAGTATAGATACTTACTCGTACCTAAATAAGCTAAGCTATCGAACTTTGAACGCTAATCATTGTGACCTCTTTGACATCAAGTGGATAATGAGAGTAGGAATGGACCACACGAAGACAGTTAGGCATGTCACACGCAAGATGCTCTAGTTAGGTAGTACATTAACACGTTGAGAGTTATAGTTATTTTCCAAAATGATAAATAGGGCAACCTTGCAAATAAGAATGAAATCCCTTGAGAACCAAATTAACCAGGTTTCACTGTAAGAATGTTTATCAGTGGTCTAGATCCTATAGCACAAGCTTAGTTTGGGTACTACTATAGTATTTTTACATCTGAGGTTTGGGCTAGATGGCTTTGTCAGAATATCCAAAAAAAAAAATTATAATGTCATTGCGATGCCTAAAATTCTTACAAAGCAGGCAGAGACCATCGAAGGTCGGGCCTTTATCAAAAAACACGCCTCGACAACTCCACTTTGATGTCAAAGAGTCAACATCATTTGCTTCAGTGATTTATAGTTTATTTATCTGTGGTCAGTGATAGCTGGTGAGTGTTATCTGTTTTCAAGAGCGGTTATTTTTGCTACGGGGGCGTGTCCCGTGATCAAAGACGTGGGCATGTACCTATGTACTGAGTTTTTAAGATATTATTTGACACGTTGCTAAGGAAAAAAAAGTGCAGCGGGAATAAAAAATATTTTGGAACATTACTTTATCAACAGAGATTCTGAAATTACTTTCTTTTGAAACAGAATAATAAAATAGGTTTTTAAAGGAGGCCATTCATAGTGTTTATAAACCGCCTTCCAAAAGCAAAGCCTAATAAATGCTTTACGCTGGATGTGTCTGATACTCAGTTTACCTAGCTCGCGTTATGCCTAAACTTCATTTTCGATTAGCTTTTAGCCTAAGTATACAAACTTTACTTAGGTATTCATTTCTCCCGAAGTCAGGGAGAGTGAGCTAGGTGCGGCAGTACTCCGGCTCAGACGCCCGAAAATTACTGCCCCCGGACCCGACGTCATTCCTGGCCGCGTAAGGGTCCTGGCCACTTCTGGCCCTCGAGGAACTCGGGCCTCGACTATGGGGACTCTTCAGCATGCCTCGAAAGGAGCCAGTTTTCCAAGGTGTAGAGTACGGGGAACGCTTTTAACACTTCCTTGGAGCTGCGTTGATGAGGCGCTCGTGTATCACAAAACGCCACTCTACGTCCATCGTATTTTCGGGGCTTACCTCTTGGAGAGGGCCATAGCTTACCCCAGCTGGCTTGGGCCGGCTCAGCGAGATGTGTCGTGCGGTGTTCCACAGGGGTCGGTCTTAGGGCCGCTTCTGTGGAACATCGGCTACGACTGGATGCTGCGGGGTACGTTGCCTGAGGGTGTTGACGCAACGCACCAGGAGGCAACACTCAAGGTCACGACGGGTGTTGTTCAAGTCGTGGGTCGGATAGGTACGGCGACTGGGACTGGAGGTGGCCTTGCACAAGTCCAAGGCTCTGTGTTTTCACGGACCTCTACGAGGTCCACTTCCAGGATCCAGCATAATTGATGAAAGCGTCAGAATCGGCATTGATAAGGCTTGTACTCAATAGCCGACAGAACTTCAGACCACATTTCCGAAGTTTGATCCCGAATTTGGACTCGACGCTTCCTGCGCGCGACGCGCTGAGACTCTACCTGGGGATCGTGAGAAGTAGGTACGGCCCTATACGGGGCTCCCGTATGGGCGGGTAGATTGACAGCAGACGGTAGATCTTAGCTGTCAAGATAAAAGGGGGTACCGCACAATCTCCTTAGATGCTGCATGTCTCTTATCCGGGAACCCTCCATGGGACCCTTAGCATTAAAAATCCAAATAAAATTGGTTTAACGGAATCAGACAATGAGAGCCTGTTGCAAATGTACTAAAGCTTACGGACGTGATGTCCGCCGGGCGCCACTGGAAATGCCTTCTGCGTGTGAGCCAGAGACGCCCAGCAACGGACGTGGGAGTGGCCGCGGCCTTGGGTCGGGAAATTAAATAAAAAGTACGATATGTCGCTCAAAATAACACTTCATTATTTTACAAAAAAAATAAAATATTTGATTTGAAACTAGTTTTCCGAAAAAAATATTATAATACTTATTTACAATGTCCAATGCCAAAACGTAAGCACACTCTGGGCTTTTGGCTCCTATGTGTGTATCTATTTGCAGCCTGTTTGTATGAAATACGAACTGCATATTATATAACACATTACTAGAAGTTTATTGTTTGTTTGCTTGTATAATTTAATTTAATATTTATTATTTATTGCATCCAATGCGCTGCACTGCACGCATAGATCGTCGATAACGTTGGGTTGTTTTAAATAAATTTATTCGGACTGCAGAGATATTTCCTGTCCTGACTGTTTTAATTTTAAAACAAGTACCAACCAAAAAGTGAAAAGTGTTAAATTGTCTGTGTCTAAAAAGTCGTGACGCGGAGCTGGAAAATGAAAGCGTTGGCTAACATTTGGATCTCGGTGTCGATCTCGCTGGTTGTAAAAAGTAGGTACTATTGGATTCAAACAGTACTTTTGACGACTGGTGGAAATGGCATTGAGACTCGAATGATTGAGACATGCCTTTTTAGACAGGAAAAGGTGATGTATTATCTCCTCTCGAGTCGAGTAATAAGAAACCGGCCAAGTGCGAGTCGGACTAGCGCACAAAGGGTTCCGTTCCAAAGCCGCCATAAAATCACGTTTGTTGTATGGGAGCCCCTTAAATATTAATTATATTCTGTTTTTAGTATTTGTTGTTATAGAGACAACAGAAATACATCATTCTGTGAAAATTTCAACTTTCTAACTATCACGGTTCAGAGATACTACCCGAGACAGACTGATGGACCACGAATTCTCAGTAATAGGGTTCCCTTTTTACCCTTTGGGTACGGAACCCTGACGTGGTTTACTGTGTATGTTGTGTTTAGAATTGACCTAGATTTCCTATATAGAAATTGCATTAATTAATAAACCTTTTATGGGGTTTAGCCAAAGTTGTTTTACCCGTTACGATGGAAACAATGTGTTTCCTGTTAACCCGAACTTGATTAAATCATTAATAACAATCGCTTTTGTTATTTATTTAGGTAGAATCACGACTATAGTCTTGAGTGCAGGCAGACACCGAAATGTTGCATGTAGTTTCATTGATTACAATCTCTATCTCTATATATAAAAATGAATCCCTATTTCCCTTGGTCACGACATCACGCGTGAACGGCTGGACCGATTTCGCTTATTCTTTTTTTGTTGTGTTCGTCATTATCAGGGGAAGGATCTTATGGAAGAAAAAAAAAATAAGGAACATTAGAAAAATTAATGCGGTACGAAGTTCGCCGGGACAGCTTGTTCTAAAATAAAAAAAATCAGTAACCATTCTCTGAAACTAAAACTAATTTTTTTTTATTAAAATCTGGTTGAAGTCCGAGATGTGACCGACGGAACCCTGAAAATGCTTTGGTTAACTGGTGTGGTACTAATAAAGAATATACGTTCACGTACGTGCAGTCACACAAATGCATAGCTCAGCTTAAACCTCGCGAACTGTACCTACCTATTCTCTGAATATGGTGATGGTGATAGTGATATGATAATGAACTTGACGTTAATCATCTATTGCTCAGAGTGCCTCAAAGCAACTAAAAATAACTTTTTTGGTACGAGTTCTATTGGATTTTTCTTAGGCTTGTATATTACGTAGAAGAGAGTGTGTTTACAATGACTCAAACGTCAGCGTCGGATTCGGATCATCTTGTGAGTAGTCACCGTAATATTATACGTTATTAAGGTGTGTCACATAATGTAAACATTGATGTCGTAAGAATGGGTAGGAAAATATTTAAAACTGATAATATTTACTGAAGACTTTCAGCTGGCTTAGGTAGATACTTAGTTATAGTTTTTGCTTACAAAAGACCCTTGATAATTCTATGAATCATACGACGACTTCAGTGACTTAATGTGTGCTTCCGTCGATAATGGCAGAAAATTTCAAAAAAATGTGTACCTAATATGTCCTCCAATTCTATAATAATTTCATACTGTCAATACGGCTGGCAGTCATCGCCTTTGGTTTCGTTTTTATCAACCTTTATGCCTTTGGTAACTTGATCTCCAACCTATGGACTGGCAATATCAAATAAAAAATGTGTGGTAGGTACTTAAGGGCGTGCAAAGTGACGTCATGGCAGTCAAAAAAGTGGAAAATTGCAAAATATAGTAATATAATAGATAATAGACATTAAGTCACGTAATAACTGTGTAAGAAATATTATAGAAATTAAATAATTAATACGAAAATACGCCCAATTGACTATTAAGTTCTTGCCAATTGGTAACAACGATGTGAGCAATTTTTTCAGTACTACTCTTCGTGTCTATGTACCTACTGCTTTGTTTGTTAATGGAGGTAAAGTTTTATCTAAACGTCATGAGGTCATGACACACCTGCGGAAATTACTCGGTAATGTCTCTTTCGCATCACACTAAATAAACAAGGTCTTGCGTCATTTACACGGAATCACAGATAACGTAACACTAGACATGAGAGTAAACAATAAACATTGACTTTCGTAAAAATGCGGTACCTAGATAAAATATCAAGTTAATCTGTAAAAACTCGTGAGCGCATTTTCGTTTATTTTAGTGAGTGACCATTATAATTTAATTAATTGTAGTCCATTGAAATGTTACATTTGGGTGTGCAAAAGTCAGAGGACGTTATTTTATTTTTTTAGATATCAAGGGTAAAACTAAATCCAAATTTGTGGGGTCCCAACCCTTGTAGGTTTTCAGCCATCATGAAAAAGGGTTGCAAATTGTTATCGCGCTCTATCAAACTATTTATTGATCGCACAAAAAATTTGCGACAACATTCTTGTGGTAAATTGGGACCCCACAAACTTGGATTTAGCTTTACACTAACTTGCCCCCCCTTGATATCTAAAAAATAAAATAGCGTCCTCTGACTTTTGCACACTTAGCCCCAAAAAATGTAACATTTCAATGGACTATTGTGATGTGATGTCACAATAATGGTGCGTTCCAAATTTAAAACCTGGAATCTATCGTTCTTTATTCAAATTTCTGACATCTCTACAGAGCTTTTGGTGCCAGTGATGCTATTAAAAAAGTTTATAAACCAAGAGCCGTAGAACATCGACCTTCATCCATCTGGTAACCAGATGAGTTGTTCGATCGAGGTCGATGTTTTACGTTTTTCCTATTATAAGTACCAAAGCGTTCTTAATTCAAAATACGCAATATACTCAGAACTCACCTTCAGTTGTAGTTAGAAGGAACGCAGCCGGTTGTCCTACCGAGTTGATAAGGTCTGTGCTATTGCTGTCAGTATTATTGAGATCAATAGCTACGGTATTGTTGCTTGTGACGTTTTTCGGTGGAGTTAGTTGAGGGTTTGCTGGTGACGTCCACGCGAGGATAGTACCAGCTATTACTGCACCTATCGCCGCTGTGGATACATAGAAAAAAAACTATATTAAGAATCGGATAATCTTCATTGTACATCAATTAAAAAACAAACATAGGATTTACAAAGGGCGGCCTTATCGCTAAAAAGCAATTTAAAAGTAACCCTAGGATCGACAGGTATCACAGGTAACTAGGTATTCTAGGAGACAAGCGTTAAGCGTGTTAATAAGTTGGTACCTTGAGTTCATTCATATCATTCGAATATTTTTTCCTCAATTCCCATGGGAACACATAATCAGGATAATTAGTAGAATATAGCACTCGAGGATCATGTAGCTTATATATTGGTGAAAGAATATTCAAAATCGGTTCAGTCGTTTCGGAGTATATTCGATAGGCACCCTTACAGTATCTCTGAATGGATAAATAGCTTTACTAAATAAAAACTGACCCCTCAATGTCACATGTTGAATAGTATATTCGATCTTTTTATCAGTTTTACGAATACCCGCACTGATATCGTTATCAATGGGTTCGAAGTTCAAACGACCAGTTTCTCAATTAAAACACTGATAAGCTTTATGACCTTCAGAATAAGCTTGGTGACCTTTGACCCCAAGTTGTAACCCGGCCTGCTCACTAAATAGATTGGTAGGTATCAACTATATGTTTTGAAATCACTTTTTGCACTTTAAATACGGCGTAGTCATTGCTCATTAATAAGCTACTAATGGTTATAATTCAATATTGTTTTTCTGTTCCCAGTAACGTGACTTGCTATCTTCAAAACATACGTCTAGGTAGTTACGTTTTGATTAAATTTACTTGTTCCTAATTCCGGGAACATAGAAACAGGATAACACATATTCTACATAGACACTGCCATACATAGATCATATATTTATTATTCCTATAAATATTATAAGGTTGCCTAGAAGAGATGGCTCTTTAGTGGTCAGATCGCTAGTCAAGTCGTAGGCAAGTGGCAATGGGGTAGCCTTCTATGATGCCTCATAGGTTGACTTGGGACCCTAAAACCCCTAGGGTCATAAGGTATGTCCCCTTTACACATGAATTTTTGACGAATATTGGGCGAAAGTAGGCAAATAAAATATGTATGGAGTAGTTTAAGTCCATACCTGAAATAGCAGCTATGTACTGGTTAGCTTTCTTGGTGGGTCCGCTCTTCTCCTGTACGGAGAGCATATGCATCGTGGGCTTCTCCATCTTTTAGCGTTTCTGCTAGCCTGGTGCTCGCATCCTGAAACAATAAGAGGTTTACACCTATAGAATTAGTTCTTCTATATCTGCCTATTTATTTCTTACACTTAAGGTACGCCTACTAGGAAATATTATAGGTGAAACACAATACATGGTGAATATTACGGATTTTAAAGCACAGGTAGGACCAAAAAAGATGGATGGAATACGTGAAAGAAGTTAGGGAGTGAGGAGAAGACGTGTGACAGAAATGTGTGGAGGAAAAACATATTGCGTTAACCCTAACATGGGGCTTAAGGGGCAGTAGATGATGAGAATTTTTCTTATTATCTCACGCAAACACTTTTAAATGCATAGTAATGAAACTCACACACACACACACACATCACGCCTATATTCTCGAAGGTGTAGGCAGAGGTGCATTACACACCCCCAAATTGCTAGTATTTTTCGTCCCACGTAATAGGGGCAAGCCTATTGCCGTCACCGGGCACATTTATAACGGGTTATGTCCAAATGGCCGAGTGAATTTAATAAAAAGTAGCTGCTATATTGAGAACTAGCAACCCTTAGCGCAAACTGCGCAAGTAATATATATTTTTTTTTACGTTTTATCAAATTTCTAATTTTATCGCAACACTTGAGACCACGACCTTTCCAACGGTGTGCCACACTTGACTGTGCGAAGGAGAAGCGGCTTCACTGGCGTATTATATATATATATCTATATATTGAAAATTTCAAATAATTTGAAATCCGTTGTCTTGCGATGAAATGTTGATGAAAGACAACAAAATCTTACGTGCCAGCCGCTATGGCACAGCCAATTAAAGTCAGCTGGGCGTCTCGGACTATGTATTGAAACTCATATGAAAGAAAGAAAGAACTAACCATTTAAGAATAAAACAGTTTTTTATAGCAGTGTTCTCGTGGGAATTGAGAACAAAAAAACTATTAAATATGGGTGGAGTCACGGGTATCAGCTAGTTACTGGTATAGGTACGTAAAACGAGAAGTCTGTTACATCATGAGATAACATTAATCGTAAGAGAGTAAGTTACGTAATTAACTAGGAGCTGCGGTCGCTGCCGTGATACTGCGCTGCAGCATGCAATTGAGCGAAGCGACTATTTCTATTAAGACATTTATGAATCTATAAGGATCAGGTTTTGTTCGAGACCGATTGTTGTGATTTACGACCCTCAAAAAAAGTTATTGACATATTTTTGGTCAATAACTTTTTTGAGGGCCCTAAATCAAAATTCAGTCTCGAACAAAACCTGCTCCTGAGAATGCTTGATTTTTGGGTGAATTAATCATGAAAATCGGTTGTTGACATATTTTTGGTCAATAACTTTTTTTGAGGGCCCTAAATCAAAATTCGGCTTCGAGCAAAACCTGCTCCTGAGAATGCTTGATTTTTGAGTGAAAAAATCATGAAAATCGGTTGGGTAGTTGTCGAGAAACAATTTCACATCGAGTTGCATTTGAGTCACCTGATAAGGAGCTCCGCTCGTTACGCTCGCTTCGCTCAATTATTCAAAATGAATCTGAGACGAAAGGTCAGTTTTGATAACATTTAATTTTATTAATATTCAATCCTTATATCAGCGTTCTGTAGTACGAAGAATACTATATCTAATCTAAAAGTGGGTTTGTTTGTTCGAACATCACGTAGAAATTGCTGGAATTTGATAGATGAAGAGCCTGGGTAGATATTGAGATTAAGTACTTTTCATCTTGAGTTTCGTGTGGAGATAAAAAGTGAGGCAATGGGATTCTTTGCGCTGTGTTCAGATTATAAAAAAGAAAGACCTTCTTTTTGAAGCGAATAGGCTCCGTAACTACTAATCCGATTCAGAAAACAATTTTCACTGATATGTAGCTACATTATCCCTGAGTAACATAGGCTACTTTTCATCCTGGTAATGAGTTCCCACGGGGAACGAGAAAACTATATCCCGCGGGCCGCGGCGATCAACTAGTAAGGTATACAATAGTCTGAGACGCGCTGTGTAAAAAAAAATCCTAAATACCTACTGTTTTGTAAGTGTACAACATCTGTAATACGGACAGTTATAAATAGTGTTACCACAATAGTAAATATTATACTGTGGGGTCAATATCAAATGTTTACAGTCGAGATAATCTTACAACGACGACCTTCGAACACTCCCCGAGTCAATGCTAACAAATAACACCTACATTGTACTAATTGTGCTAATTTGTTTTACGTTATATTGTTAGAATAGCATACAATAATGTTATAGTAGGAGAGACGTAGAACATCGACCTTCACCCATCTGGTAATCGGATGTGACAACTTCTTTTTTATCAAATCATATCATTAATATGTCTTTAATAACTTGCCTGTCGAAAAGTGTTTCATTACTATTTTTAGCTGAATTATTTTTAATTAATTATCCTTTTATCATTTTCACTTTTTTTGAAAACCGAATTTTATCTAACTTATAGTTTTTAACACACATAATAATAAATATGCCAAGGTGCCTACTTATTTATGTTCATTGTTGCCTGGCAAGGAGATGAACAGGTAAGCCAATATAGGTTACACAATCTGATAAACAATTCAATTAAATTCTTTATTTTTTTTGTGCAATACAGGTAAGTACAGAGGTATTATATGGTTTATAGTTCCACCATATTTCCGTCAACTGGCATGCAAAATTAGCAGGCATAATCAAGTAAATGACAAAATCTATCTGAATTACAATGTCTGAATAAGGAGCAAAAAGAAAATTATTTTCGGTAGTCAATATTATGATTATGATTAGTTAATTCAAATCTACGAGTACATGAAATGTGATTTATTTACAATAAGAATTACAATATACATAATTATATACTAAAAATATTTACATTACAAAATATCGTTTAAAAAATCCTCCGCGTCATTGCCGACTGGGAAGGTTCCTAGAATGCTGGCTGTGTTGCCACGTTGGATGGCTATACTTATCCTTTGGGCCAGAAAATAGCCAGCCTTCTGGTCCTGAGAAGCATGCAATGTCTCTATAAAGGCGACGAGCACTCGGACCCCATGTGTGTCTCAACCCCAAACGGCCCAAATATGTTATCACCTTCTAAGTTAGCATATTTACGCCGTTTATGGCCTTCAGCCGGCATATTGTATATTGTAATTCTTATTGTAATTATTTTTTCTATATACATAGAAAGCTCTTATTCATATATTCAGTTTTATCTGCTGGCATTCTCAAATTTAAATTATGTCTCTCGCTGTTCAAATTTGGAAATAAACGTCTATTTTTCCTAACAAATATTACTGTCTCCAAAATATATATACATCGCAAAGTTAAAACATTAAGTTTAACCGTAAGAAATAAGGCCTGCAACTTTACATAGGTCCCAAATGACATATAAATCAAGCATGTATAATCCAAATGAAAAGGTATGTACTTTATTTCTAAATGCACTTTCCAATTAAAGTTATTATCTACATTAAAACCCAGAAACTTAGTTACATCTATCTCAGATATTTTTATATCAAAACAGCTAATACGTAGGTCACACTATAAGTTTTGCGTAACTTAAAAAAACAACATATTAAAACCAAAATATTATGTTTATTGCTTTTCAAAATACTCTCCTTTACATTTTAAACATTTTTTCATGCGATCTGAAGGCATGTTTTCTACGTGCTGATTGAACACTATCACTGCCTTTTCGGAGTTGGTAAAAGTGAAACCTCTCATCAAATCTTTGATTTTGGGGAAAATACAGAAATCACAGGGTGCTAGGTCGGGGCTATGCGCAGGATGGGTGACGAGTTGTACTTTTTCGGAAGCAAAAAATGACTTTTGCTGCTGTTCTATCTGAGACAGTCTTGAGAATGCCTCGTTTAGAGGTGAAACATTTGTCGACGTTTTAATGTCTTATATTTTTTGCGAGAATGATGCAATTATTTTGAAACGTTTGAACATCTTACTTACCATTACTTTGTCATGGATTATCGCCAGGTAACGCCTGATTCTATCCAATATTTAAAAATGACTTTGTTTTGATGGCCGTAGAATTGCTGGAAATTTTTTTATTTGCCTGTGAAACGTGTAATTATTTGGATTGTCGGCTTTATTCACATTACAATTACTTAAACAACAAGACATCATGGCTCTTAATACAGTTTTATTGAAAACAACACAAGGATTCGCTTATATTTTATAAATCTAATATTCGCCAGCTTACAAGATAAATGATCTTTTTGTTATTTGAAAAACTACGGATTTTTTTTGGCACTGACACTGACACACATAGATAACAGTACGTCAGCGTCTATCTTTATTCCTCATAGGCAATGTTTGAATGATGATGACTTCTCCGGACTTCTCTTTCCCACGCTCTGTTGGTATTTAAGGGAGCAAAGCGAGCGCCATCCCAAGTCTCTGGTAGCCACATTATTTTCGTGGACGGCAGTTGAAGGCCGCCCGTAAAGAAAGTCGACCTCTCTCAAATTCAGCAAACCATCGCCTCACGGTGCTCAAACAAGGTGCTTCTCTCCCAAAAGCATTTTGAAGACGAGCGGCATAGTCTTGCGGAGAGAGAGATGTTTTAAAATCATAAAAAATCATCGCTCTAAAATCTTTTCGACTTAATTCCATTTTCGTTGCATATGTAGAACTTTGATGTAACAAATGATTTCCCGCCAATTGTTTTTTTTATTACTAAGAAGGTTGCAACGTTTAAAAAAATATAACATTCGAAAATCAAATAGTTCCGATTAGCTAGAAGTGCAAAACTGTCCAAAGTGCAAAGTGTGTCCCATGTATCCATATTAGAAATTCTGTTTATCCTGTTTCTAAATGTCATAAAATATGTTTTGTCAATATTAATAAGTACCTTCCCAAGTTATTACATGTCAACCAATTAATTACATTATATAATATCAAATTTACCTCCCGTTCCAACTGTTCTTTATTGTCATCAGTAAACACAATTGTACTGTCATCCGCAAACAAGACCGTTCTATAGGGCGTTACCCTAGCTAGGTCATTAATATATATTATGGGTCTAGTATACTGCCCTGTGGCACACCTATTGTGGCGTTTCTTCTGTCCGATGTATATGTAATTACTTACATTATTTGTAGTGGTACAAAGCCTTTCAACCCGTGTCACATGTGTCCTGTTGCTTAGATATAATCATTCCCATATAATCATTTTCATAATCATTCACCATAAGCATATAATCATTTCAACAGTATCTTGTGGTCAACATAGTCAAATGCTTTTGTTAAGCCGTTAACCAATGCACACACTTGTTTCCCCCTGTCCACATTACTTAGCCCTGTAGCTAAGAAGTTATATATTGCCATATCAATTGATTTATGTCTCCTAAATCCAATCTGCTCAGCACAAAAGGGACCATGGCTTTCAAAATAGTTGTAAATACAGTTATGTATAAACTTTTTAAAAATCTTTGACAATTCAAATTGATACCGTATGAAAGATATTTTTTAATTACAAAACGTAGGGTTACCTCCAAAAGTTCGTAAAAATATAAAATAACCATGAACACTACTCGTACTCGATAGGCAAGTGATCAAAGGCATGTTTATTATTGAAAATATTTGATAAATAATTATGTCTCATCTGGTTACCATTACCAGATGGTTGAAGGTCGATGTTCTAGGGCTCTTGGCCTATTACAGATGCTCCGTTATCTATCTTCTATATCTATATAAATGAATCGCCGTTCATTTGTCTCGCTAAAACTCGGAGACTGCTGGATCGAAAATTAGCCAATAATTTTACCCTTAATCTATTCGTACAAAGACAAACTCGGGGAAGGTTTAAAAGGTTCATTTGAGGTGGTACGAAGTTCACCGAGACAGTGAGTTCAAGCTGAGTGTTTGGGAAAGGCTAGAAATAGTGAGAAGAGATGCGGACACCTTACTCAATGAACAAATAGATTTTCACACGTCTCCCTTACTTAATCTGGTTGTAAACAGACAGACACATTAGTTGGTTGTTGGTTTGTATGTGTCATTTGGCATTTCTACACAATTTGTTGGAAATTAATAAGATGAAGTCTTGTATTGATGAATACCTATTTTTGGGTACTTAGTTAGCAAGATCTGAGGTTTCTACCCACGTTAGTTATTGTGAAAAAATCCTAAATCGCGATAATGAAATTTGCACACGTTTACTTATAAGCAAATATGTTCTAACCACAAATTTTGCTGTTCTCTCTGAGACAGTCTTGATAATGCTTCGTTTAGAGGCGAAACAATTGTCGACGTTTTGTTGTCTTTTTAATCCTGCGAAAAATAGTGCTATTAAGAAATTTAAAATAATTTTAAAGTGTTTTTTAAAAATATTTTACTTACCATTGCTTTTTAATATTAGTGGTTTTGTGAACCTTTGTTTAGAAAATTTATTTTTTAATTTTCTTTATTACTCTTTGATTTTTCATCTAATCCAAAAAATATCATTCACATGTTATTCATTGTAAGCAAGGAGTGTGTGTGTAAAGTTTCATGAAAATCGGTTGATAAATACGACCGCAAACATGATCTGACAGAACCCGTGGATGTAGAGATGCAGAGATAGATGTAGAGGTATTACAGACGAAAGAAATTCTCCGCAGTCTGCAAGTTGAAACGGAGACTTCGGTAGCTTCGCGCCCTTAGTCAATTAACATTCTCACCCGTGGTCTCTTTATAATTGCTATGTAAATTAATATACATGATTTGCTATATAATTGTATGAATTATACAGGTCAAATGAATTCATTTAGCAATGAACTGCAAATGCAGTAACTGATATGCAGCATGAATCATTATTAGATGACATAAAACAACAGATAATAGAATACGATACAGAGATGCCCCATACCATACAAAGAATGGGTACCGTTTTTGACACCTTAAAAAAGGGTATAGTATTTTAAGAACTCAGAGTAAAAAAAGTATTTTAAGAACTTCCGTTGCGTGCGCTAGCCAAACGTTATCTATCTATATATAGAAATGGGGAATTTACCTCCCCTTAGCTCTCGAGAACTGCCTATGCTCCAATGATGGTTGACCCCTCTATGGATAGCCCTCGATCTGGAGGCAAGCCAAAAAATCGAAAATTTAACCTAACCCTAAGGGGTCAAAAGTTATAGGCCAAAACCTATGGCGTGATGCGGCGGGAAGCACCGCGCAATACACCATACTAGTGTTAAAATTATGTACTAAAGAATTGTTCCTCATTAAAAGTTCTAAAAAAAAGTTAGCTCTAGCATATATCTATCTTTTAAGGTTAACTCAACTATAACATATTTTATGGAAATAAAGTTCGTTCTAAAATAATTATTTCCGGGTGACGCGACGAGAACAATAATTTAGAACAATAAGTGACGGGAACGGGAAAAAAATCAAATTACCCTGCGGACGAAGTCGCGGGCGACCGCTAGTGATTGACAATTATGCATTATCATTATTTAACTTTGTCTTATTACAATAATATATATAAATTAGGTTCAATAGATATGTTCGTTTACGTAATTCATTTAGTTAACACTTCTACCTACCTAACAAAATGACTCGTCAAGAAATCTAATTCTTTACAAAGTAGATAATATAGACACACATATCACGCTTATATCCCCGAAGGGGTAGGCAGAGGCGCATATCACACCCACAATTTGCCAGTATTTTTAGTCCCACGTTATAGGGCGCATGCCTATTGCCGTCACCGGGTACTACTCATCTACTATTGTATTAGTAGTTATATTCCTCTCACGTAGTAATAGGGGGCAGGGAGTAATCTATACTACTATTATAAAGAGGGAAGATTTGTATTTTTGTTTGTAATGAATAAACTCAAAAACTACTGTGCCGATTTCAAAAATTCTTTCACCATTGGAAAGCTATATTCACCCTGAGTAACATAGGCTACGTATTATCCCGGTATTGTTTTCCCTCGGGAACCGGGAAATCACACGGGCGGAGCTGCGGGGATCAGCTAGTCTTATAATATAAGCGTGTTTATCAGTTAGGTACCTACCTACCTTATCTTACTTAGGGCACAGAGTAAAACAATAGAATAATACCTACTACAAGTACTTTTAAAATAACCCTATATATTTCTGTATTTTAAAGCAATGAGCTTTTATTTTTATTTATTTTTTATTTTAAAATTTTGTTTTCAGGCTACACAAGAAAAGTTACAGATTGTAATTAACTTATTCTATGGCCCATAGATACATACCTTAAAACTAAGAATACATAATAATATAATTATCTTATAGTATAAACACTAACACTGTATTTACTAGACGGGTGTCGTGTGACACTTCGCGTTAGGTAACGTGCCGCGAAAACGTCTATATACGACACCTTTCGGAATTTGTCGAGATGTTGAGTCGGTACCCTAATCACGAACGACTTGAAGTTCGTGTTATGGCGCGACTCCAACCGCTCGACTCTCAAAGTCCAGTTGGTCTTCGTCCGAATGTACTCCACGATCTCATTATCCTTCGTGGAGTGATGTAGCCGGGACACGTACAGTAGCGTACATGGTATAGCAAGACGTAACAGCATATTAGATCCTGCTGGTCCTGTACCGCACTGGTTTCGACAAGGAGGCTTCCTTTTCTTCTTCTCCACCTTTATAAAGCCATCCTCGTCGCACGCATCCTTTTTCGAGGGCCTCAGTTTTCTTCTACTATTCTTGATGACTATGTTATTCTTTATGAATATGTTATTCTTTATGAATATGTTATTCTTTATGAATATGTTATTCTTTATGAATATGTTATTCTTTATGACTGAGTTCCTGCTTAGCAATATTGGACACAGATTATGTGAGTAATGTTGCTGAGTTGGACTGCAGTGTGCTATGATGTGTACCTACATACCTGCGAGTTTTTTTTTTGGACATTCTCACACAACGTCATCTAGCCCAAACTAAGCTATAAGCTCTATAAACTAAGCTATGGGATCTAGACGACTGATAAACATACTTATATATTTCTAAATACATACATATTATAGATAGAACACATCCAAACTCCGAAACAAACATTTGAGGATCACACAAATATTTTATTCGATCCGGAAATCGAACCCGAGACTCCGGAGTCGAAAGCCGATGCACTACCGACCACGCCGCGCCGCCACCGCCGAAGCAGTTACACAATGCATTGTTATTGTATTTAATTAAGTACTAACCAACTAATAAGATTACACCCGGGAGCTACATCTACCAAGAAACTGCAGTTTGGCAGAAGTAAGAATTTTTGTATTTACTGTGTACTTAGTCGAGAATAAATACATTTTGTTTAATATTTAGATATTGGGAAAGACAGGGTTTCGAGTCCTTATCACCAGAGACGCCCGCAGCATTGGACATGGGAGTGGCCGCGGTCTCGCGGAATTGAAAAAAAATAAAAGGGGGTTTGAGTCCTGCCATTATTAGATGACATTATTCAGTTTTCAACCAATGTCATGTGACATTTTTTAGATTTTATGAAAAAACTTTTGCAAACTTTAACATTCTTCCAAAAAAGGAGGAGGTTCTCAATTCGACTGTATGTTTTTATTTACTTACGTTTGTTACTTCATATCTTTGGGTACTAATACGGTACCGTGTCTTGCGCGGTGCTTCGCGCCGCACCACGCCATAGGTTTTGGCCTATAACTTTTGACCCCTTAGGGCTAGGTCAAATTTTCGATTTTTTGGTTTGCCTCCAAATCGAGGGCTATCCATAGAGGGGTCAACCATCATTGGAGCATAAGCAGTTCTCGAGAGCTAAGGAGGACATTCCCCATTTCTATATATAGATGTGCAGGCGGGGCCGCGGATTATACATACAGCGGCTATAATAACTACTTCTAAGGTATTTTTGTCGGTCAAAATGTTCAATCAGTGCTCAATCTGTTCTTTATCGGTTATCATTAGAGATAACAGATAAGTGACAATCGATGACAGCCCCTGTCGACTATCGGAAGCTAAACCGAAGTGTTTCAACCTTGAAAAGATAAGTTATTGATGATATGATTCAGTAGAACACTAGTATGACAGGTATATAATAATCATCATCGACTAAAGCTTAAAACACACTAGTCCTTCACATACGACGTATGCCACGCGACTTGGGAAACAGCGACACACTGGTCCTACGTCTTACGACGTCTGACGTTTATGTTGTCTACGTGCTATGACACTTTAAACGTGTGTGACAGCGTCGTACGCGTGGGATAGCATGGGAACACGCGAGTCTCGGTGACGCGTAAGTCAGCGTGGGGTATGACCAGTGTGTTCGTTACCATACAAATTGTATAGGCTGGTTCAGATGTCATAATGCGTGTTGTACATCGCATGTGAAGGATGAGTTTGACTGTCCCTTAAGCCTGTTCCCGACTCAGTAGGGGTCGGGTTTCTAGTCTAACAGCGAAGTGACTGAAATTTGAGAATTTCCATACTGCCGTTTCAGTTATCTATATATTTAATACGACAATTTGTGTGTCTGTCTGTCTGTCCGTCCGTCGCGTTTTTCAATTTACATTAATTTTTTTTTATATTTGAGGCGATACAAAGTTCGCTGGGATAACTAATTTGACTAATTTGAAGCCGGTTTTTGTGTTTTTAGGATTTTGTACCCAAAGGGGAAAACGGGAACCCTATTACTAAGACTCCGCTGTCCGTTCGTCTGTCACCAAGCTGTATCTATCATGATAGAAAATTCAAAATTTTCAGATTTAATTCTGTTGCCGCTATAAAAAAATACTCAAAAAAAAACAATGTAATAAAAATTTAAGGGACTTTCATACAAAAACGTGATTTTATGCCGTTGTGGTACGAAACCCTTTGTAAGCGAGCTCGACTCGCATTTGGCCGGTTTTTAGAGTTATCGAAAAAAAATCGAAAATCTCTTATATAACAGTAATGTCCGTCCGTCCGTCCGTGAACAACTTTCAACTCGAGAACGGTAAGAGCTTGAAACTCAGTGTAAACGCCAATCGACTTAGCATAGTCGAAAACCCCCCAAAATGAACTTGATCTTTGACCTCTGATCTCAAGGTCAAGGTCAAACCGAGGTCAAATCGAGAACGGTAATAGTTAGAGACTCAAGACCAGCTGCAATCAACTCAACATGGTCAAAGACCTCTAAAATGAACTGATGTTGAACTTCATGTCATGTGACATTTTTTAGATTTTATGAAAAAACTTTTGCAAACTTTAACATATATGGCAAATTTTTGCCATATTTTTAACTTGTTTTTGTTCAAAATTCCATTCCTGGACCATTGAGTTTGACTGTACCTACCTACTTTCTAATCTTATCTCCCTGTTAGCGATAACTTGTTGTGTACCTAAATCAAAATTTCTACATATTTACCAAAATCCTAATAGGTATTGTAAGTAGGTACCTTCATGGCAGATATCTGTAATATTAGGTTCGGGAATTATTATAACTTTATATTATAATATATAATATAATTGTGCCCTTAGCTGTGGAGACCTAGGGCAGTTGGGGCTCCGAAGCCAAGAGTTTTGTCACGGAGTTAGGACGTAGAATTAGGGAGAGGTCCGGTGAGACTCGCTCTGGGTCTTTCCTGGTGCAAAGATTGTCCATTGCCATTCAGCGGGGCAATGCTGCCAGCATCATCGGCACAATTGCACCAGGAACGATGCAGGACGTATATTTGTGACATTTTTTTTATTTCTGACTTATTAATTGTTTGTTTTTGTATATTTATTAATAATTTTATAAGCTTGACATGTGCACTGACATTTTTAAATAAAAATTGCAAAATAAAAATAAAAAATACTAGTTATCACGGCGAAATTTGTATCGCCTCAAATATATAAAAAAAATTATATTTAAAAAAAAAAACAAAGAATATTTTAATATTTCATGCAAATGTATGTAAATTGAAAAACGCGACGGACGGACAGACAGACAAATTGTCGTATTAAATATATAGATATAAAGAGGGGTATTAGTACACGAGTAGGTTTTAATCCTACAAATGTTTTATTACCTTGTTAAATGCAGTTACATATACTACTGTATCTTATCTCATAAGTTTAGGCATTTTGACAAACACAAACTTGAAGAAGTTATCGACAATATGTCGGCAAATCTCGACAATGCGGTATGGCCGACGGACAGCCTGTTATTGCAAGTAGTATTTTATCATAATGAGCTATGAACTATGAACTGTGTTTAAAAAATTTATTTTTGTGTTTCAAAGCAATGACTTTGCTTAAACTGGTCTAATATAATAAGATAAAAAAAAACTAACTATAATATTAAGATAGCAATTATAAACAGATCACAAAAACTGATGTCATCGCAGGACTCGAACTCACGGCCTTTCCTTTACATGGGGAATGCTCTGACCACTGAGGTACGATGACCAATACCAACGACATTCAAGTTTTGCTTCCCATCACAAATTCTACTCGTATTAATAGAGAGTCCTGCCTCATAAAAATATTTTTTTTTTATAGTAGGTACCGCTGTCTGTCGAATACATAGGCTTGTCAATGAAATCACAATTCGAATTTTCCGACATGAATAGATAAAAAAAATCTTATGCCATTCTTGACGTTATCATAATCCTAAGTCAATTGCTGCTTACAGGCAAAGGCACTCATTCTATTAATCGTATGAAGAGTTACCTTATCTAACGATTCAACCAGTGAATTGGTTGATAGGATAATCCCAAAAAATCCTTACATTAAGTGTGAAAGATTATTCACTTGAGATTAAAGTTTAATTTTGCCTTTCATGATAATTTATTGGCTATTGAACTCTCATAACTCGTCATAACATACCTATTCAAAATTACAATATTGCTGTTTATTTATATTCAATTCATTCGGCCATTTTGGACGTAACCCATTATATGTGCCCAGTGACGCCAATAGGCTTGCCCCCTATTACGTGGAACTAAAAATACTGGCAAATTGTGGGTGTATAATGCACCTCTGCCTACCCCTTCGGGATATACGCGTGATATGTATCTGTCTGTCAATTGCAGATATTCTATTTAGTGAGTAGCACCTCAAAATAAAACTAGGTATGCACTACATTCTGCTGTTGCAATAATTGAGCTGAGTTTGTGGATCGGGGTCGAACTCCTAAACGACTGGACCGATCTTTATGAATTCAGATATATGCACTCACTCACGGTGATGGTCACTATGACCGTGCCAAATTTCAAAGTAATCGGTCCAGTCGTTTAGGAGGAGTTCGATCCGAAACGAAATACAAGAGTCGCCTAAGAAAGAGCTTCGCTTCGCTCAGCTCAATTACTTGCAAAGTGTGGCTGTGTAATGCAACTCTGATTACCTCTTCGGGGATATAATTATGCGCGATGTATGTGTGTCTGTCTGTGTTTAAAATAATGTTCTCGAAATTAATAGACCTTTACATATGTATGTACACAGCGCATTGACAATGAGGTTTAAAAAGTAAATACAATTCCTATTCAAAATAAGTCTAGGTTCCTAAGTACTTTATTTGAGTAGATAGTATGATAGTAGGTACATAGATATTGACTGCTTCGGTGGCGTGGTCAGTAGTGCATCCGCTTACGACGCCAGAGTCTCGGGTTCGATTCCCGTTCGGGACAAACTTTGTGTGATGACATATACGTTTGTACCGAAGTCTGGATGTTTCCTATGTATAATATGTATGTATTTTACAAAAAAAAATGTATATAAGTATTTATATCATTTATCTAGTACTCATATCACATGCTCTGCTTAGTTTGGGACTAGATGGCGTTGTGTGAATTGTCCTAACATATTTATTTATTTATAGTACCATTAAAATCTGTTTTAATGCAGTATCTATATAATCACAGCAAGTACCTACTTACCACTTAATATTAAATGAGTATTGGGTCAGATTGTTTACTATCGAACTTATCAAAAGCCGCGCGCTTTGGTTGATTGATAAAAAAGTACTAATGATAGGTACTAGGTCGAATGAACGGCCATCTTGTTATCTATGTTTTTTTTTAATTTCGATGTACGTGAGATAGCAACAATGTTGGTTGTTAATTGACAATCCCAGTGAACATTAATTAGCGGTTGGTCAATATCAAATGAACTATTAACTAACATAGCATGATGTTGATTTAATTTGAACTTGAAAGGGTCCCGACAAAGTGGCCCAAGTCGATCTTACCAGCAAATGGTGCGCTGAGGCGTCACTAACATGTGTGAATCGAGTTATTAACAGTTTTTTTAATTGGAGGTGGTACGAAGTTCGCCGGGACAGGTAGTGAACAATATCGCAATTGCAGTGGCCCGGTATGAGTATGGGACTGCCTGAGGTACAAGTTCTATCCCGAGTCGAATCAAATATTTGTGTGATCCACAAATGTTTGTTTCGAATATTGAAGCGTTTTTTTATGTAGGTATATAAATATTTTGAAAGTACCTACCCAATGTCATCATTAACCGAACCTTTTTCCAACTCAGTTGGGGTCGGCTTTCCAGTCTAATTGCGATTCGGCTGAACTTCGATATTTTCCGTGAAGCGACTGCCATCTGGCCTCCACAACCCATGGGCGATATCAAAGTTGTGTTGTTAGACCGGTCGGACTTTTGATTTAAAGCTCCAACTACCCCTAACGACTGCCACAGAAGTTCGTGTGACAACCGGGACCGATGGCTTAACGTGCTCTCCGAGGCACGGAGGGGCTCTCAGTGTCTTATGAAATGGTCACCCATCCTAAGACATGTGTTAACATTGTCGGTTACCATAAGACCACGAGCCCCCTAAAGGAACCCTATGCATTTAGAAAGAAATAAGTATGTTTATCAGTCGTCTAGATCCTATAGCACAAGCGTGTATTAGCTTAATTGGCTCTAGATTACGTTGTGTGAGAATGTCAAAAAAATAAATTTATCATAAAATTTTATTTAAAAAAAAAATTGTTAATTTGTGATGACCAACCTTAGAATTATAGATCAACAGGAAGTGCACTCGTTATTACCTTTGTGTAATAGCCAGTGAGCCTTGTTCAGAGTAAGAATGACGTACTTAAGTATACTTATACTGGTGTTCACGTAAAAAGAATGCTGGGCGAGTGTGGGAGGGGTGTGTTTGCGTATTGGTATTCGAACTCGCTCTTACTCGCTGTAAAGTCTAGTTCGCAATGCTTTAGTAATTTAGTAGAGTAGCTAGCGTGTAATTTAGTGGCTAAACTACACGCTACTACACAGAAATCGTTCGCATTACGGTTTAGTACAGTACACAAGTGAGTGGTGGCGGCCACTAATGAACTCGACTAACTAACAGTTTCGGACTTGTTTAGCCGGTGAACCAATGAGCACAGATGCGTGTTGGGAGGCGCTACTCGCCCGAAAAAATAGAGTAAAATGGATCGACTCGACTAAATCATTTACTAAAAGACTCGAATTTTTGTAGTTCGCACATATTTAGCTACTAAATTACTCGCTACTCTTCTAAATTACTAGCCTAATCCGAACTAGGCTTTACCGCCATATAGATCGATAAATCGTCTACTGCGCAGGTTGAAGGTCAGCGTTGTTTTTATGTGACGCGGGCTATACCTAGGGATATCTATTATAGCCCACAATGCGAATACTCGTTTAACCTTGAGCTGAATATTTTGCTATAGAGGTGAGTATTGTTAGCGAAGTTTTATAACAAGTTCTATTTTTAAACTTACGACTAAAGGGGATCCTTCCACCAATGAAATCACGTAGGTATAGGTACGTATAGTGGTTCTATTTGCTTAATGTACTTCGTATCTTTTCGTATCGACATCATAATAATGCTTCGGCTTTCGTCGGATATCCATCGGTTTGGAAGTATACAAAGTTGTTAATACCACTTTTTTTATTAAACCACTTATATTTTGTACGTGTTATTTAAACAGGGAAATAATTTTACAGCTCTATACAGTTACACACCTAACTCAAAACAAAACAATAAACTACGTAGTTCTAAATTCAAGTAAAATTTTAGTTTTCAGATGATAAATCTAATAATTTGTTGTCATGGATATTAATCTTCGGTTCCGTTCGGAAAAATGCCAATTGCCGAGGGCTATTAAGAAAATAGAAGCATTGTACTTACCTAAAGGTTTTCTTGTGATGTTAGTTATGTTATTATTACCACTGACCATCGATCCAAATGGAGTGAACATCTTAGAAAATTTATGGAGATCCATGTGTTAAGTCCAAATGGACGTCGATTGAGAGGAGGCGACCGTCCATGGATGAAAGCCAAATAGTCGTGTCGTCAGTGGATGGCTTAAGAGGGCACCTCAGAGCAACAATCTACTTCTACGTTTATATAGAGCGTTAGTAACCAGTCTGCACTATTAATAACCGCACATTAGAACAGTCTAACAACTTTCCCAGTTTAAGTTGTCAATTATATTATCATCAACATGAGAAAAAAACAATGCCACCCGCCCTCTATAGTATTAAGTATTTATCAATGCCAGTATAGTCAAATGACCTTCGCCTGTTCCAATGGAGCAATTTTTAAAACAACAATTATTAAAACTTGATTTACACCCATAAAATTAAAAAATATGACGTATGAAGTATGTTAAGCAGATACGTCACGATGTAGGGTATGATAGGTTAGGACCTACGTCACGTTAACACAATAATTTAAAAACAAGTTGTTGAATTAAGGAAACTGTGTCAGGCAGGAATACCGGTCGTTAATGGAACGGGAATTTAAAGTTCATATTTCAAACTAGCTGTTGCCTGCAGCTCCGCCTGCGTTTTATAGTTTTCTTGATCACCAGTTACTGATTTACTATGCATAGCTGTTGCCCGCAGCTCCGCCTGCGTGGTACTTTAGATCGACATAACTTTTTTATTTATGAACCGATTGAAATAAAACAAACCTTAAATTATGTTTAATAAACCACAACGCATTACTAAAAACCGCATTGAGACAAACAAACAAAACCATTGTTTTGGGTGCTATAAATACTGTTGCGTTCATAAAGCCCCCTACAACAATTTCTCTATTATATCTTCGATGTACAGACATCGACCACTTACAATTTTATTATATGTATTGATTTAGAACACCTGTTTGATATTTTTAAATCAAGGTTAATCAGTGAAATAGCTCAGGAACTCAGTATTCTAGTTACCTAGTACAGTACTATTCCATATTCTGTGCTAGTAGGTACTTTCCAAGTAGGTACTTCCGAAGTAGGTACTTCCAAGCTACCTAAATTAATGGAGGTCTTCTGTGCGTCAAACCGTGACATTGCCTCATAAATTGGTTAATAAACCCACACAGTAACTATAAAGTAACTACTTGCATCTAATCTAATGAAATTAACCAATAATTGATTGGCAATTGACACATTGACACACGCAGGTACCTATGTCAATGTCATAGGTACTTCCTGTTTGTTGTCAATAAGTGGTTCTAGACAGATAGGTGCCATTTCAACTGCAATTTTGCAGTTTGAATGCCGTTAGAGCGACTGCAATCTAAAGCATCCAATACACGATTTAACTTTGATCTGAACGGTGGTTTAAAACCAACAGTGTTCTATTGAATACTATTGGTTTTAAACCGTGTAGCCAGCAAAGCACTCGGTATAATACCACGTTTACAACCGCGTTTGCAATTGTGTATTTATCCCTGTGCAGCGCGATTGTAGCTTGATTGAGGTTACTGTCTAGTAGGATAACACTGTATTTCAACTTGCAGCAGCAAGCAGTCGTTGGACTGCACGCTAACTGCTCACTGACTTGTCGGAGCCTCTTCAGTTGATCAGCAGGTGCAGCACTAGTATGTAAGGTTCACTAAGGTCTTGGTGGGAAATCTGTTTATTTATTTATTGTTGAATACCTACCTAAGTATTGTAAAATATCAGTAGCAACATTTTGGGATTATATGTATTGGTTTCAATGTTATACCTATTGTCGTTGTTATTGTATTGTGATATACTTAGTCGTCTGAAGACAACGGATGATAGCGACATCTATACCACCAAGAAAAAGAAAAGTGTACAGGGTATTATGGTTCCTCATTGTCCATTTCATCAAAATTTCAAAATAATGCAGATAATGCATAGACACTTTTTTAAATTTTCACAAAACAGAAATAACACAGATGACATTGACTAGTATTTTTTTTTTTCAGGTTAAAATAGCCCTATACAACGTCTCCAGGGACTTGGGTTTTTGCGGAGCGCGTATCTGGAGGCGGGTTACTACTGGCGCTGGGCAAAAATCCAGGCCCAAACGCTAAATTGCAATATCGAACAACGTTTCCTTGTCCCGCACCGCGAACTAGTTCAGAGTAACTAGTTCTTCTGTGCGGGAAAAATCAAGCATTACCTTGACATTGGCGAAATCATCGATAAATATCGATGGAGCCACGGTTTTGAAAAAAGAAGAAGAGCGTCTCCAGACTGTATAAAAGGGTTGCGTAAAATACAATACAAATTATACAACCGTCGTTATAACAGGCGTATAACACGAGAGTATCAAATGGCGTTTATTGGTCAAGTTTTAGTTATAACTCTGTTATATGTAGTGTGTAAATGATTATTAGTAAGACCGTAAGTGTACATTTACACACATTTAAAATACAGCGAGTAATATACCTATGCACCTATAGGTAGGTAGTTCCTATGTACCTATATCATTAGGTAGGTACTTCTCGATACGGACAGCTTCTACCGACCTAAATACCTATTACTTTTATTTAGTTGTGGCTTAAAGGTCTTGAAACCAAGCCATAAAAAAACTTGTTAAAGCTAAAGATCTCATCAAAGGTTAAAACTACCTACCTCATGCTTAAATATTATAATACACTCACACTCACAGTTTATATATCGACGATTTTTACACTTGAGAGGTATTTAGATAATAAATATGTTTTAGGTATACATCACGGCGCATTATTATCAACTTCGATTATACATAAATATCATATTTCTATATATTTATTACTTTAACTGATACCCGTTGACACGTGCCCGTTTTTGCATTTCAGCATAGTTGGGAACACGAGTGCGCCCTCAATATATATTAAAATGCATGTTTATCGTAAATACCTAATTGATTAATTAATTGTTTGGGTACCATGACATCAAAGTGCAGGTTAAAACGGTTAAAAGCAATAAATGAGCTATTTTATTAGAAACTAGGTAGGTAGGTACCTACACCCGTGTGACTTACTTTTCTCGTTCCCAATTTCCCACGGGAACCCATAAACGGGATAAAATGTAGGTAGCCTATGCCACTCCGGGATAATGTGGCTACAGAATTTCTAATTCAATTTTCGGGTAGGTAGTTATGGAGCCTATTATGAGCAAATAAAAAAACATACAAATATAGTCAGAAGTATCGATTAGGATTTATAAACCTTTCAATGGATGAATTAGTAACATAATATCATAGCGTAACGTATAATTATATATTTTTAGAAGCACATAAGCTATACTTTAGTTATATATTAATTAATTAAAATTATAATTAAACATTGACATGGATACATGAAAAAGAAAACGAAACAATAAAATACTCACCAAAAATAATAAACTGTCAAAATATAAAACAAATAAAAACACAACACTGGCCACCAAAAAAAAAACAAATGTCAAAGTAGAACAGTTTTTTTTATTATATAATGTCAAATGGTTTGGCGCGCTCGCGACCTATCTCGCTCGGTCTGGCGAGGAACGCGTTATTACGGTGCGTGTTTTCAGTGTACTGTCATATAGGTTGTGGCCGAATTTAAATATACCGTACACCTACGTAAATAGTGCGTATACTATCAACGGCAAGCCACTGAGAACAGTGAGTAGGTACCTACTATATTCATTATCGATCAATATTTTTCCTTAAATACGGTAGCAGATAAAACGCTCGTTTTCAGAATTAGTACCTATAAGTACGTACAAAAATTGAATATAATAATAATATGCACACACAAACACGTCTATTTCTACGAAATAGTACACAGAGGCATGTTATATGCCCACTTTTCATCATTAATTATGAGTCCCACGTAATTAGAGGCGAGCCTATTGCCGCTATTTGGGAACTGGCTAACACTAGCTTGTTTGTCAGAGCCTAGATAGAGATTAAGGCTTTGTTTCATCAAAAGTGTATGGTAGGAAAAAAAAGCCATATTTATTATACCTAAGCATTCCACGAGGAGCTGCTGGCATCTGCTAGTTGTATTACCCATACTTCGGTATGGAGTGCATAAATAAATGTATTATTATTCATTTAGTCATTGTCTTTGCGCATTTTTCAAGTAAATGACGCGATGTAGGGTCAGGCGCACCGTAAAGTTCGGAGTCTAAAGTCACGTTACTGTTGACTATTGTTGACTGATATTTACGTCTTTGAGATTTTTTGATGATTGATTTATTAAATACCTAGTAGATTACGGACCAACCAATCAAATCAACAGGTTCCTTAGGAAGAGTTATGACCGTTTGAAGGGTGTACCTAATTATTTGAATGTAGGTAGGTACTTTCTTAAATCGATAATTTACTCATCTCATCTACCGAGGCTTTTCTCAACCCAGTTTGGGTCGGCTTTACAGTCTAACTGTGATGCGGCTGAACTTCAACATTTTCAACTACCCGCCACATAATTTGTTATGTTCGTATGAGAACTGGGACCGACATACACGGTTTAAAACGGCTGTTTTAAACCGTTTAGCCTTCATACAGTTGCTACGTAGAACCGGTAGCCTACTTTAGTTCAAATAAAGCGAGACTGATCCTTGTGATCGTATTACAAACGGTTTGTAAACAAGTTTGATGGACCTTGTCTAAAGCGAGTGTCACGATGGATGTTAGTATTCCATAACAATGGTGTGAGTTCTAAACACCCATACCATATGAAACAGTATAATGTACGGTTTATGCAGGCCAGTACCCAGAATCGGAGAGCGTACATGAAGATAGTTATGAAAGTGGAAGAAGCGAAATAAGTATGCCAGGATCGTAGCAAGTGGAATTCCATAGTCTCTGCCTACCCCCATGGGAAACAGGCGTATGTATGTATGTTGTAGCTCCGTCTGCGAAGAACGCGCTAATCTCAGGAACTACTAGTTCGAATTAAAAATTCTTAATGTATTCAATAGCCTATTTGTGTCGATAAAGGCACGCTACTGCCAATAGGAGCGGAACAGCAATGAAAAATATTGCCAAATCTTGATCAAGAACGAAGTGGCGGGCGTCCGCTAAGGTTATATTATGGCGATAACTTTTCCTGTCATCCGATTTTAATGAAACAAAGTTTTATTATGTTGCATTTATGAGTTTAATCTAATTGTGAAAACAACAAGAACATTTTAAACGCCTGTCAAAACTGATATTGCAACAATATACAGCAGACATCCCACGTTTAATAGGTACGCAGTTAAATTAATATTGTTGTCTAGGAGTAGGCGCCTTGCAATGATGTCGACATCACTGTGCCGCATGACGCTAATCTCGTGAAAGCAGAAAAAGATAAATAAATAAAATATTTGGACTTTAGCTCACGAGATTGTCGACATGTGAGATGTGGATTCGGCTATTATTGTACTGATAGTCGTATCTGCACATAGTTTAATAGCCAAGAGCCTCGATCACCACCTACAGAGGCTCGTGTTAGGCAGCTGGATCGAGAGTTACATATCCTGTTTATTATGGTCTTATAATATAGCCCTTCGTATAAGAGTGATTCGCTACAAATCGGGAACTTTTGTTTCTCAGGGCAAGTTTCAAGTAGGAAGTGAAGGTAAGTAGGAAAGAGGCTTTAACAAATATTTATATCCAAAACGTTATACAACAAAATAACTGTCGACATGTAGGCGTAACTAGGTATTCGCTGGAACGCGGGCGGTTGCATCGAAATAATAAAGACGGAGCTAGCGGAATCTTAACCTACTACCTAACCTAAGCTAAAAAAAAGAAAAGAAAAACATCATTTTTCAATAATGGCGCGAGCCAACAATTAACTTTCAAATGCTGCATTTCTAAATTTAAATTTCGCGCGTGAGGGAACAATATTTTTTTTTGCACTGTCAAAGGCATGTTTCTTTAATGCTTAATAACTCAAAAACTATAAGAGCCACATACACCAAAAACTATACAACAAACAGGCTTATGTTATATCTTTATGCCAAATTTCAAGTTGATAGGTTAAGAGATGCGCCCGCTATCGTGTCGCATACATTCTTGATTGAGCCCATCGTTGTGAAGACTCCGCAAGCTCCATCTTAATAATAGCTTCTGTATACCCCCACAGGGATATAGTCTGTGTGATACAAAATAATAACAAAACGATATAAACAAACATTATATTTATTTAATTCTTAAAAACTAAGCACCAGCAGTGATAGCCAAATTCTGGCTACAATTAATTTTCACATTTATATTGACACAAGCCAGTTGGGTCACAAAGAATTTGAATATATACGGTATCGCTACAGATACTAGTTGCCCTTCACCGCAAAGACGGCACGTCTCCTTGCTAGAGTCACTTCTGCCAATAATAGGGCCCAAAAGGGTCCCACATTTTGAGCACAATGTTGCCTGGGGAAAAAAAAAATTCTAAATTAAAACACTAAAATGTCGGTAGGTTACTTTTTAAATGTGGCGGGAAATTCAAATTTCGAATAGAGTTGACTTATAACCGGGGACTTGGATTTTTGGGGAGCGCGTGGCTGGTAGCCTTTTAGATTAACTCTGGCGCTGGGCAAAAATCCAGGCCCAAACGCTCAATTGCAATACCGAACAACGTTTCCTTGTCCCGCACCGCGAACTAGTTCAGAGTAACAAGTTCTTCTGTGCGGGAAAAATCAAGCATTACCTTGACATTGGCGAAATCATCGATGAACATCGATGGAGCTACGTTTTTAAAAAAAAGAAGATGAAGACTTATAACCAGTCAGTGTCTAATGGACACGATCATTACAACTTCTAAAACGTAGGCAGATCGGTTGAGTCGCGGATTAATCCCGCATCTTTGGGGTTTTATCTCGCGTCTGTGAGTGAATTCTTCTAGCTTGCTTCTGTAAGGACCGTCCTCAAACCACGATCATGAAGGTCGATAGTCTTGGGCGTGGATGAGTCTGCGGGGAGGGTACGCTCGTAGAAGGATAAGACCAAGAGCGCAGGATACCATGAGTGGCCTCTAGCTAGAGAATATCCATGCCTAGACCCCATCTCTCCCAGTCTCACACCGCCTTTAGCGATCAGTAACTCACCTCAGTCTTATCGGAACAGTGGAACAGCCTGTCGTGCAGTATGAAGGCGGCCCCGTGCGAGGCTAGAGCGTCCCGTTCCATCTCTCCTAGTCTCACACCGCCTTTAGTGATCAGTAACTCACCTCAGTCTTATCGGAACAGTGGAACAGCCTGTCGTGAGTATGAAGGCGGCCCCGTGCGAGGCTAGAGCGTCCCGTTCCATCTCTCCTAGTCTCACACCGCCTTTAGCGATCAGTAACTCACCTCAGTCTTATCGGAACAGTGGAACAGCCTGTCGTGCAGTATGAAGGCGGCCCCGTGCGAGGCTAGAGCGTCCCGTTCCATCTCTCCTAGTCTCACACCGCCTTTAGCGATCAGTAACTCACCTCAGTCTTATCGGAACAGTGGAACAGCCTGTCGTGCAGTATGAAGGCGGCCCCGTGCGAGGCTAGAGCGTCCCGTTCCATCTCTCCTAGTCTCACACCGCCTTTAGCGATCAGTAACTCACCTCAGTCTTATCGGAACAGTGGAACAGCCTGTCGTGCAGTATGAAGGCGGCCCCGTGCGAGGCTAGAGCGTCCCGTTCCATCTCTCCCAGTCTCACGCCGCCTTTAGCGATCAGTAACTCACCTCAGTCTTATCGGAACAGTGGAACAGCCTGTAGTGCAGTATGAAGGCGGCCCCGTGCGAGGCTAGAGCGTCCCGTTCCATCTCTCCTAGTCTCACACCGCCTTTAGCGATCAGTAACTCACCTCAGTCTTATCGGAACAGTGGAACAGCCTGTCGTGCAGTATGAAGGCGGCCCCGTGCGAGGCTAGAGCGTCCCGTTCCATCTCTCCTAGTCTCACACCGCCTTTAGCGATCAGTAACTCACCTCAGTCTTATCGGAACAGTGGAACAGCCTGTCGTGCAGTATGAAGGCGGCCCCGTGCGAGGCTAGAGCGTCCCGTTCCATCTCTCCTAGTCTCACACCGCCTTTAGCGATCAGTAACTCACCTCAGTCTTATCGGAACAGTGGAACAGCCTGTCGTGCAGTATGAAGGCGGCCCCGTGCGAGGCTAGAGCGTCCCGTTCCATCTCTCCTAGTCTCACACCGCCTTTAGCGATCAGTAACTCACCTCAGTCTTATCGGAACAGTGGAACAGCCTGTCGTGCAGTATGAAGGCGGCCCCGTGCGAGGCTAGAGCGTCCCGTTCCATCTCTCCCAGTCTCACGCCACCGCCGCGTCGACGCCCTTTCACTGGCTGACGGGTTAGTGCGTCTACTGCACCCGTCGTACGTACCTATAGACAATCACATTTTTTTTTGACAGCGAGAAAAATGGGAGCAAAAAGACTAATTCTTAAGGGCCCATATACGGTACGATTCATCGTTACGATCCGTCGCTTCAGACCAATCGAAACGACTGATCTGTTGCCGCTCATACACGAAGCGATTGGTCGTTACGATCGATCATTTATTCATTTGCAATGGAACGATAAAGACATGCTCAAAAATTCAATACATGCCCTGTAAAATGGAAAACGTATTCTTTTCTCGTCTGTGGCGGTAACTTTGATTGTGTTACAAAAAAAAAAAAACAAGAAAACCTAGAAAAGTGTGGGTTAAGAAATGGCTATTAAAGCGAAATTAGTATTCGCATGTAAATATTTTAAATGAATTAAGGTTCCACCCAAAAGATTGACACAACTATACACGAGAATGACGGACTATAGGTACCTAAAATGATTGAAACTAGAATCACCTAAAATACAGAAACCCTCGTTCGTATTTGATTTTAGATTTTTGTTGCGATCTCCAATGTCGTCTGCGATCAAGTAAATCGTTAACGATCGTAACATGTATTACAGATCCGTCGTTTCGATCGGTCTAAAGCGACGGATCGTAACGACAATTGAAAATTATTATTGACGTGAATACATCTTGAAAATTGCTTCAGTTGGGAATCAATTAAAAAAAAAACGAATGAAAACTCGAGGGATATATTTTGCTGAGTGTTAAGGGTCGTGCGATTTAGTAGAAATCGTCACGTTACGCTTATCAGTGGTTCCCGACCGTTGGTTCGCAGAAGCCAAAATATGGTACGCTTTTTTTTTTAATTTAGCGTCGGCGTCGTTAGTAAAACGAAAAGTAACCCAAAGCCAGGTTGGGTTGCGTTGCAGTTGCGTAAAGAACTTGGTTCTTGACGGGGGTCCCCCCACCGCATTACTTTTTTTTTTACGTGATCAATTTTGAAATATTAAAAAAAATATTGTAAGCTACTACTTCCCAAGTCCCATTCCGACAATTATTTGGCCCCATTTCGGTAATTTGAAGTCGATTGTGTTTTTCATGTTTAATATCTTCTATTCTATCCATCTTTCTTACCTGCCACTTATCCGAAACCATATGCCTAAGCCTCTGATAATGTATGACACCAAAAAATATGTCAGCTGTCATCTCCCGACCGTCTGTACCACTGTACATCCTCTCTGTACCATAGTAATTATATCCAGAAGCTTCTAACAGACGGCCAAAGTAATTTATTGCTGTATCTTTCTCGTTGAAACGGAACGGAGTTGCGTCGTGTACCTGAAAATATGGAAGTAATAAAATAATTAGTTTTCTACTACTAAATTACTATTCAAGGAATAGAATAGAGTATCATTTTACATGATGAACTTTATTAGATTTATTTTCACCGACCTGTTTCGCGTTTCAGCGTTATGTTATCAAAGGTGTTCTAATATATCTTCAAGCCATTTAAAAATAATAAAATATCTTTACTTAATGTGGGTACATACACATAAAGTCAAGGAGGCAGCGTAAGAAATTTACCCTAAAAATGGGGAAATTTCTTTGCTCATAAATTAATTTCCTTGGTTATTACTAATAAAGTTGTGGAATAGTGTACAAGTGTATTTGTTCATAATGTATTACTATAGGTTCCTCAAAGTGCCAACAATTGAAAGTATAAACTACAGAGTATAAATTTGGGTATCGGCTGTGGACCCAACACTACGCAAACTAAATGTAGACTAACCAGTGACTTTCCCCTAACGAATTCCGAAAGAAAAATATTAAATAAACTAGTTATTGAACATTTTGGATTCTTTAAACTCATAGTTGTGGCTAACGCATATAACTAAATACCATGCAAATCGAAAATCAGGCTGCCAGTGACCTCGGTTATTTTTCTTTCTGTAGCAATTTGCTTTGGATAGGTGCTGGAACCTCCCAAAACCAAATTGCTACATAAAGAAATCCTCTCAGGCCTGCTGGAAGAGATTCCTTTAGAGATAAGTAGTGCCCTTGTACAATGCTCACTGTTTTTTATGTTTTTCTATATTCTTAGTCTTTTGTTTGTGTGTATGTACAAAAATTATAAATAAATAAAATAAATAAAGAAAAATAAACGAGTTATTTAACGAACGAAAATTTATCAATTAAGATTCTGGCCAATGCAACGGACCGAATACCACGCAATACTAAATTCAGACTACCGTGTGTACCTTAACGAAAACGAAGCGAAGAAAATTGCTGTACTGAATTAAATAAATAAATATGTTAAGACAATTCACACGACGCTATCTAGTCTCAAACTAAGCAGAGCTTGTGATATGAGTACTAGATACACTGATATAAATACTTATATACATTTTTTGTGTAAATGCACATATTATATATAGGAAACATCCAGACTTCGGTACAAACGTATCTGTCTTCACACAAAGTTTGTTCCGACCGGGAATCGAACCTGAGACTCTGGCGTCGAAAGCGGATGCGGTGGCGTGGTCGGTAGTGTCCGGTAATTTCCGGGTTTGCTTAATTGTTCAGTTTAATCACGGACATTTATCAAACAAGGTGAAGGTAACCCGGTTCATTAAAGAAAGGAATCTAAAATGGCGGCGTGTATCATGTTCTCTCGCCCGCACACTAGTGCCGTCTATACTCACTCTCGCGCGTACCGGAAACACGCTGTCTTGACGTGCTCAGTGATCCTTTTTACCTTACCATAGAGTCTTTTCATCCCGAAAAAAAGTAGGTACTGTTTTTGATGAAAACGATAATAGATGCCGCCACGTGTCTTTCTAATTTTAAACTTTCACGCGGCAGAAGCTACTTAGAAAGTAATACGACACGGACTTGTTTTTATTATTAAAAAAAAAACTGTCTTGAAATTTTATACGCTAAGTGTACTATCTGTCAACGCAAGGACAAGCCGCCATTTAAGATTCCTTTTAGAGTTTTCGAAACGAAAATCTCTTATACAACAGTAATGTCCGTCCGTCCGTGAACCACTTTCAACTCGAGAACGGTAAGAGCTAGAGACTTAGTGTAAACGCCAATCGACTTAGCATAGTCGAAAACCCCCCAAAATGTACTTGACCTTTGACCCCTGAGGTCAAGATCAAAACGAGGTCAATTCGAGAACGGTAATAGTTAGAGAGTAGATTTTTTTTTATCTATACTTACATGTCCATGTATACTAGCCGCCTTCCCCGCCATACATTCAATCATCATAGCAATCGTCATTCTAGAAGGAAAGCCGTGAGGGTTGAACAGTATGTCCGGTACTAGACCTGACTCTGTGAACGGTAGGTCTTCGGCGGGCCATTTCTGGGAGCAGATACCTTTCTGTCCGGCCCGGGAAGCGAACTTGTCACCTACCGTTGGATTTCGCTGGAAATTTGATTTTTATAATTAATATTATAATAAAAATATATGGTGTCAGAAATCAAAAGCAGAATAACTTAAGAAGCAGGTTTATTCTCAAGGGATAAGCAAATCAGTATTTTATACAAAAGTACAAAGTTTTTTTTTTGTAAGTACCCTCAATTACTTTTAACAGTAACAATTACACCACTTGTATGTTCACAATAATTACAATAATAACTTTAACTATACCAACACATACCACGTCTATATCACCGAAGGGGTAGGCAGAGGCGCATTACACACCCACAATTTGCCAGTATTTTAAGGCCCACGTAATACGGGACAAGCCTATTTTCGTCACCGGGCACACATATAATGGGTTATGTCCAAAATGGCCGAATAAATTTAATAAAAAGTAGCAGCTACTTATATTGTAATTTTGAAAAAGAAAATTGAAATCCGTTGCCTTGCGATGAAATATTGATAAAAGGTAACAAAATCTTACGTGCCAGCCGCTGTGACACAGCCAATTAAAGTCCTGGACGTCTCGGACTATTATTTACTATACATTAACTAATCAAAACTGGGTCACATGACCGACAGCGATTCCTCTAAATACTTGTGTACGCTACGAGAGTTGGAAAACGACTGCCCAATCTATTCTCATCGTTCCGTTTATATAGGCAACAGAGAGGGGGGGCCACGTGCGAAGTTCACTCCTAGCAATGTTATATCTTCAGGTAAAATGATTAACTAGCGGACTCCCGCAGCTCCGCATACGTGGAATAGTTCTAAAGTGTCCTATTTTCGTCTCTTGAAATTTAAAAAACAAAATGTTTATTTACAATAAATTACAATATAAATAATTATATACTAAAAATATTTACATTACAAAATATCGTTTAAAAAATCCTCCACCGTCATTGCCGACTGGGAAGGTTCCCAGAATGCTGGCTGTGTTGCCACGTTGGATGGCGATACTTATTCTATGAGCCAGAAAATAGTCAGCCTTCTGGTCTTGAGAAGCATCGATTAAGCGTTTCGTCTCTGTTCTCAAAAGTATCCTTCTGTCCAGTCGTTTGAACGTGAAGAGAGTACAAACAAATAAACACACTTTCGGATTTATGGGAAAGTTTTTAATGCTTGGACCGCATAGATTCTATTCAGTTGTATGTAACATCTGTCCTGACTGTTGGAATTTTAGTTTGAATTACAGTGGTATTGGATTTTCTAGGGGCTCGTGGTCTAGTGGTAACCGACAATGTTAACATTGCAAAGGTTAAGCAACATCTAGTCGGGCCGGTCTTAGGATGGGTGACCATTTCTTAAGACACTGAGACCCCTCCGTGCCTCGGAGAGCACGTTAAGCCGTCGGTCCCGGTCGTCATACGAACATCTATGACAGTCGTTAGGGGTAGTTGGAGCCCTAAATCAAAAATCCTCGCGGTCTAACTACAGAACTTCGATATCGCCCATGGGTTGTGGAGGTCAGATGGCAGTCACTTCACGGAAAATGTCGAAGTTCAGCCGAATCGCAGTTAGACTGGAAAGCCGACCCCAACTGCGTTGGGAAAAGGCTCGGTGAATGATGGTTGGATTTTCTATTGTGTGGGACCCTCCCCTATTACGTGGGACCAACAAAATTACTGGCAAAGTGTGGGTGTGTAATGCATCTGTGGCGTGTAGGCAATCTAAACGAAGCACCTCTGACGTCATATATACGAGACGTCTAAATTATGCGAGAGTCTAGTCTAGTTTAGTTCTAGTCCCTTTTACAAGCTTCCACCAGATTCCATCGGCGCATACGCCATAAGCCACCCCTCCTTATAATTGAATTAGCCAATTAGGTATAAGCAATAAATTATAAGTACAACGAACATAGAGGTATATTATAGTCGTTCTTTTGTTTAGATCTACGCTCATCTAAACCTGTTTGTGTCGGGGATATTGTTATGATATAATTACGAATACATTTCGATAATTAAATTCATCACATCATTTACATACTGTTACCACAAGCGTTTTAATATCTCCCAACAACTACTTCACATATTAGGGAGTAATTCGATATACAGTTGATATTTTCTTCTGGATGATAAAATATATGAATCTATACTAATATTATGAAGAGGAAAGATTGAATATTTGTTAGAATTGAATAGGCTCCGAAACTACTGAACCGATTTTGAAAATTCTCATACTATACTATATCCATTTCTTTAAGCTCTCGTGACCAAATAAGTAATGATATCGATCGCATATATTTATTATATTTTTAACAAATACAACTACAACAAAAACATTCAAATATATTTTTACCTGTCGCTATAATTATTTCGTTTCATTGTCGAGTACCTACCTAAACCTACTTATTTTACAACAGCTTCGAAAATTTAAAGAAGCTTTTAAAAAAGTTGGCATTATAAATCAAGAATTAATACGTGTAATGAAATATAATATTCGTTAATAAATTTGTACAAAAGTATCCGGCAGTAGTTTAGTTTCTTACATTTTGTAAAAAAATATCGGGTCTGCTATCGTGTTACGTTTATCGATAGCTGCATCCCTATCAGTTTCTCCGACTCTGGTATAACCTTGTACGTGCGTAAGCGTCATATTTTTATAAAATAGTGCGTACATAATGTAAAAAAGACGTTCGTTCAAGTTTTCACAGGAGCTGTCATCGAGAGCTTAAAGAAATGGAAATAGTATAATATGTAGCAGCATTATCCCTGAGTGTTATACGATACTTTTTATACAGGTAATGAGTTCCCGTGGGATTCGGAACGAGGAACCTATATCACGTGAGCTAAACTGGTGATGAACTCACCTGCAGTCTCAGTACGACACAAGCTTTCTTCAACGGCCGGGAACTGAACTCCCCACAAAGTCGTACACTGTCCACAAACACTTCCTCTTTCCCGTGATATCGGGATATTACGAATTGACTCTTTTCACCGTCGTAGAAGCTGGAAGAGACATTTAACCGACTTAAAAACAGGGTGTATGTGATATCACCAAGTTCTTAGAGATGTCTAACTCACCAACAATGTTTTAGCCAAAATAAAAACACGTCAAAAATTTGGGTCTCCCTTGTTTGACCGAAAGCAATTTGACAAAAGTTCACTTCCCAAAAAATTTTTCGCATAATTTTATTTGCCAAATTATTACTTAGCAAAATAATCTATTTCTATTCACAAAAAATTGTAACGCAAACCTAATGTTTGGGAAATGAACGTTTAAAGTATAACTTGTTTACCAACTAGTACTTTTAACATTTTTTATTTAGTCAAATATTTCAGTTGACATAACAGTTTTTACACAAAATCATCGTTTCTGGCACTCGCCGGCCGCTGCCGGGGCACCGCTCGCTTCGCTCGCTCGGCTCGTGCGTAGGAGGTCACAGTTTTAACCAAATCTAACCTACCCATTTTGTTTAAAGAAGAAATTAACCTTATCTTAATAGTTGAGTTCCGGGTAACCTACTAAAAACAAATTACAATTAATATTTTTTGTCTTGACAAATCATTTCACCAAACGTTTATTGTCTGAAGATTGTTTGCTGTAATAAATCATTTGATTAAAGACCAAATGCCATAATGACATTATAGTTGGTAATATTTTGCCAAGTAAAAATTTGACCAAAATAAAAATATGCGTACTAAAATCATTCGAAATATTGCAATGGTATAAAAAAAGGTTGCTAAAATTTGTTTGGGTAACGAAATTTTGTAAAAATCTTTTCGGCAAAACGGCAGGCACCCCAAAAAATTTACACAAAAATTACCGAAATAGTACCAAATAATTGTCAGCATAGAACCAAATTAGAATGGGTCTACTTGGGAAGTAGTAGATTTTGAAAATCAGTTCACCCAATCCAAATATATGAAGGTAACAAACATAAAAAATATGTTACAGGTCACATAAGAAAGCGGTCATGAGATGTTGTGATGACAAGAGTTTTTTTGCAATGGCTCCAAGGATATACAGTAAGTTGCCAGTTCTGGATTGGGATTTAAACAGTTTTAAAATAGAACTGCTAGTTTTTTTGAAGGCATATTATTCATTGCGAGATTATTTAATTTATGCTTTTAAGTACATTTAATTTTTCATTGACATTTTATACACCTATAATTACAGACATTTATTTTTGTAATTTGATATCATTTTCGAAACTTTCACTGACATTTTATAGCTACTTAATTACATAATTATTGACATTTGTAATTCAATTTATTTTGTAATTTTTCTAATTTATTCTAATTTGTATATGACATTATTGTATCGTCCTTATAAATATTGCAAGCTCGGTGAGGCAGAGCACAGCGGAAATAGATTCCTATATTATCTAGGATAACCCTGTAATAATTTACATGTGTTCAGCAATAAATAAATAATAATAAATAAATAATTGATTGAATGAAAAAAACACTGTCGAATTGAGAACCTCCTTTCTTGGAAGTCGGTTAAAAATAGTTTACGACCGATTCTTAGATCTACTAAATATATATAAAATGACATAACAATTAATAGGTCAAGCCTTTTCGGAGGAGTTTGGAAACAAACATTGTGACACAAAAATCTATACTACTATTATAAAGAGGAAAGATTTGTATTTTTGTGTGTATGTTTGTAATGAATAGACACAAAAACTACTGCGCCGATTTCAAAAATTCTTTCACCACTGGAAAGCTACATTCACACTGAGTAACATAGGCTACTTTTTATCCCGGTAATGTGTTCCCGGAATCGGGAACAAGTAAACTAAATCACGCGAGCGGAGCTGCGAGATATACAACGTGTTTCATATTAGTGTGGTCATATTTGACCCTCGTTACACATGCGCGTTGAATTAACTATACGCAAGGACAAAATTGCAAATACAAGTTTAGTTAAAACTTTTAAGGTGTCATGTAAATTTAATTGATTTGTTCATTTAATCGATATTTTATAAACCCAACACTACCTAGGGTCAAATTTATTCGTAAGGTTCAGTCCCCTTCGATGAATCGTAGACAACTCTTATTTCATATGCTCCTGGTACAGAATACTATTTTGTAGTAATGATAGGTTGTGGACTTTAAACAACAAAAACTTACCGATTTCATTGTGCATGTCATCCTGGTAGATAGGTAGGTACTGTGTTCCACAATAAACATAACTAACTCACTCATATCACGATACTTAGATAAACATTATTGAATTTAATAAAAAATACACTTCCTACCTAAGATACTAATAAACACTAAACTAAAAAGTAGGTACTAAAGTAACGGCTCGAAATGTTCGCCGCCTTGATCAATGCACAGTTGGGTCCGTCGCATCATGCTGGCAGTTACATTACACAGCATGTCTCGAGTTACACTGCTAAATGCATCAAATATTTTAGACTCCATATCTTCACGCGTGAGACATACCGCACTGTACACTTTGTTTTTGACATAGCCCCACAAAAAAAAGTCAAGTGGTGTGAGATCTGGTGACCTCGGAGGCCCAGGTATGGGACCACCACGTCCGATCCACTGGTTAAACCGCTCATCTAAATACGCCCGTACATCTCTCGCATAATGTGCTGGCGGCGCCCCGTCTTGCTGGTACATCATATTTGTGTACAATGTTACAGGCAAGTTTTCAAGTTCGGGTTCTAAGACGTTTCTAAGGAACGCGAGGTAATTTTCACCGTTTAGCGAACTCGGTAGCACGAAAGGACCAATTAAAATATCTCCGATTATTCCCGCCCAAATGTTAACACGCCACTGATGCTGAAAGTTGTTTTCTGCAGATGCGTGTGGGTTCTGATGAGTCCATACATGTTCGTTATGCTGGTTACTGATACCAGCACGAGTAAAAGAGGCTTCATCGGTCCATAAAATACGGTTCGCGAAACTAGGGGATCGTTGTGCTTCCTCTCGGTACCACTGGCAAAAGTTGAGACGTGGTACGAAATCAGCCGGTGTCAGTTCTTGGGTGTGCCTGAAGTGGTACGGATGTTGACCATCTGCTTTTAGCACGCGCCATACTCTCAAATGATTCATTCCCAGAACAATCCCAGCGCGGCGAGTACTTGTTCTGGGATTGGATTGAAAATGCTCGAGAATACTTCTTGCTCTGGTGGTACAACAGATGGTCTGCCTTCTGAGCGGGAACCACGGAAAGAACCAGTGTCATGTAAACGGTTCACCATTTTTCGGAAGCACTCCACAGATGGTAACCGCCGCCGTTCACCTTCGAGTCTATTGTCCACAAATCTTTCTCGATAAAGGCGACGAGCTTCACGCAGACTGCCATCGGCTGCCCCGACGCAAAGTATCATTTCATAATATTCACTATTACTTAAATACGCCATGATCGATTAACACAGATTACTACGTACGCCTAATATCAAAGTTTACTTGCAACTGAAAAGAAATTAGATAGTTGTAAGTGTTGCCCAAGTCCAATGTCTTATTTCCTTGAATTACGTCATAATTTTGGTAAAAATCTAATAAAAGTACCAAGTAGGTACTTAGTTTTATTTATGAAAAAAAGCTAGTAGGTACCTAGTATAAAATAATTTAAGAGATAAATAACAACATAATTATTATTTACCATAAACACAGGATATTTCCCTAAGACCTATGAAATAAAATAAAATTGTTGAATGCCAGCGCGGCGTCGCTCGCATGATAGTATGCATGTAAATACATTTCGAAACCTGCTTAAACCCATTTTAAAAAAACCGCTTCAAGATCCGTTGCGTAGTTTTCAAGAACTAAACATACATTCAGAACAGACAGACGGAAAAAGCGACTTTCTTTATCCATGTAGTCTAAGATTAGTAATTTATTACCAATTGCTAAAATGAACGAATATCCAGCATAAAAAAAGCTAATAAAGTCCCCGTTTATGAAGAACATTGCGTTAACTTGCAACACCGGAATAATATGGTTTTTGCGGTAAAATTTACACGTGTTGTGACGTGTACGTCTTTGATATATGCCGACATCGCTACTGATACCTAGTCTCTTCAAAGCGGCTCCAATCAAAAAAGTGGGCGGTTCTCTTTGTAATTTTTAGAGGTCCTTAAGATACATATTAGTGAAACTGACACCAACACCTCCTACTTTTTCTGATATCCTCGTTCAACCATACAAGTTGCCACTTTTAGCGATAATGTTTTATGAACTTTTATGCATCACATTATCATGACGAATCGAGAACCTAAGTACCTACTCTTTTTTAAAGTCGGTCAAAAATAACCAAACACCTTGCAGATCATTTACTTCATGGTAAATGAGTCGAAAGAGAGTTCACGATATGGTAGTGCAGTGACTGGCATCCACGATCTCTCTATCCCGAAACTGAATACCTACATACTACTATACCCACCAGCGTTCTCAACAGCTACAACATAAACTTCTACACAAACAGCAGTTGTATTTTAAATATCTGTGCGGAACCAATTTATAAAAAGTGTAAATTTAAGGAAGACAAGAACATAAATGTTTCTTCTCTTTTCTTCGACAGCAAATGCGTTGCTCCTGGTATTTGAGTAGGTTGACAACAAATTACGTGTGAGTTGTGACATACACGACAATCACGTGATACATAAATTCATAGAAAAACTTCAAAAATAACTTTGAGTAGGCACTCTTTATTTTGACCCCAAGTTGTGATTCCGAAACTATTTTGTATGATAACTATTGATAAAGTAACTTTATCTGTTGGCTAAAATTTTGAGTAACAACGAGACTGTCCGAATCTATTTCACTGTTTGGCAAACCTACTTGAGGTCAAATCTAGAGTTCATTCTAATCATATGTTTATTTTGTAGTGCAGTCTTAGGGCCTCATTTCAATGAGCTATCGATAAAAAGGAAAATTTATCGACTAAGTCATTATAAGTCAATATTTTATCAAATTAATTAAAGACCCCGCGCAAATAAATCTAGAGAAGAGAAAATAACTCACCAATAAAACGGATCCTCCGGCTTAACCTTAGCACCAACAGCCGGTAATCCATCCTCATCTATAAACTTCATCAATTCCGGCTTAGTATTATCCCTGCAGAAGTATGAGGCCGTATTTTGTAGTTCTATGAAGTCAGATTTGTATACCGACCCGGCACAGAACCCGCGTTCGTACGCAGACTTGTTGATTATCATGGCGTCTTCCATGTCGTAGCCCTGAGAGAAATAATGTTATATAAAAATTTATGTAGGTACTCTCATGTCCAAAACACTCATGTTCATCGATAATTTCGCCAATGTCAAGGTAATGCTTGATAAGTTGATAGTCCCGCACAGAAGAACTAGTTATTCCTAACTAGCACCAGGTGCAGGACAAGAAACGTTGTTCGATATGAGAGTCTGGGAACCCGATTTGTGCGGAGCGCCAGAGGTAACCTAAAAAGCCACCAGCCACGCGCTCAGCAAAAATCGAACTCCGCCCAAAAACATTCGAATTATAATTTCAAAAGTTGACATTTAACGTATATGATAATGACAACAGTAAGTACTACAAAAAATTAAAACTTCATTTTATGACACAGATTTTCTATGAGATTTTCTGCATGTTCTGTATCATAAAGTAACTTTTAGTCATTATAGTACAGTCTAATAGCAGTAACAGGCTAAAGTCTGTCAACCATACCGACTTGTTATTTTTCCGCCATATTATCGATAAATTCTTTAAGTTTGTGTTTGTCAAAATGCCTAAACGGATGAGATTAGATGAAGTGTATGTAAGTGCACACAACTAGGTATAATAACACTCGTAGGAGAATATAAAGGTACTCGTCAAGGCTCGTTTCCTTAAAACCTACTCGTGTTCTAATACGCCTCTTTATGTAAAAGTTTCATTAACTACTATTAGAAGAAACTAGTCATCCCAGCGAACTTTGTATCGCCTCAAATATATATATAAAAAAAAAAAAACTTTCTTAAACTTCTACGAATATTTCATGCAAATGTATGTATTATTAATTATAATTGAAAAACGCGACGGACGGACAGACAGACAGACAAATTGTCGTATTAAATATATAGATGATCTGTCCTCTTTACCCTAGCTATATATGGTAGTATATATAGTTCAGTATATATTTATCTATGTATATATTATAGCACCCATAGTGTATTTAGGTTTATTTATTTACTTGCACTGCACACACTTATCCTTTCACTCTTACTTCTCCTCTCAGGCCTGCTGGAAGAGATTCCTTTAGGAATAAGTAGTGTCCTTGTACTATGCTCACTTTATTATTTTGTACTTCTGTTTCTTGTTTTTTTTGTGTGTATGTACAAAAATTCATCATCATCATCATTCACAGAGCCTTTTCCCAACTCAGTTGGGGTCCGATTTCCAGTCTAACTGCGATTCTGCTGAACTTAGATATTTTCCGTGAAGCGACTGCCATCTGACCTTCACAACCATGGATATCGAAGTTCTGTAGTTAGACCGCGAGGATTTTTGATTTAGGGCTCCAACTACCCCTAACGACTGCCATAGATGTTAGTATGACAACAAGCACGCAAGCAAGGCACGGAGGGGTCTCAATGTCTTAAGACATGGTCACCCATCCTAAGACCGGCCTGAGTCGATGTTGCTTAACCTTTGCAATGTGTTAACATTATCGGAAAAAAAATTATAAACAAAAAAATAAAATAAGAAAAAATATTTAGAAGAAAAGCAAACTTATTGCTTTCAAATACAGAAATATTGATTTGGTTGTAACACGATACACTGGTACCGTAGTTCGGTAGAATTCCGATAGGTGGCCCTAACGGTAACATTGATAGTGCGATCTAGAAATTATAATATGTAGCATAGATTGGATGATGTCGGTATTGGTCGTCGTAGCTCAGTGGTCAAGAGAATTCCCCTTGTTAGGTAAAGGCCGTGGGTTCGAGTCCTGCCGATGACTTTTAAGTTTTGTGTGATTTAATTTCTATCTTTCTATTTAATAGTAAGGGGCTCGTGGTCTAGTGGTAACCGACAATGTTAACACATTGCAAAGGTTAAGCAACATCGACTCAGGCCGGTCTTGGGATGGGTGACCATTTCTTAAGACATTGAGACCCCTCCGTGTGTGGAGAGCACGTTAAGCCGTCGGTCCCGGTTGTCATACTAACATCTATGGCAGTCGTTACGGGTAGTTGGAGCCTTAAATCAAAACTCCTCTCGGTCTAACTACACAACTTTGGTATCACCCATGGGTTGTGAAGGTCAGATGGCAGTCGCTTCACGGAAAATATCGAAGTTCAGCCAAATCGCAGTTAGACTGGAAAGCCGACCCCAATTGAGTTGGGAAAAGGCTCGGGGAATGATGATTTAAGAATAGTAAAAGCAAACTCATTGCTTTCAAATACAGGAATACCATTAGAGTTGGTTAAGAAAATGAAGTTAGGTAGTTTCGAAGATTGTAGAAGAATTACAAAAAACCGACCAAGAATGAGTCGGACTCTCGTACAAAGGGTTCCGTACCAAAACGGCAAAAAATCACGTTTGTTTGCGACGTAATTTTTATTTATTATATTGTTTTTTTAGTATTTATTGTTATAGCGGCTAATTTAAACTTTCTTACTATCGCGATTCACGAGATACAGCGTGGTGACAGACAGACGGACGGACAGCCGAGTCTTAGTAATAGGGTTCCCGTTCTACCCTATGGGTACGGAACCCGAAAAAAACTACAATGAAATCTTACCGTATAAGATATAACAGCAACGATAGCGTTGGTCCCACACGGAAAGTCATCTAGTCCCACGTTGTCGTAATGTGTGGGTCTAAACAGTGGCGTGGCCGGGGTTTGAAGCCGGTACAACTTGGTCTCAGCGTTCGTGCCCCACGTGTGGATGGGTGTACCCATAGTTTGTTTACCCATCTGACATTGGTACATGTTACTGGAAAGATACATACAACTTATTATTATTCTATAAATTAAAACAGGATATTTTCTAAAAGTCGAGTTGTTAAGGCAACCGCATGACTTTAAATGGCACTACTGCCACATTAAATAGCAACCCTGCCACTTTAAATGGCAACCCTGCCATGGTAATTGTTTCTACCATCTTGCCACCACGCAGACAGCATAACGCTGAAAGACGGCCGTTTATTCCACATATTATTGTTATTTCCTTTATTTTTATTATTATTTTCCTTAAGCTGTTGTTGTTTTTGTTAGTTTATATTGTAAAAGTAGAGTAATAAATGTTCTTTTCTTTCTTTCTTTCTAATTGGAAACCCTGCTACTTTAAATGGCAACCATGCCAATTTAAATGTGACTTTCTGACTTAAATGGCAACGCAACCCTGTGACTTTAAATGGTAGCCCCGCCACATTTAACGGCAATCCTGTTATTTTAAAAAGCAATCATGCCACTTTATTTATTTAGCTCTGCCACTTTAAATGGCAGTCATGCCACATTAAATGACCATCAAGTCACTTTGCATGGCAACACAGCCACCTCACATGGTGCCTTAAACGTTGTGAAAGGCCGATTTTACCAATTTAAGTGACAACCCACCCACATTATATGGTGACCTCAACCACTTTTAAAGTCAACCCTGCCATTTTAAATGGCGATTCATCCACTTTACACCGGTATCTGTATACTGTCTGAAGAGTTTGTCGACAACCAATGACATCGCAGGAAATACCAAAAAATGCGTTATATGGGTCACGTGACCGACATTTCCAGCAAATCATTGGTTATCAACTATACTCTATTTGTTTAGGTATTTAAGAAAATGTAAACTGAATGTAAAATGGTTTCTTTGACAAGGTCACTTTTCGTTTCGAATTAAAACGTGGCCAAAATAAATCATTTTAAAGCTTAAATTTTCTATTATATGTTTTGTTTTGTATATTTAACTATATTTAAAATATTAAGGGCAAATATTATTTCCGAAGCGAGGAAACAATTAATATATTAACTTTATAATCATTCCATATAAAGTAGCCTAGTCCATAACCTTACTAAATTTAAAAGTATCACAGCTCGATAGCTCGGCTACACATTTGACTGATATTTCACTTAGTCGGGTTTCATCCGTGCCAGTGTCAAAAGCACGTCAATCGCCATTTTCTTTGTTTATGTTATTTTTAAAGTCGACGCCGCCATCTCATAGGGCAGTGTAATATGAATGTACTCACCGAGGTGACTGGTTACAATCCGGCATAGGGACCAGTTGAGCCAAATTACTCATAAACGCTGTCTGAGACAACTCCATGTGCGTGGTTTTGCCTGCAATAGAACAATGATTTTTATAGCTATTTTAGGGTTTAAAACATTTTTATATGTTGAATTCCCATTTCTAATCGCTGTCGTCTGTATTAAATAAGGATGATTGGTTGCAAGAGTCCGAATAAGTCGTATTTATGACAGAACTATCTCTATTCTATTATATATTAACAAATTGTTGACAACTACGGTACTAAATGTTTACCTGTACTAGGAAACATACAACGAGAGCTCTCGTCGACAAACTTACGTAGGTACTGCGTACAAGGGATAAGGACAGAGATAATAATTGCTCGCTATCGCAATGTATCTCAGTAATGGTCCGCCGTTTTTTTTAACACACTAATAAGATAGTTTATTTTGTAATGAATATATACAAGGAACAGTAAAATACAATTACGAAAAACTTAAACAAATTACAAACTTTTTTTTTATATATATTTAGGTCGACAAATTGACGCCACCCGCCTGATGGTAAGCTGTGGCGACGTCTGGCGATTGTGGGCGACTCTCACAGTACACAGGAATACTATGGAGAGTGGCCCTCAACTTGACGACCCAGTAATGTGCCTCTTCACGCTTCGCTTAAAGAACCCAGGGTTATATGTTGGAGGAAACACGTGCGCAGGCAGGGCGTTCCAAGCCACCATCGTTCGGCAGAGAACCGAACGTTCAAAACGTTCGGTTCTCGCGAAGACGGTTTCCACGGTATGAGAGTGACCTATCTCTGCCCGGCACGCGTTGTTCGGGATCGGAAGGGAGAGGGTGGGATCAGGTTGAAGAGCTCTTCAGAACACTCACCGTGGTAAATACGGTAGAACGCGGCCAAGGAAGCGATTGTTCGGCGCTGAGCTAGCGGCTATACTATACTATCTAAAACTAAAAACTACAATAAATATATAAAGCTGGGAGACTTAGGCAGAGTGCCCTTAACACATGCAGCATTCCCGCGCTGAATTGCCAATGAGAGTCTTTGCGCGAGAAAGCTGCCTGCGCGGGGATTACCAATCTCTTCCCTCAGACGCTTTCTGAGTTCACTTGTTGACAATGGATCATCGAGTTAGTAACAATATGACTTAATCTACGAAGGGTTCGCCGATAGTCAGCGAGTATAGGTGCCTAGGACTTACTGTAGACTCGGCCTTCTCGTGGAACACGCATATTACAACGCTAAAAGATAAGCTAAGGGCAGTGCTGGTGAAATTTTACCACCTTAAGTTTGTTCTGGATAGAGGGACTTTGTATGCCGTCTACTACGCACTTGTTGATGCAATGCTTTCCTATGTGCTGACTGTTTATGGGCGTACGTTCAAGTCATATTTGGATTAAATTAAATCACTGCAAATCAGGTTTATGAAATTGTTAGTAGATGATAATACAAAACGCCGATGTAAAAGTGCTGGTTACGAACAGTTATTCATTGAATGTAAAATGCTTCCACGAATACATAAGGCTTCTTTTAGCAACGGAACAATATTGTAGTGACGAGTTTAAGACGTATAAGGCACGCCCGGTGAGAACAAACACTAACCTGTTAGAAAAACCTATTTGTCATAATTACTTCGGGGAAAGAAGGAGATGCTTTTTGGTTCCGCACATCTTTAATAGTTTGCCATCAGAAAGTTTAACGAAAAATGTCACAAAAAAGTGTTTAAAAATAAAACTAGAAACTTTCTTTTGACTTGTATAAGCAAGTAAGATAAAATTAATGTGAGGTACAAACGTAGATAGTATGAGTACAACACTCATATACACTATGCATGCTCGGTTTCTGAATGTGTCTTAGCATAGGTATATTTATACAGGGTGTCCCGAAACTCGACGTCAACCCGGGACCGGGTGAAAAGGCAAGTCATGCTGGTTGCCAGAAAAATATTAAAAAAATCTAAGTTGCATGATTTTAAAATTACAGGCATTTTAAGAAAAAGTGCAAAATTACACACCCTTGGCAGTCTTTTTACTCCTCTTGCCACAAATCTTAACTTTTTCCAACAATTTTTTTTGCTTTGTAACCCTGAATAATGCGTCTCTAAACTGTAATACCAATTTGGAAATCAGCTGCTCTATCTTTCATAACAGTAGGGCTTATTTCTAAGAAAACAACTAAAATAACAACATTACCTAGTTTTTATTGAAACGAAAAGTGCACCACGCGAGCTTGGCAAGTTATGTCAAAAGTTGGCGCATTTAGTAAGGATTCCAAAATGGTATATATAATACTTGGTAAGTTGTTGTTGCTATCGTGGGCAAAAAAACTTTTTTAGTAAATTTTAAGGGCCGATTCCAATACTGAATAAATTTAACTCACTGGCACCTGTGCTTGTCTATCATAAAAACTATGAATAAATAGTTTATACTTAGTGTGTGCATTGCAATAGACACTATTTTTTTGAGGAGCCGATGTCATTGCTGAGTAAATTTAACGCGTAAGTAACTGAGACGGAAAGAGTCACCATATCAAGTGCGAGCAAGACGGGTTTTGTAGACGCTATAGAGACTGAAACGGAGAGAGTCATTTAACCAAGTGCAAGCGAGACAGAGTGACGCCAGGTAGCCGCTATTGTACTCACATGCCCAAACACAAATCAGTACGTTACGCTCCTTCGTTTACTGCGCTTATTTTCGTATTCGTTTGTGTTGATTTCGTACTGACTACTTTTGGCTTCGTTTACTGCGCTTATTTTCGTATTCGTTTGTGTTGATTTCGTACTGACTACTTTTGGCTTCGTTTATGGCCTACCAAATCATGAGCATGTTGGAGGAAAACCCGCTAACCCGATGGAAAACGAAGTGCTTGCAGCTGTCGAAGAAGACCCAAGCACTTCAGTAAGGGCTATTGAGATAACCACCGGCGTGCCAAAAAGTATAGCCCATCGAATTTTAAAAAGGCACGAATTACACCCATACCACGTACAGCGAGTACAGACGTTACTACCCAGGGACTACCAACCTCGAATAAATTTTTGCCGTACGATGTTGGAGAGGTACAGGGATGACCCCCTTTTCTTAACAAAAATTTTATGGTCTGATGAATCAACTTTTAAAAAGGACGGCTACATGAACTCATTTACTGAGGCAGGACCGGTCCCAGTACCGATTCAAAGTCAACATGTGGACCGGAATTTTGAATGGTTAAATAATTGGTCCTTTTGAGCTGCCTAGTGCGTTGAATGGCGAGGCCTATTTGGACTTTCTACAGAACCATCTACCAAATTTACTAGAAGACGTGCCATTAAACATTTACAGAGAAATGTTGTTCCAGCAAGATGGGTGCCCAGTGCACTATGCTCGCTCAGTTCGAGAATATCTCGATGAAGAGTTTCCCGGAAGATGGATCGGACGGTCTGGTCCAATCTCGTGGCCGGCCCGTTCACCGGATTTAAATCCATTGGACTTTTTTTACTGGGGAGCAGTCAAAGAAAAAGTCTATTCAAAGGCAAATGAAAACAAATTTGAACTACGGCAAAGAATAGCCGAAGCAGCCGATTTCGTAAATAATGGACGATTCGCCCGAAAAATAGCTCAATCTCTTTTAAAGAGATATCGGGCTTTTATTGCCGCCGAAGGAAGGCATTTCGAACATTTGCTGTAATAAAAATATTTAATTGTAAATTTAATAAATAAACCTTAGTATTAAAAATTTAGTTTTAGTTTTAATTAAAATTTTACAAAAACATCGTGCCTATTCCAATGCACACACTATGAGTACTTTAAATTTAGTGAATAAGCTGTTTATTCATAGTTTTTATGATAGACAAGCACAGGTGCCAGTGAGTTAAATTTATTCAGTATTGGAATCGGCCCTTCAAATTTACTAAAAATATTTTTTTGCCCACGATAGCAGCAACAACTTACCAAGTATTATACCATTTTGGAATCCTTACTAAATGCGCCAACTTTTGACATAACTTGCCAAGCTCGCGTGGTGCACTTTTTTTTCAATAAAAACTAATAAAAACTAGGTAATGTTGTTATTTTAGTTGTTTTCTAAGAAATAAGTCCTATTGTTATGAAAAATAGAGCAGCTGATTTCCAAATTTGTATTACAGTTTAGAGACGCATTATTCAGGGTTACAAAGCAAAAAAAATTGTTGGAAAAAGTTAAGATTTGTGGCAACAGGAGTAAAAAGACTGCCACAGGGTGTGTAATTTTGCACTTTTTCTTAAAATGCCTGTAATTTTAAAATCATGCAACTTAGATTTTTTTTTATATTTTTCTGGCAACCAGCATGACTTGCCTTTTCACCCGGTCCCGGGTTGACGTCGAGTTTCGGGACACCCTGTATACTTACATATATATTTTTTTTTGTTTTTTTTTTTTTTTTTGCTACTGTGACTATATTATTGTTAAGTAATGGTATCTATTTGTAAAATTTTATAATATTATATAACGGGAGCTGCATCTGCCAACAAACTGCTATGCAGTTCGGCGGAGGTAAAGATAATTGTACTATGTGTATTTTTTTCATCTATAATCTATACCCTGCAGTTATTCTTACGAGGGCGTGCCGGGACACACGACAATAGACATTAAAGCGACCTTTGCCGATGCCGCGGAAATAACAAAAAAGAAAAGTGTCTTTGTCACCTAAATAAATAAACATCTTTACTGATTTTTACCTTTATATATCTCAGTGCTAGTGACCGCTACATCCAGGTACAGCTGCTCCATAGTCCCAATAAGCTCGAGTTGTCCGGTAGACAGGTTGATGACCGGTCGCATCATTCGAGCCTCACTGGTCATTAGAAACACGCCCGGATATTGTGAGCAGATCTGTATGTGAAAAGACATCATTTTACTATATGAATCGCAACCGATCTAGTCCGAGACTTAATTGGCTGGGACGGTGACGCCTTGCCCCCTGTTATGTGGGACTAAAAATACTGGTAAACTGTGGGTGTGTAATGCACCTCTGCCTACCCCTTCGGGATATAGACATGATTCGGGGATACAGGCGGGATAGGTGTGTGTGAGTGTATGTGTGTGTGTGTCTGTGTGTGCGTACGTGCGTATGTGTGTATGAGTGTGTGTGTGTGAGTGCGTATGTGTGAATGAATGTGTGTGTGAATGTGGGCGTGCGTGCGTATGTGTGTGTGTGTGTGTGTGTGCGTGCGTATGTGTGTATGAATGTGTGTGTGTGCGTGCGTATGTGTGTATGTATGTGTGTGTGCGTGCGTATGTGTGTATGAATGTGTGTGTGCGTGCGTATGTGTGTGTGTGTGTGTGTGTGTGAATGTGTGTGTGTGTGTGTGTGTGTGTGTGTGTGTGTGTGCGTGCGTATGTGTGTGCGTGCGTGCGTATGTGTGTGCGTGCGTGCGTGCATGCATGCGTATGTGTGTGTGTGTGAATCGCAACAAACCGGTCAAATACAACTCGCACTGGGTTCCGAAGCTTGGAGTTCTATCTTTGGGCCGAATATTGTACACACATGAATTTAATAAAAAGTAGCAGCGTCGTTTTGAAAAATTGATCCCGGATAGCAAAATCTGAACAGAGATTGAATATTGAAATCGGTCATATAGGGGCTCGTGGTCTGGTGGTAGGTTAAGCAACATCTAGTCAGGCCGGTCTTAGGATGGGTGAAAATTTCTTAAGACACTGAGACCCCGTCCGTGTCTCGGAGAGACGTTAAGCCGTCGGTCCCGGTTGTCATATTAACATCTATGGCAGTCGTTAGGGGTAGTTAGAGCCATAAATCAAAATCCTCTCGGTCTAACTACAGAACTTTGATATCGCCCATGGGTTGTGGAGGTCAGATGGCATTCGCTTCACGGAAAAGATCGAAGTTCAGCCGAATCTATCTATCTATGGAATGGGGTCTCGGGAGTCATTAAGAGATAAGCTTAAGCATATTAACATCCTTACAGTGTATTCACAGTATATTTATGAAATTTTATTGTATACCCACAAGAACAAAAGTAAATTTGTGAAAAATTGTGATAATCATAATCTAAACTTAAGAAATAAGGATAAACTGGCTGTTCCTAAATTTAGGCTTCATAAAGTGAGTAATTCTTTTGCGGGGAACTTTATTCGAATATACAATACATTGCCAACCGAAATAGCAAATTTATCTGTTAATAAATTTAAAAAACTAATAAAACGTAAATTGTGCCATAAAGCTTATTATAGTATAAATGATTTCTTAGATGACAAGGCTGCCTGGTTGTAACACGAATTGCTCCTTTCTAAATAACTCTGTATTAGATTTAAGATGAAATATTTTGGAAAAAAGCCGAACTGAGTTTCTTGAGGGCTCTTCTCAGTCTCGTTGCATTTTGGAACCCTCGGTAGAGTCACACCAACTTTTGACGAATCTAAATAATTTGCTAAAAATTTCAAAGATAATAAACGTTATTTTATTTTTATTTTTATTTTAATCGCAGTTAGACTGGAAAGTCGACCCCAACTGAGTTGAGAAAAAAAATAATGATTTGAAATCGGTCATATAGAATTTGTGAGTACGAGTATTGCAGTGACTTACCTCTTTCTTAGGAACAACAACAATTTCAGTTGTGATCGGTATATCTTCACCCTTTATCTTGAGCGTACGGAGGTAGGCAGCGGACTTGTCCACAGTATCCTCGGGGAGGTAGCCCACTAGTCGACCGTCGACTAGAACTGGGTATTTGTACACATCGCGGTCTAAAGGTGTTTGGGCTACTGAACTTATAGGTTCCATACCTGAAAAAAATATTGTTTTTTAATCAACTGAGACAAAATGTTGTCCTGCATAATTGTATTTACAATAAAAAAGTATACAAGTATTTATATCAGTTTTTGAGACTAGATGGCGTTGTGAGAATCGTCCTAATATATTTATTATTATTATTTATAAATACCTACAAATTTTATTTTTAAATAGATCGAATATATCTTACTTTTTTTTATTCATTTCTATTAAATTATAACACACTGGTCATTCACCACGCTGTCTCACGCGTCACCGCGCCAGACTCGCGTGTTCCCATGCTATCCCACGCGTACGACACTGTCACACGTTTAAAGTGTCATAGCGCGTTGATAACGTAAACGTCAGACGTCGTAAGACGTAGGACCAGTGTGTCGCTGTCTCCCACGTCGCGTAGCATATGTCGTATGTGAAGGGCCAGTGTGTTTCAAGCTTAATCCTGTGATGACACTGTAAATGTTTTGGAAACTACTCGCTGCGGTCGCTGCCGTGGTACTGTGGTACTGCGCTGCAGCATGCAATTGAGCGAAGCGACTATTTCTATTAAGGCATTTATGAATCTATAAGGATCAGGTTTTGTTCGAGACCGAATTTTGATTTACGACCCTCAAAAAAGTTATTGACATATTTTTGGTCAATAACTTTTTTGAGGGTCCTAAATCAAAATTCGGTCTCGAACGAAACCTGCTCCTGAGAATGCTTGATTTTTGGGTGAAAAAATCATGAAATTCGGTTGTTGACATATTTTTGGTCAATAACCTTTTTTGAGGGTCCTAAATCAAAATTCGGTCTCGAACAAAACCTGCTCCTGAGAATGCTTGATTTTTGAGCGAAAAAAATCATGAAAATCGGTTGTTGACATATTTTTGGTCAATAACCTTTTTTGAGGGTCCTAAATCAAAATTCGGTCTCGAACAAAACCTGCTCCTGAGAATGCTTGATTTTTGAGCGAAAAAAATCATGAAAATCGGTTGTTGACATATTTTTGGTCAATAACCTTTTTTGAGGGTCCTAAATCAAAATTCGGTCTCGAACAAAACCTGCTCCTGAGAATGCTTGATTTTTGAGCGAAAAAAATCATGAAAATCGGTTGTTGACATATTTTTGGTCAATAACCTTTTTTGAGGGTCCTAAATCAAAATTCGGTCTCGAACAAAACCTGCTCCTGAGAATGCTTGATTTTTGAGTGAAAAAAATCATGAAAATCGGTTGGGTAGTTGTCGAGAAACAATTTCACATCGAGTTGCATTTGAGTCACCTGATAAGGAGCTCCGCTCGCTAAGCTCGCTTCGCTCAATAAATAAATGTAATGAGAGTGATCTTACCGCATCGTTCCAATACTTGGGGTATATTTGCCACTTGGGTCGGGTCCGGATGCTGTGTCACCTGTAACATGAAAATTAACGGTAGAATCAAGTGTGTTGAGTATGTTCCTTTACAGACGACGGCTTTAGGAGCAAGATGTGTCAATTAACGTTTTATCCAACTTCAAAAAACGACTACTCGCTTCTCAATTCGACTGTATGTTTTTATTGTTTGTTACCCCATTACTTGCGACTGGGAACTGATTTTGGATATATCGAAAATGGTCCCACACAATGTCATCTAGCCCAAATTAAGCTAACTAGTTATCACGTCGAACTTTGTATCGCCTCAAATATAAAAAAAAAGAATATATACTTAAAATATATAAAAAAGAATATTTTAATACTTCATGCAAATGTATGGAAATTGAAAAACGTGACGGACGGATAGACAAACAGACAGACAGACAAATTGTCGTATTAAATATATAGATATAAGCTTGTCCTATGGGATCTAGACGACTGATAAACATACTTATATATTTCTAAATACATACATATTAAATAAATAAATATTTTTGTGGATCACACAATAATTTGATGCGAGCCGGACGAAAATTACATTCAGCATTTCTATACATATATAGATTGTGGTGTGCCGTAGTGGCTCTCCGAACACAATATTTAGTGACGACGAAGTGAGGGTAGTTGAACAAACCCGCACTTCACGAAGACGACGATGAGCTGAAGCCAGTCCACCCGTGACCACGGCTCTTGTAACAGGGCCGAAACGTCGGGTAATAAAGAGGTATGTATATCTATATAGAAATGGGGAATGTAATTTTTGTCCCCCCTTAGCTCTCGAGATCTGCTTATGCTCCAATGATGGTTGACCCCTCTATGGATAGTCCTCGATCTGGAGGCAAGCCAAAAAATCAAAAAAATTTGACCTAGCCCTAAGGGGTCAAAAGTTATAGGCCAAAACCTATGGCGTGGTGCGGCGCGACACAGTACTAGTATCTCAATAATCGCGTAAAGACCCGTTTGTCTTAAGCCAAGCCAACACATAGCCTATTATATGTGTGCCCAGTGACGGCAATCGGCTTACCCCCTATAACGTGGGACTAAAAACACTGGCACATAGTGGGTGTGTAATGCACATCTGCCTACCCCTTCGGGGATATATGTGTGTGTATATAGTACCTGTGCAGTACTAGTGAGATGGTTGAGCAGTCCGCAGGGCGCGCCGTCCGGCGTGTGCACGGGACACACGAAGCCCCAAGCGTCGGGCAACAGCTGGCGAGCTTCTGTTGTACGCATCTCCATGAAGAATGACCCACGATGTATTGATCTGTATCACATTCAGTACAATCTATTAAAATGGAGAAAAGCCTTTTTCTTCTCCTTCTTCTTTTAAAAATGTGTCTCCATCTCTATTCATCGATAATTTCGCCAATGTCAAGGTAATGCTTGATTAGTTGATAGTCCCGCACAGAAGAACTAGTTATTCCTAACTAGCTCCAGGTGCAGGACAAGAAACGTTGCTCGGTATGAGAGTATCTGGGAGCCCGATTTTTGCGGAGCGCCAGAGGTAACCTAAACAGCCACCTGGCACGCGCTCAGCAAAAATCGAACTCACGAGAAGCCTGTTTGATTTTTATTATTTTAAGACTATTTTGGCGTCAATGTCTATAAAATTGCATCGGGTGGCAATTCCTTCCCCAAGACCCCCCCTCCCCCCCCCCCCTCCCCCTCCCCCTCCCCATAGTCTAAAAGGCTAGCTTGAAGAATCTGAAAAAAATCATGATGGTAGTCCATATAATGAACTCTGAAAGAAAACTTTGTTAGTTTAGGAGTCATAGAACCTATGATGAAAGAAATAAATTTTGTAGAATATTAAAAAAAAAAAAGTGTGTGTGTCAGCTCCGACGCACGACTTGAGTTTACTCCTTAAGTACGAGTATCTAACCATAACAAATTAGAAAGTTGCGCACTAGAGGTGCGCACCAAAAACGTGACACGTTTTCGTTACTTGTTAGTAGGTTTTACCCCTCGGATTTTTCTCATACCGGGCGCCTTTTATATGAAAATCGATTCTTAAGGAGTAAACTCCAATAAACTCCCAAATTGAAATGCTACACTTACTTAAAATGCGACATGTATCTCATTCTGTTGATATTTTCAGCCACGATAGTCAGTCCCTTGTATTGTGCCAAGTTCACGTTGTTGGACGGAGCGTTGCCGGTAGCGAGGAAAGTCTCCATTTTTTGTTCTAAATTACCACAACTACGAAGGATTTGTTGCAGTTCGTGCTGTGGATGACGGATTTGTGTGAAAAATCATTTTAATGTTATATTTTTAACCGTTTGGAGTCTGTTTTAACTATCAAGAACGCCAGGCCCCAACAGTTACTTTTTACGTTTTAAAGAAAAGAGCCCTGGCCAGTAATTACGTGTGTTTTAATACCTAGCTATGTGCAGTGTTATACTCCACTTTATCAGATATTATATCATACGTTTAGGCATTTTCACAAACACAAACTTCAATATAGCGGCAAAACTCGAACAAGGCGGTATGGTCGAAAGGCTTTAGCATGATATTTCTAGTAGAATTTTGTATAACTGATACTATAGATTTGCAGAAAATCTCATAGAAAATCTGTAAGTATAATGAAATAACTTTTTAATTTTTTATAGTACTAGTGTCATAATCATAGGTTTTTTATTACTACGCTTTTATTAGCTTCACTTGTATGTTTGTAACCGACTCTTTTGGGTTCGATTTTGTCCTACTTTGAACGATCAGATTTAATTCAAACTTTGTACACCTGTCGAAGACCGATGACAATGCAATAATTCGATTGAAAATTAAAAAAAAATGAAAATAAAAACTAAATAAAAAAGTGTGTGTGTCAGCTCCGACGCACGACTGGAGTTTACTCCTTAAGTACGAGTATCTAACCATAACAAATTAGAAAGTTGCGCACTAGAGGTGCGCACCAAAAACGTGACACGATTTTCGTTACTTGTTATAGGTTTTACCCCTCGGATTTTTCTCATACCGGGCGCCTTATATATGAAAATCGATTCTTAAGGAGTAAACTCCAATATTTTATTGACAGATATGAGTGGAAGAATGTATCCCAAATTTCAAAAATTGATTAAATCTGTAGTTTTGAATCTTTAAAGTCACAAAAATGTATTATTTTGATTTAAAACAAACATTTACATAGTTTATTTTGCGATCTAAAGAATGTATTTAAATTGGTAACGAAAACGCTCCAATCTGTCATGGCGCCTTGGGTGATGTCACACGTTGCGAAACAAATCAAAATGTGTTTGACGAAGCTATCCTGACCAAAAACGAACGAAGTTCACTGCAGCGATTAAGCCATAAATTAGTCGTCTAATCGTAATATAAATATTCAAGCGCAAGATCGCTTATTAGTTATAGTTTTTTCACGACCAAAAGGTCAAAAGCGCCGTGAATATCATGGCGCTTACGCGTTTCCTTCAACGAATTCCAAGAACATGTCACTTGTAAGGATTATACACTATAGACTGGACACGCATAGCTTTTTACCTACGACGGAACGGAGATGGTATATGGGTTTTGTGGTGAGAGGAGGTTTGTGCAAATACATGTTGCCATTTTTCTCCAAAACTACTGATCGGATTTTGATGCAGTTTTTAGTTATGGGTTCAGATTTTATTGGTGCATGTTCTTAGATAAATGTTACGATGACAACTCACCAGGGCGCGTTGCAGCGAACATTATTTGTGAAAAGCAATGTTGCCAATTTTCTCAAAAACTAGTAGTCCGATTTTGATGCAGTTTTCAGCTATGGGTTTGAGTTAGATTGGTACAGGTTTCTAGATAGATGTTACGGTGACAACTCATCAGGGGGCACTACAGCTAACATTATTTGTGATGAAAATCAATTTTGATGCGGCTTTTTTTAGGAATGGATTTGTAGTTGATTAGTGAGGGTTCTTATACAGGTGTAACGACAGCAACCTACTAGAAGGCGCTCTTTAAGAAGTTTAAAATAAAAATCAAAATTAAAAATTTTGAAAAAACCTACGACGATTAAAAAGTAATTGAAAAAAGGATAAAATAATTTAAAAACCTCCAAAAAGTTATAAATAAATTGTGTTGGTTAGCCCTTTAACTTTCATATAGGTGCCTAGCAATATTTTGATTCAAGCGTTGTCTCGAAATGCACATCGAAATAATGCGCCAAAACTGCTTTTTGTTCAATCTACTTTTGTTAGATTTATAATAATTTAACTTTAAAATTAACAAAAAATCGTAAATTAATAAAAACGTACGAACAATTAAATTACACAGACACAACTTGAACAAGAAGTCAGTTCTTCATACATACTTACTCTATGGTGTGAGAGCGCAACCTGTGACGTCATATTTTCTGATTGGTGTTTGATGTCACGTGACTGAATGCCTAATTTTTACAAACTTATTTTCTAAAAATAATAGTAATCTTTATTCTGTCTACTAATTTATATTATTTTTTGTTGTCTATTCATTGGAAATAGTCATAAGAAACATACACCAATCCGATTTATTCTTAGTGGACACAAGCCTATTATCATTTCGATAATATCTTAAAATGCACCTCACGCTTTTTTTTACAATAATATACATTTATTTCTTATTTACACTATTCTTAATTCAAACTTATTAAAATTAATTTTCTACTTTTTAGTTGGATTCTCTATAAAAGCGTGTTTTTTTTTTAACTATTATTTATTATGTCAACTTTTGAAATCGTAGTTCGAACTTTTCGACATGTTATTAGAGAAACAACTATTTTAACATTTACTACATTTATTGGCATCTTTATACATACCGTTCCAAGAACAAGCTTGTTGGTAGTTTTTGCTTTTTTAATGATTAGAGATCTCGCGATGACTATGATCTGTTGGAGCCGTTCCTTTAGTACTTGCAGATAGAGATGACCTGCTACTAGTAATTCTTGGACCATTACTGCATCAGCACCTTCAACCTGAAATAATACATACAATGCTATAAAAAACTAGCCTGCTTCTTCAACCAGATTCACTCACCGACGCGGGACGAAACCCTACCCCAACGACGCGGGATTCTCATCCCGACCTAACCCCCGAAGAGGCCACACCGGTGGTCAAAGTCCGCCGGGCGTCACTGGATATAACTTCTGCGTGCGTACCAGAGACGCCCGGCAACGGCTTAGGGCCGCGGCCGCTCTCAAAAAAAAACACTCATTATTTCCGTGACAGCAAAATACTATCGATCTATTACCATAGCTCTCTTTTTTTTCAAAAACAAATTGACACCGCCCGCCTGTTGGTAAGCTGTGGCGACGTCTGGCGATTGTAGGCGACTCTCATAGTACTTACACAGAAATTCTATAGAAAGTGGCCCTTAACTGGACGACCTAGTGATGTGCCTCTTCACGCTCCACTTAAAGAACCCAGGGTTATATGTGGGAGGAGACACGTGCAAAGGCAGGGCGTTCCAGGCCACAAACTCAACTACTCACATTAGTGAAATGTGTTACAAAAGTGTGACAAAGTGTGTGAGTGACTGATAATGCCATAAGGCGAAACCGGTCAGGGTTTACCAAAAATAAAAATATTTGTGGAATAGTGTTCCAATTTTTTTTTTTTCAAAAACGTATTATAGATCTCTTACCTTACATTTACTCCGCACAAGATCAAAAAGCTTCTGCACCATAAACAGTAACCCATGGAACTTATCCTCGTGGTCTGTTAAATGTATCATAACACATCTTTTTATAAGAAAGTCGGCTGCGTCTAAGTCGGTCGACCAAGGCGGTAACTCGTATAACTTCGGCTTGAACATCCGACCTAGGTACGAACGACATTCTTGTGATGTATGGAGGCCCTCCTCGTGAAGTTCTCGTAGCATGTTTTGAATACAACTGTAAACAATACATTTACGTTAAAATACTACTCGCTGCGGTCGCTGCCGTGGTACTGCGCTGCAGCATGCAATTGAGCGAAGCGACTATTGTCATTGTCGTTTTGCTTTGGCTAGGCTCGTTTTGTTTTGTTTTGTTCTGAAGAGCTCTTCAACCTGATCGCACCCTCTCCCTTCCGATCCCGAACAACGCGTGCCGGCCAGAGATATGTCACCCTCATATCGTGGAAACCGTCTTCGCGAGAACCGAGTGTTTTAAACGATCGTTTCTCTGCTGAACGATGGTGGCTTGGAACGCCCTGCCTGCGCACGTGTTTCCTCCCACATATAACCCTGGGCTCTTTAAGCGAAGCGTGAAGAGGCACATTACAGGGTCGTCAAGTTGAGGGCCACTCTCTATAGTATTCCTGTGTACTGTGAGAGTCGCCCTCAATTGCCAGACGTCGCCTCAGCTTACCATCAGGCGGGTGGCGTCAATTTGTCGACCTAAATATAAAAAAAAAAAAAAAAAAAAGGCTATCTGATTTCTTACTGCCTCCGGAATATTGAACGCTAAAAAAACGCTACGTGTATAAATAGATTTTACGATGTGAAAAATGTATATTTTCTCATTTTGAATAATAGTCAGTTGAAGCTTAAGATCTAAGAAGTAAATTCGATCAAAACTCGGCGAAATAAAAAATGTTGAATTTGACCATTTTTGCGCTTTAAAATGGTTGTAACTTCTTTAAAACGCATTTTTTCGAAAAAACCACAAAGTAAAAAGTGTTCTATTTTGCCCGTTTTACCCTTAGAAATAATTTTCCAATATAAAAACCAACTTTTTACCAGTTAACAAATTAATTTGTTTATAACAATTAATAGCCCAACTGCACACATTTTGTTTTCTTACCAATCGACTCCTTTTGGTCCAAGGTTTACAAAACGTACAAACTTGTACAGGCGCAATCACATTTTCACTGATTGGTCAGTCATTTTCATTTCTAAGCACTTTTTCGGGGGTTTGCCGCTTGCCTAGTAAGATTTTGTTGCCTTTCATCAACATTTCATCGTAAGGCAAAGAGTTTCAATTTTTTTTCAAAATTACAATATAGCCGCTACTTTTTAATAAATTCATATGGCCATTTTGCACATAACCCCATTATATGTGTACCCGGTGACGGCAATAGACTTGCTCCTTATTACGTTGGACCAATATTACTGGCAAGCTGTGAGTGTGTAATGCACCTCTGCCTACCCCTACAGTTCCAGACTCCGGGATAATTATCTGGGTAAAATTCTAAAGAGAATTGTACATTATCCACCAGACCCGGGAATCGAACCCGAGACCTCGAGTGTGGCAGTCCGTACATAGTACCATTGTGCCACCGAGGTAGTCTGATATTAGATAAAGTGAAACAATTAACTTACTTGACATAGTACAAGTCATCTTTCTTTCCGTGCAATAGCAGTCTATATATGTAGTGGTCCGGCCAATCTACCAGGCACTTCATTATAAGAAGCAGTGGAGCATAGTACATCATCTTTCTATACGAAAACATTAATTTGCATGTACCATTTGTTAGAAAATGTAGTACGTTATTCTGTAAAACAAAACATAATATGAGTTTATATAATTTTACAATATGAATCACAATAACTATGACTGGACTCGACCCAGCGACTGATCCCTTTCCAGGAGGAACGTTCTACCAACTGACCAACACACCACTAGCCCAATACATCTAATTTTGTGATCACATTGTGTTAATATCGCGACTTACGGCTTCGAGACAGCGCCATCTACCGGTAGTTAAGGAACTAACTACTACGGTGGGCTGTGCGTAATATTGCAATTACTTTTAGACACATCTAGATGGCTGATGAGTTTAGTTTTAAGTGGGAAATGCAAGATATACTATTGTTGCTAGTACTATTGATATCTTACTGCTCTCTACTAGCTACTTCCCGTGGGAACACATTACCGAGATAAAAGTATGCTATGTTATTCAGGCATAATGTAGTTACTTATTAGTGAAAGAATTTTCAAAATCGGTTTTTTTTTAAATTAAAAAAAACGGAACTAATTTAAAAAAAAAAAAAAATTCCGATGAATAAAAATGATTTCTTTAACTGAGAACTTTTATGCTACCCAGACCCAAGTCCATTAATTAGCAGGTGCACCACAAGCAGTTGAGTTCGCTTGGGTTCATAAGATAGTAGGCTCCAATATACCAATGTCTAAAATGGGCATCCTACTAGAAGACTATTTCAATATTTACTCTTGTTTTGCTATCTAGGATTGATAATTTACACAATTGCTAATCTGACATTGACATGAATCGATGGAATTATTAATCGCGGATAGCAAAATATGGATTGAGATTGAATATTGAAATCGGTTGTTAGAGATATCACCTGAGTTAAACGTCATTATAATGACACAATTGAAATTAAAAAGACAAATGATGAGAATAACCAAAAAAAGAGATTGGATTAGACACAACCAAATAAGGGAGAAGACTAAAGTTATGGATGCTCTCACATGCAGTCTTTAACAGAAATGAAAGTGGGCTGGTCATGTGGCTCGGTTATCAGACCAAAGATGGACTAAAAGAACAACAACATGGCGAGGGCCAGCCTGCAGAAGGAGAATTGGTAGACCCCAAAAGAGATGGGTAGACAACATAATAAAAGTAGCAGGAGAGAGAACAATGGGTTGGTTCTTTGGAGGAGGCCTTCACCCAAAGAGGGACCCATTATAGAAGAAACTAACAATATCTAACATAGCATGTAAGAAAAAAATTAACTAACTACACTAATCCTCAATAAAAAAAAATATAAAACTAAAAAAATGGAAAGGGCTAAAATGAAAATAAAAATAAAGACACAAATTCTAATACATACCGTACTAGTCTGATCGGAAGTCACACATCGGACCAAAACACCATAGTCGGAGAACAGATTCCCCCTCATCCGCCAGCCTGACCGCTTGATAGCTACAGGATAATTGCGTCTGGTTACTAGTAGCATACGGGCTAAACGTTCGTGACCCTGAAAATGTTATAATTTGAGATTCACACCCACACTTCTATAAACCCGCACTCCTGTGGCAGAGATGTTTGTTTTATTTGACTTAGCCATGAAAACATGGTTTATTTTTCTAAAACTTCTAGGTACATACATAGTTTCTTTGCACACTACATGAGATAGTTTCCCTAAAAGTTATTCTTAGTGACATACTATCAGCATAGTTGGAGCATAACCATCTTACGGTTGTATATTGTATGCAGTGTGCGTCGGCTACCTGCGGTGGGCTGAGATTCATCAACCAATGGCCAAGAGACCCACGACCCGTTTTTTTTTGGTCTGAGTACCAGATGTTAGATTGGTACCAGAGGATAGTAGGTATTTTAACTGCTTTGGTGGCGTGGTCGGTAGTGCCAGATCCACAAATGTTTATTTCGGAGTTTGGGTGTTATCAGTTGTCTCAATCACATAACACAAGATTTTTTTAATATTTTTTTTTATTTATTTATCAATATAGCTCGTATTGGAGCTCAAGCCGCAATAAGGCCCCCGTGGAATTGAGTACCCAAAAGACTAGCAGCATTTTCCCTTCTATTCGCTGAGAGAGATAACTGCCAGCCCTTGGGTTACCTACCAGTTCAACAATAAAGATCATATGGGGATGTTAATTTATTATATATTGAGTGGGTCTTGAAAGCTAAGCTCAGCAACTTACACACTCGAAAAAACCGAAATAAACTTACACACTAGAAAAAACCTAAATAACAAAAAAAAGTATAGCCGCACGTGCACTCACTAGTATTTGACCCTTTGAGTTGACTCAGAGAAAGTTTACGACCTGATAATATTCCCATTCACTAATTTGAACACGTTTTTTAAGACAAAAAGCGTCAAATAATGGGCGGGCCGGGTCAGTATGACCACATGCAAGGGAAAAAGTTTCAAAATTGCTCAAGTTTTAACTTTGCTGATAGTACATAGGTACTCGGGAGTCAACTTATTACAGGTAATTGAGAACTTTGTGTTAAATTAAAATGATACTAGTTTTACAATTTTTGTATAGTATTATTAGTTAACAGTTATTAAGTTATACCTTTACAATAAAGTATCCGCCCCACTCATCAGCATGTTCATTGTGCTCCACCAATTCTTCAGGAGACAAATCGGCTAAGTGGCAAATTTTTGACTGGAATCAAAAGAAAATTTTAGTTTTTTTTATTTACCAAAAACCACACATGTGATGATCTTAAAATAATTTACAGTTAAAGACAATGAAACAACACCAAAAGGGATACCTTGGCACCCACTATAAGGGTTAACTTGTGTTGTGGGATACCAGGCCCCACAGATTTGCTATACCTAACCCCAAGTGATAATAGGTATGTAGAATTTCTCATACAGCATCATTTATTTACAGTAAACCACCTATTATATCACTACCCATCATCCCTGCAAACCAGCGCTGTTTGACTAGCACCACCACGCAGACAGCATTACGCTGAGGGTCGGCCGTTTATTCCATGTTATTATTTTTGTTACTACGTAAAACATTGGTCCAATTTTTTTTTTTTTAGTTTTGTATTTTTCTTGTTTATGTAACCTGTGTAAGCGTTTGTTTAGTTTTATTGTTACGTGGAATATTAAAGAATTCTTTCTTTCTTTTCTTCTATTTATAGTATGGAATTTTTGAAATAATGAAAACATAAACATTGTATACCTATTTGAGTAGGTAAATAATTGTTTAACTGAAAGAAAACGAACTTTGATAATTTTTTTAATTACGATTGAATTTTGAGCTCTGGGCGTAATTCACAAATTTAATAGTTTCAGTGTCATCGAATAACGAAGATACTACCCTACCCTATTCTCATTCTAAAACACATAGCACTGTGAATAGTTATAAATACTGTACCTTTATCATGACAGGTAGAGCTCCAAGCGACCTATCAACAGTAACAGCCTTCTCATCAATAGTCACGGTCATTCTAATTTTAAAATCTCCTTTGTAAGTAGCTGCCCGTTGTCGACATTCTGTTGGTAGTACCGTTTGATTCTTCACACCTATAGCTTCCATAGGCACACTTGGTTTAGCAAAGGCTGCATCATCTATCGATATTTTAACCCTTTCACCTTTGGGCAACTCAAACTCGGCTGGGATAAGATCAGCTATTGCAGTTTTCAAGCCATCTTGTTGCATGTAGTTGAATGAATCTATGTGTGGTGCACCCAAACATTGTAGGTACTGGAATAATTAAGGTTCGCAATGATATTTTAAATTAAAACCATGTGTGATTTTAAAATAAATTCGTTTTAAATTCACTATGACATATTTGAACTTAGCCACAATTCTTAGTAAGTACTACATAAATACTTTAATACGAACATATTTAGAACGGAATTTTATGTGTTTTGAAAGTGAAATATGAAATAAATAACATTACAGTAGGTTAGTTACCGGGTTTGCAATTTTTGGTGGTTTCCTGTAGTCCGGGTGGCTCGTATATGCCAACGAAGGGTTCTTTGCTACTTTCTTTAAATTCATGTTGTAAGTGACATGTGTTTAATTAAAATTGAGGAATATCAACAACACATAATATATTTTACACTCCGCGTAAACACAAGCACATGCGAAACGGATTACGTAGTATAGTAAGTACGTACGATCGATATTGGTGACAGAAAAGTGACACTTGACACTGACAACTGACGGAACTGAGTGCCGACGACCGATCTTTGGCTATGACATGACAGATATTGGACAGGCGAAGGTTTCTATTATAATGCCAAGCCTTTTTTTTTTATTTTTTTTATTTATTTACGACGCACCTTTGCCGATGGCAAAGCCTATTAGACACAATTTTTATTTTACTTTAGCTAGGCTAACTAATGGAGCAATAGCCCTCACAGGGCTCCTTCATTTTTAACTATACTTAATACTACTTTCTTCTTCTATTCCTCTCGCACTTCCATTCCACCTTTCATTCTTTGAGTCGGGATGTCGGGGTATAATTGCGCTTTATTTATTTATTTAAATCTAGTTTTTCTGTTTTTTACATTGTTATCCTTATTCTATTTTATCTAACTTAATTTAACAAAAAAAATTTACAAATATATACTACTTTTATAACATTTTAACACATTTATGGGTATCTTATTTCTATTTATAAACTTAATTTTTATTTTACATTTCTCTTTTCAGTTGTTTTATTCTTATTTGCTATTTTTATCTTATGCTTAGTTGACATGTTTCTTGTTCGGTTCTATATATATCTAATCTAATATTAATTATAATACTGATTCTATATAAATATTTTCCTCCGTTCCTTTTGTATGCAATTTTAATTATTTTATTCTTTATATTCTATATTTATATTCTGTGAGCATTTTTGACAAATTACTGAGGTTCAAATTTATATTGTTTCTATATTCAAAATTTAGACGATCCAGGGCATGGACTGGGCATTCAAGATAAGGTGTGTAATGGACTCGTGTACGTCCGGGTCGCAGGCGCACGATGGACTCGCCTTACACCTGAAACGGTGCAGGTATTCTGCGAACCCACCGTGCCCCGTAAGCAATTGGGTTGTTGTGCTAGCGACTGGCATCTTGCGGACGATCCTATAGGCCTCCACTGCACAAGGGAGGAAAAGCTTGGTGACGGAGGCGGTCGTACCTTCTTTGTATCTCTCATTCCACTCGTGAAGCGTGCGCTGACGCAGAACACGCTTCACGAATGAAACCGGATACAAACCGTAGTCCGGTGCCTTCTTCAACTTCAGAGCCGCCTCCTTGGCGAGTACGTCGGCTCGCTCATTGCCCTCCAGCCCCGCGTGGGCCTTGACCCAGAATAGGGAAATTTCCTTACCCTGGGCCATGCCTTGTCGAATGGCTGATCGGGTTTCCACCGCCAGGGGATGGATGGCATGACGGTTAACTACCGCCAGAAGCGCGACTCTGCTGCGCCACGCCTGAGGATTTCAGTGGCCGCTCTGCACAGCGCCAGGAGCTCGGCCTGATATACGGTGCAATGCGGCGCGAGAGCAAGTTTGAGGGCCTTCGTTTCGGCCGCGTTATTCCAAAACGATAACGCTGCACCGACCCTGCCCTCAATCTTGCTCCCGTCCGTAAATATACGTACATCCAAATGGATGTATTTACTAATTTGTTCCTCGTCTACCAGGTCCACAAACTCAAGGGCAGTGTGCACAGCGGGGTGCGGAGCCTCGATTGCTCGGGCCATCCGTTCAGTCTCCCAGTTCTCAAGCCCTGGCTGGGCCACTCCTCTCTTGGCCTCATACAATGAGGCCACCTCATGAATTCTGAGGTCCAGAGGGAGCAGGCCAGACAGGACCAGTGCCGAGTTCAGGGGGACCGTCCGGTAGGCCTTACACAATTTTTGCGCAAACCCGCGCTGCACCATGTTCAGCTGTTTTTGGACGCCAAGCTTATTCGCCGTTGTGTGCCAAGCACTGGCGGCGTACAATATCGTCGGCTCCACGGCGGCTACGTAGATCGTCCGGATCACCTCGGGGTGCAACCCCCAACTGATCCGGGCCATCCTCGCAAGCTTGTGGTAGATACCGATCGCTTTCCTGCAGATGTTTTTGATGTGAGTGTTAAAAGTGAGTTTGTGGTCGATGGTGAGTCCTAGTACCTTGATATCTTCTGACAGAGATATGCCCACCCCGCCCATGTGCAGGCGTGGGGCATCGAATTTAAGACGCCGTGTTATTAACATTGCGCATGTTTTATGGGGCGCGAACTTTAATTTATTTTCGATGCCCCACTCCCGCACATAGGCGAGGGAGGCATTTGCCTGCACTTCAATCTCCAGGGCTGAGTTACCGTCGAACACCAACACCACATCGTCCGCGAACGCTTGCACATACACACGCATTCTCTCCAGCCCATTCAGCAGTGGGTTTAATAGCAAGTTCCACAGCAAGGGACCTCCAATCGAGCCTTGGACACAACCTTTGTCCGTGGAGCGACTGCACTCTTCGCCCGCGTACCTTACCCTTACCTTACTTTCGCTAAGGTAGCTGCTGACCACCCGCCTCAAGTTTGTCGGACACCCTTCCTCCGCCAGTCGTACTTTAATGACCGGCCACCAGGCACTGTCGAAGGCACCCTCTATGTCCAAGGAAACCATAGTGACTATCCTCTTTGCGTCGAGTTTAGTCACTATGTGTCCCATGAGGTCATAGAGGGCGTCTTCGGTGCTCTTCTGGGGCATAAAGCCGTACTGGCGGGGATTCGTCCGTGGTAGAAGATGAAACTTGAGTCGGGCGACCAGCATCCTCTCGTACACCTTTCCCAAGACGGGCAACAGGCCAATTGGTCTGTACGACTTCGGAACTGTGTACGAGTCCTTGCCTGGCTTCTTCAGCACCACCACCACGGCTTCCTTCCATATCTTAGGAAAATAGCCGTGCCGGAGGCACTGATTAAGCAGCTCCAGGAAGTATAAGGGGTCGGCCCTGACAGCGTGGGTGCAGATATCGGATGTGAATCCGTCCGCCCCCGGAGCTTTCTTGGGGTTAAACCTGTGAAGAGCATCGTGCATTTCTTCGAGCGTAAAAGGTGGGTCATCACCATGATGACCCTCGCTGCCGTCGTCTCCATCTGTCTCCGCTGCCTTTTTTCTAATTACACGATGCCCCTCGTTATCCTCCTCAACTCTATCCTCTGGATAGTATGTTTGAGCTAGGAGGTTGGCCTAACCCCAAGAATCCAGGTATGATCCGTTATGAATTAGAGGCTGATCTTCTTCCCTTGCTGTGGCTCTCCCTATCACCCTGTATATTCCCTCCCATACTCCCTCCCTGTCCTGCCTTCCGCAGAAGGCCTTCCAACTCTCGACCTGTGCCTTTTTTACTTCGCTTTCATACATCTCCTTTTGCTCTAGGTACAGCATAACTACCCTCTCTCTCCGGACTGGACATGCGTTCCGGACCCGGCGTCTTTTGGTATTGACGGCCCTCTGTAACTCGGCCAGCCTCTCCGACCACCACGGCATGGTAACAACATCCTTGTTCTTAATGCGGGGGATGCTCTCCTCGCAGGTATCACTTATGGTATTTGTGTACGCTCCAATGACGGTCTCCAATTCCTGCGTATTCATAATATCCTGGAGACCAATTTGTCGGTCATGGAGCGTACTGGTCATTAGCGAGCCGAATTTTAGCCAATCGGCCTTCTTAGTGTGATAGCTGCGAGTGGTTCTTTTAACAGAAAAACCCGAGGATTTAACTAGATTGATGTTGAATACCATGCCGTTGTGGTCCGAGCTAGGCGCGAGGGTTTCGTCAACCCGCCAACCGTCGACTCGCGGAAGCATGTCATTCGTGCAGAACGTAATGTCCACGTAGCTGCTGTACCTCGTTACACCTCTCACAGTGTCGAAAGTCGGAATGTCTCCACTATTCAGGACATGGAGGCCCCATTCATCTAGAGCACCACTCAGTATGACGCCCCTGGGATCTTCGGACGTGCCACCCCACCAGGCACTCTTCGCATTGGCATCCCCTCCGAAGATAACAGACCGTGGACCCAAAGTGCGTAGGACTCTCCCCAAGGTCTCCAGGTAGGGCTCAATGGGCTCAGTGGGTTCGAAATAAAAGGATACCAGCGTGATCGTCCAGGCGCTGGTCCGGATCCCCACCACTGCGACATTGTCGGTGGTGAGTTGCGGGTACTGAATGACGTCCAGCGTCGAGTCAAACACGACGATGGCCGCCTTTGCAGTCCCATCTCCTTGTCCAGCGTTCTGGAAGACCCTAACGCCCTGGTATCCCTTCATTCTTTTCCCGTTGCCCACGTAAGGCTCCTGCACGAGTGCTATAGCTGCCTTACGCCTGGAGGCCTCGAGTAAGAAGTCTTGGGTTGCCACCTGCTTCTTCTTCAGGTTTGCCTGCGCAATTCTGTATGGGGCGACAATTCCAGAGACGCCCTTAACAATACTGGGTGGTTGCCCGTGCTATTTCATCCCATCTGATTCTTACTGGGCATGAGCTGGTCATCGCTCCGTGCCGTGTGTTGTCCAGACCCTCCCTACGACAGTTGCAACAGGAAGGTTGCGTTCCCACCTGCAGCTCCGGGCACTTGGCCTTCAGATGAAGGCCGCCGCAGTGGCTGCAGGTGGGTTCAGTACTTTTGCAGTACTTCCTGCTATGCCCGTAACCTAAACACAGGGAACACTGCACCAAAGGTGATTGATCTGCGACCCTAACTGGTTGCAGATCAATGTGCAGCCTCCCCATGTCCAGGGCACGGGACCACACCGTCGGGGAGACTCTGAGCACCACATGGCACGTCAGTGGATTCCGCGCGTTCCGCCGGTACTGCACGGAGATGCGATCTTGGTCCTTAGACAGGTCGCGGAAAATCTCGCGATTGCGAGTCCTGATCGCGGCGAGAAGCTGTTCGTCCTTGTGGACCTTAAGTACTCCATACAGTACCAGAAGAGGGTCGCGGTTCTTAATATCCTCGATGCAAAGGCTCCTCTCCCTATCTCCGAGCCTTTGCGTTGCCCTCATTCTCTCCTCTTCCGTCCTATAACCTATTATAACTCTTTTATCCTTCGTCTTTCTTACCTTCTCTACTCTCACCCATCCCTCATCTTCGTTTGCAGCCTTCCTCAGTCTTTCTATCACCTGTTCACTCGTCTCCTGATCATCCTTATAAATGCCAAGCCTTATAAATGCGTGCATTGCAATGCAACCTAATCTACCTTTTCCCAGAGTAATATAAATTAAACATATTTTCGGTTACAAGCAGGTATTTCCAGTGGCGCCCGGCGGTACTTGTAGGCATGCAATAAACGTATATTGATAAGCTGGGAGACATTAGAAAACACATTAAATGTGAATGTAATGTGAATTTAAACATTTTAATTATTTTGAAATTTTTTTAACATAAAAGTTGAAAGTCTTATATTTAAAACAATATCAAATATGACTTTAACCGTACGAACCAATAGAAAAACTGCCACAGTTCATAAGCTATCCGAACAAGTAAAATAATCTATCTTTTTTTAATGCCCAAGGCCGCGGCCGCTCTAACGTCCGTAGCCGGGCGTCTCTGATTACAAGCAGAACGTATTTCCAGTGGCGCCTGGCGTTTCCAGTGGCGCCCGGCGTAATAATCTATCTTCTATAATATAAAAATGAATCGCTGAATGTGTTGCTAAGCGCAAATCTCGAGAGCAGCTGAACCGAATTCGCAAATTCTTTTTTTTTTGTGATCTCTACGATCAGGAGAAGGTTCTTATGGAGGAAAAAAAGTTTAGCGGAACATTAGAAAAATTTATGCGGTACGAAGTCTGTCGGGACAGCTAGTAGAATATAAAATTGCTTCTTAGAGGAAGACAGACACAAATTACCTACGTCTTTATACTCGAAGGAGTAGACAGATGCACTTATTACACCCTCTAATCGCTAGTCAAGTCACTTCGTTAACACAACGCAATAGGTGGACCTTTTTGCTGTTTCCGGAGAGAGCCTACCTTTATTTGCCAGACCCTCATCCGTTTGACAGCCGCGTGAAGATAAGAGGCCCGAGCAACATCCATATGTTAGTACCTTGGTAGGGCCATATTACCTGTGCTTTAACTATCCGATTCTTATCCCCAGCGGCCATTGGTGCAGTGGCAGCTGGAAATGTCATTGCGTGGACCTCACCAGCTAATCCGCAACTGACTCCATCCTACCAGTCTACGACCGACGAAGATGGGAACACAACACTATTAAATATCTTGGATGCACCGGCTGAATTTTTTCTCACTACTACTGAATGTAACATACCTACCTACCTACATAATTATCATGTCTAGTTCCCTGAAAGGCCCATTCGCTAGTAGCCTTGGTCCACGTGGGTAGCAAGTATAAGGTATATTGCCGAATACCGGGAACATTTATGATTGCCAGAGCCTCGTCTATTGAGAGGCTGGAGCAACTCTAGCGGACTAACTTTTTTATTTTTATGTTTTTTACTTCGTTACTTTGTTTGTGGGTGTAAATCAATATTTATAAGTTTATGTATTAAATAAGTAAAGTGGTAGGTATATAATTATCGATCAATACCTACCTGTAGAATGTTCATGATTTATTATTTTATATTTTGTTACTTTTTCTTTTGTTTAATGTTCTCGTGTATAACGTATTGTACCTATGTTCACTTGACATTCAATTCTTTTTTACAATAACACCACCCGGCCGTCTCTGAAAATCAGCGCTGTCTGCCTTGCACTACGCAGACAGCATTACGCTGAGAGACGGCCGTTTATTCCACTTTACTGTTGTTTATTTTAGTATTTATAATTTCTTTATTTTTTTTTGTGTTTATTTGCCATATGTTGTCCATTTTTTTACCATGTTTATTGTGGAGTAATAATTTATTTTTTTTATTTCCCTGATCGGATAGACAGGGGCTTATTACGTCCACATTTTGCCCATTCGTTAACCCCCTCCCCACGTCCCCACGTAATAGGAGGCGAGCCTATTGTCGTTTCCGGGGAGTATATGCGTCAGAGTCTCGTCCGTTTATCAGTAGGTTTGCCGAGTTCAGATGAAGTTGCCTTGGGCTCTGCCCTTAGCACTCCTGATTGTAAATAATTTGATAGAGATATTGGCAAAAAACTATTGAACTACAAGTCAAAATTGAATTAAAAATTTAAAAAACCCCCGACTCATAAAAAAAGTGATGTATAAGTTATGACCTTTAATTTGATACCCAACACGGGTATATTTGAACACATTCAATTTTTCATCACCACTTTCACCCCTCATATCTTTGAAATGGCTTAACCGATTTTTATAAAATATAGCTAAGAACACTCTCCCCTAACCCATCTTTCAAACAAAAGAACCGATTTTGATTCTGTAATCAAAATCGGTTCATCCGTTTGGGAGCTACGATGCCACAGACAGACTTACAAACACACACACACACGTCAAACTTATAACACCCCGTTCGGGTTTCCGTCGGGGGTTAAAAATACACGGGGTAGAGCTGCCGATGAGAGCAAATTATCGGAATATAAAGTTTTTATTTTATTTTATGATTCCTATCAGCAGTCCCTATCCTAGCAGTTCTTTGGTTTCGAGAACATTGAAACTTCCATAACACATTGTGGAGCGATTGACAGAGCGTAACTTGACTAATCTTGCAAACATCTTTCGGGGACTACTCAACTCTAGGTTTTACAGCGGAGCGGGAAGAGATACATTATTTCGATAATATTTTGTTTTACGGCCCCCAATCGCTAGACATCCCCGTAGGTTTCCATTAGAAAAGGCGGCGTCTCTTGGTTGACGCAGAAAGACTATCCTAAAAACAGTTTACATTTGCTTCTACTATCTGTGGAGTCCTCAATCCTAGCTATTGGGGCAGCAATAGCCGTAATACCAGTTGGCACCTTGACGCAGACGTTCGGGAGACGGGATACTATAATCGGTATGGCCATACCCTTCTTAATCCATTGGCTTCTTACCTTATGTGCTGACGGAGCTGAAATGCTGATTGTTGCGAGATTTTTCACTGGTTTGGGGACTGGTAGGTATATTATTTTTATTTGGCAGTTTATTCGTGGAACCTTATTTTACCAAACTGTATACCTATACGAAAATAGAGGATTATGGATAATTCTCGGTCAAAGCGAAGAAGTTACGCCGTGGTGGTTTAATGGATAGTTCGTTCGCGACTTTCGGGTGATGGGTGAGCCCCGAAGTTGGAAAAAATGGCGTGACAGCAGTCTGTGAACATTTTAAAGATTTTGTTTCAAGTTTTGCTGTTATTTTTCGTGCTGCGTAACAGACAGACATCTGTTTCGTGCTGCGGTCGTTGTGTTGTGTTTCATCAGAATCGGATGTTAGGAAAAAAGTTCCGTTATCATTTAAGATTGACTCCACATTGGGAGTGCGTGAGCGATGCGAACGCCCATTATGAGCTATTCCATGAGTGAAGCGGCGGTGCTGCGAACTTTAACAAGTTATTATCATAATGAGAGTGATAACTTTCGTTCTATCACGCTTACGGTGATATACCTACGCAACTCAAGAAGTGAGGGTGAACACCTACTAAAACAATGCATTTTATTAATTTCAGACGTTTCGTAGTAATATTTACTACGACCAAAAGGGAAAAAAGCCTTTTTCAAAAAGAGATTTCTAGAGCTTCGATTCCCGAGCTGAATACTCGTACAAGTTTATTTTTAAATCATAATGCATAATGTCATAATGCAGTTTTCTATTTTTACTACAATCTATTAGGTACATGGTTACTAAGAACAGATCTTCGTATGTCTTATAGTTTCAGACTTTTCCATGCTGCCCATATGAATATTACAATCTGTATGTATAATAAATACCTACTTACCCTATAAAAATAAACATTGAATGAAGTTTCGTCACTTTCGTTAACACTAGTGATATATCAACGCGATGGAGAATAAAATGAGGGCAAGAGCACTACGAGTACAACACCGTACAATACAAGTACAAAACCTTTATTAAAATCAAGATCATAATATATGAAACATAGTGTATTTGTCGGCCTTCCGTAACGGCTGTCCGGATAAATCACACTTTGTTGGGCATCTTCTTGATACAGGTTATACCTTGAACAATGATAACACCTTTAAGATTTTGAGCTTGGGTGAGAAGGGGTTCAAGTTGTGTGTCTGGGAGCGCTTGGAAATAGTTAGACGGGATGTGGATACCTTACTCAATGAGCAGACTGACTTCAATACATCTCCTTTGCTTTGTTTGTGAATAGACAACCACAGTAGTTTGTTAGTCGATGTATGTAATACACTATGTTTCTGTTAATTAAAGAGTTGATTTTTTTTGTATAGCAAATACCTAATTTTATTTACGTAGCCTAACTTAATATTTCTACCCCCGTTTGTTGTTTTTGGTGGGTCTGAATCACGATAATTTTGTGTTCGATTGTTGGTACTGGTATGTGCTACATCGAGCTAGTGAGATTTACATGTTCATACCTTATAAACAACTATGTTCTTGCTTCATATTTTGCTGTTCTCTCTGAGACAGTCCTGAGAATGCCTCGTGTAGAGGTGAAACATATGTCGACGTTGTAATGTCTTCTATTTTAGCGAAATAATGCTATGAATTAAAAGTTTTAACACCATACTCGTATTTACCATTGCTTTGTCATGGACTTTCGCCACGTAACGCCTGATTCCATCCAATAAAAGAAATTTGTATTATTATTTGATTAAAAATACTTAACTATGGAAGGTAATACTATCTTTTTGTAAACTAGAAGTGACTGATCTTTTTTTGCAACAAAAAACTGAGCAGTTTGGAATTTTTGTGGGATGACAATAGCCGCGCAACTAGATCTAGTCTAGTGAGTTGTCAAGACGCCAATGTGTTTTATTTCTAACTTGTGGCCCATAGGCCCTAATCATGTGAGCGAGGGGAACGCCTGTTAAGGCGGCGGTGTGTTTGCTAGTAAGTAATTTTATACTAAGAGCCCACAACGGCAGGCCTATGTCACTCGCCTAACAACCGCAAAAATACGTGACGTCAGCGACAACTTGAAGTTGTAAATCAGTAAGGGTTGTCTCTTGTCTGTGACACGGCATTGACCATAGAGTTGATATTGAGGTATTAACGTCATAATTATTGGTCAAATTATACTGGTATATATTTTACTTTACTGGTCAACCCTAACGTTCGAATGATGTTATCTGTAAACAAAAGAATGTGCTTTAATTAACGTCCGAGTGCAAGTTCTGTATGTAAGTACTATTCCCTAATCTACTAATACTAGCGATAAGGGCCAGATATAGGGGAAGTTAGCTCAAAGCGGCCATAGAAGGTAAAGCGGCCGATTAATTTTTTGGTTATTTATAACGATGCGACGTATCTGTAATAATGTTAGACTTGTCATAGTCTTTATTTAGATGTTAATAAAAGTAAAACTGCTCGTAAGTTGTAATTGTAAGACATCTTTATTTTTCTGTGTCCGTGTTGCCAGTGTCAGGTGGGATACCAACACTAAAAACCTTAAACCTATTACAGTATCCATTCTGCACGCACAACAAACCTTCTGCTTTGCTCCGAGCAGCCATTCGGCAGTGGTGGAAGCAAGCGTTTGGTTCTGTGACGATAAATACGATTACGCGCGTTTTGTTACAATAGCACTGGGTAAGTTTAAACTTAAGACAATCGTGTATTTTACGCGATTATTGAGATATATACAAACTTCTTTATTGCCCGACGTTTCGACCCTGTGTCTTATGAAGACCACAATGAGCTGAAGCCACGAACCTGTGACCACGGCTCTTGTAATAGGATCGAAACGTCGAGTACTAAAGAGGCATGTAGGTATATATATCTTAATTAACGCGTAAAAGACCCATTTGTTTTAAGTTTATAATGTGTACAAAACACGAAAGTTTAAAAAAGTTTAACCTGCTTTGGGCAAACGTCTTTTAATTTAAATAATTGCATACCTAAGGATTATATATATGTCTAGATACCTAGTCCGGCCGTCAAAAAAGGATAGATTCAAAAGAAGCAAAACTGCAACTAAGCAGCGCGCGTCTCGTTAGTACGGTTGAAGTTTCAAATGCCAATTGTGCTCTTGACATTTTACATTAATAATGACTTCTTGTGCAATAAAATATTGTAAAAACTATCTTAGAAAGATAGATAAACCGAGGAAGGTTACATTCCACCTGTAAGTGTTATGTTTTATTGATTGCATGTCAACTTAATCATTATTGTAAAAATAATTTTACTTCGAAGAGATCTTGTCAAAAGTGTTGCCACTTGAATGAATAAGATTTCCCAATTGACGGCAATAGTGTATTATGGATGTATATTAAGTCTAATATAGTATAAGTTTGCGCAAACTTAATACTTTTTTAACATTTTAACATTTTTACCAGATTTAAATTGTTGATAAAGTTTTGGTTCTGAAAGTAATGAAAGACTTTTTCTTTTTATTTATTCATTTGTGCTAATAATTTTTGTTACTAAAAGTGAAACTGAAACGGTTTACCAACAGTCGATTGGTCCATGAACCGTTGGTCAACATTATCTTTAAACCATAAACTTTTCGTCCAAAGGACTTTTCATCCACGAACGTTTCGCCAGCATTACTCTAGGTCAGTGAATGCTCAACCAACAGAATGTTTAGACCAATAACTTTTCACCCAGAGAACAATTGGCCCATGGACTGTTCCCCAAGAGAACGGTACGTCATTGAGTGTTAAGTAATCTCTAGAAGCAATAATAGCCTAGGGATATGACCGTTGGACTACCAAGTCACAGGTCGTAGGTTCGAACCCCGGCACGCACCAATGTCATTTTTATATTTATGGCATTAGTGCAATGCAATGCAACCATAAATTTTAGATAGGTTGATGAGGGTGTAGGTACCGTCAAAAACTAAAACCACAATGTATAAGTTGACCAACGGTTTATGGACCAATCGACTGTTGGTAAACCGTTTCAGTTTCACTAAAAGTAGATGTCTTACGATTTACGAATATATTGGACTGAAGTCATGCATGGTAACTAAATTTTGGTTCATTTTATTTAGGTTCCCCAGAGATCCGACATTAGCCAGTATTTGCCAGTGGATTGAAATAGTAAGACAGAGTAGGAAGGAACCGTGGTGGAAACCAAAAACCAAAACACGTATTAGTTCTGGACATTTTTCTAAAAATTATGTAATCACAACTAAAGGTGGACGCCATAAAATAAAAGTGGGAGCTGTTCCTGTTAGGGTGAGTAACAAATATTATGATAATAATAGTGAGTACAGTTACAAAGTTAAGCTTGTGATGAGACAGACAGATACAAATCATGTCTTTCTTACCGAAGGGGTAGTCAGAGCCCGCAGAGACCACAGAGGTGGTCAAAGTCCGCCGGGTGCCACTGGAAATACCTGCTTGTAACCAGAGACGCCCGGCAACGGACGTTAGAGTGGCCGCGGCCTAAGGCCGCGGAATAAAAAAAAAAGAAAAAAAAAGGGGTAGCCAGAGGCGCTTTTTACGCCACTTAATAAAATGGCGAGCCTATCGTCGTTTTCGGGGACTGGGTACATTTGCCAGAGCCTTGTCCATTTGTTAGCAGGTGGACTGCGTGCATGGTGCAGGTGAGGGTGACTTGATTACTGGAGATGTTGTCTGGGCCCCTGAATACCTTGTGATATTTTTTTTTTCTATATTTGGTTCGCCAAATTGACGCCGCCCGCCTGGTGGTAAGTCGTGACGACGTCTAGCGATTGTGGGCCACTCTTACAGCATACAATACTATAGAGAGTGGCCCTCAACTTGACGACCTACTGATGTGCCTCTTCACGCTCCGCTTAAAGAACCCAGGATTATATGTATTGAAATTTATTTATTTAAGAATTGCCAACATTTGCTAACACTCTTACATGTACATTATACAAAGTATGATATATATATATATATATATATATATATATATATATATATATATATATACATAATTTATGTATATATTTTTTTTTTATTTATTTATTTATTTCAGGCAACAAATAGAAAAGTTACAGGTGGTATAAACTTATTCTACGGCCCATAGATAAATACCTTAAAACTAAGAATACATATATGTAGATATTGTAAAGTTGTGTTAGTGATAGAACCTTAAGATTAGTGTAAGTAAACACTTCACTATCGCACTTAGGTCCTTTTGCGTTCCGGTGGTAACGATCCGCGGAAGCGACGGAATACCACGCCCTGTGGCCAGAAGTTCTCCTGCATGACGAGGCCCAGGCAACTGTTGGGCACTCGCACCACGAACGACAGGAAACTGACGTTGCGGCTGGACTCCAACAGCTGTAGTCTCGGCGCGAAGTTGCCCTTCTTGCGCACGTACTCCACAATGTTCTCCGCCTTAGTGGTGTAGTGTAGGCGGGATATATACACTAGTGTACTCGGTACTGCGGCACGCAGCGCTGTGCTGGGCTGCGTTGCATCTGTGCCGCAACGGTTCCCTTTGGTTCGCGATCGGCGCTTCCTACTTTGCACCGTCACAAACTCATCATTAGCCACATCCGATACCTTCTCAGGTAGTGGCTTCGGTGGAGCGGTCTTGATTACGCTAACAAAACCTCGTAGTTTCGCGGGAGCTGCAAGCACGGGCAGCGGAGCGGGGCGCAGGGTTCGAGCGGCTTGACAGGTAGGGGCCGCGGGGGCGGGTGCAAGTGTGTGTGCACTCAATGACGGCGACACGGACGGCGACAAAACTGCTGACGCGAAACTCACATTGAGGTCAGCTTCACAGCGCGTGTTAATGTTGGCGTTAGGTGGTGACCTAGATACCGCTGTTGTCTCACGTAAAGTAACAAGTTCTTTACGCAAATTCACAACGATATCCTCGGTTTTCGCCAACTTTGTCTGGACGTCCGCCAAGCTCGCCTTTAAGGACACTATATCCTTTAAAAGGCAGGTAACGTCGACGTGATCGAATTTGACCGGAGGAAGCTTCGATAAGTCCTGGGCCACAAACGTAGGCACGTCGTCGGGATCGGTTGCCTTAAGCAGCGTGATGATATCCTGTATGCTCTTCCTTGTCCCGTCACGCCGGCGGGACACCATCTGGTCGCTCTTATTGAGTACGCTGTACAGTAGCCGCTTGGAGGCAGCTATATCTTCATGGCTGAAACTTGACGAACAGATCTGGATAGCCGACAGCTCGTCCATCACATCCAGCTTCTGTTGCAGGAACGCCAGTAATTCGTTTGCGACAAGTTGCGAACTCATCGCAACACATGCAACGGCTGACGCCGCGCTACACTATACGAGTATAAGTCAGCAAACACGTCCGCATCAAAACGCGGCCTAGACAAGACTGATATATATAGATATATATATAAATTTTGATAAATGTTACAAGCAATTATAGGCAAATACAGCATGCAACAAAGATAGATACAAGAAAAAAAAAGAAGATAAGTTTAGTTGTGCCTACAGAACACAACTTAGATAAAATATATAAAATTAAGACAATGCTAAGGTACATTATTAACATTATCCATGTAGTAGTTCAAAAGTGTGGATCGGAACTTTCCGTACGAATCAGCACATATATCCACGAGATCACTACACTCATTGGCAGTCCGTGAGAGTGTAGGCAATGGCGAGTTGGCTCCAAAGACCGTTCTACGTAGCGGTGGATGGAAAGGTGTAATTCTGTGACGAGGATATCTAGCTGGGGCACGAATATTAATACCATTTAACAGTTGTGGACAGCTAAGCATGTTATGTAATATTTTATACATGAAAATACAATCGCCATACTTAGCGCGGTCCGACAGGGATATAAAAAAAAAGAAAAGAAAAAAGAAAAAATGTGTTTATTCTTAAACAGACATGGCGATAACAATACACAAGTAAAATATTAGAAGTAGGTTAAGGACAGGAAAATCGTAGGTGTATGCTAGTACACGCCACATCTGCGTAGAAATTGGTCTCCTCTCAGCTTATGCTGACGTGGGCAGACCCACATTTGCCAGCGCTGGTTTTCAGAGGAGGCCAGTGACACTGAAAATGGCGCACCCATGCAGCATCTCACCCAGCACAATTAACACAATATTGTGCTGCCAAATGCCACCACACAAGAAAAATAATAAATAAATCAAATACATAAATACACAAGTAAAATAAATAAGTGTATGTAATATTTTTAATAATATGTCGTGTGTTTGTGTCTATATATAACAAAAAACAAACAAGCCGTGTCTATGGTAAACTCATAGGTCCGGTACCATAGCTTCGCGTTCGAGACCAACTCAACTGCCAGCTGTCAGTACTGTCATCCGTCAACCCAGACCGACAAGAATAACAGCAGTGTTGCCGCTTTAGCGACTTTGTCGCTAGATCTAGCGGATTTTTGATGGGCTTAGAGACTATTTATTACCATCTAGCGACTTAATTTTTTTTAGCGACTTCTAACGATTTCTTGTATACAAAGCTGATTACCTTAGAAGAAATGAAACATTTTTTTCAATAATGTAATAACAAAAATATTTTAGTGAAAATCTAAATGTAGTTACTAGTAACACCACGAATGACTATTGGTTTCTTGGGGAATCCCCTGCTAGAGTTATGTTCTATCTAGTGGTTCGATGCCTCTCACTCTACCAAACAAAGTCTCAAATATCGGTTTATCTGCCATTAAAGAAACCATTGTTTAAAGAAAGATACGAGAACTATTGGCAAACCTATTTGAAAAACAAACTAAACTTGCGTTTTGTACTTCGTAAAATAGTGAATATTATGATCAAGTTGTTATTATACCAAATTCGTAGAAATGGATATTCCTATAAGAAAGAAAACTTATGCTCAGAAATATAGACCAGAATGGGAGAAGCAAGACGAAGTTAAAATGTGGTTAAAACCTGTTTTTACCGGTCAAACGAAAGCCTTTTGCTCGTTTTGCCATAGCGAAATATTTACCTTACTCTATGCGAAATATTCGCCAAATTAAATGATTTAAGTAAACACGCTGATACTAAGAAACACAAACAAAAATGTGAAATGAAAAAATCAACAATTTGTTTTACTCCAGCTTCAAGGACGAATAAATATACTCAAAAAGCTGAAAGTAAGCTCGCTTTATTTGTAGCAGAGTACAGTGCCATTTCTCAAGTAGACCATCTGCTTGAATAGTGCAAAGAGGTGTTCGTGGATTCAAAATTTGCTGACATAAAAATTACCACATTCCAACGCAGAAGAGGAACGATTGTTCAGTCAAATGAATATAATAAAAAACATATTGAGGAACAGACTGGCTTCAACCACCATTCTTCTTATAAGGAATCAGCTTAAAATTTTAAAACATAATTGCCATAGGTATGTTCTGCCAGATGATATCCTGACAAAAATCACAACAAGCCTTAAAAAACCAACTGCTTCAGTAGCACCTTCCATGTCAGCTTTTTTAGTGGAACCATCAACTTCTGCTGTTTCAAGACAGTTGGAAGTGGTCGAAGTCGAAATTGACGCAATAGATGACGAAATTTTTGATTGCTTGAACCTTTAGTTTCCGTTTTTCTTTTCTTTTTTGCCGATATAGTTATGACTGATATGAATAAATGCGTGATTATCCAAATTTGCATTAATTTATACTACAATTCTTACCACTGAATAAATTGAAATATTTAGCGACTTCTAGCGGATTTTTTAAATACAGTTTTTTCAATATCTAGGGACTTTTACATCGCGATCTGGAGACTTTATTTTATTTGAAACGGCAACACTGAATAACAGACTGATGAGATGACACGTCACGACACGCGGCAATCATTCTTGGCATTATTTAATTAAGAATATGATACATTAACAAAATTAAATCAATACAAAATCACTAAACAAATCGAAGTCATGCACCCACAAAGGTACAAGGAAACAGAGATAAAATAAAAACAAGGGTAAGTATCAATTTAGTAAGTTATAAAACAGTTTCCAGCTGTTCCATTAAGTACAGTTTTTTCACCATTAATTTGAATGTTCTTCGATTTTTCAGGTTGCGTATTGGAGGTTTAAGAATGTTCCAGCAACTAGTGGCTGCATGCCTAAAACAACCTCGGAAAGCGGCAGACCTATACTTATGTAGTGTCAAAGGGGCTACAGTAGTCCTCTTGCTATATCTTAGTTTGTCGTGTCTCCAACTCAGTCTACCATAAAGGTATTCCGGTTTTTGAGTATTTACCACACGAAATAGTAAACCAGTCAGATGCAGCTTCCTTCTTGCGGCCATCCTTAGCATTTTAAGATCATTTATGTATGGTGTGATATGGCTTCGCCTTGGGATGTCAACACAGAAACGGACACAAGCATTCTGAACTCGTTGAATCAAGTTTTCTGTTCTTCTCAGCAGACATGGGCCGTATACAGTATCACAATAATTGAACTTAGACAATATTAAGCTATCCACCAAAAGCTTGCGCAGTGAAACACTCAAGAATTCTCTTATATTATAAAGCACCTTGAGCCTGTAAAAACAATTGCTTACAGTTTTGCTAATGTGCGCCTCGAAACGAAGCTCAGAGTCCATTGTGAGACCTAGGTTAGTGGCAGACTCGACCCTTTCAATCCCAGTGCCACCTAGCACTATGACTGGATCCCATGCCAGTATTGAGGCAACCTGATGTTTCGAACCCAGCACCATAAACTTGGATTTGGATGGATTCAACACCAACGAGTTACTCTTCGACCACCCAGCCACTCTTTTCAGTTCCTCATTTATTTGTTGCACAGCTATTAAAGTATCTTCGGGTTTAAAGGACTTATAGATCTGCAGGTCGTCTGCATACATGTGGTACTTGCAGCTCTCAAAGGTGTTCTGGATATCTGCACTATACAATATGTACAAGAGTGGGCCCAGAATAGAACCCTGGGGCACCCCTCTGGATACCAGACGGGGGCCAGAGCAGAACCTAGATCCATCCTCGCTACTGATCTCTACATACTGGGACCTATTATTAAGATAACTATCGAACCACCGCACCGCTCCACTTGAAATCCATAGAATGTCAGTTTTGAGAGAAGCAGTGTAGTGTCGATAGCATCGAAGGCACGAGAGTAGTCAAGTAGCACCAGGATCGAGCCCTCTCCAACATCCCTCGCCTCAAGAATACCCCCTATGACATCCGAGAGAGCTGTCGCAGTACCACGCCCCTTCCGGAATCCAGACTGAAACTCTGGGAGTAGCCCATTGGACTCCAGGTAATCCATCACCTGTACATATACCACACGCTCCAGCACCTTAGAAAGACAGGGGAGAATCGATATGGGCCTGAGATCTTTAAACGTTTGAGGGTTGCTAACTTTGGGTATGGGTCGCACCATAGCACACTTCCACAACTCAGGGAACTTGTTAGTCACTATTGATGCATTGATCATGGCTGTTATAGCCTGCAGAGCTGTTGGTAAGGTCATCAATAGCATCTCATGACCAATCCCGTCCACCCCCTGTGCATTCGTGCCAATATCCCTGATGATCCGAAACACAACATCACTGCTAACAGGGCTCATGCAAAACTGTGAGGAAGTTCCCCTGTGGTGTTCGAAGAATGTTAGTTCGGATATGGTGGGATGTGATGCACCAGGTACATCTAAGAATGCCTGGTTAATGCCATCGGGGTCACGAAAGTGAGCCGGTAGGTGTGGGTCCCCATGAGAAGGAATGATGTCCGACTTAAGGTTCTGCCACAAACACTTAGGGTCACCGATTTTACTATTGATATTGATTCTGAAATAAGCAGATTTTTCACTTCTCAAGGATGTGCATGCTAAATGCTTTAGATCTATATACTGTTTGTGATGCTGTTCCAACCTGGTGTTGTGGTATTTCTTTCTAGCTCTGTCTCTCAAGTGAAACAGCAAACGAATATTATCGGTAATCCAAGGCGTCGGACGGTTTCAAAATAAAATAAATAATATAAAATAAAATAAAATAACGTTTATTATCTTTGAAATTTTCAGAAAATTATTTAGATTCGTCAGAAGTTGGTGTGACTCTACCGAGGGTTCCAAAATGCAACGAGACTGAGAAGAGCCCTCAAGAAACTCAGCTCGGCTTTTTTCAAAATATTTCATCTTAAATCTAATACAGAGTTATTTAGAAAGGAGCAATTCGTTACGTTGTTACAACCAGGCCGCCTTGTCATCTAAGAAATCATTAATACTATAATAAGCTTTATGGCACAATTTACTTTTTATTAGTTTTTTAAATTTATTGACAGATAAATTTGCTATTTTGGTTGGCAATGTATTGTACATTCGAATAAAGTTCCCCGCAAAAGAATTACTCACTTTATGAAGCCTAAATTTAGGAACAGCCAGTTTATCCTTATTTCTTAAGTTTAGATTATGATTATCACTATTTTTCACAAATTTACTTTTGTTCTTGTGGGTATACAATAAAATTTCATAAATTTCTGAATGTTTTCCTTGTTATGGGAGCATGTAAATCAAAAAGCTGTGTGATGAAACTGTTAAAAGCCTGGACCATATCATCCACATCCTGCAACCCACCTATTACCTCCCATGGAACAAGAGCTAGATCAACTTCAAAGTACTCCATGAGTACATCCTTAATTGGTCTGTATGTGATTATTCTAGGCTTAGGTTTAGATTTTCTTATTGTAGCATCACATACTAAAAACGAGTGCCGACCCAGATCACTGATGTGGTCCACCACAACACTGCATCTTGATATCCGTGCATATAACATCTATGAGTGTCGAAGAGTGGGAAGTGAAGTGTGTTGGAGTCTCCACTAGTTGAGCCAAGTTCACACAGGTGAGAAACTGATGCATCTTTCTAGTATCTGGATCATCGCTGACAGACATGTCCACATTTAAATCACCCAGAAGTAACACCCCATCATATGGAGCCAAAGCAGTGATGCTATCCATCATACTGACCAGGAATACATCCAGGCTGAGCCAGGGGAGACGGTAGGCACTGCCAACCAGCAACTTTTTTCCTGAGACAGTTATGTTGATCCACATCTGCTCCACATTAGGGTGTATGGGATGTTCCCTAGTACGAGCACTCACTCCAGTCCTTATGTAAAAAGCCACTCCTCCTCCACGACCCCCACAAATGTCCAATGGACGCGGAATATGTCTCAAGTTATACCCCTGAACCTTCGGGGCGCGGCCCTCCTGCCCCGTCCTCAGCCATGTTTCATTTATGGCCATGACGTCCACCGCGTGACGCAACATGGCCACCCTAAACTCATCATGCTTTGTCGACAAGGATCCAGTATTCAGGAGTCCAAATTTTAAATATTTAGAGGGGAACATTTATCAAGCATTTCATGTATAATAAAGTATTAAGTATAATGGTATTGAATGGTAATAATAATTTTAATAAAGAGAATAATAGTAATAATAATTTATAATAATAGTAATAATAATTTGGCCCACGAGATTGTCGACATGTGGCCTGTAAGCTCAGCTGTTATTGTACCGATAGTCGTTTCCGTGCATGGACTGATCGCCAAGAGCCTCGACCAACACCTACAGAGGCTCTCGTTAGACGGTTGGATTAAGGGCCTGATGCAGAAGGCAGTGTTGCTCGATACGGCACGCATCGTGAGGAAATTCCTCTCTCTGGAGCCCTAACCACCGGTAGCTTGGTCCTTGTACCCGATGCCGGTGGGTCACTATTTTTTATATTTTTAAATATATTTGTATTTTTTATAGATTTATTTAAAAATGTATTAAATATGTAATTAAGTTAAATAAAGGAAAGAATAATAGGAATATAATAATAGTAAAAAAGCATTTAATAGTTTCCTTAACAAAAATAAAGGAAATACCAATATGTACCCTGCATCTGTTCGCAGATATAATTAGTAAGCAGATCCTGTGAGTTGACTCAAGGAATACACCCCGCGCTCCAATGGAAGAACATACTATAATTCCATGCTCACATGTAATTTGATAAATGTTAGACATTATGCAATACCTTCCACTGTAAATATTCAAACTAAAAAGTCTGTAAGTAATCTCTGTACAACAACTGTGGACCGTAGAGGCTTTGCAAATTCTGTAAAGTTTGCAAATAGTAATATTCGTAGGGTTAGGTATTGGTGTAAATAGCAACATTTTTATTAATGTGTAGTTTTTAAGTGTAAGTAGTAATATTGTAACTATTGTGCATATATTTGTATTATGGTGTAGTTTGTAAATATTAATATTCAATAGATTGTCTGTATATAAAGGCCTGTACTGGAATAAACTGTACACTTCAGTAATAGTGAAACTGTGTTCTGTAAATATTGAATTAAGTATTTGATTTTGTGAAGTGTAATTTATTTTTGATGATTTGTGGTGTATGTGTATGACAACTGTGCACAGGGTCACTTTGTGAACACTCACTGGCACGTGCATAACAGTCACTGACCCCCCTAGACCACTCACACAACAGATGTGACGTGCAGTAGCATCACCGACCTGAGAAATGTATACAACTGAGACAATACAACATTGAACGCACAACACAACAGTTACACTATAAGGGCAAGATAAACAATTTAGGCCAACACAAAAGTTCAAAGCATTTAGAATACAGTAGCGAGCAGGTACACAATAAAGGTAGGGTATAAAATATATACCGCAGTACATATCACATAGAATCCAGCAGTGAACACAACATATTACAACAGGTAGACAGTACATAAGTAGCAGCAAGTAAGTATCGGTCATGAAACATCCAAAAAAATCACACAGAAGTGTCTGTTGTTTCAAATTGTCCAAAAAGCGCTTGCAGATCTGCTTCGGAGCAAATGCGATGGGTTCGATCTCCCGACTTCTTGCAGGCCAGTATCTGTCCACGCCGCGTCCAAACGAACTTCCACCCAGCATCACTAGCGGCAACCCGCGCCAGACGAAATATTTGCCGGTTAGTTTTGGTGAGGCGCTCGTTCACGTAGAAGCGGACAGGGGGCCCAGCCGCAACGATGTCCTGCGTAGTAGCGCCTCGTCGCACGCGCGCGCTCTTCAGCATCTCGTTGCGCAGGTCTCGGCGCGCCAATCGCACCACCAGGGGGCGCGCGCGTCGCTCAGCGGGGCCCTGGCTGTCGGTGGCGGAGAGGTGGCGCCTACCGACTCGTTGAGCGCTAACTATATCTCTCTCCTCCACGGTCACACCAAGCTTGGTACCTATCGCTTGAGCGAGGTGTACAGGATTCTCTCCGCTGAGTTCAGGCAAGCTAGATATTTCAATGTCGTTCGCCAACAGCTCCTGGTCCCTGTCATTAAGCTCCCGACGTAGGCCCTCGACGACACTCTCAATATACCCAGCACCCGGAGCAGGTGCCGAAACCTTGGCCTCAAACGCAGATAGACGCGTCTCCAGGTTGTCGATGCGCGCGTCGCATGCCCGGACGACCTCTTTAATCGTTGAAAATTCCCGCTCCATGCGACTCATGAACGTCGCGACGTCCCCTCGCAGCGACCTAATCTCCTCCATAATTAGGTGGAACTCAGTCCGCCCCGAGCTGGCCTCGTCCCCTACCGGGCCTTGGTTCAGCGGAGTCGCCACATGCTGCGTCGATCGCACCGGAGTCTCGTCACATTTTGCTTCGTGTATGCTGCTACGTTTGCATTCCGGACACGTCCAACCCTGCGGCACACCTACCCTGGGCAGGTTGACACATGCCTTGTGGTAAAATGCAAGGCATTTTTCGCATTTAGCACGCTTTGCGACATCTGTTGACGAGACAAGTTTGCCACAGCCGCCGCACTCACTCATTTCTCGATAGATGGCGCTGATCAGGTGACGAAATATAATGTAGAAATGTGATGTAGAAAAATGTAGGTAATTTTTGTCGTTACACCCACTTATTAAGAATTATTGTAAACACTTTGCCTATTTTTTTTTTCCGATTTCAATGTTTATGCTAGATTAAGTTAGTTTAAGATTATACTTTGTTGAATTGTTAATTATACGTGTTATGAAGTTTATCACAGATCGCCAACCAAAATCGCAAACCAATAACGTCACAGCAATGTTTTGAGCCGCTTATTGATCGAAATACGCCACAGATCTCACTGAAATTGCACACACCCGTATACGATAGCACTATGTTCACAGACCACTATTTCTCTGCCTGAAATGTACACTAATTTATTTTTAAAATGTTTTACTTCACGCATCGATACAAATCACATTAAGTAGCGATGGTGGCGCCATCTCCAGTCTCCAGATATCATACTAAACCGCTTCAATCTACCAGCGTAAGATGTTCTTTTTTTTTATTGTATTTTTTTTTATTGTATTTATAGGATTATATGTAGATTATATTATAATTGTACTTTTATGCTTTATTTTCAGGCTTTATTTCTATCTTCTATAAAATCGAATAGTGATACAGGTGAATCTGATAATGTTATAGATACAGATATGCCTTTGTTGGCCTTGTAAGTCTTAATAATACTTAATACATACTTACTTTTTACTTCATTAATCAATTGATGGAATTGTTTTCAATACTTACGAATAATTTTATTTTTGCCTACTTTAAAAAAAATAAGTTTCTCAATTCAACTGTATTTTTATATTTGTTACCACAAGTCATAACTTTCGACTGTCATAACGTTCATCATTTCGGGATTCAAAATAAGACTACCTATTCACAGAGCTACCAAATATGCACAAAAATTCAAAATTATTTGTCAACCCGTTTCGGAGGAGTTTGGAAACAAATACTATGACACAAAAATTTTATGTTAGATTTTTACATTAGCTTCTTATTTGATTTATGTCTTTTTTAGAGTACATCGGAGATAAATATATTTTTTGTATCGATACTTGTATTATTTTAACTGTTAAAATTCCTTTTAAATAAATATAAAGAGCACTTTTAAAAGAGTGGTCGTGAGTTTTTCTTGCCAGGTTCTTTCCTCACAGGCTCTACCTATTGTCTTGCGAATCTGGCGGTAAATGTAAATGTAGAAGCATTTTCTTTTTTTTTTGACGTTCATTAGTGTTACTTTGTGACCTACATGAATAAAGATATTTTGATTTTGATTTTGACTTGTATGATGATGGTTGATGATTTTTAATACTACCTACCTCCCATACAACAATAGGTACTTAATTACCTAAATCCCGAGAATTTGATTCCCATATATTTGGGGAAAAATTTTGTGGTGGCCTTCTTGGCCACTCGCACACTAATGTAACCCTGGTACGTAATATTATCGCGGGTGACGTTTGTCACTCACACGTGAATAAACAACATAACCACTTTTGGCAACTCGCTTTGTACTAGACACGGTATTTAAACATATATATAATCAAAGTTGCATACCTACTTTCGGGTGTAAAGGACCTCACCTGCTAGTGGCGCACCTGCTGATCAACGGACGAGGCTCGTTAATTTACGGTACCTATGGAGTGGCTTCGGCCCCTACGTGGGTACCAGGTGGTACCACAGTGTTTGTCCGGGGGGTACCACCGTGCAGCTGTGCTAAAGCCCCCCAAGTAACCCAGCCCAGGCTGGGTTGCGTTAGGGGTTCAGCAGCTGCACCGCCGGGCCCGGGGCGATGTATGGTGCAGCAGGCATGGGACCAGTGAGGGCGAAGCGGAGTCTAGTGTGGGTGGTGTGGGTCGATTCGCCGGCCAGGAAGACCCTTAGCAACGGCGTTGCTGCAGCCGCCCGCAGCACAGTCATGGGGCCCGCCTGGGACCAACCACCCCAGGAGGCTGCCCCACATGTTGCGCATAATCCTGATGTGGGATCGCCGCTCCGGGTGGTAACCGGTGTGGGGTAGCGGCGGCCTTGCATCAGGGGGGTTTGGGAGTCCTTCCATCCGGCGAGTCGGCTCCGACCTAACCACACGGTTCTAGACAAAGCTAGCCTCTGCGCTTTGTCACTTACTGCTGCACCAAATGTCGCCCTGTCTTCACGCTTCTTCTTCATATACATTATGGCAGTGCAACATAAAAAACGTAAACGTTCCACAGCGGCCCCAGGAAACCCCACAACTTCACTTTTCGAGGTGGAGTTCACTAACATCCGTGGACTCCATGCGAACCTCGATGCCGTCCACCATCACCTTGAGACGGCACGGCCCGTTGTGATGTTCCTCACGGAGACACAAATACGCCGCCCTGAAGACACGTCTTACCTGTGTTACCCCGGCTATGTCATCGAGGAACAATTTCGAGATAAAGCTGGGGTGTGCGTGTTCGTTAGGGCGGATGTTTGCTGCCGCCGGTTGCGCTGCCTAGAGAACCCCTCCAACTCCGTCCTTTGGCTGCACGTAGACCATGGCTCTATGAGCCAGATCTACGTGTGCGTCTACCGTTCCCACACAGGGAATTCTGAGACAACGAAGCTCTTCCAGTACCTCAGCGAGACGGCTGATGAAGCGCAGGTGCGGTTCCCGAACGCTGACCTAGTATTTCTGGGGGACTTCAATGGCCATCACATTGAATGGCTGGGGTCCCTCAAAACTGATCATGCGGGTACGGCCGCCCATGCGTTCGCTCTCTCCCACGGTCTGACCCAGGTGGTATGCGGGATCACCCGGATACCAGACAGGTCAGATCACACGTCCGCTCTGCTGGATCTACTGCTGACGAGTCGCCCAGCCCAATACAGTGTTTCGGTAGGAGCCCCATTGGGTAGTTCCGACCACTGTGTTGTTCACGCTGGCATGAAGGTGTCACCTCCTGCACGTCCTGTACAAACGTCACGATGACTTTGGCACTACTCGTCAGTGGATTGGGACGGTCTACGCGATTATTATGCGTCCGTCCCCTGGAGCCAGCGCTGCTTTGTAGGAAAGGCTCCTTTGGATAGCGCTTCTGCGATTGCTGGCGAGATCAGTTTAAGGATGGATTATTACATCCCTTTCACTGATGTCGCCAGTATCCGCAGAGCCCGTCCCTGGTTCGGACGAGATTGTGCCAAAGCTGTTCGACAAAAACAGTCGGCATATCGCGCCTGGATCAGGGCCCGAGCTGTGCGCGACCCAAACGTGGGCCACCTCAAAGCAACAACAGGGCCACAAAGTCCAGTAAGAGGGCCTTTAAGAGAGCGGATGCCCAGCGCGTCGCGCGGCTTGGTCAGGAGCTCACTTCCCATCCCACGGGCAGCCGTGGATTCTGGCAACTGGCAAAAGCCGTGCAATCTAACTTTTGTCAGCCCTGGCTGCCACCACTATGTTACCCAGATGGAACACTGGCTCACAAAGCCCAAGAGAAAGTGGATATGCTCGCAGACCTCTTTGCGGCTAATTCCCGGGTCGATGACCATGGCCTGCAGCCCCCCGCCATCGCCAACTGTGGCTACACTATGCCTGTTATTGTTATCAGGCAATGTGATGTACGGGCAGTGCTGCGGTCACTCGACACGCGGAAAGCCAGTGGCCCTGACGGCATCCCGGCAGTGGTGCTACGAAAATGTGCAGCTGAGTTGTCTCCAGTATTAACGCGTCTGTACCGCCTATCATACTCTTCAGGGCTCGTGCCGGAGGTCTAGAAGGAGACGAACGTACAACCGATCCCCAAGAAAGGGGATCGATCCGATCCAGGCAACTATCGACCCATAGCTGTCACCTCAGTCATTTGCAAGGTGCTTGAGCTCCTTATAAATAAGCAGCTCATGCGATACCTAGAGGATCACTCGCTCACAATGATCGACAATACGGCTTCAGGCCAAAACGATCAACGGGTGATCTTCTAGCATTCGTAACGCTTGTCTGGGGTGGGGCTATGGAAAGGCACGGCGAGTCCTTGGCTATTAGCCTGGACATCGCCGAAGCTTTCGATAGGGTCTGGCATGCTTCGCTCCTTTCCAAGCTTCCGGCATATGGTCTACCTCCTCAACTGTGCAGCTGGATTGCCAGCTTTTTAAACGAGCGCCGAGTGCGGGTCCTCTGCGATGGCCGGGTTTCTCGTTTCTTGCAAGTGAATGCCGGGGTACCGCAGGGGTCCGTACTATCACCAACTCTCTTTCTTCTGCATAGCAATGAATGTTCCCGAGTGATAGCATGTCATTGATATGCAGAAGAAAGAGAGTTGACAGATGACAGCACACTGCACGGGAGTTACTCGGTTCGTCCGACGGCGGGGCGATCTGAGATTGAGGAGGAGAGACGACGACTCGTGGCTGATCTCGACCGTAACCTCGGGGTACCGAGAACCTGTTCGAGTTCAATGCCCGCAAAACACAGGCGTGTGCATTTACTGCGAAGAAATCCCCTTTCCTTCCCCTACCCTCTCTTCAGAATGCATTATTACCAATGAAGGACAACCTTGATATCCTTGGCATAGACGTTCGTCGAGAGCTCAATAATAAAAACTACATCGAAAGATGTATAGGGCTAGCTTCGCGGAAACTAGGAATACTGAACAAGGTAAAGCGATTCTTTACACCGGACCAGAGGTGTCTGCTGTACAAGACGCAGATTACACCCTGCGTCGAATACTGCTCTCACCTCTGGGACGGCTCCGCGAAGTATCTGCTGGACGCTCTCGACGCTATGCAGCGACGGGCTATCCGTATTATAGATTGTCCGGAGGTAACGGGAAGCCTTGAGCCGCTAGCTCAGCGCCGAACAATAGCTTCCTTGGCCGCATTCTACCGTATTTACCACGGCGAGTGTTCTGAAGAGCTCTTCAATCTGATCCCACCCTCTTCCTTCCGATCCCGAACAACCCGTGCCGGACAGAGATACCACTCCCACACATGTTCGCGACAAACCGAACGTTTTAAACGTTCGTTTCCCTGCCGAACGATAGTGGCCTGGAACGCCCTGCCTGTGCACGTGTTTCCTCGCACATATAACCCTCGGTTCTTTAAGCGGAGTGTGAAGAGGCACATCAGTAGGTCGTCTAGTTGAGGGCCCTCTCTATGGTATTGTGCGCTGTGAGTGGCCCACAATCGCTAGACGTCGTCACGACTTACCACCAGGCGGGCGGCGTCAATTTGGCTAAATCAATATAAAAAAAAGGATTGGCTGTACAATCTATTAAATTAAGTATGTAGGAGTAGTTAATCTTAAATCTCTAAAGTTAACGTTGGCGCTTTGAGCTGACCTTCTCTAAAATTTCACAGAGAATGTCCAAAACAAATGTAAGAACGATCGGTGAGTATATAGTTACTATTGTGGTTACTTCGTAAAAGGTAGTAAATGGGCGTTTTTACATTGCACGATAATGACACGATTTCGTGACGATATCGTCTATAAAATCGTGCAGATGCAAACCTATAACATGTATTACGTTTGAATATTTATCGTGACGATATCCTGCAATGTGAAAACGCCCATTGTGTGTCAATTAGTATCATGGTGAAATTCGTTACTTAATTTTGATATTTTCTTCAGTTATAAATAACATTAGAAATCATATCATACATTGTTAGGCTACGCACGGTTATAACCCCCTGCCACACACTTCTAAACTTTAGTACACTATAGTTAAACCATCGTTTTAGTATGAAAGGTGGGTTGTAAATATATGTCCGTTTAGATTGAGGAGCCACATTTCGTATTTTAATGAAATTTATATAGGTATTTAGTAGTAAGTTTAAAAATTTTGTAGCCTCAATCCTCGATTTTGTAGTATAATACTTCAAAAGTTATAAGAACATAAAGGTGGCTCCTCAATCTAAATGTTTAGACTGAGGAGCCTCGTCATAACTAGGAAAATCATGGATGAATATTTACCAAAATTAGGTATGATTTAGTAGTATTCGAGAGTAGTAAGTAGACAAAATCTGAGTTTTGTAGTATTAAAATTAAAAAAGTTATTATACATTATATGTGGCTCCTCAGACCATTACTTACGAGTGGTCATTTTTCATAGAAGGAGTCGTACAATTAATGCGCAATTTCTTGGTCATTTAGTAGTAAGTAAATTAGTTTTGTAGGATAAGATTCAGTAATTAATTATGAGTGGATTAGGAGATATGGCACATTTTAACTGGCTCCTCAATTGAGACGCTTAAAAAAATATATTTGCCTCTAATCTACTTATACTTGTAACGAAATTTGTAACAAACACATCAATATTTAGTATAAATTTATACTAAATGCCCGTTATAATTCTGCCAAAAAAAAGTACATATTTACGAACTTATTAGCTATTCTATAATTTCCCTACAAATTATTTCGTAGGGTGTCCATGAAAATATTAGTCCAGAAATATTATTAATATTTATATATAAAAATAAGGCCAAGTGTGAGTCTATTAAAATTTAAACTTTCTAACTATCACGGTTCATGAGATACAGCCCAAGACAGACGCACGGACAGTAAAGTCTCAGTAATAGGGCTAATTATTATATTTCTGTATTTGCAAGCAATAAGTTCTTCTACTACTGTTAAGTATTTAGGCAAGTATACTTAAATCACAGAAACTTAAATGTCATCGCCAGGACTCGAACACGTGGCTTAACAAGGGGAATGGTCTGACCACTTAGCTAAAATGAGCAATACCAACTTCATCAAATCTTTAGATTTCTTGATCGAGCTATTTATTACCAGTACAACAATTTTGACATTAAAAAAGGGTTCCGTAATATTATTCAAAGTAACTCCGATACTGGGTTCAAAGCGACCATAAAATCACCGTGTATAAGTAATGTATTGCGACGATTTCAGTTCCTGTGATTAGATTCGATGGGCTTAGATGATATTTTATGATCATCCATACATAAATACAAATTTAAAACTGACAGACTACTACGGTGGTGTGGTCGGTAGTGCATCCGCTCTCGACGCCGGAGTCTCGGGTTCGATTCCCGGTCGGGACAAACTTTGTATGATGACACGTTTGTACCGAAGTCTGGGTGTTTCCTATGTATAATAATCGCTTATTTACCACCGTTCACCTCCTATTTCTAGTACTCATATCACAAGCTCTGCTTAGTGGGGTGCTTCGGTCAGTTCCTCCACGTGGTGCACCCCGGGCAAAGGCAGTGGCTGCAACTCTGCGGCAACATACCGCAGAGTAGTAGCTACTACGGCTAATTCTGACCAAAGTGGGGGTCTTGCCGCCTCGCATGAGGAATGCAGACCCACCACGACGGGGGCCTTGCGAGGCCCAGGTCTCTCCGCCGACACTCTGCAGAGCAGAGTGCTGCTGTGCGGAGAAACCATCGGGGCGACGGGTCCGACATCACTGAGCTCATCAGCGGTGACGGACACGGTCTCGTAGAGACCACCGTTCGGCCGAACCCGGTTCTTCGGAACCGCGAGGAAGAAAACCTCGTTAAAAAATCACCAATGGGGCGGGCGGAATGGTATTGTAAAGACCCCCGCCCGGCCCAGCCGTAATCCTGAACTGACAGGACCGGTGGCCCCTCAGGGCCGCGAGGATGAACACCTCTATAAAAAATTAACCCAATCCCAAGCTCTGACACCCGGTGAGGGGATGAATCGTGCAGGGGAGCTGTCACGCCTAGGGTGTCACCCGTCGACGGACGTTAAACAAACAAAAATGGCTTTGCAAAATACGCAGAATAATATTACCCAACGGGGAACTGGAGAGGATAACTCCCTCCACGAACACCCGGCTGTGACTGATGCGGGGCTCAGGCCCGGCACCAGTCACAGCGACCCCCATAAGGTATTTGGGAGGGATCAACAAAGCCAGACAGGCCAGGGGGTGTGCCTCAAAACCACCCCCCAAACCGACGTGGAGGTCGCGTCGACCGCAGCTGGGGGGAATGAGTCCGTTCCCAGCCGCAAGGAGACTCAGGGTTCCTCCTTTTGGAAAACTCCAGGCAAGAGGACCCTAGAGAAGAGGACGCCGAAGGCGAAAATCTGACGAAAATAGAAAATTTGTATCATAAATCAATTTTTTAGTTTTTTATATTACTGTCTCATAACCATAGGCTTTATATCATCAAATTTTGAAATCATAATTCGTACTTTTCGACCTCAGATTAGATAAAATAAATTTCTAAAATCATTCATCCTGTTTTCATTCATATAACATGGTCACCCTTAATAGCAAATTCTTAAGGAATATCGAAAAGTAATTTGGCTTTTAAATACCAAGTGATACAATGTTGTTGTGTACATGTGTATTTAGTAGAAATTTATACTAAATGTTAGTGTATCTAGTTTTTGATTCTGTTGTGATCTCAGGTAGCTACAGTCAATTATTCATTATGTAGAACGTCTGGATTGAGGAGCCAGTTAAAATGTGCCATATCTCCTAATCCACTCATAATTAATTACTGAATCTTATCCTACAAAACTAATTTACTTACTACTAAATGACCAAGAAATTGCGCATTAATTGTACGACTCCTTCTATGAAAAATGACCACTCGTAAGTAATGGTCTGAGGAGCCACATATAATGTATGATAATTTTTTTAATTTTAATACTACAAAACTCAGATTTTGTCTACTTACTACTCTCGAATACTACTAAATCATACCTAATTTTGGTAAATATTCATCCATGATTTTCCTAGTTATGACGAGGCTCCTCAGTCTAAACATTTAGATTGAAGAGCCACCTTTATGTTCTTATAACTTTTGAAGTATTATACTACAAAATCGAGGACTGAGGCTACAAAATTTTTAAACTTACTACTAAATACCTATATAAATTTCATTAAGATACGAAATGTGGCTCCTCAATCTAAACGGACATTTAAATATATGGTTTTTGGGGGTCCATTACCTATAACCTATAAATATGAATTTAAGAATTTCAGGTACTATTTATGCCCTTAAAAAAATCCAATACCAATTTACACACACACACACACACACACACGTACAAACACACACGCACACACTGCCAAATAGGCATAAATATTTAATGTATAAGTAATTAATGCATAAGGTAAATAATTTGTATCCTACCCTATAAGCTACTAATTGAGGTATTCATTAAGGTATTAATTTGATATCCTACCCTATAAGGTACTTACCTGCTTCCACATGTACAGAGACGGGAGAGGCTGGTAATCTGTCATACAGGGTCTCCCACATATATACTTTATGAATACCAAATGTACGTAAAGCAATGGTAAGTAAAATGTTTTAAAAAAACTTTTTAAATTTGTCTCGTTTAGAGGCGAAACAATTGTCCACGTTTTGTTGTCTTTTTTAATTCTGCTGAAAACAATGCTATTACAAATTTAAAAAGTTTTTTTTAAACATTTTACTTACCATTGCTTTGTCATGGATTTTCGCCAAGTAACGCCTGTTTCTATCCAATATTTAAATGTACGTAAATTAAGTTTTGCCATGTATCATCTATGTGAGAGAACAATTAAAGACTTATCTTATAAAAAAAAAGCACAAACAACACTCGATGCTCACTGAACGTTCTTATCTTTCTTGGGGGCTCAGATATTTTTAAAAATTACGTAGGTCTGACAGTTGTGGGCTCTTGGTTGATTGAATACTTGATTGTTTCAAGACTAAGGCTTATAGAAACGGTTAATCCAGTTATATACGAGTATCATATCTATAGAGATTTTATTATTATATTCGACAAGCTGTCCCGGCGAACTTCGTACCGCATTTATTTTTCTAATGTTCCGCATAAGTTTTTTTTTCTTCCATAAGATCCTTCTCCTGATAATTACGAACACAACAAAAAAAGAATAAGCGAAATCGGTCCAGCCGTTCACGCGTGATGTCGTGACCAAGGGAAATAGGGATTCATTAAGACCTATATTTCTGGTTTTTAAGGTTTTAGTAGTCAGGTTGCGGAACACGAAGGTTCGTCATGTCACTCCGTCAGTCTGTCCTCGACTTTCCTCCTAAACGGCGAGTGCTAGAAACATGAATCTTTTCATGGATATGTGTAGAGACAAAGTGCTGAGCATAGTGCAGGCGCCTCCTAAAATGCCGTAATTGTAGCAATTTTTGTACTTTGGTGACTAAGTATATACTTATTTTTTTTTTGGTGCATTATATACGCACTTTTAGATTTTGACACGGGACCAATGTACATTCGTCTACATTTAGTCTTAAGAAAATGTGTAAATGAGTTAATTATTGAAAAAGAGTGACCGAGAGTTTTATTGCCAGGTTCTTTCTCTCGGTTCTACTTATTGGTTTGCGAAGCTGGCGGTACATGTAAATATAGAAGCAATGACATTTTTTTTTATTTTAAGTACTTACTGACGTTTGTAAGAGCCATTTAGTGACCCATACAAATAAATAAATCATTTCATTTCATTTCATTTCATTGTTAAAAGAAAATAATTAAACTAATAATTGGGTTACCTACCCTACACGTAACCAGAGTTAGTTTTTTTTCTCGCATCTACCCCCAGAGTGAGGGGTATCTTTAGATAGGTTTTTAAAAAAAAATTGAGGTTTCTAACACGATTTTTTGATTTATGTATTTGTGTGCGAGATAACTTTATAGCAATTTATTTTGGTAAAACAGAGCGTCCCCCTCCCTCTAAAATCTAAACGGCTGACTCGAAAAATCTGAAAATATTTGTGATGGTAGTTCATGTAGTGAACTTTCAAGGAAAACTATAACGGATCCGATAACTCTGTTTGTTAATGAGTTATAGAGGTTATTATCATCAGTCTTGTTTGGGCCGCGTTTTGATGCGGACGCGTGTGCTGACTAATACCTACTCGTAATAGTGTAGCGCGGCGTCAGCCGTTGCACGTATCGCGATGAGTTCGCAACTCGTCCCAAATGAGTTACTGGCGTTCCTGCAACAGAAGCTGGATGTGATGGACGAGCTGTCGGCTATCCAGATCTGTTCGTCGAGTTTCAGCCAGGAAGAGATAGCTGCCTCTAAGCGGCTACTGTACAGCGTGCTCAATAAGAGCGACCAGATGGTGTCCCGCAGGCGTGACGGGACAACGAAAAGCATACAAGACATCATCACGCTGCTTAAGGCAACCGATCCCGACGACGTGCCTACGTTTGTGGCCCAGGACTTATCGAAGCTTCCTCCGGTCACATTCGACCACGTCGACGTTACCTGCCTTTTAAAGGACATAGTGTCCTTAAAGGCGAGCTTGGCGGACGTCCAGACGAGGTTGGCAACGACCGAGGATATCGTTGTGAGTTTGCGTAAAGAACTTATTACTTTGCGCGAGTCTACAGCGGTATCTAGGTCACCACCTAACGCCAACATAAACATGCGTCGTGAAGCTGACCTCAATGCGAGTTTCGCGTCAGCAGTTTTGTCGCCGTCATCGAGTGCTGAGCGCGCAATGCCCCGCACTGCACCCGCCCCCGCGGCCCCTACCTGTAAGGCCGCGCGAACCCCGCGCCCCGCTCCGCTGCCCGTACCTACAGCCCCCATGAAACGACAAAGTTTCGTCACCATCAGCGCAACGACCGCTCCACCGAAGTCACTACCACAGAAGGTACCGGATGTGGCTACTGATGGTTTCGTGACAGTGCAAAGGAAGCGCCGATCACGAACCAAAGTGAACCGTTGCGGCACCGATGCAGCGCAGTCCAGCCCAGCGCTGCAGGTCGCAATACCGAGTACACCCGTGTATGTCTCCCGCCTACACTACACCACTAAGGCGGATGACATCGGACAGTACGTGCGCAAGAAGGCCAACTTCACGCCGAGAGTGCAGCTGTTGGAGGCGAGCCGTAACGTCAGTTTCCTGTCGTTCGTGGTGCGAGTGCCCAACACTAGACTGAGCCTCGTCATGGAGGAAACATTCTGGCCACAGGGCGTGGTGTTCCGTCGCTTCCGCGGATCGCTACCACTGGTACGCAAAAAGACTGAAGTGCGATAGTGAAGTGTGTACTAACAATAGTCTTAAGATTCTATTACTAATATACCTTTTGTAATATCTATATGTATTCTTAGTTTTAAGGTATTTATCTATGGGCCGTAGAATAAGTTTATACCAACTGTAACTTTTCTATTTGTTGCCTGAAATAAATAAATAAATAAATAAAAATAAAATTATATGTGACTACGGAACCCTGCGTGGCCTGATACGCACTTGGTCGGTTTTTTTAACCATGTGAGTTATACGTGTTTAGGATTTTTTTTAGTTTCTATCAATATTTTATTTCTAAATACGCTGTTATTAGGTATTTTTTAAAATATTTTTTGTCAATTATTTAACAATCGTAGAATAATAAACAACATAGTTATAACATTTGCAAGTTTTTTTTTAATAAGAATTACAATATACATAATTATATACTAAAATATTTACATTACAATTTTTTTACAAAAATATTAAAAAATCCTCCGCGTCACGTGGCAACACAGCCAGCACTCTGGGAACGTTCCCAGTCGGCAGCACTCTGGGAACCTTCCCAGGCGACAAGACTGGGAAGGTTCCCAGAATGCTGGCTGTGTTGCCACGTTGGATGGCGATACTTATTCTTTGGGCCAGAAAATAGCCAATCTGTGGTCCTGAGAAGCATCAATTAAGCATTTAGCAATGTCAAGTAATTCAAGGATAGTGTGTTTAATTCATTTGAAATGTAGTAGACCGAGAAATAAACTTCGAAAATATGAGTGCACTGTTTACGAGAAAAATCCAAAATACAGTTAACGTTAACCTATGACCGTGAATAACTTTTTTAGCACAGCCACACTTGGGGTATTTTAGTATGTTCAACGCCAGGTATTTGGACTTTTCGTTGTCTTGTGCTATTTTTGAATTGGTACAATTTTTGTTTATTTTCGAGTTTATAGGTAAAATAATTTAAATACTCTTAATAAAATCTTATATTATCAATTAATATCAGTCGGCCTCATTTTCTCTGAAGGTAGAATCATGGATTTATGGCTTCATTGATGGCCTGGATGATCTGTAAATCATAAGACATTGAGTTTAAAAAAGTTACACTGACAATGAGGCCGTATGGTGAAAGGACCATAGCCTGTCCATAATTAACGAAAAGAAGAAATTACATACGTCATTGCACTGTGAAATCTCCTTGCACAAAACCCTAAAAATAGCACTTCAGAGTATCTGTACTATGAAGCACTATATAGAAGTATTCAATACGTCCACATTTTGCAAGCTCCCCGTAACAAGGGACGAGCCCATTGTCGGGAGCTTCCAAGTGCCTCTAAATCGCTAGACGTTCGCCTCGTCTTTCAATCAGGCTGCCGATGACATATAAAAAGAAAAGAAAGCAAGTCTTCACTAGAATACGTACTTTCCACTCAGAATATCCTGGATCTCCTGGAAGCTCTTGCCTTTGGTCTCTGGTACACAGAACATGGTGAAAAGGAAACCGCAGGCGCAGCAAACTCCAAATACCAGGAATGTGGCTCCCATGCCTATAGCTTCTGCGAACGAGCTAAAGAATCTGTAAAGAAGTATAAGGCCGTTATCATAACATAGTAAAAAACAAAATCGCTTCTGTTCCCTATGTAGGTAGATTTTGATGCGATTTTTACCAATAGATAGAGTGGTTCTCGAGAAAGGTTTTTGTGTATATAATTTGTCAAGCGGGCGAAGCCGCGGGCGATCGCTAGTTAAAAATATAATACACTAGATATCTATAACTCTTAGCCCGGTAAAGATAGCTATAAAAATGATGGTTACCAAAAATCCTAACCGGAATTTTTGTGGAGACATTTGGTTTACATGCTAACCTTGAATAACTTGTTTAGCAGAACGTGGGATGTCTGCTAGAACAGTTATTCAAGGTCAAATGTCAAAATGTTTGGTTTCGGTCGGAAACGGTTTCGATTTGAAAATATACTCCCACAACAAAAAAAAATTACTGCAGATGCGAAGTCAGGACGGTATATTATACATTAACTTACCTTGTAGTCAAAAATGTTAGAACCCAACAGAACGCAGTAGCAATAGGAGATGCTGTTGTCTTGACTTCCATAGGTAGGAACTCAGACATGATGGCCCAAGGTAAGGGTCCGACTCCCATGCAGTAGGACGTGATGAACAGGATCAGAGCTACCACCGGCAGGAAACCGAGGTTCGCTACCACTGGACTCTTGTTATCTGCGAGGATGAAGTACGCACCAAGAAGCCCCTGGAAGGAGACGCACCCTGAACATTTCCCATAACTTCTAATCTTGCTTTTTTGTTATGAATTCAGCGATAAATCATACTATAATTTAATGAGTATTTACCAAACCAATAGCAGTACCACCGGTGGAAATGAACAGTAGGACTCGGCGTCCGAGCTTATCCACCACTAGGGGGGTGATACATGACGCTCCCACCTGCAATAAATGGATAAATGAGGAATGGGATTTCACAACGCAGAAAGACACAACAGTAACCCTGCAAACAATGGCGATCGTGTTGTCGTTACCGGGCACTTTTCCCAGAGCCTGGATCACCGAACGTTCTCCGACTATTTTTGTCGTTTTGGGCCTCCTCTACTGGTACGATCCATTAGCAGGGTGCAAGTGCAATCTATACTACTATTATAAAGAGGAAAGATTTGTATGTTTGTAATGAAGCTACATTCACCCTGAGTAACATAGCTTTTTATCCCGGTAATGTGTTCCCACGGGAACCGGGAACGAGTAAACTAAATCATGCGGGCGGAGCTGCGGCGATCAGCTAGTATTCAATAAAATTGTTTGATATGCTGATAAAAATACTGACCAGAACAGCTCCTATAACAATAGTAGAAATAGAAGAGTCAAGGCTAGCGCCAGATGCTTCGAAGATACTGCTCAAATAGAACAACACAGCGTTGATACCACTGAACTGTTGGAAAAATAGCAAGGCACAGGATATGTAGAAGGCCTTGAAATTTGTTCCACGGAAGACGTCAGCTAACTGTAACAATAGAGAAGGGTAGGTTGAGACGTATTATAGCCCACTTTTCACCAGTATCTTACCTTAACTGGTGCACTTGCCGATAAACAAACGAGTCTCTAGCAAACATTTATGTTCCTTCCCGATTTGCGGCAACATCTCCACTTTCTACGTAAGTTGCAGAAAGGTTGTCTAGGGCCGAAGACGTTGAAAATGGTACATTACGCACCCAAATGCTTGGTTCTCACGTAATGGGGAGCAGGACTTTTTACAAGCTTTTTTTACTTTCACCTGTCCCGATGTCCGTGTGTAAAAAAGCTTGCAAGTTAAATTTAACACACTTCCCGGTTTCAATTGAGCTGAAACTTTACCCGCGTATGTAAGTCGCATGACAATGCAATATTATGATGATAAAAGCTTGATTTCAAAAATTACTTTTTTAATGATTGGATTTAAGACTCCCACCGTTCCGACTATTGCTGGACGGACACTCCGACTACACCCTCCGATGGATAACCCCAGAACGCCTGAGAACTTTGGCTACCTATGCGATCTATTCGCAAAGTATGAATCAGGCCTATTGGGCCGCAAGATGCGTTACTTATCCTCAGCCATAGTCAACCCGTGACCGCGGTTGGATCAATCCAAATATGTTTAAATAATACAAGGTTGAGTCCCGTTTTGGTGTCAGTTATTGGTCGAACAGTAATAAAACCACCTCAAAATAAATTTGGTACTTACAGTAGCAGTTCTTTCCATGGAAAGTTTGATTTCAGCGTCCATTTTGTCCAGCTCACCCTGTACTGCTTTGTAAGACAGACCCCTGATCTTGGACAGGGATTTCGTCGCTGCATCCTTGTCATCTGTAAACATCTCTTTATTTTATAAGTCGCAAAACCGCGGATATTAGGACGGCTGAGATTATGGGTATGTAACATCGGTCCTGGCGGTTTAGATTCAGAATACAGAATGGTTATTATCCATTGTACTGTCTTTACAAGGTGTGTTGGTATAGATAGTAAGTACCAACATTTATTTGCGGTGGGTATGTATCTTTATTATTGCCAGAACCTCGCCTGTTCATCGGCACTTGCAGATGAGGTTCGCTTGGCCTTCTAAGGTCTTGGCGCAAAATTTAAACGAGACGTTCCGGGAGAAATAAGGTCCCTATTGTACCTTTAATAATATATAAAATGCCGATTAGATATCAGTTAAAAATATTGGGTGGGTACTGACTTTTACTCAATAAATGGAAAGGTGACTCTGGCACAAGGAACAGCCCGATACAGAATACTGCGACAGTGGCGATACCAATGTACGCAATGGTGTTGTATGAGGTGAACGGTCCCACACAGTAGACCAGCAGGAAACCAATCGTGCAGAACAGCTGGAGGAAGGAGCCTAACGCTCCGCGACTGGCATCCTGGAAAAATATGACAAGTATTCAAACCATCATGGCCATTCATTCTTTTAGACTTAGCAGAATATTTTCCATGTTTTTAGTTTCCGATGTTTAATCCTGATCCTCCGTGATCATGGCACTATTGCAACCGCCATGATCTTGGAGAAACCCGTGTTCATGGCGCTTGCAACAGTCCTGAAATATTGGAAAATCAAAACAACATCATGGTAAATATCCCGATAACTCTTAATTACATATAGGGTCCACTTCAATATTTTAGGAACTTTTCTGTCGCTCGCTGGTCTGAATCTGGACAAAGACTACCTACTACTCGTAGTTTTTGCGTTTTATCCTGAAAAATATTTGAAGAAAGTTTACAACTATATTTATGCTTAGAAAAATATATTTAATAGTGTCCACTAATATGATATGAAGACATCTAATAAGAGGCGAGCATATTGTCGTTTACAGGCATCATGTGTGTATGGGCGTTTTCACATTGCACGATAGTAGCTGCAGTAACTAAGGTAAGAAAGTAAATTATATACGATATCGTCACGATATTGTGGACGATATCGTGCAATGTGAAAACGCCCTATTTAGTAGTGTCTCCGCAATTTTTTTTTTTTATTTATTTTATTCCGCGGGTCTCGGCCGCACCTACGTCCATTGCCGAGCGCCTCTGGTAGAGACTGAGAGAATTCCCAGTGACGAGTGAGTATTGCCCTAGCTACGGTTATTTACGTGAAACTTCCAATAGATGTAGGTAGTGTAGAGTTAGGTCACAGCGTCTATGTACTAAGAGTAGTAGTCATTATTTGGCAGACACTATCTTTTGATGTCCCATTTTAATGTTCACCAAGGACTCCCAGCTCCCAGTAAAACATTTCTTACCGTAGCTATTTCTGCACAGTACATAGGAGAGATGGTGAACGTCATGCCACCACCTAATCCCCAGAAGAATCTGCCCACATAAATCATAGTGACGTTAGAAGCCAGCAAGACCAGGATCCAACCAACCAGTAGCGGCAGGCAGCTGGTTATTAGGCCCCATTTTCGGCCTATACTTGTTACTGTGGCTCCACCTAGGAATGGACCTGTAGCAAACCATAAAGAAGTCTATAATAATGAAGGTGTTAAGAGGAAAAAAGATTTGTAAATTTTCGTATTTGAAGATGAATTGAAGAAGAAGATGAATGAAGATTTGACATACAAACAAACAAGGTGTTAATTGAAATGGGTTCAGATTGTTTTGCCACCAGCATTCAAACGCAGTCCATCTGGTCACTAGTCTAAGGTTCATCCACGACCTTAGACACAGAATTATTATGGGGAATAGTACTAAGATTTGAGCTAGAGTAACACGGAGGGAGATGGCAGACGCCGCCTACAGGCAGCATGAGCATAGCAGTGTCGATCGAACTATTTTCAACCGAGTTCAAAAAAAGGAGAAGGTTCTCAATTCGACCATGTTTTTTTTAATTTTTTGACTGAGGGAGCGAAGTGACCGAAGTTTCCGTTTTAAATTGCAGACTGGGGAGAATTTCTTTTGTCTGTACCTCTACATCTATCATCTATAGGTTCTGTCAGATCATGTTTGAGGCCGTATTTATCAACCGATTTGCATAAAACTTTACACACACACTCCTTGCTTACAATGAATAACATTTGAATGATATTTTTTGGGTTGGATGACAAATGAAAGAGTAATAAAGAAAATTGAAGAAGAAATTTTCTAAACAAAGCCGCTCCTCAAGTCTACGGTTCACAGAACCACTAGTTTATGTTTGTTACCTCATATCTTCGGACCGATTTAGATTTTTTTAATTGAAAGCTACTTCTTCCCAAGTGGTCTCATTTAAATTTGGTCCCATTCCGGTAATTTGAAGTCGGTTGTTGTGTCGATTTTAAACTAATATCGCCGAAATAACAATAATTGTGTTACGATATCATTGGTTTCAATTAGTAAATCAACATAATATGTCCCAATGCCATGCTCCTGGGGCTGAACCACTCGTTATGTACTTAATATTTTAATTTCATACTATTATTAGAAAAGGGTGGCCGTGAGTTTTATTGCCAGGTTCTTTCTCTCAGGCTTGACCTACATACATACATACATATGGTCACGTCTCTTTCCCATAGGGGTAGACAGATCCCGGCATACTTCTTTCGCTTCTTCCACTTTCATAACTATCTTCATTCACGCTCTCCGGTTCTGGGTACTCTTGACCTGGCCTATGGTCAAAACATCTCCGATTTGGTCGAAGTACGTTCGCCTAGGTCGACCCTTACCTGCCTGTCCATTTACGCCCGCCTTAATATATCTGTTTCGTCAATCTTCTTTCATCCATCCTTTCTACGTGCCCAAACCATCTAAGCATCCATTTTTCTATCTTACTCACTACATCTTCTGATTTCTGCAAAGTTCTCGTATCACGCTGTTCCTCGCTTTCTCAGCCAATGTCACCCCACTCATACTTCTCAAACTTTAGTGTTTGCGAATATGGCTTTAATTGTAAGTTTAGAAGCAATTTAGACTTTAATTTTAACCTTTATAACTGACTGACTTTCAAAAGTGTTACCTTGTAACCCACTTGAATAAACATATTTTTCATTTTCATTTTCACTCACTGGCTCGCGCCGGTGTTGCCCCATTGCCGCGATTGATAAGCTTCTTACCAAATATTGCTCCAACAGCGAGCAGCGATCCGACCCAGGCTTCCTGATCAGACGTCACCACCTGGTCTAATGGTGATACGGTGATGTTGGTCAGTATCCCATGGATCGGTGAACTCCATCCCATGACATAACCAGTGCTGGCGATGCCGATGTTTACTGTGAATTGTTCGAAAGCTGTAGTTAATATTTGTCCTTTCTTGGATCCTTATATATTAGTAAAATGTGATCCAAAAGTGAATAACCACCTCTGATGATGCCATAAGGCGAGACAGGTCAGGGTTTATAAAAATATTTGTGGAATAGTGTAAAAGTGTGTTTTTTTCATATTCACATTATTCATATTCATGTAAATTTATTCATTTACAGAATGTAGGTACTTTCTATTATGTCCCATTTACACTCTAACATTGCATTATGGTAGTAAATAATAGTTAAATTATTAATATCATTATTAAAAATGTAGGTATATAAATAATGTCATAATTAGGCCAGCAATACAGGAATAATAAAATGTATTGCAGAGATTCTATTTAGTGTTATGTAACATCTGTCCGTCGCTGTGGGAATTTTGGCTTGTATTACAGAGTGGTTTTGAATATTTTATAATGCACACAGACAGACCCCTGACAGTAGCTACTCAAAGGTCCGGGCTCTCATAACTATTATAGTGTGATATAAAAATATTTTGGACTCACTTTCTGGAAGTATTACTTTGAAAAACAAACACATGTTATTTTATAAAATTCTTAAAATTGATGTAGTTTCATTTTTTTAATTCCGCGGCCCGAGGCCGCTGCAGCCTACATCTACTGCCGAGCGCCTCTGGATAGCACTAGTAATATTTTTTAAGGCAGTGAGCTACCATGAGTACCCATTTGATTTGACTACATTAATTTTTGAATTTTGGTTAAAAAATATGTTAGTTTTTCAAAGTAATAATAATTCCAGTCGGTTCTGTTATCGAAACTGAATCCAAAATATTTTTTTTGTAAACTGTGATACTTCACGGTGTATAATTTTGTCTACGGATCAACAAAGTAAAGGCGAAGGGTGGACGTGTAGTAAACCTCTAGTTACCCCTTCTGTGAAACGAATATAGGTAATGTACATTAAGTATGCCTGTATTATTTAGAGATAAAATCGTTTGTTGCCACTAGTTCAGTTGACTGAACTAGTGGGAATGTTTTCCCATTTGTTCAGTTGACTGAACTAGTGAGATCTATTTACCCGTTTGTTCAGTTGACTGAACTAGTGAGATCTATTTTCCCATTTGTTGAGTTGACTGAACTAGTGGGATTTTTTTCCCATTTGTTCAGCAGTCAACTGAACAAATGAGAAAAAATTTCCACTACTGAGATCTTTTTTCCCGTTTGTTCAGTTGACTAGCTAGTGAGTTTTTTGTCTCGTTTGTTCAGTGGGCTAAGACACTTGTTCAAGTGGGATTTATTTACAAATAGGTACGAGTAAGTCCTACGCCATAAGTTGCCATATTAACACAATATGATCACAAAATTTGATAAGTATCTTTGGCTAGTAGTGTGTTGGTCAGGTGTTAGAACGTTCTTCCTGGAAAGAGATCATTCGCTAGTTCAAGTCCAGCACAAGGTTATAGTTTTTGTGATTCATATTGTAAAAAAATATATTTGAGTTTATACAAGTTCATACATCACACGGGTGAAGCCGAGGGCATCAGGTACCTAGAGAATATTAAAAAAGTAGTAAGTTAATTAAACGTGAGTAAATAATATGAAGGCTGTAATTAAATATTATATTTAAAATTTTAAAGCCGCCATAAAAGGAGTATGCATTGCGCAATTACGAAATCTCTTCTCTACATCATTAAGATAGTAAAGTTAATTTGTTTGTTCGGGCATCTCGTGAAAACTGTTAGACCTATCAAGATAAAATTCGGTGCAGAGATAGATTACTTTTTATTTCGATAACATGTGCCTGTCGGAAACTGGAACGTGAAAACTATTCCACGTGAGGTGCCAAATCTATCCCATATACCATATATCAATAAAATTTAAATCTTTGTATGTAAAAAAAAACAGCTTTTTTCGAAATGCATGGAAGGACATAAGTTCCTATGCGAATTGGTAATTAGAATGCTAGGAAGTCGGTATGTCCTTATTCATACTTCACGAATCAATGTTTAAAGTTGAAATGAAAAATTAAAAATATTTGGATATATTATCTCTTAGTCATGGTAAATGAAAGCTCTTATTATTAATTTCTTCACACAAAGGCAGAACGATTCAGCCTGTGACCACGGCCTGTGTAACCTGATCGAAACGTCAGGCAATAAAAACATGCATATCTACGTCGTATTAAAAACAAAAGATTTAATTATTTGTATGTTAAAGTAAAATAAAGGCAGAATTATTACAATAATCAAAACGACCTTAGCCATTTAAAAAAAACAGTAGTAGGTACCTACTGTTTTTATTTAAAAACAACATTCCAATTTTAAAAATCTTTTCGTACCAAATCCGGCGATGATGAATTGGCGCCATAACTGTCCCTTCTCAGCCACCTCCATTCTGTAGTGCTCTTGATTGACTGAAGCCACATCGTTGCCAACCTCGTGGTATTCATACTTCCTATCCTCCATTATCGCAAGCCAGTTGACGTCACAACATACTATTACGTTTTCATCTATGTGTTTACAGGCTGAAAAGAGTATTTGTTGCCTCTGAAACTATTGAAAAAAAAACTTTTTTGTCATTTGATTAATTACAGATTAATTTTCATTTAAGTCTCCGAAGGGTGACTATCATTTGATGTCTGTCCGTCCACACACCCATAATACACAGTAAAGAATACCACCGTTAAAAAAAATTCGATATCTGAACCGACTGGAAATATTACTTGAAAAAACTAACAATTTTTTTTTATTAAATTCTTAAATTGACCTAGTTTCTTATTTTTTTAATTCCGCGGCCCGAGGTCTCTTCAGCCTACTTCTATTGCAAAGCGCCTCTGGACAGCCCTAGGAAGATTTTTCAAGGCAGTGAGCTAACACGAGTACTCATTTTTGATGTCTAGAGACTACATCAATTTTAAGGTTTTTGTAAAAAAAAGAACAGTTCAATATATTTTTTTTGTAAACGCCTGGTACTTCACGGTGTATATCTCCAAAACGGTACATGCGATTTAAATAAATATTATTATATATTGACCTGCTTGGGACAGTTTTGTGTGACTAGAAGTGTACCGGAAATACCCTTCGGAGACAGGAGTGCGGCAGAAAGCCGTTGTCGAACCTAAGCTTATTCATTTAATCTTATATATAAAATTCTTTTGTCTCAGTGTTAGTTACAATACTCCTCCGAATCGTGTCGACCGATTTTTATGAAATTTTATAATGCATATTCAGTTGATCTGAGAATAGACTACAATCTATTTTTCATACCTCTAAGTAATAAGGGTTGTCCAACCCTAACAACTTTAAATTACACAAACAACCCTAAATTTTCACCTTTCCATCACCAACCCCTATTTTTTAATAGTCCCTATTTCCCTTGGTCACGACAATTCTTATAAAAAAAAATGCGTTACTAAGTTCCCCGGGACAGCTAGTATTACTTATAGATTTTATTATTATCTCAATTTATATTTTTAATTGTAGACTAGTTATCTCGGGTCCGTAACTAAACTTCGAGAGTCATATGTTCGATGAATGGAAAGTCGACAGACTAGTTATATCAGCGAACTACGTACCACCTCAAAGAAACGTTATAAACCTTCCCTGAACTTTCACGAATGTTTCAAGCCAAAACATATTCAAATTGGTCTAACCGTTCTCGTATTTTAGCGCTACAAGTTTTCTGTTACTAACCATCTGTGGACATTTAAAATAATAATAATAAAGGGTACATGGCAATAATAGGTAAAATTTGACATTTTTATATTGACTTAGTTTTTAAGAAGACATTATACTCGTATTAAATTAATTGGCGAACATGTGTTCAAACTTGAAAATATGCATGCTGTGAACCATCCGGTGAAATTTGAAGAAACCTTTTTTTCTTCTTTTTTTAAAAACGTGGCTCCATCGATGTTCATCGATGATTTCGCCAATGTCAGGGTAATGCTTGATTAGTTGATAGTCCCGCACAGAAGAACTAGTTATTCCTAACTAGCTCCAGGACCAGGACAAGAAACGTTGTTCGGTATGCGAGTGTCTGGGAACCCGATTTTAGCGGAGCGCCAGAGGTAACCTAAAAAGCCACCAGCTACGCGTTCAGCAAAAATCGAACTCTAATGATGAACCTTAGACAGATAAGAAAACCTATTAGGCAAGCGGCAAACCCCCTGAAAAACTAAAATGACTGACCAATCACTGAAAATGTGAATGCGCCTATACAAGTTTGTACTTTTTGTAAACCTTGGACCAAAAGGAGTCAAAAAAATTTGTGCGGGTGGGCTATTAATGTTTTAAACAAATTAATTTGTGAACTGATAAAAAGTTGGTTTTTATATTGGAAAATGATTTCTAAGGGTAAACGGGCAAAATAAGACACTTTTACTCGAACACTTTTTTTCGAAAAAATGCGTTATAAAGAAGTTACAACCATTTTAAAGCGCAAAAATGGTCAAATTCTTTTTTTTTATTTCGGCGAGTTTTGATCGAATTCAAAAAAATCCTGCGGCAGAATACTTCTCAGATCTTAAGCTTCAACTGACTGTTTTTCAAAATGAGAAAATATACATTTTGCACATGGTAAAATAGCGTAGTGTTTTTCCGAGTTAAGATACACTATTATACGCATGTAGAGTCGCGTCAACTCGTATAAAGTGCGTGCAATTTGACAGGATTCAAACGGGCAATCCAAAAGGATTTCCAAAATCCAAAAAAAAAAAATTTGTTTTTGTTTTTTTTTTTTTTTGAATTGGATATCATTGAAAAATTACCTAAGAACTTTTTTGCTTTGGCATCGGCATCTGATTTCTTACTGCCTCCAGATTGTCGAACGCACTACGTGTATAAATAGATTTTACGATGTGAAAATAGTAGATTGTTAACCAAGGGAAGAAAGCATCCAGAAATGGGTGATTTCACCCGAGTTTTCATTTCGAATACGAGGAAAGCAAATAAAAATCAAATAAAACAAATATAACAATAGAGATTGATCACGTATCAAGTATAGTACTTCCTGCCTTTTTTTTATTTTTGTTTTCAATTCTCACTTTTTTCAGGGCAGGCAAGTCTTTTGGTCATACCGCCTTGTCATTAGTTATATTTTTCCATACAAAATGGTCTTCAGTTTTTTTAATTACCAGTTATTTTCTTACGCACATATTTTAGGATGCGCTATAGAGTTAGTATTTTTTTATGATTTGACGCGTTACGGCGGTCGATTTAGTCAGGTTTGGTTGGAGTCTATACTAAAACTACTAAACTACTAAAAGTCAATACTTTTAAGGTGTAACTGTCCAAATAATTATTGTTTGTGCTATTTACGTTTTATTTTATTGTAACCCAACTCTTTTTTTGTTTATGATCATTCAAAAACCAGAGTGTTGTATTGACTATCGAACTTTTGCTGTATACGTTTTATGCCATCGCCTCAAGATATGCTGATGATTTTTTTTTACTTTTCCGCCCTAGGGCCGAAATGTATAACTTTCAACCCGCATATTAGGTAAGTAATGACCCACTTTCAGAGCATGAGAGATGAAAATGTATATTTTCTCATTTTGAAAAACAGTCAGTTGAAGCTTAAGATCTGAGAAGTATTCTGCCGCAGGATTTTTTGAATTTCATCAAAACTCGCCGAGATAAAAAAAATTGAATTTGACCATTTTTGCGCTTTAAAATGGTTGTAAAAGTGTCTTATTTTGCCCGTTTTATCCTTAGAAATCATTTTCCAATATAAAAACCAACTTTTTATCAGTTTACAAATTGATTTGTTCATAACAATTTATAAAATAGCCCACCGGCACAGATTTTGTTTTCTTACCAATTGACTCCTTTTGGCCCAAGGTTTAGAAAAAGTACAAACTTGTATAGGCGCAATCACATTTTTAGTGATTGCTCAGTCATTTTCATTTCTACGCACTTTTTCGGGGGTGTACCGCTTGCCTATATGTCAACCATGCTTCTAGTAAATAAACGATTTGATTTGACATTAAATTGTCTGATTCGGAATCTGTCTGTAATCGGAATCTAAATTCTAATAACGAGGATCTGTGTTACATACCAAAAAAATCTGGAGTACAGGCACAGAATATAATAACAGTTGAAGTAAATATAAAATGACCAAATGTATGTATGGTCCAGGCAAATGTATATTTGCAGTTATTAATAACAACTAACTTTAATATAATGAGTCCGTGTGATCATCACCTATTGTCAAATGAATAACTCTGTCGTCTCGAGACCTGGACTTTAACTACGAGTATTTTTAACTCAACAAAAGGTTGTAAATTATCACAAATTAGTAACTACTTCGTAAATCACTAAGTGAATATCTTTTTTAACTAATAATAAATAGCTGAAAAATGTATTTGATTGTTTGAATTGTTTGTACTTTTATTGAGCTCAGGAAGTTTATTCGAATCATAATATTTTGATTTCATTTGACTGATGGCAGTGAATGATGAGTTTGGCAGAAGAAGTATGAAGTCGTTTTCGAGAGGGTAAAGAGCCCCTCTAATATGTAGTTACAGTGCAATTATCTCCACTTTGGAGTTCGACAATCCTCGACCAACATCGGAACTACAAATTACACGAGATATATTGCTTCATATATGTTATGAACATCCTACTAGGATGTTACAGTCTTAAACAGTAATGAACATCACCTACCAAAATGTATTTTTTTTGCAGCAGACCTATGAGTCACCTAAATGTGGCTTGATTTATTTTTACATCGCATTCTAAAACCACAAAATATGAAATTCGTGCAGGAGAATTTATCTCTTTAAAAGCGCTATTTATAATAAGTATTAATTGTTTATTTTATAATGAAACCCTACAGTCTCAATAACTTTCACTGTCTGAATTAGAGATATCGATAATAAATCTGTCACTTAACAAATCCAGCTTCACTTCTTCGGTTAAAAATTAGTTTTTGCATTAAATGGCATGATTGCAAACTTTCGTCCATTCGTCACTTCTAAGTATTTTTCTTCTTCTTACTACTTCTAGTATTTAGTAGTATGACTGCCTCGGTGGTGTGATCGGATGTGCATCCGCTTTCGACGCCGGAGTTCGGGTTGGTCGGGACAAACTTTGTGTGAAGACGTTTGTACCGAAGTCTGGATGTTTCCTATATATATGTGTATAATATGTGTGTATTGATCTAGTACTCATATCACAATTTGGCTTTACTCGCGGAAAATCTACCACCGATGCGGGAGTAACCCTTGTTAGCTTGATTTACGACGCATGGGAGGGATCGCAGGATGCCATTGGGGTATTCTGCGATCTGTCTAAAGCATTTGATTGTGTTGACCATCAGACACTTGTGCTAAAGTTACGTCGGTATGGTTTTGACAAAAAATCCTTAGAACTATTAGGATCTTACCTGACTGATAGGCTGCAGACTGTTCATGTGATCAACTTTAAGTCAAACGGAACTAACGTCAAAATAGGCGTACCTCAGGGATCACTTCTAGGGCCTTTTCTCTTCTTGGTTTATGTTAATGACTTGCCTTGCATGATCGAGGCACAAGCTGGCATAGTAATGTTCGCGAATGATACATCACTTATATTCAAAGTAAATCAGCATAGTACAGATGCGAATAATGTTAATAATATTTTAAATGATATTTCAAATTGGTTTTCTACAAACAACCTTTTGTTGAATGCAGAAAAGATCAAATGCGTTAAATTTACAATGCCCAATGTCAGACAAGCAAACGTCCATGTCGTGCTGGGTAGCCAAAGGTTAGAATTTGTAAATAACACTACATTTTTAGGAATAACAATAGATTCTAAATTACAATGGGGTGACCATATCACCATTTTAGCTAATAAGCTTAGCTCTGCTGCATATGCTGTGAGACGGATTAGGCAGTTGACAGATGTAGCTACTGCTAGGATTGTTTACTTTGGTTACTTCCATAGCTTGATGTCCTATGGAATACTACTATGGGGAAATGCAGCAGATATAGAAACAATTTTTATATTACAAAAGAGGGCAGTCCTTGCCATTTATTGTTTAGGTAAAAGAGATTCTCTTAGGGAGCGATTTAAAGATATTAATGTTTTAACTGTAGCTTCCCAATATTTAATAACATACTGTATGTCAGGAAAAATATATCTAGCTATACTAAAGTAAGTGACGTTACAGACAGAAATCTACGTATTAAAAATAAACTACTCCCTCCGTGTTATCGGCTTAGCAAGGTTAGTCATTCTTTCAAGGGGGAAGGTATACGCTTTTATAATAAATTGCCTGAATCGGTCCTTTGTATGCCCGACAATAAATTTAAAACCTTTATAAAGACCACTTTATGTCAAAAAGCATATTATAAGACTGTTGATTACCTTAATGATAAAAGTGTCTGGCTTGAGCATGGTGCAGGCGCCTCCTAAAATGCCGTAATTGTAGCATATTTTGTACTTAGGTGACAATTTTTTTTTTTGTTGTATTATACACTCTTTTTGATTTTGACACGAGACCAATGTACATTAGTCCACATTTAGTCCTAAGAAAATGTGTAAATGAGTCAATTATTTGAAAAGAGTGACCGAGAGTTTTATTGCCAGGTTCTTTCTCTCGGTTCTACTTATTGCTTTGCGAATCTGGCAGTACATGTAAATATAGAAGCAATGACATTTTTTTATTTTAAGTACTTACTGACGTTCGTAAGAGCCATTTAGTGACCTATACAAATAAATAAATCATTTCATTTCATTTCACAAGTTCTGCTTAGTTTGAGACTAGATGGTGTTGTGTGAATTGTCCTAACATACTTTTTATTTTATTTCTTATACTTCATGTGAAAAAAACGAATTAAACCGAGACATCCCGAGCGGCAAAGTTGAAATATTCGTACTGTACCTACGTCTGAGGTCCAAGTCCGTATAGGTACTCTATATTCTAAGGCTGGTTTTAGTGTCACATGGACCGTCAGTACGGACCGCTCCGCGCGCACGTGATCCACGCTCATCGTCCGCGTATGTCGTAGTATCGTCCTGACCACCGCGGTGTACAGAAGCGCGCAATGCATCCAATGTGGCGGGTATTATTAGTTATAGCCCTATATTACACAAGAAAACAAAAATTGATGCGAAGAAGGAGACTACATGTTCACCCTTTAATAGAGCAGAGAGCTGTTTGAGGGCAATTTGAGGGCTGACGAAACAAAGTTCTTCAACTACTTTCGTATGTCGACCAGAAGTTTTGGCGAACTACTGTCAAAGACAACAAATAAACTGGTCTGTTGCAGCTTACGACGTCTGCCTATACCACCGATTGAACGCCTGATGGTAAACATTACCTCAAACGCACTTCATCGATCACTCGACTTGTCAAAATTGTGATATTCACGACTCGCCATGCGGCGACGCGTGCGCTCCTCACGATACTAAAACGCTCAATACAGGCAGAGACGCGCCATGCGGACGGCTGGCCGCGGTCGGCCGTCCATACGGACCCGTCCGCATTACTCTAAAACGCACCTTAAGCTTAATACAGATCGGTCTATGCGGAGCGGTGTGTACTGACGGTCCATGTGACACTAAAACCAGCCTACACTTTGCCTGTCATGCTCACCGGGGCGTGCGGATTTCGTCCGCAGTGCGTGTGGATGTCAACGTCAAATCATTTCGCGACTATCCCGTTACCATAGCAACCGAAGTGCGTACTGGCAGCGCAACATGTAACACATTTCATATTGTATGTAATTTGACATTGACACCCACACGCGCTGCGGGCGAGACCACACGCGAGCGTAAAAACGTGAGCGAAGTTGCAGGCGTCCGCTATGTAGTCATATATAGGTAATTAAAGAGAATATATATTTGTTCTGGTTCTTGATGGAATTAGGTATTAGGTACTCTAAGTAGTAATATCAGTAGTAATATCAGTGATTGATAATTCCTATAACTAATGAATGACAGACACTTCTATATTCCTAAACGGTGTAGAGGTGCATTATACACCCAGACTGTGCCAGTAAGCCCTATAAATGACTTTAATGTTCTCGAGATCTATTGTTCGGTTTGACCATAGGAAGACCACTAGTATTTTCAATCAATTTCCAAAAAGGAGGAGATTCTCAATTCGACTGTTTGTATTTTTTTTTTTTTCAAACAATGGTAAATATGATGTTTCATTTTTTAAGAGAAAGTTCTCTTTGAGACAGTCTTGAGAATGCCTCGTGAAGAGGTGAAACATATGTCGACGTTTGCAATGTCTTCTTTTGAGCGAAATTATGCTATAATTTAAAAAAATAAACATCATTTTTACCATTGTTTTATCATGGACTTTCACCAGGTAACGCCTGACTCCATTCAGTATTATATTTTTCATTTTATTTAATGTTTATTACCTTATATCTAGTTACTGTATAGTTATATCTCAAATTAGGCATTTATTTTCAATTAATATTTATTTATTTTGCTACTCAACTCTTTCACGATCCAGTCTCTTCGTATATTTTATTAATACATTGTACACAACCCCTATCATCTCTCTCCATTTTCTTTCCATCCTAAGGTTGCCTGGAAGAGATTGCTCTTTAGCAATAAGGCTGCCTATTGTACATTAGGTATTCTTAAGGCATATGTGACATATCTGTCTCTTTTTGTGTGCAATAAAGAGTATTTATCGATCTTTATCTTCTATCTGTGGCCTGGGTGAACCGATTTTGAATATTTTTAAAATGAAAGCTACTACTTCCCATGTGGCTGGAAGAGATTGCTCTTTAGCAATAAGGCCGCCTATTGTACATTAGGTATTCTTAAGGCATATTTGACATATCTGTCTCTTTTTGTGTGTAATAAAGAGTATTTATCGATCTTTATCTTCTATCTCTGGCCTGGGTGAACCGATTTTGAATATTTTTTAAATGAAAGCTACTACTTCCCAAGTGGCTGGAAGAGATTGCTCTTTAGCAATAAGGCCGCCTATTGTACATTAGGTATTCTTAAGGCATATGTGACATATCTGTCTCTTTTTGTATGTAATAAAGAGTATTTATCGATCTTTATCTTCTATCTCTGGCCTGGGTGAACCGATTTTGAATATTTTTTAAATGAAAGCTACTACTTCCCAAGTGGCTGGAAGAGATTGCTCTTTAGCATTTATTTATTTATTTTCATCACCTTTACAACATCTTTACAGTTTCCCAATACGATATTGCAAGTTATTATTATTAAAGATTTAGAAAAACAATAAAATTTAAAAAAACAAATAAATAAATAAATAAATAATAATAAGTAATAATTCAAAATTAAATTAAATTTAGTTAATACAATATAATAAAATCAGGTATAATCAAATAAATGTCAAATTTGGTCCCATTTCAATTTGGTCCCATTCCGACAACTATTTGGTCCCATTTCAATTTGGTCCCATTCCGACAACTATTTGGTCCCATTTCGGTAATTTGAAGTCGGTTATTGTGTCGATTTTTAACGTTAATTTCATGTTACTTTTGTTGAATGTACAGACAATATTTCTACTATAATATTATAATAGGTATGTAGTATAGACATAGCAGTAATAGAACAAGATAGATAAGTAAACATAAATAAATAAATAAATATTATTATTGGAAATTCTCACACAACGTCATCTAGCCCAAACTAAGCTATAAGCTTTTAGACAACTGATAATCATACTTATATGTTTCTAAATACACTAGTACGGTGTCTTGCGCGGTGCTTCGCGCCGCACCACGCCATTGGTTTTGGCCTATAACTTTTGACCCCTTAAGGCTACTTAGGTCAAATTTTCGATTTTTTGGCTTGCCTCCAGATCAAGGGCTATCCATAGAGGGGTCAACCATCATTGGAGCATAAGCAGTTCTCAAGAGCTAAGGGGGACATTCCCCATTTCTATATATAGATACATAATTTACATAGAAAACACCCAAACTCCGAAACAAACATTTGTGGATCATAAATTTTTGATTCGTCCCGGGAATCGAACCCGAGACTCCGGAGTCGAAAGCCGATGCACTACCGACCACGCCACCGCAGCAGAGAAGACATAACGTAACGTAAAGCTTGAAACACACTGGTCCTACGTCTTACGACGTCTGACGTTTACGTTATCTACGCGCTATGACACTTTAAACGTGTGTGACAGCGTCGTACGCGTGGGATAGCATGGGAACACGCGAGTCTGGCGTAGTGACGCGTAATACCGCGAGGGGAATGACCAGTGTATTCGTTCCCATACAAATTGTATAGGCCAGATCCGGTTCAGATATCTTAATGCGTGTTATACGTTGCATGTATAGGACGAGTTTGCCCGTGGCTTCATTCGTAGATATAAGTATATATATACTGTGTGAATGTGAGCAATAAAAACATAAAATTTTATGAAATATATTATCTTACTGTAGTTTCCTTGTCAATACTGTGTTATGCTATAATTAGCTAATATGTTTTATACAATAAACATTACATTTTAAATAAGATATCTTTTATATTATATAAAATTCTCTTGTCACAATGTTAGTTCTCCGAAACGGCTTGACCGATTTTTATGAAATTTTATATGCATATTCAGTAGGTGTGAGAATGGCACGAGCAACCCGGCAGGGTGGCCCACCCCTAAAGCAAAACAACGTTTTTGGGTCAGCTAGTTTCTCAACCGACTTCCAAAAAAGGAAGAGGTTCTCAATTCGACTATATTATTTTTTTATTTTTTTTATGTTTGTTACCTCATATCTCTGGACTGGGTGAACTGACTTTGAATATTTTTCTTCCCAAGTGGTCCCATTTCTATTTGGTCCCATTTCGACAGTTATTTGGTCCCATTTCGGTAATTTGAAGTCGGTTGTTGTGTCAACTTTTGACGTGTATTTTATTAGTATCTAGGAACAATTAGTACATAGTTTGGTCGTACATAACTGACGTATACCCACTCCTAACACAGGTACTTTTAGCTTAGCTGGAAGGGTAACGTGAATGCTAGTAGGTAGACTGTATTTACAATTCCTAGTATAGCCCGATTCTTATAAGAAGAACGCTGACCTTTTGAAGCGCAGTAGACGATTTATCGATCGATATGGCGGTTACAGTGAGTAAGAGCGAGAGTACTGACGCGCAAACACACCCGTCCCATTCTCGCCCAGCGGTCTTCTTACAAGAAAGAATCAATCAAAGAATCAATTTCGTTTATTCAGTTTAAGCACATAAATTTTATGTCAAGCAATATCATAAAAATACTAAATTAAGTATCTACATAAATAACCATTTGAAAATGATTCTTTCGCTGGTTCGGTAAGTTGGTTGTCCTGCGAAGATACCAGCAAGAAACTCAGGTAGATTATCCATTTTCTTTTTTATTAAAGTTTTGTTTACAATTTATATTGTACGAGTGGCCAACAACAGCAGATTAGGGTGACCATGCATTTTTATCATTAAGATATTCGTCTACTGTATAATAGCCTTTCTTCATCAAACGTTTTGTCACTACTATTTTAAACTTATTAAGAGGCATGTCAACCAAATCCTGAGGAATTTTATTAAATATTTTGATACATTTGCCTACAAACGAAATACCAACTTTATGAAGTCAAATTTTTGTCATTGCCAGTTTATTTTTATTTCTTGTATTATAATTATGGTTGTCGGATCTTTTTTTGAAGTGTTCTATGTTCTTCCGTACATATTAGATGTTGTCGTAAACATATTGAGAAGCAACTGTTAAAATATTAATTTCTTTAAATAGTTCTTTCAGCGAGTCACGGGGTCTGAATCTATAGATTGCTCGTATAGCTCGTTTCTGTAATATGAATATTGTCTCAATATCGGCAGTTGAGCCCCATAGCAGCAGACCATATGGCATAAGTCATAACGCTATGAAAGTAGCTAAAATAAACTTATCGTGCCCTTTTTCATCAGTCAGTCACCTTATCTTTCTAACCGCATAGGCAGCCGAACTAAGTCTTCCTGCCAAGGCTGTGATATGAGAACCCCATTGCAGTTTACTATCTAGAGTTATCCCAAGAAAAAATGTGTTATTGACTATTTGAACTAATTCATTATTCATAGTATATGAGTATCCACCTGTCTAACATTGGGCATAGTAAATTTTTCTCATTTTGCTTTCTTCGCATTGAGTAGCAAGTTGTTACTTGTGAACCAATGCAGTATTTCCGAAAGGGTATTATTTACATCGTCAAGTACTACTTTTTGTCTATCACTTTTAAAAATTAATGATGTCATTAGCAAATAATACTATTTCACAAAGATTTTTAGTGCACATGAAGTAAGGAAGATCATATACGTATATTAAGAATAAAAGGGGTCCTAATATCGAGGCGCCAGAAGAGTCGGTGCCATTAACGTTAACTTTTTGTACTCTATCAGTGAGGTAAGACTACAGTGGTGTTTCGAACAGCTCACTTGAAACACCATAATACCCTACTTTTAATAACAAAGTCTCATGATCAACACAATCAAAAGCTTTTGATAGATCACAAAAGATACCAATGGCATCCTGCTTTTCCTCCCATGCATCAAATATATGTTTCACAAGTGCAACTCCTGCATCCGTTGTGTTCCTGCCTTTAGTGAAACCAAACTGTTTGCTATGAAGTAACTTATTTTCTGCAAAATGTGAAAGCAGTTGATTAAATAAAATTTCAATTCAGTAATTTTTTTTTTAATTTTTACTAAGTGTTGGGAGTATAGAGATAGGAGATAAGATAGGATAGAAAATTTGAAGGATCACTTTTGTCTCCTGCTTTGAATAAAGGAATGATTTATGACTTATGAAGTACAGTAAGTACTTCATAAGATTAGGAAACTGATTTTCATCTATACATTTATTGAATATGAATGCAAGAATGAATATGATGCAAATCAATAGCAGGCATTATTGATTTTATTATATTGGTTGAAATGCCCCAAAGATCGTCAGTATTTTTTATATTCAGTTGTTTAAAAGATTTAAGTATAGTGACAGAGTCAATATACTGAAAATCAAAATTAACTGTACATTTATCAACACTAGATTTGAGAAGAGAATTGGTTACGTTTTTTGAAGAATTTAACTTATTTGTAGTGATAATTGGAACATTTGTGAAAAAAGATTCAAATGCATTGGCCACTACAGAATCAGTTTTAATATGTTTATCATCCATTTGTAACTCGAAGGATCGATCACGTGACTTTGCTTTACAGGTTTCTTTGTTAATAATATTCCATATTGCCTTAGTTTTATTATCGGATTTTTCTATTTTAATTTTTTTTTATTTTATCGTTTATTTCAGGCTACATGAGAACAGTTACATTAACTTATTCTACGGCCCATAGATACGACTATATACCTTAAATTTAAAAATACATATACATTTTTTTTCTAGATCGTATATAATTAGATTTGGCTATTGAACAAACTTTTTTGAACAGTTTGGAGTATTACTTGTGGCTCATTAGTAGATGCCTTTGTCTCATATAATTCATATAATTTCTTTTTACTTTTATAGATTCCAGGCGTAGCCCAATCACTAAATTTAATTTTGAATTGATTTACTTTTATTGTTTTTTTAGTGAAAATGTTATTGCATTCGTATTTGATTACTCCAAACAAATCTCCGTAAAGATCATTCGGGTTTTTATCATTATTCAACTCCAAAAGAGGTACTTTATTCTTAATGTTTTCTTTAAATTTTTCTAATCGATATTTTGTGATTGGTCTACATACAATATTTTTTGATGATGGAACATGTTAGTACTTAAATCTAGCTAACTGACCTGCATGATCTGAATTAATAAAATGTATTATTGATTTCTCATCTACATCGCTATTAGAAAAAATATTGTCTAAGCAGGTAGCTGATGTGGCTTTGGTGCGAGTTGGTTCACAAAAAAGATTTTGTAAGTTAAAAGATTTAAAAAGGTTGAGAGGATCTTAGTGCGTTCTGGGAGTTTTCTAAAATATTAATATTAAAATCGCCACATACAACTACAGTCTTCTTACATTTACATACCATTTTTAAGGCTTCTTCCATAATGGACTCAAACAGGTAGTAATCTCTAGAAGGAGGTCTATAGACGCTAATAATAATATATTGTTCTAGCTCTGCACATGATAGTTCAATATTTCGCTCACTTGTGAGTGCTACTACATCTTTTCTGTCTTTCAAATTTTAATTTGTTATTAATTAAAATGAATGACCCACCTCTTATAGCAGAGTCCCTAGTAAACGCACTAATGATTTTATAATTATCAATATTAACTAAGAGTTCATGTTTTTTTAACCAGTGTTTAGTTAAACAAAGTACATGAATACGCTTGTCACTTAAAAATAAATCTAACTGTAACTCTTTGCCAGAATCGAATTATATTTAATCTTTCAAAAAATAATTATAACTCCGATGTTGTGTCGGTGGTACGAGGGTGGATTGAAAAGTAGTCGGCCTAACACTGATCCATTTAGTTCTAAAAATCAAATCTACCCACATTATTTAGTTCAGTTCAGACCTGTTAATTGTGTGAAGTTTGAAACGTGTGCGATAATTAGTTTTAATTTTATAAATTGTTTAACAAACCAATCTGACATCATTTCCGCAAATGGAGCAAATCGAGCAGCGTGCCGTCATTAAGTAACTCCATAAGAAAGGGCTGTCATCAAAAGCCATCCATGATGATATGGTCAGTACATTAGGGGATTGCGCTCTTTCATATTCATCCGTCAAAAAATGGATAGCAGAATTCAAGCGTGGTAGAGAGAGTGTGAAAGACGAACCCCGCTCTGGAAGGCCTTCGACGTCCACTACTGACGAAAATGTTAAAAAAATACTCGACTTAATTATGGGAGATCGCAGATTGAAAATTAGAGAGATAGCCGAGATTATAGGCATCTCTTATGAACGTACACAAAACATAATAGTCAACACGTTGACTATTTCCACAAGGTGTCTGCGAGGTGGGTTCCGCGACTGCTTTCAGTTGAGCAAAAAAGGATGCGATTGACTATTGCACGCGACTGTTTGGAGTTATTTGTAGCTGATGAACATGGGTTCATTACTGTATACCGGAAACAAAACAACAATCAAAACAGTGGAAAAGACCTGGTTCACCACCCCCCAAAAAGGCTAAGTCGATTTTGTCGGACTGACTCTGATTATTACTGCACCTTACTACGTCGTTTACGAGAGGAAATAAAAGAAAAACGTCCAGGAATGATCAGAAGAAACGTCCTGTTTCATCAAGATAACGCTCGTGTTCACACGTCTGTCCTATCAATGCCAGAAATTCACAACTGTGGCTTTGAACTGTTACCGCATCCACCTTATTCACCTGATCTGGCACCGTCAGACTTTTTTCTGTTCGCTAACCTAAAAAGCACTTGGGATGTCAAAGATTTTTGACAAATGACGAGGTCAAAGCAGCAGTAGACGCATATTTTGACTCTAAGGTAGAATCATTTTTTTTCAACGGGCTAAATGCTTGGAAGGGAAGATGGCAAATGCAAGATGGTGATTACGTTGAAAAATAAAAATATATTTCATTTATGTATTATGTATATAGGTATTTATTTTCTTGGTTAGGCCGATTAATTTTCAATCCACCCTCGTAGATTTACATGCAGTTAGATTGGCTTTAAGATCCAAATTCAATGCAAATATTTATCGATATTCATTAAAACACTAGTAGTAACTGTTTATCGATTATCTATCGGTTAATCGTTGTGATGAAAGACTCGATAACATATTTATCGTTGGATTAACACCGATTAGTGTAAGTAGGGCACAAAAGAGCTTGTCATGTCAAACATACATGTATAGCTTGCCAAGTATAAGATGGCGTGTCGCAAATTATGAACTAATTTTTGTGTGTAGTTATTGTTCTGTCATAATTGATTTGACGTTGTTGCATGTATTGTGGCGCCCCTATAGGAACGCCAACTTATTGAATATTGAATGGAGTCATGCGTTACCTGGCGAAAGTCCACGATAAAACAATGGAGAATATTTTTTTTTTTTTTTCTTTTTTTTTTTTATTAGGAAACTCAACAGCATATTTACAAATGATACACTACAATTAGAGTAAATACATGAAATTGGTATCTTAAGCCAATTAACGAGTTCCACGACATTTGCAAGCCGGGCGCCACTGGGAATTCTCTCAGTGTCTACCGGAGGCGCTCGGCAATGGACGTAGGTGCGGCCGCGGCCCAGGGCTGCGGAATAAAAAAAAAAAAAAAAAAAAAAAAAAAAAAAAAAAAAAAAAAAAAAAAAACGACATTTGCAAGGACTCGAAAAACTGGTAGTAGATGATAAGCTAAACTAAACTAAACCATAATTAGGTAATTAGGTAATACAAGGTATTGAATCGCTCTTATATAAACGCGACTCAATACCCCGCACCAATATTTATTATGTATCTATACAAAAAAAAATGAAAATAAAACAATGATGCTGATGTTTAACACAAAAAAGAAAGAATTGATAATTAAACAAACATAAGTACAGTCTATTTACTAGACAGTACATGGATTATCTGTCTACGATAGGATTCTTTAGAAGAATGGAAGATATCTACACTTTCAAAAGTTTCGGTATAAGTGCGAAGAAGTCGTGTCATTACAGCATTCTTACCATAATTGGTTCTATGAAAGGGTATATTAAATAGATGTGTGTGCCTAGTACGGTATCGCGGTGTTGCGAACTTTACGGCTGATAGGAGATCAGAACTCTGGAGGCCACCTCGCAAAATGTCAAAGAGCAGCAGCATATCCAGCATCTTACGTCTGTCCTCGAGAGAGAGCAGATGGTAGCGGCTACAGTCACGGGGATAAGAATTGTGACGCTTTCCACATTTAAAGTTGACGTACTTTACAAATCTCTTCTGCAGGCTCTCAATTCTATCGTTGTACACATTATATTGGGGTGACCAGATTGGGCTACAATACTCAAAAACGCTGCGCACGTAGGCATAGTACACAATTTGCCGACTATGGTGGTTTGAAAAGGGCTTACACGTACGCATCACAAACCCAAGACTACGAGAAGCTTTGTTAACAATGGTATCAATCTGCTGGGAAAACAACAACTTGGAGTCAAGTACCACACCGAGATCTCTCACCAGTTCAACTCGTTCGATTTTATTATTGTCAAACCGATATGGAAACTTTATCGGATTGCTGGACCGAGTGAAACTAATACATTGGCACTTCGAGACATTGACGGTTATATTGTTCCGCAAATAGTACTGGTACAACGCATTCAGATCACGCTGAATAAGTTCACAGTCCAGTACTGATTTAACACACATATATATTTTCATGTCATCCGCATACAATAAATGATTGGCATTTTTAAAACACGACTGAATGTCGTTTAAGTAGGCACAATAGAACAGCGGGCCAAGAAGAGAGCCCTGGGGTACACCAGAGGGAACATCCACGAAGTCGGACCTCAAACCACCGACAACCACAGCCTGCGACCTGTTGTATAAGTATGAGCTTATCCGTCTCAAAAGATCATCATGGATTCCAAGGCGCTGCAGTTTTGCAAGCAGAATGACGTGGTCCACACGATCGAAAGCCTTTTCAAAATCCGTGTAAACCACGTCAACCTGCCCACACAATTCCATATTATTCAGCACATAATCGCTGAACACCGCTAAGTTCGACACGGTCGATCGCTTTTTAATAAAACCGTGCTGATTTTGACCAACAGCGTTGGATATCAATGGGTAAATGTTCCTTTAAATGATCTTTTCGAATACCTTACTTAGAGCGCTCAAGATTGAAATTGGGCGGTAATTCTTTATGTCAGATTTAGGGCCCTTTTTGTGTATTGGTACAATGTGAGCTGACTTCCACTTAGAAGGAAACACACACTCGTTCAGGGACCTGTTAAACAGTAAAGCTATTGGTTTGGCCAGACTAGATGCACAACGCTGCAAGAAAACAGAAGGGAGGCCATCCACTCCCGCACCCTTTGTACCATCAAGCGCAAGCAAAACACACAGTACGGTGCTCTCGTCTATGATTAAGCTTGATAAAATATTAGCTGGGTCATTTAAGCCCACAGGAACATCCTGACGGAGCAGGTCTGTGACGGAGGATGTGGGTGGTTGTGCAAAGACACTTTGGAAATATTTATTAAACGCCTCGCAAATACTGTGGCCGTCCCTGTATCTCCCATCATTATCTGAAATAGTATTTAATATGATGTTTAATTTATATATAATTGCAATGATTTTGCTAAATAGAAGACATTATAACGTCGACATATGTTTCACCTTATACCACTGCGCCACCGAGGCAGTCATTCAAATTGTGGTTGTGTAAAGCACCCCTGCCTATCCCCTTCAATAAACGTGATGTATGTCTCTCTGATAAATTATAATTTACTGTTTCATAGTAAAAGCATTGTCATCCTGAAAAAATATAATAAAGTAATGGTAAGTAAGATGTTACAACTTTTTAAAATATAATAGCATTATTTTCGCAAAAACAAAAGACAATAAAACGTCGACAATTGTTTCACCTCTAAACGAGGTATTCTCAAGACTGTCTCAGAGAGAACACCTAAATATGAAGCCAGAACATATTTGCTTTTAAGTATGAATGTGTAAATATCGCTAGCGCGATGTAGGATTTGTCACAATAACTAACGTGGGTAGAAATATTAAGTCATGCTAACAAAATTCAAAATAGGTATTCAAAAAGATAAAAACACTACTCTTTATTACATAGAAAACGCAGTGTGACACACACAAACCAACAAACAACTACTGTGGCTGTCCGTTCACGAACAAATTAAGCAAAGGAGATGTATGAAAATCAGTCTGATCGTTGAGTAAGGTATCCACATCCCTCCTAACTATTTCTAACCTCTCCCAGACGCATAGCTTGAACCCTTTCTCACATAACCGCAAAACTTTAAAGGTGTTGTTATTGTTCAAGGTATGACCCGTATCAAGAAGATGTTTAGCGAAGTGGGATCTTTCCGGACAACCGTTGCGGAAGGCCGATAAATGCTCTCTGAATCTGACTTCAAAGGACCTGCAAGTCTGCCCTACATACTGCATATTACAACCATCGCAACTCAACAGATAATCTCCTGACTTGTGTGAAACAGAAACTAAATCTTTGCCATTACATAACTCCCTCAAGGTGTTCTGGGTTCTAAAAGCTGTAAATATATTGTTTTCCCTCATGATCTTAGCCACACTCGGCGATACGGAACCCACGAACGGCAAACACGCAGTGTACTTCCTAGCCGGTTCCTGAGATGGATGCAATAAACGAAAGCTAATATTTCTACGTTTCTTATTTAACATAGAGTACACCATACCTACGTTATAGCCATTATAGTGCGCTATATTATTATGACAAATTATATTTAATTCATTGTCATATGCCTGTTGATTCAACGGCACTGCTAACAACCTACTCAATAGGCTATGGAAAGCAGCCATCTTGTGTTGCCACGGGTGGTTGGAAGAATAGGGAATATCTGTATCTGTACAAGTTGGCTTCCTGTAAATACCAAACTCGTGAACCCCACCCCTCCTAGAGATTGATAGATCTAGAAAATTAAGAGTAGCCTCTGTTTCTACTTCTAATGAAAATTCAATCCTGGGGTGTACTGAGTTCAGGGTCGAAACCAGTACACCAAACCAGTAAATTCAATTTTATTACATTGATTTTGAAAAGTTTTAACATCGTACTTACCATTACTTTGTCATGGATTTTCGCCAGGTGACGCCTGTTTCTATCCAATATTTGAAAATATAATAAATAATTAAGGGAGCTCCCATAAAACAAACGTGTTTTTTTACGTGAGTACGGAACCCTTTGTGCGCGAGTCCGACTCGCACTTGGCTGGTTTAGTCTTCTTTCTCTCATCACTATCACTACATATTATAAAACAAAGTATGTCCGTCCCTATGTATGCTTAGATCTTTAAAACTACGTAGGTAACGGATTTTGGTGCGATTTTCAGGATAGAGTGGTTCTCGAGGAAAGTTTTTGTGTACCTATATAATTTGTCAAGCGGGCGAAACCGCGGGCGCACACTAGTAAATATATAAATTACATACCTATATTCCATATAAAATTGTATTTCACTTATAATTTTAATAATATTGGTTCACTAAACACTAGTATCGGTGTCAATAAGGAACTGATACTATTATAATCGTATACTGTACAGTGTACACGCCTACAAAGATAAAATAAGTAAAAAGTCCGACCAATAAAATAAAAAACTACTGGGGGCACTATAAACGTCTATGATGACAACACCAAGTCAGTCATCAAGTCAGTGTCTATAGTCATAGACATGTAAAATGGCTAGTATACAAATATTTTAGTTTAATAGGAAACTGTTGCAAAAATAAAGTGTCATTCACAAGAGCATGGCATTTATATAATACTAGCTGGTGGCCGCGGCTCCGCCGGCTTGGGTGTCGGTTATTGATACAAATGACGACCCACCCTTTAAACCCCTTTTTCGCGATAAAAGGCAGCGTTGGGTGCAAAGGGGCCCTTCTTACATCTATCGGGCCCCAGCGACCTCACCTGCTAGTGGCGCACCTGCTGATTAACGGAGGAGGTTCGTATATTACGGTACCCATGTGGTGGCTTTGGCCCCTACGTGGATACCAGGTGGTACAACAGTGTTGGTCCGGGGGGGTACCACCGTGCAGCTGTGCTAAAGCCCCCCAAGTAACCCAGCCCAGGCTGGGTTGCGTTAGGGGTTCAGCAGCTGCACTGCCGGGCCCGGGGCGGTGTATGGTGCGGCAGGCAGGGGTCCAGTGGGGGCGAAGCTGAGTCTAGTGTGGGTGGTGTGGGTCGATTCGCCGGCCAGGGAGACCCTTAGCAACGGCGTTGCCGCGGCCGCCCGCAACATAGTCATGGGGCCCGCCTGGGACCAACCACCCCAGTAGGCTGCCCCACATGTTGCGCATAATCCTGTTGTGGGGTCGCCGCTCCGGGTGGTAACCGGTGTGGGGTAGCGGCGGCCTTGCATCAGGGGGGTTTGGGAGCCCTTCCGTCCGGCGGGTCGGCTCCGACCTAACCACACGGTTCTAGACGAAGCTAGCCTCTGCACTTTGTCACTTACTGCCGCACCAAATATCGCCCTGTCTTCACGCTTCCCCATATTTCAAAATGACAGTGCAACAAGAGAATAGACGGTACACAGCGGCCCCTAGAAACCCCACAAAGTTGACTTCGTTTGAGGTGGAGTTCGCGAATATCCGCGGACTCCATGCAAACCTCGATACCGTCCACCATCACCTGGAGTCGGCACGGCCTTCTGTGATGTTCCTAACGGAGACACAGATACGCCGCCCTGACGACACGTCGTACCTCTGTTACCCGGGCTATATCATTGAAGAACAATTCCGCGATAAAGCCGGGGTGTGCGTGTTCGTTAGGGCGGATGTTTGCTGCCGCCGGTTGCGCTGTCTGGAGAACCCCTCCTACTCCGTCCTTTGGCTGCACGTGTATCATGGCTCCATGAGCCAGATCTACGTGTGCGTCTACCGCTCCCACACAGGGGACACTGGGACAACAAGGCTTTTCGAATACCTCAGCGAGATGGCTGACGATGCGCAGGTGCGGTTCCCGAACGCTGACCTGGTTTTCCTGGGGGACTTTAACGGTCATCACGTTGAGTGGCTGGGGTCCCTTAGGACCGATCATGCGGGACGAACCGCCCATGCATTCGCTCTCTCCCACGGGCTGACCCAGATGGTACGGGGGATCACCCGGATACCTGACAGGTCAGCCCACACGCCCGCCTTGCTGGATCTACTGCTGACGAGTCGCCCAGCCGAGTACAGTGTGTCGGTACGCGCCCCACTGGGCACATCCGACCACTGTGTGGTGCACGCCAGCTTCCAAGTGCCACCGCCTGCTCGTGCTGAACAAATGACTCGACGACTATGGCACTACTCGTCGGCAGACTGGGACGGTCTCCGCGATTACTTTGCGTCCATCCCGTGGAGCCAGCGCTGCTTTGTAGGGAAGGCGCCTTCGGATAGCGCTGCTGCCATTGCTGGCGAGATCAGTCTAAGGATAGAATATTATATCCCTTTCACTGATGTCGCCAGCATCCGCAAAGCTCGCCCCTGGTTCGGGCGTGAATGTGCCGAGGCTGTCCAGAAAAAACAGTCGGCATATCGCGCCTGGGTCAGGGCTCGGGCGGCACGTGACCCGAACGTGAACCGCCTCAAAGCAGCGTACAATCGGGCCACTAGGTTCAGCAAGAGGGCCTTCAAGAGAGCGGATGCCCAGCGCGTCGCGCGGCTTGGTCAGGAGCTCACATCCCATCCCACGGGCAGCCGTGGATACTGGCAACTGGCCAAAGCCGTACAGTCAAATTTTTGTCAACCCTCGCTGCCACCACTGCGTTTTCCTGATGGATCACTGGCTCACAAAGCCCAAGAGAAGGCGGACATGCTCGCAGACCTCTTTGCGGCTAATTCCCGGGTCGATGACCGTGGCCTGCAGCCCCCCGCCATCGCCAACTGTGGCCACACTATGCCTGATATTGTTATCAGGCAATGTGATGTACGGGCAGTGCTGCGGTCACTCGACACGCGGAAAGCCAGTGGCCCTGACGGCATTCCGGCGGTGGTGCTACGAAAATGTGCTGCTGAGTTGTCTCCAGTATTAACGCGTCTGTACCGCCTGTCATACTCTACAGGCCTCGTGCCGGAGGCCTGGAAGGACGCGAACGTACAACCGATCCCCAAGAAAGGGGATCGATCCGATCCAGGCAACTATCGACCCATAGCTGTCACCTCAGTCATTTGCAAGGTGCTCGAGCTTCTTATTAATAAGCAGCTCATGCGATACCTGGAGGATCACTCGCTAATCAATGATCGGCAATATGGCTTCAGGCCAAAACGATCAACGGGTGACCTCCTGGCATTCGTCACGCATGTATGGGGTGAGGCTATGGAAAAGTTTGGCGAGTCCTTGGCTATTAGCCTGGACATCGCCAAAGCTTTCGATAGGGTCTGGCATGCTTCGCTCCTTTCCAAGCTTCCGGCATATGGTCTACCTCCTCAACTGTGCAGCTGGATTGCCAGTTTTTTAAACGAGCGCCGAGTGCGGGTCCTCTGCGATGGCCAGGCTTCTCGCTTTTTGCAAGTGAATGCCGGGGTACCGCAGGGGTCCGTACTGTCACCAACTCTCTTTCTTCTGCATATCAATGATATGCTTTCCCTCGGGAACATTCATTGCTATGCAGATGACAGTACATTGCACGGGAGTTACTCGGTTCGTCCGACGGCAGGGCGATCTGTGATAGAGGAGGAGAGACGACTCGTGTGTCTCGTGGGTGATCTCGACCGAAGCCTCGACAGTATCTCCCAATGGGGTGCCGAGAACTTGGTCGAGTTCAATGCCCACAAAACACAGGCGTGTGCATTTACAGCGAAAAAATCCCCTTTCCTTCCCCTACCCACTCTTCAGAATGCAATATTACCAATGAAGGACAATCTAGACATCCTTGGCATAGACGTTCGTCGAGAGCTCAATAACACAAAATACATTGAGAGATGTATTGGGCTAGCTTCGCGGAAACTAGGAATACTGAACAAGGTAAAGCGATTCTTTACACCGCACCAGAGGTGTCTGCTGTACAAAACGCAGATTAGACCCTGCGTTGAATACTGCTCTCACCTCTGGGACGGCTCCGCGAAGTATTTGCTGGACGCACTCGACGCTATGCAGCGACGCGCTGTTCGCATTATAGACTGTCCGGAGGTAACGGGAAGCCTTGAGCCGCTAGCCCAGCGCCGAACAATTGCTTCCTTGGCCGCGTTCTACCGTATTTACCACGGTGAGTGTTCTGAAGAGCTCTTCAACCTGATCCCACCCTCTCCCTTCCGATCCCGAACAACGCGTGCCGGGCAGAGATGTCACCCTCATACCGTGGAAACCGTCTTCGCGAGAACCGAGCGTTTTAAACGATCGTTTCTCTGCCGAACGATGGTGGCTTGGAACGCCCTGCCTGCGCACGTGTTTCCTCCTACATATAACCCTGGGCTCTTTAAGCGAAGCGTGAAGAGGCACATTACGGGGTCGTCAAGTTGAGGGCCACTCTCTATAGTATTCCTGTGTACTGTGAGAGTCGCCCTCAATTGCCAGACGTCGCCTCAGCTTACCATCAGGCGAGTGGCGTCAATTTGTCGACCTAAATATAAAAAAAAAAAAAAAAAAAAAAAGCGTATGTCCGTTCCCAAACTCCCAAAATTTCTATATCAAATTTCATCAAGATCGGTTCAGTGGTTTAGGCGTGAAAGCGTAAAATACAGACAGACGAGAGTTACTTTCGCATTTATACGTAGGTCACACTATAAGTTTTGCGTAACTTAAAAAAACAACATGTTAAAACCAAAATATTATGTTTATTGAAATAAAAAATCAAAATATCTTTATTCATGTAAGTCACAAAGTAACACTCATGAACGTCAAAAAAAGAAAATGCTTCTACATTTACATTTACCGCCAGATTCGCTAGGCAATAGGTAGAGCCTGTGAGGAAAGAACCTGGCAAGAAAAACTCACGGCCACTCTTTTTATTCGCCAGTAAATACAATGATTCTGTTACAACAATAAAAAGATGGCAAGGGCAGTACGTGACCATGTGTGGACCAAGTGAACTTAAAAATTATGGATCACTGTTATTCACGAAAAAAGTCAAATACTAACTAGTATTTGACTTTGAAAGGTGCCACATAATCTCAAAGTACCCAACCTAACAATATCATAATCGCCCCATCGTTCTCCTCGACGAGACGTGCAAGCTTTTCGAGCGGGTGCTCGCTGCACGTCTCGTCGGACATTTGGAGGGGGCGGGGCCGAACTTGTCGGATAGCCAGTTCGGCTTCCGTCGCGGGAGGTCCACCCTGGACGCCGTAGCCCGGCTTAGGGGCAGCGTCGAGGAAGCTACTGGCCGGGGAGAGGTGGTGTTGGCTGTGTCGCTCGACATAGCCAATGCCTTCAACACCCTCCCCTGGCCTACTATCGCCGAAGCGCTGAGGTACCACAATGTCCCGTGGTACCTCAGGCGCGTCCTTGCGGACTACTTTGTCGACCGGGCCATCATCTTTCCGGCCCGGTCGGCTGTAGTCCGCAGGGAAATGTCTTGTGGCATTCCACAGGGGTCGGTGCTGGGCCCGCTCCTGTGGAATATTGGTTTCGATTGGGTCCTGCGCGGTGCTACTCTTCGGGGAGTCGGTGTATTATGTTACGCCGACGACACCCTAGTCACCGCGCGAGGACCCACTTTCCGTGACGCTGCCGTGCTCGCCACTGCGGGCACGGCACAGGTCGTCGGTCGCATCAGGGCGCTCGGCCTCAAGGTGGCCCTCGAAAAATCCGAGGCCCTCTTCTTCCATGGGCCTCGGATGAGACCCCCTCGGGATGCCCAAATTGTGGTGGGTGGCACCTCCATCGCTGTCGGGAGGACCCTTAAATATCTGGGTCTCTTGCTCGACAGCCGGTGGGGGTTCGTCGAGCATTTCCGGCAGCTTTCACCAAAGTTGGTGACGTTTGCCGGGATGCTCGGTAGGCTGCTCCCCAATAAAGGGGGACCGGGAAGTGCATGCCGCCGTCTCTACGAGGGTGTGGTACGCTCCAAGGCGCTCTATGGGGCGCCTATTTGGGCGGATGCCCTCAGCGCCGCGAACGTGGTCCAGCTGCGACGACCGCAGCGGATCACGGCGCAGAGGGCTGCACGGGCGTACCGCACCGTGTCTTTCGAGGCGGCGTGCCTGTTGGCACAAAGTCCCCCTTGGGATCTCGAAGCAGGGGTCCTTAAGAGGGTCTACGAGGAGGGCGCCATGGTGCGACAACAAGGAGGTCGCCCGTTGCCGGAGCAGGTCAATCGCTGGAGACAGGAGGCTCGCGACGATCTGTTCCGGCAATGGGCCTTGAGATGTGCGGCTCCGACCGCGAGCCGAGTGCTCGTGGGGGCCATCGGTCCCGTGCTCCGCCAGTGGGTGGAGCATGCGCAGGGGGCTCCGACCTACTTCCTCACCCAACTTCTCACGGGTCATGGCTGTTTTGCCAAATTCCTGTGGGAAGTGGTGGGGATCCTGTCGGAGCCCGTTTGTCATCACTGCGCAGGCGGCGCCGTAGATACGGCGCAGCATACGCTCGCTGTGTGCGCCGCCTGGGACACGCAGAGGTTGGCCCTCACGGGCATCATCGGCAGTGTAGGTTCGCTGCCGGCCGTCATTCTCTCTATGGCCGGCAGCGGAGAATGTTGGGCCGCCGTCGCCTCCTTCGCTCGGGAGGTGATGGCGGCAAAGAGAGAGGCCCTGCGGGAACGGGAGCGTGCAGGCCGCACGCTTCCGCCCCGCCGGGCACCAGTCAGGGGGCGACGGCGTATTGCATACGCCCAAGCCCCCGACTGATAGGGCCGTGAGCGGTGGGTCGGGGGGCCCACCGCTCACGCGAAAGGCCCTGAGGAGTCCGACGCCCCTTATGTGTTTCGGGGGCGTCGCTTCTATGTTGTTTGGGGGGGGGGTCAGCCCCCCGTGCTGAGCTCGAAAGAGCGCCCCTTTTCCGGGCCGCCGTTGCTTAACAGTTTCTGTCTATCCGGCGGCCCGGCTAAGGCGAAGGAGAAACACCGTGGATAGGTTTTAGTGGGTAGTCCGGCCCGTTTTCCATCCTAGGGCTGGGAGTCCCACACGAAGCCGTCTCGCTCCCCCCCGCAGCGAGACGGTGAAGTGCGTAAATGCATCACCGACCACGTTAAAAAAAAAAAAAAAAAAAAAAAAAAAAAAACAATATCATAATAATATTATATAATTAATTATATAATATTATTATGATATTGTTAGGTTATTATTATTATTATATTATAGTATTAAATAATAATAATTTAACAATTATAAGTGAGTTTCAGCAATAAAACAACATTTCAAACAGAAGTAGCCCCTATAAATAAATAAATATAAATAAATATTTTTTGGACATTCTCACACAACGTCATCTAGCCCAAATTAAGCTAATATAAGCTTGTGTTATGGGATCTAGACAACTGATAAACATACTTATATATTTCTAAATACATACTTAACATACATAGAAAATACCCAAACTCCGAAACAAACATTAATACTACTAATGTAGCTCGAGTGATGAGCAAGCAACTCATTGCCATTTCTCTGTATCGTTTAGATAATCCTTAGTATAATATGCCTTTTTTATAAGGTGTGTCTTAACAGCGACTTTGAATTTATTCAAAGGAAGGTTCATAATGTTTAGAGGAATTTTGTTATAAAAACGCACACCAAATCCTGCAAAGGAGTCATGAACCTTCTGTAAACGATAATACGTCCCAACCAATGTATGCTTATTTCTAGTATTTATTGCATGTATGTCACTGTTCATACTGTATAAATGTATATTCTGTTTAACGAACAAAATATTCGCATATATATATTGTGATGCAACTGTTAAAATGCCTATTTCTTTAAATCTTTCTCTAAGAGAAACTCGTGCATTCAGTTTATAAATCGCACGTATAGCTCGTTTTTGGAGTATAAAAATGCTCTCTATATTAGCTGCCTTGCCCCACAGTAAAATTCCATACGACATGACACTGTGAAAATAGATAAAATAAACCAGCCTGGCAGTTTCTACATCCATGAGCTGTCTGACTTTACTAATAGCAAAAGCCGCAGAAGTTTCCCTGCAAGACCCGATATTTGGGCGTTCCACTGTAATTTACTGTCTAGAGTAATACCCAAAAATACGGTTGATTCTACAAGATTAAGGGTATTACCGTTCAAAATAATTTTTATTTGTTGCAATTACAAAAAAAACTTATTGAATTGCTTTTCAAAATACTTTCCTTTACATTTTAAACATTTTTTCATGCGATCGAACCATTTTTTAAAACAGGAGGACCACAGATCTGAAGGCATGTTTTCTACGTGCTGATTGAACGCTATCAATGCCTCTTCGGAGTTGGTAAAAGTGAAACCTCTCATCAAATCTTTGATTTTGGGGAAAATACAGAAATCACAGGGTGGTATAGGTAGATAGGTCGGGGCTATGCGCGCAGGATGGGTGACGCGTTGTACTTTTTCGGAAGCTAAAAATGACTTTGTTTTGTTGGACGTGTGTGAAGAAGCGTTGTCATGATGTAGGAGAACGCGACTTTTTTTAGTGTGCCCCATGTAATATTAGTATGGATATATGTTTTAAAGTTGTCTGGTTAAAATAGAAAAATAGACAAATTTCATTATTATCATTCATCATTTATTAATCATTAAACTCAGAATCTAAATAATCAACAGATTCATAAGACATTTCATGATCTTCATGGTTGGTTAAATTAAATTTTACTAGTTCAATTTCAGACATATCGGACTCATTATCAGTTGTAACACTGGATGTTTCACTATCACTGCCACCAACATTAATGATAAATTGTTCAATTTGTCCTTCAATTATTAATAGGTCCCCTACGTCTATATTCCTCTTCTATTTTTGTTGTATGTTCGCAACAATCAGAACAAAATGTTAATAATAATAGTTAGTAAAACGATATGTAACTCTAAATTACCAAATTAAATAAATTTCATATTTACCTCAAAACAGTATTTTACAAGCTGCAGGAATGTTATATTATCTAAACCAACATTATTTGTGGCAACCTTCCCTTTGACTATGCCCCATATCATTTCGATTGGATTCAGGTCACAATGACATGGAGGTAGTCTTACTATTCTGTGACCATAATACTGTACTAAATAATCAGTTTCATATATCGGGTCAGGTTTATTTTGTTTTACCAAATCTAATAAAATACTTTTAGTGGAATCATCGTGGTAGGTTATATTAATAGATGTAAGCCATTCTGCAATTTCATGTTTTCTATTATTCTAGCTTGGAGGTTTATTAATTTGGCTAGAATGGTATCTAGCATTGTCCGACTATACAGATGGGTTCATGTAAATTGGGTAATAATTTTATCCAATACCCATTTCTTAAAATTTACCTTGTTCATGGCATCATGGAAATCTTCATTTTTTTCTTTGTCATTATAAACTACTAGCATTCGGGACGAACCCATTCTTGCCTCCACAATGAACAATTATATATCTTTTACCTTTAGCCACAGATTTAGATACGCCAGGCTCATTTTCACTTTGCCAACATTTTGCATGATTGAGCGAAGTATGAATATAACTTTCATCAAGGTATACAACTGGCATACCACTCTCCTTTACATCTTTGATTTCATGCACCTATCCCTCCATGCCACTATATCCTGTCACTCTATAAGAATTGTTCTTTGATTTCTACACTTTTTAAACTTATAACCTAATTTATGTAAGAGTAAACGAAGCGACTCCCTGCCACCAACAAAATTTATAGATTCTTTCAGAACCGCAAGCAGCAGCTTTAAACTCGGTACATATTTTCGGACGGCATACAATTCTTGTATTTTATGCCTAACAGCACAGAGATCAAAATCATCAAGCATGAATTTAGTTTTTGCCTTAGGCTTATTTTTCTTAGGCGTAGAAAATACATCTGACGTTTGACCTTCTCTTCGCATTTTTATTACAGAAGATCGGGATATACCTAAATATGTGAATAATAATAAGTCACAGTAAAATCAGTAGATTAGGCCAATTTCCATTGCACGTACTCTATGATGTACCTACCCGTCATGTTGACAACAAGGTTCGAGATGTTATTAAGAGGGCCAGAGTCCAATCCTTTCGACTTTTTATCTAAATACTTTGTTATATTGTAAATAAATTTTCTTTAACTGGCTTTTAATATTTATCGGCATTTTATAGCGTGAGTGCGCTATAAAATGCCGAAAACTATTAAAAGCCAGTTAAGAAAAGTTCTTCTTATTCTTCTTTTTTTAAAAACGTGGCTCCATCGATATTCATCGATGATTACGCCAATGTCAAGGTAATGCTTAATTAGTTGATAGTCCCGCACAGAAGAACTAGTTATTCCTAACTAGCTCCAGGTGCAGGACAAGAAACGTAGTTCGGTGTGAGAGGGAAACCCGATTTTCGCGGAGCGCCAGAGGTAACCTAAAAAGCCACGTGCCACGCGCTCAGCAGAACTCCAATGTTTTAAGAAAAGTTATTAACTCACAATAATTAACACGCACAATTGACACCACACTGACAGATGACCATAATGACATCTTATAGATTGTTGCCATATGAAGAAATTAGTTCCAATAGTTTTCCGCAATATGGCGAGGTATTTTATTTTACTGGTCGGGTTATACCTTTACTTACTTACTTACGACCTGGCCACGGGTTTCTGCGACGGCGGTGCGGACTGCGGAAATTCGCGCGTCTATTTCGCATGCCACGGGACACTCGCGTTCGCCGTCGCGACTAGTAAGGAAGTCTGAGAGCGAAATTTCTTTATCAAAGTTATCTCGATGTTGCTTAGAAAGTAATAGTTTTTTGGTTCAAGACTTAATATTCGGAAGAGATCGTGGAGTAGGTACATGCTTTGAATAGGAATCGAGGTATAAATGGAGAATTCCACAAGAAGTACGAGAAATACAGAATGAATCCAGAAAAAAATTTCGAGTACACCAGAATGAGTGTCGAAACTTACGTTTATATTAGTTTAGATTTATTAGTAAGAGATTATATTATTAATTAGCTAGTATTTCAGTAATAAAAGTCTCGGTGTTCATTATTCGCGGCGAAAACAACTAAACTTTTTCGATTACTGGCCTAGTCGCCGCGACTGTCGCCCGACGCCGTGCCTTGATCCGTACTGATTCATGTATTTGTTTCACTCGCACGTCGCGCCGCCAGTCGCCCGTGCGATTCGCTCGGTACATTTCGCCGGTCGCTTCGTCGGTCGCCGCTCCGCGTGGCTTGATAAGTACATTTCTATTCATTTATTCTAGTCGCTAGACTCGTCGCCGCGCCGCCGCCGGTCGCACCGCGCGAATTTTCGCTACGGCGACAGTCCCGTGGCCAGGCGGTTACTATGTACATGAATTACTTTGTACGATATACTCTTTATATGTCTCCCGCATAGGTTAGGTACCTATTAGTTTAACTTGAACCAGTCGGTATGTGTTAAATACACACATAAATACATAAAATCACGCCCCTTTCCCAGTGGGGTAGGCAGAGACCACGGACTTCCACTTACTACGATTCTGTCATACTTCTTTCGCTTCCTCAACTTTCATTAATGTATTTATGCATGCTAGTCGGTTATGGGTTCTTTTAACGTGGCCTTTATTACTATATCCTTTAATACTATATACATCCTACTAGCCTTTAATACTATATACATCTGCCATTTGGCCGCCATAAGTTCGTCTAGGTCGACCCTTATTAGCTTGTCCATTCACACTCGCTTCATATATCTGTTTTGTCAGTCTCCAGTCATCCTCTGTCACACCACAACAGTCCCGTATTTGTTAAAGGATTTTAGTATACTGACTTATAGACTGCGTCAGTGGCGCCGTGGTATGTGCATGCGACACCCGTCCCTGAGGTCTTGGGTTCGACTCTCGGCTCGAAGCAAATATTAAAATTTTTGAGATCCAGAAATATAGTTTGTTCGTTTGTCTCGCTAAAAATCGAGAATGGCTGGACCGATCTGGCTAAATTTGGTCTTAAAATATTCGTACCTACTCAGGAAAGGTTTAAAAGGAGGTACGAAGTTCGCCGGGACAGCTAGTGTAGTATGTATTTAGATATATATAATGTTAAAGTATATGTTTAGAGAATGATAACTGGACACAAAACCCGATACCAACCCGTCTGGCCAGTGTGGTATATTAAGGCTGAATTCCCCCCTCTTTGGGCGAGGTCTATGCCCAGTAGTGGGCGTCAAATGGGCTTAGATGATCATGATTATAATGAAAGGCCCTCTTAAGTACCTCAATCTACCTATGTACAAAGACGTTCATCTATTGAGAATTGTATGTAAACAACAGCACGTAGTCTTAAGGATGTCCTTAAAAAATATTACAACCAACGACTTGAATTGGAACAACCTGTATAGTCGCTGTTGTTTTTTGTTCTGTTGCGTTACGGCTGGTGTTTTTTAGCCTGGGTGAGGTGAGCGCATCGCGCGCTTTTTGCTTAGTTCTATCGTTGTTAGATTTTTACTTGTATCTACATAATAATTATAACTAATGATGAGTACTTTTAAACTATTTATTTTATGCTTTTAAACTGTTACACAATGTAAAGTTGTATGTAGGTAAGTATTTAAGTGTTAACTACCTACCTATGTGAAAAAGAGAACGAGAAGAGAACGGTTTATCTTACACAAACCTATGTAGGTTTACAGGATAAATTTATTGGCTGTAAAATGTATAAATGTAATAATAAATAAATAACTAAAAAAAACAGTCGCATTTTAAATAAGGGCGGCTTACACGTACAGATATATCCCCTTATAAAGACTGCGGATTGGATCCGTCGGTTTGGGCTGCGGCTCAAATGAAATGGATGATGAAATTGCGAAATACGACCACAGTTTTGGACCGCGGGTGTAATTTACGTTCTCGCTTACAGTCCGAACTGTGTGTAAATGGGACAGCGGGTGAAATATGTGGAGCGATGCGACAAGCTGGATCAACAGGTTGACCTGTCGGTAAACATCGGTTGTGGAGGTCAGATGGCAGTCATTTCACGGAAAATATCGAAGTATCGTAGTTATACTGGAAAGCCCTCAACTTGGTTCGTAAAAGGTTCAGTAAAGGATGATAAATAAATATTAAAAATAATATTATAAGAAATATTTTTGGACATTCTCACACAACGTCATCTAGCCAAAACTAAGCTATAAGCTTGTGCTATGGGATTTAGACAACTGATAAACATACTTCTACATTTCTAAATACATACATAATAAAACAATGGTCAAATCAAATCAACATATCTTTATTCATGTAGGTCACAAAGTAACACTTATGAACGTCAAAAAAAGAAAATGCTTCTACATTTACATTTACCGCCAGAATCGCAAGGCAATAGGTAGAGCCTGCATGTGAGGAAAGAACCTGGCAAGAAAAACTCACGGCCACTCTTTTTATTCGCCAGTAAATACAATGATTCTGTTACAACAATAAAAAGAGGGCAAGGGCAGTACGTGACCATGTGTGGAGCAAGTGAACTTGAAAATTATGGATCACTGTTATTAACAAACAAAGTCAAATACTAGTTAAAGGTGCCACATAATCTCAAAGTACCCATACCTTACAATATCATAATAATAATAATTTAACAATAATAAGTGAGTTTCAGCAATAAAACAACATTTCAAACAGAAGTAGTAGTATGTAGCTCGAGTGATGAGCAAGCAACTCATTGCCATTTCTCTGTATCGTTTAGATCTATATCTGTATCTTTAATAGTATAATAAGTATGCCTTTTTTAGGAGGTGTGTCTTAACAGCCACTTTGAATTTATTCAAAGGAAGGTTCATAATGTTTAGAGGAATTTTGTTACAAAAACGCACACCAAATCCTGCAAAGGAGTCATGAACCTTCTGTAAACGATAATACGTCCCAACCAATTTATGCTTATTTCTAGTATTTATTGCATGTATGTCACTGTTCATACTGTATAAATGTACCTATATTCTGTTTAACGAACATAATATTCGCATTTATATATTTGGATGCAACTGTTAAAATTCCTATTTCTTTAAATCTTTCTCTAAAAGAAACTCGTGCATTCAGTTTATAAATCGCACGTATAGCTCGCTTTTGGAGTATAAAAATGATCTCTATATCAGCTGCCTTGCCCCACAGTAAAATTCCATACGACATGACACTGTGAAAATAGCTAAAATATACCAGCCTGGCAGTTTCTACATCCGTGAGCTGTCTGACTTTACTAATAGCAAAAGCCGCAGAGCTAAGTTTCCCTGCAAGGCCCGATATTTGAGCGTTCCACTGTAATTTACTGTCTAGAGTAATACCCAAAAATACGGATTTTTTTAAATAATAGCATAATTTCGCTCAAAAGAAGAGGCCCTCTTCACGAGGCATTCTCAAGACTGTCTCAAAGAGAACATTCAGTATTTGACATACATTAAACTAAAATCCGAAACATATAAATTTGTGGAGCACACCAATTTCTGATTCGACCCGGGAATGATAATGCACTTCCGACCACGCCACCGAAGCAGTTAATAGAGACACAGATCTTTGTGTAATGTGACGTGTACGTAACTACACTATGCAAATAGCTACCAAGGTATCAAGGTATCAAGTCTGTATGCTTAGTATGAGTTATGATGTTTTTATAGTTTAGAACTGCGATACCTACCGTTTTGTTTTATACGTTTATTTCTTTCAATTCCGCATTGAAGCGCTGCTGTGAAATGTACCCATGGCTAAAGAAAACTATATCTATTTTGTTAAAATAGAAAACTAGACCTCATGCTAACCCCAGTTAATAATTATATTAAGCTACTTTTTGTGTGACTACTGGGATTTTGTGTTCAGTTAATAACTTTTAAAAATGGCGGATGCAGATAAAGAACAAATATGGCGCCAATATGTTATTGCAGCCATTGGTAAGTCTGTTTTTTTTTAAATTCGCCTTCAAAACTAGAGAGCCAGAGATTAGGTATATAAAAACAGTAGTATGTAAGTACTATTCCCTATTCTGTGACAGTTGGTACTTACAGATACGAAATGCACTTTAAAGTGATTTACGTATGCACTTAAAATATCACGCAAACGGACACCTAAATCAAAAAATTGTCTACGCAACCTCCCAATGTCTTTACAAACACCTATCTAATGATACCCCACACTATGGGGTTGACGCGAGAAAAATATCATCCCCACTTTACTTGTAGGGGAGGTACCCCAGAAAAAATATTTTTCATAATATTATTGTAGCACTTTGTCAGAATAGTAAATACACATATCCGCGCAAAATTTTATCTTTCTAGCACCAACCGTTTAGGAGGACAGCCGAGGATGGACGGACGGATTGACGAACATGACGAAACTATAAGGGTTCGAGACTTTACTACGGAACCCTTAAAACCGCCAAGTGCGAGTCGGAATAGCACAAAGGGCTCCGTACCAAAAAGGGCAAAAATGTCACGTTTGTTGTATGGGAGCCGATTCTGTTTTTTATTTGCTGCTTTTTGATTGCTGCCGTGATTCTGTTTTTTAGTGTATACAGGCCAATGATTTTAAATACAATGGATTTCGGATCATCGCTCAAAAGTGTCCGAACTAAAAGAGAAACAAAACGCTAAAAGAGAAACAATCGCGCGCCAGTCTTGATTTTGACAACTGAACGACAACACGTTGCACAATGCCGTACTGTATTGTAAAAACGTGTAAAAACTACGAAAAAAAAGCAAATTGAAGACGGTGTATCATATTTTCAGTAAATAAGCTTTTGTTTTATTATTTGCAATTTATTATTTCACTTAAAATACAGTATTTCGTCGATAATAAATTAAAAGACAAAAGTAAATATTGCAATCCAGTCCAATACCGAAGTACCTATCTGTCTCTTTCGAACTCATCCCAAGCTCAGTAAAAAGAAAGAGACCATTTCATTTTCACTGAATAATGTACTAACAAAATGACCATTCAGATTTATTCGGATTACCGATAGCGATAAAACTATTTGGAACAAAGATTATAGTGGAGACGCCTTGGCTCTTTATTATTTTTTTTTCGTTATATGAACCAACATCTATTTCAGTTTTCCTCGGGATCCAGTACACTGTGCACAATGGAAAAATATTATTGCCCTAGCACGGCGAGAAGAATATTTTGATCCAAAAAATAACAATCTTGTTTGTTCGGCTCATTTTATGGACATAACAAAAAGAGGTCCGATCTTTATGAAACTTGTACAAGAATCCCTTGATTGAATGGAGGAGATAAACCCAAAAATGTTTTTAATTTTCACAGGGTATCATTGTTTTGTCATAAATATAATTACACATGTCATTTTATTTCGTGTATGTACTGTTATTTTCTTTTTATTTGGATTCTCGGTAATGTACTCCCACGGGAATCGGGGCCGAGATAACTATATCTCGCGGGCGGAGTCACGGTGATCAGCTAGTAGCCAATAATTTCGTATCCCAAAAATTAACCATAAGATAAAAATAAATTAATGATGCGCAGTTTTAGCAACTAATTCAGTCACTTGAAACACGGCTATCTTGTAGTAGACGTAGCGACATAGCGTTATGAAAATAGTAATGAAAGCGGAAGAACTTTGACACCCGCAAGAAGTTTGGCATTTATAATATTATAATTAGTTAAATTCATTAATTCCCTTTTTGTTATTCATACACTACAGTTACTTATTATGAAACTGACTCGAAAAAAAAATCTTTGTCAGTCGTTAATTAGTTTTTCAGCTTATTTCGTCTAACATAAACAAGTAATTACAATTTATAAGATTATGGAATTTATTGTAGTCTTACATTAATTATTACGCCTACGTAGGTACATATCATGGAATCCTTAAAAGACTTTAACAAAATAAACCTACTCCATTGTTTCTATGTTCACGTAGTTCAAGTATAAGCTGCATAAGGTGAATTAGTCAGGCGGACAGATAGAAGCTACGTAATGCGATAAATTAGTGCAAACAAAAGTGAACACTATTCCGTTGAATCAAGGTTTAAATTTTAATATGAAATTTGTTTATATCTATGTATGCCTATGTATAATGTATAGGTCGACTCGGGACATTATTTTCTTGCGATTTGTTCTAGATCCTATGTCCGTTGTAGTATAAGGTCTTTGATACAGGCAACAGAAATACATCTACTGTGAAAATTTCAACTTTCTATCTATCACGGTTCATGAGATACAGCCCAAGATAGACGGACGGACAGCGAAGTCTCAGTACGGCTCCCGTTTTACCCTTTGATACGGAAGCCTACAGGTCTTGTGTATTCTCAACAATCTATGTACCGGGTCCGAGCCTTCCTGCAAGCGGTGAATCGTGCACCTACTCAGTCTGGTTACACAAGTCTTAGGTCAATTTATTTTACAAAAGTGCCCGGAAACCGCAATAGGTTCAGGCCCCATCACTTGGAACTGAGTGGCTAGGCTCGTTCGCCATACATCACATTTCGAAAGAAAGACTTCGAGTGAAAGACGTCAGCGAAAAAATATCATTTCATTTTAAAATCACAACGAATTTGTTTCGTCAGTAAATATCGGGATAGCTGCAGCAGGCTACAGTATGGGATGGAGTTCACCTGTGCACGTCATTCTGGCTAATGTGACCACTTCACCACTGGACCATGAGCTAACATCTGAGCAGGAGGCGTGGATAGGCTCCTTGCTCGCTGTCGGCACTATGTTTGGTAAGTATAATAACCATGTTTCTCTTTTTCTTCTCTTTTTTTTAAAATCGTGGCTCCATCGATGTTCATCCATGATTAAAATGTTAAGAAAGAAATTATAAATAGATCACAAAAACTGATGTCATCGGCAGGACTCGAACCCACGGCCTTTCCCTAACAGGGGGAATGCTCTGACCACTGAGCTACGATGACCAATACGGACAACATCGCATATATATTTTTTTTTATATTGGGTTCGCCAAATTGACGCCGCGCGCATGGTGGTAAGTCGTGACGACGTCTAGCGATTGTGGGCCACTCTCACAGCACACAGTACTATAGAGAGTGGCCCTCAACTTGATGACCTACTGATGTGCCTCTTCACGCTCCGCTTAAATAACCCAGGATTATATGTGGGAGGAAATACGTGCACAGGCAGGGCGTTCCAGGCCACTATCGTTCGGCAGAGAAACGAACGTTTAAAACGTTTGATTCTCGCGAACATGCTATCCACTGTGTGGGAGTGGCATCTCTGCCCGCCACGCGTTGTTTGGAAGGAAGAGGGTGGGATCAGATTGAAGAACTCTTCAGAAAACTCGCCGTGGTAAATACGGTAGAATGTGGCCAAGGAAGCTATTGTTCGGCGCTGAGCTAGCGGCTCAAGGCTTCCCGTTACCTCCGGACAATCTATAATAATAATATTCATAATTTCTAGATCGTACTATTAAGGTTAGCGTTGGATCCACCTACCAGAGTTCTAGGGAAAGGTCTGCCGATGACATCAGTTTTTGTGATCTATTTATAAGTTCTTTCTTAATATTTTAAGAATAGTTTAAGCAAACTCATTGCTTTGAAATACAAAAATATAATGCTTGATTAGTTGATAGTCCCGCACAGAAGAGCTAGTTATTCCTAACTAGCTTCAGGTGCAGGACAAGAAACGTTGTTCGGTATGTGAGTGTCTGGGAACCCGATTTTTGCGGAGCGCCAGAGGTAACCTAAAAAGCCACCAGCCACGCGCTCAGCAAAAATGAACTCCCCTTATATCTCTACCAAGCCATCCTCTCCTTCCCTTGAGCATGGCAGTGTCGAATTCAGTCGATAACCAATGATATCGCAGAAAATGTTTGTCACGTGACCCAACAAGCACAGTTTTTGAAATTTCCTGCGATATCATTGGTTATCGACCATCTTTTTCGAGTGCAGTAAGGAGTGAGCACACTCTCAATATTATTAAAAGACCTATCTCATGAAACGTCACACTATGGGGTAGCTAGCTAGCTTGGTAGTTTTTGCTAACCTTTGTTTGGGATTCCTACCCCAACAAAGGTTATGGAAACATTAGCCAAGTCGGTCTTAGGATGCATGACCATTTCTTAAGACGCTCCTCGATCCCTCAATGCCGCGGAGAGCAAATTGAGCCAGGGGTCGCGGTTAAAGTGCAGCGCAATAAAAAAAAGCGTCGCGGCTGTCTCACTCGGTTGTGGAGGTCAGATGGCAGTCATTTGACGGAAAATATAGAACTTAAGTTCAGTCATTTCGCAGTTAGACTGATAAAAACCCCTAACTGGATTGGGAAAAGGCTCAGTGGATGATGATAGAATATTATGATGCTATCACAATGCGCACAGTAATTAACTATGTTAGTATTAGTTATATTTAAACAAAGTAATTAAATTATTTGTCTTTAGATAAACTGCCGACTGGGTTTTTCAATTCCCGAGGAAAATAAATATAATTGTAATTTTATCTTTATTAACTGTTAAAATATTAAGATTGTTCACTTACACACAAAATCATGCTATAATCCCCGTAGAGTTAGACAGTGCTCACACTCACATTTCGTCAGTAAGCTAGTTTTTAGCCACTTTGGACATAGTAGTATTGTATTCTTATGTCTGTACTTTGGGTAAATACAACATTGATTCAACATTATCAATGTTATAATTTAAAACCCGATCAATCATCACATGGCGAAAGACTGAGGTAGAACCTCTGTCAGTCTTTTGCCAAGTGATAATCTGTTGGGCTCCAGAGATCTGTCTGTAAATGATAATATTGACTAAATACATAAATATGTTTAAGCATTCTTACACAACGTCTAACCCAAACTAAGCTATAAGCTTGTGCTATGGGATCTAGACGACTGATAAACATACTTGTATATTTCTAAATACATACATATAAGAATTACAATATACATGATTGTATACAAAAAATATTTACATTACAAAATATCGTTTAAAAAGTACTCCGCCTCATTGCCGACTGGAAAGGTTCCCAGAATGCTGGCTGTGTTGCCACGTTGGATGGTGGTACTTGGGACAGAAAATAGCCAGCATCGATTAAGCGTTTAGCAATGTCTCTATAAAGGCGGCGAGAGATCGGACCCCATGACCCCAGTGTCTCAACCCCAAACGGTTCAAATATGTAATCACCTGCTAGGTTAGCATATTTACGCCGTTTATGGCCTTCAGCAAGCACATCCGGATGTGCTTGGAAGGTGTGAAGGTAGAAATATAGAAAACACCCAAACTCTCAAAAGGGTGCGACTTGAGCAACTAATGTGGGGAACAACCGTCATCGCGACGGTGAGACCGATCATGGACGAGTGGCTGCAGAGGCGGCATGGTGACCTCACGTATCGTGCGACGCAGATCGTTACCGGGCATGGATGCTTCGGTAGCTATCTGTTTCGCATCCATCGTGAGGTAACACCTCGATGTCAACACTGCGAGGTTTCGGACGACAACACCGCACTCCACGCTTTGGTGGAGTGCTCAGCGTGGGCGAGTCAGCGCCGGGACCTCGTAATGGGTCTGGGTGTGGATATCCTCTCGCTGGAAAACATGCTCCAAGCCATGGTCTCCAGCGCGAGTAGGTGGATCGCGACCGTGTCCTTCTGCGAGCAAGTCATGCTCGCGTAGGAGGCGGCCGAGAGGGAGAGGGAGCGTACTCTCCCCGCTGAGTTCCGCAGTCAGCGGCCAGGACGCCGCAGACTCATCTACGCCCAGGACCATCGACCTCCATGATCGGGGCCTGAGAATATACAGAGGGGCATACAGAAGCAGGCTAGAAGGGTTGCGTGCTGCGGGGCCTCTTCCCCACAGCACGCTACTAGATGTGTGAGGTGAGTGATCACCGACGCGGGATAAAACCTAACCCCAACGACGCGGGATTTTCATTCCGACCAGACCCCCGAAGGGGCCACACCGGTGGCCAAAGTCCGCTGCTCGCCACTGGAAATGCCTTCAGTGTCACCAGAGACGCCCGCAGCAATGGACATGGGAGCGGCCGTGATCTCGCGGATTTAAAAAAAACCCAGTTATCCAGTTTTCTTTTTTCCTATCCATCCAACGGTTGTCTGTAAGAAATCGCTTTAAGCGATAAGACCGCCCTTTGTACATTTTTATATTTGATACATTGTATTTTAGTGTAATTTGCTTTGGTGTACAATAAAGTATATTTATTTTTATTATTTATTATTATTTAAATTCCAGGACCTTTCGTGGCCGGTGTTACCGTATCAAAAATAGGCCAGAAATGGGGATTTGTATGTTCTTCTATTCCCATGCTGGTCGGTTGGATACTGGTGATCATCACCTCCAACATAGAAATGATCTATACGGCAAGAGTCTTGTGGGGTATAGGTTCGGGAATGATATTTACTATATCACCTATGTACTGCGCGGAAATTGCAACGGTACGTTACTACAATATTAATTAGTTGTACAACGAGAACGGGCCGCACCGCGTGAAAACCGTTTTACGAAAGGGCCGAATCGCAAACGGCCGAATCGCAAACGGCCGAATCGCGATAGGGCCTAGTTGAGCGTGCGATCCTCAACCGTACCTACTTAATACTAGCATCTATTTCTTAGTCCTAATAATCAAATAGAGTTAAATAGACGATAGAAATCATAATGGACGCTTTCATAGAAAATTTTGTACTAATATTGAATTTTGCCGGTACTGTGTCGGAGGCTTCACTTATATGTGTAAGTCGACCTTTACACTTCTATTATGACACTGACAACAAACCTACTGGCAAAATGTGGGTGTCCACTATAATTTTTCCCCTCGAGGATATTAATTATATTCTGTACTAGCTGTTGCCTGCAGCTCCGCCTGCGTGTTACTTTAGATCGACATAACTTTTTTATTTATGAACCGATTGAAATAAACATAACATAGCATCATGCCTTTTTCCCCGAAAGGGTAGGCAGAGGTGTGCAAACACACCCACATCTCGCCAGCTATGTTAGGTCCCAAGTAATAGGGGGCGAGCCTATTGCCATTTACCGGGCACAAGTTCCAGACTCTGGGATAATTATCAGGGTAAAATTCTAAATAGAATTATACATTATCCACCAGACCCGGGAATCGAACCCGAGACCTCGAGTGTGGCAGTCCGTACATAGTACCATTGTGCCACCGAGGTAGTCATGATTGAAATAAAACACACCTTAATTGTTAAGTTGAATAAACCACAACGCATTACTGAAAACCGCATTCAAATCGGTTAAGCCGTTTCTGAGATTAGCGTGTTCAAACATTCAGACAAAGAGACAAAAAATCCATTGTTTTGGACAAACCATTGTTTTGGGTTCTATTGCGTTCCTAAACCCTTCAAATAGTTTCTCTATTATTCGATGTACAGACATCGACCACTTACAATTTTATTGAGCGAAGCGAGCGGAGCTCCTTGTCAGGTGATTCAAATGCAACTCGATGTGAAATTCTTTCTCGACAACTACCCAACCGATTTTCATGATTTTTTCACTCAAAAATCAAGCATTCTCAGGAGCAGGTTTTGTTCGAGACCGAATTTTGATTTAGGACCCTCAAAAAAGTTATTGACCAAAAATATGTCAATAACTTTTTTTGAGTTTTTCTAAATCAAAATTCGGTCTCGAACAAAACCGGCTCCTTATAGATTGATAAATGCCTTAAGAGCCATTTCACAAAATGCGCCGTCTTAGTACTGTGCCCACTTGTGTATCGTATTTTATTGTAATTTCGATTGAAGTTATATCAATATTTTGACAAAGTATATGCAAGAATTTCCTATATTACTGCAGAAATCGGTTCTCTAATGAACTTAGTTTATTTTGGAATAATTTTATTTTTGTAATTACTATGTATTTAAACCAAAAATCACGATCAAATTGCGATGTTAAACTCAAAAATTGGCCCAATGGTTTATTTTTTCACTAAATAATTATAATACAATTCAATAATCTGTTACATTAAATGACGATTCAAATATATATCCAATGCTTTATGTATTTTTTTAAACTCAATTTATAAGTATTTTTGATAGAAATACGACTCTGAAATCAACTCTGCGCCGTTTTTCAATAAAATGCTTGTGGGAAATTGATTACTATAGATCAAATAAGTTATTTTTAGTAAATGTGTTACATTAAACGTCAACACGAAAGCTTGGCCCATTTTTTGCGCATATTCAATAACTTCTAGTTATTACAGACTATGGTAATTTAGGAGCTCAAAATATTAGAAAATCGTGCGAAAACGTGAAATGGCTCTTAATAGAAATAGTCGCTTCGCTCAATTGCATGCTGCAGCGCAGTATCACGGCAGTGACCGCAGCGAGTAGTTATATGTATTGATATTCTTATTCCAGGATGACAGTAGAGGAGCCTTGGGGTCTTACCTGCAGCTGTTTAGCTCGATCGGTTTCTTACTGGTCTATGCTATAGGACCATTTGTCTCTTACCAAGTAATCGCGTACCTGGGTCTCGCCTGCATAGTCCTGTTCACTGTGGCAATGCCTTTTATGCCCGAGTCACCAATATGTTACCTGACTAAAAGTTAATATTGCTATTTATCTAAATTTATATAATGTACGGCCCAAAAATTGTCTCGCTAAGGGCACTTTTGCTGTCATGCGTTTTTCGAGAGCGTGCGGATCTCACCCGCAATGCGTGTGGATGTCAACGTCAAATCAGCAAACCGCTCTTAAACTCGAGAACGGTTAGAGTGATTTTCCTAATTTTGGTTTTCAATAAATTGTAGAAGTTCAGTCTCGCAACAATCGAGAACGGCTGGACCGATTTTGCTCTTGAAATATTCGTACAAACTCATGGAATGTTTAAAGGTTAATTTGAGGCGGTACGAAGTTCGACAGGACAGCCTAATGAGGTAAAGTTTGTGGGGTTGTAGGGGTAATCTCTGGATCTACTGAACCGATTTTGAAAATTAAATAGATGAATAATAAATATTTTAGGACATTCTCACACAAGGTCATCTAGCCCCAAACTAAGCTATAAGCTTGTGCTATGGGATCTAGACAACTGATAAACATACTTATATATTTCTAAATACATACATAATATACATAGAAAACACCCAAACTCCGAAATAAACATTTGTGGATCACACAAATATTTGATTCGACCCGGGAATCGAACCCGAGACTCCGGAGTCGAAAGCCGATGCACTACCGACCACGCCACCGAAGCAGTCATTTTCATTAATATATTATATAGCTGTATTATCCCTGATTATAATAAGTTTACCCCGATGTTTCTGTGGGAACTGGGAATGAGAATTCGTGGGAACTGGGAATTCCGCGATACGACTGGGATAGGTTAAGTTAGAAGGCTGGTTCGTTGTTTCAACCGCACAGAAATTGAGAGGTTTAGAGTTCAGCCCATGCCTATAGGAGTGGGTGTCAATTGTCTGATGATGAGATTCCGGCCATGATCTGAATCAGGGTGTCAAATTCAATAAATTTTGCAAATTTTAAAATACAGCCAGTTTTTCGCTTCGATCAAACATATCTTTGTTGTACACAAAACCATAGTATTAGTCGGTTAATTACGTTTAACATGACCGTTAAAACTGTCACAGATAATAAAGACGCAGCAATAAAGAGCCTCGCCACAATTCGTGGCCGTTCCCAAAAGGCTGTGATGAGCGAAATTGAAAAAATGAATTCTGAAGTTACGACTTCCATGGAAAGATCTGCTACAGTAAGTTATCCTTTCTTCGCTTTCTTCCTCTTGAATGTAAGTTTCTTATAGGAATTTAAGGGCAAACGCTCGAAATGTCTTATAAATAAATTAATTGTTGAAAAGCAACATAGGCTCATATTAGTAAAATTATGCGTATGTATGTCTAGGTTAGTATCAGTGAAATATTAAAACAGTAATAAATTACGATGGTTGCCATTAACGCACATTTCCCCCCGCTAAGGCACTAGGTACAAAAATGTCTTTTGTTCCATATAAAAACTTAACGTGACTATTTGTCGTTGAAAATTCATGTTTATTAACAGAACATGGCGAAACAAACCATTACTATGACTTTCCCCAAAGGATTAGGGATAGGCTAGGCATATTACACGTCACGTCCACATTTCGCAACGCGCACCCAACTAGGTTGGGAAAAGATTCGGTGGATGATTTCTCAATCAGCCATTTCACGTAAATTAGCACAGAAAACACACAAACACACGCGCACACAACACCACAACTTACAAAGCACAGAGGCCTTGTTATGTCCACAGTCAAAATTTCGCCAGACACTGCTGATTCCGGGATTCTTTGGATCGTTCAATTGTATTTGTCAGGAACTCAGGAATGACGCTAATTTTTTATACTCGTACGATTTTTATTTTTTAAATTTGCCATACGAACATCTATGACAGTAATAGGAGTAGTTAGAACCCTGAAAATCCGACTGGTCTAACTTTATACACAACATAACTTCTATATCGCCAATGGGTTGTGAAGGTCATATCGCAGTCGCTTCACGTAAAATATCCAAGACTGATCTTAAACTGGAAAACCTATGGATGATCTAGTAAATAAAATGTAAGTATTTTTTGTATTAACTTGCAGGTGGCTGATCTTTTCCACGGAAATAACTTAAAGGCTCTATACATCTCGTGTATGCTGATGTTCTTCCAGCAGTTCTGTGGTATTGACGCTATATTGTTTTATTTGAGCATCATCTTCGAAGCGTCTGGAGCGAGTCTGGATTCCTCTATTGTGTCCATTATTGTAGGGGTTGTGTTGGTAAGTAAACTATATTCACCAAAAGCCTGTGACGTTGTTGGTCTCATGGAATAGAGAGCGAGCCTATTGTCGGTAACTGAGCAATTTTATGTTCGCCAGAGTCTCGTTCGATGATCAGCAGGTGTTATTTCCACCTCACTTGCAGGTGAGGTTGAAGGTTTTTACTCCACACATGGAAAAAATTGCGTTCTTGTATTGGCTATAGCTCTCTTTGCTGCTCTGCTTCTATTGATCGTAGTATAATGTTATGTAGTTTCGCTAATTCTTTTTTGTTGTGTTCGTTATTCGTTGTTCGTTATTTAGAAAAAAAAGTTGTGTGGAATATTTGAAAACATCATGCGGTACAAAGTTGGCCGAGACAGCTATATTACTATAGGTTTAAGTACATCTGCTACCCAAAAGTTGCCTGTAAGAGATCGCTGTTTACTAATGGCTACCATTTGTACATTTTCCTATTTAGATAATGCTCTCTATTTTTTTTTTAATTAAGTAATATTTATTTATCTCCATAAATTACAATACATTGGTGTACTATGAAGGTTATCCTATCCAATGTATTTATATTATCTTCAGGTTGGAGCATCATTTATCACCCCATTCGTTGTAGACAAACTTGGACGACGATTCCTCTTGTTAATCTCTACCAGTGGTACTGCTGTTGCTCAGGTAAAGTTATGTTCTTCTCTTTTTAAAAACGTGGCTCCATCGATATTCATCGATGATTTCGCCAATGTCAAGGTACCTAATGCTTGATAGTCCCCCACTAGGTTGGGTTACACTTGCACTTGGGTTATGAATCTACCGCCACCTTCGAAAAGGTGGCCTATTGAGAATAAAGGATAGGAGACTGACAAGACCAAGCAGATTTATAGTAAGGTTTGACCAAGGCAATAGCAGATGTCTTGAATAAAGGCCAGGTTAAAAGTACCAGTAACCGACGAGAATGTATGAAGACAATAATGAAAGTTAAGTAAGCGAAAGAAGTATGAAATGATCCAGGATCGAAGCAAGTGGAAATCTGTGGACCTTGTCTACCCCAGTGGGAAAAAGGCGTGATTCTTTGTATGCACTGATGAATTCAATTGTCCTAATGTTACACATACTTATTTTGCTTGTTTGATTCCAGGGTCTGTTGGGAGTATACTTCATCCTTGTAGAAAACAACTTTCCTATTGTCGAAAGCATTCGTTTCCTGCCTATCCTATCCCTCGTACTGTTTATCTTGATGTTTTCCGTGGGCATCGGACCTATACCGTGGGCTATCATGTCAGAACTACTTCCAATAGAAGTCAAGAACTTCATAGCTCCTATTGCTACTACGTTTTTGTGGACATTGATGTTTTTCATCACTAGGTAAGATTTTTATAGGCTGCTAGCAACTGTTTCCTTTCCAGGAAGAGCTGTCGCTTGATTATGATTACAAATTTCGAGTGGAGTCTATATCAGTTGGTAGAAGAGTCTTTCTGGAAAGGGAACAGTTACTGATTCTGATAGGTTAGAATATTGTTTTTGGTATATGAACCCTACTTAATAATAACCCTGATTAATCTCGCCTCGAAAATATCGAAGTTCAACCGAATCGCAGTTAGACTGGAAACCCGACCCCAACGGAGTTGGGAAAAGGCTCGGTGAATGATGAATCCTAATTGATAATCTTATTTCTAATTCCCACGGAAACATATTATTTATTTCCCCGAAGGGATAGGCAGAGGGGCTCGTGGTTAAGTGGAAACTAGTTAGGTTAACACATTGCCAAGTTTAATCAAACTTTAGACAGTTCGATCTCAGGATTGATAATATTTTTTTAAGACACTATAGACCTCTTCGTGCTTTAGAGAGCACGTTAAGCCGTCGGTCCCGGCTGTCATACGGCATCTATGGCAGTCGTTACGGGTAGTTGGAGCCTCAAAAATCCAACTGGTCTAACTACAGAACGGGTCTTTCACTGATAGATTATATATAATATAAGAAGATAAGGAGTGAGGCCAGGTACTTTTTATTGACCGACAATGTGTTCCCGTGGGATTTTGGAACTGGGAAACTATTACAAGCGGGTGAAGCCGTGTGCACCAGCTAGGTATTAATATTTATATGGGATTTTTCAGGTTCTTCAGCTCAGTAGTGGAAGCAGTTGGCATGGGAACTGCTTTTCTCATATTTGGTCTATGCTGCGTATTAGGGTTCTTCTTCACGCTGTTCTTCGTGCCAGAGACCAAAGGAAAGAGCTTCCAAGAGATTCAGGAGATGCTGGCTGGAAAGTGAGTCCTAATTATGTAACTTTAGACCATTAGAAAAGTGCGGTTGTGAGTTTTATTGCCAGGTTTGCCTTGCGAATCTGGCAGTTATGGGAACTTTAGAAGCAATCTTGACTTGAATAATAACCTTGACGATTGTGTTACTTTGTAATCTACATGAATATAGGTTTTTTTACTTTAAGTTCTCAACTTCCTCCACGGCTCTGTCCGCGTGAAATGGTTTTCTCCTTCCCTCCTCCAACGGGAGCACATTACCGGGATAAAAATTACCTTATGCCTTGATGTATGAAATATATATTACATACTAATTGAAAAAGACTGGCCTTTTTTTTTTTTTATTTTTTTTTTATTTTTTTTTATTTTTTTTTTTTTAATTCCGCGGCCTGAGGCCGCGGCCGCTCTAACGTCCGTTGCCGGGCGTCTCTGGTTACTAGAAGAGGGTATGTCCAGTGGCGCCCGGCAAAAGACTGGCCTGGAGTTTTATTGCCAGGTTCTTTTCTCTTTGGCTATACCTGTTGCTTTGTGAATCTGGCTTTAAATGTAAATTCTTATGTGCTGACGTTAATAAATGTTATTTTATCTATAAGTACTACTATTATAAAGAGGAAAGATTTGTATTTTTGTTTGTAATGTGTTGGCGCATTAGCGCCTAACAACGCGCGGCCGGGTAGAACGGAACGTTGGTCGGTCCGGCGGCGGCCCCCACTTCAGTTCATTTCAAATGACACAAAAAAAACGTCACCTTTCACTTTAAAATTAAAATCACCGCCCGCGATACATACTCGCACCCTTTGAATTTTCTGTAATTTGTAATTTATTGAAACCAATATATGTACATGTACCAGTATTATACAGTCCACTTTTCATTTACCACCAACCTCAAGAACATAATGAATAAACTCAAAAACAACTGTGCCGATTTCAAACATTCTTTCACCATTGGCAAGCTACATTCAGCCTGAATAACATAGACTACTTTTTATCCCGGTATTGTGTTCCCACGGGAACCGGGAAATCACGCGGGTGGAGCTGCGGCGATCAGCTAGTAATCTATTTTAATAAATTGTTTGAGTTTGATATTATTGTAAAGTTTCATATAAAATGTATATCTTTCAGATCACGCAACGTATCGGAGAAGGCATGAACATCATGAATTGTTACTTAGGAATAAAAAAATGTTTTTTATGAAATAAATTATATATAAATATGAAATGTTGGTTTGTTTCTGAAGTTTCAGGGGAAGCCCCTAAATCTTCAGAACTTATATGAAATCTTGGGTTTATGTGAATAAACGGTAAACCAGGAATAAGAATAAGAATAATTTTTTTTTTACTCCCGAAGGATGGAATGGGCACCAGCCGGATGCGAGGGGTGGAGGCAGAGAATGCTACATGCATCCCCTACGGCCGGCCGCAGGGGTATGTCAGACTCTTACTGACTAAACTCTGCCTTGTGACTTTAGCCGGGGAGGCTTCCAAGTCGTGAAATGAGGCGCTCACCACTCAGAGGAGTGGTGATGCAGCGTCACTCAGATGTCGCTGAGCATACGCTAATGAGCAAACAAATAAAATTAACGGAGGGGTCGGAGCTGTTGTGATGCTCGGGCATGGGGTCGAGAGGGAACCAGTTTCCTGAGCTGCTCGAAGGCGTACCAGGTCGCTGGTTAGTTGGTTGGGTGGATCAAGAAGAACGTGACGCGGTCTCCTAGTAACATGAGGGGTGTGCTGTAGAATAGGGCGCGGCTCGTAGTTGGCCGCGTCCTGTATGAGTGGGTTCGGATGGGATGAGGCTTTGTGGAAAAACCTGGTTGAGGAAGCAACCAGGTATTCCTGGATAGTGGGCAGGCTGAAGTCTCTGTGTAGGTCCGAGCTCCGGACGTACCAGGAGGCATCAGCTGCTCTGCGGCAGAATTGATTTTGGATGATCTGAAGCTGATTAAGGACTGAGGCCAGGCTTGGGCAAAGACTGGCGAGGCGTAAGTGAGGACTGGGCGTATGCATACCTTGTAGAGAATACGTTTGTTGCGGAGGGACATTCGGCTCTTTCTACCGATCATGGGGGTAAGCCTACCTAAATAGAACCTAGCCTTGGTGGTAACTCGGCGTATGTGGGGTTTGAACGTTAGGCGTTCGTCGAGGGTGACTCCTAGGTACTTAGATTCCCGTTTCCACGGGATCCTTGAACCTAGAAGCGAGGGTGGAGGGGGAAGGGGGCGTTTCCTAAGTTTGGCATTGAAGCAGGTAGCAGAGCTCTTGTCTGCGTTTACTTCAATGCGCCACTTCCTAAACCAGAGGCCTAAAGCGTTGATGGAGGGTTGGAGCCTTTTGATGGCAGCTGGGACTGTGGAGCTATTAACGTAAAGGGCCGTGTCGTCGGCGAACAGTGATAATTGTGTACCTAATGTGGGTTGTGGAATGTCGTTAGTGTATAGCGTGTAGAGGAGGGGCGAGAGAGGGGAACCCTGGGGAACTCCTGCTGTGATGTAGTGTGGGGATGATAGTGTTCCTTCATGCCGGTAACGGAATGTGCGGTTGCTGAGGAAGGACTTGTTGAGTTTGACCAATCGGTCAGGCAGTCCGAGGTGGTGCAGCTTGTAGACAAGCCCGGCATGCCAAACCTTATCGAAGGCTTTGGCTACGTCGAAGAAGACCGCAACAGTCTTTTTCCTACGGGTAAAAATCCGTTCAGTGTGTATTCTACTATGCAATGAACTTGTTGTGTGCAGCAGTGTTGTGTACGGAAGCCGAATTGGTGTGGGATGATAGTGTCGTTGTCGGACAGGTACTCTCGAAGACGGGAGAGCAGTGTCCGTTCAAAAAGCTTGCCTATAGCCTTGAGGAGGCTTATGGGTCTGTGGTTTAACGGAATGTGTAGTGGTTTGCCGGGCTTGGGGATGCCTATTACGATAGCCTCTTTCCAAGGAGATGGAAAGTGACAGATGTCGAAACAGGCGTTAAAAATGTTGACCAGAATGATGAACACTTGGATGGGCAAGTGCTTGAGCGCAGAATTAGAAATGCCGTCGGACCCCGGCGACTTTCTAACTTTGAGCCTTTTGACGTGTGAGGTGAGTTCGTCAATTGAGACTGGTGTTGGTGGAGCGGTGATGGGGAGGGAGTCCTTGCGGGCGACCTCCTCATCAACCGTTTGGATGTGAGCTGGGTCACATGGAAGTTTGGAAGGGGAGCATTGATCCGCAATGCTGTCTGCGAAGCACTCAGCCTTCTCCCCGTCCTCGAAGGCAACCGTGCCGTCGGGACGCGAGAGAGGAGGGTAGTGAGAGTAGGGTCTGTACGGAGTGCTTTCGCTACTTTGTAGTAAGCTACATGGGAGGGGGATATTCCCTCCATAAGATCGGTCCAGCGGTCGTTTTTGTGTTCTTGGAGACGGGATCTAAGTAAGCGTTGTAGTCTGTTGGCTTCTGTCCTAATAGGGGGAGTGGGAAATTGAGCAGCCCGTCGAGCCGCAGTCCGCTTGGCCGTAATCAGGTTCCGGATATCTGGCGGCAGCGTACTCTTCCTGGGAAGGGTCACTACACGCGAGTTATCTTTCACCATAGACGAAACCAGGCGGGTGAGAGACTCAACGGCGGAATCAATTTTACTCCCGCTATCTAACGTGTCGGGGGAGAAGTCTTGTAAAGTAGTCGGGTCATCTAGAGTTGATGCTAATGAGGAGCTTACCGCTTCCCAGTTTGTGAATGTCCTAGTTGGAGGAGTGTGAGGATCAATTGAGCCTAGCTTTAAGAGCACGGGGAGGTGGTCTGAACCTACGTTGTCAAGTGTACCTATCTGCCCCAGGGCTAGGGAGACGTTGTGCATTAGGGCGAAATCTAGGATATCGGGAGAGAGTGCGGCGTTGAGTGGGTAGTGAGTGTATTCGGATGGGCTGGCTACGACCAAGTCGAGGGTGGAGACTATGTCACGCAGGCGTCTACCACTAGTTGTGGTAGTGCGGCATGACCAGTCTGTGTGTTTGGAGTTGAAATCACCAAAAAGTAGGGTGTGGTCCCCTAGCGAGAGAAGGGATCTAAAGTCTCTGATATCTGGTGATTTCCCTGAAGGAATGTAGACTGAGGCTATGGTCAGGGTTGGATGCCCTGTCATAGCCAGTTTACATACCGTTGCTTCTACTGTTATGAGATCTATGGGTGTAGGGATGGGTGTACAGTGGAGGGTGCGTCTATAGTAGATCGCAGTGCCTCCACCTCTTCCTAACTGACGATCGTTCCTAATTAGGACGTAGCCGGGGATTGTGTATTTGCTACGGGATCCAGGTTTGAGGCCTGTTTCCTGCAGCAGAAGTAAGTCGTCGGATCGGTTTTTCATGAACTCCTTGAGCTCGGAGCTTGAGCTTGGGATCGGACATGATGTTAAGGGAGATCACCTGGATCCCCCTTGGCCTACTCCTACCTATGGGACTCATCTACGATTGAAGGGCTTTAACTAATAACCTGTGCTCTGAGAGAGCCTTGATCCTATCAAAGGGGGTCTGTGCTTGGCACAGTTTGCCGTAAAGGATGGGGATTTCGTCCAAGTCGATGTTCTCCACCAACTTGGCGATGTGTGCGGCCTGTTGGCTCACCGTAGGGGGTGAGGGGGTCGAGCGCTGTGGGCTCGGCTTGGGAAGCTTGAGGGCCACCCAGGCTGGAGGTGGGATGGGCTGTGGCAGGATTGTCTGCCTCAAGGCAGGGAAGTCCTGCGCAGACAGCGCGGGGGGGGGGGGGGGGGGGAGGGCGAGCGTGGGGCGCAGGCCTCTGGGAGGTCTGGGTCCTTTGCTTCGCCGCAGGACGGGGATGGCCGGATTCACCGCAAAGCACGCAGGCCGGGGGGGAGGATGATACCCGGTCTTTGGGCCTTGGGCATTCGCTCGTGGCGTGGGGGGATAGGCACTTAACGCACCTTAGAGCTGCTGTGCAGTTCCTTGCTGCGTGGCCGTATAATTGGCACCGGTGACATTGTCCCGGGATGCCGCGTTTGTGAGGGGGTTCGACTCTCAGGCCGGACAGGCCGCACACCGTAAGGGGGGTGTGGAAAATGTCCTTTGCTGTGGCCTCGTTCTTGAGGACCACAAATGCAAGAGGGAAAGTTTTCCCTGTGCGGCTGGACAGTTTGTGAACTGCCTCAGCTGGGAAGCCTTGGGACTTAAGGTCCTCAAGGATGGACTCATTCCCTAATTCGTGGGGGACCCCGCGTATCACCGCTTTGACTTTGCGCTCTTCCTCGAGCGCAAAGGTGTGATAGGGGTAATTGTTAACTGCTAGGCCATTGGTGAGCTTCCTAAAATCCTCGATAGTCGGGACAATTATCCTAATAGCACATACCTACTTACATATCTATCTACAACATACAACAACGCAACCGAAATACGGAGCCCGAACACATCTACGCGCGACGAAGAAACTGCCAGGAATGCGACGAGCCAGCGCCCTAGCGCCGCGCGGAAGATTTTATAACTAATTTATATATAATAGCTTTAAGATTTTCTTATGTAAATAGTAAAGACTTCTGATTGGCGTAGACACTAGATTGTAAGCTCCCGTGTAGACGTTATACGTAGGTCACACTATAAGTTTTGCGTAACTTAAATAAACAACACGTTAAAACCAAAATATTGTGTTTATTGCTTTTGAAAATACTCTCCTTTACATTTTAAACATTTTTTCATGCGATCGAACCATTTTTTAAAACAGGAGGACCACAGATCTGAAGGCATGTTTTCTACGTGCTGATTGAACGCTATCACTGCCTCTTCGGAGTTGATAAAAGTGAAAGCTCTTTGATTTTGGGGAAAATACAGAAATCACAGGGTGCTAGGTCGGGGCTAAGCGCAGGATGGGTGACGAGTTGTACTTTTTCGGAAGCTAAAAATGACTTTGTTTTGTTGGCCGTGTGTGAAGAAGCGTTGTCATGATGTAGGAGAACGCGGCTTTTGGGTCGTCTTTCGCGAACTTTTTCTAACACCCTGGGTAAACAAATGGTAGAATACCACTCGTCATTAACACTCTTTTGATCTTCAAGTGGAATCGTACAGATGGGACCAGTAGCTGAGAAAAAAACACGATCATTTTTTTACCAACGTTTCTCGCCTGCCTCACTTTTGTTGGCCTGTTCTCATTTTCAAACACCCATTCACAAGATTGCTGTTTTTTTTCGGGTTCAAAACAATAAATCCAAGTTTCGTCTCCTGTGACAATGTCATAAACAGCATTAGAATGTCCGTGGTCGTACTTCAGTAGCATCTGTGAGCACCATTCCACGCGAGCCCGCTTCTGCTTCGCTGTCAGTTCATGAGGGATCCAACGACAACAAAGTTTCCGAACTTTCAATTCTTCGTGTAAAAATTTCGGGATTTGACTCATACCAATCCCCAATAGTCCTCGAATTGTCTCATAGGTAATCCGCGGGTTTTCTTTAATTAACTGCTTAACAGTAGCCTCATTATTTTCGTTGACGGCAGTTCAAGGTCGCCCTTCACGAAATTCGTCATGTAAAGAAACTCGACCTCATATGCAAATACGTAGAACTTTGATGTGTGATAAAAAACAATTGACAAATGATTTCCCGCCAATTGTTTTTTTTTTATTACTAAGAAGGTTGCAACGTTTGCGATTGCTAGAAGTGCAAAACTTTTAGTGTGCCCCATGTAGTTGTAAGACACATTTTTTAATATAATCAGGCCATTTTACTAAATAAATACACAGTTCTCACATGCTCTGGGTTTTACTTTGGCTACGAAACGTCCGGTCCAAATACCCAGAGTTCCCTAGCGACGGACAGGGTTTCACAGCTGTGAACCTAGCCGGTCTAGGGGCGTCAACCAGCTGGCATTAATACTTAGGGCAGTACCTACCTCACGGGTCATAAACCCGCTCAGCTGATCCCAATATTTCCTGGGCTAGGCTCGGTCAGTAGTCAGCTGATACATAATTCGGTTAGGCGAAGGCCTTAGACCGACAAAGTCCTGAGTTCAAGACCGAGCGAGATATTATGCGTTTTAAGTGAGGTAGGTACAGTCACATCTTTGTCATAGGTCAACGATTTCATAAAACAGTATCTTGAGGCCTGTCATCAGAGCCGTGGGGCATTTGCCGTATATTCTATTCCATATATAATTGGAACAAAGTAAGTAGGATACCCTTATTTGACGTATTACGTTTCACATCGTCTTCGAGAGAACCGAGCGTTTAAACGTTCGTTTCTCTGCCGAACGATGGTGGCTTGGACCGCCCTGCCTGCGCACGTGTTTCCTCCAACATATAACCCTGGGTTCTTTAAGCGAAGCGTGAAGAGGCACATTACTGGGTCGTCAAGCTGAGGGCCTCTCTCTATAATATTCCTGTGTTCTATGAGAGTCGCCTACAATCGCCAGACGTCGCCACAGCTTACCATCAGGCGCATTTTAGTATTTGTAGTAAGGTTTATTTTTGCATGTGCACTGCTTTTGTCATTAAGAATGCTTGAACGCGCTAGGTGTGAAATAATAAGAGGAGCTGATCGGCTCCGATCGCGTACTTTTTCTCGTTCGCGCAGCCGTTCGGCTCCGATTGCATGCTCTTTCTCATTGCAGCCGGTCCATGTGAACTCCAAGCCTATACGCCCCGGTCTGTGTGAAAAGAAAAATGCGCGCCGATGCTCACCGAGCCGGTCTGTGTGAACGGACCCTTACAAATAATTCCCCACACAGTCGAAGTAAAACATCTGTTAAATTATTTATAACGAAATCAATAAAATTCATAACGACATTGAACTATTAAACTTAAGAACTAGTACCTACTATGTTTGGATGTTTGTTTATTGTACAATGAAACATAAATGCATGTAATTACGCATGTTTGCTCGAAAGGGTAAGCAGAAGGTAATAAAATTCCCACTTTTCGGCAGTTAATTTGTTCCAGGGTTCCGCACCTAAAAGGAAAACGGGAACCCTATTACTGAGACTTCACTGTCCGTCCTTACGTCCCTCAGTCTGTCTCCACGCTGTATCTCATGAACCGTGATAGTTAGAAAGTTAGAATAGTTTAAGGAAACTCATAGCTTTGAAATACAAAAATATGTAAGTACCTATATGGTTTTATTAAAACTTTGAATGTTATGCTTCTCCTAATATTCTTTCTTTCTTTCTTCTCTGTATTCCAAGAATTTGATTATGTTTGCACACACACACACACACACACACACACACATATCACGCCTATATCCCCGAAGGATTGGGCAGAGGTGCATTACACACCTACAGTATTTTTAGTCCCACGTAATAGGGGGCAAGCCTATTGCCGTCACCGGGCACACATATTTTGGGTTATGTACAAAATGGCCGAACGAATTTAATAAAAAGCAGCCTTGCGATGAAATGTTGATGAAAGGCAACTAAATCTTACGTGCCAGCCGCTATGGCACAGCCAAATAAAGTCCTGGGCGTCTCGGACTGATTCTATTTGACGGGGAATTAGAAACATGACAGGTCGAGTAGGTGCAGCCGCGGCCGTTACCTTGTTACCTACTTTTTTTTTTTTTTTTTTTTTTTTTTTAGTTCCGCGACCAAGGCCGCGGCCGCTTCAACGTCCGTTGCCGGGCGTCTCTGGTTACAAGCAGAACGTATTTCCAGTGGCGCCTGGCGGACTTTGACCACCTCTGTGGTCTCTGCGGGGGGTTGGGTCGGGATGAGAATCCCGCGTCGTTGGGGTAGGGTTTTATCCCGCGTCAATGAGTGAATCTGGTTGCGTGCTATGGGGCAAAGGCCCCGCAGCACGCAACCCTTCTAGCCTGCTTCTGTAAGGACGACGGGTGGCGATCCCGCCGTCCTCAGGCCCCGATCATGGAGGTCGATGGTCTTGGGCGTAGATGAGTCTGCGGCGGCCTCGCCGCTGACTACGGAACTCGGCGGGGAGGGCACGCTCCCTCTCCCTCTCGGCCGCCTCCTTCGCGAGCACGACTTGCTCGCAGAAGGACACGGCCGCGTTCCACCTACTCCCGCTGGAGACCATGGCTTGAAGCATGGTCTCCAGCGAGAGGGTATCCACGCCCAGACCCACTACGAGGTCCCGGCGCTGACTCGCCCACGCTGAGCACTCCACCAACGTGTGGAGTGCAGTGTCGTCGTCGGAAACCTCGCAGTGTTGACACCGGGGTGTGACCTCACGATGGATGCGAAACAGATAGCTACCGAAGCATCCATGCCCGGTAACGATCTGCGTCGCACGATACGTGAGGTCACCATGCTGCCTCTGCAGCCAATCGTCCATGATCGGTCTCACCGCCGCGATGATGGTGGCACCCCACTTGGGTTGCTCAAGTCGCACCCTCCATGACTCCATGAGATCCTGGCGGAGTTGGGACCGCCGGTCATCGATTTCTCGAGACGCAGGCCTGTGGTCCCGCTCCAGCGCCTCCTTGCGCCATTGGAACAATGACGCAAGGGCTCTCGCTTCCAGGTCCCATGGAGGGGTCCCGGCTAGGAGACATGCAGCCTCTCCGGAGATCGTGCGGTAGCCCCTTATTGTTTTGACGGCCAAGGTCCTCAACGGTCTGTTAAGGAGCGTTGAGTTGTTGGCCGTCAACCGCGCCGCCCATACGGGAGCCCCGTATAGGGCCATACTCCGCACGATCCCCAGGTACAGTCTCCTGCAGGAAGCGTTGGGTCCCTTTAGGTTGGGCATCAGTCGCGAAAGCGCGACCGATGCCTGTGTCACCTTGGGGACCAAACTTCGGAAATGTGGTCCGAAGTTCCATCGGCTATCAAGTACGATCCCTAGATACTTCATCGAGGGCTTGATGCCGATGCTAACGCCTCCCACATTTATGCTGGAACCTTCAGGTGGACCGTTCCGAGGTCTGTGAAAACACAGAACCTCGGACTTGTGCAAGGCCACCTCCAGTCCCAGCCGCCGTATCCGACCCACGACTTGAGCAACACCCGTCGTGACCTTGAGTGCTGCCTCCTGGTACGTTGCACCCCGCGCCGTGACGAGGGTATCGTCGGCGTAGCACGTTACGCCGACGCCCTCAGGCAACGCACCCCGCAGCACCCAGTCGTAGCCGATGTTCCACAGAAGCGGCCCCAGGACCGACCCCTGCGGAACACCGCACGACACATCTCGCCGAGCTGGCCCGAGCCAGCTGGGGAAAGCTATGGCCCTCTCAGAGAGATAGGCCCCGACAATACGACGGAGGTAGAGAGGCGTTTCGTGATACACGAGTGCCTCCCTAACGCAGCTCCATGGCAAGGTGTTGAATGCGTTGGCGATGTCAAGAGACACCGCCACCACCACCTTGCCCTGTGAGACTGCTTCCTCCGTCAGGCTCTTGACGCGCATGATCGCGCTCACGGTGGAGCGTCCCCGACGGAAACCGTACTGGTTGTCCGCCAGGTCTGGCCCCACCGTCGAGAGATGCTCGACGAGGCGTTCCGCGATAATTCGCTCAAAGAGCTTACACACCTCGTCGAGCAACACGATCGGCCGGTATCCGGACGGTGAGTCCACCGGCCGCCCCGCCTTACGAATCAGGACCAGTTTCCCCGTCCTCCACACCTTGGGAAACTGGCCCCTTTCGAGGCATGCGCTAAAGAGCCCCATCAGTCAAGGCCCGAGTTCTTCGAGGGCCAGGACCCATGCACGGCCAGGAATGCCGTCGGGTCCGGGGGCAGTGATTTTCCGGCGTTTAAGCCGGAGTACTGCCGCACCTAGCTCCCCCACCCTGACTTCGGGTACGTCGTCTTCACTGATGCTATCCGCGTCGTGCAGAGACGGAGCCATGCGCGGAGGGACGTGCTCCTCCGCGCTCGTCGGAAACAGGGAGCCCATGACCCGCTCCAGCTGCTGCGGCTGGAGACTCTGGGTCAGTGGGGGCGCCCTAGGTCGGAGTTTCTCCCTGACCTGTAGGTACGGGCGCCCCCATGGGTTCTGCTGCAGGGTTTCCAGGAGCTCCTCGCGGGCCGCCGTCTTGGCCCGCTTTATTGTCTCCTGGAGATTACCTTTAGCCTCCCTGTAAGCCTGATAAAGCTCCGCCTCTCGGGTTGCCGCGTCGTCTGGGCGGCGATGCCTCCGGCGAAACCTGGTGTACTGGCGGCGGGCGGAGATGCATGCTGCGCGCAGCTGTGCAATCTCCGGCGACCACCAGTACACCTGCTTCCTTGCCGGTCTGGGTGTAACCCTAGGCATCGCCGCATCACAGATTTGCGACATGGCTCTCCTGAACCACTCCGCCTCGGCATCCACATCGGCAGGCCGGTCCGGTGCCGGAATCCAGGCCTGCACGATGGATGCCTCCAGGAGAGCCTCCCGATCCAGATGGTGAAGTGCCCAACGCGGATCCGGGGGATTTTCTACCGGCTGTGGGAGGTCAGGTGGGGGGACGACATCGAATCGGATGTACCGATGGTCCGAGTGCGTCTCCTCACCCTCCTCCACGTGCCAGCCAGTAATACGGGCGGCGAGGGCAGAGGTCGCGAACGATACGTCCACGACCGAGCTGGTCCCCCGCCGCCAGAAGGTGGCGACATTCCCCCGGTTGAGGACCTCCAGACCACGTGTTCTGGTCCAGTCCTCAAGAAGCCTCCCCTTGTCCCTGGTTTCCCGGGAGCCCCACGCCTCACTCCAGGCGTTGAAGTCTCCCAGGAGCAGGACAGGGCGAGGACGGCACGCAGCGAAGACGACGTCGAGCTCAGTGAGCCATAGCTCAAACTGAGTCTCGTCCAGTGTCGGCGAGATGTAGGTGGCCACGACTGCCAACCCATCATATTCCGCCGCAACACACCCGCGGCCCCTTGCAATGATAGCAAGGCGCGAGTTGTCTGCGGCGGACCCCCCGAAGATAAAACAGGCCGAGCCGTCCTCGTCCACCGGGCTTCCCGGGTGGACGTAGTACGGCTCGGCTACCACGGCCAAGTTTATGGACCACTGCCGGATGCTCTGGTACAGAAGATCCTGAGCAGCGCGGCAGCGGTTCAAATTCACTTGCAGGATGCGGATATGGGCGTCAGACATTAATGGACGTCCATATCAGCATCCCGCCGAGAAACATCTGGCCGTGCAGTAGCGGCACCCCCACCGCTCTCAGCGGACGGACGAGGCTTTGGCCTCGAGGCGGCGCAGGTTGTGCTGCCGACCCGGTGGTCCGCAGTTTTGCCCTCCGCCTCGCATCTAAAGCAGCGAGGCGGGGCATCACAGGAAGTTGCCTTGTGACCGGGCCGGCTGCAGCGGAAGCACCGATCGCCCACGGTGACTTCCGCTGTGCACTGCACTCCGACGTGCCCCACCACCATGCACCGGAAACATCTAGTTTCCCGGGCACGAAGGAGGTGCACCTGCGCCTTTAGGAAGCCCCCTACGAGGAGGCTTCGTCCGTCCGTCACTTTCAGTGCCGCCGCGACGGGGCACTGGACGACTGTCATCCCATGACCAGTGGTGCCGAAGGAGATGTCTCCAGCCTTCACCTGGTCACGAGGGCAGCCGCCCGCCTCCACGACGGCGGAGATTACTTCCTCCGTCGTGGCCGCGTCATCCAGACCCGTGATGCGCAATGCAGCGCATTTGGTGGGCCTGGTGACGCGGACGGCTTCTGCATCCAGCGCGTCCCTAAGCTGCGCTGCTAGGGCGTCAGCTTTAGGGCCGCTGGAGGCGCCGGAGACCTCGAGGAGGCGAGCCCCGGTGCGTGTCGTCTTGCACCGGAGACCCCCCTGGATATCGAGGGCTGAGAGGTTGACTGAGGACTTCACGGTCCTCAGGACATCAGCGTACCCCACACCCCTCTCCACACCCTCCGTCGTCACCGTAAGGACGACGGCTGTGGAGCGAGGAGCGCGGGGCCTCTTCGGCGCCTTCGCCGCGGCGGCTTTGGCCACTTTCTTGGCCGCTTTCTTGGCGGCCTTCGTCTTCCTCTTCTTGGCCCCCACTACCTCCCATCCCTCCCGTCCGGAGGGATGTAAAGGAGCAGCGGGAGCGTTAGAGGAAGAGGAGGTGGCAGGGGTGCCGCTCTTCTTGCCGCGCCCCTTCGCCTTCCGCGCCTGGGCCGCGGTCTCGGCCGGCAACCGGTACGCTGGAGCGGACTGGGGCGGAGCGGGGTGGCGGACAGCGGGTGTGCCGCTTGGTCCTGGAGCGGGAGAACCGCTAACAGCCGCCGCGTATGAGAACGCGGGACGTGCTAGCGGAGGGCGGTACGCCCGGTCCTCCAGGACCGCGAGGCGCCTCTCGATCGCCGTCAGGACCTGTACCATAGTCGGCACAGGCTGTGGCGGCGATCCGGGCGCCGTGTTGGGCACCGTGGTGGGCGCCATGGTGGGCGCCGTGGTGGGCGCATTTTTGGACGCCGTGGTTGGTGCAGTCGTGGGCGCCTTGGTGGGCGCCGTGGTGGGCGCCATGGGTGGCGCCGTCTTCGGCGCTGGTCCAGCCGTCGGAGGAGGAGGCGGCAGCATGGGACCGGGAGGCGCCTTGACCACCTTGGTCAAGTCAGCGACCTCCCGCCACAGGTCATCCATCTGCTTCCTGGAAGCAGCGAGCTCCGCCTCCAGGCTCGTCACCTGCTTCCGGAGCCTCGCCTCCTCCTTAGTGACGCTCCGCGCGAGGAGCTTGTTGAGGGAAGATTGGGCTTCATCCACCAATGAAGCCACAATCTTCTTCCTCCCCGCCACGTTTCTGTTGCCCCGCATGGCCGCGTTCATGCGGGCAAAAACGCTCATCAGCTCCCGCGCGGGCGGCCCACCGATTTCCCGGCGACTTCGCTGGGACAGTTGGACCGAGGACGGAGGAGGAGTTGGCGGCCGCCTTCTGTACGCGTCGAGACGCGTACGCACCGTCTTGACCGGCACCTCCTCCTCCGAATCGGTGGAGAGGAGGGACCCCCACCCGGAGCAGCTGGTGCTACGGTCGCGCGGCGGCCCCCCTTCTCCTCGAGGGTCCTCTTCTTCGTCGCAGAAGAGCGGCCCTTCTTCTTCACACTGCTGGGAGCTGACCCATCGTCAGTCCCAGCAGCATCAGTTCCTTGGGGCGTCGACATCGCGCTGCAGCTAGGCGGCGCGGCGCGAGCCCCCAAATCAATTTGCATCGGAGTCCGTGATGGATGCGTAAAGTCGTCGGTTGATACTGCCCGGGAAAGGGCAGTATCGGGACCGGGGGTATCGTCGGGTTCACTATTCATAATGATCACAATTTTTATTGGCACCAAGTTCAGACTAAATACGTTCGGTCACCCAACTTGCCACTGCGTTACCGTGGTCAAGTTGGGGTCCAGGGCGGACGGCGAGGACGTAGTATCTAATCACTTGGGGCCCCGCCCCCCTTGTTACCTACTAACATAGGCACTTTATAGTAGGTATAGTAAGGTCAAGGTTCTATAGAAATGTGTATAGCTTTTCTATTGTTTACCTAAAATGACAGGCGACCTTATTTTTCTTCCTTTAAAAGACGGTTTGGTAAGGCCACAATACATGGATAAAAGAATATTATATATACGAGTATACTACACGCAGACAACGTACAAAGATTTCAGAATTCTGATTTCTGAATTTTGTGACATGTAATTTAAGACGCCACCTGACCCTAACTTGACTACCTTTACTGACCTAAATCTCAAAATCTATAAGGTCTAGGAAACAGATTTTTTATACAAGTAACTTCAGTTCCTGAAGATTAAATGATCAAGATGAAAACACGATTACTGAAAAAATGCTCGATAGTTTTTTTATTACAAAAAACCTTGTTTTAATCACATTTTAACTTAGATCTTTTAAGTTTGCTGTATTTTCTTTAATATTTTTTAATATCTAAAAAGGAAAAACCTACATTTGCTCAACATACTTTTTTCATAATCATTATAGTTCGTCTTTAATTCATAGTTTTTATTTTGTCGCTTACGTTAAATTTTCGAGAACGCGCTCAATCTTTGTCTGTCCTTTGGAAAGTGAATATCGCTATCCTCCACTCGTGCGATAGCGGGAGCGGGGTTAGCGGTAGGGGATTGGCCGAATTGATTAGGGTCAGGTGCCTTCTTAACTTGACATTAGAAAATTTTTCTGTTTGTATTTCAGGCCCAATTCTTGATATACTCGTATTATTTATGTATTTGTGCTGCTAATGTAAGGGCAATAAAATGAATGTATAATTTTGTATGCATGTTATATTTACATACCATTGTTTAATGGTGGAATGTAAATAGGACATAATTAAAAAAAAATAACCATATCTATATATGTACCTACATTCTTGTAAATTAATAAATAAATGAAATGAAAGATTCAATAAAGGAGTTTTTATATAAGAATGTTTATCAGTTGTATAGATACCATATCACAAGTTATAGGTATATCTACCTATTACGTATGGAGCGAGCGCCGCCGCCCGGTAGACAATTCAGGGAAGGTGTTTGAGGCAATCTGAAAGTATGTCAGATTGCCCCGATTCAGAAAATTACAGGAAAGTGTGGCAGATTCCACATTTGTTCCAATCTTGTGATCAAAATCTGACCGCCGACAATTGACGTAAATTACGATGTACGTAGTATTAGTACTACTCAATGACTGCGGCATATTTATTTACTACAACGCCATGCGTCAATGAAACGGTCACAGTACCTACTCACACTTTTGACATGTTTGCTCTACGTACGCTACAATAAAATTACGTTATGGTGTGGCCAGACTATGTCTGCTCGCGTTGCCTCGAATATTTCACTAGTGACCATACGCTCCCTTACTCGTGATACGAGTATAACTCGTGTGTGTTAAATTGAGACCTGAGCTCTGTGATCTAAACGGCATGTGTTAGTACAGCTCTAACAAAATATCCTAATAAGCTTCCGTTCGAGACTTTACCTGTCCTATTTTTAGCTTTTATTATTCTCGGGAACACTGCAACTTTATGTTAGTGACTAAAAATGATTCGTGCAAGTCTAAGCTTATCAGTAATCATCACGCATGAGTAGTACTTCTCTCGCCGGGGGGGACGAGTGGCGAAGCGAGTAACGATGGCACACGATGTTCTTCGCTATTTCTCTCGCTATTTCCCTCGCCATTCGTCGAGTCGTGTGGCCGCAAGGTTAACTTTAACATTAACAAAGAGATAGTTATTTTGTATAGGTGAAAATTAGAATAGTACAAAATGTGACTTCATTGGATTCAGTCAACCATAGACATTTGAAGATGGAAGATGTCAGTGAGGGACAAACATGGCGCCAATATTTCATCGCTGCAGTTGGTACGTCTTATTATTATCTTTTTAAAATAAATATAATTATCTTTAATATTATCGTCTATACGAGTATAAATTATAAAAAAAATCTGCAAAGTGCGGGTCGGGCCACGCCTAAAATAGAGTTCCGTAATCATCCATAATCCTCTATAACTCCTGAACCAACATCATTTTTTATCTTCATCTTTAAATGATAAGTAGTTTTTCTTTGATTACTTGCATTGAATTGAATTAAATGAATTTTGGAAAATTCTTTCTTATCGGAAGTATACGATCGTAGAAACCTAAAACTTGGAAGGCGTGTTTTTTCTTTTTATTCACTGTTTACGAGAAAAATCCAAAACATCGAAAATTTTCAACTTTAACCTTAAATAACTTTTTTAGCACAAGTCGGATCGATGGGAACTTTTGCTATTTGCTTTATAATGGTGTACTTAAATTAATTTTAAATTTTTTATTTTATAATTTATTTTCAGGCTACACAAGAAAAGTTACAGATTGTAATTAACTTATTCTATGGCCCACAGATACATAGCTTAAAACTAAGAATACATAATGATATAATTATCTTATAATATAAACACTAACACTGTATTTACATTAGACGGGTGTCGTGTGACACTTCGCGTTAGGTAACGTGCCGCGAAAACGTCTATACATGACACCTTTCGGTCAAAACCCTTCTTTAAGGAATTTGTCAAGATGTTGAGTCGGTACCCTAATCACGAACGACTTGAAGTTCGCGTTATGGCGCAACTCCAACCGCTCGACTCTCAAAGTCCAGTTGGTCTTCGTCCGAATGTACTCCACGATCTCATTATCCTTCGTGGAGTGATGTAGCCGGGACACGTACAGTAGCGTACATGGTATAGCAAGACGTAACAGCATATTAGATCCTGCTGGTCCTGTACCGCACCCGTACTTAAGACCTGCACCAATTTGCAGCTCTATACGAATTAATGCAACCTTACAATTTTGTTCCGAATATTTTAACTGGATTACTCTGTTCGCTACCTGATTTGTGATTTGTTTTTAGAAATATTTGTAGGACTTGGTAAAATAAAGCTACGTACGAAAAATGAGTTTGCTGTTAATCAATAAGTTTCAATGTTCTAGGTCTCACGTACTATACACCTTGTTATTACATATTACCAGTGGACGCCCACGGGTGGGTACCCGTGGGCGTCCAGCTTGACATATTATACAATGAAACCTTCCTCGAGAACCACTCTATCAATTGGTAAAAACAGCACGAAAATAGGTATGTGCAGTGGTTTTTGAGTTTATCGTGAACAGACAGAGGAAATTGTTTTATAATAATTATGTATGTATGATGTAACTCCCTACTAATGTAGCTTTTTTTTATGAATAAATTTGAGTGCGTTTGACCGCAATCTTACCTGATGTTAAGTAACGATGCGGTCTAAGATGAAGCACGCAACCTCAAACGCGCCTCATCGCTTATAAGTTTTCTGGCGCGTCTGTCAATAGCTTCCAGGGCCTCAAGCTGGTAGCGGGCGGATCCATCCCAAAGGTGCGAGCAGTACTCCATGCAGGAGCGAACCTGTGCTGAGTAAAGACTCAGCAGTTGACTCGAAGTAAAATATTTACGCACCTTAGAGAGGATGCCTAGTTTTTTTGAAGCTGTTTTAGCCCTGGATTCTATGTAGCTTCCAAATTTCAGGTTGGATGATAAGTCCATACCAAGGAGCTGACGATGCTAAGTCACAGGTACAGGGACATCCCGGAAAGTGGGAGCCTTGGTGAACGGGCTCTTTTTAACGGAGAAAAGACATGCCTGGGTTTTCGTGGTGTTGAATGTGACAAGGTCAGCATCGCCCCAGTCAGACACTGCCTGAAGGGATAAGTTAGTGCGTTCAACCATTGCCACTCTAAGAGCGTCGATTTCCGGTTTATTGGCCTTTGCGCTGGAGAAATATCTCTGCAACCGTGCTATCGTCCGCATACCCAAACATACCGGGTCTGAGCAGGTCGTTTATATGTAGCAGGAATAACGTCGCTGAGAGAACAGATCCTTGTGGTACCCCAGCATTAATTGCTAATAGATCAGACCAGCAGCCATCAACAACCACTCGAATAGATCGTTCCCTTGGGAAATCTGAAATCCAAGCACAAAGACTAGCCGGAACTCCGTAAGCAGGAAACTTGGCTATTAGGACTTCGTGCCAGACCCTGTCGAAAGCCTTCGAAATGTCAAGTGACACAGCAAGACATACGGAACAGGCGTGTCAGGATAGGAGACAACTCGGCTGCGCAGTTCCTCAGAACAATGGCAGGAATACCGTCGGGACCACTGGCTTTATTCACATCTAGAGTGTGTAGTATTTTGGGAACCTCGTTTTGATTAATGTGGATTTCTGGCATTTTGCAAACACTAGGAGGTAGCTGAGGTAGTGTTTTAGTACCAGCGTCTAGCCGTGAAATTTCAGCAAACAGAGAGGCAAACAGATTAGCCTTCTCTACAGCTGTGTGTGCCAGTGTTCCATCAGGTTTCTACAAAGTTCCCCTCAACACATTTGGCTAGAGACCAAAACTCCTTACTCCCAGATGGGTAAGACGAAAGTCTGGCTCCTACGCGGCCAACGTGATTGAAGCGCGCCTTCATCAGGACCCTTTTGCAGGACTTGACTGCCTTGTTAAAGGTTTTCTTGCAATAACCCAAGCTTCATAAGCTGACTGTTTGTCTGCCTCAGCTTTCAAACAGTCAGATCCAAACCAGAGCTGAGCTCTGATGCCAAATGGCCGGTCAGAAAACGGAATAAAGTATTCCATCGCCCGACCGATAACCCCGGCAACAGCAGACGCGCAACTTGACGGATCGCCGGAAGAAAAGCAGACTGACATTCATGGGTAAGATGCAAGGAACTGTCGCATCTCATTCCAATCCGCTGACTTGTATCGCCACACCCGCCTAGTGCCTCTAGGGCTGGAGTCATGTGGGGGACACAAAAGTATGGACTTAACCAGACAGTGGTCAGAACTGCCAAGAGGGGCTGAAACTGACACTTGATATCGGTCTGGTTCAGTCGTCAGCAGAAGGTCCAGGCAATTGGCCGTGTGGCTCTCAATGTCAGGTATTAGAGTTGCCTGGTCAACCAGCTGGCAAAGGTTCATAGACCAGCTTGGTCTGTTTTCTGGTAAGGGAACAGCCACTGCTCGTGGTGGGTATTAAAGTCCCCCAGAAAAACGATTTGTCCGGTCGGATACCTCTGTTGAGCCACATCGGCGGCCACACTCAGATGGTTCAAATAGCCTAGTTCTCTGTAGACACCCACATAAACAATTTTTTCGATGAGGGATCTTCTAAGTTACGGAGACGCCTGGCGCAGATGTCATCACGCATGTGGCGCAAACCTTATCTCTGACGTCATACGTCTAGAAGGTGCGCCCAGAACTTTCGAGTACCTACCATAATATTCCACCAATAGCTAGATGTGCACAAGCACTTCAACAAGTAAACAACTCGTAGGTACAACATAAGTATAGGTATTAAAACTTGTTCCTATTGTCTAAGCCACAACTACCTAAACCAGTTTGTATTATCGGGAATATTCTAGTACTATATTATTATATTTAAAATCAAAGAAACAATTAAAATATCATAGAATCTTAATCAAAAAGTGTAAAAATGTTAACTCTAGTTTAAAATTAAGAGAACAAGCTAAATTATCTATGTTAGAACTTAAACAAAGTCATTTAAAATATTACACTGACACACAACGCTTAGAGTCACAAATAAAAAATTTGCAATTTGAATTAGAGTATGTAACTAAGAAATATGAATGGTCTCTAAAAGACTTTAATAAGTGTTCATCAAGTATAGATAAGGTACTCAAAACATCTAATTATAATACTGAGCGCCTTAATACCTTCATAAATAACCACTCATGCAATATCAATTGCACAAGTCCTTCTCAATCATTGGAGAACCAGGCTTCCCTTACAACTTGCTCACCTTCTACTTCATTAGTGTATGAATTGTGTGACAGTGTAAAAAGTAATAGTCATACTGGATATACTAAACTAGTTTTATTTAGTGATGATATTGGAACTGATTTTAGTTCTTTTCTGATACAACAATTTAATTCAAATTGTTATTCAATTATTAATAACTGTTATCCAGGTGCATCTTTAAATGAAATTATGCAAAAGATATTAGAATATAATTTTGACTCAAACAGTAACATAATTATTTTCTGCTCAAACAGGGGTAAAATTAACAAAAATGAACTATCCCTATACTTTGACAAAATGCAAAACTTAAATGTTGAACATGTAGTAATGTTTACATTACCATACATAAAAGGTGTGCCAGACGTGGAAAATTCTCTTAGATATAAGATAAATTTACAACTCAATTTAACTAGCCAATATAATAATAAATTCCATGTAATTGACTTTAATTCTGTTTTTAAGAGAACTGTATATAAATACAATTTGTCAACTTCTGACAGTAACTTTAACAATAACAAACATATTGTTTATGTAAACAAAGGTAGGTATTTTCTACCAAAGCATTATAAGAGACAAATAGCAAGTTTGCTATTCAATTATTTTTACACTTCAGCCAAGAACTTGGCTGACAAAACTGCTTTTATTGAGCAATGTAGATTTAGTGTTAAGACTTTGGAATCTGTTCCAAGTAATTTAAATTAAGTTCTACGACAACAGAGGCAATATTACCCTTTAGCAGACATAGTCAATTAATTGAATTAAATTTAGTTACAAATATTAATTATGTTAAAAAATGCCCTCCAAATCAAACCAAATCAAAAAATGTAAATTATATCAACATAGGGCATCAAAATATTGGTTGTTTAACACATGGCAAAGAGTTAGAGTTGGAACTGTTAATGAATTCAGATAATATTGATATTTTTTGTATTACAGAACATATGCGTAAGCCGTATGAGCTCTTGTTCAATTTCAGTAATCACCGGGTTGGTAGTGCATTCTGCAGGGTGACCACAGTACGGGGGGGATCTTTGATTTTATTAAATAAACAACTTAAATTTAAAGAACGGAAAGATATTGTGTCTCTTTCTCTAGAGTGTAAAGTCGAACTGTCGTGCGTGGAAATGGAGCAATTCATAGTAGTATGCGTGTATAAACCTGGAACCTCACCCTTTTGCGAATTTGAGGAACTTATTGACAAAGTTCTATGTAAACTTGGAAAAACTAATAAGTACCTAATAGTATGTGGTGATTTTAATGTCGATTTACTTGTTAATACGCCTATGAGTTATAATATTTTAAATTTATTTAAATCACACAATCTTACAAACTTATTTTTGGAGCCTACTAGATATTGTAATACAATAGCCACTTGCCTGGATAATATATACAGCGATATGTTGCCAGAAAGTAAAAGTATTATAAAAAAGCTAGATTCAGACCATTGTGGGCAAATAGCATCTTTTAAAATCACTAAAGAAAAAGTTATAAAACGTAAAATATTATGTAGACCAATAACTGGTGACCGCTTGGAACGTATGAGGGTTGGACTTTGCAATAAAATTCCATTCTTAGACACTGGCTTAGATCCAAATGTAATGTATAAATTATTTTTTGATTCTTTTTACAACGAGTTCAACTCCATATTCAAGTCTAAGGAGGTCATGATTAGTGATAGTCCTACTTTCAGTGAATGGGCCACTGAGGGTATACACAAAAGTAGACAAAAACTTTATGAACTATACTCAGAAAGACAGCTTAATAGATCAGTTGAATTTCTAGATTATGTTAAAACTTATTCAAAAAAGTTTAAAGCAGATTGTTTAGCAGCTAAATCAAAATATATAAGTGATAAAATTCTCAATAGTGCAGACAAAGTTAAATCTACTTGGAAAATTATAAACGCGGAAAGAGGTCAACAAAAATTAAATGATAATCATTTTAAACTTAATATAAATGGTAAAATAACTACATCAGACTTCGAGGTCGCTAACGAATTTGAAAATTTTTTCTCCCGAATTCCTGTAGATTTGACAAAAACCCTAGGCTCTTCAACCCCCATTGCTGAATCTTTGTTAAAAGCAAACGTTCCTTGTTGTAACGTTATATTTAAATTCAGTAAAGTTAACATAAACACTATCTTAAAAACTTTTAAATCTTTAAATATCAAGAAAACAGCTGACCTCTGGGGCATCTCTGTGTATTTAGTAAATTCTTTTATTGAAATGGTTGCTCCTGAACTAGTAATAATATTTAATAATTGTGTTGATAGTGGTGTGTTCCCTGATTTAATGAAATCTAGTAAATTAATTCCCCTGTTTAAATCGGGTAGTACTTCAGATCCGTCCAATTTCCGTCCCATTTCTGTACTACCTACATTTAGTAAAATTTTTGAAAAAATTATGCTTAATCAAATGCAAAATCACTTTAACGTTAATAAACTATTACATACAAAACAATTCGGTTTCACTCGTGGTCGGTCCACCACTGATGCCGGTATTAAATTATTAGAGTGTATATACAGGGCCTGGGATGAGTCATATGATGCTTATGGTGTATTCTGTGACTTATCTAAGGCCTTCGATTGCGTTCAGCACCAGACTTTAATTAAGAAACTTGATCATTACGGAATCCGGGGGACGGCCTTGAATTTCGTCAATTCTTACTTAAGTGATAGGGTCCAGAAAGTAGTGATCAATGGTAAACAGTCACCTGGTTCTCCTGTAGCAATGGGGGTACCGCAGGGTTCAATTTTGGGACCTTTTCTTTTTCTAGTATATATTAATGATCTCCCTCACCTCATAAGAGACGACCACGAGGTAGTTTTGTTTGCTGATGACACTTCTTTAATATTTAAAGTTAAACGTGGACAGCGCGAACTTGACGATGTAAACATTGCCCTCTCTAGGATAGTCCACTGGTTTTGTGCTAATAATTTATTATTAAATGAAAATAAAACTAAATGTGTAAGATTCACCTTACCTAATGTAAGACTTGTTAAAACCAGTGTTAAGGTTAGGGATGATATAATAGAATTGGTCGATGACACTGTCTTTCTGGGCATAACGTTAGACTCCAAATTGCAATGGGGGCCTCATATCGGGAAAATTTCGGCCAGGCTTAGTTCAGCAGCCTATGCTGTCAAAAAGATCCGACAACTTACAGACATTAAAACGGCGCGTCTTGTCTACTTCAGCTACTTCCACAGTATCATGACATATGGCATACTACTGTGGGGTAACGCTGCCGATATTGAATGCATCTTTGTGTTGCAGAAGAGGGCTATCCGGACTATCTATGGAATGGGGTCTCGGGAGTCATTAAGAGATAAGTTTAAGCATATTAACATCCTTACAGTGTATTCACAGTATATTTATGAAATTTTATTGTATACCCACAAGAACAAAAGTAAATTTGTGAAAAATAGTGATAATCATAATCTAAACTTAAGAAATAAGGATAAACTGGCTGTTCCTAAATTTAGGCTTCATAAAGTGAGTAATTCTTTTGCGGGGAACTTTATTCGAATGTACAATACATTGCCAACCGAAATAGCAAATTTATCTGTCAATAAATTTAAAAAACTAATAAAAAGTAAATTGTGCCATAAAGCTTATTATAGTATTAATGATTTCTTAGATGACAAGGCGGCCTGGTTGTAACAACGTAACGAATTGCTCCTTTCTAAATAACTCTGTATTAGATTTAAGATGAAATATTTTGAAAAAAGCCGAGCTGAGTTTCTTGAGGGCTCTTCTCAGTCTCGTTGCATTTTGGAACCCTCGGTAGAGTCACACCAACTTCTGACGAATCTAAATAATTTTCTGAAAATTTCAAAGATAATAAACGTTATTTTATTTTATTTTATTTTTATTTTATTCTATAGGTACTTGTATACATTATTATAAAAGCGAATGCATGTCAACAATAAATATTCATTCAGCAACCAGTGCTTGAATACAATAATAATCATCATCGGAGGGCTGTTCCCGGTTGAACCACAGTTACAAGCCGCATCATCATCATCATCTGAGCGCCGTTCCCGGTTGAACTACAGTAACAAACCGCGTAATCATCATCATCGAGCGTTGTTCCCGGCCGCAGAATGACGGATCCATCCGGACAGCCTGGTACAGCCGCAGCTACGATTACGGATGTGGTGTTGGGAGAAGCTTACCGAGTAGGAGTCAAGATCACGAAGTTCAACCCCAATGACCCAGAGCTATGGTTCGCGCAAATGGAGGGACAATTCGTGCTGTCCCGCATAATCGCCGATGACACGAAATTCAAGTACGTCCTGGCTCAACTCGAACCGCAGCATTCATCAGAAGTACGCGATTTGATCGTTTCTTCACCGGCTTCAAACAAATACGATACGTTGAAGAACGAGCTCATACGAAGACTGTCATTCTCGCAAGAAAAGAAGATACAACAGCTTCTCATGCACGAAGAGATGGGTGAAAGGAAGCCTAGTCAATTCCTCCGGCACTTGCAACTACTCGCTGGTTCTAATGTACCTTCAGATTTCATCAAATCCATTTGGACTAGTAGGCTGCCTACACATTTGCAGACCTGTATAGCAGCCCAGCAGTGTAAAATGACTCTGGAGGACCTATCCGAGTTAGCAGATCGCGTAAACGACGTCATTCCAGTAACCGCGCAAGTAAGTGCGCCAGTCCCTAGGCAAGTAGCAAGTACAACGTCGACGACCGCCGAAAGTACTGACATAGCCATGCTCACTCGTACCGTATCGGACCTCAGCCGCAGATTGGAGGCAAAGAGCATGGACCTGCATAGACTTTCCCGCTCACGTTCCAGAAACGACAGAATCATTCCGAGACATAACCGCTCGAGGTCACGCTCACATACTAGTGATAACTCATATTACTACTACCATAATCGGTTCCGGGATAAAGCATGCAAATGCTCACAGCCCTGCTCATTTAAGAAGTCGGAAAACTTCCCAGGCAGCCATTAGTTGCGGTAAACGACTGCCTTTCTATTTCAAGCCGCCTGTTCATAACAGATCGCAAGACAAAGATTCAATACCTCATTGACACGGGTTCAGACCTGTGCGTCATCCCACGATCCGCCGTTCGGGAGCCACGTATGAAAACGCGGTATGAGTTGTGGAACAATCATTGCCACCTACGGTGACTTGCCACTGACATTAGATTTAGGCCTTCGCCGCGCGTTCACATGGCGTTTTATTGTGGCTGACGTCATAAAGCCAATCATCGGCGTCGACTTTTTAGGCTACTACAGTTTATTAGTCGACTGCCGCAACCAACGCCTGATTGATGGAATTACAACACTAACAGTAGCTGCTCCACATCAACCTCCAACTGAGGGTATTTCATCCGTCCACACTGTCACTGATAACACCGTGTACCATCGTTTGTTGAGACAGTACCCGGACGTCACGCGCCCTGCTGGTAAACCCAAGGTCGTGAAGCGCTCAACGGTGCACCATATACGCACCACTCATGGCCCACCAGTAGCCAGCCGCCCACGTCGCTTGGATCCAGAACGCCTAAAGATTGCGAAAGCTGAGTTTGAGGACATGTTGCAAAACGGTACCGCACGTAAATCCGACAGTCCATGGTCTTCACCTCTCCATTTGGTACGCAAGAAGAATGATGGATGGCGACCATGTGGAGACTACAGACTACTGAACTCACGCACAAATGATCTGGAAATTAGTACCCAATCAAGCACCTGCGAGATTTTACGTACCAACTCACTGGCAGCACTATTTACTCGACTATCGACCTCGTAAAAGTGTACAACCAAATCCCAGTCTTTGAAGAAGACATACCGAAGACTGCAATAACGAGTCCCACGGGATTGTACGAGTTCCCATTTATGGGATTCGGACTTCGCAACGCCGCCCAGACGTTCCAGCACTTCATGGACGAGGCACTCAGAGGCCTGGACTTCTGTTTCGCATACCTAGATGACATTTTGGTCAGCAGTAACAGCGAAACTCAACATCAAGAACACCTAAGACAACTGTTCCAAAGGCTAACCGACTACGGTGTACTCATTAACACTAGCAAGTGCGAATTTGGAAGACCAGAAGTTGAATTCCTGGGATACAGAGTCTCCGCAGCAGGCATACAACCGCTAGACAACAAAGTCAAAGCCATATTGGACTTCCCAATACCTAAAACGGTTAAAGAGCTACGACGTTTCCTGGGTATGCTTAATTTTTATCGACGCTCCATTCCAACAGCTGCAGCCCTTCAAACTCCACTCAATGGGTTACTAACTGGACCAAAACTCAAAGGATCTCACCCAGTTACCCTAGCACCAAACCTTTTGGAAACATTCCAGAAGTGCAAGCAAAGTCTGTCTGAAGCCGCACTTTTGGCACATCCTGATCCAAAAGCTGAGCTCCAAATCCAGACGGACGCATCTGATACAGCAATGAGCGCAGTCTTACAACAACGTAAAGGTCAAGATTGGCAACCTCTCGCGTTCTTCTCAAGAAAACTCAGTCCATCCCAGAAGAAATATAGTCCGTACGATCGAGAACTCTTAGCTATCTACGAGGATATACGCTATTTCAAGTTCATGATTGAAGCACGAGTTTTCTCCGTTGCCACTGATCACAAGCCATTAACGTTTGCCTTCAAAACAAACCGGGGCAAATGTTCTCCAAGGCAGTTTCGATACCTTGATTTTATCAGTCAATTTACAACCGACATCAGGTATATCAAGGGAGAGAAAAATGTAGTCGCCGATACCTTATCCCGAATCGAAGAGCTGACACAGCCTTTAGACTACAATGCCGTAGCTAAAGAACAGCTAACAGACTACGAGCTACGTGACTATCTTGAAAACGGTTCGTCCCTGCACCTGAAGAAAGTCAGATTGTCAGGCTGCAACACCGAAGTCTATTGTGACGTATCTTCAACGACAAGGCCATTCGTCACGAAATCGTTTCGGAAGCAAGTGTTCCTGTCTCTGCACAACCTGAGCCATCCCGGTGCGAAAGCTAGTGTACAACTAGTGACGCAAAGATTTGTTTGGCCAGGCATAAAACGCGATTGCAGACTATGGGCCACGCAGTGTGAGGCGTGCCAGCGAAGCAAAGTAGTCCGCCATACATCAGCTCCACTACGTGCCTTCGACACTCCATCAGGTCGCTTCCGACATATACACCTTGATCTCATAGGTCCGCTACCCTTGTCTTCCAACTACAGATACTGCCTCACTATAGTCGACCACGCAACACGCTGGCCTGAGGCATATCCGCTGCAAGATATCACAGCTGAGACCGTTGTGGACGCTTTAATATCAGGATGGATAGCACGCTATGGATGCCCTGAGCACATCACCACAGACTGCGGAAGGCAGTTCGTGTCAAAAGTCTTCAGAGTCCTGGTGTCGCTTCTAGGTGCTACCCATCATCTCACAACGAGTTATCATCCAGCAGCCAATGGAATCGTGGAACGAATGCATCGGACGCTCAAATCGGCCTTATCATGTCACTCTACAGCAAGCTAGACTGAAGCACTTCCATGGGTTCTTCTAGGCATACGAAGCTCATGTAAAGAAGACTTGCAGACTTAAGCAGCAGAACTTGTCTACGGTGAGACACTACGCTTGCCTGGACAGTTCCTTACCACCAGCCCTCAAGATCCAGTGGACATGACAGAGCTAGTCGGCAGACTTCGCCTACATATGGCAAAGCTGACTCCACAGCCAACTTCATGGCACACCAGCTCAAGTAGAACCTTCTACGTCCCCAAGAACTTGCCTTCAGCCACTCATGTCTTCTTACGCCAAGGTCCATAAAAAAACCATTTGAGGCCCCATACTCTGGACCATACAGAGTAGTTCGGCGCGACGAGAAGACATACGATATTGACGTGCAAGGCAAGACACAAAAGGTCACTATAGACCGTTTAAAGCCAGCTTTCTTGGCCAGAGAACTCCCTGACGAGATAAACGACCAGCTACAGGTCCAGAACTACCAGCCCACACATGACCTCACCAGGAAAACAAGAAGTGAACGCAAAGTGTGATTTCCAGATTACTATCGCCCGTAGTTACGGTCTCACCGGGGGAGTAGTGTGGCGCATACCTTATCTCTGACGTCATACGTCTAGATGCTACAAGAAGGTGCGCCCAGAACTTTCGATTACCCACCATAATATTCCACCAATAGCTAGATGTGCACAAGCACTTCAACAAGTAAACAACTCGTAGGTACAACATAAGTATAGGTATTTAAACTTGTTCCTATTGTCTAAGCCACAACTACCTAAACCAGTTTTGTATCATCGGGAATATTCTAGTACTATAGGTACTTGTTTACATTATTATAAAAGCGAATGCATGTCAACAATAAATATTCATTCATCCACATACTGTGTTACTGTAAACGTCTCAATATACCTCCCAACAACCACCACACGCACATAGAAACAAACCCCTGCTTTTGGTCGGAAGTTGTGCTCCAGGGTGTAGCCTGGGTAGTTTAGGTAGGAAGTATCAGCAGGGGTTGAGATTTGCGTCTCCGTAAGCAAGAGCAGATGCGGTCTTGCAGTCTCAAGGTGGTGGTGGACTGGGACGAGATTGGAGTGAAGTCCTCGAATGTTAGTGAGGTGCATTTTCAGTGAGAGGCCGTGCATCCGCTTCTGATACCTCATTTTCTTATATCGTCTCTACATAATATTTTTTTAAGATTAAGGGAGGAAATAGGCAAAGAGTGGCAGTTATGTGAGGCACCAACCGAACCCCAACGAAAGTTACAGCATTGCCGCACGGTGTGGAAACCTAACCTGGAGACCGCGGGGATGCCCGGACCCCCCCAGAATTGCCTGTTGAGGCCTCTCATCCCGTTGCTAACCGGCCCAACAGAAGCAACACCGGGATTATGCGCGCGATGGCGGAGCAGCTTTTCGCGTATGGCTAGTCCACAGTTGGGCTCCCAACTATCGGCCAAAAATGCCAGTGCTATAAATGCTTAAATTTGCAAACTTGATTGAGTTAATAGTTATACAAACATTACTATCTGTATGGTAGTATTATTTTATCTTTATTATATAATTTCGTTTCTCTGTGTACTTAATTATTTGATATGCAAACGGCCTGATCTAAATTTCCTAGGCACAAATTCACCTTTTCTAAAAATTGACCCAGTTTGCGATTGATTTCCACAATTCCAACTGCTTCGGTGGCGTAGTCGGTAGTGCATCGGCTTTGAACTCCGGAGTCGTGGGTTCGATTCCCATGTCGAATCAAATATTTGTGTGATCCAAAATGGTTGTTTCGGAGTTTGGGTGTTTTCTATGTATATTATGTATGTATTTATAAATTTTATTTATTTATTTATTTATAATCACATTTTACAATATCCTTACAGTGGTGGGCGAGTCAGCGCCGGGACCTCGTAGTGGGTCTGGGCGTGGATACCCTCTCGCTGGGGACCATGCTTCAAGCCATGGTATCCAGCGGGAGTAGGTGGAACGCGGCCGTGTCCTTCTGCGAGTAAGTCATGCTCGCGAAGGAGGCGGCTGGGAGGGAGAGGAAGCGTACCCTACCCGCCGAGTTCCGTAGTCGGCGGCCAGGGCGCCCCAGACTCCGCGAATACGCCCAAGACTATCGACCTCCATGATCGGGGCCTGAGGACGGTGAGATCGCCACCCGCCGTCCTTACAGAAGCAGGCTAGAAGGGTTGCGTGCTGCGGGGCCTTTGTAACGGACGTTAGAGCGGCAGCGGCCTCAAACCGCGGAATTAAAAAAAAAAATCCTCACAGTGTTCACTTTTTTTTTTTTTTTATATTTGGTTCGCCAAATTGACGCCGCCCGCCTGGTGGTAAGTCGTGACGACGTCTAGCGATTGTGGGCCACTCTCACAGCACGTAATACTATAGAGAGTGGCCCTCAACTTGACGACCTACTGATGTGCCTCTTCACGCTCCGCTTAAAGAACCCAGGATTATATGTGGGAGGAAACACGTGCACAGGCAGGGCGTTCCAGGCCACTATCGTTCGGCAGAGAAACGAACGTTTAAAACGTTCGGTTCTCGCGAACATGCTATCCACTGTGTGGGAGTGGCATCTCTACCCGGCACGAGTAGTTCGGGATCGGAAGGAAGAGGGTGGGATCAGATTGAAGAGCTCTTCAGAACACTCGCCGTGGTAAATACGGTAGAATGCGGCCAAGGAAGCTATTGTTCGGCGCTGAGCTAGCGGCTCAAGGCTTCCCGTTACTTCCGGAGAACCTATAATACGGATAGCCCGTCGCTGCATAGCGTCAAGAGCGTCCAGCAGATACTTCGCGGAGCCGTCCCAGAGGTGAGAGCAGTATTCGACGCAGGGTCTAATCTGCGTCTTGTACAGCAGACACCTCTGGTCCGGTGTAAAGAATCTCTTTACCTTATTCAGTATTCCTAGTTTCCGCGAAGCTAGCCCTATACATCTTTCGATGTAGTTTTTATTATTGAGCTCTCGACGAACGTCTATGCCAAGGATATCATGGTTGTCGTTTATTGGTAATAATGCATTCTGAAGAGAAGGTAGGGGAAGGAAAGGGGATTTCTTCGCAGTAAACGCACACGCCTGTGTTTTGCGGGCATTGAACTCGACCAGGTTCTCTCAATGGGGTACCATTGAGAGATACTGTCGAGGTTACGGTCGAGATCAGCCACGAGTCGTCGTCTCTCCTCCTCAATCTCAGATCGCCCTGCCGTTGGACGAACCGAGTAACTCCCGTGCAGTGTGCTATCATCTGCATAGCATCGAATGTTCCCGAGGGATAGCATATCATTGATATGCAGAAGAAAGAGAGTTGGTGATAGTACGGACCCCTGCGGTACCCCGGCATTCACTTGCAAGAAGCGAGAAGCCTGGCCATCGCAGAGGACCCTTACTCGGCGCTCGTTTAAAAAGCTGGCAATCCAGCTGCACAGTTGAGGAGGTAGACCATATGCCGGAAGCTTGGAAAGGAGCGAAGCATGCCAGACCCTATCGAAGGCTTTGGCGATGTCCAGGCTAATAGCCAAGGACTCGCCGTGACTTTCCATAGCCCCACCCCAGACATGCGTTACGAATGCCAGAAGATCACCCGTTGATCGTTTTGGCCTGAAGCCGTATTGTCGATCATTGATTAGCGAGTGATCCTCTAGGTATTGCATGAGCTGCTTATTTATAAGGAGCTCAAGCACCTTGCAAATGACGGAGGTGACAGCTATGGGTCGATAGTTGCCTGGATCGGATCGATCCCCTTTCTTGGGGATCGGTTGTACGTTCGCCTCCTTCCAGACCTCAGGCACGAGCCCTGAAGAGTATGACAGGCGGTACAGACGCGTTAATACTGGAGACAACTCAGCTGTACATTTTCGTAGCACCACCGCCGGAATGCCGTCAGGGCCACTGGCTTTCCGCGGTTCGAGTGACCGCAGCACTGCCCGTACATCACATTGCCTGATAACAATATCAGGCATTGTGTGGCCACAGTTGGCGATGGCGGGGGGCTGCAGGCCACAGTCATCGACCCGGGAATTAGCCGCAAAGAGGTCTGCGAGCATATCCGCTTTCTCTTGGACTTTGTGAGCCAGTGTTCCATCTGGGTAACGCAGCGGTGGCAGCGAGGGCTGACAAAAGTTAGATTGCACGGCTTTGGCCAGTTGCCAGGATCCACGGCTGCCCGTGGGATGGGAAGTGAGCTCCTGACCAAGCCGCACGACGCGCTGGGCATCCGCTCTCTTAAAGGCCCTCTTACTCGATTTTGTGGCCCGGTTGTACGCTGCTTTGAGGTGGCCCACGTTTGGGTCGCGCACAGCCCGGGCCCTGATCCAGGCGCGATATGCCAACTGTTTTTGTCGAACAGCTTTGGCACAATGTCGCCCGAACCAGGGACGGGCTCTGCGGATACTGGCGACATCAGTGAAAGGGATGTAATAATCCATCCCTAAACTGATCTCGCCAGCAATCGCAGAAGCACTATCCGAAGGAGCCATTCCTACAAAGCAGCGCTGGCTCCAGGGGACGGACTCATAATAATTGCGTAGACCGTCCCAATCCGCTGACAAGTAGTGCCATAGTCGCCGTGACGTTTGTACAGCACGTGCAGGAGGTGACATCTTCATGCCAGCGTGAACAACACAGTGGTCGGAACTACCCAGTGGGGTTCCTACCGAAACACTGTACTGGGCTGGGCGACTCGTCAGCAGTAGATCCAGCAGAGCGGGCGCGTGATCTGACCTGTCTGGTATCCGGGTGATCCCGCATACCATCTGGGTCAGACCGTGGGAGAGAGCGAACGCATGGGCGGCTCTACCCGCATGATCAGTCTTGAGGGACCGCAGCCATTCAATGTGATGGCCATTGAAGTCCCCTAGAAATACTAGGTCAGCGTTCGGGAACCGCACCTGCGCTTCATCAGCCGTCTCGCTGAGGTACTGGAAGAGCTTTGTTGTCTCAGAATCCCCTGTGTGGGATCGGTAGACGCACACGTAGATCTGGCTCATAGAGCCATGGTCTACGTGCAGCCAAAGGACGGAATTGGAGGGGTTCTCTAGGCAGCGCAACCGGCGGCAGCAAACATCCGCCCTAACAAACACGCACACCCCGGCTTTGTCTCGAAATTGTTCCTCGATGACATAGCCGGGGTAACACAGGTAAGACGTGTCGTCAGGGCGGCGTATTTGTATCTCCGTCAGGAACATCACAGCGGGCCGTGCCGTCTCAAGGTGATGGTGGACGGCATCGAGGTTCGCATGGAGTCCACGGACGTTAGTGAACTCCACCTCGAAAAGTGAAGTTGTGGGGTTTCCTAGGGCCGCTGTGTAACGTTTATTTTTTTTTGTTGCACTGCCATTGTAGAATTTGAAGAAGAAGAAGCGTGAAGACAGGGCGACATTTGGTGCAGCAGTAAGTGACAAAGCGCAGAGGCTAGCTTTGTCTAGAACCGTGTGGTTAGGTCGGAGCCGACTCGCCGGACGGAAGGGCTCCCAAACCCCCCTGATGCAAGGCCGCTGCTACCCCACACCGGTTACCACCCGGAGCGGCGATCCCACATCAGGATTATGCGCAACATGTGGGGCAGCCTCCTGGGGTGGTTGGTCCCAGGCGGGCCCCATGACTGTGTTGCGGGCGGCCGCGGCAACGCCGTTGCTCAGGGTCTCCCTGGCCGGCGAATCGACCCACACCACCCACACTAGACTCCGCTTCGTCCCCACTGCTCCCATGCCTGCTGCACCATACATCGCCCCGGGCCCGGCGGTGCAACTGCTGAACCCCTAACGCAACCCAGCCTGGGCTGGGTTACTTGGGGGGCTTTAGCACAGCTGCACGGTGGTACCCCCCCGGACCAACACTGTTGCACCACCTGGTACCCACGTAGGGGCCGAAGCCACTCCATAGGTACCGTAAATTAACGAGCCTCGTCCGTTTATCAGCAGGTGCGCCACTAGCAGGTGAGGTCGCTGGGGCCCTAAAGATGTTGGTAGAGCCCCTTTGCACCCGAAATCATCATATCACTAATGCGATATTGCAAGTCATCAATTACATAACATATCAATTTTAGAATAAATAAAAATAAATAATATTAATTAAAATAAAATTAATATCATATTAAAATGGAATTAAAAGAAATAAAATAAAACCAAATTGAATAAAATTAAAAACAATCAAACAAAATTCATTAAAATAAAATATAATCAAATAACATCAAATTAAGTCAAAGAAAATTAAATTGAGGTCAAATAAAATAAAATTACGTCAAACTAAATTAAATTAAATCAAGTCAAATCAAATGTATTTAAGAGTCCGTATGCAGAATCGAAACGGGCGGAATTAGGTATTTGACACATTTTGTGCGTGAGTCCGTAGTTACCGATGGTGGTCAGCCAATAGGTACGGCGATTACATGGTTTTGATCTTTTTTTTTTCATTTTATAATAATAGTGTCTTGTGTGGGGGTGGTGAAAAGAGGGCTAGGAGGGGGGGTGTTTTTTTTCTCTCCTTAAATTCAAGAAAAGACCCTCTATACTCGTATGATCCCGTAATCAAAACTCCTCTACCTTTCCTCTGTCGTTGCACTCTCAAAGGGGGGGCGAGGGCTAATTTTTTTTCCTAATCAAAATCATTTGACCTCCTCTATACAAAGGGGCTCTACCAATATATTTAGGGCCCCAGCGAACTCATCTGCTAGTGGCGCACCTGCTGATCAACGGACGAGGCTCGTTAATTTACGGTACCTATGAAGTGGCTTCGGTCCCTACGTGGGTACTGGGTGTTGGTCCGGGGGGTGCCACCGTGCAACTGTGCTAAAGCCCCACAAGTAACCCAGCCCAGGCTGGTTGCGTAAGGGGTTCAACAGCTGCACCGCCGGGCCCGGGGCCATGTATGGTGCAGCAGGCATGGAACCAGTGGGGGCAAAGCGGAGTCTAGTGTGGGTGGTGTGGGTCGATTCGCTGGCCAGGGAGACCCTTAGCAACGGCGTTGCCGCGGCCGCCCGCAACACAGTCATGGGGCCTGCCTGGGACCAACCACACCAGGAGGCTGCCCCACATGTTCTCGCGCATAATCCTGATGTGGGATCGCCGCTCCGGGTGGTAACCGGTGTGGGATAGCGGCGGCCTTGCACCAGGGGGGTTTGGTAGCCCTTCCGTCCGGCGGGTCGGCTCCAACCTAACCACACGGTTCCAGACGAAGTTAGCCCCTGCGCTTTGTCACTTATTACTGCTGGACCAAATGTCGCCCTGTCTTCACGCTTCTTCTTCAAATTTATAATGGCAGTGCAACAGAAATAAGTAAACGTTCCACAGCGGCCCCAGGAAACCCACACAGCTTCACTTTTCGAGGTGGAGTTCACCAACATCCGTGGACTCCATGCGAACCTCGATGCCGTCCACCATACCTTGAGACGGCTCGGCCCGCTGTGACGTTTCTCACGGAGACACATATACGCCGCCCTGACAACACGCCTTACCTGTGTTGCCCCGGTTATGTATAAATGTATCGAGGATACTATACACATACTGGGGCGCCGCAGGGGTCCGTGCTATCACCAACTCTTCCTTCTGCAAATCAATGATATGCTATCCCTCGGGAACATTCATTGTTATGCAGATGACCGCACATTGCAGGCGTGTGCATTTACAGCGAAGAAATCCCCTTTCCTTCCCCTACCCTCTCTTCAGAATGCATTATTACCAATGAAGGGCAACCTTGAGATCCTTGATATAGACGTTCGTCAAGAGCTCAATAATAAAAACTACATCGAAAGATGTATAGGGCTAGCTTCGTGGAAACTAGGAATACTGAATAAGGTAAAGCGATTCTTTACACTGCATCAGAGGTGTCTGCTGTACAAGACGCAGATTGGACCCTGCGTCGAATACTGCTCTCACTTCCGGGACGGCTCCGCGAAGTATTTGCTGGACGCTCTCGACTATATATATATATATATAATAGATTGTCCGGAGGTAACGGGAAGCTTTGAGCCGCTAGTTCAGCGCCGAACAATAGCTTCCTTGGCCGCATTCTACCGTATTTACCACGGCGAGCATTCTGAAGAGCTCTTCAATCTGATCCCATCTTCCTTCCGATCCCGAACAACGCGTGCCGGGCAGTGATGCCACTCCCACACAGTAGGTACATGTTCGCGAGAACCGAACGTTTTAAACGTTCGTTTCTGTGCCGAACGATACTGGCCTGGAACGCCCTGCCTGTGCACGTGTTTCCTCCCACATATAATCCTGGGTTCAGTAGGTCGTCAAGTTGAGGGCCACTCTCTATAGTATAGTGTGCTGTGAGTGACCCACAATCGCTTGACTTCGTCACGACTTACTACCAGGCGGGTGGCGTCAAATTGGCGAACCCAATACAAAAAAATAAAATAAAAAACTACCTCTATAAAATTATTACTCATTTTGACTCTACTCGGGAGCCCCCCTTGGAGGACTGGAGGGCAAATCTCAAAAACTCGGAATTTTCCATAGGTCCCCGAACCCCCTTTACATTTCTGCAAAAAAAACATAGGTACCTTCCCCTCCACCATCAAGGAGAACAATAAAATTGTGTCAGTGAGTGAGTGAGTAATCCAGCTTTATAAAATATAACAGCTTTTTTTAACAAAAACAATGATAAATACATTCTACATAATCACTTGTTGTATTTAAAAATAAGCCTAATCATCACAAAATAATAACTAATATTACCAAAGTATCAAAATCTCACGCCACGCCATATTCGTCTGTAGACGGCGTCGAATTTTGGCGCGCAGAGCGACACGTCCTCTCCCTGTAAGCGCTTGGCGCGGACTGTTTACTTGAGGCATGCGTCGAGTATTATAAAGCGAAATTTAGGTGTTTTTAAAAGATTATTTACAGCCTATTTTTTATTATTTAGCTTTCTTTTTTTTTGGAAATGGATTGATTTTGAACCAAGGTTTATTTATGTTGTTTTAATTTTATGAACGAGAGTTTTATGTAGCCGAAATAAGAACCAATTCATTGCCCATTTTCTCTAAAATTTGACTAACTTAAATATTTGTTTACTCAATTTTTTTTTATGAAAGTGATAAAAAGTAATCCATACATTTGATAGATGACTTTTACAAGAATACACTGTATTTTTGTAATACTTTTTAGACGTCAAAACGATTAGTGAATTTGTGATATTCTAGACCTCTTCCAGCTAAAGATACGAAAAACTACCGATTGTTTTAGGTCGATTAATCAAAATTTAATGACAAAAATAAGAAAGTAGCTCACTTATTAGATCATTATTGAAATGATATTTCATGTTGTGCATTAAAACTTATAAAAATACAGTATTTTCAGTGTAAAAACACGTCTGTAAAATCAGCGAAAACGGTAAAATTTAATAGGAGGACTCTTAAGTTACATGCAATTAATTTACACTATCAATTATTAATTTTATTACATTATTACAATAATTTTAAAATATTAGATCACATATTATTGTTATTTATTATATATTGTTGATGTTAGCAATAATGCACTGCTTCGTGACCTCTTGTAGATTCGGCAGGGTGCAACTGAACAAGTCAACATATTCCGCTATAATATTAAGGAGTCGCATAGCGCGCGACATGGGTACAAATGTGAGCAGGTTCGTTCGCGCCACGGGCACCCTGAGAGTAGGGGGTCGGCGACGCGCTCCCACGCACCCATCCGGGGCCCACAGTTGGAGCTGCGCCAGCACCACGGGGTGCTCCACCCAGCCAGTCAGCACGCGCCAAACGTACACCACTAGTGCTACGTCGCGCCGCACACTCAGCTGCTCGTACCCAACCATACCGATTACGAACAAGCTGGGGTACATCCGCGGGTACGTGGGGTAGACCCCATATTCTTTATAATATAGAAAGCGCGTAAATTTATTTTGTATTTTTTCCACCATAAGACTATATTTAGCCTCAATATACAGGGTAACCTGGTAACTCGTGCGAACCCCGTTCAGGGGTGGTAGTTCCCACCATTTCTGACAAATTTCACCTTGGACCCCTGCCCCCCAACCTAGCCCTTTTCAAGTTATACGGCTTTAAAGATTTTTTTGAAAAAATGCCGATTTCTTGTCTATTGACCAATCTTTTTCGTTTATTTTTATTAATTTTTTTATTTTCATACGATTTTTGTATAGCAGATTAGTTTCTTTATCATTATGAAAAATAAAATTAGAGTTACCTTAACTAAATGGGTCTTAGATAGAAGATTGATAAATATAGCATCAATACAAAATCAGTACAAATCACAAATCAACCAGCAATAGTAAAAAAAATCTATAACACCTAAGCACCTAAGCTGCAGACACGCTTAAAAATATCTACGTTTTATTAGCTAATCAACAAGGTATAACAAGCTAGGCTGCTATTGGAAGTCTTGGAATAATCTTTGATAAAAGTCTTAAAAGTAGTAGTAAAAATTACCGTAAAATTGATTAAATAGGTTACAAAATAAAATAAAACAATTCAAATAGGTACAACAAAGGTAGGTAGGTAGGTAGGTATTTTATTTTATCTTCCGTGTTCAATATGTTCATCTCTGTTTTTTTGTCTCCTCTTCTCGGGCAACAATAGTAGTTGAAACTGTAGGATCCGATCTAAACCGTTGAACTATTTCACTATCTTCCAACGTATCTGCGTCATTATCAGATATGGTCTACCCAAGTCTGAAATGAAATGAAATGAAATGAAATGAAATGAAATGAAATGAAAGGAAATGAAATGAAATGAAACGAAATGAAATGATTTATTTATTTGTATAGGTCACTAAATGGCTCTTACAAACGTCAGTAAGTACTTAAAATAAAAAATGTCATTGCTTCTATATTTACATGTACTGCCAGATTTTTTTTTTTTTTTATTTATATTTAGGTCGACAAATTGACGCCACCCGCCTGATGGTAAGCTGAGACGACGTCTGGCAATTGAGGGCGACTCTCACAGTACACAGGAATACTATAGAGAGTGGCCCTCAACTTGACGACCCAGTAATGTGCCTCTTCACGCTTCGCTTAAAGAGCCCAGGGTTATATGTTGGAGGAAACACGTGCGTAGGCAGGGCGTTCCAAGCCACCATCGTTCGGCAGAGAAACGATCGTTTAAAACGCTCGGTTCTCGCGAAGACGGTTTCCACGGTATGAGGGTGACATCTCTGGCCGGCACGCGTTGTTCGGGATCGGAAGGGATAGGGTGGGATCAGGTTGAAGAGCTCTTCAGAACACTCACCGTGGTAAATACGGTAGAACGCGGCCAAGGAAGCAATTGTTCGGCGCTGGGCTAGCGGCTCAAGGCTTCCCGTTACCTCCGGACAGTCTATAATGCGAACAGCGCGTCGCTGCATAGCGTCGAGTGCGTCCAGCAAATACTTCGCGGAGCCGTCCCAGAGGTGAGAGCAGTATTCAACGCAGGGTCTAATCTGCGTTTTGTACAGCAGACACCTCTGGTGCGGTGTAAAGAATCGCTTTACCTTGTTCAGTATTCCTAGTTTCCGCGAAGCTAGCCCAATACATCTCTCAATGTATTTTGTGTTATTGAGCTCTCGACGAACGTCTATGCCAAGGATGTCTAGATTGCAAAGCAATAAGTAGAACCGAGAGAAAGAACCTGGCAATAAAACTCTTGGTCACTCTTTTCAAATAATTGACTCATTTACACATTTTCTTAAGACTAAATGTGGACGAATGTACATTGGCCTCGTGTCAAAATCAAAAAGAGTGTATAATACAACAAAAAAAATATTATAGTCGCCTAATTACAAAATATGCTACAATTACGGCATTTTAGGAGGCGCCTGCACCATGCTCAAGCCAGACACTTTTATCATTAAGGTAATCAACTGTCTTATAATATGCTTTTTGACATAAAGTGGTCTTTATAAAGTTTTTAAATTTATTGTCGGGCATACAAAGGACCGTTTCAGGCAATTTATTATAAAAGCGTATACCTTCCCCCTTGAAAGAATGACTAACCTTGCTAAGCCGATAACACGGAGGGAGTAGTTTATTTTTATTACGTAGATTTCTGTCTGTAACGTCACTTACTTTACTATAGCTAGATATATTTTTCCTGACATACAGTATGTTATCAAATATATATTGGGAAGCTACAGTTAAAATATTAATATCTTTAAATCGCTCCCTAAGAGAATCTCTTGTACCTAAACAATAAATGGCACGGACTGCCCTCTTTTGTAATATAAAAATTGTTTCTATATCTGCTGCATTTCCCCAAAGTAGTATTCCATAGGACAAGCTATGGAAGTAACCAAAGTAAACTAGCCTAGCAGTAGCTACATCTGTCAACTGCCTAATCCGTCTCACAGCATATGCAGCAGAGCTAAGCTTATTAGCTAAAATGGTGATATGGTCACCCCATTGTAATTTAGAATCTATTGTTATTCCTAAAAAGGTAGTGTTATTTACAAATTCTAACCTTTGGCTACCCAGCACGACATGGACGTTTGCTTGTCTGACATTGAGCATTGTAAATTTAACGCATTTACTCTTTTCTGCATTCAACAATAGGTTGTTTGTAGAAAACCAATTTGAAATATCATTTAAAATATTATTAACATTATTCGCATCTGTACTATGCCGATTTACTTTGAATATAAGTGATGTATCATCCGCGAACATTACTATGCCAGCTTGTGCCTCGATCATGCAAGGCAAGTCATTAACATAAACCAAGAAGAGAAAAGGCCCTAGAAGTGATCCCTGAGGTACGCCTATTTTGACGTTAGTTCCGTTTGACTTAACGTTGTTCACATGAACAGTCTGCAGCCTATCTGTCAGGTAAGATCCTAATAGTTCTAAGGATTTTTTGTCAAAACCATACCGACGTAACTTTAGCAAAAGTGTTTGATGGTCAACACAATCAAATGCTTTAGACAGATCGCAGAATACCCCAATGGCATCCTGCGATCCCTCCCATGCGTCGTAAATCAAGCTAACAAGGGTTACTCCCGCATCGGTGGTAGATTTTCCGCGAGTAAAGCCAAATTGTTGGCTGTGGAAAAGATTATTGGTCGTGAAGTGGACTTGCATTTGATTTAGCATCACTCTCTCAAACACCTTACTCAGAGCTGGCAAAATAGAAATGGGGCGGTAGTTACCAAGTTCTGACTTAGATCCCTTCTTTAATAATGGTCTTAAGTAATTAGTCTACTATTTTTCATTAGGTTAGGGAATATACCTTCATCTACACATTCATTAAAAATTAGTGCCAAGTCAGGTGCAATGATATCAATTACATTACTTATTAAGCTAACTGATATGCCCCAGTGATCTTCAGACTTTTTAATTTTGAGATTTTTAAATGCTTTCAAGATGTTACTGGGGTCTATATGTTTGAAGTTAAATTTAGATGAAGAACCAATATTACTTTCGAGAAGGGCCACAGCACTGTGGGCACATGAATTAACAGAAGAAGTTACTTTAAATGGAATGTTGGTAAAATAAACTTCAAATGCATTTACAATACATTTCGGAGAGGTTATATTCTTGTTTTCTAATTTAATTTTAGTAACAGTATCCCTCACTTTACATTTACCTGACTCTTTGTTTATAACTTTCCATGTTTCTTTTATTTTGTTAGGAGCCTCAATTATTTTCCTTTTGATTTGAATGGTTTTAGCCTATCTACATACTTTTAATACTTTGGAGTAATTCCTAACATATTCAATGAAACTTTTATCAAATTTGTATCGTTTTTCTGCATATAGATCAAACAGCGTTCGTCTACTTTTATAAATGCCTACTGTTGCCCATTGACAAAATTTCGTTTTAACACTACGATTTTGGCATTTTTGTTTGAATGTGTCTGAAAAAGCATCAGATAATGTACCAAATAAACTATTATAATGGACCTCAGGATTATTACCTATATAAACTATAGAATTAAGCTTTTTCTCGAACAAGTTTTTGAATTCTTTAATTCTATTAGAGGTTATGGGCCTAGACATAATTTTCTCATTATACTGACTATTATTACTCTTGGGAAAGGATACTATTTGACCACAGTGATCTGATGGCAATTTACTAATTACAGACTTGCTTAAGCACTCACAATCCGTATTAAAATTATCCAGGCAATTGGCTGCTGTTTCTGTGACTCTAGTCGGCTCACAGAAAATATTTTCCATATTGTAACTACCAAATAAATTTAAAAATTGAGTACTTTTCTTACACTGTTTTAGGATGTTTACATTGAAGTCTCCGCACACAATTAACTTCTTCCTATTATTTGACGCAACCCCTAGAACCTGGTCCATGACCTTGGTAAATACACTAAAATCACTGTTAGGTGGACTGTATACGCATACTACTATATACTGGTCAAGCTCGGCACAGGCCACCTCAGCACATCGCTCAACAGAAAGTCTAACTATGTCAGACCGCTCTTTGCTGCGGAGACCATTTTTAATTAAGACCATGGAGCCACCTTTAATCGCAGACTTCCTGTTAAAGCAACTTGCAATATTGTAGTTGTTTATATTGAACATCATCTCACTCTCCTTGAGCCAATGTTCAGTCAAACACAAAATATCTATATTTAAGGGCCCAGGCCGCGCACGGATAAAGTCGATTTTGAGCGACAGCAGCGCTATTGTTGCCCGAATCATCCGACGGGCGGGTGAATGACCCAGAGAGCGCGATTTTGAAAATGTTTTGCGACAAACGTTCCACGTTGAGTTATTGTTATTGAAGTTGAATATTTACAGCATAACAAAAATGTTGAATTATTGGAAATAAACGACTGCCTATTTGTAAAATATTCCAAGAGTAGTTTTCGTTATAAAATGATCCTAATTACTAGATAAATAAATAAGAGTAGTTTGAGACACAATTTTTATGATTTTCTATTTATAATAAACAATCAAGAGCAGGTCCGGACTGACCTTTTTGTATTCTACTTACCTAAAATTCCAACTACGAGTACCTATGTATTTATTTGTAATTTTACTACCAAAGTTTATTCTTATTTCGTAAAATTTTCATTCAATAAAATAATTGCAAATTCAGTAGGAAGTACGGTCGAAATAACATCACGCCTTTCCTCGCTAGTGTTTATATCTACGCAAGGAAATGTGCCTATTGCGTAAACTCAACTTACGATCACCTCGCAATCTAAAAAATCTTCTAGGGTTGTACAAAAAATTGTCAATAAATGAAACACAAGTATAAAAATGGTTCATATAATTAAAAGTAAACAAAATATGAGTCGCCACCTAAAAAGCGTGCTAGGGTTGTACAAAAATTAGTTATAAACAAACATGAAATTTATAAATTATTCATATACTTAATTAAACGAAAGTAAACAATAACAAAATATGAGTTTAAGAGTTTCTAATGTTTTTTTCATTTTAATGATTACTGATCAAATTCTGATTTCTACTAATTTGATGATAAAATCAATTGCTATTGCAAAACCTATCAGAATGAAAATGTTACCAGCTGCCCGATTCACGTAATAAAAACCCTACGGTGTGCGTAGTGACTTAAAAATGTCACTTCGCACACTTTTTAACCGACTTAAAAAAAGAAGAAGATTCTCAATTCGCTGTATTTTTTGAACCGATTTTGATGATTTTTTATTTTTATTTGAAAGCTGGTGATCCCGTGTGGTCACATTTTAATTTCATTAGGATCGGACCTTGGGTTTACACCAGGTAACTCTTCAAAATCGTATAGGAATTGTATAGAAATTGAGCTATTGGAAGATTTATGACAATCCAAGACTAGATAAGTAAGTGCGTTAAAAACAGAAAACCAAAAGGCGATTTCTAAGTTTCTAAGTTAAAACGACTTTTGAACTGGCGTGTTTACGTGAATCGACCGGCTGGGTAGTTAAGTTACCTCAGTCTCTTTCAAAATCATTAGACGTTCTTCTCTTTCAAAACACGTAAAGCTCTTTCTTTCCTCTCTTTCATAGCCTCTATGACATTGGGCGGGTCACGAATAGGCATGCTTCGTGACTGCCGAGGATCAACTAATTCTGGAAGGAGGCAATCGTAATAAAATCTAACTAATTTCATCTCCATTTTCTCCTTCCAAAATTTGTCGTCCTTTTCCATAATATAAACTTTCATAGGTACAGTAGCACCAAACCAGATGCCAAGCATGCAAACGTTTCTTTTAGTTATATGTAGCTGTCCCTGAATTTGGAAATACCAGTAATGATTTTTATTTATCACATAACCCTTGGAAGCCTTGTCCTTAACCCAAAAGGTATGTTTGGCCATTGCTTCATCAAGAGTCATGCCAGCTAAAGAATGTGGGCACTTAATTTCAATTAAACCGTTTGCATAAATGCCATCTGGTGTAGTACCAAGAAATTCATATTGATCGTCGACGAACAAACCGCAACCTTGTATACTAATATTCTCTTGAATTTCTAACTGTCTAATTGCAGTTTCTTCGTTTTCGATACCGTACCGTACAGCAGGCAAACTGGAGATATTACTACCATAAACGATTTTACAAACAAGAGCAGCACAACTTGTGCTCTCTCGTTTTTTACAAACTTCCCCGAACGATGATGAGGTTAGTAATTTTCTCCTTGTACTCATCCACTCAGCACTACTTCTTTGCAAATGGGTCGACCTTTCAAGCTCCTCTCTTTCAGCACAAGACAACTTTAAATCAACTAAAAAAGATGACTTGGCTTTCTCATATAATTCTGGACTCAGATCAGGTTTTTCGCAGTTTGGTCCATAGTGAGCGTCTTTCGATACAGCGCTGTGGCTTTTTTTCAATCTTAATTTAGGTTTAGCAATTAAACGGTTTCTACGATTACTATTTTCCACTTTCGCGATCAAAGGATTAGGACTAGATTTAAATATGACTTCATGAGTTTTACTATGAATCGATCCCGTATTAAAAGACACAACAGCAGCTGCGCATCGGCCCGCATAAGAACCACGGGAAGAATAATTTACACGCTTACCCCCAACTAATTTGGCAATTACTCCGTTAAAACTTTCAACTATATTACTTGTGCAATTATGAATTAAACTTCTAGAATGATATGACAGTCTTTTACTTAAAATTTCTACCGCGTCCATTAATCCGCATCCAACAATTGCTGGAAGTAACCCAACAGGTTCTATTCGACGAGTGTCAGGTCTACAAAAATACTACTACAAAAATAATCAAAATAGGCCCCGACTGCTAAATACGCTATATTACAATGGTGTTGTTATTTATTTTTATTACACATTTTCATTTTTTAATCTGTCGGGTTTTAACATTTTTATTGTTTATTTATTTATATTCATAACTGACGAAGACAAATATAAAAGTGCAAAAGAATTCATACAATATTATGTTCGTGATGAACAGAAATTATAAATTTCCTTTACGCTATACGTATTGGTTTTTTATGGCGTCACTTATTCTATGTCACTCGGGCTTAGAAGACAATTCTAATGATACTAAAAACATTAAAATCGGTTCAATAATTTTGAACTTATCGTGCCACAAAGATATATTACTTAGTATACATACATACATACGTACACCAGTCGCGTAAAAGATAATATTTTACAAAAAAAATTCTTGATTTTGGTAAAATACGAGATTTGAACGTGAATTTTCTTTTGAGAAAGTAATTGAGAAGTATGTGTTTGTCTCACAATGAAAATAATAAATATTGCAAAAAAAAACTGTAGGTACTGAGATTTTGTCTTCGCCCATCACTAGCTAGTTTGTTTATTTATGTAACAAGTCTACAAGAATTACGTATTCATTTTCAGTACTGGAAATATTATTCATCAATATCCACTTTTTATTTATTTTGTAATTTTTGTACAACCCTACGCCAGGCACGGCGCGCGCGCGCCCGTGCAATTTCTGATAGGAAACATACCTACTTCCACTTCCACATATTTAGACATGATGAACATGAAAACTAATAATACTGTAACTAATAATAGTGTAAGCAAACTCATTGCTTTGAAATACATAAATATATGAAAACTAATACTATATTATGTAATAAAATTTATTATTATGAAAATTGTTCCTATAGAAATTGACTTTATTACTTATATAGATATTGAAATTACGTAATTATTACCTACTGGACATTGTAATTTTTCTTCTTAGACTGACATACCTAATTGTGTACCTATCTAATTACATGTCAAATCAATATTTACATGCTGTTGTAGGTATATGTCTGAATCAGGCGATCTAAATCATTGTACCTATTTGCTTTGTAATGTACCTACCCTGTTCAAAATGCAAATAGATTATATTATTATTACTACTAAGACATGATAAGCATACACACAAATAAAAGTAATAAAACTAGGATTTTTACTTGACACTAACACAAATCTAGTAAATTTTTTCTAGGTGTTTAGGACAAGACGTAGTCAAGTAGGCAGGTAAATAAATAAGTAGGGAGGAACTTACATTTTATTCCGAGATCTTTTGGCTTTCACGTTTTTATAATGCATACTAAATTTTCTTTTCGCTGGCATGGCACTCAGCAAATTATCCTGCGAAAAGATACCCTCGATTACCAATTACGTTTATGATACCTATTGCCTTTATCATGTTGAAAAATCTATGTATGTCGTGCAGAGAACTATATACCCCGCCAGTTCATATCTCGAGAAAATAAGGTGGGCAGGGCTTTGATTGTTTCAAGCCTGAATTGATACCTACTTTACAAGGTTCATAAAATGACCTACGCAACAAAGTAAATAATTTTGTATTTCTTACGATTTATATCTAGTTCCATCATGGTTTTCTTTCAGACTTTCATTATATCGGTACTTTCTATTTACTGAAAGTAAATTAGTTATAAAAATATTGTACTTACAGTTTTTCACAAAAAACACAAATTCACAACACGTAATTTTGCTGTAGCATCCGACACGCGTGGAGTCACTTTGAAATTCTATGGCGCACTGGCGATTAGTTGCGACGATCGTTCTATCGGGACGCGTTTGAATTTGCATACATTTTTCTATGGAGAATTTACGTAAAACATATCTAGATTTTAGGGCTTTAAAAGGGGAAGTCTTTGTTTGTAAAGGTACAAAAAAAAGTACATGGTTATATTTATTGGCTTTTTCAGTGTTCAAAAAGTGTTTCTTTTTATCAATTTGTGTTGATTTATTGGGTTAAATCTGAAAAATACGAAGGTAGGTTTTCGAATTTTTTCTCAATTTTGTGCGTTTGTTGACGTTTATTATATAACAACTACAGGGTTTTAAGAGTTAAAATTAGCACTAACATCATTTTTGGTCTTTCATTTTAATATATACAAATTATCGTTGTTATTAATCATATGTAAATAGGTTAAATATGAAAAATCGTAACACTCTTTTCGGTGATTTTCACGATCTGGGCCCTTAATTCCTCTAGGAATAACTCCACTACTAATTCCTTGCCAGAAAGACCTTCTATATTTTGATGAGCCATCTTTAGCTCTGGTATTCCTGTTGTCTGGATATTCAGTTTAAATCATTTGTTATACATACTAAATTATTACTACAAGTACCTAACAAATCTGTAGGTATATTACTTTGTTTACAATGTAAACTCGTCCAAAAATTAATATTATTTGCTAGCAATGTAGCAATTTTATTTTTGTCTGACTTCATAAGATAAATACTATCTTTGGTCTTAAAACAATAATTACTAATAAAATTAATAGTGTCAAAAAAAATAAAAGTGTCACTATGACGACATGTCAAAGTATGAATAAAATTATTCAGAAGATGTATTTTTTTATTATAGGATGAGGACTGGCAACACGCATATGGGAACGCACATAATATTATTTTAAATACTTTTAGTCTACTTAAGCATTGTATACAGTACATTAATTCTTTCTTACCTATTTTGTTACTTTTACCTACCAGTAATACAATAGTGGTACTACTATTATACTTGGATGACACAATTTTGTCTATGATCTGAGTGTAAGTTGCATTGGGCAGGGAATAATTAACACAGTTTTCAATGTATTTATTAAACATATAGCCCATATTACAACCCACCCCATCAGAAAAAACCATAGTATTACTAGGAGGCTCAATGTTGGTGGTAGGATCAGAAATTGTTTCCAGAATACTGTCACAAGTAGAGAGAGCTGGTACGGAGTCATTGATAGGGTGTCGGTCGATGTGCTCAGAGTTATAATGCTGAGTTATAGAATCAAGTAATTCTTGGTTGTGTCTACTATCGTCTATCAATTTGTCCAATGCCAACATGTTTTCAGTATTCTGTTTACTTTGTAGTTCATATTTAGAGAATAAACTATCATAATTCTTCTGTAATTGCTTGATGTGAGATTCTAACGTGACCCTCACAACATCATGAGCCACCTGACTGTCAGCCAACTGCTTGCTGCATATAACCAACTGCCCAGTACAAACATCCAGGTCAGACTGTAGTTTTAAATTTAAATTACTATTATTAGACAAACAAGATTTCATTTTTAAATTAATTTTCTTAATTTTTTTGTTTATTTTTCTTTGGCATTTGATTTTGTTATGACTAATCATTGGTTTAGGAGTATTTAAGCACCTACTATCATTTGTGAGATCTATGACTGATAAATTAGTTGAGGCAGGCACACAGCTACTTTCAATAAGTTCTGTGTAGAGGTTGGACACCTCTGTTAATTGGTGCGACTGGGCATCCTGTTCATAGGTAGTAATAAGCCTGTGTGCCTCCCCCAGCTCATCTTCTAATTGTGTGTTACGTCTGAGGATTTGCTCAAACATATCACTACATTGGCGGAACGATTCCATTTCCAATCTAAGCTGGTTAAGTTGCTCGGTCAACTCATCACACTCTGATCGTTGCCTTGAAACACAGCCAGTATCTCTGAATCGCCGGTAAACTCTGTCGAACACAGCATGATCTGGTGGACGGCGATTTGGAAAACGCAATATGTATTCAGCACGGGCATGTGTGGATACACAATCACGGTATCCGTAACAGATTTGTCAAGAGATTCCTCGTTCATTTAGGTCGCCATCTTCAACAGTTCCAAGTCACAAGCACAAATCAGAGTCCAGTTTACAAGCAGGGTCACAGAATAAGAAGATACAGTCCAATAAATCCAAGCCAAGTCAAATAAGAAAATATAGAGAATTCCGTTCTCTTTATTTTCTTTTGCTTTTATTATTACTACTACCTGGGTAGCATTTTTCAAAGTTTTTATCCAAGACCTTCAATAGTAGCCTAGCTTGTTATACCTTCTTGAATAGCCAATGAAACGTATATATTTTTAAGCGTATCTGCAGATTTTTTTTACTATTGCTGGTTGAAGTTTGATTTGTACTGATTTTTTATTGATGCTATAACTATCAATCTTCTATCTACGACCCATTTAGTTGAGGTAACTCTAATTTTATTTTTCATAATGATGAAGAAACTAATCTGCTACACAAAAATCTTAAAAAAGATAGGCCAATAGATAAGAAATCGGCATTTTTTCAAAAAAATCTTCAAAGCCTTATTTATAACTTTAAAAGGGTTAGGTTGGGGGGCAGGAGTCCAAGGTAAATTTGTCAGAAATTGTGGGAACTACCACCCCTGAACGGGGTTCGCTCGACTTATCAGGTAACCCTCAACTGAAAACATACTTATACAGGGTTGTAAGTAGGTGCATTTAATTTTGAGTCATACATACATGTAAGCAGTTAAATTATAAGCTATGACTTATGATGACTATGAATACAAATTTTAATTTTATGTATTTAGTATCATTTAACCTTTCAAAACGTATCATCCTTAAAGATTTAGTCATTACTTGTGACAAACCATGCCTAAATAATGTTTATTGGCGAATTCTTATTTGGTGAATGATTCTGTCGTCGATTCACTCATGAATTAATCGTTCTGTCGGCGAAACGTTCGTAGTTGAAAGGTTTTGTCGGTGAACAACTCATAATCGAAACGTTCTGTCGGCGGCTCATTCGGCGGAGAAACGTCTGTCGGAGGTATGTTTCAGAATCGAGCGAGATTCGTGTCGGTCTGTGAGCGACGCCGCCTCCCGCCCTTCCCACCATTGTCTTTTAGTAAGTACGTCAAGCACTAGTGTTGGGAAACGTTTGTTTTGATTTGAAATAACGCATATAACTTTTTTTATGATGAACTTTTTTTTCTTGTTTCGCGGTCGAAACATATCAAAAGGCGTTCTGGGCGATCAGCTGATGGGGATGTCTTCAGGTTGATATAACCCTTATGTAACACCCTGTATACTACTTTTCCGGGATAATAAGTACCCAGGGTGGTGCCCAGGATATTAAAGAATAATTATTAAATACCAAGTTTCATCGTAATCGAACTCGAAAAGTTTTTGCGTGATGCCTGAACAAACAGACAGACAGACAAAAATTGTTTTTAATCACATTTTTGGGTTCGGTGTCGGTGTAGTAACACCCCCTGCCATTTATTTTTTTGATATATTTTATTATATTTGATATATTATATTTGATATATTATATTTTTATTTGATAATTTTTGTCTGTCTGTCTGTCTGTCTGTTCAGGCATCACGCAAAAACTACCGGTTCGATTACGATGAAAGTTGTTATAATTATTGTTTATTATCCTGGGCACCACACTGGGTACTTTTTATCCCGGAAAAGTATATACAATAAAAAATAAACTTAATTTTGCGGTTCGATCCGTTAAGTATATAATACGATAAGTATAAATACGATAAGTATAAATACGATAAGTTTGTCGTAGGTTTTCTTTTTTTATATATATTGGGTTCGTCAAATTGACGCCGCCCGCCTGGTGGTAAGTCGTGACGACGTCTAGCTATTGGTGGGCCACTCTCACAGCACACAATACGATAGAGAGAGGCCCTCAACTTGATGTGCCTCTTCACGCTCCGCTTAAAGAACCCAGGGTTATATGTGGGAGGAAACACGTGCACAGGCAGGGCGTTCCAGGCCACTATCGTTCGGCAGAGAAACGAACGTTTAAAACGTTCGGTTCTCGCGAACATGCTATCCGCTGTGTGGGAGTGGCATCTCTGCCCGGCACGCGTTGTTCGGGATCGGAAGGAATAGGGTGGGATCAGATTGAAGAGCTCTTCAGAACAGGTTACGTCACCCGCAGTGGAGTTCACTATTAATGGTTTTTAGAACTTTTGTCTGTTTGTCTGAATGTTTGAAAACGCTAATCTCAGAAATGATTTGATTTTTTGATTTGAACTTGCGGTTTGGTTTTTAATCGCTTTATAAATAAAAAAGTTATGTACATCTAAAGTATCACGCAGGCGGAGCTGCGGGCAACAGCTAGTACATAATAAATCAGTTACTGGTGCTCAAGAAAGCTATAACACGCAGGCGGAGCTGCGGCCAACAGCTTGTACATACATAATAAATCAGTAACTGCGGGCAACAGCTAGTTATAATAATATAGCAGTCACACTGGAGCGATGAATGAGCTAAAAGAGGCCTTTTTAATTATTACCGAATCATTTCCACGTTTGTGGGTTGTAGTACAGTATTACCAACGAATTAAAGTCCAGATTAGCGTAGGTGCATGTCACTGGATAGATGCAAACATCAAAGATGATCCGATTTGAAATCCTAGGAAAGTATTTTTTGTTTTTGTTCACAAATTCTTTATTTTCTCAACTGACTTCTAAAAAGGAGGAAGTTCTCAATTTGACTGTTTTTTTTGTTTTTTTTTTGTTAGTTGAATTATTGTAAACTAGGTGGCGTTACGGGTAATCGTTCATAATATTTAAACAATATCTTTCGTTTTAGTCAGGAATTCCATTCTAGGATAATATATCTATATTTTAAAAGTTTTTCTACGATTAAATAAGTAGTTTTCGGGTCTTTAAAACTCCAATTTAAGTTTTTTTAATAAAATGTCATCACAGCGCCACGGTACACGTGTCGGCTAGAATAGGTACTGCTATAAATTTGGCTGGCGATGGTTTGTCATCAATAACTCTTGCTAAAGTACAGATAGATGTCGCTGATATTAAAATTGAATAAGCCCTCTGGTTACGTAACTTTTGCACAATAGGATAATATTATTATAATATAGATATACATTTTCACCTATTGATACCTATTTATATTTATTTTGAAGCAACTTAATAATAAAAACAATAATGAAATACCTACATACTTGTCTTGAATAAAAAAAAAGAACAAAAAACTATATAGTCAAATTGAGAACCTCCTCCTTTTTAGAAGTCAGTTGAGAATATAAAGAATTTGTTAACAAAAACAAAAACTAATTTCCTAGGATTTGAACCTGGATCATCTTTGATGTTTGCAATATGTTAAATATTATATCCAGTGTCGTGCACCTACGCTATTTATGGAATTTAATCTAATGGTGAAATACTGTAATACAACACAAACGGGGAAATGATTCGGTAATAATATAAAATTTTATAGTGAATGTTTCTTGTAGTTTTAGCCCTAAAAAGGCCTCTTTCATCGCTCCAGTGTGACTGCTATATTATTATAATGATATAGAGGTAGCCTGTTTTCAACCGACTTCCAAAAAAGGAGGAGTTAAGGTGTTTGATACCTCATATCTTTGGACTGGGTGAACGGATTTTGAAATTTATTTTTTTAATTGAAAGGGACTAATTCCCGAATGTATTTCAATTTGGTCCCATTCTGACAATTATGTGGTCCCATTTCGGTAATTTGAAGTCGGTCGAGTTGTTGAGTAAATTTTTGACGTGCTTTATTTTTCCAAGGGCGTAAGCAGAGATATATTTGCCCAGTTTACGCCACATACTACACCGATTTTGAAGGTTTACAAATATGTAACTACTTAGCCTAGGTAGGTTAGGTAGCTAAAGTAAAAGTAGCTAGGGGTAGCTCTCAGGGAAAGTACCTACTTTCCAAACCAACCTCATCTGCCGCACGACCGATCAACAGACGTGGCTGTTCTGACAAACATAAAAGTTCGTGGAAATTACTGACTAGGTAGGTAGCTACCTATATTGTCCGTGTCGGTGTCGACCGTGTCGAGCGCGTGCCACTGCCGAGTGCCTAGATGCCGAGTTTGAGTTGTTCGCGCGTTGTGCGTTTCGTTCATGTACTTTTTTGGTTGACTTACATACTAAGTGACGCTCTCGGCTCTGCCCGCGTGGAATGACTTATTGATTGACGATGTTCTTTGCGATTTAGCCGTGATTTAGAGGAAACAAAGTCAATTTGCACACATACATACAAACAGGGTAAGCAGAGGTGCATTATACACCCACAAATTGCCAGTAATTTGTTAATCCCACGTACCTAATATGGGCAAGCCTATTGCCGTTGCCGGGTACTATAGAAAATCCATAACTACTCTGTAATTTAAGCCAGGACAGATGTTAGGACCAGTTTCCCCGTCCTCCACACCTTGGGAAACTGGCCCCTTTCGAGGCATGCGCTAAAGAGCCCCATCAGTCGAGGCCCGAGTTCTTCGAGGGCCAGGACCCATGCACGGCCAGGAATGCCGTCGGGTCCGGGGGCAGTGATTTTCCGGCGTTTAAGCCGGAGTACTGCCGCACCTAGCTCCCCCACGCTGACTTCGGGTACGTCGTCTTCGCTGGTGCTATCCGCGTCGGGCAGAGACGGAGCCATGCGCGGAGGGACGTGCTCCTCCGCGCTCTTCGGAAACATGCCCATGACCCGCTCCAGCTGCTGCGGCTGGAGACTCTGGGTCCGTAAGGCGGGGCGGCCGGTGGACGCACCGTCCGGATACCGGCCGATCGTGTTGCTCGACGAGGTATGTAAGCTCTTTGAGCGAATTATCGCGGAACGCCTCGTCGAGCATCTCACGAGTGTGGGGCCAGACCTGGCGGATAACCAGTTCGGTTTCCGTCGGGGACGCTCCACCGTGAGCGCGATCATGCACGTGAAGAGCCTGACGGAGGAAGCAGTCTCGCAGGGCAAGGTGGTGGTGGCGGTGTCTCTTGACATCGCCAACGCGTTCAACACCTTGCCATGGAGCTGCGTTAGGGAGGCGCTCGTGTATCACGAAACGCCTCTCTACCTCCGTCGTATTGTCGGGGCCTATCTCTCGGAGAGGGCCATAGCTTTCCCCAACTGGCTCGGGCCAGCTCGGCGAGATGTGTCGTGCGGTGTTCCACAGGGGTCGGTCCTGGGGCCGCTTCTGTGGAACATCGGTTACGACTGGGTGCTGCGGGGTGCGTTGCCTAGGGGCGTCGGCGTAACGTGCTACGCCGACGATACCCTCGTCACGGCGCGGGGTGCAACGTACCAGGAGGCAGCACTCAAGGTCACGACGGGTGTTGCTCGAGTCGTGGGTCGGATACGGCAGCTGGGACTGGAGGTGGCCTTGCACAAGTCCGAGGGTCTGTGTTTTCACAGACCTCGGAACGGTCCACCCGAAGGTTCCAGCATAAATGTGGGAGGCGTTAGCATCGGCATCAAGCCCTCGATGAAGTACCTAGGGATCGTACTTGATAGCCGATGGAACTTCGGACCACATTTCCGAAGTTTGGTCCCCAAGGTGACGCAGGCATCGGTCGCGCTTTCGCGACTGATGCCCAACCTAAAGGGACCCAACGCTTCCTGCAGGAGACTGTACCTGGGGATCGTGCGGAGTATGGCCCTATACGGGGCTCCCATATGGGCGGATAGGTTGGCGGTCAAGGGGAACGTGACTCTGTTAAACAGACCACTTCGAACCTTGGCCGTCAGAACCATACGGGGGTACCGCACGATCTCCGGAGAGGCTGCATGTCTCCTAGCCGGGACCCCTCCATGGGACCTGGAAGCGAGAGCCCTTGCGTCATTGTTCCAATGGCGCAAGGAGGCGCTGGAGCGGGACCACAGGCCTGCGTCTCGAGAAATCGAGGACCAGCGGTCCCAACTCCGCCAGGATCTCATGGAGTCATGGAGGGTGCGACTTGAGCAACCCAAGTGGGGTACCACCATCATCGCGGCGGTGAGACCGATCATGGACGATTGGCTGCAGAGGCAGCATGGTGACCTCACGTATCGTGGGACGCAGATCGTTGCCGGGCATGGATGCTTCGGTAGCTATCTGTTTCGCATGCATCGTGAGGTCACACCCCGGTGTCAACACTGCGAGGTTTCCGACGACGACACCGCACTCCACACGTTGGTGGAGTGCTCAGCGTGGGCGAGCCCGCGCCGTGACCTCGTAGTGGGTCTGGGCGAGGATACCCTCTCGCTGGAGACCATGCTTCAAGCCATGGTCTCCAGCCGGAGTAGGTGGAACGCGGCCGTGTCCTTCTGTGAGCAAGTCATGCTCGCGAAGGAGGCGGCCGGAAGGGAGAGGGAGCGTACCCTCCCCGTCGAGTTCCGTAGTCGGCGGCCAGGGCGCCCCAGACTACGCGACTACGCCCAAGACTATCGACCTCCATGATCGGGGCCTGAGGACGGCGGGATCGCCATCCGCCGTCCTTACAGAAGCAGGCTAGAAGGGTTGCGTGCTGCGGGGCCTTTGCCCCATAGCACGCAACCAGATTCAGTCACTGACGCGGGATAAAACCCTTCCCCCAACGACGCGGGATTCTCGTCCCGACCCAACACCCGAAGAGACCACAGAGGTGGTCAAAGTCCGCCGGGCGCCACTGGACATACCCTCTGCTAGTAACCAGAGACGCCCGGCAACGGACGTTAGAGCGGCCGCGGCATTGGCCGCGGAATTAAAAAAAAAAAAAAAAAAAAAGGTCAGATGTTACATACATACATACATACCTACAACAAATAATAATCTTAGCAGTTCGAGCTTAGTGTCCTTATTCTGTCTGTAAAAACTGCAAGAATAGACTAGTATAGACAGATAAAAAGGCAGACAAAAGTAATAAATAAAAATACATTGCCCTGTTTTATTAATTTTTAATTTTATTTATCGCCTACTCTTAATTTTACCTCGCTGCGTCATTCATTCCTAATTAGTCTCATCACTTACCGGCTTAATTTACTTAAATTAATTATTATTATAATATAATATATTTATAATATAATATATATAATATTAATTACACGATTTGTACTGAACATTTTATTAATTACTAGTGGTCGCCCGTGACTTCGTCCGCGTGGTGATTTGGATTTTTCCCCTTTCCCGTCGCGCCGCGTCATATTTTTAACAATTCACACAATATCTTTATAAATTGTAGCCTATGTGTTATTCTGATGTATAAGCTATATTGTTGTAAAGTTTCATCAAAATCCGTTCTGTAGTTTTTACGTGAAACAGTAACAACATCCATACATACAAACTTTCGCATTTGTAATATTAGTAGGTTATAGAGGTTTTTTTTTTAATTCCGCGGTCCAAGGCCACGGCCGCTCTAACGTCCGTTGCTGGGCGTCTCTGGTTATAAGCAGAACGTATTTCCAGTGGCGCCCGGCGGAAGGATATAAAGGTAGCCTATTTTCAACCGAATTCCAAAAAAGGAGGAGTTAAGGTGTTTGTTACCTCATATCTTTTGACTGGGAGAACAGATTTAGAAAATTATTTTTTTAATTAAAAGGGTCTAAGTCCCAAGTGGTCCTATTTCATTTTGGTCCCATTTCGGTAATTTGAAGTCGGTCGGGTTGAGTAAATTTTTTGAAGTGCTTTATTTAAGGGCGTGAGCAGAGATATTTTATATGCACAGTTTTCGCCACATACTGTACCTATGTTCTATACTTATAATAAATCTGTATAAGTGAAAATTCTGTACATTGAAAATATCAAAAAAATAAATGGCAGGGGGTGTTACTAGACCGACAACGAACCCAAAAATGTGATTAATAACAATTTTTGTCTGTCAGTCTGTTTGTTCAGGCATCACGCAAAAACTACCGGTTCGATTACGATGAAACTTGGTATAATTATTCTTTAATATCCTGGGCACCACGCTGGGTACTTATTATCCCGGAAAAGTATATACAATAAAAAACAAACTTAATTTTGCGGTTCGATCCCTAGACCCGATTACTGTAATAAGTTTGTCGTAGGTTACGTCACCCGCAGTGGAGTTCACTTAGGGGATCTGCACACAGCCAAAAGACTATAATATTTTATCTTAAGATACAATATCGCTCAACAGCTGTCTTCTGTACTTATAATAAATCTGTAGAAGTGAAAATTCTGTACATTGAAAATATCAAAAAAATAAATGGCAGGGGGTGTTACTAGACCGACACCGAACCCAAAAATGTAATTACTAACAATTTTTGTCTGTCTGTCTGTTTGTTCAGGCATCACGCAAAAACTACCGGTTCGATTACGATGAAACTTGGTATAATTATTCTTTAATATCCTGGGCACCACGCTGGGTACTTATTATCCCGGAAAAGTATATACAATAAAAAACAAACTTAATTTTGCGGTTCGATCCCTAGACCCGATTACTGTAATAAGTTTATCGTAGGTTACGTCACCCGCAGTGGAGTTCACTAAGGGGCGCTGCACACGACTAAGATACTACTAGGTATGCAATGCATGCTGCTGCTGCAAAAAACTGAGCGAAGTGTTAAATTTTCGAACGACAACGATTTATGAGATTTTTTTTGTTATGTCTGATTTTCAATTTTTATGTTCTAAACCACCATCACGCCACACGTTATCACTGTGGTAAGTTTGAAGGAGATCGGTTCAGGCGTTTAGGAGGAGTATACGGAGATACGAAATACATGAGTCGCCTAAGATTGAGCTTCGCTCAATAATATTTTATCTTAAGATACGATATCGCTCAACAGCTATACATAATAAATCAGTAACTGGTGATCAAGAAAGCTATAACACGCAGGCGGAGCTGCGGGCAACAGCTAGTATACAATAAATCAGTAACTGGTGATCAAGAAAGCTATAACACGCAGGCGGAGCTGCGGGCAACAGCTAGTTATTAAATAAGATTTTAATGAATGATGATGATATTATTATGCTAAGCGAATACTGATACGGGAATACACAACCGTAGTATACCTACCTACTTACAACATATTTATAGGTAACCACCTATAAATATGTTGTAAGTAGGTAGGTTGTAACCTACTTATATGTTTAAATAAGAAAATCAACAAGCTCAGACACGATGGCTTTATCATAAAATTATTGAATCTCCTCCACCTTCTATTATGTAAGTAGGTACTTATTACCATTTTATTTTATCAAGACAAATGAAAAGTCCAAATGTGGGTAATAATAACTAATAATAATCTCCTCTCCAATGAACTCTGATAAGAAGTTAAAATACTGCCATCTATTAGGAAATAATCGGGACAATAGAAACTGTTCATTAATGGGGGATTATAACGTAAAACTGCCATCTATTATATATTTTTCGCACACATAATATACCGCCATCTATTACGTATTTTTTGCACACAATACACTGCCATCTATTAGGAATTTATCGAAAATTATTTACCTAGCCCTAAAGACGCCTTTAAAACGTCGCCAATTCCTTCTATGAGATGGTTCATCTGTACTAGTATAGTATTCTTATATCTGTGGTACAGCTGAATCGCATAGCTGGATCTTCATAGCACATCTCCAGAGATGTGCTATGTTGACCATCAGTTAAAGGCACCCACAGCTAAACGAGTAATTCGGCTAATAAATAGTTTCGAATAAAATAGAAGATTTACCTAAGTACTAAGAGCACTAGAGCGCTACAGTTAAACGCTACAGTTTAGAGATGCGGATGATAAAATTCAAGGTTTTTTTTTCAATTTCATTGCTAGGCATGTTATCTATGCCATACCAAAAAGATAGGTATTAAACCCATTACATTAACTAAATAAACAGCCTTTGGTACGTTTCTTGCAAGTTATAATTATAAAATAGTTTCTAATCTCATGGTTAACTTAGTAAATTAATACACTAATTGACACTTCTGTCAATATTTCAGAGCGTGCACGCCTACTAGCTGTTGGAGAATGGGAGTCAGGGTTATGGATCCAGGCGCTCCCAACGCCCAACATCGGTACAATGTTGGACGACACAACCTTCCGCATTGCCACTTGCCTTCGGCTGGGTACACCTTGTGTATCTCCGCATCATTGCACCTGTGGAGTAGCCGTCGGTAATCTGGGACACCATGGCCTTTCTTGTAGCAGAAGCGCAGGTCGTATACCTCGGCACGCTATTCTAAACGACATAATTCGTAGGGCTCTTTCCACCGCAGGTCTTCCGGCCGTACGTGAACCAAATGGTTTAGCACGAAGCGATGGAAAGAGACCGGACGGTATGTCGTTGCTACCGTGGAAGATGGGAAGACCTTCGGTGTGAGACGCTACATGCGTTGACACCTTAGCACCTTCACACCTTCTAAGAACATAAGGATGTGCCGGCGCTCCTGCTGCATCGGCTGAAGGCGTCAAACGGCATAAATATGCTAACCTAGCAGGTGATTACATATTTGAGCCGTTTGGGGTTGAGACACTGGGGTCATGGGGTCCGACTGCTCGTCGCCTTTATAGAGACATTGCTAAACGCTTAATCGATGCTTCTCAGGACCACAAGTTATTTGTAATGTAAATATTTTTAGTCTATAATTATGTTTATTTTGTATATTGTAGTTCCGATTAGCTAGAAATGCAAAACTTTTAGTGTGCCTCATGTATTAACCTAATGAACTAGTGAGATAACATTATTTACTGTATAATTATACGTTATTTAATTTCGAGATGAAGGTCACGTTCGGCCGAACCCTTCAAAATAAGGCTGGCGGCGTATTAGTATCGGCAAGGATAAGGATTCCGCCGGGCGCCACTGGAAATACTTTCTGGTGCATACCAGAGACACCCGGCAATGGACGTAAGAGAGGGGACGCTTGCGCTGACCTAAAAAAAGCGAGCGCTTGTCATCTAACATCTGTCATCGGGAAGAGGCGGTGCACCGTGTGAAAAATTGCGATTTACGCGCGGTGCAGCGCTGGCACTGCCACCACCGAATCTTGCGGTTTGATACTGTGATTTGTATGTACAACCGCGACGAAACGGACTAAAAACGCGTCAGTGGGGCTGGGTCCTTCCGTGGGGTTAACACGTTCAGTAGATACGAGGTCTAAAACACCATGTACGTGTCTCGCCTCTAGTGCGGTAAGGAAAAAGTTAAACTTCTCTGTCGTGCGGGAGGCGTAACTTCTATTTGGTTCAGTGTAGGAAAGTGATAGCTATATATCTGAGATGTACTATTGATTCCGAGTTCCTTGGTATACCTACTTTTATGCGAGGTTTGCACCTCGTGCTGCACAGAATAAATAAAATTTCAATATAGTGCTGTACGTGGTTGGAAACACCTCGTATCCCTCGCGCCTCGTACCGCACCTAGCGCTAGCTTCACGCGGCCAGTGTTGTGCAGCGCATTTGAGTCTGCGCACGCGACAAGATAAAAATATTGCTGCCGAATATGTCGATATCTGATTGTACAATTTCTGATGACTCTAATTTGTCCAGATGTAAAGAAAAAAAAGAAAACAGGGGTAATAAATATTTTTTTATGAAAAACTGCACCCTCTTACCAAGTCGTGAGGTTGACATAAAAGTCAAATAATATTCACAGAATGCACTGATTATCGAAAGTGTTATTTTTTACCGTCTTTTAACGAAAAACACGCCTAAGATTATATTTTATTAATTAATAACAATAAACATTGCTTACATTTGATAAATAAATAAATAGCTACAATTAAATGAAATCGATAGTTTTTCCCATCACTAAACTATATGAAAAACTGCTCTTTTTCAGTGCGGTACGAGGTTCATTAGATCCCACATTTTATTTTAGCTACAGAATCTAAACTACAAAAACTAACCACGGGCGGTGGCAGATTTAGGTTAATCAACTCATTGTTAATGATAATCTAAACGAAAACCCGTACATTTGTCTCATTTGGCGCCAAAAATGGGATTTTAGTTTCCTACGTGCGGTGGGGTTTAATAAGCCTCGTACCGCCACAATGTCTGGTGTATGACAAGGTTCAAAACGCCTCGTAACGCAGTAATGGAAAGTACAGATATATTAATGCCGCAGAGAACGTTTTAATGAAGTGACTGGAGGCACATGGGCGTAATAAGCGCATCTGTCTATCACTTCGGGGATAAAGGCGTTATTTGTGGCTGTATGTCTGCCATCTTCACGTCCATTGCCGGGCGTTGTTACCTCAGGGCTCGGGTGGTATCTGACTCATTATCTAACGGTGTAATAAGAGTCATCATCCACCGAGCGCTTTTCTCATATTCTCATTATCAGTTTGCATGTATTGTATTCTTCTTTCTTATATACAGTTAGCATCGGTATCACTTGTACTGGTTACTGCATGGGATGGAGTTCTCCCGTGCACGTGATCTTGGGGAACCTCGACATATCACCACTGGACCATGTGGTGACCACAGATCAAGAGGCTTGGATGGGATCCTTGCTTGCTATTGGTACTATATTCGGTGAGTGTTAAAGGAGATTTTCTAAGATAGGAGATTTTGGAATGTATAGGTTATGTATCTTCTATTCCATATTCTTTTATAAAGGTGAGGAGTTGGTTGGACTCTTAAAATAATCTAATCTGGAATTCCGCAGGTCCATTTATTGCGGGGTATTCAGTAACAAAAATTGGACAAAAATGGAGTTTGGTTAGCTGTTCTATCCCCTTCTTTATTGGCTGGATACTAATTCTGGTGTCATCTAGCGTGTATATCATCTATGCTGGTCGGGTCTTCTGGGGATTGGCAACAGGAATGGTGTTCACAATATCTCCTATGTATTGTGGTGAAATAGCTACGGTAAGATAGTTTTTTTTTAGTTTGATGCTACTTTACTAACTTTAATTTTCTTTTGTAAATCATTGCAATGTCAAGGTGGAGTCGAGTGTTATTACGTAGTACATGGGGCACACTAAAAGTTTTGCACTTCTAGCTAATCGGAACTATCTGAATTTCGAATGTTATATTTTTTAAACGTTGCAACCTTCTTAGTAATAAAACAAAACAATTGGCAGGAAATCATTTGTCAATTGTTTTTTATCACACATCAAAGTTGTATGCATACGTATGCAACGAAAATTGAATTAAGTTGAAAAGATTTTAGAGCGATGAATTTTTATAATTTTAAAAGTTCTCTCTCCGCAAGACTGTGCCGCTCGTCTTCAAAATGCTTTTGGAAGAGAAGCACCTTGTTTGAGCACCGTGAGGCGATAGTTTGCTGAATTTGAGAGAGGTCGAGTTTCTTTAAATGACAAATTTCGTGAAGGGCGGCCTTCAACTGCCGTCAATGAAAATAATGTGGCTACTGTTAAGCGGTTAATTGAAGAAAACCCGCGGATTACCTATGAGACAATTCGAGGACTATTGGGGATTGGTATGAGTCAAATCCAGAAAATTTTACACGAAGAATCGAAAGTTCGGAAACTTTGTTGTCGTTGGATCCCTCATGAACTGACAGCGGAGCAGAAGCGGGTTCGCGTGGAATGGTATATTCATATACATTCATATATTAATTTAATCTTAGAACACAGGTACATAATATATTATCTCCAAGATGTCATAGGATATACAAGCTCGAACCATGTTCTACCTATACAGGCATGCAGATTACAATTACCTAGATACATACATAGAATTAGCGCTATCCAATTCAAATTATAATACCTACCACATAAATATATTAATGCCAGTTATTTAACCAAAATTGCATTATTTAATAATATTCATTAAAATTGTATTAAGAAAATATTTAAGCAAATGTCACGAAATCAACGAATTGCAAAGTAACTACAAAAATAGAATGTCAAAAATTTAATGTCTATAAAAATGTCAAAAAAAACCTCTATTTGTAAAAAAATTTAAGTCCAAGAACTAAATGTCAAAATATCAAAAAATTACAAAAAAATTACTACCTAAATGTCAAAAATATTAATGTCAAAAAGCTGTACAGTGTCTATCAAAATGCCATACAATGTCAATTGCAGCAATTATCATTCAGGTACTCCTCGACTGAGTAATAAGCCTTGTTGAGCAGGTATGCCGAGAGTTGTTGTTTGAATATATCAATATTCTCTACATTTCTTAGGTTCCTTGGTAATTTATTATAAATTTTGGGCGCCATTGCAAACACGCTTTTATGAAAGAGCGCTGTTTTACATTTTCTTACATGTAGTTTATCTTTTCGACGCTGACTGCTCATTTGCTCAAATTTTGACATGTTTGTCTTCACAAAGACAGATATTTCGTAAATATATAAACACGGCATGGTAAGAATCCTTAACTCTTTGAAATGCGGTTTGCAGCTTTCGATGGGTTGCAAATTGCAAATAGCCCTGATACATCGCTTTTGACACTTAAAAACCAATTCTCTACCAGTTCCATATCCCCAAAACATGATGCCATATCTTAAAGTGGAAGCCACCAACCCATGATATGCCACAAGAACCGCAGATTGACTGGATACCCTTCTTAGCTTATATAGAGCATACGAGTGCTGGTTTATCTTACTACATTCTTTATCTATTTGCATATTCCATTTTAACGTACTTTCTATGTTTATACCTAAAAATTTTGTGTCATGCGTTTCATGTATGACCGTGCCATTATAATTAATATTTAAAGCCATACTTTGATTTTGTCTTTGTGTAAAATTCATAATACAAGTTTTATTTAAATTAATAACCAAATTATTGCTTTGCAGCCAGTTTATTATTGAATTTATATTTAAGTTTATGTCATCTTCAAGCGTGTCCAAATCGTTACTGTTAAAAATCAAAGTACTGTCGTCTGCGAACATTACCATTGGAAAGGTAGTCGCCGTTGGAAAGTCATTGATGTAGATAATAAAAAGTAGAGGGCCGAGAACGCTGCCTTGAGGCACTTGTATTTCATATATTTTTTACTAGATGTGAACGCAGTATCAGTCTTATTACATATTTTATTAATTATTGTCATTTGTTGCCTATTAGTAAGATATGATTCGATTAAATCTGATGTATTGCCGTATGCATTTAGTTTTTCTAATAGAATTTTATGGTGAACGTGATCAAAAGCGCACGTCATATCCATATAAATCCGGCTGTCTTTTATCCATTCTATCAACAACCATATGTAAAAAGTCGTAGATGGCCATAACAATTGATTTGCCCTTTCTGAAACCTTTTTGGTTGTCCACTAAGATGTCATATTTTTCAAGATAGGCATAAAGACTGTTGTAAATAACCTTTTCAAATACTTTCGCAAGTATAGGTATTAGTGCTATAGGTCTGTAACACGACATATCATCCTTATCACCTTTCTTAAATATTGGTTTTATAACAGTAATTTTTAATTTATCCGGAAATACCCCATAGCATATACAATTATTAATAATATAGCTTAGCACTGGTGCGATTATGTTACATACGCTCTTTATTACCTTGGTGGAAATGTCGTCACATCCAGTACTAGCTGTGTTTTTAAGGACATGATAATGTCATGTATTTCTTGTGGAATTGTTGGCTGCATGAACATTGAAGACGCGTGTTGGCCTCTTACTGGGTTACGGTTTAAGGTTACATCTAGTATTGGTTGTTCTTGGTTTACAAAATTACTATTAAAAGCTTCAGCTATTGCTAGGGGATTCGTCAAAACTCTGTCACCCGATTTTATTCGATCTAGATACTCGGGGGGCAATTGCTGTCTATACCCATGGATCACCTTCCATGTTGCCTTGCAAGTGTTTGCTGAGGATTTAATAAGATGGTCATTTTGTGCCCTCTGAGTGAGATGAATAATTTTTTTCAACGCTCTAGAATTTCTCTTAAATCTGTTCCTATTTTGTATAGTAGGATTTAGCCTATACTTTGACAGTAATTCTCGTTTCCTTCTGGAACATGCCCTTATACCATGACTTATCCATCTAGGTTTACCAATAGTGTTTATACGAACTGTAGTTACAGGAAAGCACATATTGTAACGCCATCTCGTAGCGAGTAATAAGACTACCAAACTCAGCGCCATCTAGTAGCAAATCGCAGTACTACTACGTAACGTCTTTCGGGAATGTTCTGTCAAGGTACTTCTATGTAACGTGTTATCTAGAAGCATCTCGAAGGTGTGGAATGTTCGCGATAATTCTTCCGTGAAGATTCTAGAGTAATCTAGAGTAATGACCGTACTATAAAGGCGGAGCACTTCGGTGGCGGGGGATCAGTATTTCCAGAGCGATAATACGAGTTATACCTGCGAGTTCAAGTGCGATTAAAAGTGTTTAGTGAAGCTTTATAGTGAAGTGTAAATTAGTGGTGTAATAAATAAAGTGTTTTGTGGTAGTTTGATCGGCATTTTCCATTCCGTAGAACCCCGGCTCGTAACAATTGGTGTCAGAAGTGGGATATTTGGACAATGCCGGTGTTACCGAAAGAAGACACAGAGGGCGTCCGTACCAGGGGTCAGCGCCAGCAGGAGTTGGACAGCAGGCGCTTCGGAGGTAATACGCCGGAGAGGTTGGGTGGTCAGGAGCAGCCAACGGTGGAAGCAGGCCCGCCCACGGTATCTCCAGCGCCAGCACCTCCAGACTTTGCTGCGCTGATGGCGATGCTACAGGAGCAAGCCCGTCGCCAGGAGGAGCAGGCCCGCCACCAGGAGGAGCAAGCCCGTCGCCAGGAGGAGCAAGCCCGTCGCCAGGAGGAGCAGGCCCGCCACCAGGAGGAGCAAGCCCGCCGGTTGGAAGAACAGCTGCTGCGGGACAAGGAGGAGCAGGCACGCCGCCAGGAGGAGCAGGCACGCCGCCAGGAGGAGCAGGCACGCCGCCAGGAGGAGCAGGCCCGCCGGTTGGAAGAACAGCTACTGCGTGACAAGGAGGAGCAGGCACGCCGCCAGGAGGAGCAGGCACGCCGCCAGGAGGAGCAGGCCCGCCGGTTGGAAGAACAGCTGCTGCGTGACAAGGAGGAGCAGGCACGCCGCCAGGAGGAACAGACGCTCCTCATGAAAGATCTTCGAGCGACTTTTGGCAAGGAGATGAATGTGATGAAGGATCAAGTTCATCATGTTGAGAACCGCATCACGGAAGCCGAAACTCGGATTGAAGATGTAAAAAACCAGATTACAGATGTGAGGAAAGAGCTGGGAAATCTGAAAGCTGGAGATGGGATTGCGACTTCCTTACCTGCCGTACCTTCAGCGCGTGGATTTAAAGTACCGCCATTCGATGGGACATCTTCATGGTCAGCCTATAAAAAGCAGTTTGAAGCCGTTAAGAAGGCAAACGGGTGGAGCAAAGCCCAGGCCATGACTGCGCTTACATTGGGTCTGCGAGACAAGGCGTTAACCATCCTAGAAGCTCTTGGAGACGATGTATCCTACGAGCAGCTACTAGAAGCCTTAGAAGCCAGATACGGTGACGCTCACCTGGAACACGTGTATCGTGCGCAGCTGAAGGATCGTGTCCAGCGCACTGGCGAAAACTTGCAACAGTGGGCCCTGGAAGTAGAGAAGCTGGTACGGAAAGCATACCAGTCGGTACCTGCGCTCATCAATGGGAATCTGGTGCAAGCATTCATCGACGGCATCCACGACCTGGAAGTCAGGGCTGCTGTGAGGCTCGGGCACCATGAGACTCTCAAAGACGCCTTGGCTCATGCTTTGGAGGTCGAAGCCGTACGGAAAGATCATCGATCTCACCGCGTCAGGGAAGTTGTAGCATCACCGGCTCGCGACCGTTTCACGAGGTATAGCCCTAGGTGCTACACATGTGGTGAGAGGGGCCACCTTCGATCCAGTTGCCCAAAGCGGACTGCTGAAAGAGAAGAAAGTCGTTCCCAAGAAGATAGGGTGGCTAACGTCACCGCCCAGCAACAGCAGGGAAAACGAATTATAGCCAGGTCTGCGTGGCGGGTGCCGGCTGATGTTAGAAGAGCCCCAAGGGTTTCGATCTCACAAACCCAGGATGGCAGATTCCATGGCAACGCAGACGCATTGTCAAGAAGACCTTGCCCTGAAGACCGTAAGCACTGTGCCAAACAGGAGATAAAGGTAGCCATACCTGTGAAGATGTTTAAAACGGATCTGAGCGACGAATGGAAAGAAATCCTACAACATGCTCAACAAGACGACGCAGACATCAAGCCAATGTTTGAGTGGATTAAATCAAGTGCTCCTAAACCCATGTGGAGTGACGTCGCTTCAATGAGTTCAATCACAAAAAGTTATTGGGCGCAATGGGACAGTTTAGTTATTCAGGATGGAGTCTTGTGCCGCAAATGGGAAAATGCTCGAGGAGACAGCTGTCATTTGCAAATGGTCGTCCCTAAAGTTAAGGTCCCAGATGTGCTACAGCTCTACCATAATGGATGTTCAGGGGGCCATATGGGAGTAAAAAGGACTCTGTTGAAGATACGTGAGCGGTTTTACTGGATCCACTGTCGCGACGACGTTGAGGACTGGTGTCGCAAATGTACGAGTTGTGCTGCTGTGAAAGGACCTCATACACGGAGCAGAGGTGCACTGAAACTGTATAACGTTGGGGCACCATGGGAAAGGATAGCCCTAGATGTTGCGGGACCGTTTCCTGAAAGTGAAAGCGGAAACAAGTACTTCATGGTTGTGATGGATTATTTCACGAAGTGGCCAGAAGTCTTCGCTATACCTAATCAAGAAGCTACTACGGTGGCAGATAAATTAGTTCACGAAGTCTTCTGTCGTTTCGGGGTGCCTCTAGAAATCCATAGCGATCAAGGAAGAAATTTTGAATCTCAGGTGTTCCAGGAAATGTGTCGGGTCATGGGTACTCACAAAACCAGAACGACCTCTTACCACCCGCAGTCAGATGGAATGGTGGAGCGATTTAATCAGACATTGGAGAGATATCTGGCAAAAGTTGTGGAAAGCAGGCAAAAAGATTGGGACAAGCACATCCAACCGTTTCTTTTGTCTTACCGAAGTGCGGTTCACGAAAGCACGTCAGTGACACCAGCTTATGCGAACTTTGGAAGAGAATTACGGTTGCCTGCCGACTTACTAACCGGTATACCACCTGACGCTCCACGCAATATCACTGATTATGCGAATGACTTGCGCAGCAGGATGAATGACATTTATGAGCATGTCAGACAATCAGGTCAACAAATGTCTGAAAAGATGAAGACCCGTTACGACCGAAAGACAAACAATAAGAGCTTCGATGAAGGTTCGTTAGTGTGGTTACATAACCCAGTCCGCAGTAAAGGGAAGTCTCCTAAGCTGCAAGCTAAATGGGATGGACCATACCGAGTTGTGACCAAGATTAACGATGTCACTTACCGAATACGGAAGAGTCCAAGAAGTGCGCCAAAGATAGTTCATGTGGATCGATTGGCGCGATATTATGGGCCTGACAATGCTCGGGACGAGCATGTCTTAGGAGGGGGCAGTGTAACGCCATCTCGTAGCGAGTAATAAGACTACCAAACTCAGCGCCATCTAGTAGCAAATCGCAGTACTACTACGTAACGTCTTTCGGGAATGTTCTGTCAAGGTACTTCTATGTAACGTGTTATCTAGAAGCATCTCGAAGGTGTGGAATGTTCGCGATAATTCTTCCGTGAAGATTCTAGAGTAATCTAGAGTAATGACCGTACTATAAAGGCGGAGCACTTCGGTGGCGGGGGATCAGTATTTCCAGAGCGATAATACGAGTTATACCTGCGAGTTCAAGTGCGATTAAAAGTGTTTAGTGAAGCTTTATAGTGAAGTGTAAATTAGTGGTGTAATAAATAAAGTGTTTTGTGGTAGTTTGATCGGCATTTTCCATTCCGTAGAACCCCGGCTCGTAACAATATCATAAATGGATTTAAAAATGTCATAAAATAAATTAAAGCACTCATTGGGATCTCTTTCCTCATACACTTGCGTAAAACACCCAATATTAAGACAATCTCTGAACCTATTCATGTTTTTACGGCAATAGTTTCGTCTATTAGTAAACCAATAATTGAGAGTGCATGTTCGTTTCACAGGACAACGCATATATTGAGCAGTATGGTCCGATACAGCTAGTTCCATGGTCTCAGATTGGCACCCACGTAAATTGTGAATAATATTGTCAATACATGTACCACTACTCAGTCGAGTCGCAACCTTTATTGCGTATTTAAGATTGTTTTGCTGCAACAAATAAATAAATTGCTCAGAGTACCGAGTCTTTTTTAACAGATCAATATTAAAATCACCGCACACAACCAGCTTTTTCATACTATTATATGTATACATAGCTAGAATATTATAAAATACCTTAAAAAATATGTCAAACTTTGCATTGACCTCTTTATTTTGAGGATTTCTATAAATGCATATTATAATTAAATCGTTGTCTATCAAGTCTACAGCACAACATTCAACTACATTTGACACAGATTGCTTCTTGACCAGTGGCAGGTTCCTATACTTGATTCCGTTACGTATCAGAATACAGGTACCACCGTGTCGGTCACTTCTACAAAAGTGTGCACCAATAGTGTAGTTTGGCACATGCAATAAATTTATATCACTCGACAGCATATTGTGCTCGGAAAAACATAGAACATCTACTTTTTTACCTAAACTAGAGACTTCATTTAAAGCTACAGAAAAGGCATTTGATTTATTAATAAGTCCGTCAATGTTTTGATGCATAATGCCCAAACTTTTATACACGAAAAAGCTGTTCGTCTTCATTTCGGCTTTGAGTAGAATCTCCTCTGGAACATATCATACACTTCAAGTTCTGAAGTATATTTCCCATCCCATTATTGTTAATTGTGCCACTATACTTGCGAAACATAGTAAAATCACATGAGAGGTCAAGGTTTGAGTCAAATATATCTGAATACTTATGTAGTTGTGCATCCAGCCACACTGTAGAATTAAACATTTCGACTCTAGAGTTATGCATGGCAGAGTGACAACTGTACTTGTATGTTGGCAGACAAAGTATTATGTTAGTAAACTGTATCTTTGATAATGTATCACGCATAGACGAGATCAGGTCACAGTAGTTATGGGTGGTTTTGAAATCCTCTTCACCTAGCAGTATAATGCAATAGTCATCTTTGGTGTAGCCATGTACTCTTTTATGCAGGTCACTGACGAGAATGTCAATGCCACAGTTGGGATACAGAAAGTGGCATAAGTCGAAGTCAGGAAACGTTTGACTTGCGATCGATAAAACATTGTTCATCTTATTACTACTTATAATACATATCCTATTTCGGGTTAATAATGCTTCTTGCGTCTTTGATTTATCTCATTGCATTCCTGTGATATTTTAAGGACGCAATCTGCACTATCTTCTATGTATTGACGTGATTGGGTACTCTTTACATGCTTCATATTCTTATTCTTATTTACTGTTCTGTCACTCGTTGGAGTACGTAGTTTGTATCTTTTAGAAGGCGTGCAGACATCCTTAGATATTTTTTTATGATATGGTGCTCACAGATGCTACTGAAGTACGACCATGGACATTCTAATGCTGTTTATGACATTGTCACAGGAGACGAAACGTGAATTTATTGTTTTGAACCCGAAAAAAAACAGCAATCTTGTGAATGGGTGTTTGAAAATGAGAACAGGCCAACAAAAGTGAGCCAAGCGAGAAACCTTGGTAAAAAAATGATCGCGTTTTTTTTCTCAGCTACGGGCCCCATCTGTACAATTCCACTTGAAGATCAAAAGAGTGTTAATGCCGAGTGGTATTCTACCATTTGTTTACCCAGGGTGTTAGAAAAAGTTCGCGAAAGACGACCCAAAAGCCGCGTTCTCCTACATCATGACAACGCTTCTTCACACACGGCTAACAAAACAAAGTCATTTTTAGTTTCCGAAAAAGTACAACTCGTCACCCATCCTGCGCATAGCCCCGACCTAGCACCCTGTGATTTCTGTATTTTCCCCAAAATCAAAGATTTGATGAGAGGTTTCACTTTTACCAACTCCGAAGAGGCAGTGATAGCGTTCAATCAGCACGTAGAAAACATGCCTTCAGATCTGTGGTCCTCCTGTTTTAAAAAATGGTTCGATCGCATGAAAAAATGTTTAAAATGTGAAGGAGAGTATTTTGAAAAGCAATAAACATAATATTTTGGTTTTAAGATGTTGTTTTTTTAAGTTACGCAAATCTTATAGTGTGACCTACGTATACGACGGCCGCGTTGCTCTATTATTATTTATTTATTTTTATTTATTTTTGGTTATTACGCATCATTGAGGGTCGGGTTTCATCCCGCGTCACTAATCCCACAGACTTGTCGACGCACGTCACCTATCTCGTTTGCTTATATAAGGACGGTAGGGTCCCCAGGCCTCGATCATGGACTTCGGAAATCTAGGGCAAAATATATCTCTTGACAGCCTCCTTCGCAAACATTACCTGCTTGCAGAAGGAGGCATACGGCCTTAAAACTCGTCTGGCCAGCTAGTTATTCAATACTTAAACCTTTACTTTCAGGACAGCAGTAGGGGAGCCCTAGGATCATACCTAATGTTATTTTGCGCCATAGGGTTCCTCCTTATGTATATCATAGGACCCTTTGTGTCCTACAGCGTTATCACCTACGTGGGGTTCGCATTTGTCGCCATCTACACAATTGGAGTGTTCTTCATGCCTGAGTCACCTATTTACCATTTGACTAAAAGTAGGTATCACTATCACTTGATATTATTATGCCAATAGAATCACGTCGGTATCCCCATGGTAGACAGGGTGGACAGAGGCGTTTATTAAACCCACATTTTATCAGCAACTTTGTACCCACGCCTTTTGACATTTCTGGGCTCGAGTTCCTATACATACCAAAGCATCGTACGCAGGGTGTACAGCTCGTACCGGTTAGATGGCTTGGACCTTCGAGGTGATCGAGCTATTAACATAAAACATAAACATCTTTGCTGTTTGTCTGTAAGTTTGCGATAAGAAGAATTTTGTATTAAGTTGTCTAGTCTGCCCAAAATTTCTACATTTTTCCAAAATTGTCCTGAACGGAGGGCATGTGTAAATTTGGGTACGAAAAGACAAAAACGAAGAATAGTGAAAGCTGAATGAATACTGATATTACATAGACTATCAATAACCTGATCAAAATTTTTAATTTTTGCCTCGATAAAAGTGAAAAAGCCATCTTCAAAAATCGGGGACCCCAGGAGGCGTAGGAAGCGAGCAACTCATTTCCATTTCTTTTTATTATCAAAATAATCAGTAATGGAGTAATAAGCCCTTTTTAAGAGATGTGCTTTAATTTTCTTTTTGACTTTGGCATCTTGCTTTTTCTCCTAGGTGCTGAATATATGATTCAGAATCGTCAACCCTGCGTACACAAGAGACCGTTCTACTATCGAGTAGAACGGTCTCTTGTGAACCCATACTGCTCGTTATGTAGTAACATATTTTTACTAAAATGACCTTGTAATTGTTGTAGTATTTTTTTAAATAAAATTTTTATAATCTCAGATAATAAGGAAGCAGCTATCAAATGTCTAGCGATAATTCGCGGTCGATCAGATAAAGCTGTGATGGCAGAAATAGACAAAATGAACGCAGAAGTCCTCGCTTCTAAGGAGCGTACTGCTAAGGTAGATAGATAATAATGAAATAAAGATAACCTGTACCTACTCACTATAACCAAAGCCGAACCCAAGACCCAAACTAATTTGGGGAATAACTCAGTGGAGGCTAGCGGTCTCTTGGTCTGTTGGTAGAACCTTGCTCCTGGAAAAGAAACAGTCCGGCCCAAGACTATTGTTTTTACGATTCATATTATTATTGTGAAATTATTCGAAACTTTTCATTTTCAGTTAATGGATATATTCCATGGCAATAACTACAAAGCTATCTTATATATCTCCGGCGGGATGCTGTTCTTCCAGCAGTTCTGCGGCATAGATGCTGTTCTGTTTTATTCAAGCATAATCTTTGAAGCAGCTGGTGCTAGCATGGACTCTTCGATTGCCACTATTATTGTTGGAGTCGTGCTGGTAAATATTTTTTATAAGTACTACTACTAATTATATGTTCCATGCTACTACTACTGAACCTTTTCCCAACCGCAAAACAAAAATTGGGCTTTCCAGTCTATGACTGCCATAAACGTATAGTAGTTGAAAATTACGTGTATTTCTGCATGTTTCAGGTGGGTACATCATTAATAACTCCGTTTGTTGTGGACAAACTTGGACGGCGGATATTACTTCTGGTTTCGTGCAGTGGGACAGCGGTCGCTATGGTAATCTTTCCTTAATCTACTCCTTCTTTACACACACAACAGCTACACAAAATCATGTTTGTATCCACGAAAGGGTTTACAGACGCATTTAATACCACCACATTTCGCCAGTCACTATTGTTCTCATATAATCAAGTCGATAAGCCTATTGCTGTTTCTGGCTACTTTGAATATTCTCGCCAGAACCTCCTCTCTCGGTCGGCAGGTGTACTGCGTGCTGATGATGACGACTTGGGATTTGGAGATTTTGATTTTTTTATCATGTATAGTCCCATTGACAGTACACAAAATATGGTATTTTTCCAGGGTCTCTTAGGCATGTACTTTATATTAGCCGAAAACAAGCTTCCAATCGCTGCAAGCCTCGGTTTCCTGCCGGTGCTATCCTTAGTACTGTTCATTCTCATGTACTCTGTGGGGTTGGGTCCCGTACCGTGGGCTATCATGGGCGAGCTGCTCCCTATTGAGCTCAAGAATGTCATGTCACCTCTCGTGACTGCCTTCACTTGGACTATGACTTTCGTAATTACCAGGTAAGTTACAGAAACTTTTCTATGTAATGCAACGTTCGTGCGAATGCTTGTTTGGCGCAATGCTCATTGAGAATGTGTTTTTGTCGGGAACTTTTCGCTGTACCTTGCGATCTTTGTTAGAATGCTTGACGAAATGTTACACATAAACACTCGTCGTACCTATGATTAATTAAACAGTAACAAAACGGCTAGCGCCCTCGACGCTTGGTTCGTGATAGGAGTGATACATCAGCACGTATCATGGAACGATTCGATGTTCTGGTAGCCTATTACCATGTCTTAAAGCAGTATTGTTATAATGTTACTATTAAATGCTCAGGTGTACCTATTATATACGTACCCTAAAGCCCGAATGGCAGCTATACCTACTTACAACTTGGAGAGTTGGCTTAAACTGAATGTTGAAGTAGAACCAAATTCTTCCCTACTCACGTCTTCTCCACAGGTTCTTCAGCCCAGTGGCAGAATCAGTGGGTATGGGCGCCACATTCCTCATCTTCGGCGTATTCTCCATATTCGGATTCTTCTTCACGCTGTTCTTTATGCCAGAGACGAAAGGAAAAGGCTTTCAGGAAATTCAAGACATTCTTTCTGGAAAGTATGTACTTACCTACTTAAACTGGAAGCTTCCATAATTTGTGTTCAGATTTAGGTGCATAAACAATATACATAATAAACGGCGCAAAAGTCCACTGAGGCATATTTACTGCTTCAGTGGCGTGGTCGGTAGTGCATTTACTTTCGACGCCGAAGTCTCGGGTTAAATTCCCTGGACGAATAACATCGGGTGATTCACAAATTTTTGGGTATTTTCTATTTGTAATGTACCTCTTTGTGTTTGAAAAAATATAGTAGGTATGTTGAATTTGTTATCTAAATACTTGTAGTAGTACAAATTTTGCCGTAACATTATTTTCAGATCATCCAAGTCATCAGAGAAGGGTGAACTCGAAATCAACAAGTCAAAGAATCTTCAGATAATTAATTAAACTTGGATAAGTGAACATTAAGATAGGGTGACATAGGTCAGTTTTCAGGGGAACTGCGTTGACCAACTGAGCCACAAAGACCACAGTCGAATACCTTGAAATTGTGATCCATTATACGTTAGTGCCATCTAGCGAGAAGTTTTAGAATTACATAAGTTAGTGCGTGCTATTTTGTTATTTTTGTCTCTTGTTTTGAGTGTTTTTTTAGTTGTATATTATGGACTCTTACCTAAAGCAGGCCTATGTCACTCGCCTAACAACCGTAAAAAATACGTGACGTCAGCGACAACTTGAAGTTGTAAATCAGTAAGGGTTGTCTCTTGTTTGTGACACGGCATTGACCATAGAGTTGATATTGAGGCATTAACGTCATAATTATTGGTTAAATTATGCTGGTATATATTTTACTTTACTGGACAACCCTAACGTTCTAATTATGTTCTCTGTAAACAATAATGTGCTTTAATTAACGTCGGAGTGCAAGTTCTGTATGTAAGTACTATTCCCTATTCTGTGCCTAAAGTATTAAGTTTAATTGTTAACTATTAAATAAATAATTTTATTATAAGGAAGTATTGTTTTTATTTTCACATCCCTTCATCATCCACCCAGCCATCTCCCAACCCAGTTGGGGTCGGCTTTCCAATCTAACTGTGAGTCTGCGATTCGGGCGTTCGTTACACCCACATGTCACTAGTCACTGTATGTTGGTCCCACGTAAAAGGGGGTTGCAATCCAGAACCTGCTAGTATTGTATTGGATAACAAAGTGTTGGAAGCAGTGTCACACTGCAGGTACTTGTTAAGCCAAATCCAAAGTGTCAACAGTCTGCCATCTGATAAATCTTACCGCATAACCAATGCTTCTGCAGCAGCTTTTGGCAGGCTCAACAACTGATTTTGGAAGTCACATGACCTTAAAACTTTCAACAAAGTTTATAGTAACCTGATCCCACCCTCTCCCTTCCGATCCCGAACAGCGCGTGCCGGGCAGAGATGTCACTCTCATACCGTGAAAACCGTCTTCGCGAGAACCGAGCGTTTTAAACGTTCGTTTCTCTGCCAAACGATGGTGGCTTGGAACGCCCTGCCTGCGCACGTGTTTCCTCCAACATATAACCCTGGGTTCTTTAAGCGAAGCGTGAAGAGGCACATTACTGGGTCGTCAAGTTGAAGGCCACTCTCTATAGTATTCCTGTGTACTGTGAGAGTCGCCCTCAATTGCCAGACGTCGCCTCAGCTTACCATCAGGCGGGTGGCGTCAATTTGTCGAACTAAAAATAAAAAAAATATAAAAAAATGGTACACAAGGCCATTCATAGTTCTGTTTACAAACACTTCTTTATGTCACAGAGAACTGATGATGCTACAAAGTAGATTATCAAAAAACTAGACTCTTTCCATCTACGCAGTCTACGTTGCATATTACGAATAAGTGGCAGAATTTAGTACCAAACACGGAGGTTTTACGCGGCGTAGAAATGACTGGCATTGAGGCACTCATCATGAAGCACCAATTGAGATTGTGTGACCACGTGGTGCCCATGGACAAATGTAGACTGCCTAGATTAGTATTCTACTCAGAGCTCTAGTTTGGAAAGCGGAAGCAAGGAGGTTCTGCGTTATAAGGAAGTCCTCAAACGTTACCTCACAGCACTTGCGACATGCCCAGCGACCGATGGAAAAAACTTGCATCGATAGGTACGAGCAGCTCCTCAACACTCGCCCAAAGACTTCAGAACTCTATCATCAGGACAGCTGTACTGTGCAACCGCATTTTAAAAACCAAGTTTGGGCTTTGCCAACACGAGCAAGACATAATCCATTGGTAAGGAATCAAACACGGCAAGGAGAACTTACTTACCAAGCTACTCGTCATGCTGCTCGACTTGCCGCTATTCATGCCCGCCAAGTGAAGTACCTACTATAAAAATCACGAGTGTGGTTGTTAAGTAGCGAGCGGCGGGCGTAGCGGCACGAGAGTCTGACTACAGCATTATGATTAGGTAAATACTGATAGGTGCTCGCGGTCTCGCCCGTTGTACGGTTCCTTAGTCGTAGGCATGGTGCAAGTCCTTAATGGTTCCTATTAAAAAAAAATTCACCACCCAATAAACACGTTACGCGACCAATGATTAAAAACTATACGATACTTGATACTATATCGCAGTTTCAATAATCAATAAATATTATCATTTTTTTATCTATAAATCGTTTTATATCTATACTAGAACCTGCACACAGATCCGTCTGCGTGACACAGTTTTCTTATTTTCTATCTCTACCCAAAATATTTTAGAAGGATAAATAGTCTAATATTTGTGCAAAGTCTCAATCTATCGCTGTACTAAATAATATCAAGTATGGTTAAGTAATTTTGACGTGATGTCGAAATAAACAAATAAATAAACAAACTGATATTGCTAGTTTTTATCTAGGATATCTAGATAACCAGTAATAAAATAGCCAAAAGATTACAACCTTTGATGGTTTTTATTCAATATGATATTTAGTTTTTTATAGAAATATTGTCTTTATACAATCATATAATTACGTATGTTCCTTCTAAGGGTAGATAGGTGTAAGACACGTTATAAAGAATCCAGTTTGGAGTAAACGAGATTGAGAAGACGGAAGTGCACAAGTACCTACAGTGATATAAGATTTATATAATAAGATTTGATTTAAATTTGGTAAGTTATAATATACAAAAGAAACATAATTATAGACTAAAAATATTTACATTACAAAATATCGTTTAAAAAATCCTCCGCGTCATTGCCGACTGGGAAGGTTCCCAGAATGCTGGCTGTGTTGCCACGTTGGATGGTGATACTTATTCTTTGGGCCAGAAAATAGCCAGCCTTTTGGTCCTGAGAAGCATCGATTAGACGTTTAGCAATGTCTCTATAAAGGCGGCGAGCACTCGGACCCCATGACCCCAGTGTCTCAACCACAAACGGCTCAAATATGTAAGCAGCGCCGGCACATCCGGATGTGCTTGGAAGGTGTGAAGGTACTAAGGTGTCAACGCATGTAGCGTCCCACACCAGAGGCCTTCCCATTTTCCACGGTAGCAACGACATACCGTCCGGTCTCTTTCCATCGCTTCGTGCTAAACCATTTGGTTCACGTACGGCCGGAAGACCTGCGGTGGAAAGAGCCCCATTTGGTAAGTGTGTTTAATAAAATGCCTGTAATGTTTAAAATTCATGGGGTTCGTGGTAACCGAGTATAGGCCGGTCTTAGAATGGGTGACCATTTCTTAAGACATTGAGACCCCTCCGTGCTTCGGAAAGCACGTTAAGCCGTCGATCCCGGTTGTCATACAGTGTGTAGTGGCAGTCGTTAGGTCGTTACGGGTATTTTTTCGGGGTTTACAGAACTTTCGACATAACCTATGGATCAGATGGCAGTCGCTCCAAGGTAAATATTGAAGTTCAGCCGCATCGCAGTTAGACCGGAAAGCTGACTATTGGGAAATGCCTCGGTGGATGATGAATGTTTGAAATCTATAATACTTCTATATACCTACTACCTACATACTAAGTAAAATTGAAACGTCTAAAATCTTTTTGGTAAATGTATAGTATTATTATGATAGTAGAATCAGATATTATACAGTGCTTACATAAAAATCTATTATAATTATATAATATACTAGCTGAAACCTTCCTCGAGAACCACTCTATCCATTGGTGAAAACCGCAACAAAATCCGTTGCGTAGTTTTAAAGATCTAAGTATACATACGGAACGGGTGACTTTGTTTTATACTGTTATGATAAACTGTGTTGTCTGTCAGCCTGTTTATGTTCCGGCTAGGCTAATGTCTTAAACGGCTGGACGGATTCGTAACGAGACTTTACTAGTAAGTAAGTATATCTTATTGTTGACAGCTTTCGAAAAACTGGATTGTACTTCTTGTCACATAAAAATTGTGTAAATTTTTCAAAATGACGGATAAAAAATATGAATACCACCAAGTTGGTACTCAAGTGGGTTTCATTGAACCCCATATACCTAAGGTGGTGATAGTTGAGAAAGGACAGTTATGGCGACAATATGTTATTGCTGCTATTGGTGAGTACAACTCTATGGTTGTTTTTTTTTTAATTGTGATAAACCCCATATACGTCGCCCCGCAACCCCGAGGTATAAGAGAGGTGACTGTGTGTGTATGATCCTCAAAAGACCCGTGAACATCCTATACTCCGTAGTCGAAAGTCAAACTCGGACAGAAACTTTCTCAGTGACTTTTCAGGCAACTGTCCAAAGTTGCTTACATTCTTAAATCAAGCCATATGATTCTACGCGCACATTTCGTCAGTAAATTCGTTGGTTCCTCGAAATAGGGGGCTAGTATATTGGAAACCAGGAACTTGAATGTTTGCTAGAACCTTACCTATTAATCGGCAGGTGCACCACTTGTAGCTGAGGTTGGCTTAGGTAAGCGAGTGCAAAGTTTGAAGTATGTACAAGAACTTATGTTAATCGATCGATCGAGCAAAATGTCTACATTTGGAGACCAGACTATTTTGCATTCTTCTATCTGTATGTTCCGAGCTGGCGGCCATATTTTTTATCTGATCTCCACGGAACTTGGCACAAGTGTTTCTTAATTTTAAACTATTTTTTTCTGGGTGCTGGGGAAAGATGGGTAATCAGCTCAAATAATCTTTTCAATGGATCTAATCTACTGTTTGACCATAATGGGCGATCACTAGAATTTATACTTATTATTCTTTATGCAGTAAATATCGGTATCCTCTGCACTGGTATATCCTTGGGCTGGAGTTCCCCTGTGCATGTATTGTTGGGTAACACAACGACATCACCGTTGGAACATGCTGTGACAGTTGATCAAGAGGCATGGATGGGTTCGCTCCTCGCTATTGGTGCTATAATTGGTAAGTCTTCATCGATAGAAATTATAAATCACGAAAACGAATGTCATCGTCAGGAATCGACCCTGTGGCCATTTTCTAACAAGGAAAACGCTTTATTACCACTGACCGAGATCTTTATATTTTTGCTGCGTAAATGATGGCCAGAGTCAGCGCGCGCGAGTCGCGACAGATCGGTGACGTGATTGAAGGATTTCTTGGGCCACGAAGTGGAAAGCTCCCCTTGCAACCAAAAAAAAAGAATTATAATTTTGTTAACTTCTATTTTCAGGTCCTTTCATAGCTGGATTTACTGTGTCAATAATTGGTGTCAAATGGGGCCTGATCTGCTGTTCCATCCCTATGTTCATTGGGTGGATTCTTATCCTTGCTGCGGCCCACGTGGGTATGATCTATGCCGGCCGAATCTTCTCTGGCATCGGCGTAGGAATGGTGTTCACAGTGTCACCTATGTATTGTGCTGAAATAGCTACGGTAAGAACAAATTTTGACTGTTTGGCAAACCTATTGATTAAAAACAAGTTTATCGTCAATGGTGCTGAGGGGTGCTAAGGACCAATATTTTCAGGTGGCTCGGGTCATGCTCACCTGTATGCGGCACACCAGTTAATAGACGGAATAGGCTCGCCCCTTATTACATGGAATAGTGAGTAGCGAAATGTGGGTGGAGCGTAACAAAATGTGGAACCCATGAAATTTTCTGCAATTTCATTGGTTATGGACTGAAATTTTCTCAGGGCTGCTCTAGCCCTGCAGACGGGGTGTTCTAACCAACTGACAGATTATTGTGCCAGAGAACATGAAATTTTGCGATCATATTATATTTTAAGACATTTTATTCGAGTGACTAATTACCACAGACTTAGTGGTGAGTCGTGCGTGGGTAATTTTACAATTACTTGTAGACTTGACAATTTTTTTTTTATCTATTCCAGGATGACAGTCGAGGAGCCCTGGGCTCGTACATCCAGTTGTTCAGTTCGATAGGTTTCCTCGTGATATATAGCATCGGTCCGTTCGCCAGCTACAACGTCATCGGCTACGTGGGAATTGTGTTGGTCGCCGTGTACACTGTCGGAGTGTTCTTTATGCCGGAGTCACCTATGTTTTACCTGATCAAAAGTGAGTGGACCTCAAATTAATCTTTTAAACCTTCCCTGAACTTAAGTAACCCAATATTAAGACAAAGGAACGGCAATTTCTTTTTATTCATAAGAAGATAGAATATAGATAGATAAGTTAAATGGAGGTCCGAAGCTCCACCCGAATAGAATGCTTATATAACTTACTTTGTTCTACAATTCGATAAGGTTCCCTATCTGTAAATAATCGCAAGAAAATCTGTTCAGAATAAATGGAGACAGATAAAAATTTAAAAATATACCATTCTGTATTGCATAACAAGGTACCAAGGGCCACTTTCGCAAGGAACTCAAGCGGCTCCCAATTTGCCTTCGCAGAGACACTCGGATATTATGTCTCCTCTTTAATATCCTGCATAATCCCACCTATCCTTCCTACCTGCGGGAGCGCTTCTCATATATGAACGCACCCGGTACCCTATGTAGGTCCCACCTCAAATACCGCCTAAATTGTCCCTCCCACAATTTTTTTATTCCTGTTCCTTTTCCGTTAATGCGGTCAGGATGTGGAACTCACTCCCCCCTGACATACAAAGCTGTAGAACTCTTAGTCTATTTAGAAAGAAAGTAAAAGCACACTACCTCTCCTCTTTATCTTAGTTATATATATTGGGTAATAATATATTGTAGTCTCTTATATAATATTTAAGTAAATTATAGTACAGTATGTGTTTATTTATGTATATATTATAATGCACCTTTAGTTTATGTAAGTTTATTTTTATTGCACTGCACACGTGGCCTTCTCACCTTTACATCTCCTCTCTGGCGTGCTGGAAGTGATTCCTTTAGGAATAAGTAGTGCCCTTGTACTAACTGCTCACTGTTCTCTTTGTATTCTTCTTATTGTTTTATTTTTCTCTGGGTGTTGTACATAAATTAATAAATAAAAATAAATAAGTACCCTGGGGCTATCCTTCCGAGGGCATACCCTAGGCGCCCTCGGAACTTTTTAACGGGTTCTTACTTTATAGAGATAATGTTTCAGATAACAGAGAGGCAGCAATAGAAAGTTTGTCTAAAATCCGTGGTCAAACTCCGAAAGCTGTCGAAAGTGAAATAGACAAAATGAACGAAGAAGTTCAAATATCTATGGGAAGAACTGCTAAGGTAAGTCCCGTTTAGTATTAAGAAATGTATTCCTAGGAGAAATTCGTACGTGTATCCAAGTTTTGACATTTATAACTACCACCAACTAACATACAGTTCGCGAGGGATAAGCGGAGCTTTTCATTTGTGTGAGTCACCACGACAAGTAGAGTAAAAACTCTTTTTGTAGCTGTGTGTACAACACATGTGTGTGTAAAAGAGGTCACATATACGTTCACGTACACTGCACTCACACAAATGCAAAGCCCCGCTTATCCCTCGCGAACTGTACCTTCCTGCAGCTTCACCAGCGTGCAATAACTTATTTGACATTAAATTATTGCCTGCCACCTATATTTGATGAAACGAGGCCTATTATGTTAATAAATATGTTAGGAGAATTCACACAACGCCTTCTAATCTCAAACTAAGCACAGCTTGTGATATGAGTACCTACTAGATAAACTGATATAAATACTTGTAAACATTTTTTGTAAATACATACATATTATACATAGGAAACATCCAGACTTCGGTACGAACGTATCTGTCGTCACACAAAGTTTGTCCCGACCGGGAATCGAACCCGAGACTCCGGCGTCGAAAGCGGATGCACTACCGACCACGCCACCGAAACAGTCAAGATAATATTGCCCCGAGTAGAGATTTGTCTATTTGAAAATCGAACGAGAAACTGTTAAGTTACGTTGGGAGCTTATCGTGTATTTACAGACAGACAGAACCCTATGAAATTACTAGTGGCCGCCCATAAAGTCGAAACAATAGACAACGCGAATATTATTTGGGCTTTTTCCCCTTCCTTCAATCAAAAAAGCTCAAGATAAAATAAAACTTAAATCAAGAAAATCTTGTCCAAGTTTCGTAGAGTTCGGATATATAAAATGAGGCTGCTAGCTTGTAACACATCATACAAACGAACACAAATCTGTCCAGCCTCGAAATGCAGATGCTTCGCACGCTCAGTCAATGATGGTAAAGTATAATTTTAACTGTTCCAGTTAACCGACATCTTCAAAGGCAACAACTTCAAAGCCCTCTACATATCTTCAGCGCTGTTCTTCTTCCACCAGTTCACCGGTGTAGACGCTGTTCTGTTTTGGCTCAGCATTATCTTCGAAGCTGCTGGAGCGAGCATCGACTCTTCCATATGTATAATCATCGTTGGAGTCGTGCTGGTAATTATTCCTTAAGTATTCGCCCACGTCTACCTATTATTGCCATTACCCACAGTAAACGTTTGCTGCGAACAAGTTTGCTGTTTTTTTTTTTCAAGGTCATCAAAGAGTAATTTTACTTTTAATGTAAATTAATAACTACATATTATAAAACAATTCTTGAAACATTGAACCGGTCAGCCTGTACTGGCCGGCCGGTGTACCATGGTCGAAACGTTAGTAGTCCCAATTTGAATCAGAGTTATCGTCGTCTATTCTTGCAAGATTAGTTTATACAAATCGGCTTGCTAGGTCTGTGCTTCAAATGACCCTTATATTTTGTATGCTGCAGGTGACGGCATCGTTCATCACTCCGCTGGTGGTGGACAGGCTAGGACGTCGGATTCTATTGCTGATCTCCACTAGTGGCACTGCTATTGCTCAGGTTATCATACAAGTTCCATAATATTATTTTTAGTATTTAAGCAACAGACCCATTCTCTGTGAAATCGACTCAAGGAGGCAATGCCAGGAAATACCGTAACTTTGGCTTAACTCCTGAAGTCGATGCGGCCGGTCAAGCTAATTCCAACTATAGTATAATGTCAGAGTCGATTTTTCTTTAACCTGCAATATAATGTAGAATGCTAAGAACCCAGTGTTGATTTACTAACCACATCTATCACCAATTTAGAGGAGCAAGCCAACGTCGCCTGCAAGTGGTGCACCTATCAATCACCAGTTTAGTAGTGACAAACATAAAACTTTACAGTTAGCGGTTCCCACCAACAACCGCTGAGAACCGCTGGGTAGCTGAGCGCTTGAGCTCGCAGAGCTTGGGCGTATCCCTTCTACCTATCCCTGTGAGGGAACAGGTGCGATGATAATTGGTACAAGTCCATAATAAAACCTTTTTCCATTTTCCAGGGTCTACTCGGCACTTACTTCCTCCTTGCTGAGAATAAGATGCCGATAGCAGCCCACCTCGGCTTCTTACCAGTTCTGGCGCTCGTGCTGTTCATAACAGCCTTTTCTGTGGGCATAGGTCCTCTGCCTTTCGCCATTATGTCTGAACTGCTACCTATTGAAGTTAAGACCATCGTGTCTCCTATTGCGACCACGTTTTGTTGGGTTCTCCTGTTTCTTATTACTAGGTAAGTAGGGAAGAAGTAAGGGATAGGATTTTGATTCTCCCTTTCAGAGGGCGATTGTAGTCTCTCATGAGGCCATTCATTGATCACGTGGAGGTTTTTAGTAACTATTTAACAGCTATTTTCCAATAGTCGGTTCAATTCGGATGAGTGTACAACCTACATTAAATTTGAATAGTCCCGGGTTCGATTCTCGGGCTTGGTGAAACAAATATGTCGTTATGCCACGTCGTTAACTACAGTACCATCTAAGTATATGGAGGGAAAGTGTCATAAATATTGTAGATAGACAATTTTACTGAAAGGAGACTTAATTTTGATTTTAAAAATAATTTGAACGTATTAGATTTTTTAAAAATCACCTGTCTTAACCGGGTATTGAACCAGCCAAATGGTAAAAAAGTAGGTAACCTAGCGTCTTAAATAAAAGGAAGAACATGATACATTATATTGTTTTTAGAGTTCCGTACCCAAAGGGTAAAACGGGAACCCTATTACTGAGACTTCGCTGTCCGTCAGTCTTGGGCTGTATCTCATGAACCTTGATAGTTAGAAAGTAGAAATTTTCGCAGCTGATGATGTATTTCTGTTGCCTCTATAACAACAAATACTAAGAAACAGAATAAAATAAATACTTAAGGGGGGCCTTTTTTTAAAAAACAATTCCGCGACATCGCGGCCGCTCCCATGTCCATTGCTGCGGGCGTCTCCGGTGACCCCAGAAGGTATTTCCAGTGGCGCCCGGAGGACTTTGGCCAGCAGCGTGGCCTCTTCGGGGTTTAGTCGGAATGAAAATCCCACGTCGTTGGGGTTGGGTTTTATCCCGCGTCGGTGAGTGAATCTGGTTGCTTGCTGTGGGGCAAAGGCCCCGTAGCACGCAACCCTTCTAGCCTGCTTCTGTAAGGACGGCGGGTGGCTATCCCCGCTGGGAGGTTACGCTCTTAAGGGGGGCTCTCATACAACAAACGTGATTTGTTTGCCGTTTTAGAACCCTTTGTCCAACTCACACTTGGACCGGTTTTTACTTATTTCTCATACTTAATTATCATAATGTTAACATACTTTAAGACTAGATGGCGATTTTAAAACTAGTTTATTTTCCATTTCTTCTAAATGAAGTTCATCATTCCATCCAGGTTCTTCAGCTCAGTCGCGGACGCAATTGGCATGGGAGCCACATTCCTTATGTTCTCTGCATTATGTGTGTGCGGATTCTTCTTCTGTTTATTCGTGGTTCCGGAGACCAAGGGCAAGAGTTTCCAGGAGATACAGGATATGCTGTCTGGGAAGTATGTAGTTTAATAGATATTTGGAAACCTCCTTATATCTCATCATTTGTTAATAGGTAGATAGGTATGTTGCATTTTTGTGTTTTGTAATTAAATAAACTCAATAATTAGGTAGGCACTCGAATGGTTTCTAAATTCTCTCACTCTTCACTACTGAGTAAAAGTGGGTCCAGGATTTTAATAATCATATCTACCGAATGATACCCGTGGCTCCGCTCGCTAGAATTAGATTTCCCGTTCATGTGCCTCATCTCTCATTCATCAATCACTATCCACCTAGTTTTAAGTCTTTTAAAGTAAAGTAGTGTAAATTAATAATATCTAAAGTGTACATTTTGTTTTCTTATCTCGTAATTTTCTTTTCAGATCATCTAACTCCTCACAGAAGACTTAAAAAGACTTATTCTTAGATCTAACATTAAGTTAAAGGTACTCTCTACAAAATTTATACACTAAACTACCTGACACGGCGAACTTCGTACCGCCACAGGCAGCACTGTAAAACAGCGTGTCTAGTACCAGTTCCTTACGTTAATTTGCTCGAAATACGTTTTCGTATTCCCCAGCGCCCTAGCGGTAGCGTCAGGGAACTGTGTGAAATGTATGGAGGAATACGAAAACGTATTTAGAGTAAGTTGACGTAAGGAACTGGTACTAGACACTCAGTAGTTACTTGAGTGTTTATTATAGACGCCGGCGGGCGCCCTGAGGTTTACGAGGGCGTATTCGGGACGCCCGACAATGGACGAAAGAGCAACCGCGGAATTAAAAAAAGTGTTTTATAGTGTACATTATTTGAATTAAGTCACCTGTGTAAATATATTTATTTTATATTAAATCGTTTTATTTAATGAAATAAAAAATAATGAGCCTTAAAAAAGGTCTAAGGGGCTAAAGTCAACCTCATCTTCAAGAGTGATACACGTGCTTAACACCGGAAGAAACTCTGTCAAATATACTTACTAACCGTGCGGCTAAACGACTCGGCGAGTAGCGAGGGAAATAGCGAGGAGAATAGTGAGGAACATCGTGTGGCCACTCACTTGCCTCGCCGCTCGCCTCGTCATTCGCCTCGCGGCGAGTGAAGTACTACTCGTACTCTACTCTACTCTAGCACGACAGTCGCATACTCATACCACTGTGCCACCGAAGCAGTTATTAATAATTTCGTAATCATTGTTCGTAATCATATTTATTATTGTATGGAAACCCTTAAATACTCTTTTTTATTTTTTTTTGTACACACAGTAAATAAAAATAGTGAATGGATATAAACTTAACATGTGTACAATGGCGCCACTTATATCGAAAGAGATCTCTTCTAGTGGGCCTAAGAGAGGAGATCATGATGCAAACAGGTGCTGATGTGTGTGCAGGTTAATAAACTTACATAAACTATAACTACATAAATACACAAATACATACATAAAAAGTTATATAAACATACATAGACATACAATAAGGTAAAGAAGCGAGATAGTGTTCCTTAACTCTCTTCTTGAAGCCAGACACAGTTCTGCAGTTCCTTATATCGGTTGGAAGAGCGTTCCACAGTCTGACGGCATGAACGGTGAAAGAGGAGAAGAAGTCGGATTTGTGGGAAGGACAATTGAGGCGGTAGGAGAGGTGAGGCCGGCACGATTCATCTGATGCACGCATCAGTGTGAACCGCTCTCGCAGGTAGGAAGGATATGAGGGATTGTGTAGGACATTGAAGAGGAGATAATAACCAATAAACAAGTATTTCTACAAAGGCGGAAAGGGAGCCACTTGAGTTCCTTGCGAAATTGTGAGACATGATCGTACTTACGTAAGTTAAAAATAAATCGGATACCTAAGTTTTACAACCGCTCAAGTTTGTTTAAGAGCTCCTCTGTAGCATCCAGGCAGCAAGCTTCCGCGTAGTCCAAGATCGGCATGATTAGTGTTTGGGCCAGCGAGATTTTAGTATCATGGGGCAAGAAACTCGGGAGACATTTAAGCGTGTGAAAGGTGAAGTGGACCTTCTTGCTGACCTCATTGATATGAGAGACCCAGGACAAGTTGTTGTCGATAATAACTCCCAAGTTCTTAGCGGCATCGGTGTACTTGATAGGGATATCATCCAGCACGATAGCTGGAAAAGATGCCGTATCCAGCCCTGCCAACATCTGCCGACTGCTAATTACCATGGCCTGGGACATAGTGGGATTTATGTGGAGGCCGTATGACCTTGCCCATAGGCTGATGGCACTCAGGTCATGATTCATGGCAGCGATGGCAGTCCGATACTCGTTAAGGGTAAATTGCCAATACATAGGTTTTTTTATTTATAAAGTGAATATTTAACCAATAATATGTCTGGCAGTCCCAGGGTTATTAGGGTCTGGCAATGCGTTACAACCGTGGCAGCGGTCTGGGATTTGGTGACGTGATTTCAAATGTTATTGCGAAGAAAATACCAAAACTGAAGCTTTATAAAATGACATAAGTAAGGTGCTATTTTACCCACCTTTGCTATCTCTACCTCTGATATCTCCGGAAGTAACCACAACCGATACTTCATACTTACTGACCGTTCTCACCTATGTTGGGAACATGCTCTGAGAAATTTCCATCCTTTATAACGTAGGTTCGTGTGGCAGTCATGGGCTCTTGGTAGATAAACATTCTGTAAATATTTTACCAACCAAGAGCCCATGACTGACAGACGAACAAGGCGTCCCTTGCCGTTATACAAAAACTAGTAGGTAGGTAAACAAATTACGTTTGTTGTTACTGTATTGCCCCGTTATATTCTGTTTTTTAGTATTAGTTGTTATTGAGGCAACATAAATACATCATTTGTGAAAATAAATAATAATAAATAAATATTTTTGAACATTCTCACAAAAAGTCATCTAGCCCATATTAACTAATATAAGAATATAAGCTTGTGTTATGGGACCTAGACGACTGATAAACATAGGTACTTGTATATTTCTAAATACATACATATTATACATAGAAAACACCTAAACTCCGAAACAAACATATAATTTATGCTTTCGATTGTCGGCACTTGGAACTTATACGAGTAGTAATACGTAATACTCAAAAATGTATTCCGAAACAAACTTTTGTGGATCGCACAAATAATTTGATTCGACCCGGAATCGAACCTGGGACCTCAGGAACGGCAGTTGTATAGTCATACCACTGCGCGAGGCAGTCAAATTTCCACTTTCTAACTATCACGGTTCATGTGTGTAGCACAAGACAGACGGACGGACGGACAGAGAAGTCTCCCTACCCTATACCGGTAATACTTAGGGACCGTCACGTTTTCTTTGACTACTGAAAACTCTTCACTTACGTAGGTATCAGATAAAATGGAAGTGGTATAAAATCGTGATAGCTGTGATAAGGTATGGAAATGTGTAATCTATACCACCTTGACTATGATTTTGATAAGAGATCGATTAATAATGTAGATATAGATACGAGTATTTCAAACTATTTCATGTTCATAGGTCCGACCTCGTGGAATAATGTTTTGATGGTTCCGTATCTCTAAAAGGAAAGGAACGGAGCCTTTATAGGACCCATGCCAAGACCCTTTATTTTAAGTAAGTAAATACTCTTTATTGTACTCAATAGAGAAACTAATCGTTTGTGACAAGTCTTAAAAATATAATGTACAATAGGCGGCCTCACTGCTAAAGAGCAACCTCTTCCAGGCAACCTTAGGGTGGAATGGAAGTTACAAGAAATGATAGGGTACTGTGACTGTGTACAATGTAATATAATTATATTTAATTTATATTTAAAAATAATAAATTAATAGGATTTAAGAAGAGAGCAAAATGTTCAATACATAGATAAATGAATATTAATCAGGGTACAATATACTAACAATAATAGGATATGCTAACTTTAAATATACACAAAATATTATTATAGAAACAAATAGCACTAATTAGAGGAAGAGAGATAAAAATCTAAATGTTTTCAGGAACGCGTGGAAGTATCAAGCTGAAATTAATATCAAATACAGTTAATTCGCAACAGACATGGCGATCATAAGCATATTAAGTATACACAAGGAGAATGTAAAAGTAAAAACGCCACATCTGCGTGGAATTTGGTCCCCTCTCAGCTTATGCTGACGTGGGCATACCTACATTTGCCTGCACTGGTTTTCAGAGGAGGCCAGCGACACTGAAAATGGCGCAGCATGTATTATCTCACCAGTACAGTTATAATATTGATCATGGCATGTATAAAGTCTATTATAAGAAAATAAATACTAAATAAAATTAATCTATATATAGAAATGGAAAATGAACCCCCCCTTAGCTCTCAAAAACTGCTTATGCTCCAATGATGGTTGACCCCTCTATGGATAGCCCTCTATATGGTGGCAAGCCAAAAAATCGAAAATTTGACCTAGCCCTAATGGGTCAAAGGTTATAGGCCAAAACCTATGAAAAATTGAACATAAGGGATGATTTATACTAGAAACCAGAGACGCCCGGCAATGGACGTTAGAGCGGCCGCGGCCTTGGGCCGAGGAATTAAAAAAAAAAGTTCATACATTTTCTACTTGCAACTGTTAAGTGATTAGTAAAATTAATTGCACGTATTCATATTATTTGCATTGCTTAGTTTAAGACTATTATGGAGTTCATAAGTCTTAAACTAAGCAAGTGCAAATATGAATGTATAGGGCTTTAGAAGCAAAAGTAGATAGGTCTAAGAAAATATGGATGAAATGCGTGAAAAGTATATGACAAGGAGTTGAGGAGATACAAATGTTTCAAAATAAAAAGGCAGTCTTCACAAAAACCGAAAACTATTTAATGAAACATAGAAGACGAAAGGGACGGTACATCTTGACATATTGTTCTTTTCTCGATATCATCAACGCGTAAAGCCAAATCCGTAATTTGCTTTTCTATTGCCTTGACATCCGTTCGGAAACCCATCACGGTCGCGTCTAATTCTGTCAAATAATGTATTTTGCGACATAATTCGTCATATTTTTGTGTAATAAAATCTCGAGCGTTTTGAGCATCTGTAACTTCCTTTTGGATTTTAAATACGATTTCAGATTTCAGCTCGTCAAACTTTGTTTCCAAACCTGGATCAATCTGGGAAATATTTGTAACCGAATTCACCTCAATGACTTTGTTTTTATTTGATTTCCTGTGACACGCCATTAGTGCTTGGGTGTTTTAACACGGAATAATTTTATATTCGAGTAGCCTGCGTGCATTTTCACTGAATTACCTGAGCGTATTGGAGCGTATCGCGATAGTAAAAATATGGATGACAATAATTTGTTTTCTCTTCTATTGACAGTTCTCTCAGTCTTTTATTTATCAGAAACGTGTAAAGAGTTTTATTATGTGTCATTAATACAATCATAAAGGCACGGTCTAACTCTCAGCCGGGCGCCACTGAGAATTCTCTGTGTCTACCGGAGGCGCTCGGCAATGGACGCGCGGACGTAGGTGCGGCAGCAGCCTAGGGCTGCGGAATAATTAATAAAAAAAAACGGTCTAACTCATCCTTCACATGCATATAACACGCATTATGACATCGAACAGGATCTGGCCTACACAATTTGTATGGTAACGAACACACTGGTCATTCACCACGCTGTCTCACGCGTCACCGCGCCGGACTCGCGAGTTCCCATGCTATCCCACGCGTACGACGCTGTCACACACGTTTAAAGTGTCATAGCGCGTAGATAATGTAAACGTCAGACGTCGTAAGGACCAGTTTGTCGCTGTTTCCCACGTCGCGTGGCATACGTCGTTATGTGAAGGTGGAAGGACCAGTGTGTTTCAAGGTTGAACATTGTTCCGGCTAGCTTGCTAATATAGGTACCTATACTCTAAGGTTCCGGTTTGCCACTAAGGGATACCGTTGACCTGTATTACAGTTACATAAAAAAAAAATTAATACCTACATACATAAAATCACGCCACATTCCTCGGTCTCTGCTTACTGGGGTAAGCAGAGACCGCGGAGCTCACCTTGTATTTCTAAGATCCTAGCAAATACTTTTTTCACCTTTTCAACTTTAATTAAAGTCTTCATAATATATGCTCATGAATTATTTTTTTATTTTTTTTATTTATTAGGAACAAAAAAACGGTTACATGTTAAAGTTTAAACTAAATAACATTAAAAATAAGTAAGTAGGTAAACATATAACCCACAACATTGTTCGCAGATTAACTAAATTAATTTATATAACGAAGAAACAGGTCAGAACTTTGTTACATACAAAAACACAAGAGGTAGTTACTAAAATTGAAAATGTTAGGTGCTCAAATCTACTATGAATGAAAAATGAATTACTTTTAAGCTTTTTTTTTTTAATTCCGCGAGACCGCGGCCTTTCCCATGTCCATTGCTGCGAGCGTCTCTGGTGATACTGAAGGCATTTCCAGTGGCACCCGGTGGACTTTGGCCACCGGTGTGGCCTCTTCGGGGGTTTGGTCGGAATGAAAATCCCGCGTCTTTGGGGTTGGGTTTTATCCCGCGTCGGTGAGTGAATCTGGTAGCTGTGGGGAAGAGGCCCCGCAGCACGCAACCCTTCTAGTCTGCTTCTGTAAGGACAGCGGGTGGCTATCCTGCCGTCCTCAGGCCCCGATCATGGAGGTCGATGGTCTTGGGCGTAGATGAGTCTGCGGCGTTCTAACCGCTGGATGCGGAACTCAGCGGGGAGGGTACGCTCCCTCTCCCTCTCGGCCGCCTCCTTCGCGATTACTTTTCACCTGACCTTTATTTCACATATCTGTTATTTGGTCGCAGTAGCTCCATTATCAGTTTTGTCAGTTTTCTGTTATCCATCCTCTCTACACCACGCGAACCATCTAAGCATCTTTTTGCCACATTGGTTGTTGTTTCTCATTTTGTCCATTAGAGTCACACCAGCTAAATAAAATATATAAAGCCTAATATTAGGCGTATTTATAACAGAGACTGAAGCACAGGCATTTTCGACGTAAGTTGCTTATTGCAAAATACTGTTATTGAATACGGAACGGGAAGTTGAATTACCGGGACATTCTGTGTTTTGTCCACCCGGTGACAGCCCTATCAGCATGGCATCGGAAGAGTTTGTCGATAGCCAATGATATTGCGAAGAATGTAGATCACGTGACCCAATTAACACATTTATTGAAATGTCCTGCGATATCATTGGTATCGATAAACTCTTCCGTCTGCTATGGTAAGGGGGATGCACGTAGTCGGGTCTGTCCACTCTAAAAGTGAAAAGCAAGCAAAGATATTTAGTATAAGCACAGAATAGGGAATAGTACTTACATACAGAGCTTGCACTCCGACGTTAATTAAAGCACATTCTTTTGCTTACAGAGAACATCATTCGAACGTTAGAGGGTTGTCAGGAAAGTACCAGCATAATTTGACCAATAATTATGACGTTAATGCCTCAATATCAACTCTATGGTCAATGCCGTATCACAAACAAGAGACAACCCTTACTGACTTACAACTTCAAGTTGTCGCTGACGTCACCTATTTTTTGCGATTGTTAGGCGAGTGACATAGGCCTAGTATAGGTGACATTTTCCTGCGTGCAATGGTGCAAGTGAGCTAACGCCTTTAAACAAAGACTAGCAATACACAAAATAAATGAATCACAAGATTTTCTTACTATTTATTATTCATGTGTCACAGCGCCACAAAGATTGTCAGAAACACTTCATTTTTCAAGTGTACCTACGTCGTTTATCTATCTACCTTGAAAACTGCTACTTGACAATGAAAATTAAGCTAGATAGGGCTAGATGTCGTTGTGTGAGAATGTCCAAAAATATTTATTTTTATTATGGGAATCGCCATTAAGTGTATTGGTTCTACGAAATTGGGTATTAGATAGCCAAGCTAACCTTACCTACACGTGGTACACCTGCCGACATACGATGAACACACGAACTAAGGCGCGAGCGACCGCTACCAATTAGAAAATATGTTTTTACGATTTGTTACGATTTTCCTTATAATTGCGTTTTTCCACTATCGTTAGGATTTCGCCCGCTATGCGTGTCGATATCAATGTCTCATACGATAATTAAATGCGTTTCAAGACGCCTACGCGCCTGGGACGCCTACACGCTGCAGTAACGGGGCAAGTCGCGAACTGATTTGACGTTGACATCGACACACATTGCGGGTCAGATCCGCACCCTGGTGAAAAAACGAATGACCTACTGTAATCCAATTCTAAATTTCAAAGAGTTCCATGGATTATTGGTACGCCACAATAATCTGGTAGTTACTCGTATCATTATCTGGCAATACCTACTACGACTTTGATTTTATTATGACACGATAATCTGAGGATGATGTGATTAAATCTTATCTCTAGTAAGAGCGGTAGATATTAAACCTTTTTTTAATATAGGGCAGGGACTATTCGTTTTGTAAACATGAGTCAACTGTTGGTTCTGACCCCCAAAGATGCGGGATAATACCCGACCCCACCTTGACAGAGGCAGCAATACCTATGTGGCCAAAGTCCGCCAGTGCTCTGGCATTATTCTGTTTTCTTTTAATTAATAGACCGACGCCGACGTCTAGCGTTTAGGGGCGACTTTCACATCATAAAGTACTATTGGTAGCGGGCCTCAAGCTCTCAAGTTGGCAGTAATGTGCCTCTTTACTTATTCTACCTCTTCAGTTAATCTTCCGAGGACGTACCCGGAACTCACTGGACCTGGCAATACCATGGACAAAAATGGACACACAAACAAAATTAAGTCACTAAGTACCTGATGGCCCATTTTTGTTTGTGCTATAACTCGGTCATTACCCTGCATACGGGCGTCCCCCGCATGCGGGGTAGCGAACTCAACTTGGTCGATAGCCTGCACCCCGCATGCAGGCGCTAACGTCTAATGTAAATGAGCCATTAAGGAGTAAGCAGAGGCGTATTATACCCACTTTTAGCCTTAAACTGCTAATACGTAATTTATTACTAGACAGACGGACATGCATCACGCCTCTATCCCCGAAGGGGTAGGCAGAGGTGCATTACATACCAACACTTTGTCAGCAATTTCGTAGGTCCAACGTAATGGCAAGCCTATTGCCATTACCCGGCTCTTTAGAAAAATCATAACAACGGTCCTGCCCATAAATCCTACTTTTTCTCCTACTCTTTTTCTGTTCATGCTGTTAGGCTGTGGAACGCTCTGTCGGCCGATATAAGAAACTGCAAAACTGTACCTATATGTTTTCAAGAAGAGAGTGAAGAAACATTATCTCGCTTCTCTTCCTTAACAATTTGTATGTTTATGTATCTATGATAAATTAATATGTACGTATTTGTGTATTTATGTAGTTAAAGTGTATGTAAGTTTATTAACCTGAACAACATTATTAACCTGCACACACACCAGCACCGGATTGAACTCACGTCTCGTCTCTCAGGCCCATTGGAAGAGATATCTTTAGAGATAAATGGTGTGGTAACAATATCGTATGTACTGTGTGCATACATAACTAAATAAAATAAATAAACCACTCTGTAATTTAAACCAAAAATTAAACATCCTCAACAGATGTTACATACCTCAAAATACAATCTTAGCAGTCCGAGCGATTACACATAGATACCTCCTAAACCACAAAATAGGGAATAGTACTTACATACAGAACTTGCACTCCGACGTTAATTAAAGCACATTCTTTTGTTTACAGATAACATCATTCGAACGTTAGGGTTGTCAGGAAAGTGCCAGCATAATTTGACCAATAATTATGACGTTAATGCCTCAATATCAACTATGGTCAATGCCGTGTCACAAACAAGAGACAACACTTACTGATAAACAACTTTAAGTTGTCGCTGACGTCACGTATTTTTTGCGGTTGTTAGGCAAGTGATATAGGCCTGCCTAAACCCTATAACTCTTTGATTAGGTAATTTTATTACCCGGAACCCTATCAACTAGTAGTTCGAAACACTCAAGTGTAATCGTAATCATAGACAAAACACTTATGTTTTAGTTCATTAAAGAGCTTCTTGCTTCTTTAGTTTGTGTCCCAACCTTCGTCAGAACACTCCTGCGTATAGGTAAGCTTTTATTGATTTAATTTTAACTAATAATATGATTAACGCGCCTTTTTTACCGATGGAATAAACAAAGATTATATTCTACCTCGGGCAATGGACGTAAGGTGAACGCGGACCTAAAAAAAGAAAAAAGAAGGCTTACATACTTTTTGCCAGTAACTATGTGGATAGAACGTAAGACGGACCAAGCGTTGTCGCTATCGGAAATAATTTAGCTGGTAGGTGGGGGAGACATCTATTCAGCCATAATAACCTAGTTAAATCTAGTACTCAGTTTATCCCGGTAAACCTGTATATCCTACTAATATTATAAACGCGAAAGTTTGTGAGTATGTAAGTATGTATGGATGGATGTTTGTGACTCTTTCACGTAAAAACTACTGAATGGATTTTCATGAAACTTTACAATAATATAGCTTATACATCAGAATAACACATAGGCTACAATTTATAAAGATATTGTGTGAATTGTTCAAAATATAACGCGGCGCGACGGGAACGGGAAAAAATCCAAATTACCACGTGGACGAAGTCGCGGGTGACCACTAGTTAATACTAAGGCTCTGCTGTCCGTCCGTACGTCTGTAACCAGGCTGTATTTCATGGACCGTAATAGTTAGATAGTTAAAATCTTCACAGATGATGTATTTATCTTACTGATATCGCGCTATAACAACAAATACTAAAAGAAAAATAAAATAAATACACAATAAACGTGATTTACGATGACGATACCAGCAAGAAACTCAGGTAGATTATCTATTTTCTTTTTTAATAAAGTTTAGTTTACATTGTGTTACAATTTATGTTGTGCGAGTGGCTAACAACAGAAGATATTCGTCTACATTATAATAGCCTTTCTTCATCAAACATTTTTTCATTTCTATTTTAAACTTATTAAGAGGCATGTCAACCAAATCCTGCGGAATTTTACTAAATTTTTAGTATTCTTGTATCTGTGCTACCGCGTAAAAATCAAGGGTCAGAATCGGTGTGCAAACTAAATTCACATCCAATAGCAAATCAATTAGATACATATTATGCTTGTGTGGATTTTAACAACGTATACGTAGTTAATTAGCGAATATCTGTGAAGTATTTGCGAATGAAATCATAGCTGGATAGATATACCGACTTATTCTTTTTATGTGCACAATATGGGCACTTTTTTCACTAGCCGGATCTCGCCCGCGGTGCGTGCGATGTCAACGTCAAATCAGTTCGCGACGTTACTATAGCAAACGGCTGCGGGCTGCCCGCACGACATTAAATGCATTTCATTTTAGTATGTAATTTGACGTGGACATCGATACGTAATGCGGACGAAGTCCACACACTGGTGGAAAAACGCTTGACAGGAAAAGCGCTCTATGAATCGCAAAAAATATCCCTGTTGATTATTTGTTTGAGCGAAAGTTAGCATACTTTATTGCTTATGAAATAATAGGTCTTGACGCAGAACGTCACTTTCGCAAAATGTCATCGTGAAAAATTTTGTCACTTATGCACCTCTGCCTACCCCGAAATGAAATGATTTATTTATTTGTATAGGTCACTAAATGGCTCTTACAAACGTCAGTAAGTACTTAAAATAAAAAATGTCATTGCTTCTATATTTACATGTACTGCCAGATTCGCAAAGCAATAAGTAGAACCGAGAGAAAGAACCTGGCAATAAAACTCTCGGTCACTCTTTTCAAGTAATTGACTCATTTACATATTTTCTTAAGACTAAATGTGGACGAATGTACATTGGTCTCGTGTCAAAATCAAAAAGAGTGTATAATACAACAAAAAAATTATTATAGTCGCCTAAGTACAAAATACGCTACAATTACGGCATTTTAGGAGGCGCCTGCACCATGCTCAAGCCAGACACTTTTATCATTAAGGTAATCAACTGTCTTATAAGATGCTTTTTGACATAAAGTGGTCTTTATAAAGTTTTTAAATTTGTTGTCGGGCATACAAAGGACCGATTCAGGCAATTTATTATAAAAGCGTATACCTTCCCCCTTGAAAGAATGACTAACCTTGCTAAGCCGATAACACGGAGGGAGTAGTTTATTTTTATTACGTAGATTTCTGTCTGTAACGTCACTTACTTTAGTATAGCTAGATATATTTTTCCTGACATACAGTATGTTATCAAATATATATTGGGAAGCTACAGTTAAAATATTAATATCTTTAAATCGCTCCCTAAGAGAATCTCTTTTACCTAAACAATAAATGGCACGGACTGCCCTCTTTTGTAATATCAAAATTGTTTCTATATCGCTTGAATGACATTTTTGTGAAAGTGACATTTTTGAGAAAGTGACATTTTTGAGAAAGTTACATTTTTGAAGAAGTGACATTTTAAGAAAGTGACATTTTTGCGAAAGTTACATTCTAAGATAGTGACATTTTTGATAAAGGGGCATTCTAAGGAAGTGACATTTTTGCGAAAGTGACATTGTGCTAAAGTGACCTAATTTTTCACAATGGCATTTTGCGAAAGTGACTTTCTGCGTCAAGACCAAATAAGGTCTTTAGAGCCCTCTAGCTGTGTAACAATTCTCAATTGTTGGTACATGGCGCTCTCAAGTGACGCCGTAAGTTGCCCACTCCCACAATGGTGAGCATCATTAGAGGTTCTTGGCTAGTTCAGTCTTGGTCAATTGTTAGAACGTTCCTGAAAAGGGATCAGTCGGTGAGTCAAGCCCAGCCAAAGATTATAGTTTTTGCGATTTTTATTGTAAGTAATGACAAATTATATAGTAACACAGAAACCTGGACTGTATCTCCCAATGGGGTGCCGAGAACCTAGTCGAGTTCAATGCCGCCGTATTCAATGTACTCGTATTATGAGAGTCGTCCACAATCGCCAGACTTCGCCATCAGGCTGACGGGGTCAATTTGGCGAACCTGATATAAAAAAATGAACACAAAAACGATCATGTAATGTACACAAAACACTTTTTTTGTACACGAAATCATAATCCGTTGCGTAATTTTAAAGATCTAAGCATACATCCGGAACGGACGACTTTGTTTTATTTGAGAAAAACATCTTATTATTTATTTACTTATTATAAAAAAAATCACAACCAGCCAGGTGTTATTTTACATACAATGCATGTTATTACTTTTTAATTATCGTACTTAGTAAGTCAATGACCATTATAACCTTAGTCGGCTAGGATAAAAAATACACACCGAGTATCTTTATATTAAACTAGCAAACAAATTATATACTAAAATCTTTCTGGAGAACCACTCTATTCATTAGTGAAAACTGCATCACAATCCGTTGCGTAGTTTTCAAGATCTAAGCATGCATTGGCAACGGAAGCGACAGATTTTAATGCAGTTTATAGCTATAGATAGAGTTATTCAAGTGGAAGGATTATATTTATACTAGTGCCTCGCACCGTCTTCGGTCGGGTGCAATGTCTGGTCGATACTAACGTGAGTCTGTCATTGTAGAGTGGAGGTGAGAAATCTTTACCTCTGGTTTAAAAAACAAACATTGACAGAAACATCGACTTCAAAGTACTGAAATGGGACCAAATTAAAACACTTAGGGGGTAGCATCCCATTAAAAATATCCATTATGAAGTTGATATAAAACGGTTCAACGTATAAAAAGCTTCAAATTAAATATTCTAGGGATTTTAATCTGTTACAATATTGTAATACATACAAATAGCCAGTAAATAGCAAGAAACCCATAGAAAACGAGATATATGCCGAAAACGATTGTTTGTGACCTTTTGACCTCAACTTTTAATAGACGCGGACATCCTACCATATTTAGGTTTTGACATAACTTTTAGGATGTCTAAATATAAGTTTATACAAGTTTCCAGCCAGGTTGGAAAATGTCCGACGTGCACCTTAATTTTACTGGCGTAATTATAAGACAAAAATCTGACAAACTTTCAGACTGCCTCAATGACCTTCTCTGATATGTCTACAGCTGTCGTTCTAATAGTTTTGCATAGGTACTTAACCTCCTGTAGGACCTGCTCTAAGGCTAATCAATAAGCACTAGTTATCCCGACGAACTTTGTATCGCCTCAAATAAAAAAAAGAATATTTTAATATTTCATGCAAATGTATGTAAATTAAAAAACGCGACGGACGGACAGACAGACAGACAAATTATCGTATTAAATATATAGATTATGTAGTTTTAGCGCTTTGAGTTGTAAACAAATTAAAAACCGGCAGTCAAAGTATGAAAATATTTTTAGGAATTTACACATTTGATGGTTATCAGACAACCACCTTTCCCAACCATAGGTTAGAATATTAACTGTACGATTCATAAATTAAACAATATAAAAATATTACACACAGGTAAGTAAATTATCAGTCAGATAAATCAAAATTTCGGCCGTTCAATAAAACTACTATCATTTATAATAATTTAGTCGCTGGCACTGATACGATTGCCATCTTAAGGGACGTTTAAAAAAATACATCATAAAACACGAGATTTCTGCATAAAAGAACACGTGAGTATTTTTTTTTTATTAAGTAAATTTTTTGGTTAGGTTATGATTTTGGCGGGAAGCATTGTTTTTTATTTAATGCATTATATACATAATACACAAAACGTAATACCTACCAATTATTTATTTACACAAATTGTAGTACCTATATAGGTATGTACCTACTGTAGACACTAAATACTTTATAGTGGGTACGTAATAGTAAATTAAACAATATTACCAAAATTTAATGTGGACGAGACTATATACAGTGAGTTAGTTTTTTAGAATGAGATTCGTCAAGGATGTTGGTCACTCAATCGTGCGTTTAACAGATTTCAATGAAAATTGGCAAATAAGATTTCAATAAGTAAATGGAGCATAAAGTCTGATTTAACCGATTTAAATCATAATAATATGATGGTTTTATTCCGGGAATTTACAGGGCGATGTAGTTTAGCAACAAAGTCCTTTAATAAAAAGATTCCAGATAATCTTTCCCTGGAATCATGAACGATTAAATTATTTAGAAAAATCTAATTCTAAACGCATTTAATTTTTTTTTTATGATTAAATTTTATCTATGCTTGTGGTCTACAATCAAAACGGCTTATATGTTTTGAACCAAAGCCATAAAACTCAAAAAAAAATTAACCATTAAAACATTTGAGTTTACGCGTTTGATAAAAAATCTTTTTGGTATTGTTTGGGTCAGGTACCTATTTGCCTCAAATATCTAATTGAGTATTTTATTTACTTCCGTGTTTGAAATTATAGATTTTGAAAGGAACTGCTACCGTCCAGCCAGGTCTGCGTTTCTGTGTTAGGATTTGTAAGGAGTTATCTGGCAAAATTTCAGATTAATTATATTTCTGTACTTATTTCAAAGCAATGAGTTGACTGCTTCGGTGGCGTGGTCGGTTGTGCATCGGCTTTCGACTCCGGAGTCTCGGGTTCGATTCCCGGGTCGAATCAAATATTTGTGTGATCCACAAATGTTTATTTCGGAGTTTGGGTGTTTTCTATGTATATTATGTACGTATTTAGAAATATATAAGTATGTCTATAAGTTGTCTAGATCTCATAGCACAAGCTTATAGCTTAGTTTGGGCTAAGTGACGTTGTGTGAGAATGTCCAACAATATTTATTTATTTTATTTATAGTTTGCTTAAACTATGCTTAAAATGTTAAGATATATACTATAAATTACAAAAACTGAAATGTCATCAGCAGGACTCGAACCCACGGCCTTTTTAACGTTTATTTCAAAGTGCCTCAACAACATTTTTTTTTAATTCATTCGGCCATTTTTGACATTCCCCATTATAAATGTGCCCGGTCACTTCAATAGGCTTGCCTCCTATTTTGTGGGACTAAAAATATTGGCAAATTGTGGGTGTGTAATGCACCTCTGCCTACCCCTACGGGAATAAAGGCATGATATACGTGTGTATGTGTGTCTAAAACACCTTGCCCGTTTTCAAAATATTTTCGGTAAAACCTGGCAAGGCTAAAGACCTGGTATATTTTTTCCCTACTTTTTCGAGGTATTTATTACATTACATCCTATAGCCATGGGGGCCGGACTGTCAAGTGGGTAGTCAGGCCAGTCGGATTTTGTTAAGGGTTCCAAATACCCATAACGCGACTGCCTCGTATGACAATATAATAAATAACATACTCAGGTAGCTACCTAAACGCTTTTCGCGAACCTAAGCGATTCCCGGTCGGGACAAACTTTGTGTAATGACAGATACGTTTGTACCGAAGTCTGGCTGTTTCCTATGTATAATATGTATGTATTTACAACAAAAATGTATTTAAGTATTTATATCTGTTTATCTAGTACTCATATCACAAGCTCAGCTTAGTTTGAGACTAGATGGCGTTGTGTGTCCTAATATATTTTTTTACCTATATACCTACTTATATTAAACTAGCTGATCGCCGCAGTGATTTAGTTTACTCGTTCCCGGTTCCCGTTAGAACACATTACCGGAATAAAAAGAAGCCTATGTTACTCAGGGTGAATGTAGCTTTCCAATGGTGAAAGAATTTTTGAAATCGGCACAGGAGTTTTTGAGTTTATTCATTACAAACATACACACAAAAATACAAATCTTTCCTCTTTATAATAGTAGTGTAGATAGGTTCAATCTAGACATCCTTGGCATAGACGTTCGTCGAGAGCTCAATAACACAAAATACATTGAGAGATGTATTGGGCTAGCTTCGCGGAAACTAGGAATACTGAACAAGGTAAAGCTATTCTTTACACCGCACCAGAGGTGTCTGCTGTACAAAACGCAGATTATACCCTGCGTTGAATACTGCTCTCACCTCTGGGACGGCTCCGCGAAGTATTTGCTGGACGCACTCGACGCTATGCAGCGACGCGCTGTTCGCATTATAGACTGTCCGGAGGTAACGGGAAGCTTTGAGCCGCTAGCCCAGCGCCGAACAATTGCTTCCTTGGCCGCGTTCTACCGTATTTACCACGGTGAGTGTTCTGAAGAGCTCTTCAACCTGATCCCACCCTCTCCCTTCCAATCCCGAACAACGCGTGCCGGGCAGAGATGTCACCCTCATACCGTGGAAACCGTCTTCGCGAGAACCGAGCGTTTTAAACGATCGTTTCTATGCCGAACGATGGTGGCTTGGAACGCCCTGCCTGCGCACGTGTTTCCTCCAACATATAACCCTGGGCTCTTTAAGCGAAGCGTGAAGAGGCACATTACAGGGTCGTCAAGTTGAGGGCCACTCTCTATAGTATTCCTGTGTACTGTGAGAGTCGCCCTCAATTGCCAGACGTCGCCTCAGCTTACCATCAGCCGAGTGGCGTCAATTTGTCGACATAAATATAAAAAAAAAAAAAAAAAAAGGTTCCTCCTAATCACGATAACCTAGTACTCGTATAAAACAAATTCACTTCGTCCGTTTGCTTAGATCTTTAAAACTACGCAACGGATTTTGATGTGGTTTTCACCAATGAATAGAGTGGTTATCGACAAAGGTTTTTGTTTAGATATATAATTTGTCAAGCAAACGAAGCCGCGAGTGTCCGCTAGTAATGAATAATATCGCAATAAAAGGATCAGTAAGCGAAGTATCGGATTTATAAATAGCGATTGAAATGTATTATAAAGATAAGTAGATACATTTGAAAAAAGATATGAATCTGATCAGTGTTGCCATCTCTTATTATATCGTAATACCCAGATATTGGTACTTTAATTGATTAGGTATGTATGAAGGACATGCGTATTGTTTTAACATAAAAACACACGTCAAAAATTGACACAACTACATACATACATACATATTGTCACGCCTCTTTCCCATGGGGGTAGACAAAGACTATGGAATTCCACTTGTTACGATCCTGGCATACTTCATTCGCTTCTTCCACTTTCATAACTATCTTCATGCACGCTCTCCGGTTAGTAGGTACTCTTGACCTGGCCTTTTGTCAAAACATCTTCGATTTGGTCAAAGTAGGTCAACCCTTAGGTACCTGCCTGTCCATTCAAGCCTTCCTTATGATCTGTTTCGTTAATCTTCTTTCATCCATCCTTTCTACGTGCCCGCACCATCTCTGCATCCCTTTTTCTCAAACTTCTCATTTCCACTGCATTTATTTTACTTTCATGCTTCTTCTGCCAAACCCAACATTCACTTCCATACATAAGAGTAGACGTGTATAAGTTTAGACACAACAACAAATTACCGAAATGGGATCAAATAATTGTCGGAATGGGACCAAATTGAAATATAAAGCTACATTTTTAACGAGTATCATCCTACTAATATTATAAACGCGAAAGTTTGTGAGTATGTATGTATGGATGGATGGATGTTTGTTACTCTTTTACGTAAAAACTACTGAATGGATTTTAATGAAACTTTACAATAATATAGCTTATACATCAGAATAACACATAGGCTACAATTTATAAAGATATTGTGTGCATTGTTCAAAATATGACGATAAGTGTCAAGTAAGTAGGAAGCGACAGTGACAAACCGAGTGCGCTATACTACCAGAACGGGAAAAAATCCAAATTACCACGCGGACGAAGTCGCGGGCGACCACTAGTAAGCTATTTAACATCACGACAGAGTTAATAGGAGCATACCAGCATTGCTTGTAGACTATAGCTTGTTGTTGTTGTAATATTTTAACTGGATAACTCTGTTAGCTAGGTACCTGATTTGAGATTTCTTTTTTAGATATTGGGGTAGGACTCGGTAAAATAAAGCTACTTACGAAAAATGAGCTTGCTATTAATCAATATTTTTCAATGTTCTACGGCCCACGTACTACTACCATCTGACCTCCACAGCCCATTGGTAACCAGTAAAACTTTTCTTCTGGAATTCTATAATCTATGACCAGATATTGATATTATGTCCAAAGATTATTATGAACTATAGTTGACATTTCCCTGATTATGTCACAATAATAATATATCAGAGCTGTCTGAAGTTTAATGTTTGTTATGAAAGTTTATTTGCTTTTTTGTTCAAAACAAAAACATGATCACAATTCCTATTTCATAGTTTCAATTTTAATTTCGGCAAATTATTTATTTTACAAGAAAACTTTACATAATTGAATCTACATTTTACAATTTTTAATAGTGACTATTGCAAAGATCTTCGATTTTTCTAGATCTTCTATAAAGAGATAAGTGTTTTGCTGGTTGAATGAAGAATAATTTGTGTCAGCGCGTGTGCTTAATAATTTTGTGGACTTTATTTTAAAACGACAATCAATTTCGAAGTAATTTTATTTGACTAACACTCCACTCGGAATAATGTGGATCTTTAAGATATAATAAGTAATTAACAGACGCACTTGAAACTACGGTCTTCTAATTCGGAAGCATCCGTATAAATGTTAAACGAACCTATCGAAATTGTTGGATATTCTTGAAGACTGCTTGAAACTTTTGTAACTACTCCAGGCCACTCAAATCTAGAGCCACTTTAAAATAATATCCTTCGTTCATCTTTATATTGGTTATTTAGGAAGTTGCTGCAAGAGCAAAGAAAACTCATTGAATTGATTTATTTTCAATATGAAAGAATATGAGAGAACTGTCATGCATGTATGTATCTATCTGTAATTCTTACTTATTCCCGCGGGTATATACTTAATTGGGGCCTTTAATTGATACCCACCGTTCTTAGAGACGCAGACCAGAAGGGTTGCTGATGCACGCACGTCCTCACTGACCGATCGCCATCATCTGATGTCCTGGGGTTACCCTTGAAGTGTAAACCCAGGATGCCCGGGCAATGGACGTAAATGTGGTCAATAAGGAACGTAATCACGGTCCTGTCACTTTCCGGGGTCTCAAATCATTCGCAATATGCACACGGTACACCTTATAGCAGACGATTGAGGTTCTCTCTAAACACTCAGGGTTTGAAAACGGCTAAAATAGGTACGTTCCCACCACGACTAAGTTGGTCCACTTTATAACGTGAGACTAATACGACTATCAAAATGCGGGCCTAAAACCTACTGCTGGGGATTGATTGTTTTGTTTTTCGGAATATTATGCAAAGTTGTGATAATAAATACTTGAAATAAATCTCCTTGGAGGCACAGATAACGAAATAATCTCAATAACTATCGTCCTCTTGAATGTATGTAGATAATAATAAACTTTATAAGTGCTACCTGAGACTCTGATATAAAATAGTTATTTATCAATCATTTCCATAGATATACTGAAAGTACCTACTGGAATCTTTGACTTAAAAAGGTACCTTACTACCTGCTGCAAGTTTGAGTAGGTAGGTACTTGACTAGAAGAGAACCTGGTGGTGCAGGTTTCTTGTTCCCATTTCCAATAGGAATAAATACCCGGGATGAAAATTTGCCCAATATCTGCCCAGGGTATCAAACTATCTCAGAGTGAAATTTAGTAACAAATGGTTCAGCCATTGTGACGTAAACCCCGAACAATTTAAACAAAGTGATACAAAGAATCATTACAAAATACCGACAATTTTCATTTACAACTAGCTGTCCCGGCGAACTTCGTACCGCCACATACTAACCTTTTAAACCTTCCCTGAGTTAGTACGAATATTTTAAGACCAAAATTAGCCAAATCGGTCCAGTCATTCCCGAGTTTTAGCGAGAAAAACGAATGGCGATTATTTTTTAGGGTCCCGTAGTATAAGCCTCGGAACCCTTATAGTTTCGTCATGTCCGTCCTAACGTCTATCCCATAGAGATATTATAAGAGTAGAGATGGTGTAATACAATTTTCCTATTAGACAAAGTGTGACTCTTCGCGGGTGTGAAGGAGTGGTGAGGAGGGGTATAAGGAACCTTAGTCCCGCCTACTTCTTTATTTTCCATCTCGCGGTCAATAGCAAAACTACTTACTTCATTAAATGTCAGTTTACTACGTAGTTTTAACTATCTCACACTCGTAACAGGGTCGTACTCAGATTTTTGGTACAAAGGAGTTTTATATTTTTTGAATTGCAAATATACCTATCTCAAACTGAACTGTCGAAATTTGCCGTAGGGGTTATATCCAGGTCTAATGTATAACGGGGCCCTATACGGGGCTCCCGTATGGGCGGGTAGATTGACGGCCAACAACGTGTCTATTTTAAATAGACCGTTGATAACCTTGGCTTCATTAAGTATCTGTTTCGCATCCATCTTGAGGTAACACCCTAGTGTCAACACTGCGAGGCCTCCGACGAAGACACTGCACTCCACACGTTGGTGGAGTTCTGACCGTGGGCGAGTTAGCACCGGGACCTCATAGTGGGTCTGGGCGTGGATACCCTCTCGCTAGAGTCCATGCCTCAAGCCATGGTCTACAGCAGGAGTATGTGGAACGCGGCCGTGTCCTTCTGCGAGCAGGTCATGCTCGCGAAGGAGGCGGCTGAGAGAGTGAGGAAACGTACCCTCCCCACTGAGTTCCGTAGTCAACGGCCAGGGCGCCGCAGACTTATTTACGCCTAGGACCAACGATATCTCCATGATCGGGGCCTGAGGACGGCGGGATAGCCACCCACCGTCATAACACTTTTCCCTTAAGCGCTCGGCAATGGACGTATGAGAGGCTGCGGCTTTTGGTCGCGGAACTAAAAATGGATGGTCTCAAAATATACTAGTTTCTCGTTTTTGTACATATTTCGTTGCTGCTCCGCTCCTATCATTTTTAGCGTGATGTTATATAGTCTATAACTTTGCTGACGTGGAGGTACCTTATTACAAGTATGTGCCTGACCCAGTTCGTGAATAAAATTTAATATTTAGCTATAATTTGAATAATAATATTGAATTGTACAGCCCATTATGAAACAGTCGTAGGAAACTTGTTTTGTAAAATTATCCGTTTCTAATTGCGGCCCTGTATTTTTAAAGTTTTATGTTTATTGTTGCCAGTTGTCAATAGATGGCGACTTAGACGCGGACGGCTCTATAAAAACTACAGAGAAATATTTTTGCAATTAAAAATCACTTACGAGTTAACGTTGAACGAATTCTTGTATGTTTAATTAGTATAAAATGTTAATAGTAAAATATAAGTAGCTATTTAAATTACGTGTTCGTGAAACAAAACGCCGCCATCTATCTTCGAGTAGTAATATATTTGAAGATGTCAAAAAGGTCAATAGTGAGATTTTCTACAACAATTCTAAAAAAAATACCTACAATTAAAATTACTTACGCATGAAATGTGATGCTATTCTTAGCATCAGAACGTCTATCTAAATATTTTTTACATGATAGAACACAACACTTCATTTTTATCTTCTTTTATCCTTTTATTTCCACATAAATTACTGAACTGTCACAGAATATACATGTACGAAAGCTGATAGTACACTGATAAGCCACGCCCACTTTTTGAAATCACGCGCAAATTTTATGACGTCAGTGCTCACTTAAAGATTGCACTGTGCACAGTTGCTTATGGCATGTCCTCTCTTATAATACGTCCATGGTCTATCCCATCGTATGGGATATCATTAGATATGTCTTTTAAAAACATTAAGATATAGATTACGTTGCTAAAATGATGTTTGATCTTTATGCGAGATATTTAGCTTTCAAGAGCATGTTTTTGCGAAATCCTTAAAATTTAAAATTTAAACCTGAAAAAATTCATGATGGTAGTCCATGTACTGAACTTTGCAGAAAAACTATAGCGGATTAGATAGCTTTGTTAGTTTAGGAGTTATAGAAGCTATTAGGGATGTTTATTATATTTCATTTTGACTGACTCTGTGGCGTGGTCGGTACGGCATCCGCTTTCGACGCCGAAGTCTCGGGTTCGATTCCCGGTCGGGACTAACTTTGTGTGATGACACATACGTTTGTACCGAAGTCTGGGTGTTTCCTATGTATAATATGTATGTATTTACAAAAAAAAATGTATATATAAGTATTTATATCAGTTTATCTAGTACTCATATCACAAGCTCTGCTTAGTTTGAGACTAGATGGCGTTGTGTGAATTGTCCTAACATATTTATTTATTTATTTTATTTACCCACGATTTAGCCTCAATTTCCAAGGAGTTACTTAACTCCTGACTTAACTATTGAAAGCGCCTGTCAAATTTACATGCGCAATATATATTACTGATATTTAGCTAGCATGTAATTTGTAGGCGAAGATATTATTTTTCTTAAATCTTGACATCAGACACAAAAGAACGGTCAAGTGCGAGTCGTAATAAAAAATATCAACTATCTAACTATCACGGTTCATGAGATACAGTCTGGTGACAGACGGACGGACGGAAAGCGGAATTTTAGTAATAGGATACCGTTTTAACCGTTTCTGGGCGCTTTGTATTAATTTTTTATTGAGCGGAGTTTACGAAGCTCTTTCTTAGACGACTCGTGTATTTCGTTCGTGATCGAAATCCTCCTAAACGTCTGGACCGATCTTTTTGAAATTTGGCACGGTCATAGTGAACATCACCGTGAGTGCATATATCTGAATTCATAAAGATCGGTCCAGTCGTTTAGGAGTTCGACCCGGATTGACAAACTCAGCTCAATTATTGCAACAGCAGAATGCATTTCATACCTAGTTATTATACGTATAATGCCGGTAAAGGCAATAGGCTTGCTATCTAGGAGGGGGGCCAACAAATTATTGCCAACTTGTGGGTGTGTAACCACCTCTGCCTGCCCCTTAGGGATATAGGCGTGATTGTATGGCATTTATCATACATTTACAGGAAAAAAATCTCGAAGATAAAACTCAAGGTAAGGATACGTACTTACGTGATCGCAATGCAAGCTACTGTTTCCTTATACTATTTATGGTAACTGGTTGTTTCTCATATAGCCTTGGCAGGAAGACTTAGTTCGGCTGCCTAAGTATGCGGTTAGAAAGATAAGGTCACTGACTGACGAAAAAACGGCACGATTAGTTTATTTTGGCTACTTTCATAGCATTATGTCATATGGTCTGCTGCTTTGGGGCTTAGCTGCCGATATTGAGACAATATTCATATTACAGAAACGAGCTATACGAGCAATCTATAGACTCAGACCCCGTGACTCGCTGAAAGAACTATTTAAAAGAAATTAATATTTTAACAGTTGCTTTTCAATATGTTTACGACAACATCTTATACTCGTATGTACGGAAGAACATAGAACTCTTCAAAAAAAGATCCGACAACCATAATTATAATACAACAAATAAAAATAAACTGGCAATGAGAAAAATTTGACTTCATAAAGTTGGTAATTCGTTTGTAGGCAAATGTATCAAAATATTTAATAAAATTCCTCAGGATTTGGTTGACATGCCTCTTGACTACCTTGGTGGCTCAGTGGTTTGAGTATGCGACTGCCGCCCCTGAGGTCCCAGGTTCGATTCCGGGTCGATTCGAATTAGTTTGTGTGATCCACAAATGTTTATTTCGGAGTTTGGGTATTTTCTATGTATAATATGTATGTATTTAGAAATATATAAGTATGTTTATCAGTTGTCTATAGATCCCATAACACAAGCTTATATTAGCTTAATTTGGGCTAGATGACGTTGTGTGAGAATGTCCAAAAATATTTATTATTATTATTATTTATTTATTTATTAATGAGTTTATAATAGTAGTGACAAAACGTTTGATGAAGAAAGGCTATTATAATGTAGACGAATATCTTAATGATAAAAATGCATGGTCACCCTAATCACAAGATGCGATACAAATACCAAAACAAAATAACTTTTACTATCAACTTATAACGTCATTAGAAAATTGATAGAAAAAGTTTTAAAGGTAAAGTTTATTTTGGTATTTTTATCGCATTTAAATAAAAGCTTGTCTTTAAAAAGAATAACATTTAATTTATTTTTTGCTATTTTCGAGTTGGCTCTTATCTCTAGCCCTTTCATTTGATATCCATATTGTAGAAGTGCATTAAATATAAATAGTCCGCCATCTTGTATGAGCCGCCATGTTGGATTTAGAATGACGTCATCGAAACCGAATGTGTATACAAAATTTCTATACCAAGTGCGTGTCAGACAACGCATAGAATAGGGTTCCGTTGGTCACGATTAAAATACCTCTGTAACTCCTGAACTATAACATATTATGTAAGCTGTTATATCTAGTTGTACTTCATTTGTGTATCTTATGGACTACCACCATGAATTTTTCACATTTTTTGAGCCAGCCGCGATGGGATTTTAACAAAAAATGCAAGCTAAAGTTAGTTAAATAAACGGATATCTTAATCTGAAGTTGCGGTCTTTAGGTATAAAATATACCCATCTAAGTAAGGCCACTGAAACGAGATAAATTTTGTTAACAAACGGACCGTTACTGAGTTACATTTCGATTGCGAGCTATTATAAACTGTCTTCATCAGTCGTACCCAGTACGTAAGTTGGTCGAAGAGAGCTGTCGTTGCGTGTTTCATAGTAAAGGTAACATTTGAGTTACATTTAGTACCATATTAGTACTATTCTATCATCATTGACAACTGTCAATGATGATAGAATAGATAGTTCTGTCATAAATACGTCTGATTCGGTCTCTTCCAACAAATCATCCATTTCTAATACAAACGATAGCGATAAGAAGGGGCATTAAACGAAAAACAATAAAAATTAATAATGAAAAACTCCAAAGCTTTGTTTCCTTTTGTTTCTCATCTCGGTGGCCTTACTTTAAGATATATTGTATAATCAGAATGTTTACAATACGCAACAAAACCACATATGTGTTTTTAACTGTATTTAACATCGATATCTTAAATACCGAATGTGATAATATTGGTAGGTATCTGTGAATACTAATAAATAAGATTATTTATGATAAGCAATTAAGATCAAGTTCTATAAGAACGTTTTATTGTTGAGAAAAAAAATTAGCAAAATATCTTCAACTTCAAATTGTCAACAGGAAAATACTGAACGATTTTTTTCTAATATCTATATAGTCTATAGTAGTATTCTAATATCTAGTTATCTATAGGTACAAATGCATTAGGGCCGGTGGGGGATTTTATATTTTGTTATTTAACTGATATTATAAAAAAATATTATCACTTAATTGGTACAATTCCACGTTTTGATATTATAATTGAGCCGAACAATTGTTTTGATAAGTTATCGCTGGCGTAATTATGTTGATAGATAATGTATCTCCATAATTATACATATTATGATAAATAAATATGTTTATTAACGCCCATATTGATGTATCGTATGTATCAATTATGTAACTATACCTACATACAATAATATGTGAGTACTTTACTTATGCTTATTATTCGATACGCATATAGGTAGGTAGGTATCTACCACGCGTAAACGTGTAACAAAATATTTGGGTGGAAACTACCACACAGCTATAATTCGATTCACATAAGAAGAGCGCTGGGTGAGAGTGGGAGGGGGGTGATTGTGCATCGGTACTCTCGCTCTTACTCGCTGTTACCACCATATACATCGATAAATCACCTACTGCGCAGCTTGAAGGTTTGCGTTCTTCTTATAAGAATCGGAGTATACCTTACACTGCCTTCCCTGACTGGTGCCAGGCGGAGCGTGAGACTGTGCATACTCACGCTCACACAGGACTTGCCTCTTTAATGCCATCACCTTCCAAAGGTGACGACGGGGCACAACATTGGTCGCTGTCGGCCATCGTCCAATCCATGGTCCAGACATGGTACTTGGCAAAACAGCTGTGACCCGTAAGAAGTTGACTGAGATGATACGACAACGCCCCACACGCGCTCCAACCATTAGCGGAGCACGTGAGGCTGCAGTTCAGGCAGAAAATTAACATACCTAATCCTACTTATCCTCCTATCGACCTATGTGGAACTTCCACTTGTTCTTTCCATTCCAGCTAGTAACGCAGTCAGGTTTTTTTAAATGTGCGTTCACCAGGAAAAGTAAACACGTAATGTATGTATCTCTGTCAATACACGACATTTGTATGCGTAAAGGTCACTAGTGCTCACACTGTCCTACATGGGTGCCTGTAGTTTGTGTCTAATTAGCTACGTACGATTTTACTATGAAGTAGGTGCGACATCCACAATCATTTGTGGAGTTTGACATGATTTAGTATATTTTATATCTGTTTATGTTTAACTAGTAGACGCCCTATGGTCGAACAGTAGACCTCGCGAACTTTATTTGAGCTTTTTTCCCCTAATTTGCCCCAATCTAAAAAATCTCACGACGAAATAAGTGCATTAAATCAAGGAATACTTGTGCCAAGTTTCGTGAAGATCGGATAAAATCTGTGGCTGCTAGCCCGGAACACACCATGTAAACAGATAGACGGAAGAAAGCAAATTTTTCATATCTCGAAATGTAGACGCTTCGAAAAAGTGGAGAACAGATGGATGGAATGCGTTATGCTGCCTCCAGACTCTTGCAAGACGCCTCCTATAGGCTCTCGGCACGAGTCTTGGCTAGTGGAGGTCGCAGGAGTGCTAGCCATCAACACTCTCGATTTATTCAGTTGCTCACTCCGCCTACTATAAGATGGACGTGATTGAAGTGACTGCGTTAGCTTCGTCCTGTCCTCGAAGCAGTTGAGCGAGTGCGAGAGTGTGGTTGATTCCCTCGTCTCATCTTCTCGCGTCCTTTGACTCGCGCCCGAAAAACCAACACTACACGGAGCGATAGCGAGGCGAGACGAGGAGAGACGAGCGCACCGTCCTCACTCTTGTACTCGCGTTCCCTCGTGAAGAGTTTGTTTCGGGCATCAAAAAGGATATGACAAGGAAGGGAGTGACTGAGGAGATGATGTATGACAGGGATGTGTGGACCGCCGGGTGCCACAGGAAATACCTCCTGGTGAGTATTGGAGACGCCCGGCAATGGACGTAGGAGCGGCAAAGGCCTTGGGCCGCGGGTTTAAAAAAAAAGGAATGTGTGGAGAAGGAATACATGTTGCGTTGACCCCAAATAATTAGCACAAGGGGAAATGATTATGATAATAACGGACTTAGAAAAGTATCTACGAATGTTGCAACGTTTGCTTCCCATTTTACTTGTCTTTGCTGGGTTTGAATATTCAAAGTACACACACACACACACACACTATCCGAAGGGGTACGCAGAGGTGCATTACACACCCACAATTTGCCAGTATTTTTAGTCCCACATAATAGGGGGCAAGCCTATAGCCGTCACCGGGCACATTTATAATGGGTTTATGGTCCAAAATGGCCGAATGAATTTAATAAAAAGTAGCAGCTATATTGTAATTTTGAAAAAAAATTAAACCCGTTGCATTGCGATGATATGTTGATGAAAATTGAAAGGCAACAAAATCTTACGTGCCAGCTGCTATGGCACAGTCAATTAAAGTCCAGGGCGTCTCGGACTATTCAAATATTTAAAGTATCACCACAGAATATAATATAATAGTACATATCACTACAATGTTAATAACATTTAAAAGGACATCTCTAAAACATTACAATTATTATTTGTTCCGCTCAATATCTTCATTCAATAACCAATCATTTATTACTCTAATAAATTAAATGTTAGTGCTTATTAATCTTTCTGTGACAAAGTATGTCTAATGTAATGAATGCACCCTTTGATACATTTTATACAAATTAATGAAGGTTAACATTGTCAAATTATATGAATACCTAATTCGTTTATTCGAACAACAAGCCCACAGTATAAAGGACGTTATTAACCGCAATCTCTCAGAAATGATAATTCTTGGGAAAAAAGTTGAAGGTCATTTTTGTAGGTTATTTTATTAACCACAATTTTGGACGAAACAATTTTTTTGATATAAATCACTGATTACGAGAAAAATCCAAAATTATCGAAAATTTTCAACTTTACCAATTTGCAGCAATTTGCAGCTCTATACGAATTAATGCAACCTTACAATTTTGTTCCGAATATTTTAACTGGATTTCTCTGTTAGCTAACTGATTTGAGATTTTTTTTTAGAAATAGGTGTGGGATTCGGTAAAATAAAGCTACTTACGAAAAATGAGCTTGCTGTTAATCAATAAGTTTCAATATTCTAGGGCCCCCGTACTAATAATCCATATTGTTACGAGCCGGGGTTCTACGGAATTAAAAATGCCGATCAAACTACCACAAAACACTTTATTTATTACACCACTAATTTACACTTCACTATAAAGCTTCACTAAACACTTTTAATCGCACTTGAACTCGCAGGTATAACTCGTATTATCGCTCTGGAAATACTGATGATCCGCCACCGAAGTGCTCCGCCTTTATAGTGCGGTCATTACTCTAGATTACTCTGGAATTTTCACGGAAGAAATATCGCGAACATTCCACACCTTCGAGATGCTTCTAGATAACACGTTACATAGAAGTACCTTGACAGAACATTCCCGAAAGACGTTACGTAGTAGTACTGCGATTTGCTACTAGATGGCGCCGAGTTTGGTAGTCTTATTACTCGCTACGAGATGGCGTTACACTGCCCCCTCCTAAGACATGCTCGTCCCGAGCATTGTCAGGCCCATAATATCGCGCCAATCGATCCACATGAACTATCTTTGGCGCACTTCTTGGACTCTTCCGTATTCGGTAAGTGACATCGTTAATCTTGGTCACAACTCGGTATGGTCCATCCCATTTAGCTTGCAGCTTAGGAGACTTCCCTTTACTGCGGACTGGGTTATGTAACCACACTAACGAACCTTCATCGAAGCTCTTATTGTTTGTCTTTCGGTCGTAACGGGTCTTCATCTTTTCAGACATTTTTTTACCTGATTGTCTGACATGCTCATAAATGTCATTCATCCTGCTGCGCAAGTCATTCGCATAATCAGTGATATTGCGTGGAGCGTCAGGTGGTATACCGGTTAGTAAGTCGGCAGGCAACCGTAATTCTCTTCCAAAGTTCGCATAAGCTGGTGTCACTGACGTGCTTTCGTGAACCGCACTTCGGTAAGACAAAAGAAACGGTTGGATGTGCTTGTCCCAATCTTTTTGCCTGCTTTCCACAACTTTTGCCAGATATCTCTCCAATGTCTGATTAAATCGCTCCACCATTCCATCTGACTGCGGGTGGTAAGAGGTCGTTCTGGTTTTGTGAGTACCCATGACCCGACACATTTCCTGGAACACCTGAGATTCAAAATTTCTTCCTTGATCGCTATGGATTTCTAGAGGCACCCCGAAACGACAGAAGACTTCGTGAACTAATTTATCTGCGACTGTAGTAGCTTCTTGATTAGGTATAGCGAAGACTTCTGGCCACTTCGTGAAATAATCCATCACAACCATGAAGTACTTGTTTCCGCTTTCACTTTCAGGAAACGGTCCCGCAACATCTAGGGCTATCCTTTCCCATGGTGCCCCAACGTTATACAGTTTCAGTGCACCTCTGCTCCGTGTATGAGGTCCTTTCACAGCAGCACAACTCGTACATTTGCGACACCAGTCCTCAACGTCGTCGCGACAGTGGATCCAGTAAAACCGCTCACGTATCTTCAACAGAGTCCTTTTTACTCCCATATGGCCCCCTGAACATCCATTATGGTAGAGCTGTAGCACATCTGGGACCTTAACTTTAGGGACGACCATTTGCAAATGACAGCTGTCTCCTCGAGCATTTTCCCATTTGCGGCACAAGACTCCATCCTGAATAACTAAACTGTCCCATTGCGCCCAATAACTTTTTGTGATTGAACTCATTGAAGCGACGTCACTCCACATGGGTTTAGGAGCACTTGCTTTAATCCACTCAAATATTGGCTTGATGTCTGCGTCGTCCTGTTGAGCATGTTGTAGGCTTTTTTTCCATTCGTCGCTCAGATCCGTTTTAAGCATCTTCACAGGTATGGCTTCCTTTATCTCCTGTTTGGCACAGTGCTTACAGTCTTCAGGGCAAGGTCTTCTTGACAATGCGTCTGCGTTGCCATGGGATCTCCCACTGCGATGTTCGATTACAAAGTCATATTCCTGTAATAGCTCAATCCATCTGGCGACTTGTCCTTCTGGATTCTTAAATTGTAATAGCCACTTCAATGCAGCATGGTCGGTACGTATAAGGAATTTTCGCCCTAGTAAATATTTGCTGAAATGCTGCAATGTCTTCACCACGGCGAGTAATTCTCTCCTCGTGACGCAATAATTCCTTTCAGGTTTCGATAAGGATTTGCTGAAGTAGGCTATAACGACCTCTCGATCTCCTTTCCTTTGAGATAACACACCTCCGAGTCCGATATCACTTGCGTCTGTGTCAACTATAAATTCATTTTCCGCATCAGGATAACCCAAAATAGGTGTATTGCACAGACGATTCTTTAGCTCCTGGAATGCGATGCCGCAGCTTCCGTCCCAACAGAATTGTCGCTTCTCCTCCGTGAGCTTGTGTAAGGGCTTGGCAATATCCGCAAAGTTCTGGACGAATCGCCGGTAGTATGAGCACAAACCCAAAAATGCTCTGACCTGCGTCTTATCCTTTGGGACCGGCCACTCCTTGACGGCGATGATTTTCTCTGGATCCGTGCGGATACCATCTTCAGACACTACGTAGCCTAGGAAGCTTACTTGCCGTTTGAGGAATGAGCACTTCTTCGGGCTGAGCTTCAGGTTCGCGCTTCGGATCTTTACAAGCACGCGTTCCAGGTTTTGAAGATGCTCTTCTAACGTACGGCCCACGATGATAATGTCATCTAGATAGACAAGACAGGCGTCCCCAGTCAATCCGGCGAGTACAATTTCCATTAATCTTTCAAAAGTAGCCGGGGCGTTGCATAAACCAAATGGCATAACTTTAAACTGCCACAAACCCTTTCCTGTGGAAAATGCAGTCTTCTCTTTATCCTTCGGATCGATTTCAACTTGCCAGTAGCCACTTTTCAGGTCTAGCGTGCTAAACCACTTCACCCCTGTCAGCATGTCCAACGTGTCATCGATCCTTGGTAAAGGGTAGCTGTCCTTTTTCGTAACGTCGTTCAGACGACGATAGTCGACACAAAACCGCATACTGCCATCTTTCTTCCTCACCAGCACTACAGGTGAGCACCATGGACTTGACGATGGTTCTATCACACCATCTTTTACCATTCCTTCAATCATGGTCTCAACTTCCTTTTCTCGTGCTACTGGCAGTCTCCTTGGTCGCTGACGGATGGGTGCCTCATTTCCTGTATTGATTCTATGCTGAACCAATCCAGTCTTCCCAATGTCAGCATCACTCGAAGAGAAAATATCGGCGTACTTGAGTAACATCTTCTTAGCCTTGTCCATTTCATTCTTCGTTAAGATGTTACGACAGTCTTCTAAAAGTGTCAACACGTTGTTTCTAGCGTCCTTGTTGACGATGTTCCCAGTACTCAACTCTTGGCATCGGCGCATCCAATCTACTTCTTCGCAAGTGCCAATCAATGTGCTCTTTTCTATCACGTGTTCCTTATCACTAAGGTTCAGCACACGTACCACTGAGGCTTCATTGGCTCTTACCAGAGTTCGGGCCATTTTCCATGGAAGTTCATTGTATATCCCTTCTATGAGTACACATCGATGTGTTCGCCCAGAATTCTGAGGGAGACTAACTGGTACAGTCGTTTCTGATCTGGCAGGAAGCACGACCTTCTTCAAGCTGTACACTTTTCCTGATAACGCTCCTTCCATGAAAAGTTCCTCTTGACCACATTTCATCGCTCCTTGCTTGACGTCGATCTCACAAGAGTTCTTCCTCATAAAGTCTAAGCCCAGTATGCAGTCGTCCATTATGTCAGCCACGATGACATTATGCAGGTAAATTCCATTGCCCAACTTTAACTGCATCTCTTTCTCTCCTCGGACGGGTATGCGCTGACCCGTGGCCGTTACCCAGTTGATGCGGTCACGGTTTGCAGAGTTCCCAAGGAACCGATTTGCAAGTCGGGAACTGACAACCGTGCGAGATGCTCCAGTATCTATTGTCAGCTTGCATGGTGTTCCATTTACCTCGCCCTTGATGATCAGGCTGTTCCCATCCTGGGTTTGTGAGATCGAAACCCTTGGGGCTCTTCTAAAATCAGCCAGCACCCGCCCCGCAGTCCTGGCATTTATTCGTTTCCCTCCTGTTGCTGGGCGGTGACATTAGCCACCCTATCCTCTTGGGAACGACTTTCTTCTCTTTCAGCAGTCCGCTTTGGGCAACTGGATCGAAGGTGGCCCCTCTCACCACATGTGTAGCACCTAGGGCTATACCTCGTGAAACGGTCGCGAGCCGGTGATGCTACAACTTCCCTGACACGGTGAGATCGATGATCCTTCCGTACGGCTTCGACCTCCAAAGCATGAGCCAAGGCGTCTTTGAGAGTCTCATGGTGCCCGAGTCTGACAGCGGCCCTGACTTCCACTTTCCTGGATGCCGTCGATGAATACTTGCACCAGATTCCCATCGATGAGCGCAGGTACCGACTGGTATGCCTTCCGTACCAGCTTCTCAACTTCCAGGGCCCACTGTTGCAAGTTTTCACCAGAGCGCTGGACACGATCCTTCAGCTGCGCACGATACACGTGTTCCAGGTGAGCGTCACCGTATCTGGTTTCCAAGGCTTCTAGTAGCTGCTCGTAAGAAACATCGTCTCCGAGAGCTTCTAGGATGGTTAACGCCTTGTCTCGCAAACCCAATGTAAGCGCAGTCATGGCCTGGGCTTTGCTCCACCCGTTTGCCTTCTTAACGGCTTCAAACTGCTTTTTATAGGCTGACCATGAAGATGTCCCATCGAATGGCGGTACTTTAAATCCACGCGCTGAAGGTACGGCAGGTAAGGAAGTCGCAATCCCATCTCCAGCTTTCAGATTTCCCAGCTCTTTCCTCACATCTGTAATCTGGTTTTTTACATCTTCAATCCGAGTTTCAGCTTCCGTGATGCGGTTCTCAACATGATGAACTTGATCCTTCATCACATTCATCTCCTTGCCAAAAGTCGCTCGAAGATCTTTCATGAGGAGCGTCTGTTCCTCCTGGCGGCGTGCCTGCTCCTCCTTGTCACGCAGCAGCTGTTCTTCCAACCGGCGGGCCTGCTCCTCCTGGCGGCGTGCCTGCTCCTCCTGGCGGCGTGCCTGCTCCTCCTTGTCACGCAGTAGCTGTTCTTCCAACCGGCGGGCCTGCTCCTCCTGGCGGCGTGCCTGCTCCTCCTGGCGGCGTGCCTGCTCCTCTTGGCGGCGTGCCTGCTCCTCCTTGTCCCGCAGCAGCTGTTCTTCCAACCGGCGGGCTTGCTCCTCCTGGTGGCGGGCCTGCTCCTCCTGACGACGGGCTTGCTCCTCCTGGCGACGGGCTTGCTCCTCCTGGTGGCGGGCCTGCTCCTCCTGGCGACGGGCTTGCTCCTGTAGCATCGCCATCAGCGCAGCAAAGTCTGGAGGTGCTGGCGCTGGAGATACCGTGGGCGGGCCTGCTTCCACCGTTGGCTGCTCCTGACCACCCAACCTCTCCGGCGTATTACCTCCGAAGCGCCTGCTGTCCAACTCCTGCTGGCGCTGACCTCTGGTACGGACGCCCTCTGTGTCTTCTTTCGGTAACACCGGCATTGTCCAAATCCCCAATTCTGACACCAATTGTTACGAGCCGGGGTTCTACGGAATTAAAAATGCCGATCAAACTACCACAAAACACTTTATTTATTACACCACTAATTTACACTTCACTATAAAGCTTCACTAAACACTTTTAATCGCACTTGAACTCGCAGGTATAACTCGTATTATCGCTCTGGAAATACTGATGATCCGCCACCGAAGTGCTCCGCCTTTATAGTGCGGTCATTCTCTAGATTACTCTGGAATTTTCACGGAAGAAATATCGCGAACATTCCACACCTTCGAGATGCTTCTAGATAACACGTTACATAGAAGTACCTTGACAGAACATTCCCGAAAGACGTTACGTAGTAGTACTGCGATTTGCTACTAGATGGCGCCGAGTTTGGTAGTCTTATTACTCGCTACGAGATGGCGTTACAATATTATCCCTATCCCTTGGTAATATTACTTATTATACTTTCATAATTAAGATAGACGGATTACAATGTTAATTCTTATCCTATAATATACAAAATAATCTTAATAAGAGCCCGCTTATATAATTTTATTTAACATTATACAGGTGTGACATTCAAATGGATCACTGTGGGAAAGTCTGAAACTTTTTGATTTTTTTAAAATTCTGTGAATGCAGTTTTTATTTTTACTAAAACCATACACATGGTTCCTAAGAACAGATCTTCTTATGTCTTATAGTTTCAGACTTTCCCATACTGACCCATATAAATGTTAAACCCTGTACTTATAAGAAGAGGTTGAAATCAACTATCATCATCCACGGAGCCTTTTCCCAACTCAGTTAGGGTCGGCTTTCTTGTTTAACTGCAATTTGGCTGACCACGAGCCCATCAAACTCAAACATTGGCGTGTTTTTTTTAAATAAATGTCAAACAGATTACTACCGAAAAATTATTGGTGCATTTAAACCATGATACTAGACATATTTTTTGCAAATTTGTACCTATGGATTTTTTTGAGCGAAGCGAGCGTAGCGAGCGGAGCTCCTTATCAGGTGACTCAAATGCAGCTCGATGTGAAATTGTTTCTCGACAAGTACCCAACCGATTTTCATCATTTTTTCACTCAAAAATCAAGCATTCTCAGGAGCAGGTTTTGTTCGAGACCGAATTTTGATTAAGGACCCTCAAAAAAAGTTATTGACCAAAAATATGTCAACAACTAAAGTTCTAAATCAAAATTCGGTCTCGAACAAAACCTGCTCCTGAGAATGCTTGATTTTTGAGTGAAAAAATCATGAAAATCGGTTGTTGACATATTTTGGTCAAAAACTTTTTTGAAAACCTGCTCCTTATAGATTGATAAATGCTTTAATAGAAATAGTCGCTTCGCTCAATTGCATGCTGCAGCGCAGTACCACGGCAGCGACCGCAGCTTCTAGTTATTTTATCTTTCGACGTACAGTGTCGTTTTAGATAGTGCTCTGTGTTTTTCAACAGACTTCGAAAAAAGGAAAAGGTTCTCAATTGGACTGTATGTTTCTTTTTTATGTTTGTTACCTCATATCTTTGCACTGGGTGAACCGATTTTGACTATTTTTAAATGAAAGCTACAACTTCCCAAGTGGTCCCATTTCAATTTGGTCCCATTCCGGCAATTATTTGGTCACATTTCGGTAATTTGAAGCCGTTTGTTTTGTCAATTTTTGACGTGTATTTTCATTAAATAAACGATCACGCCAGTTAATAATATAACTACAGTTATTAATTACAAATAATTATTTACTATTAGCACGTAATTAACTAGTAGGTAACGAATGATAAAGGTGTTTAACCTAGTTAATTCACTTTTACCGATACATACATTATCATTACCGAATAATAATTACCCTTTACCTAATTTATCATCAATTAAAGACATTCTTGATGACTGGAGTAGTACCTACAGTATGTAAGTCGGTATCTTTTTTTACAATTCAAAACCGGCCAAGTGCGTGTCAAGCCACTCATAATTCCTAAACTATAACTCCTTCTAATTCTAATTCTATTCTAATTCCTTCTAATTCTACAACTCCTAAACTAACAGAGTTATACCCTTCGTTATAGTTCCTCACCGTCTCAAATTTTTTCAAGTTCTCGCTATAGCTGTTTAGATTTTAGAGGGAGGACGCCGTGTTTTCGCAAAAACGTGCTCTTCAAAGCTAAATATCTCACAAACGGATACAAAAATCATCTTAGCAACCTCTCTCTCTCTTTAAAAGACATATCTAATACACCAAATGGAGAAGATGCGACAAAAAAATATCATTCCCACTTTACATGAAGGAGAATTTTTTTTTTACCAAAATTTTATTTTAGCTGTCTGCGTAGTAAATATACATACTTATCCATGCAAAGTTTCATGTTTCTAGCACTAACCGTTTGGGAGGAAAACCGAGGATGAACGGACGGACAGACATGACGAAACTATAGGGGCTCCAAGACTTTTACTACGGATCCCGAAGTAAAAGTCAAGTAAGCTCTGCTTCACCCTCGGGAATATTGACATGATTACCTATGACAATAAGGTCAATATCCGAATCGTATAAACAATAAAGATATGCTTTTCCTGTTGCGTCTTGGATTTTTTGGACGCTCTCCAACTGCTAACGTATACACACACCCATTTAACATGCCACATTTAAAAAAAAAACCAACATCACTATGGTTGTCTGACGTGGATTCTATTTTAAATCCCGTTGCCTCGCGTTACATTTAAATCTGTCTTGGGAATTTGTGGAAATTACGTAACAAAGTCAATGAAAACTCTTTGAGTATTTTTCGGAATTCATTAATGAACAGAATTTAAAAAAATATAAGTGGTTATTGGCACCGTATCGCCACATAACGATATTAGAGGTACCTTAATCAAAGATGAAAAGAATACCTACCATTTTCATCACATTTTAAATGGGTTTTTGATAGGATTTATCAATGGGATTTATAAACTGCTAACTGATCCCGCAAACATTGTTTTGTTTCAGGGAAATTATCCTTAAATCTGGAATTTCTTAATTGAGCGGAGCGAAGCGTAGCTCAATCTTAGACGACAAGTGTAAATCGTTTGTGTGCCAACTCCTCCGAAACGGCTCGACCGATTTTGACCAAATTTGGCATGCTGGTCGACATCATACCCGGGAGTGCATATCTCTGAAATTACGAAAATAGAGAATTAAAAAAATTAAGAAAATTTGCTCCGCTCAACATTTGCAATTAGTAGCATGCATTGCATACCTAGTATTGGATTTAAAATTATTGTATGAAATATTTCATAAAATCCAGCTACACGTTTATAATTACCATATTTTTTCTTTTTAATGTTTTTTTTTCTTCGCAGTCTTGGCGCTAGCACCACGAGTGTTTACCAAGCGTACACCCTCGGCAATAGACGGCGGCGTTGGTCATATCGTGTGACGTCACGTGACGTATGGCAGATAGAAATTACCAATACGACCCGGTTGGTACCGGCGTGCTTTCAGTCAACCAACAACACCACAGAATGGAGGCGGGACAATTGTGGCGCCAATATGTCATCGCAGGCATCGGTACGTGTTATTTATTTAAATAATATCGAAAAAATTCAAAAAAAAAGAACGTGTGTCTCGCAGTGGTGACAGTGGATTTAGAATGTATTTATAGTCCGTCTTGTACGAATTTAAAAAATAACACCGCGTTTAAAAAAGAAAATGTGTTTGTTTATGGACTGGTAAGTAACTTATATTTTTTTTTATTTTGACGTTGGTTTTTAATCATTGAATTTTCATTTATAAGGTTGACAGTCGTACACATTATGCTAGTAATAGTAATAGTAATTCGATAAGTAATTCATAGGATAGGTTTTTTAAGAAAAGTGTTAAGGGGCCTATAAATATCTTCAAGACCCAAGTTACCCTCACCTGACAGACTGACTAGACCCTGGCCAATTTTCCAAAGTGCCTGGCAAAAGCACTAGAGCCACCCTCTATTAAGTGGGACGTGACGAAATTTGGTGTATTGAAAACTTATTTTTTTTTAATTTTGCATTGTCATGCAATTCTTCAATAACATAGTGAGGAAAACTTGCATCTAAGTAAATTCAAGGAAATTTAATTCAGAACGGAAAAGTTGAAAATAATTTCGTAACTATAAGATAGATGTAGAGATAGAGATATGAAGGTCTAACTACATGAACTTCAATATCGCCTCTGGGTTGTGGAGGTCAGTTGGCAGTCGTTTTACGGTAAATATCGAGTTCAGTCGACTTCAACTGAGTTGGGGAAAGGCTCTGTGGATGATGAACAGTTGCTAGGGAAATAGCCGAACCCCATTTGTTAGGATAAATTCTTACTTGATAGATAATAGGTCCCTTGGAATCTTTTTATGTGACGCCGTGAACTTATTGCAAGACGGACTAGGTTCTGGCAAATTTTGGGTATCAAAGTGGTAAGACTCAGAAATGTCAATATTCTTGCCTCTAATATGGAGTAGGTACCAACCAACACCTAACTATAATCGCCTCTGTCTAGCCTTCAAGGGTTAAGATGTTAGTGGTAGATTAAATATAAATTGTATGTAACATCTGTCCTCATCTGTCAACACGCGCAACAAATCTTTCTCCTCTAAACATCCCTGTCAGACGTCATCTCTTTAGTCACTCCTCTCGTTGTCATATCCTCTTTCACACATTCCATCCATCTTTTCTTTGGCCTACCTCTACTTCTTAAACCCTCTACATACTTTGCACCTTTCTAAGGACATTGCTTTCCTCTCTTCTCATAACATGTCCATGCATGACAGCCGCTCGCTTCTTTTTCATTCACTGGTGCAACTTTCAAACTTCCTCTAATATACTCGTTCCATACTCTATCCATTCTTGTCACATCCATCTTAACATTCGCATCTCCGCTACATGCAATTGTCTTGCCAAACATGAAAGCCCATACAGGACGGCAGTCCTGACTATTGGAATTTTGATTTGAATTTTTACTTGGTACGAAATTTTAACTGCCTCGATGGCGCAGTGCTATGAGTATGCGAAACAGATATTTTGTGTGATCCACAAATATTTGGTTCGGAGTTTGGGTGTCTTCTATGTATAGACACAGACAGACACATATCACGCCTATATCCCCGAAAGGGTAGGCAGAGGTGCATTACACGCCCACAATTTGCCAATATGTTTAGTCCAACGTAATAGGGGGCAAGCCTTTTGTTGTCACCGGGCACACAATATTATCGGTTACGTCCAAAATGGCCGAATGAATTTAATAAAAAGTAACAGCAATATTGTAATTTTGAAAGACAAAATTGAAACCCGTTGCTTTGTGATGAAATGTTAATGAAAGGCAACAAAATCTTACGTGCCAGCCGCTATAGCACAGCCAATTATAGTCCTGGGCGTCTCGTCTTCTATGTATAATATGTATGTATTGAGAAATATATACCTAAGAATGTTTATCAGTCGTCTAGATTGGGATCTAGACGACTGATAAACATACTTATATCTTATCCTACTAATATTATAAACGCGAAAGTTTGTGAGTATGTATGTGTGTATGGATGGATGGATGTTTGTTACTCTTTCACGTAAAAACTACTGAATGGATTTTAATGAAACTTTACAATAATATACTTAGTTTATACATCAGAATAACACATAAGTAGGCTACAATTTATAAAGATATTGTGTGAATTATTCAAAATATGACGCGGCGCGACGGGAACGGGAAAAAATCCAAATTACCACGCAGACGAAGTCGCGGGCGACCACTAGTATACTAATATAAGCGTGTGCAACCCATACCATTATATTAGCTTAATCTGGGCTAGATGATGTTGAGTGAAAATATCCAAAATAAATATAATTACAGATTTCTAAGAGGCTAGCCCAAAGTGTAGATGCGTAATGCAGTTCTGTAATAATAATAATTATAAGTGCTTAGCTCAATCTTAGACGACAAGTGTAAATCGTTTGTGTGCCAACTCCTCCGAAACGGCTCGACTGATTTTGACCAAATTTGGCATGCTGGTCGACATCATACCCGGGAGTGCATATCTCTGAAATCATGAAAATAGAGCATAAAAAAATTAAGAAAGTTTGCTCCGCTCAACATTTGCAATTAATAGCATGGATTGCATACCTAGTTAAATAAGTATAGATATGTATTTCATAGGTATTTAATAAGGGGGTTTTTTATCAATTAATCAATAAAATTTACAATAAGAAATACAATATAAGTAATTATAAAGTAAAAATAATTACATTACAAAATATCGTTTAAAAAATCCTCCGCGTCATTGCCGACTGGGAAAGTTCCCAGAATGCTGGCTGTGTTGCCACGTTGGATGGTGATACTTATTCGTGTTTGAGTATTACAATGATACATGATGTAGGTATTATGTAATGAATCCAAATTGTTGTGAGTTACCCAATAAGTAAATAAAATTATGATAATACTCGTAACTCAAGATAATGGCCCTAAAATATATTTATAAATAATATCATAATTATTGATGTAGGTAACTAATACTAGAGATCGCCGCAGCTTCACTCTAACACAAATTAAACATGAGGAAAAATACGAAAAAAATATTTTTCCGGTTTATTCGTTTTCGAGGTTTGCATTTCGCAATATTCATTTTTTATCTAAAATATACATATAATATAAACTTGAGGAAAAATACGAAAAAAATATTTATTCGGTTTAGTCGTTTTCGAGGTTTGCACTTCGCAATATTCATTTTTTATCTAAAATATACACATAATTATCAGACAGACATACATCACGCCTATATCCCCAAAGGTGTAGGCATAGGTGTATTGCACACTCACTCTTTGCCAATTATTTTGTCGATCTCACGTAGGTATAAGTATAGGAACAAGCCTATTGTCGTAATAGTGCCCTATTGAATATTCAAAACCACTCTGTAATTCAAACCAGAATTCCCATAGCCAGTTAATCATTTACATTTTAAATCTCTTCAGTACGAGTATTAAATATACATAGACTAGTGGTCCCGGCGAACTTCCTACCGCCCTTTTAAATCTTCCCAAAACCTCCACGAATGTTTCAAAACCAAAATCAGCCAAATCGGTCCACCCCTTCAAGAGTTTTTACGGCGATTCATTTTTATTTATAAATACTAGCTGATCCGCAGCCGCAGCTCCGCCCGCGTGATTTAGTTTACTCGTTCCCGGTTCCCGTGGGAACACATTACCGGGATAAAAAGTAGCCTATGTTACTCAGGGTGAATGTAGCTTTCCAATGGTGAAAGAATTTTTGAAATCGGCACAGGAGTTTTTGAGTTTATTCATTACAAACATACACACAAAAATACAAATCTTTCCTCTTTATAATAGTAGTGTTGATAAGAATTTATCTTTAAGAATAATTCTCTCTGGTAAAAACAACTTATTATGCAGCTATTGTACAACAGATGATTAAAATATTTATCTCTAAATAAAGATTAAAAATAAATTCTCAAACTTATCAACGCGGCTGTGTATTGTTATCAGATATTATACAACTACTTATCATTATTATATCACATTTTATCTATTGCAAAATCTATATTTAAAATTTTATCTTTTACAGTAGTAAATGGTGATTTTACAACTTTACTTACTACTGAAAACTTTTATTTATAATAATTTATTTTATTTATTATAATTTTTAATGAGAGTAACGGACGCCCGCGGCCTCGCCCGCTTGAAAAATTTTATACTTAAAACGTCCTTGAGAACCACTCTATCAATTGGTGAATACCGCATCAAAATGCGTTGCTTGGTTTCAAAGATCAAACATTCTTAATAGGGAACGGAAGCGACATTGTTTTAATGCTTGCTTTTCGGTGGCATGGTCGGTAGGTAGTGCATCGGTTTTCGACGCCGGAGTCGAATCCCATATTTGTGTTATCCACAAATGTTTGTTTCGGAGTTTGGGTATATTCTATGTATGTTATGTATGTATTTAGAAATATACAAGTATGTTTATCAGTTGTCTAGATCTCATAGCACAAGCTTATAGCTTAGTTTGGGCTAGATGACGTTGTGTGAGAATGTCCAACAATATTTATGTTATGATGAACATATCATAATATGATCGACAATATCTAAGTAGTAAGTATCTACTTTATGTAGATGTATTGTTGATATTATACAGTATGTATATTCTTCTTTAAATAGGTACTTAAATGATGTATAAGGATACATCAAGTAAGTATCTACTTATAACTGATACTTATCTAAATGGCTGTTAGAAGTTTGTTTTTGAATTACAGAATGGTTATGGATTTTCTATAGTGCCCGGCCACGGCAATAGGCTTGCTGTCTATTACGTGGGACCAACAAAATTACTGGCAAAGTATAGGTGTGTCATTACACACCTATACTTTGCCTCCTGCACCTCTGCCTACCCCTTCGGGCAGGGGTTGGGTCGTGTTTTAAGATCTTGGTGAGACCCACGCACCTCCTCTTCTATTCACTGTTTTTTTTAATTATCGCGTACAAGTAGAATCTGTTGAAATAATCGTGTATAGGCCTACACGATTGTTTCAACAGATATATAAAACTTCTTAAATAAGAATTCATAAAAAAAATATTTAATGCTCCATAAGATACAGGTGTAGCCTAGTTTAAGGGGCAGGGTTCCAAAACAAAAACCGGTAATTCTCAAATTATTAGTCAAGAACTATGCACTCTTTTCTTCTTCTTATTTTTCTTCTAAACACTAGTTATCCCGACGAACTTTGAATCCCCTCAAAAAAAAATATTTCTTGCAAATGTATGTAAATTGAAAAACGCGACGGACGGACAGACACACAGACAAATTGTCGTATTAAATAATAGATATTTAATGTATAAATATGCGACAAGCATTATCATTACATACTTAAGTGCAAGAAAGGTCGGGTCATACTTGATAAACTTAAGTAGGTTTAAGTACCTACTTATCTATCTTCTAGGTATATTTTTCTTATAAACTAGTACGGTGTCTTGCGCGGTGCTTCACGCCGCACCACGCCATAGGTTTTGGCCTATAACTTTTGACCCCTTAGGGCTAGGTCAAATTTTCGATTTTTTGGCTTGCCTATAGAGGGGTCAACCAACATTAGATTATAAGCAGTTTTCGAGAGCTAAGGCTAAATAAAAATGAATCGCCGTTCATTTGTCTCGCTGAAACTCGAAAAGAAGTTTAGAGAGGTTAGGGGTAGTCAGAGGTTTAAAAGGTCTTATTTAGGTAGTACGAAGTTCGCCGGGGAAACTAAGCAATAGCATACGTAATCTCTGGGCCCCAAAATGTCCAGACGCGGCAATAAAATAAAAACAAAAAATAAAACAAAGTACTTGGAAACGGCAATAAGCTCGCCTCTTATTACGTAGGACATACAAAGTGACTGTCGAAATGTGGGCTTATTGACTAATAGACGTCCAACAGACTTTGGTTAACAATTAACCTAAAAAAACACACGTCAGAAATTGACACAACAACCGACTTCAAATTACCTAACTGGGACCAAATAATTGCCGAAATGTGAACAAATTGAAATGGGATAACTCGGGAAGTTGTAGATTTCAATTAAATTTCAAAATCGGTTCACATCTAATATATAAAATTCTCGTGTCGTGGTGTTTGTGGTTAAACTCCTCCGAAACGGCTTGACCGATTCTCATGAAATTTTGTGTGCATGTTGGGTAGGTCTGAGAATCGGACAACATCTATTTTTCATCCCCATAAATGTTAAGGGTAGACCACCACTAAATTTTTTTTTTAATTTTTAGATATTTTTTTATTTTTTTATGATACATCATTAGAAAATACATAAAACCCTGAATTTTCAACCCTCTACAATCAACCACTATTTTTTAACAGTCCCTTCGTCACGACAGTTCCTATGAAATAAAAAAATGCATTACAAAGTTCGCCGAGACAGCTAGTATTATTATAAAATTACTTATTATTATTAGTTAGTGCTAGTATTATTATGAAACTACATCATATTGAACTAAGTCGCCCGTTCTATATGTGTGCCTACGCAACGGATTTTGATGCTGATTTCACCAATTGATAGAGTGGTTCTCGAGAAAGGTTTTTGTGTATAATTTGTCAAGCAAAAGACGAATTAGAGAAGGAATACTATGGATAAGAAAAACTCGACATAAAACCCTAGTATAGGTTACCAACCCGTCTGGCCAGTGTTGTATATATGTATAGGCTGAATTGCTCCCTCTCTTTGGGGGGAGGTCTATGTCGAACAATGAGCGTCAATTGGGACTGAGATGATGATAATAGAGACTACAGATTTCCACTTGATACAAACGTCCACCACACTTCTTTCGCTTCTTTAAATTTCATTAGTCTTTATATATTACTTAACTCCTTATATATATATATAAGTATAAGTATATGTATGTATTGTTATTGCTATTTTCTTGTTATATACATTTCCTCAAGACACTTCTCTTTTACCTACACACGGCTTCGACGGTTTGGTGTCCGTATGTCACTGCTCAATTGGGTTCCAGTTGAAAACCAGTGTCAGGTTTCCACCTGGCACATGGTGCATTTGTGTGTCACTCTATTAATCGCGCGTTTGTTAACTTTCGGGTTTGAAGGTATGCTCATTCATAATGAGTGAATATGCTTCCAACCCCCAATGTCATATTGATTGTTTCTTGTGTTAGCTACTATAAAATGTTCATTTGTTGTAAGTTTGTGACCACAGTGCACTAAATAAATGGTGCTTTCTCTCTTTCTTTCTTTATGCTCGCATGTTAAGGGTAGGTACCCTAAATGTGAATATTTATTTACTAATTAATATCCCTCTGCATGATTCTAGTGAACATTGACTGTAATTGGCTGTGCCATAGCGGCTGGTACGTAAGATTTTGTTGCCTTTCATCAACATTTCATCGCAACGCAACGAGTTTCAGTATATTTTTTTTCAAAATTACTATATACGTGATATGTGTGTGTGTGTGTGTGTGTGTGTGTGTGTGTGTGTGTGTGTATGTTGAAGTAATTATAACATGTACAATATTGCAGAAATAAGAGGTACCGTGTGATTGTTATGTAGCTAGTCTAGTTGTCTTTGCCTCACAAAGGAAATTAGCCATTACCTCAATGACTGCATCACTGCAGACAGTTTAATAACAAGGGTATTTGTCGTTTCCGTTGTGTTTAAGATTCCGTATGCTACGTAACTTTTAGGGTTCCGTACCCAAAGGGTATAACGTTTCATGAGATACAGCCGGGAGACAGACGGACGGACAGCGACTGAGACTTCGCTGTCCGTCCGTCTGTCTCCGGGCTGTATCTCGTGAACCGTGATAGTTATAAAGTTGAAATTTTCACAGATGAATTATTTCTGTTGTCTCTATAACAACAAATACTAAAAAACAGAATATAATTAATATTTAAGGGGGCTCCGATACAACATACGTGATTTTTTCCGTTTTAGTACGGAACTCTTTGTGGGCGAGTCTGACTCTCACTTGGCTGGTCGTTTCATTCCTAATTTCCACGATATCATTATCACATAAAAACCGCATTAGAATTATTAATTTTCATTGAAATCTGTTAAACTGTTCGTGAAATTGAACATTTACTAAAATTATTTATTACTAGCTGATCGCCGCCGCTCCGTCCGCGTGATTTAGTTTACTCGTTCCCGGTTCCCGTGGGAACACATTACCGGGATAAAAAGCCTATGTTACTCAGGGTGAATGTAGCTTTCCAATGGTGAAAGAATTTTTGATATCGGCACAGTAGTTTTTGAGTTTATTCATTACAAACATACACACAAAAATACAAATCTTTCCACTTTATAATAGTAAATTAGATTTACTGATGAGGTCTGTCCGATGAATCTGAACTTTATACTAAATATGTTATGATTTTTTCAACTGACTTCCACTGACTTGTTTTTTTTTATGGGGCTCGTGGTCTAGTGGTAACCGACAATGTTAACACATTGCAAAGGTTAAGCAACATCGACTCAGGCCGGTCTTAGGATGGGTGATCATTTCTTAAGACACTGAGACCTCTCCGTGTCTCGGAGAGCACGTTAAGCCGTCGGTCCCGGTTGTCATACAAACATCTATGGCAGTCGTTAGGGGTAGTTGGAGCCCTAAATCAAAAATCCTCGCGGTCTAACTACAGAACTTCGATATCGCCCATGGGTTGTGAAGGTCAGATGGCAGACGTTTCACTGAAAATATCGATGTTCAGCCGAATCGCAGTTAGACTGGAAAGCCGACCCCAACTCAGTTGGGAAAAGGCTCGGTGAATGATGATTGGTTTTTTTTATGTTTTTTTACCCCATATCTCTGAACTGGATGAAAGGATTTAGAAATTTTCAAAAATGAAAGCTACTACGTCCCAAGTGGTCTCATTCCGACAATTATTAGGTCCCATCTCGGTAATTTGAAGTCGGTTGTTGTGTCAATATTTGACGTGTATTTTTATTTTATTACTAGTGGTCGGCGAACTTCGTACCGCCTGAAATTTTACTTTTAAACCTTCCCTGGACTTCCAGGAATATTTCAAGACCAAAATTAGCTAAATCGGTCCACCCGTTTCCGAGTTTTAGCGAGATTAACGAACAGCGATTGATTTTTATATAAGTATATAGATTTTCTGCACAAAATTGTAAGTTAAAACATAAAACCTAGAAATATGGTTCTGTTTTTTCTACTATTGCCCCGCTACTTGTACTTACAAACAAATACATTAAAGAACTTTAAAAAAAAAAGTATTTAAATTGAAAAACGCGACGGACGGTCAGACGGACAGACAAATTGTCGTATTAAATATATAGATAGGAAACCATCCAACCTCCAGTCCTGTGAACGTTTTATAAACACATCCATTAAATACGGATCCATTGTTTAGTAAACCATAGACAAATAAGTGTGCAACAAATTGCACAATTATTGTAGGATTTATATAGAACTGTTTACACTATGGTACCTTGCTTATGTCACCAGTGATTACCTGAAATGAAATGAAATGAAATCATTTCATTTCATTTCGACTGACGATACAGATCAGAGGCAGGTAAGGCTCGACTTTAGGTGAACGTACTTTGACCAAATCGGAGATGTTTTGACTAAAGACCAGGTCAAGAGTACCCAGAACCGGAGAGCGTGCATGAAGATAGTTATGAAAGTGGAAGAAGCGAAAGAAGTATGCCAGGATCGTAGCAAGTGGAATTCCATAGTCTCTGCCTAACCCCATGGGAAAGAGGCGTGACCATATGTATGTAAGGTGTTTTTCATGCCTCAAACTCATGTTACATAAAAAAACATACAGTCGCATGGAGAACCTCCTCCTTTTTAGGGTTCCGTAGTAAAAGTCTCGGAACCCTTATAGTTTCGTCATGTCTGTCCGTCCATCGTCGGATTTCCTGTCGTACCTCCCCTACAAGTAAAGTGAGAATTATATTTTTATTAAATTTGGCGAAAACGTCTGGTCGTTTATCTCAGTGTTGCCACAGAAAATATGACCAGTTTCTTACAATTTTTTTACAATATCTTTTGTAATATGAAAAAATCGGGCAATGTTGTAGTTTTTTACGGTAGCTATCAATTAAAAAAATATTTCAAAATCGGTTCACCAACAAACTTAAAAAAAAAAGAAAAGACAGTTGAATTGAGAACCTCCTCCTTTTTTGGAAGTCAGTTGAAAACTACGTAACGGATTTTGATGTGGTTTTCACCAATGAATAGAGTGGTTCTCGAGGAAGTTTTTTTGTGTATATAATTTGTCAAAGGGCCTCCGCTAGTAATGTTTATACATTAAAAAAAAAAAAATGCTAAAGTGTTCAGAAACAGCAATAGCACGTTCCAATGACCACCAAAGTTACCGATGCAATGTGGGTGTAATGAACTCAACTGTCTATCTATGAGCTGAGCTGTAACTTTTGTCCCCCCTTAGCTCTCGAGAACTGCTTATGCTCCAATGATGGTTGACCTCTATATGGATAGCCCTCGATCTGGAGGCAAGCCAAAAAATCGAAAATTTGACCTAGCCCTAAGGGGTCAAAAGTTATAGGCCAAAACCTATGGCGTGGTGCAGCGCGAAGCACTGCGCAAGACACCGTACTACTCGTAGTTATTGTATAAGATTGCTCTCGCAATTGAGCATTTATCAAATCAAATCTAATCCAATCTAGACCAATATCAATTTCCGACGGTTTTGTGGGGAATACTATTCAACAATAGATAGAATGACCTCACATATCATCACGCCTATCCCCAAAAGGGAGTTCAGAAGTACAATACACCATGAAGTACCACGGTTTCCAAAAAAAAAAACATTTGTTTCGATAACCGTCGAACCGTCTAGAAGTCTTACTTTGAAAAACAAACACATTTTTTTTTATAAAATTCTCTAAATTTCTATTTTGTGTGTCCCACTACGTAATTAGCAAGGCTTATGAGGGCAAGCCTATGGATGTTATCGCCGCGGGTACTATCGAAACTCCATAACTTTGTAATTCAAACCAAATTCCCAGATGTTATCTCTGCAGCCCGAGCATAGGAAAGTTACATAGGAAAGTACCCTACTTACGCGTATTATGACTCAGTCGAGTCGGGTGCTAGCATGGTAATCATAACATAATATAGGTACCTACACTTAGATCTTTAAAACTACGCAACGGATCTTCATGTCGTTTTCACCAATGCATAGAGTGGTTATCGAGGAAGGTTTTTGTATATAATTATTTCTTAAAAGCCGCGGGCTTCCGCTAGTAACATGCTATAAAACAAAGTCGTTCGTTCCCTAGGTAGGTATCCATAGATGTAAAACTATGCAACGGATTTTGATTTGGTTTTCACCAATGGAAAGAGTGGTTCTCGAGGAAGGTTTTTGTATATAATTGTTTTGTCAAGCGTGCAAAGCCGCGTTCGTCCGCTAGTAAACAATGTAACAAGAATAAGAAACCAAGTAATAACTGTACCTACCTAATGATAATAATGAATGTTTTTAATACAAAATGACTTAAATTCAAAACATTATTCACGGTACGTGTCTTGTCATTACAATAACAATGACGGACATTATCTACAGATAGATGTTGGAAGTTGAATCAGTTGTCAATAAGGCGTGTAATATCTTTTTTTATGGTAAATATAATAAGTACAAAACAATTATAAAAATACACGTCAATAATTGGGTTTAGGTCTGATAGTCCCCATTGATGGGTCTGTCCCACAGATGGAAATAATTATCGGAATGAAACCGAATTGAAATGCACGGCTGGGTTGCGTTAGGGGTTCAGCAGCTGCACCGCCGGGCCCGGGGCGATGTATGGTGCAGCAGGCATGGGACCAGTGGGAGCGAAACGGAGTCTAGTGTGGGTGGTGTGGGTCGATTCGCCGGCCAGGGAGACCCTTAGCAACGGCGTTGCCGCGGCCGCCCGCAACACAGTCATGGGGCCCGCCTGGGGCCAACCACCCCAGGAGGCTGCCCCACATGTTGCGCATAATCCTGATGTGGGATCGCCGCTCCGGGTGGTAACCGGTGTGGGGTAGCGGCGGCCTTGCATCACGGGGGTTTGGGAGCCCTTCCGTCCGGCGAGTCGGCTCCGACCTAACCACACGGTTCTAGACAAAGCTAGCCCCTGCGCTTTGTCACTAACTGCTGCACCAAATGTCGCCCTGTCTTCACGCTTCTTCTTCAAAATCTACAATGGCAGTGCAACAAAAAAGAAATAAACGTTACACAGCGGCCCTAGGAAACCCCACAACTTCACATTTCGAGGTGGAGTTCACTAATGTCCGTGGACTCCATGCGAACCTCGATACCGTCCACCACCACCTTGAGACGGCACGGCCCGCTGTGATGTTCCTCACGGAGACACAAATACGCCGCCCTGACGACACGTCTTACCTGTGTTACCCCGGCTATGTCATCGAGGAACAATTTCGAGACAAAGCCGGGGTGTGCGTGTTCGTTAGGGCGGATGTTTGCTGCCGCCGGTTGCGCTGCCTAGAGAACCTCTCCAATTCCGTCCTTTGGCTGCACGCAGACCATGGCTATGAGCCAGATCTACGTGTGCACCTACCGATCCCACACAGGGGATTCTGAGACAACAAAGCTCTTCCAGTACCTCAGCGAGACGGCTGATGAAGCGCAGGTGCGGTTCCCGAACGCTGACCTAGTATTTCTGGGGGACTTCAATGGCCATCACATTGAATGGCTGGGGTCCCTCAAGACTGATCATGCGGGTAGAGCCGCCCATGCGTTCGCTCTCTCCCACGGTCTGACCCAGATGGTATGCGGGATCACCCGGATACCAGACAGGTCAGATCACGCGCCCGCTCTGCTGGATCTACTGCTGACGAGTCGCCCAGCCCAGTACAGTGTTTCGGTAGGAGCCCCACTGGGTAGTTCCGACCACTGTGTTGTTCACGCTGTCATGAAGGTGTCACCTCCTGCACGTCCTGTACAAACGTCACGACGACTATGGCACTACTCGTCAGCGGATTGGGACGGTCTACGCGATTATTATGCGTTCGTCCCCTGGAGCCAGCGCTGCTTTGTAGGAAAGGCTCCTTCGGATAGTGCTTCTGCTATAGCTGGCGAGATCAGTTTAGGGATGGAATATTACATCCCTTTCACTGATGTCGCCAGTATCCGCAGAGCCCGTCCCTGGTTCGGGCGAGATTGTGCCAAAGCTGTTCGACAAAAACAGTCGGCATATCGCGCCTGGATCAGGGCCCGGGCTGTGCGCGACCCAAACGTGGGCCACCTCAAAGCAGCGTACAACCGGGCCACAAAGTCGAGTAAGAGGGCCTTTAAGAGAGCGGATGCCCAGCGCGTCACGCGGCTTGGTCAGGAGCTCACTTCCCATCCCACAGGCAGCCGTGGATTCTGGCAACTGGCCAAAGCCGTGCAATCTAACTTTTGTCAGCCCTCGCTGCCACCGCTGCGTTACCCAGATGGAACACTGGCTCACAAAGCCCAAGAGAAAGCGGATATGCTCGCAGACCTCTTTGCGGCTAATTCCCGGGTCGACGACCGTGGCCTGCAGCCCCCCGCCATCGCCAACTGTGGCCACACTATGCCTGATATTGTTATCAGGCAATGTGATGTACGGGCAGTGCTGCGGTCACTCGACACGCGGAAAGCCAGTGGCCCTGACGGCATTCCGGCGGTGGTGCTACGAAAATGTGCAGCTGAGTTGTCTCCAGTATTAACGCGTCTGTACCGCCTGTCATACTCTTCAGGGCTCGTGCCGGAGGTCTGGAAGGAGGCGAACGTACAACCGATCCCCAAGAAAGGGGATCGGTCCGATCCAGGCAACTATCGACCCATAGCTGTCACCTCAGTCATTTGCAAGGTGCTTGAGCTCCTTATAAATAAGCAGCTCATGCAATTCCTAGAGGATCACTCGCTAATCAATGATCGACAATACGGCTTCAGGCCAAAGCGATCAACGGGTGATCTTCTGGCATTCGTAACGCATGTCTGGGGTGGGGCTATGGAAAGGCACGGCGAGTCCTTGGCTATTAGCCTGGACATCGCCAAAGCCTTCGATAGGGTCTGGCATGCTTCGCTCCTTTCCAAGCTTCCGGCATATGGTCTACCTCCTCAACTGTGCAGCTGGATTGCCAGCTTTTTAAACGAGCGCCGAGTGCGGGTCCTCTGCGATGGCCAGGCTTCTCGGTTCTTGCAAGTGAATGCCGGGGTACCGCAGGGGTCCGTACTATCACCAACTCTCTTTCTTCTGCATATCAATGATATGCTATCCCTCGGGAACATTCATTGCTATGCAGATGACAGCACACTGCACGGGAGTTACTCGGTTCGTCCGACGGCGGGGCGATCTGAGATTGAGGAGGAGAGACGACGACTCGTGGCTGATCTCGACCGTAACCTCGACAGTATCTCTCAATGGGGTACCGAGAACCTGGTCGAGTTCAATGCCCGCAAAACACAGGCGTGTGCATTTACTGCGAAGAAATCCCCTTTCCTTCCCCTACCCTCTCTTCAGAATGCATTATTACCAATGAAGGACAACCTTGATATCCTTGGCATAGACGTTCGTCGAGAGCTCAATAATAAAAACTACATCGAAAGATGTATAGGGCTAGCTTCGCGGAAACTAGGAATACTGAATAAGGTAAAGAGATTCTTTACACCGGACCAGAGGTGTCTGCTGTACAAGACGCAGATTAGACCCTGCGTCGAATACTGCTCTCACCTCTGGGACGGCTCCGCGAAGTATCTGCTGGACGCTCTCGACGCTATGCAGCGACGGGCTATCCGTATTATAGATTGTCCGGAGGTAACGGGAAGCCTTGAGCCGCTAGTTCAGCGCCGAACAATAGCTTCCTTGGCCGCATTCTACCGTATTTACCACGGCGAGTGTTCTGAAGAGCTCTTCAATCTGATCCCACCCTCTTCCTTCCGATCCCGAACGACTCGTGCCGGGCAGAGATGCCACCCCCACACAGTGGATAGCATGTTCGCGAGAACCGAACGTTTTAAACGTTCGTTTCTCTGCCGAACGATAGTGGCCTGGAACGCCCTGCCTGTGCACGTGTTTCCTCCCACATATAATCCTGGGTTCTTTAAGCGGAGCGTGAAGAGGCACATCAGTAGGTCGTCAAGTTGAGGGCCACTCTCAATAGTAATGAGTGCTGTGAGAGTGGCCCACAATCGCTAGACGTCGTCACGACTTACCACCAGGCGTGCGGCGTCAATCTGGCGAACCAAATATAATAAAAAAAAAAAAAAAAAAAAAAGCACTTTGGCAGTATTAAAAAACCTTCAAAATTGGTTCATCCATTCCAAAGATTATGAAATCTACTTATATCTATACTACTATTATAAAGAGGAAATATTTGCATTTTTGTATGTTTGTAATGAATAAACTCAAAAACTACTGTGCCGATTTCAAAAATTCTTTCACCATTGGAAAGCTACATTCACAGTAACATAGGCTACTTTTATCCCGGTAATGTGTTTCCACGGGAACCGGAAACGAGTAAACTAAATCACGCGGGCGGAGCTGCCGCGATCAGCTAGTTAATAATAAACATACAGTTGAATTGAGAATGTCCTCCTTTTTAGACTTCTTACTATACTGACAAGTATACTATGTAAGAGAAGTCTTATAGTCCGGTCCTGTCCGTCTGTCCGCACTTTTCAACTCGAGAACTACAAGTGCTAGAAAGTTATGATTTGGCACATAGAATTTTGGTACAGAATAAACACCATAGCAAAAAAAAAAAAAAATTTTGATTATATTTATTATTTTATTTTTAACATGTGATATCACATAATAGTAAGAAGTCGTCTTATGCCTTCACTGCGATAGTGAAGGGCGCCTTGCTTGTTTTGGAAGTCGGTTGATAATTGTATGAAAACAATCGTCACAATACTTCTCCGCAAAATGTGAGGATTCAGGTGTGATATGAAAATACCCATATGTGTACATATGTGTGTGTGTTTTTATCTCATAATTCACTTTATGCAGTCTGCTACATTACATGTGCCTACTATTTACATGTATATGCAAATTATAAAATTACGTACTCAGGATAACAGGACAATGAACTCCATTTAACTTAGTTTATTTTTAATCCCCGACGGAAACCCGAACGGGATGTTATAAGTTTGACGTGGGTGTGTGTGTTTGTAAGTCTGTCTGTGGCATCGTAGCTCCCAAACGGATGAACCGATTTTGATTCTGTTTCTTTTGTCTGAAAGATGGGTTAGGGGAAAGTGTTCTTAGCTATGTTTAATAAAAATCGGTTAAGCCATTTCAATGATATGAGGGGTGAAAGTGGTGATGAAAAATTGAATGTGTTCAAATATACCCGTGTTGGGTATCAAATGAAAGGTCATAACTATACCGTATTTACATCACGATACCGTAAGTTTTATGAAAATCGGTTTAGCCATTCGAAAGATATGAGGAGTGGAATGTATTTCTAATTATGTAACCACACTCCGCGCGATTCGCATTAGCTCTTAATAATTGTTGATAGACTATACGTATGTTGATATTAAATAATGAATTATGTGAGTCGGGGGTTTTATTTATTTTTTATTTAATTCTCTTGTATTAAACACTATCAACTACACAAAGGTTATACCTATTTTAAGAACAAAGAAGTTATGTTTATCATCCTTTCTTTCTGGGTGTTAGATTAGTCATCAACCCACTCCTTATCACGACTTTTAGATTAGCCTGTAGGGGTTAATCAGAATGCTAGGAAGAAGGGGTTAAGAAGAATGCTTGTGATTGCTAGTAGGTAAAGTAAAATCTCATACTTTTGTATACCTGTTCTTTTCTTTCACCAATAGCTATCCACTTTTCATTTCACTTCGATCTGTTATGTCCATCCAATGGTTGCCTGTAAGAGATCACTCTTGGTGATAAGGCCGCCATTTGTACTACTGAATAAAACTTTAGTTTTAATAAAATATATTTCTATTCTATTCTATTCTATTTCTAAAAAAACCGGCTAAGTACGTGTCGTGACACGTATAATATAGAGTACCGTAGTTACCCATTATAGGCGCTATAACTCCTAAACTAACAAATTCATCTGGTCCATTATAGTTTTCCTTCAAAGTTCATTATATAAACTAGCATCATGAATGTATTCAGGATTCTTCGAGCTAGCCGTTTAGATTTTAGAGGGGGGACACTAAGTATGTTTTAACAAAAAAATGCGCTTTAAAGTTGAATATCTCGGAAACGGACCACTAAATCAAAAAATTGTCTTAGTAACCTCCCAATATTTTAAAAATACCTATCTTATGATACCCCACACGATGGGGTTTACGCGAGAAAAATAAAATCATCCCCACGTTACTTATAGGGGAGGTACCCCAGAAAAAAATATTTATCGTAATTTTATTGTAGCACTATGTCGGAATAGTAAATACACATATCCGTGCAAAATTTTATCTTTCAAGCTCTCACCGTTTGGGAGAAAAAGCGAGGATGGACGGACATGACGAAACTAATCAGGGTTCCGAGATTTTTACTACGGAACCCTAAAAGACATAAGACATTTATTTCTTAACAAATAATTATATTTGTGTTGAAATGTGAAAAAATACAAGATAGAAAATCAAAGATGTCAAATAAGTTATATCAATAATACCTACCTAGGTAGATAATTACATAAAAAAACAACAACAAACCATGAACAGTAATGTCAACCTTGCCATAAGTCAGTCGCGAGCGTCAATATTAAAAGTCAATAATGCGCTTGACTTTATCATTTACAAATATGCAACACCCTTAGGACGTAAATAGCTGCCGTAGATACATTGTTTACTGCTGAAACAACCTCTGCGTACACAGACAAGTCGATCAAGAACGTACTGTTGGAACGGGATTATTGACCGAGCGAGCGAAGCGTGACATTTTGAGACAATTAACTTACCTACTGGAAATTTTTGATTTTGCTTGTCCTGTGTGTGTTACAGTCGCAGGTTACTTCGATTTCCACAAAACTTGGCAATATTTTCAATCTTTAAAAACGTTTTTTTTTTCGTCGTGTACTATTTGTTTTCAGGGGTCTATACTAGGTAATATTATAAAGCAAAAGAGTTTGTTTGAACGCGCTAATCTCAGGAAGTATTGATTCGATTTGAAAAAAACTTTTTTGTTGAGTAATAACATCACGCTATGATAAATGCGAAGGTCTATTAAAATGAAATACTAAAATTAATAAAGTACTTATTTCATTTAGACCTTCGCACTTTGTTATAAAGATCATTATTGAAAGTCAAATCGTACTGTCAAAAAGAAAATAAACGAATGGACAGAGTATAAGAGCGCCAACGCACTAGCGACCAGGCCGCGGTGACCACGTTCGCGGCCTGGTCGCCCAGTGCGTATGCTGCCGCGACATGTCGAGCGGCCAATACTTTCAGTCGACTTACAAGGATGTGTTTAATTTTGTAAATCTAATCTTTCTTCTTAAATATTTTTTTTATTACTTTCGTGTGACTTTTTATATTATTATTGAAAATTGTTTAAGTTTAAGTAAGTGTGTACCTACTTCAAAGATATTTGTTGATTATATTTTTAAGAAAATTACCTACGCAAAACTAGATTCTTTAATTTTTAGACAATTTTTCCAAATCTCCACTCATCTTAAAAGGTGCTCCTTTTGCGAAGTGCACCGATTGAGAAGAGCACCTGTTGCGAAGTGTGCCATATGAGAAGTGCACCAGTTGCTAAGTTCACCATTTGAGCATGGTGTTCAAGTTGAGAAGTGCACCAAATGCGTCAAACCCCATGATATATCCCATAAACCTCTTCTGCTTTCGACTTCGACTATGAACCTTTCCGTGTCGAAATGATCGGACATTAATACTGTCAGGCGTTACTTTTCGGAAGTCCATAGTTAAATAAATATATCTAACTACTTTGCAATATTCAAAGTAGTTAGATTTATTTATTTGATCGGACATTGTAAAATAATATCACTCTGTAGCGATACACGTCTGGTCGCCGCGGCCGATGCGGTAGCACTGAATGAATTTCAAAATAAAGTGATGATCTCGACGGCCACGTGTGGTCGCTGGTCAGTGGTCGCGGGCCATGCTATTGCGCGCCGCGGCCAATGGTGGCCGCTGGTCGCCGGCCGCTAAGTGCGTAGGTCCATAAGCGATTGCTTATTAAAATCAGAACTCAGTGGCCGCCGCGACCTGGTCGCTAGTGCGTTGGCGCCCTTATTGTTCCACTTTAAAAGTTAAAAAAGTACGCGATGGCTAACTCACTATAACATAAAACAGCGAATCAAATTAATTCTAAAATATTTTTTTGCGAAGCTGGATGTTATATTACGTGTGACGGGACCGGTAAAAATAACTAGGAGCTGCGGTCGCTGCCGTGGTACTGCGCTGCAGCATGCAATTGAGCGAAGCGACTATTGTCATATTTTTGGTCAATAACTTTTTTGAGGGTCCTAAATCAAAATTCGGTCTCGAACAAAACCTGCTCCTGAGAATGCTTGATTTTTGAATATCATGAAAATCGGTTGGGTAGTTGTCGAGAAACAATTTCACATCGAGTTGCATTTGAGTCACCTGAAAAGGAGCTACGCTCGCTACGCTCGCTTCGCTCAATTACGGGCGACGGGAACCCAACTAAGGTCTAAGTCCGTATAATGTATGTAGTTACTACGCGGACCAAGTCGCGGGCGTATATATAATGGTTTTCATTCTTTTCATGTTTGACGGCGATATCGACACCTTTCTGTGCCTTCGTGCTCGCGAGATCTACTGTTTTTTAGGGTACCGTACCCAATGGGTAAAATTGGAACCCTATTTCTAAGGCTCCACTATACGTCTTCTATCACCAGGCTGTATCTCATAAACCGTGATAGCTAAACCGTTGGAATTTTCACAGATGATATGTAGATAGAGTAGATTTCATGCAACTACAAAGGTGGTTAACTGAGATTCCCATACAACAAACGTATTTGCTGGTTAATTTGTTGGTCCCAATTAAATTATAATGGATCAATTTGGTTTCACAGCAAACATCGCGATCGCCTGCACGGGTTACTCTATGGGCTGGACCTCTCCTGTCAACACAAAGTTAGCTAACGTCACCTTGTCACCGCTGGATAAAACTGTCTCGACGTCCGAAGAAGCATGGATCGGATCTCTACTCACTGTCGGCGCCATTTTTGGTAAGATACTTATTTAAACACTTTTTTTTTACTTAGTTTTTAGTCCACAGAGTCAAGGCCAGTTCCAGCTCTCACCTGCTCTAAGAGCATAACAGCCTTTTACCCATGTTATCGCAGAAGTTTTTGGTCAAGTGACCAAATTAAAACTTTTTGGATATTTTTTGCAAAATTACTGCTTGAATCGATTAACTGAAGTCAGCGCTGGCTATGCTAAGCTGAATATGATTTTTGGCCGGAATCTCATTATATGAATCATTTAATCTACATATATGAAAATTAATACTTTTAACAAAATACTACAGGGCCGTTCCTCGGCGGTTTTGCTGCTTCAACGATTGGTCGGAAATGGGGACTTATGACCTGTTCCATACCATTATTCATCGGTTGGATCCTGATCGTGACCACTCAAAACGTGGCCATGATATACGCTGGCAGAATCTTCTGGGGGTTGGCTGTGGGCATGCTCTTCACCATATCGCCTATGTACTGCGCCGAAATAGCTACGGTATGTTAAGAAGAAGAATAGAATACTTTTATGTAACACCTTTTTTATAAATTGCATAGTTTTATAATCCCGCCTGTTTTCGCAAGGTTCGCAAAGGCATATTATTCGCCCCCTTTTTGCCAGTAACCTTTGGTTCCACGTACCTAATAGGTGACGAACCTATTGCCACTTACAGTTGAGGTTGGCTTGGGCTTCTGCCTCTTAGATCTTGATGAGACCACTATGCAGCCACTTTACAACTGTAGACTGGATAAGAACCTGGCTCAGTGGATGATGATGATATTTTATGTATTTCAGGATGACTGTCGTGGAGCGTTAGGATCTTTCCTGCAGATGTTCATCACGTTTGGTTTCCTCCTGGTGTATGGCATCGGGCCTTTTATATCATACCACGCTATCGCCTACGTTGGTATCGCTGCGGTAGCAGTTTTCTGCATCGGATTCTTCTTCATGCCGGAATCGCCTATTTATTATTTATCCAAAGGTAGGTACTTATGTTATTTCACAGCGGTTTTCGATTATCAAAACTGAACTGATATAAAGTCCTATCAGGAAACGAAAGGTGTCCTAATAGAGTCTTAAGAGGTTTTATAACCATCTCCAGGGTATAAGACATCCTTACCAACACACGAAGTGCCCGAAAAGGCTACTAGGCACGTCCCTTATTATGTGGGTGGAACTGGCAAAATGTGGGTTTAAGTACCTATATTATACACTTCTTCTTCAGATAACAAGGAAGCAGCGACAGAATGTCTGGCCAAGATTCGAGGCAGGTCTTATGAAGCCGTCAAGAGCGAAATTGACAAGATGGATGCTGATGTCCAAGCTTCTTTGGCAAGAACAGCTTCGGTAAATATATTTTTTTATACTCGTCTGATGGTAAATAGTTCCATAACCCTTGGAACATAGGTAGAATTACTCTTGTGATTTCTCCCGTGAAATCTATGGAGAACGATTTATGCCTGCGCATGTGTCCTTTCTTTTACATCCCCTGGCTCTTTAAGCGGAGCGTGAAGAGGCAGTCACTTTGTTAATCCGCGCAGTCCCTCAACTCTTTTCCAGCGTTCTTTGACCTGTATGGTTTATTTCAGATCGCCGACATATTCCGCGGTGGTAACTTCAAAGCATTCTACATATCGTCAGCGCTGGTATTCTTCCAACAGTTCAGTGGTATCAACGCCGTACTGTTCTACATGAGCACTATCTTCAAGGCGGCGGGCGCGGGACTCGACGCTTCTATTGCTACTATCATCATTGGGGCTGTTCAGGTCAGTCTAACTTGCATCATTGATTCCGTTATCAAATGCCTGATATGTCTAAGAAAAAATAGGATGTAGGTATATATTTTTGTCTATTAAACGCAACGTCCAGCAGTAAACTGTACCAACTCAAAATCCGTCAATGCGTTACGACCTGACACGTCAATAATGTGCTAAGGAAACATTTTGTGCAGCTCTGCGGCCCGATATTGTGCGTATCTTTTAGGCTGCTTTTTCAACAGAGATAATGTGAGAGCTATGCTATGTTGCTATGGACACGTTTGACATTCACCATCATATTAATTGGTCCACAGCACACATCCTCGCAGCAAAACCCTTAACCTCGTGGAATAATTCCGATACCGATTATTAATTAAAATAATTATCTGCCTATGTTCTAGGTGGTGGCATCCTGTATCACCCCCTTAGTGGTGGACAGACTGGGACGTCGGATCCTGCTCCTCATATCCTCGTGTGGAACTGCTATCGGCCTGGTAAGACTGTCAAAATTAAAAAACAGCTGACCCTACTGAGCCTTTTCCCAAACCAGTTGAGGTCGGCTCTCCAGTCTCCAGGTGATATCGAATTTGTGCAATTTATTAATTTATTTAAATAAATAAATTATTGTTATATGTAATAAATAAAATATTGTTTCAGGGTCTCCTAGCTATGTATTTCATTCTAGCGGATAATGGTAACCCAGTAGTGGCCAACATGGGTTTTGTCCCAATCCTAGCGCTAGTCCTGTTCATCATCACGTACTGCTGGGGTTTGGGCCCGCTGCCCTGGGCCGTCATGTCGGAACTGTTCCCCATCGAGGTGAAGGCCATCGCCGCGCCCATCGCTACTGCCTTCTGCTGGACTCTGTCCTTTTTGGTTACCAGGTAATTGTTGTAATCCCCAAGTAGAAATGATTGTTTTTTTCCTCAGAAGGGGTTCGCTTTTTTATACCTATGAGGTGGAAAGTTAAGTGTGTCCAAATGATATTTTCGTCAATTTGCAAAACGAAAATACCGTGAAGGTCGAGGGAAGCCACTTGATGCAGGAATCTGAAGACCCAATGTTGAAGCGTTTCGTTGGGTAGGCCTGGACCCAGCAGATGCCCGTGCGTGTGCCTAGCATGACGATTCCAAAACTGTACTTTATGCATGAAACTATATGAAAACATAGTTGCAAAAGTATACATTCAGAACATAGCTGTACCTGTGTTCTGAATGTATACTTTTGCAACTGTCAAACTACATTCCAACATCACATAGAAAATGTTGCAAAACTGGTCAGCCAACAAAGTCCGCTGTCCGCTAATTACATTATAAGAATATTCAATAAGCCAATGATCTATATATAGAAATAGTGAATGTAATTTTATTCCCTCCTTAACTCTCGAGAACTGCTTATGCTCCAATGATGGTTGACCCCTCTATGGATAGCCCTCGATCTGGAGGCAAGCCAAAAAATCGAAAATTTGACCTAGCCCTAAGGGGTCCAAAGTTATAGGCCAAAACCTATGGCGTGGTGCGGCGCGAAGCACCGCGCAAGACACCGTACTAGTGTTTCTAGAAATTGTAATAAACAGTTCCATTTCATGCTCGAACTACAGAGATTCTATTTAGGTAGCTAAGTAACATCTTTCTTGGCTGTTTGAATTATAGAGAGGTTATGGATCTTCTGTAGTGTCCCCTATTACGTGGGACCAACATAATTACTGGGTAATGTGTGGGTGTATAATGCACCTCTACCTATACCTTCGGGGATTAGACGTGATGGTACCTATGTGTAATTTAATATCATTAGTTCTTGCAATATATGTAGGTATAAGCTGCGCACGATGTGTGTGGGATAGAACCTTGTCACAATAACCGCTCCGTGACGTCATCAATCGCTGAAAAGAACGGATAACAATACAGTATTGTAGGTAAATCTACGTCACTATGACGTCACCAACATGGCCGCCAATCCTATTGTCATCTTGGGCGGTTTATAAGTCGTTTTTGTAGTTCTGACTTTCTTCTTTCACAATTCTGCAGGTTCTTCAGTTCTATAGTAGAAGCTATTGGCATGGGTCCCACTTTTCTAATATTCGGCGTGTGCTGCGTGTTGTCATTCTTCTTCACTCTATTCCTGGTTCCGGAGACTAAAGGCAAGAGTTTCCAGGAGATACAGGATATGCTCGCCGGAAAGTAAGTAACTTCATACTCAATACTCAATATATTTATTGCTTCCATAATGTGGTACAGATCTTAAAATATCTAAAGTTACAATTATGGACCCTGTCGGGCACAGCACAATGTTTGTCTGGAGAGAGGAGGAATTTTACTTGCTAGCTGCACATATTTATTTTTATAGTTTTATGTTATTTATTTATGTCACATAATTATATTTCACTTTTGGTTTCTGTATGATAGGATATTATAATTTATTATGGATTATATTACATTTTGATTTAATTATTATGAAATGTATAGATAGCAATTTTGGTGCATTTATGTAAAATGACAACAGATTGTCATACGTCTATTAACTATTTAAAATATGTTTAAAAAATGTGTCATCTGGTACAGATGAGTTAAGGTCGATCTTTCAAGTCTCCTCGACTAGAAATATGGGAGGTTAGGTTTCTGTTTCTAAACAACTAGTCTCAAACGTGTGTGAGCTTGTGTTTCGAGTACAAAATTCTTTTTTTTATATATAATTTTTAATTCTCCTGTTTCAGGTCACAGAAATCAGAAAAAGGCGACTATTAGTAAAAAAATATCCGAATTTACTTTAAACTATCTTATCGCTAGATTTAGTGTAATTCCAAAACTGGCTGTGCTTATGGTCAAAATGTTCCAAAGTGACCCCATTTCGACTTTATTTATTTAGTTACCCTCTGACCTTCATAGATGGGTAAATTTTTGACTTTAGAATTTACCTATTATATTATTTACATATACAGATGATACATGATGTTCAGATAATATTTCAAAATACACTTTTAGAGTCTGACATTCACTTATTGTACATAGCCTAAAATAATCAATATCTAAACATATTAAATATATAGGTATATTTTAGAGAAACACACGGCCCATCTATGTAAGAGATGGTATGACCAATAGACACAAGTCTTTTCCTTGTTACTCTCTTAGGAACAGGTAAAGAATAAGAGTGAAAATAGAGAAAAGAAAATTTTCTAAGCCCTGACTTATCGTGTGAAACGCAGGGTTTGACGTCAGTGTGAAAAGATATGATTATTCTAGGGGTCTAGGTACGAATAATTAGTTAGACTTGTAGCCAAAAAAGTCCATGACGGCTATGAAAAGAGGGTTTTCTAGTTAATATTTTATATTATCATTGAAAGGGGTCATTTTATTCACTAACCTTCTTATTGACAGGATCAATATTAATTTATAAGTATGTTGAATTTATTTTGTTAAGCTTATTTATTTGATCTAATCAATAAGGACTCGTTGGTGTAATGTGGGACTTTAATTATTTGAAACTTGTAACTTAAACTGGTAATTCAACTATGAACAAAATTAAATTAGAAATAAAAGAGCTTTTTTTAATTATTTTTTAACGTTTTTTGAAGATGTTATAAATCATTACATATCTTTAGTAACGTACTGTAGGTAAGTCTTGTTATATTAGACATAAATTATGAGATGTGAAATTGTGAATAAAATTATTATGATGAAATTTATTTATACTATTTATTTAATCGTAGGGTAAAATTCCAATAATCATGCATGTAAATGGAGAAATGTCAATTAAATATTTTTATAATTTAACAAAACCGGATTGAACGGTTTTGTTAGGTTTATGAAGATACTACAAAATGCTTACCCTAGCAGTTCGCAGTGGTATTTATTTCAGTCAATAACGACAGATGTAGTTGATAAATAAGGCATTTCCTTTAAAATACTGATGCCAAAGTAATTCCATATCAATTTATATAACACAATATACATAGGGTTCCAATTTTTTTTGGGGTAACTATAATATTCACGGGGGGTAAATGTTATATTCCTTCCGCATAATAACTATGACGTTCAGGTTGGGGTGAAATTGTAATTTTTTTTCTAGGGTGCTAAATTGGAGAATCCTATAAATATTTACTAGATATAAGAAATAAGTTCTCTACACAAAATTGAGTACAAAATAAACGGATTACAGACGATCCACAGCTTTGTGATAGTAGAAAAATAATATTGTTATAAATGTACATAATTATTTTTAATGTATACTATTGCGAATAAATGTTATGTATTAATTTTAACTGTGTTTTTAATTACGACAGTACTAAATACCCACAAAATGATAGTACAGTCAGCTTCAGAGAAAAGGAACCCCCCTTGATAATGACTTGAAAGCATTAAAGTTTTTTGAATCATTGTGTATATTGCATGTTGGTCTAGTGGTTATGACCGCTGCTTTGTGGACACGGCAACCGAGGTTCAAATCCTCGGACACAAGTTCTTTTTTTATTCATATAATATTTTTTTTATTTTCTTAAGCACTTTTTGTTAATTAATATTTAAGGAGTCAAATTTTATAGTAGGTATGAGGTTTGTAAGAAAAGATAGGCTTATTGCATAAACAATATTAATTTTATTCTCGAATTACATTTCTAGGTTTTTTTCTTTCCTCTTTCCATTCCTGGTTGAGTATACAGTTTTTCTATCTGAGTTAAATTGGGGTTACTTATTTTTAAATTTTACCTGACCTAAATTTATTGACAAAATACAATACCCTAAGTGAAGTATAAAATCTCTACTTAATATACTGAATATCGCCGCGTCACATGACTCGCGAATGACGTCACCTGATGCGATCGTTCGCCTTTTATTGCATGTTTATATTAATTTGTAATTTTCTGATATTTTTCGTCTTTTGGCTCAATTGTATACCAAGATACAATTTACTCACAAAAAAATACCACATTAATTTATGTGCTGTTTGAGGATACGAACTCACATCTCCAGCGCCTGCCGATCACCTAGGCCGTGCCTTATACCACTAGGCTATCGGTTCACTTGATAATAATGGCGGACATATGAATAGCATTACTCCTTTTATCGAACAAAGTTGATTACGGTGTAATTTTCTAGACCTTAAGGTTTAAATTTCAACTTCCACCATATGTGATAATAATAACTGCTCAATAGACTAAAAGATAAGGTTGAAATTAGTATAGATTTCTCGTTTAGTTCAATAGATTACGCTTGATACAGCTTGTTGCACTACTGTCATGTTTTACTTCAAAAACTTATCTGCTGTATGAGCTGCGGCTATAGTATTATAATATCTGTAACAGCGCACTAAGGTTGCAATTAGAATACTTCTTTGCCTTATTTACTAAACTGTGATTGAAGGTAACTTTATAATTTGTGGTAATTTGCATTGGTGTTAATCCTCCTCGTAATATTATTCAATTTATTAAGTTTTTGATTAGTTTTTTGAGTAAATTGAAAGTATGGTTCCATTAACAACATTTTTGAAAGCTAAAATTATTGTTCTCTGGGAGCAAGAACAAAGCATAAAGAAAATAGCACGAGATATGGGCATAACGGTAAGAGTTACGATAAAATATATTATATACCTATTTATTGCTTAATCATGTTACATTTTTATTTACAAGTTAGTTTTTTGAAATTTCTTTTATTTATTATCATTTTCATTACAGAGAAATACAGTGCGTAGATGGATTCGAAGGTATCAAGCGACGGGTGATATAAAATGTGAACGCCAAGGACCTCGCCCAGTTGCTTACACAAAAAATTTTGGAGTGTCGCTGAGTACTGTTCGACGACATCTACACGCTGCGAATATCCATAATTATAAGCCAGCCAGAAAGATTCAACTTACTGACGATCATCGCACCAACCGAGTAAATTTTGCTACTCGTTATTTAAATTTTGACTGGGAAAACGAAATTGATATACCGACGAAAAATGCTTCAAGTCAGATAGGGATGGCCGAAAAATTTTATGGAGAAGAAGTGGCCAACGGTTCAACCCTAAAAACGTATTAGACTTGAGAACAAGCGGGCGGTTAACATTAGGTAAGTAAATGATTATATTCTTTAACATAAAATAAATTAATAATAACATAAAACTAATACATACATATATCAATTTATATATATAAATATATATAATATATATATATATTATATACAACGTGTTTCATATTAGTGTGGTCATATTTGACCCTCGTTACACATGCGCGTTGAGTTAACTATACGCACGGACAAAATTGCAAATACAAGTTTAGTTAAAACTTTTAAGGTGTCATGTAAATTTAATTGATTTGTTCATTTAATCGATATTTTATAAACCCAACACTACCTAGGGTCAAATTTATTCGTAAGGTTCAGTCCTCTTCGATGAATCGTAAACAACTCTTATTTCATATGCTCCTGGTACAGAATACTATTTTGTAGTAATGATAGGTTGTGGACTTTAAAACAACAAAAACTAACCGATTTCATTGTGCATGTCATCCTGGTAGATAGGTTGGTACCGTGTTCCACAATAAACACAACTAACTCACTAATATCACGATACTTAGATAAACATTATTGAATTTAATAAAAAATACACTTCCTACCTCTAATAAACACAAAACTAAAAAGTAGGTACTAAAGTAACGGCTCGAAATGTTCGCCGCCTTGATCAATGCACAGTTGGGTCCGTCGCATCATGCTGGCAGTTACATTACACAGCATGTCTGGAGTTACACTGCTAAATGCATCAAATATTTTAGACTCCATATCTTCACGCGTGAGACATACCGCACTGTACACTTTGTTTTTGACATAGCCCCACAAAAAAAAGTCAAGTGGTGTGAGATCCGGTGACCTCGGAGGCCAAGGTATGGGACCACCACGTCCGATCCACTGGTTAAACCGCTCATCTAAATACGCCCGTACATCTCTCGCATAATGTGCTGGCGCCCCGTCTTGCTGGTACATCATATTTGTGTACAATGTTACAGGCAAGTTTTCAAGTTCGGGTTCTAAGACGTTTCTAAGGAACGCGAGGTAATTTTCACCGTTTAGCGAACTCGGTAGCACGAAAGGACCAATTAAAATATCTCCGATTATTCCCGCCCAAATGTTAACACGCCACTGATGCTGAAAGTTGTTTTCTGCAGATGCGTGTGGGTTCTGATGAGTCCATACATGTTCGTTATGTTGGTTACTGATACCAGCACGAGTAAAAGATGCTTCATCGGTCCATAAAATACGGTTCGCGAAACTAGGGGATCGTTGTGCTTCCTCTCGGTACCGCTGGCAAAAGTTGAGACGTGGTACGAAATCAGCCGGTGTCAGTTCTTGGGTGTGCCTGAAGTGGTACGGATGTTGACCATCTGCTTTTAGCACGCGCCATACTCTCAAATGATTCATTCCCAGAACAATTCCAGCGCGGCGAGTACTTGTTCTGGGATTGGATTGAAAATGCTCGAGAATACTTTCTTCTTGCTCTGGTGGTACAACAGATGGTCTGCCTTCTGAGCGGGAACCACGGAAAGAACCAGTGTCATGTAAACGGTTCACCATTTTTCGGAAGCACTCCACAGATGGTAACCGCCGCCGTTCACCTTCGAGTCTATTGTCCACAAATCTTTCTCGATAAAGGCGACGAGCTTCACGCAGACTGCCATCGGCTGCCCCGACGCAAAGTATCATTTCATAATATTCACTATTACTTAAATACGCCATGATCGATTAACACAGATTACTACGTACGCCTAATATCAAAGTTTACTTGCAACTGAAAAGAAATTAGATAGTTGTAAGTGTTGCCCAAGTGCAATGTCTTATTTCCTTGAATTACGTCGTAATTTTGGTAAAAATCTAATAAAAGTACCAAGTAGGTACTTAGTTTTATTTATGAAAAAAAGCCAGTAGGTACCTAGTATAAAATAATTTAAGAGATAAATAATAACATAATTATTATTTACCATAAACACAGGATATTTCCCTAAGACCTATGAAATAAAATAAAATTGTTGAATGCCAGCGCGGCGTCGCTCGCATGATAGTATGCATGTAAATACATTTCGAAACCTACTTAAACCCATTTAAAAAAAAAACCGCTTCAAGATCCGTTGCGTAGTTTTCAAGAACTAAACATACATTAGAACAGACAGACGGAAAAAGCGACTTTCTTTATCCATGTAGTCTAAGATTAGTAATTTATTACCAATTGCTAAAATGAACAAATATCCAGCATAAAAAAAGCTAATAAAGTCCCCGTTTATGAAGAACATTGCGTTAACTTGCAACACCGGAATAATATGGGTTTTGCGGTAAAATTTACGTGTTGTGACATGTACGTCTTTGATATATGCCGACATCGCTACTGATACCTAGTTTCTTCAAAGCGGCTCCAATCAAAAAAGTGGGCGGTTCTCTTTGTAATTTTTAGGGGTCCTTAAGATACATATTAGTGAAACTGACACCAACACCTCCTACTTTTTCTGATATCCTCGTTCAACCATACAAGTTGCCACTTTTAGCGATAATGTTTTATGAACTTTTATGCATCACATTATCATGACGAATCGAGAACCTAAGTACCTACTCTTTTTTAAAGTCGGTCAAAAATAACCAAACACCTTGCAGATCATTTACTTCATGGTAAATGAGTCGAAAGAGAGTTCACGATATGGTAGTGCAGTGACTGGCATCCACGATCTCTCTATCCCGAAACTGAATACCTACATACTACTATACCCACCAGCGTTCTCAACAGCTACAACATAAACTTCTACATAAACAGCAGTTGTATTTTAAATATCTGTGCGGAACCAATTTATAAAAAGTGTAAATTTAAGGAAGACAAGAACATAAATGTTTCTTCTCTTTTCTTCGACAGCAAATGCGTTGCTCCTGGTATTTGAGTAGGTTGACAACAAATTACGTGTGAGTTGTGACATTCACGACAATCACGTGATACATAAATTCATAGAAAAACTTCAAAAATAACTTTGAGTAGGCACTCTTTATTTTGACCCCAAGTTGTGATTCGGAAACTATTTTGTATGATAACTATTGATAAAGTAACTTTATCTGTTGGTTAAAATTTTGAGTAACAACGAGACTGTCCGAATCTATTTCACTGTTTGGCAAACCTACTTGAGGTCAAATCTAGAGTTCATTCTAATCATATGTTTATTTTGTAGTGCAGTCTTAGAGCTTCATTTCAATGAGCTATCGATAAAAAGGAAAATTTATCGACTACGTCATTATAAGTCAATATTTTATTAAATTAATTAAAGACCCCGCGCAATATATTATTTAGGCCCTACCCAATGCAACCTTGAGATATGACCACACTAATATGAAACACGTTGTATATATATATATATATATATATATATAATATAGAAATATATATATTTATATATATTATATATATTATATATTTCTAATTATTATTGAATTATTATTGCTGCTGACATTGATTTACATATTGCAACAGATTTGAAAAGGTTTATTATTTTAGGTTATTGAAGTGTTGAATGACGTAATGCTGCCTTCAGTGCGGGTCGCATATCCAGAAGGACAAATTTACCTGGTTCAGGATAACTCTTCAGTGCATCGGTCCCGAATTGTGCAAGACTGGCTAAATGCACAAGAAGATATAACGGTGTTTGAGTGGCCGGCTAAAAGCCCGGATCTTAACCCTATAGAAAACTTATGGGGTCAGATGGTTTTAAACTGGGACTCAAGTGAAATAAAGTAAAAAAAAATTGGATGAAGAGGTAAACAGAACTTGGGAACTAATGCGAAATAGTGCCGCATGTTTTAATATGGTGTCGGGGATGAAAAGTCGTCTTCAAGAAGTGATAGACAGTGAGGGCCATCCTCTCCGTTAATAATGCAGTTTATCGATTCTTACCCAGGACAAATCTTTGTGTGCTGAACACGATTATTTGTTATGTGTCAGGGTGTAATTAATCTAAAAAAAATATTTAAAGTAAGTATTATATCCGTTGTCTAGTATCCATATCACATGAAGGTGCTTATTTTAGGCTAGATGACGCTGTGTATAAAGTGTCCTAACATTCATAATAATAATATTATATTATTAATACCTAATCCCATTACAAGTTTTTGTTTACAAGTTTAGTAATCTTCTAATGTGTTAACGATGCACCATCTGACCTCACATATTTTTCTAATGTTGTGTTAAAAGGGTTACCTACTTATCAGAAAATGTGATCAAAGAGGAAGATGTATATTGCTATACTGTTATAGTTTAGCATGTTGGTTCTTTCTTTGTGATTCACAGGAACAAATAACATTTCATTTTTCAACCATTCTTTTATATTCAAAGATTATACAGAGTGTAAAAAATATATGTTTGCAACTTTAAATAAATAAGTAAATAAATATTGTAGTTCATGTTTCTAGAATTATCTAATATTAAGTTAACATTTTATACTTCACTTAGGATATTGTATTTTGTCAATAAATTTAGGTCAGGTAAAATTTAAAAATAAGTAACCCCAATTTAACTCAGATAGAAAAACTGTATACTCAACCAGGAAATGTAATTCGAGAAATAAATTAATATTGTTTATGCAATAAGCCTATCTTTTCTTACAAACCTCATACCTACTATAAAATTTGATTCCTTAAATATTAATTGACAAAAAATGCTTAAGAAAATAAAAAAATAATTATATGAATAAAAAAAGAACTTGTGTCCGAGGATTTGAACCCCGGTTGCCGTGTTCACAAAGCAGCGGTCATAACCACTAGACCAACTTACCATATACACAATGATTCAAAAAACTTTAATGCTTTCATGTCATTATCAAAGGGGGTTCCTTTTCTCTGAAGCTGACTGTACATAGGTACATATTCAGAAACACTTTTTGAAAAGAATCTTTTATTGTACACAAGGTTGTTGTAAACGAAAATTAATTTAGATCCAAAGTATTCTCAGGGCTTGAAATCTGTTTAAGGTATTGTTAAGGGTCTGTTAAGGTATCCACAAAAATCCATGATGTTGTTTTCTGGACAAAGGGGTTCTTTCGAGGGCGAACCTGGGGCGTGAGCAATCTGGTCTAGAGAAAAACCTATTTTACATTATTGGTACAGGTTCATCACTCACCGAGCCTTTTCCCAACTCAGTTGGGGTCGGCTTTCCAGTCTAACTGCGATTCGGCTGAACTTCGATATTTTCCGTGAAGCGACTGCCATCTGACCTTCACAACTCATGGGCGATATCGAAGTTCTGTAGTTAGACCGCGAGGATTTTTGATTTAGGGCTCCAACTACCCCTAACGAAGTCGCCATAGATGTTAGTATGACAACCGGGACCGACGGCTTAACGTGCTCTCCACACACGGAGGGGTCTCAATGTCTTAAGAAATGGTCACCCATCCTAAGACCGGCCTGAGTCGATGTTGCTTAACCTTTGCAATGTGTTAACATTGTCGGTTACCACTAGACCACGAGCCCCTCATTATTGGTACAGGTTGAGTATCAGAAATTGATTACACGTAACCGAAGAGGAATAACTCGGGAAATGAAAGAAATAAAAAAATAAGTAAAATTCATTTTATTTTACAATAAAACGTTACAAGCTACACATCAGTCTTACATTCAGATTCTTATAAAAAAATCTAGCACCCCAACTAACCGCGTCTCATAATATGGTTTTGTCATAAATTGTATGTTCACACTACATAATTTGTAAAAACAAATATCGAATCCGAACCACATTGTTTATTTCTTAAGGACTTCAATTTATATCGAATGATACAAAAAAATATCTAAAGAAAATACGGCCGGTTTCTGAACTGAGAATTTGAAGTTTAGCATCATCATCATCAATACGACAAATATCAAAATTTAGGAACAAATTTTGACATTTGACGTGGACTTGGACTTTTGCAGAGAGCGTGGCTGGTTGCCTTTTATGTTACCTCTGGCGCTGGGCAAAAATCCAGGCCCAAACGCTCAATTGCAATACCGAGCAACGTTTCCTTGTCCCGCACCGCGAACTAGTTCAGAGTAACAAGTTCTTCTGTGCGGGAAAAATCAAGCATTACCTTGACATTGGCGAAATCATCGATGAACATCGATGGAGCTACGTTTGTAAAAAAAGACGAGGAAGACATTCATCAATTTCAAATTCTCAATTCAGAAACTGACCGATAGACCTATAAATTGGCAATATTATGGATATTTAGATTATGCATGACTTTTTAATTATACACCAATAAGACATCCATTCAAAGAGTATAATCTAATGTCGGTAGTGCGTTGGTGAGTTTTTAAGAAAGGGTCTTGAAAAATTTTCACAGTTTTTACTTAATATTTTTATCGGTAACATCACATTTTCCTAATCTAAGTTACAAACTTCAGTTTGTAATATTAAACTTACTATCAATGCCACCATATTAATTTTCGACAAAGATTTGTCAGATTAGATCGAAAGTATTGTTGATACGAAATTATTATTTTAGAGGGTACTTACTAGTCGAACTGTACTCGGCGTGACCGTCTCGAAGGACCAAATGGTCCTATCTCGATTTTACTTGCATAATTTTACAACTAAACCAAAAAAGATATTTTTTAAATTTTTACCTAATGCACAGTTTTGACATCACGTAAATAGTAGAAATTAACATTAAAGATGAGAAAAAGAATAACAGTAATAATCAAGTCATATAGAAAAAAAAAATAGATGAAAAATTGGCATTGTCTATTCAAACTCTTTGCTTATATCGTCCATAGATTCGAGAGCTTCACAAATACTGGCCGCAAAATGTCTAACGTCATCTTGCTGTTTAATTTTTAAAGCTGAACAATACAATTTTTTGTATAAAGTTCCCATTTTTTCATAATCCTTATTAGATTTTGATCTAACATATTGTATAATACTTTTCAGTACAAAATGGAGTCGTTGTACGTATAGTTTTAGAAGGCTATATTCACTTTGTAGTGATCTGTCGTCTTTGTCTTCCGATTTAGGGGAATCCCTTGGTTCCTCGGGATCTTTGTCTTTGACTAGTTTCATGATAGAATGGCACTGACGTAAAAGTTGGAACGCTGATTGTAGAGATTTCAGTTTGAGATTTGTGGACACTGCAATAGAAATGACTCAAATAGGTAAACATCCTCACACAAGATATTAGAGCGCTTTTCCTGTCAAGCTATTTTCCACCAGTGTATGGTCTCGCCCGCAATGCATGTCGATTTCAATGTCAAATCAGTTCGCGACTAGCCCCGTTACCATAGAAAATACAGCGGTTTAATGCGCTATTCTATTATTCTAGTATGACGTCACAAGTAGTATGCAAGTTGCAAATGCATAGGTACAACCTGTATACAAGTTGTGTACAGGTTTGATGAAGTTGCATACAGCATGACTATTAAAATGGAATAGGGCCGTTCTAATACGCTAATTTCGACAATCATCTTGATGGTTTCATTCCCCACAAAATGACTCCATTACAATTTCCGGGCACATTCGAAAGTAGTAGGTAGTGGGTAAAATTACTCAAAATAAGGGGGTAAAACGACTCACAATAAATGGGTAACATTACCCTGACCAGAATATACGTGAGGGAGCGTCAATCATAAAGAGTAGTAGAGTGATACTGATCAATGATCATAATGTCAACAAACATGTTTACATTTTTTTAAGATTTTTTATACACCAAACTGTTTGATCAAATTAAGTGAACGTTTATAGCAATTATTGGGATAGAAAGAGAAAGAAAAAAAGAGAGTGACATTGGTTGTTTTTATGCGTACCCAAAACACCCGTCAATGGACGTTTAGAGTGCCTTTCGACCAGAGATATGCTATGTTGACCGATGAATATGGTAGGTGGATATCAAATTCATAGGAACGTAGCATAGCACATATCTTGTGAAAAAGAGCTATGTTAGTGGAAAAGAATCCTAAAGGTGAACGCAGATAGAACGAAACGAATTTTAGTATTACGTATTACGAAATCTCATGTAACCTCGCGCACTAATTCGCGTCAAATGGTCCAAATCTGGAAAAAGATATGCGTTTACCCTTAGGCGGACATTTAAAAAAAAGTGACATACCAGAAGACAGCGTCTCCAGTAAAGCAACATGTTCAAGCTGCACAGTAAGGAACATTGCGGCGTCCTCCAGGCTCGCGAACATGTTCGCAGCCAGTTCATAGTTGGTTTTGGTCAGGTTCAGTAGGGTGCGACGTCTCGCGCACTCGTCACTTATTATACTGTGCGATATTATTAATAAATATGTTATGACCACAACGTCATCTAGCCCAAATTAAGCTAATGGAAGCTTGTGCTATGGGATCTAGACGACTGACATAAATACTTATATACCCAAACTCCGAAACAAACATTATCCATTTTAACAACATTACACATTATATAACATCATCCAAAACAACAACAACACAATCACACAAATAATTTGATTCGACCCGGAATCGAACCGGAGACCTCAGGGACGGCAGTCACATACTCATACTACTGAGCCACCGAGGCAGTCAAATCATCATTGGTCATCGTAGCTCAGTTGATCAAAGCATATCTGTAAGGGAAAGACCCACGGTTCGAGTCCTACTGATGACTTCAGATTTTGTGATTTATTTATAATTTCTATCTAAATATTTTAAGAGCGTTAGGCGGTGAGTGAAATTTAGATGCCGGTGAGGGCAGCGGGGGGGAGCACGATTATAATGGAATCAACGAGTTCGAAACTAAATATCGTAAGCGCCATTCACATTTTAATCAAAAAGTTTAAAAAAATTTCTAGTTTTTGAAATCTAAGATAGTCACGAAACCCTGTTTGTGACTTTACAGGAATTTTTATTGTAAAACACCGTGGTAATGAGAGAAATTTTAGAAGTAATTAGAATTAGAAGTAAGGATTTTTTGATCCATACGCTATGACATAAATTAGGTAAATAGTCTTTTCAGGAAAGATTTTCAAACTCGATGTTAGTAACTTCAAAAAGCGACATTTTAAGAAAAAGTTATTTTAGTAAAGGGTAATTTCAAGAAGGTAGTAGTTTTAGGAAAGGGGTAATTTCAAGAAGGTGATCATTTTAGGAAAGTGGTTATTTCAAGGTGGTCCTTTTAGGAAAGGGGTAATTTCAAGAAGATGTTCCTTATAGGAAAGTGGTAATTTCAAGAAGGTAGTCATTTTAGGAAAGAGCTCATTTCAAGAAGGTAGTCATTTTAGGAAAGCAGTCATTTCATGAAGGTGGGAAAAACAACGATCAATTTTGTACTTTTTTTATCATTTCAAATAAAAGAAATTCTATTTACCGGTATTTTCTATGTACGGTAAGGACTTACCGGAACTGAGAGTGGTATAGTGACCCGAGCCGATGGTGTATCATGGCGGCTCGAAACTGGTAGAGGTATTGTCTAGGCCCGGCGGTCAGCGGACAGTACTTCAACGCGCGCTTCAACGCCTCCGACACTACTGCTACGTCCTGGAATTGCGTTAATTATTGAGAGGTACTCTTCGATGGGTCCATCTTAAAGCGACCCCTATACAGTCGACTATGATGGGCAATCGTGGAATGAGTCATGATTGCCACCGTGATAGAGAGATTATACCCTCTACACATTCATAATCCTATTGTGCAGAGTCCGCTTTAAGGTACCCAATGAAGTGATACCCATTTGGTAGACTTCCAAATGGATGCACTCCACATAAAAAATAGATAATACTCACATTCCCATGTCCCGAAGGCGACTCTTGCATCAGTATAGCCTTGGTATAGAGATGGCAGGAGAACTCCCACGCGACCAGGTCCCACACGGACGTGGCCCCGCAAGTCTCGCGTCCGCCCAGGAGCTTCAGTGCACTCTGGTATAGGTTCTCGGCCTCGTTGTATAGGCGACGTCGCTCTTTACTGTACGGATATCAAAACTACTGTATTAAATAGGTAATATCGATTTAATCTGTCAGGTTTTGTGACACTGACAGCGATGTGACGTTTGACGTGGTTGTAAATTAGGTTAGATTCACTCATTAATAAAATTTAATTAAATTATAAAATTGAAGAAAATCGCATGAAATTGCGGTTAATCAGTAGGTTTTTGAATTTATCGCGAAATTAAATACATTAAAGTAACATCCTAACAATATATCATACACGTGTCATTATTATTATGACCATTTGTGTGCAATATCTGTGTGAAATGCAATAAAATCTGTAGGGGTTTGCGACTCAACAAACGTCAGTGTCAAACGTCACATAACTGTAAGATGTGACGGTTGAAACTTTGAAGTTTGTTGTTTTTGGCCGATAATATTGAAGTTAATACTGTAGTGCACAAGACCGCCCTCCAAACCCACTTAGGCCGAAAGAATAGAGAAATAATTTTGAAAATAGAATAAATATGGCCGAAATTTGGTCGCCATGCGCCGAGCCATCGACATCTCCTGATGATGCCCCTGGTTGGGGGCGAAACATGTGTCGAGGTTTTTTATTATTTTTTGCACGATAACACAACTCTCATATGTATTCTATTTTCAAAATTATTTCTCTATTCTTTCGGCCTAAGTGGGTTTGGAGGGCGGACTTGTGCATGAATAAATACGAGAGTTGGGTAATTTGCATGTGGCGGAATATTGCAAAGTAGTTAGATTCATTTAATTTGATAATATTGAAGTTAAGCGCAACTAAAAGGGATTCGAGTTGTACACAACAAACAACACAACTTTCATAATTATTATGAACAAGTGTGTGAGTGAGTGTGTGTGTGTGTATGTATATCAGCTCACCTGCACGACGCCTGGTCGCAATGCGCCCTGAACCTGTAATACCTCCCCTTATTACAGTATAGTAGCGCCAGGTTGGGTATATCGTCAACCTGCCTGAAGATACCTGTCGCGTCGTCCAGGCACTCCAGCGACCTGGCCGCTGTAGTAGTGTACTGTTGGAGCAGTAACTTGGCTGAGGGACTGTGCTCGTCTGATTCATCGGCGTACTGGGCGTATAGTTCTAAAATTGGTTAAATGTATCTACTAATAGTATGTTAATTAAAGCCTAAAACCCTCTGTAACCGTACAAGATTTTTGACAATAGGTCGTGTTGACTATGACTTTTACAATTATTATTAACGGAAAAAACAGTTGTTTACTGTTTAATTTTCTTGATGAAAAACTGTGTGTGTAAAGGAGTTTTACCAATACCTTAAGTGTCCTAAATCAACCTTACCTGCAAATGGTACAGTTGCCGATCTACAGCCGAGGCTTTAAACAAATCCCGATACGCGACAATAGGCTATTACGTAGGACTAACAAACTTTACTGGCGAAGAGTGGGCGTTTATAATGCCTCTGCCACCTCTTTCGAGGAAACAGGCGTGATTTTATGTATGTATGGATGAAAAACAGTACTATGTGTACGTATGTGCGTGTGTATGTGCGTGAGTGTGTACGTGCAGTTAATACGTGTATATACTCACGGTGTGCATCGTGCATATACCTCACGGCCAACTCGTTGAGCACAGAGGCGCGTCGCCGCTGCAGCTCGGCGCGACGCCCGCGCGTGCGACTGCCGGCCGCGGCGTACATAGTGCATGACAGTAGCATGGCCGATATTGACGTGTCGGGGAACTTTATATCTGACAAATAATATTAAACAAATTCATTTTCATCAATTCATTTCATAAGTAGCTCTTTTTTGTTAAGAGTTTTTAGCAGACAATAATGATTCTAATTTGGAACATAAATCTTTCGTAACTGAAATGAAAACAAAACACGCGAAATTTTTTCATCGCTAGTACTTTTTTTTCATAGAAACGATGAAAAGTAATGTTTAAGCTTCGAGAGTAAAATTATTTTTTCTTTCCTTCACTTCGCTCTGGATTGAAAATAGCACCTTCGACAACAATACCATACCATTATACCTTGTCATTACGATCGACAGATAGTAATTGTATTTGAAAGCGATAAGTTTGCTTGTATTTTTCCGAATATTTATATTACTCGCAATAACGGTCGTCCAGCTGGAATCGTATCAGTCATTCCATAACAGGGGGATTGCTTTACGACTCCATCAAAGAATCAATTTCGTTTATTCAGTTCAGGCACATAAAGAGCACATATGAATGTCAAAATATAATAATTTCTTGTCAAGCAATATTATAAAAATTAAGTACAATAAACCTGTATTATTCTTTATAAGCTATGGTCAGCTGACTAAAACACCCAGCGTCCGCAATACTGTGCGGTGCCACTTGTCATTCTACGTCCGCCATCTTCGGGACGTTCAAACTATTTTTCTCCACAAAAACAATCAGTATAAAATCCAAAAACTATTAAAAGTGAACTGTATGTGCGTAATAACAGCATCCGGGACCGGCCATCACAAATATTCAAGAGACACAGGATTTCAAGGAGCACGGGTGAGTCAATTTTACTGACCTCATTTGCAATTTTCAAATTACATAATTAACTGGGTTATCGTCATACATTTTGGTCTAATCGAGCCAGAATCGATCAGGTACGATATCAATACAACTGAATATCTATGTATTTACATGTATTTATCGATATAAATTCATTATTTCATCAACTTTCATTGTAAAACTATTACGTAGGTACATACCTACCACCGGGTGCGACATATTTGCATATTTCTATGTCAATTCCTATTGTAGGAGTCTAAAACCTGTGTAAAACATAGAAATATACACATCGTATCTCAAATCAGTGTATATTTTAAAGCAAAACACGGTACTTTAAGTTTTCATTTTACAAAAATATCTGCGATCACGATCGTGCCCGCCATTGTTGTTCATACTTTGCAGTTTCATAATTTTATTTAAAATGACTAAAAACGACGCGACTGCCAGTACTAGCGAATTAGCTGCCGCTATTGATGTTAAGTTTCACAGTTTAGCGGGTTCGCATATTACAACAAAAGAAATGTGTTTCATGAGATTGCAAAAACTATTTGATATTTCTAAAAAAGTAGGTACAAGCGCCGAATCAGCCGATGAGTTTTGTTCTCGATATCAGGACATGCCGCAGTGGCGCGAAAGGTTTGAAAATAGTGTCAGTGCTATAACAGCTATTAAAAAAATATGCGTCTGTATGCGAGTTATGTACCGTCCTACAATGATCTAAGTAGCTTTGATACTATGTATGTACTATCGCATTCGTAGCGTCTATGAAGGTATGTTTGGTTGCAGTGAATCAAATAGTGATCAGTTGAATAAAACTTGTAAAAGTGAAAGTCAGTGCGCGAAACCTAGGCTACCTAAGTTGGACCTATTTCCTTTTAATAGTAAACTTGAGAACTGGCCTACTTTTCGAGACACATTTCTCAGCTTAATTCATAGTAATAGTGGAATAGCAAATATCGAGAAGTTCAACTATTTACTTTCAGCGGTGAGCGGTCCCGCATTAACTATTGTGAAGTCTATGCCAGTTACGTCTGACAATTATCCTATTATTTGGTCTACTTTAGTGAAGCGATATGACAACAAACGCGCATTAGCTACTAATTATTTAGATAAAATATTTAATTTTAAACCGTTAGTTACCGAATCTGTCACGGGACTTAACGAATTCTTACAGACATATCAAGAAAACGTTAAGGCCTTACAGCTGCTCAAGGTCAACGACCTATCGGGATTTATATTATTTTATGTCGCTTTGCGTAACTTAGACTCCGTCACTAGGCGCGAGTTAGAAAGAGAGATAGGACAGTCTGAGATACCTACTTATGAGGAATTAATACTATTCGTGGAGAATTACGTACGTGTTCTCGAGATGGCTGGACACATTCCTGGTTCTTCGAGTGGTAGCCGACCGTCTACCACAAAACCTAGGAAAACACAGCGAACGACCTTGTCGTCAGCTGTTACAAGTACAAGTACAGACAAAAGTGTTATGTCAATGAAATCCATTAAGTGTCTGTACTGTAGAAAGATGCATTCTATTTATCGATGCACTGACTACATCGACCTGACACCGGCGCAGCGACTCGATAAAATCAAACAATTACGTCTATGTGAGAATTGTTTGCAGTAGCATTGACGTGCTCGGCTAACTTGACAGTTTTGCTCGGCACCGCTATTATACACGTCGCAGATTGTTGGGGCCAGTTCCACACCGTACGTGCTTTAATTGATAGCGGCGCCATGACGAGCTACATAACTCAAAACTGTGCAAAACGATTAAACCTGACGCGACGTCAATGTCACTTTGAACCCATTGGCTTGTGGTTGGGCTGGGTGGTAGCTTGGTCAAGGATTTCGGTTTAACTACATGCAATGTTAAACCACGACATTCTCCTGGTCCTGTACTGAATACGGACGCGGTGATAGTCGCCAGTATAGCTGGTAATTTACCAACGTTGCCACTACCCGATAAGATTGTTACAGAATTTCAACATATAAGGTTAGCTGACCCAGGGTACTATCGACCTGCGGCTATAGATATGTTACTCGGCGGTGATCTGTTTCCATATATTTATGACGGTCAAAAGATACTTCCGCGTGAATCTGGTTTACCTGTTGCTATGAGCTCCATTTTCGACATCTGTCACTCCAGGGATCCTACAACTACCAACGCGAATCGCTCTAATTCTTTCTGCGCGTTTTCCACAATTGAAAAAGTTATGCGATCGTTTTGGGAAACAGAAGAAGTACCATCTAACGTACCGCTAAGTCCGGAGGAAGAGCAGGCAGAACACTTGTTCGCGAAAGGCCACAGGCGTGACACTTCGGGTAGGTATATAGTGAGGTATCCGTTTCGTGAGTCGGTGGAATTGGGAGACTCGAGTCAAATGGCAGCTCGGCGACTTCGTAACTTAGAGTCAAAATTGGAAATAGAACCTGAGCTTAAAATACAGTACCATAAATTTATGCGTGAATACGAGGACCTCGGACATATGACCAGTCTTGGTGATGCCCGGGATGTGGTATCGAACTACATCATACCGCATTTTTGCATCATTAAGCCTAGCAGTTCCACTACGTCTCATCGAGTGGTATTTGATGCGTCAGGTAAGTCATCTAAGTTTGTCGCTGAATTCAGTCGTACTTCCAGACCCTAAACTGCAGGCAGATATCAACCAGCTTCTAATTAACTTTCGTCTTCACGAGGCTTGTTTGTCTGCAGACATCTGTAAAATGTATCGCCAGATTATCGTGGACCCTGACCAGCGATCTTATCAACACATTCTGTGGCGCTATTCTTTAGATCAACCAATCAAAAAATACTCTTTGAATACCAGCGACCTATGGATCCCGCGACTGGAGCTCATGGGTGCCCATTTGCTAGCAAAGCTTGTCAAGTGTGTTCAATCGATACTCCGTGATCGGATTGAACTACACGAGATGTTGTTGTTTACAGATTCGTCGGTGGTGTCAGCTTGGTTGAATACACCTAGTCACACACTTAAAACATTTGTTTCTACTAGGGTGTCGAAAATTAATGACAGTGTACCCTGTGAGTGTTGGTATCATGTCAGTGGGGTAAACAATCCTGCCGATATCTGCTCTCGTGGAGCTTTACCGTCAGTCTTGCTGGCCACGCGAGAATGGTTCACAGGACCAGACTGGCTCGATCTAGATCGCCTACACTGGCCAATTAGAACCATGGACGAGTTTCGTGACTGCAACCCGCCCGAACTTAAGTGCGTCAAGACAGTGTTAGTGTCAACTGATGCTGATTCAACCAGCTCGCTTTACACTGTAACCGAAAAGTATTCTAGTTTTAGTAAATTGATCAATGTGGTAGCGCGATGCTATAAGTTTATTTGTAACTGTAGACTGCCTTCAGGCGCGCCTACAGGCTATCTAACCGTGACAGACACTAGGCGCGCCCACAGTATATTAGTGAAAACCGTACAAGAGCATCATTTTGGTAGTGAAATGCAGGCGTTAGTAAAGGGTGGTATTAGTAATTCTTCCTTAAAGAAACTCAACCCTTTCATTGACCCTGATTGTTTCCTCGGGGTGGGGGGTCGACTTTCCCAGTCAGAGTTATCTTACCAACAAAAGCACCCTCTTTTACTTCCTAAAGATGCCCACTTCACAAAGATTCTAATTGATCATTTCCACAAAATTTACTTACATGTGGGTCCTCGCACACTTCAAAGTCTACTAACACAAAAGTATTGGATTGTCAACGCTCGTAATGCTATTAGGTCACGAACTAGGAAATGCATTTCTTGTTTCAGAGCAACTCCTACGAGTCGACAACCCTTAATGGGCGAACTACCTAAATATCGCTCTCAGGATGTTCATGTATTTCACACTGTTTGTGTAGACATGGGCGGACCGTTTCCTACAAAAGAGTCAACGCGTAGGAACGCTCGCATCTCCAAATCCTATCTTTGTGTGTTCGTGTGTTGTGCGACACGGGCAGTTCATTTAGAAGTGTTGTCATCACTAAGTACGGGATGTTTTTTGGCATGTTTCGATCGATTTACAGCTAGGAGAGGTTTGTGCCATTCTATCGTTTCAGATAATGGTACGAATTTCGTGTCAGCAAATAAACAATTAAGAGAAATAACTAAATTTTTAAACGACGAATCGATTAATATCAATAACGATTTTATTTTTCGTGGTATTGTATGGCGATTTAATCCCCCAACGGGCAGTAATATCGGTGGACTCCATGAGGCCGTCATTAGAGGGGCCCGCGCTCTCTTACGACGCACCATTGGTACCAGAGCGTTATCATTCGGGGAGCTGGGCACACTATTCATACGGGTCGAAGCCGTACTGAACTCGAGACCTCTGTGCGCGCTGTCCAGCGACCCAACCGAATTTCAAATTTAACCCAGGCACATTTCCTCATAGCTTCTGTCTGTACCGGAGAACAGTCTTACAGATCTTTCTGGCTCTAGACTGGATCGATGGCAACTTGTCCAGCAGATGTATCAACAATTTTGGAAACTCTGGAAACAAGATTACTTACATACTTTACAAACACGCCAAAAATGGCATAGTTCTTCAAACAATTTACAACTCGGTGATCTTGTGCTTATAAATTCAGATGCCCCGCCACTCAAATGGGCACTAGGTAGAATTACGAAACTGCATAGTGGCACCGATGGCGTGGTCCGTGTAATTCGTTTAAAAACATCGAACGGCAACGAACTAACTCGTCCAGTTTCAAAAGTAAGCCCGTTGCCTCTCGATCACAACTTTTAACTAAACTATAATTCCTTACTTAGATTTAGTTTATTTTATTTTTATACATTATACAGTCCATTGTTCTAACTTTACTTACACTATATCTCAATATATAATTTATCTATTCAATTACACATGTTATACATCCTCCTACACTCAAACTAGTTAACAAATTCTACCGAACTTGGTATCGTAACTGGGAAATCCTTGCGGATTTCGGTGGGGGGAAATGTATAATTCTTTATAAGCTATGGTCAGCTGACTAAAACACCCAGCGTCCGCAATACTGTGCAGCGCCACTTGTCATTCTACGTCCGCCATCTTCGGGACGTTCAAACTATTTTTCTCCACAAAAACAATCCGTATAAAATCCAAAAACTATTAAAAGTGAACTGTGTGTGCGTAATAAACGCATCCGGGACCGGCCATCACAAATATTCAAGAGACACAGGATTTCAAGGAGCACGGGTGAGTCAATTTTACTGACCTCATTTGAACATAACTCTTTCGCTCTGCTGGTAACATTTAATTTTTGCGTCATAATATATTTTATTCTAACTACGTTAGAGCAATCTACCCTCAATTTCATATATATCTATAATTGTAATAATGTGTGTGTGTGTGTGTATAAATACGTACATAGATCAAATTCCCCATCTGCAACACCATCAACTTCCTCCACTAAGTCCCTCTCAATCTGCACACGGATCTGACTATCAATATCATGATCCATTTGAAATTGCATCCGATACATTTCCAAGTTAGACCAATTTTTACTAATCTGAAAGTAATTGTCACCTACCCTCCCAATCAAATCGGAGGCATCCACAACTTTACTCTTTATAATCATATTGCATAAAAGTTTTTGACATTTACTTGCAATATCTATATATTTTAATGATAATCCATAATGTGAGTGAGAATAACTATATTCTGCAAGCGTGGAATAGACAAGACATATTTTTTCATACAACAAAGTTTTCAAATGAAGTTTCCAAGCAAAATCATCATCTCTTTGAGGCTCTTGTAAATTTGGGCATAGATTTTTGTCTTTGACAACCTGTATGGCATTTTTGTCTATACTCGAATTATTCTCTATGAGACAGTCATTGGCTTTTTCGGAGACTTTTTTTTCTCGCTTTTTACGTTTTTTACGGGATTCTTGGTCTTTCCCGCCGCCCGAATTGGTGATCGGTTCGTATTCCATTTGTATTGGTTCGTAAGGATTCGCCATTGTAGGATTTTGTTCTTCGGATAGTATTTGCTCTTTCAATCGTGTTCGCTCTTCTTCCTACAAATGTACATATATAAAAATAGTTTATCATTTCTGTCTGTATGTAATACTTGAGCGTAGTGTATAGTTATGGGTTTAGTGGTGCACCTAGTGATCAGGCTTACATAACAGTTTCCGGGTCAGCGGCAAAAGACTCACCTCCTTTAACGTGGAACATTATCGTCACATGGTGACTGGCCTCATAATAATTGTTTACCTTATTAGGGAAACATGCGTCAATTATGTATGTATTAAAATAGTCCTACGATAATGGGGACAAGTTTATTATTACTAATAAAAATGTATATTTATAAATAAATAAATAAATATGTTAGGACAATCCACACAACGCCATCTAGTCTCAAACTAAGCAAAGCTTGTGATATGAGTACTAGATAAACTGATATAAATACTTATATACATTTTTTTTGTAAATACATACATATTATACATAGGAAACATCCAGACTTCGGTACAAACGTATGTGTCATCACACAAAGTTTGTCCCGACCGGGAATCGAACCCGATCATTTTGCTGTTAACCCGGAACTCATTTTACTTTAAAGTTTGTGTGTTTACGTATGAGTGTGTGTGTGTGTGTGTGTGTGTGTGTGTGTGTGTGTGTAGTATGTATGTATACCTTAGACTTGGTGAGCGTGATGCTATGCAGCGCCAGCAGCCCCAGTAGCGTGTGGCGCAGCGCGCATCCACAGCGGTCCGGCGCACGCAGCGGGCCGCCGCGTGCGTCCGTCGGGCTGGCGCGACCCGCTGTCGCCTGTTGACACAGCACCCGATAGGTTATGGGCCCACCTTATAAACTCAACCCCGTCGATAGCTACCGGGGAGGTATGTAATATCGGATTGATACCGAGGACTTGATGTCCAAACCGAGTTACAAATGTAAATAATCATCTCTAAAGGGTAGTGATACGATTTTCTTTTCTATAATGCTAGCGGACGCCCGCGGGTTTGTCCGTGATAAATTATATATATGGTGAAAACCGCATCAAAATCATTTGCTTTTTTAAAGCTCGAAGCATACATAGGGACGGAATCGACTTTATTTTATACTATGTTATGATTATGATAATATGATGTTATGATTAGCTATAGACGTTTTATTCTAAACTATCCTTAAACTCCTCTTGCGATCCCTGCGACCTCTGCCATAGACTACACAATTCAAACCACAATCTTTCTGTTAAAAGTATAACAACGAGAACAGAGATCAATAAACTACTTACAAAGTCACTATCTCTAACTTTATCTCCTATCTCCTTAAGGGCCAGTCCTCTTATTTGCACAGCCAGAGCTTTATCATCATCATCTGACTTTCCAGTGGCCAGCTGTTCATCAGACCCTTCAGGATTATCTCCAGACTCCACCTTGGGGTATCTAGAATCTCTTAAGTCTGCCTTATGGTCTCCAGACTTTGCCTTACGGTCTTCAGCTACTTTAGGGTCTTCAGATTCTGTCTTAGCATCTCCAGATTCTGCTCTAAGGTCACTAGCGTCCATCGTAGGGTCTTCAAAGTCATTGGCTGTGTTGTAGTCGGAAAATCCAGTGCTGTCTAGATCAGGGCCCTCTGCAAATAAAAAATGTTTTGTTACATTTTGTTACACACCTTGAAATTGCTTGAATTGAAACTTGCCTATAACTACTAATATTGTAGTATTTCAAATAATTGTAAAATATGTACCGCATATACTACCGCTCCAGCCCAACATAGTATTTGCGATACTTATTGTACAACCCTTTCCAGGAGGAATGTTCTACTAATTGACCAAGACTCCACTAGCACAAGACATTGAGATCAGTTTGTTGTGACTTACTTACTTACTTAATAGGGTGCCAGTCAACTATTAGACGAGTACTCAAAACAAAAAAAAACATTCCAATAACTTCAGAATCTCGTTTTTAAATTCGTTAAATAAATATCTTACCATCAAAACTGGGATTAGCAGGATTAGTTGCCGCAGGTATATACAAATCAGCCAACATATAATGACTGGATGCTACAATTTGAGGATAAGTCTCAACTTTCAACAGCTTCACAACATGTTCTAACAGCTGTTTACAATGTTTGGACCTGTTCGTCAGTCTCATATTCCTGGCAACCCTATACAGCAACATACCAACGGGAGTAGTGAAGGGATTGTCCATACTCTCCGGACATAGGGATGTCAAATCATATAACTTCACAACATCATCGTGAGGTCCTTTAAAAAGCCAGTATGTATGTCCAGATTTTGTAGCGTTTGATTTTAAGAATGATAGTATATTTTGTGCAACGTTTCTTATGACTTTCGGTGAGAATTTTGAATCTTCCATATTCGGTAGGTCTTCAGTTTTCATTGGTTCATAGGTTTTAACGAAACCATCGATATGGTAACACATTAAAACCTCTGGTACGTTACACATTAGGTTGTCGAGCCAATAATCTATGCCGGTTAGAACGTTTATGGGTTCTCTTGCATCTCTTAGCCGTAGACTAACACAAGGTCTGTCGTTGTCACCGAAGATTGGCAGATCGGAGCCTATGAGCATATGTATGTTCTCGAACGTCCATAAGACATTTCGGTTGTATAAGTGTTCTGTAGGTGTCTCTTCTTGTTTTTGGGTGTCTGGTTCTGGTAGGTATGGTCCTGGGGTATGAAAAGAGATATTTTAAAAATATGTGACCTTAGGATACATCTATAAAAGCGCTAATTTAATTAGCATAATATTTGCTATAATTTGCTATAATTTGACAAATATATGTAGATGTACAATCGAACGTAATTAAGCTACGCAGTTATTGAATTAGCAGCTTATTTCAAAATGTCAATTTTGAAATAAACTGGTAATTTCAAAACTTTGAAATGTCATCGGCAGGACACTGAGCTACGATGACTTAATTTTTTAAAAACGAGGCTCCATCGATGTTCATCGATGATTTCATCTATGTGTTGCCCGCAGCTCCGCCTGCGTATTACTTTAGATCGACATAACTTTTTTATTTATGAACCGATTGAAATAAAACAAACCTTAAATGTTAAGTTGAATAAACCACAACGCATTACTGAAAACTGCATTCAAATCGGTTAAGCCGTTTCTGAGATTAGCGTGTTCAAATATTCAGACAAACAAACCGACAAAAATTCTAAAAACCATTGCTTTGGGTTATAAAGCCCCCCCAACAGTTTCTCTATTATATCTTCGATGTACAGACATCTTACAATTTTATTATATGTATTGATTGATTGATTGATTGATTTGAGCAAGTACTAAGGCGGGTAAAACCAATCAATTTGTAAAGTATATCTTACCAGCAATAGACATAGGTGTGCGAATATCTGGCAACGGCTGCCGCTTCAGGCATTCGGTTAGTTTCTGAGCCACGCTGTGAGACAGGAACTTGTGTGTCAGCTGCTGTAGAGCTGAACTTGGAGCGGGTGCCAACATCAGTTTCAATTGTTCCTAGAATTTTATTTTATTGTTCATTATTTGGTCTTTCGAGCCAAATAAAGTTGTCAATTAAATGCAAGGCTTCTCCTTTGTGTATCTATTACTAGCTGAATATATCGGCTTCGCTCATGAGATTTAGTTTTATCGTTCCCAAATCCCACGGGAACACATTACCGGAATAAAAATGCCTGTATCACTCGGAACACAAATTACTAAGTGATTTTACAAAATCGGTTCGGTAGTTACGGAGGCTATTCAATGCAGACAAACAATCAAATCTGTACTCGTTATAATATAGATTATTTGTTCTTTCGAGCCGGATAAAGTTGTTAAATAAATGCTCGGATACTCCTTTATATATACATTATAATAAATCAACACCACCAGTGTCTAAAAATGTTGCAATATCCGTCCTAATTTTTTTTATTTTTTTTTATTTTTTTAATATTACATTTATACATTTTACAGCCAATAAATTTATCCTGTAAACCTACATAGGTTTGTGTAGGATAAACCGTTCTCTTCTCGTTAACTTCTTCACAAAGGTAGGTAGTTAATACTTAAATACTTACTATATACAAATTAACATTGTGTAACAGTGAGTGTTAAATTTACAATTAAACAGTTTAAAAGTACCCATCATTAGTTATAAGCCTTTGCACGACTTATGTCCAAAAGGAAAAATGTACACGGCCAATGTCCAATAATAAAAATGTCCTACAATAAAAATGTCCAAAAATAAAAATGTCCATTAATACAAATGTCCAATAATACATATTTCCAAAAATAAAAATGTCCAATTAAATAAAAGTCAAATAATAATTATGTCCAATTAAAAATATCAAATACCTAAACGGAGAAACCGTTTTAAACCATGTAGTTTCCTTTGAAAGCGTTTGCTTCTTCGAATCTTAAATATTTAGATCAAAATTTTAACCACAAAAACATATTTATACTGAGCTACGATGACCAATTGGTCATTGTAGCTCACTGATCAGAACATTCGCCTTGTTAGGGAGGCCGTGGGTTCAAGTCCCACCTATGAAATTTCAGATTTTGTGATTTTGGCACACCTCTTCTTTCACAGCATTCAATGTAAGATATACTTCATTTTCCATTTCATCTGGCGCACCAGTATGCTCGGATGAACGTACCACCTTGTCTCTATTATTGTTAATTGTCACAGATGCGCTGCACTCTGATCTATTGACACACCGCCATAGAGTACTACCAGCCTTATTTTTTACATTAAAACTATACAGAAATTTTCTCATCAGGAGTGAGTCCTTGCCTTACTGATTCTTCACGAATCTTACTCGTCTTCATTCACAGTAAAAAGTGAATTAATATAACAACTTAAATCAATATTACATTCACTTTGCGAAATATTCTAATGATATTTGTCATAAATCATTATGCTATAAATAGCAAAGAGAATGTAAAGTTTATAAATAGGCATTTGAACACAAGTGGCCAGTATCTAAAAAGATAAATACACACCTATGATACTTGCTATATTGGACATTAACTTAGTTTGTCATTTTTCCGGTTGGACATTTTTATATCTGGCCGAATTTCTATAGAAGTTAGACTTTTCTATATTTGGTAGTTTTTACAGTTTGACGTATTTATATTTGGACATATTTCAGATTAGGCGTTTCTCTAGTTGGGTATTATTATGTGATTGTACATTTTTCTTTTTGGACATAAGTCGTGCAAAGGATATTTTTTAATGACAGCCTTAAGATTACGTGCAGTTATATTACTTTTCTAATTGATTCCAGGAAATCTGGGTTTTAGATTTTTTAGGGAAAACCTTGTCATACTACGTGATAGCCGCGTCTCCACCCGTGCGCGGACATTACTGAGATAAATAGTAGCAAATAACACTTAGGGATAATGTAGCTACATATCAGTGAAACAAATTTCAAAATCAGTTCAGTAGTTGTGGTGTCTATTCAATTCAAACAAAAAATCAAATCTTTCCTCTATATAATATTAGTATAGACAAAACCATATACAAACCTGCTCCGACATGGTCTTCACAACATTTTGATAGAAGAAATCCTTTAGCCAAGACCACTCGGACTTGACCAGATAGTCATACACATCGAAGTCATCCAGTAGAAGAGTGTTCTGAACAACATGGACCATCATGCTCACCTAAGAACAGACAATCAAACATTAGAGCTAAACTGTATTTTCTTCGCTCGAACCACAGAGATTCTATTTAAAGGTAAGTAACATCTGTCCTGGCTGTTGTAATTTTGGTTTTAGTTACAGAGTGGGGTAAGGGGGTGCATTTTCCTAAGAAGAACTAGATACTTTCCTAAAATTACTACATTCTTGAAATTACCCCTTTTCTAAAATGACCACCTTCTTGAATTTACCCCTTTTCTAAAATGACCACCTTCTTGAAATTACCCCTTTTCTAAAAGACAACCTTCTTGATATTACCTCTTTTCTAAAATTACCACCTTATCAAAATGACCCCAAACAAGACCCTAGAAGAAGAGTAAGGATGATCTCCCTAGGTGATCAACCATATGCAGATCAGATATATTGAAGCGTAAGCAATCATATAATGGTAAAAAAAATATATATTGACAAAGGGGCCGAGTCAAATATATGTAACAGACAGATACATATCACGCCTATATTCCCGAAGGGGTAGACAGAGGTGCATTACATAGCCACACTTTGCCAGTAAATTTGTTGGTCCCGTGTAATGGGGTGCAAGCCTATTGCCCGACACTATAGAAAATCTATAATAGATTTTCTAAATTTCGAATTGACTGCCAAAGTGTGGGTGTGTAATCCACCTCTGCCTTCCCCTTCGGGGATATAGGCGTAATTTATGTCTGTCTGTCTGTATTTTATCCAAACTTTTCATCGTGTCAAGTACTTACCCTATTCATTTTATATTAATAATCATTATACTATTGAAGTGATTTCGATTGCAGTAGTAACAAAAAAAATAAAATCCTTCAGTCTTCGTGGCTTTTTTAAATAAATAAGAAATGGTCTTCTATCAATCGGACTTGGATAGGTCACGAATGCGTCACGAACTTAAAATGATGCTAAAATTATAATATTGCTGTGCAATCAGTATTTTTGTTTGGGAAAGGGATTTTGTATAGTACAAAACAAAGGTTTTTTGATTAGTAGTTAAATACTACCCATTTTTTATAGAGGCTTTGACTATTCTCAGCCACTCGAAATTGTTGCAAAAGTAAAAGTAAAATATAGGCATACTTACAGTCCCGTTAGGCTGATATGGCAGCTTCAGCAGTCTCTTGATACATTCAGCTCCAGACACAACATCCACTTCACCAACACAATCGGGGAACATGTGCGCCATTCTGAAGCTGTGTTTTAACAAACGATTATTAAGACTAGTCGAAATAATACATTTTATTATGTACTTCTTCCCAGGTTCCTCGGGCTGTAAATTTTTAACCAACATCAAAAAATGGAGGAGGTTCTCAATTCGACTGTATTTTTTTATGTTTGTTATCTTCAACAACAACAACAACGGCAACGGGTTTCTAATTTTTTTTCAAAATTACAATATAGATGAAGCATTTTAGCAAGATTTTTATTAAATTCATCGGCCATTTTGGACATAACCCATTATAAATGTGCCCGGTGACGGCAATAGGCTTGCCCCCTATTACGTGGGACTACAAATACTGGCAAGTTGTGGGTGTGTAATGCACCTCTGCCTACCTAAGAATTTTCAAAATCCCAGTCAGAAGATATGAAGATAACACCTTCATATCTTGACTGGGATTTTGAAAATTCTTTTTTAATTGAAAGTCAGTGCTTTCCATGTGCTCCCCATTAAATTTGGTCACATTCCGACAATTATGTAAAGTTTTAATTAATTTATTCCAGTTATTTGAAGTCGGTTTTTGTTGCATGTGTTGGTTTGAACATGTTAAATTTTGGTGGAACAAAAAAACTCATGATTACCTAGAAAGCCCAGGACCCATCTGCCTAAGACCATACGAGTCTATCGCCGCACCCCAGTTTGTTGGCGGCATATTGAGATCAGTGTTACATTGGAGCTGCGAATATTCCACTGGACTTTGAAACGCTGTGTATTTCACCACAGCTGTGGATTTGACGCCTGGAGATGGGCTGCGGCTCTAAAAAAACGTTTGAACTTAGCTGTAGTTGTAACAATAACATTACAATGGATCTTAGTAAGACTGCTAGGCTTTAAAAAATTGTGAGATTGTAAAAGATGGATGGAGAATAGTTTTGTAAAATAAGCTAAGACTCAAGAGTCCATACAAACAAGGCATGCAGTATCAGTTTTAAATTGTCTAGTCCAAAGAAAAAAGCATTATAAGTACAATAAAAATTGTAATTAAAAGATTTTTGGCTGGACCTGACCCAGCATCAGTTCCTTACGATATGATGACACACGAAACTGACGATGGGTCAAATCGAGCCAAAGAAATTTCGTTTTTATGACTGTATTATGAAAAAATGACAACATCGTGGGACCGCATGTAATAACGGCATGTATATATTTCCAAGGTTTGTAAAAGTCAATAGTGATTACTCCTACTTATGGTGACTTCTTTCAGTGATTATTATTATCAACAATAGTTTTATACAACATACAACGACATGTGCACAATCAGCTGATATTGTGTAAACATGCTATTCTAGGAAAACTTTGTGTTACCTTCGGTTTTGTTCGTTTAACTTCATTTTCATTTTCTGAGTCTTCCATTTTTCAATATCACCAGTGCGTTTAACAACTGGATCGTCGTGCGAGATACGAATTTTCTATGTATATTTTAAACGTGGGTTTTGCGTGGGTTTAGAATTTTATGTTTACTTTACCCTTTTCACCCACGAGAATCGAATCGAGAAGAAGTGAGTGAGTGAGTGGGTAGTGACTTGAAACTTCTTTTTGACAGTTTTAATGTTTTTATGATTCAATCTAGTGATGCGTCTAGTCGAGTTAACTTTAGTTAACTCGAGTAGAATTCTCCTAGAGCTTCGGCTGGATGGCGGTGTTTTCGTTCATTGGATGCAAAATGGCAAAAAAATCACGTTTGTTGTGTGAAACTTTCAACTGTCAAACTAACTATTACTGTTCATGAGCTACAGCCTGGTGTTAGACGGACAGATGGATAGAGCTTTTAGTCCGGTGCATAAAGTTCCAACAAGCTGAAAATCAGTAAAATTGTTCAGAACATAATAAAATTATAAAGTAATATAAAAGTATTGATACATTTTTATAGATCATTTTAAGATCTACAATTTTTGCACTTTTGGGTACTTTTATGATAAAACTTACCGTTTTGCTGAAAATTGTGAAAAAGTCATTTTTTGGACCTTTGACCTCGAATAAAATTTTTTCCACCCACGGGAATGATGGGGAACTTTTAAATTTTATTTATAATTATGTTCTGAACAATTTAAATGATCTTCAGCTTGTTGGGACTTTATGCACCTTCACCCTCATTTTTTTGTCTAAATTGACCGCTATTTAGTTATAGAAGATAGTCTTATCACGTATCATAAGTGCTTTTCCTTAAGTTTAACTTAATTTCCTTGCTTTGATATAAGATAATTAATTATACTTTATGTTTACTTTTGTCATGATGTGTACATCAGAGGCGGATTATTCGTAAGGCAAACTAGGCACGTGCCTAGGGGCGTGTAGTTACAGGGGGCGCGCGAGCACAGAATTTTTAAATAAATAAAGAAAATAACATATCGACGATTAAGAACTAAATGCTGATCTATAATCTAAATCTATAATAGATTATATTGCACAAGCATCGATATACTCGTATTATGCAATACTTATTGCGCGTTAAGCTTTGTTGTCGTCAGTTAGTTACGCGCGCTTCTATTGTTTACGTTCTCGCTGTGGTATTTGTGTGAATCCATTACCTTTTAGAGTATTTCTCAAAGAATGAGTGAATTGAAAAAAAAACTTAGTGGTGCATCATATAACAGGAAGGCTAAAGAAAAAGAAGAAAGACATCAAAATGTAACTAGTGGTTCTGCAAACAGTAGACCTCGCGTTATTTTCGCATTTTCCCCCATTTTCCCCCCCAATCGAACGACAATTCGACAAAAGTTGCGCCTTGCAACGAAGAACACTTGTGCCAAATTTCATGAAAATCGGCTGAAAAATGCGGCCTGTAGACCGGAACTGACACACATACATACAGGCAAACAACGCCACATCAGTCAGACCTCGAGTTGAAACTGAGACGCTTCGCTCGCTCGGTCAATTATTTAAGCTTTTACATTCGATTGTTTGTTTATAACGAATAAACACAAAAACTACTAGACTGATTTCAAAAATTCTTTCACCTGTAGAAAGCTACGCTATTCCCACGGTAACGGGATCTACGCGGGTGAAATCGCGTGACGTTCTCTAGTGATATATTCATAACACACCATCATCTGTCAACACACATATTTATACATTAAGGCCTATTTCCCAGAGCAGAGAGGAATCATGAATTGCGATGTTCATTCTGTCGTCCCTCTTGATTTCTTCACAGTTATAACGTCATATTTCATTCACGCATTAGCGTAAGTACCAGGGTCATGGTCTACTAAAGTCTAGGGTTTGATGATGCAACGTCATCGTAATTGCAAAAACAACTAGTTAAAATTTATAATATTATGATGGGCATTTATGGCCGATACAGGGGCGCCGATAAAGTGATTGCCTAGGGCGCTCTGGACCTTTAATCCGCCACTGGTGTACATGCTAAATTTGGATCACTGTCTGGACTTGTAAATCTGCCTCAAATGTTTTTTATCATGTGATGACAGTAGTCTGTAAGCGTACCTAGTAATAAATAAATAAAGAGTCGCGTACCCAAAGACTCAAGTTTCAGGAAATTTAACGTGAGTTATATATATTCGAGATTGCCCATGGTTTGTCCATTTCAATCAAATTGAATCACAGATAATATTTATTTTAGCTTTACTCATGCCTAATGAAATGGTTTGTATAGGTGTATAAAGAATCTCATATTATGGCAAATAGGGAAAAGAAATCTGTATAGTGCAATACTGAGGAGGTCAGTCTGCTCACAATTGGTCGCCGCAGAAGTCATTTATCATGAATGTTCATTGCACACATTTTTATTTAACATAATAAAACAAGATGTGGAAAAAACAAGCTAGTCGTGTGGCAGCCCTGGATTTGAATTGTCATTTCAGTGCCAATGAGTGATGTGACACATCAATTCAATCAATCACTCACTCTCACTACACTCTACGTCAAACGAACGCGTTGAGTGAGAGGTTAGAATAGAATAATTTTTATATTTGTTACATATTGTCAATTAATTATTGTGTTTATTTATTAACAGAATTACAATATTCAGGATTAATAATATAAGATGGTTAAGTTCGGCAAGCACAAATTCAAGGCTTTAAACAAACACAGCAAGAAGCAGCAAGTGCCTAAGGGCGTAGAAATATCAAATAAAATATTAAAAAGGAAGTTAAATGCAGATATAAAGGTGAATTTTCAAAAAGAGATTTTAAAACAAACGGTATTTAGTGACAGCACGCTCGTGAAGCCTGTAACTGCCAAAGATATAATTCTAGGTAGTAAATCAATAAAGAAACCTAAAAAGGAAGTCAAGTTGAAAGAGCCTAAGAAGACAGCACAGAAACCCAAACAGAAATCAGTAGAAAAACATAAGAAGCGTCAGAAGATGCAACTGGATGATACCAAGTTATTAATTAACTTAATGAAGAAAAGTAAATAAGTTTATTTATTTATTCATTCTTACTTACTTGTTTACTTATCTTTACAGGTTTATAAAATAAGAAAAGTATAATTATGTAAATAAATATGTTTAAGACCTCTTTTGCCTGTTTTATCCCTACAGGGATCAATTTTCTAACCTTTGGACTTAATCTCAGACTGCAGAGATTCTATTTAGTGCCATCTAGCATGGCTGTGGGGATTTTGGCTTAAATTACAGAGTGGTTTTCAACCAACTTCCAAAACAAGGAGGTACTCAATTCAACTGTTTCTTTTTAATGGATAGCCGACCCCAACTAAGTTGGGAAAAGGCTCGGTGAATGATGACCTCCTCTCTCGACTGGGTGAACAAATTTTGATTTTTTTTTGTTAAATGTAAGCTACTACTTCCGAAATGGTCCCATTTCGCTCATTTGAAGTCAGTTGTTGAGTTAATTTTTGACATGTATTTTGTGGAATGTTCTATAGTGCCTGGTAATGGCAATGGGCTTGCTCCCCTATAGTGGGACCACTGGTTTGTAGTGCACCTCTGCCACCCCTTCAGGATATAGGCCTGATGTGTCTGTCTGGCCTTAAATGATGTACCGTCAAGAGAGTTGATGCCCAGCGCGTCGCGCGGCTTGATCAGGAGCTCACATCCCATCCCACGGGCAGCCGTGGATACTGGCAACTTGCTAAAGCCGTGCAATCTAATTTTTGCCAACCCTCGCTGCCACCACTGTGTCATCCTGATGGATCACTTGCTCACAAAGCCCAAGAGAAGGCGGACATGCTCGCAGACCTCTTTGCGGCTAATTCCCGGGTCGACGACCGTGGCCTGCAGCCCCCCGCCATCGCCCACTGTGGCCACACTATGCCTGATATCGTTATCAGGCAATGTGATGTACGGGCAGTGCTGCGGTCACTCGACACGCGGAAAGCCAGTGGCCCTGACGGCATTCCGGCGGTGGTGCTACGAAAATGTGCTGCTGAGTTGTCTCCAGTATTAACGCGTCAGTACCGCGTGTCATACTCTACAGGGCTCGTGCCGGAGGTCTGGAAAGAGGCGAACGTGAATACGCTTTCACTTTTATTATTAAGTATTTACGGAAGCAAGGGTAGTAATTTTAAGAAACTATCGACCCATAGCATTCCTCCTGGCATTCGTCACGCATGTATGGGTGGGGCTATGGAAAGGCACGGAGATTCCTTGGCTATTAGCCTGGACATCGCCAAAGCTTTCGATAGGGTCTGGCATGCTTCGCTCCTTTCCAAACTTCCGGCATATGGTCTACCTCCTCAACTGTGCAGCTGGATTGCTAGCTTTTTAAACGAGCGCCGAGTGCGGGTCCTCTGCGATGGTCAGGCTTCTCGCTTCTTGCAAGTGAATGCCGGGGTACCGCAGGGATCCGTACTGTCACCAACTCTCATTCTTCTGCATATCAATGATATGCTATCCCTCGGGAACTTTCATTGCTGTGCAGATGACAGCACATTGCACGGGAGTTACTCGGTTCGTCGGACGGCGGGGCGATCTGAGATTGAGGAGGAGAGAAAACGACTCGTGGCTGATCTGGACCGTAACCTCGACAGTATCTCCCAATGGGGTGCCGAGAACTTGGTCGAGTTCAATGCCCACAAAACACACGCGTGTGCATTTACAGCGAAAAAATCCCCTTTCCTTCCCCTACCCACTCTTCAGAATGCAACCAATGAAGGACAATCTAGACATCCTTGGCATAGACGTTCGTCGAGAGCTCAATAATTTCGTGTGGAAAGTCCCCTGGTCATGACGGATTAAGCGTGGAACATCTTCAGCACGCTGGACCTCATATGTGCAGAGTGCTGGCGAAGTTCTACAACCTATGTATTGCACACTCATACCTGCCTGTGGAGGTGATGAGGACTGTTGTGGTGCCGGTGGTGAAGAATAAGGCTGGTGATTTGTCAGATGTTACGAATTACCGACCTATATCTCTGGCAACTATAAAGTGGCTAAAGTGTTTGACAGCATTCTTAATACACAAATACATAAAGTTAAATGATAATCAGTTCGGATTCCGGCCCGGACTGTCTACGGAAACGGCGATATTGTGTTTAAAGAGTGCTGTTAAATACTACACAGTGAGGAATACACCTGTGTACGCCTGCTTCTTGGACCTCTCCAAAGCTTTCGCTTTGGTCCGTTACGATATCTTGTGGAATAAGATGAAATCAGCAGATATACCGGGTGAAATTATTAACATATTTAAGTATTGGTACGAGAACCAAGTTAATAACGTGAGATGGGCGGGCATGTTGTCGGAACCGTACAGATTGGAATGTGGGGTGAGGCAAGGGGGGTTGAGTTCTACCTCCATTTTCAATTTGTACATAGATGGACTGATCGAGGCGCTCAGCAAGGAGCATAGCGGTTGTTACATAGATGGCGTTTGTTTTAATAACATTAGCTACGCGGATGATATGGTGCTGCTGAGTGCCTCGGTTTGTGGACTAAGAAAACTGTTAAGTATCTGTGAGGGCTATGTGGCTGAACATGGGTTGCTTTACAATGTGAAGAAGAGCCAGTGTATGGTCTTTCGGGGCGGGCGTAGAAAGATATCTGAAGTGCCACCCATTATACTAAATGGTTCGCCACTAGTTCGTGTTGACCGATTTAAATACTTAGGGCATATGGTAACGTCAACCTTGAAAGATGATGTGGACATGGAACGGGAGCGAAGGGCGCTGTCGGTCAGAGCGAATATGGTGATTCGTAGGTTTGCCCGGTGTTCAGTTGAAGTTAAATTAACCCTTTTTAGAGCATACTGTACCACACTGTACACCTGCAGCCTGTGGACCAGCTACACGCAAAGGTCGTACAGCGCCCTACGCGTCCAGTTCAACAATGCGTTTAGGATGCTGCTGGGGCTCCCCCGCTTCTGCAGCGCATCAGGCATGTTTGCGGAGGCGCGCGTGGATTGCTTCCATACTATAATGCGCAAGAGAAGCGCGTCTCTGGTGCGGCGGGTGCGGGGGAGCGCCAACAGCATGCTGGCCGCGCTCGCGGATAGGCTTGACTGTCCTATTGTACTTCACTGCTGTGGGCGACATGTGTCCTAGCTTGGGCTAGTCCAGGCGTGTATGTGACGTGTGTCGCCGGCAGCGGTAAGTACCAGTGTGATTTTATTATTATTTTATTATTTTTGACATTTTGTATTTATTTTTTAGTTCTAAAATACCGACTTACTGACATCTTAAATTTATACCTAATTAATGATGTACCTGATGACATTTATAATTTGTAATCTATTAATGTGACTGTGTGATATTGTTAATGTTATTTATATGAGTCCATGTTACTCGAAATAAATGAATTTGAAAATTTGAATTTGAATAACACTAACTACATTAAGAGATGTATTGGGCTAGCTTCGCGGAAACTAGGAATACTGAACAAGGTAAAGCGATTCTTTACACCTCACTAGAGGTGTCTGCTGTACAAAACGCAGACTAAACCCTGCGTCGAATACTGCTCTCACCTCTGGGACGGCACCGCGAAGTATTTGCTGGACGCACTCGACGCTATGCAGCGACGCGCTATTCGCATTATAGACTGTCCGGAGGTAACGGGAAGCCTTGCTTGAGCCGCTAGCTCAGCGCCGAATAATCGCTTCCTTGGCCGCGTTCTACCGTATTTACCACAGAACAGTAGAGGTTAGAAAGGAAATAGTTCCTGATTTGTACTACGCGTGTCGCCGATTTTCTCCCACTCATAAACTTCACTACAAGCAATAAATGTAAAATTTTACATCTGCTTGCGATGTCGTCGTCGTTTTTGTCTACAAACTACATTAAATACAAATATGGTATTTTAAAGTTCTAGTACTTACTGGTGAAAAGAAACATATGGTTGACATATGAGCGGTACGCCTGTCTTGGCCTTAGGGCCCTTCCAACCTCTTCTACTGTTCTGTGGTATTTACCACGGTGAGTGTTCTGAAGAACTCTTCAACCTGATCCCACCCTCTACCTTCCGATCCCAAACAACGCGTGCCGGGCAGAGATGTCACTCATACCGTGGAAACCGTCTTCGCGAGAACCGAGCGTTTTAAACGTTCGTTTCTCTGCCGAACGATGGTGGCTTGGAACGCCCTGTCTGCGCACGTGTTTCCTCCAACATATAACCCTGGGTTCTTTAATCGAAGCGTGAAGAGGCACATTACTGGGTCGTCAAGTTGAGGGCCACTCTCTATAGTATAATAATCAATACATACATACCTATAATAAAATTGTAAGTGGTCGATGTCTGTACATCGAAGATATAATAGAGAAACTGTTGTAGGGGGCTTTATAAACGCAATAGAACCCAAAACAATGGTTTTTAGAATTTTTGTCTGTTTGTCTGAATGTTTGAACACGCGGCTTAACCGATTTGAATGCGGTTTTCAGTAATTCGTTGTGGTTTACTCAATTTAACATTTTGTTTTATTTCAATCGGTTCATAAATAAAAAAGTTAAGTATGTCGATCTAAAGTAACACGCAGGCAGGCTGCGGGCAAAAGCTATACATAATAAATCAGTAACTGGTGATCAAGAAAACTATAACACGCAGGCGGAGCTGCAGGCAACAGCTAGTACAGAAATATAATAATAAAAAAGTTGCCTATTTCCGTTAACCTTCTCACTCGTTTGAGTTGATTATTAGTATCGTACCGATACTACCGAAAAATTCCGTCTAATGCATAAACGCCCTATTACTGAGACTTCACTGTCCGTCCGTCTGTCTTGGGCTGTATGTATCTCATGAACCGTGATAGTTAGAAAGTTTAAATTTTAATAGACTCACACTTGGCCTTATTTTTATATATAAATATTAATAATATTTCTGGACTAATATATTCATGGACACCATACGAAATAATTTGTAGGGTAATTATAGAATAGCTAATAAGTTCGTAAATATGTACTTTTTTATGGTAGAGTTATAACGGGCATTTAGTATAAATTTATACTAAATATTGATGTTTGTTACAAATTTCGTTACAAGTATAAGTAGATTTGAGGCAAATATATTTTTTTAAGCGTCTCAATTGAGGAGCCAGTTAAAATGTGCCATATCTCCTAATCCACTCATAATTAATTACTGAATCTCATATATAATCCTACAAAACTAAAATACTTACTACTAAATGACCAAGAAATTGCGCATTAATTGTACGACTCCTTCTATGAAAAATTAGGACTCGTAAGTAATGGTCTGAGGAGCCACATATAATGTATAACTTTTTTAATTTTAATACTACAAAACTCAAATTTTGTCTACTAACTACTCTCGAATGCTACTAAATCATACCTAATTTTGGTAAATATTCATCCATGATTTTCCTAGTATGACGAGGCTCCTCAATCTAAACATTTAGATTGAGGAGCCACCTTTATGTTCTTATAACTTTTGAAGTATTATACTACAAAATCGAGGATTGAGGCTACAAAATTTTTAAACTTACTACTAAATACCTGTATAAATTTCATTAAGATACGAAATGTGGCTCCTCAGTCTAAACGGACATAATTTGTCGACCTAAATACAAAAAAAAACCGTAACTTTGCCGTCTGATATTTAGCACATGTGACCCCTTTTCATACTTATTGCAGATGATTACACATCTTACATTGCCTTTTTTTTATATTGGTTTCGCCAAATTGACGCCGCCCGCCTGGTGGTAAGTCGTGACGACGTCTAGCGATTGTGGGCCACTCTCACAGCACACAATACTATAGAGAGTGGCCCTCAACTTGACGAGCTACTGATGTGCCTCTTCACGCTCCGCTTAAAGAACCCACATGCCTACACATTTGTGATTGCCTATCATGGCCAATTGTCCAAAGGCCCTATAACATTCCCAGATAATAATCATCTCAATCAAGAGCATACCTACATCAACAAGGATGTGTTGGGAGTTTAAAAGATTATAAATAAACAAAATAATAGTATAGAATCATTTATTTAAAGATTACATATTATTTCAATGTAATGTGTAATTGTAGCTACATAATATTTATTTACAACAAATTTGTGTAAATCATAGTTTTTATTAGTACAGAATTTTTAAAAACTTTCTTATGACCTCTGCTTGTAAAACTTTCTTATGACCTCTGCTTGTAAAACTTTCTTATGACCTCTGCTTGTAAAACTTTCTTATGACCTCTGCTTGTAAAACTTTCTTATGACCAGTGTAGCTCGAGATTTAGTTGCATATCTACGTCATGTTGAACAATATGGCTGAAAGGTTTGAAAGTGTTTTCTACCTAATACCTTATTGTATGCACAAATTTGTTGTAAACAAAATTTCCTAAACTATAACTAAGAATCAATTTGTCTTATCTATGCTTAAGAATGACAACGCACTAGGCGTTCAGACGCCTGCAACTAATCGTCCAGACCCGGCAGTTGAGGCGGCGGTTTTGCGTTTGGAAGACGCGAGTTCAATCCATGGCCTGACGTGAACCCAGCTAAAGAGAAATACACGGTTTAAAACAGTGTAGCCAGTAAAGCGCTCCTTTTAATACCACGTTTAAAACCGCGTTTGCAATCGTGTATTTATCCCTTAAAACGATCACTTGGGTTAAAGGGAAACTTTAACTCATACTTTTGATTGCTAGTAAAATTTAAAAATGACTATAATGTATGTTTTTTAAATACAAAAAGCAACTATACTCTGTCCATTCGTTTATTTTCTTTTCAACCAACTTCCAAAAAAGGAGGAGGTACTCGATTCAACTGTACTTTTGTTTTATGATTGTTACTTTTTTATTTTTTATTTCCGCGGCCCGTGTATTTGTATTTTTGATAGTGAATTACTAAATAGTAAAGTATTTCATTTTATTAGACCTTAGTACTTTGTTATAAAGATCATTATTGAAAGTCAAATTGTGCTATCAAATAGAAAAAAAAACGAATGGACGAGTGTACCAAAGCTATCGCCATTGTCTACTTAGCTTAGAAATTTTTTTTTTTGGTGTATTTTAATATAATATGTTGTCTAAAGCCGCCGCGGTCAGATTGCCTAGTGCGTATATAATTTCATTAGTTATTATTTAAAAAAGTGTAGTTTATAACATCTTATTCTAGATCTAACATTATACAGACGATAAGTATAAGGATGAAAAAGAAAAAATCAATAATTAGACGACATATCTGGAAAAACTATTTGGAATAGCTAGGATTACTTTGCATTCAACTTATAAAATGTATATAAAAATGTGCCCTAATTCTGCCTCAAACAATACCAATGATAAAACAGAATACTTCACAATTGCAATTCTTGTTGCATGACCGTTGTTCGTATATATTGATTTAACACGGCCACACTCTTAGGGAGGGTAATTAAAAAAAAATTTATAAGGATATTAAATAAATTTGTATTGTACTAGTTCATAATGATCATTACAAAACAAAATAGTTTATAAGAGAATTACATGGTTCCGTAGATCAAGACTCTGAACCCTTATAGTTTAGTCATGTCCGTTCGTCTGTCCGTCCAACCCCAGCTTTCCTCCCAAACGCTAGAAAGGGCTAGAAACATGAATTGTACAACTGTGTAATAATCCCACCAAAATCAAAGCAAGTGGTGCACCTGTCGATCAAATGCCCAATTAGTTTTTATCGTTGTTATTTTTCATTGACAGAAGTTTTATTTAAAAATAATCCCATTTAAATTATATTCTTCTGATAACGTTTCACAGATCAATCAAACATTATAAACTAATTATGTACATACAGTTGCAATTTTTTTTTATCGTTTTAGGGTAAGGTCACACGAGTGAAAGGTGCAGACGCAAAATGAGATGTCATTTTGCGTCGCCACATTATAGAAACAAAAGACTTTAGTATAAAACCTAATGCAGTAAACATTCTGCGACTGATTATATGCGACTTACATTTCAAAAAGTTTCTTTTAGCCACAGAAATTCAATGAAGAAATCAATATTAAATTTATTTTGTCACTGAAAGAACCTTATTTCATAGAAATCATTATATTACTAGAGAAGTTTAGTCAGTTCAAGGTATCCACATTTTTAGACACAACTAAGAGTGTGTTTTCCACCACAGATGTGCTATTAGTGGAGCGCCGTAAGATTTATACCTCGAAATCCAGGGCCAGTCAATTAATTTTTATATAAACTTTGGAAATGTGTTTTTAATAGTATGTAGAAAAATGTTAAAAAAAAAAGTTAAGCAATTTTTTTATGTATGTTACCTGGTAAGTCGTCCGAACCCCGTTCAGGGGTCGTAATTCCCACCATTTCTGACAAATTTAACCTTGGACCCCTGCCCCCCAACCTAACCTTTTTCAAGTTATAAGGCTTAGAAGATTTTTTTTTTTAAATGCTGATTTCTTGTCTTGTCTTTTTCGTTTACTTTTGTTCTAATTTTTATTTTTTCACGATTTTTGTGTAGCAGATTAGTTAGTTCATCATTATGAAAAATAAAATTAGAATTACCTCAACTAAATAAGTCGTACATAGAAGAAGTTATAGCATCAATAAAAAATCTGTACAAATCAAACTTCAACCAGCAATAGTAAAAAAAAAATCTATGACACCTAGGCTGCAGATACGCTTCAAAATATCTACGTTTCATTAGCTATTCAACAAGGTATAACAAGCTAGGCTGCTATTGTTTATACCATGTTGCTATGGAATGGATGCGTCTGATATCAACACTCCCTCGGACTGCAAAGATTATAATTAGAGGTGTGTACTTGTAGTCGCGGGCTGATCTCCGCAAGTCCACATCTGTGCGCGGGTTTTGCGTGAATATAGAGGTATGTAACGATAGATGTATGTGGAGGGGCTCGTGGTCTAGTGGTAACCGACAATGTTAACACATTGCAAAGGTTAAGCAACATCGACTCAGGCCGGTCTTAGGATGGGTGACCATTTCTTAAGACATTGAGACCCCTCCGTGTGTGGAGAGCACGTTAAGCCGTCGGTCCCGGTTGTCATACTAACATCTATGGCAGTCGTTAGGGGTAGTTGGGAGCCCTAAATCAAAACTCCTCTCGGTCTAACTACACAACTTTGGTATCACCCATGGGTTGTGAAGGTCAGATGGCAGTCGCTTCACGGAAAATATCGAAGTTCAGCCGAATCGCAGTTAGACTGGAAAGCCGACCCCAACTGAGTTGGGAAAAGGCTCGGGGAATGATGATAGAGGTATGTAACACCTGTCCTCGCTGTTGGATTGATTGATTTTGACGGCAATAGGCTGGTCCCCTATTATCCACAACATTACTGGCAGTGTTGGGTGTGTAATGCACCTCTGCCTACCCCTTCTGGGATAGGAATGTGATTATGTGAACTAAAACTTGATTGTGTCTAATTGTGAACACTTTGAGCATGTCCAAGTAATAGAATGTACAGTCAAGGTTCAAAAGTGCATTCTTTATTACAATACAATAATTTTTACTGAAGCGATTGCAGAGATTTTATTTAGTGGTATGTAACACCTGTCCTAGCTGGTTACATAGTGTAATCTTAGATCAAAATACCTAGATTACAGTGCTTTAAAAACGGCACCACTTTAACTCGGTCATTGCACACCTGCTTAGTCGAGTCAATCCGTTTTACTCTATTTTTTCGGACGAGTAGCGCCTCCCACCACGCATCCGTGCTCACTGGTTCACAAGCTAAACAAGTCCGAACCTGTTGATTAGTCGAGTTCATTAGTGGCCGCCACCACTTGATTTCTGTGTAGTAGCGAGTAGTTTAGCCACTAAATTACACGCTACTCTACTAAATTACTAAAGCATTACGAACTAGACTTACGGTGTCGCTTCAAAGCAATTACCTTTATACGCAGAAGGTCGTGATGTTAACACAATATGATCGGAATATTATTTGAGATAAAGTTAGCATACTTCAATGGTTATTAAAAAGTAATAATGTGAATGCACTTTAGAACCTCGACTGTACCTACAGAGTACATCAGCAGCAGTACAACTAATACCGTCCCCTCCTCGCCCCCCGGCCCCGGCCCCTGCCCCGGGGACTGGCCCAGGGTTTGTCCTCCAGGAGCGGAGTAGGCTTGGGTTTCTCCACTTCCTGCTTCGGAGGCTCCTGGGGTACGGGCTTTTCTTCTTCCACTGGTTTTTCTTGTTCCTCAGGTTCTGTAGGAAAATATACTATTAATAAATTTCTTGTATTAGAAAGCAATGAGTTTGCTTCTATTCTTAAAATATTTATATATCGGTCATCGTAGCTCAGTGGTCAGACATTCCCCTTGTTAGGTAAAGGTTGTGGGTTCGAATAATGCCCACATTTCAGTTTTTGTGATTTATATCAATCTTAGGCGACAAGTGTAAATCGTTTGTGCGTCTACTCCTCCAAAACGGCTTTGACCAAATTTGGCAAGCTGGTCGACATCATACCCGACCGCATACCTAGTTTTAATTTTTCATAGTACTGCTAGATTATGACAATCATAGGTTTTATTTTATATATCAACTTTTGAAATCATAATTAGATTTTTTCGACATGAGAGTAGACAAATACATAAATGAAATGCTTTAGCTAATCGAAACACTTACCAGGATTATTAATATTCTCATCATCGAGTATCTCATCGACAGTCTGTTCCCAGTTCTCTAACTCGTCGGCAGGTGGCATCTCAGTGTTGCCATCTTCTTGCTCGACATTACCATCCAGTTGTTCAGTGTTGCCATTGTGCTCATTCTCAGTGGACTCATCGTCTGTGTGGAAATAATATAGATTTTAACGGACTTCAATAAAATGATGTGGTTCTCAATTCTGTTGTTTTTTTAGGGAACCCTATTACTGAGACTTTGCTGTCCGTCTGTCTGTCACTGTATCTCATGAACCATGACAGTTAGAAAGTTGAAATTTTTACAGTTGTACTTCTGTTGTAATAACAAATACTAAAAAACAGAATACAATTAACATTTAAGGGGGCTCCCGTACAACAAACGTGTTTTATGCCGTTTTGGTAAGGAACCATTAGTGCGCGAGTCCTATTTGGTCCTAATTTGGTCCTTCTCCGACAATTCCAATACTTTGAATTTGCTTAAGTTATTTAAGTACATAAATTACATAAAAAATAGATAAAGTGTTAGAGAACTGAAGTTATTTTCTCATCAATTTCTAAAGCAAAGCATTTGCTTTCAAAAATCTGTCATTTTTTTTTTTTAAATATTTGGTTCGCCAAATTGACGCCGCCCGCCTGGTGGTAAGTCGTGACGACGTCTAGCGATTGTGAGCCACTCTCACAGCACACAATACTATAGAGAGTGGCCCTCAACTTGACGACCTACTACCGCGGCCGCTCTAACGTCTGTTGCCGGGCGTCTCTGGTTACAGGCGGGTATTTCCTGTGGCGCCCGGCGGACTTTGACCACCTCTGTGGTCTCTGAGCGGTTTGGTCGGGATGACAATCCCGAATCGTTGGGGTAGGGTTTTATCCCGCGTCAGTGAGTTAATCTGGTTGTGTGCTATGGGGCAAAGGCCCCGCAGCACGCAATCCTTCTAGCCTGCTTCTGTAAGGACGGCGGGTGGCGATCCCGCCGTCCTCAGGCCCCGATCATGGAGGTCGATGGTCTTGGGCGAAGATTAGTATGCGGCGCCCTCGCCGCTGGCTACGGAACTCGGCGGGGAGGGTACGCTCCCTCTCCCTCTCGGCCGCCTCTTGACGACCTACTGATGTGCCTCTTCACGCTCCGCTTAAAGAACCCAGGATTATATGTGGGAGGAAACACGTGCACAGGCAGGGCGTTCCAGGCCACTATCGTTCGGCAGAGAAACGAACGTTTAAAACGTTCGGTTCTCGCGAACATGTGTGGGAGTGGCATCTCTGCCCGGCACAGGTTGATCGGGATCGGAAGGAAAAGGGTGGGATCAGATTGAAGAGCTCTTCAGAACACTCGCCGTGGTAAATACGGTAGAATGCGGCCAAGGAAGCTATTGTTCGGCGCTGAGCTAGCGGCTCGAAGCTTCCAGTTACCTCCGGACAATCTATAATACGGATAGCCCGTAGCTGCATAGCGTCGAGAGGGTAGGGGAAGGAAAAGGGATTTCTTCGTAGTAAATGCACACGCCTGTGTTTTGCGGGCATTTAACTCGACCAGGTTCTCGGTAACCCATTGAGAGATACTGTCGAGGTTACGGTCGACATCAGCCACGAGTCGTCGTCTCCCCTCTTCAATCTCAGATCGCCCCGCCGTCGGACGAACCGAGTAACTCCCGTGCAGTGTGCTGTCATCTGCATAGCAATGAATGTTCCCGAGGGATAGCATATCATTGATATGCAGAAGAAAGAGAGTTGGTGATAGTACGGACCCCTGCGGTACCCCGGCATTCACTTGCAAGAAGCGAGAAGCCTGGCCATCGCAGAGGACCCGCACTCGGCGCTCGTTTAAAAAGCTGGCAATCCAGCTGCACAGTTGAGGAGGTAGACCATATGCCGGAAGCTTGGAAAGGAGCGAAGCATGCCAGACCCTATCGAAGGCTTTGGCGATGTCCAGGCTAATAGCCAAGGACTCGCCGTGCCTTTCCATAGCCCCACCCCAGACATGCGCTACTAATGCCAGAAGATAACCCGTTGATGCCTGAAGTATTGTAGATCATTGATTAGCGATTGATCCTCTAGGTATCGCATGAGCTGCTTATTTATAAGGAGCTCAAGCACCTTGCAAATGACTGAGGTGACAGCTATGGGTCGATAGTTGCCTGGATCGGATCGATCCCCTTTCTTGGGGATCGGTTGTACGTTCGCCTCCTTCCAGACCTCCGGCACGAGGCCTGTAGAGTATGACAGGCGGTACAGACGCGTTAATACTGGAGACAACTCAGCTGCACATTTTCGTAGCACCACCGCCGGAATGCCGTCAGGGCCACTGGCTTTCCGCGTGTCGAGTGACCGCAGCACTGCCCGTACATCACATTGCCTGATAGCAATATCAGGCATAGTGTGGCCACAGTTGGCGATGGCGGGGGGCTGCATGCCACGGTCGTCGACCCGGGAATCAGCCGCAAAGAGGTCTGCGAGCATATCCGCTTTCTCTTGGGCTTTGTGAGCCAGTGTTCCATCTGGGTAACGCAGCGAGGGCTGACAAAAGTTAGATTGCACGGCTTTGGCCAGTTGCCAGAATCCACGGCTGCCCGTGGGATGGGAAGTGAGCTCCTGACCAAGCAGCGCGACGCGCTGGGCATCCGCTCTCTTAAAGGCCCTCTTACTAGATTTTGTGGCCCGGTTGTACGCTGCTTTGAGGTGGCCCACGTTTGGGTCGCGCACAGCCCGGGCCCTGATCCAGGCGCGATATGCCGACTGTTTTTGTCGAACAGCTTTGGCACAATCTCGTCCGAACCAGGGACGGGCTCTGCGGATACTGGCCATATCAGTGAAAGAGATTTAATATTCCATCCCTAAACTGATCTCGTCAGCAATCGCAGAAGCGCTATCCGAAGGAGCCTTTCCTACAAAGCAGCGCTGGCTCCAGGGGACGGACGCATAATAACCGCGTAGACCGTCCCAATCCACTGACGAGTAGTGCCATAGTCGTCGTGACGTTTGTACAGGACGTGCAGGAGGTGACACCTTCATGCCAGCGTGAACAACACAGTGGTCGGAACTACCCAATGGGGCTCCTACCGAAACACTGTACTGGGCTGATGGGCGACTCGTCAACAGTAGATCCAGCAGAGCGGGCGCGTGATCTGACCTTTCTGGTATCCGGGTGATCCCGCATACCATCTGGGTCAGACCGTGGGAGAGAGCGAACGCATGGGCGGCCCTACCCGCATGATCAGTCTTGAGGGACCCCAGCCATTCAATGTGATGGCCATTGAAGTACCCCAGAAATACTAGGTCAGCGTTCGGGAACCGCACCTGCGCTTCATCAGCCGTCTCGCTGAGGTACTGGAAGAGCTTTGTTGTCTCAGAATCCCCTGTGTGGGAACGGTAGACGCACACGTAGATCTGGCTCATAGAGCCATGGTCTACGTGCAGCCAAAGGACGGAGTTGGAGGGGTTCTCTAGGCAGCGCAACCGGCGGCAGCAAACATCCGCCCTAACGAACACGCACACCCCGACTTTATCTCGAAATTGTTCCTCGATGAAATAGCCGGGGTAACACAGGTAAGACGTGTCGTCAGGGCGGCGTATTTGTGTCTCCGTGAGGAACATCACAGCGGGCCGTGCCGTCTCAAGGTGATGGTGAACGGCATCGATGTTCGCATGGAGTCCACGGATGTTAGTGAACTCCACCTCGAAAAGTCAAGTTGTGGGGTTTCCTGGGGCCGCTGTGGAACGTTTACATTTTTTATGTTGCACTGCCATAATCTATATGAAGAAGAAGCGTGAAGACAGGGCTGTATTTCGTGCAGCAGTAAGTGAATGACTAGAACGTGTGGTTAGGTTGGAGCCGACCCGCCGGACGGAAGGGCTCCTAAACCCCCCTGATGCAAGGCCGCCGCTACCCCACACCGGTTACCACCCGGAGCGGCGATCCCACATCAGGATTATGCGCAACATGTGGGGCAGCCTCCTGGGGTGGTTGGTCCCAGGCGGGCCCCATGACTGTTGCGGGCGGCCGCGGCAACGCCGTTGCTAAGGGTCTCCCTGGCCGGCGAATCGACCCACACTAGACTCCGTTTCGCCCCCACTGGTCCCATGCCTGCTGCACCATACATCGCCCGGGCCCGGCGGTACAGCTGCTGAACCCCTAACGCAACCCAGCCTGGGCTGGGTTACTTGGGGGTTTTAGCACAGCTGCACGGTGGTACCCCCCCGGACCAACACTGTTGTACCACCTGGTGCCTAAGCCACTCCAAAGGTACCGTAAATTAACGAACCTCGTTCGTTGATCAGCAGGTGGGCCACTAGCAGGTGGTGTCGCTGGGGCCCTAAAGATGTTGGTAGAGCCCCTTTGCACCCAATTATTTGGTTCCGGTGATTTGAAGCCTTTTTTTTGGCAAAAACATCATCCGGGAAATGTGTTCCCATGAGAATTAGGAACGGGCAAACTATATCACACTGGCAAACCTATAGTAACCAGTATCACAGACTAGGGAACAGTACTTACATACAGAACTTGCACTCCGACGTTAATTAACGCACATTCTTCTTCTTGTTTACAGAGAACATAATGTGAATGTTAGGGTTGTCCAGTAGAGTAAAATATATAACAGAATAATTTGACCAATAATTATGACGTTAATACCTCAATATCAACTCTATGGTCAATGCCGTATCACAAACAAGAGACAACCCTTACTGACTTACAACTTCAAGTTGTCGCTGACGTCACGTATTTTTTGCGATTGTTAGGCGAGTGACATAGGCCTGCCAGTATCAGCAGTAACTATATAATAAACTTACTGTTAGCATCATTGTCAATATAATCATCTTCATCGTGACCATTCTCTCCATCATCAGGCTCAGTCTTGCGTCGCTTGAAATTGCCATCATCATCAGGGTTCAAGGCTCGCTTGTTGGATGTATTGGTATCTACCTCCTCTTTAGTCTGACTTTCCGCCTGCAATAATTAACATTAACATATCATCGTCATCATCTAAGCCCATTTGACGGCCATATGCTGTGCATAGGCCTCCCCCGAAGTTGGGGGGGATTCTGCCTACATATACCACTATGGCCAGATGTGGCCACATACCCAAACTCCAAAACAAACATTTGTGCACGACACAAATATTTGATTCTAACCGGAAATCGAACCTGTGACCTCAGGGACGGCAGTTGTATACACATATCACTGCACCACAGAGGCAGATAAATATATAATTTAGTTCAACCGCCTGGTAGATGGCGCTCTGGTGACGCTGTAAGTCGTACATTAATACATAGTGATCACAATAATGGCAGAACGTTCCTCGTGGGAAGGGAACAGTCGTTGGTTCAAGGCCAGCCCACTATAGTTTGCGGTTTATATTGTAAAACTATTTGAGAAAAAGTAAGCAATCTTCATCTTCATCATATCATAACATCATAATCATAACATAGTATAAAAGTCTGTCCATCCCTATGTATGCTTAGATCTTTAGAACTACTCAACGGATTTTGATGCGGTGTTCATCAATGGATAGAGTGGTTCTCGAGGAAGGTTTTTGTGTATAATTTGTCAAGCGGGCGTCCGCCAGTTGCTTATAGAAATATATATTCAGGGACAGTAACATTTACTCGTGTACATACAGGTTTAATAGTGGTCTTGTCTGCCAGCATCCTGGTGAACAGCTGGTGATGTCTCCAGGTCCTCAGATGTACTGCGGCTGTCTCCTCGCTGTCCAGCAGCTTGCGGCACAAGCGGCATTGGACGCAACGGAACTCCGATAGGAAGGAGGCTCCTACGCCGCGGTCCGTGCTGAAGATATTAATAAATATTTGAGACGTTTAGTACATAGGTAAATTACTTTTAGAAAAAGGTGTGAGGCTCTACTTAATGCTTTACAAATCTGGCAGTAAAAGTCCATCTTTTCAATTTTTTTTATACATCAGGTACGTCAAATTGACGTCGCCCGCCTGGTGGTAAGTCGTGACGTACTCACAGCACACAATACTATAGAGAGTGGCCCTCAACTTGACGACCTACTGATGTGCCTCTTCACGATCCGCTTAAAGAACCCAGGGTTATATGTGGGAGGAAAGGAAAGGAAGCTAGAATCACTCTTTTAAATTTTATTTTAGACTTTCATAGCGTTTTTGTAACCCAAATGAATAAAACTTTTGAATCTTTGAATTATTTGTTACACACCACTTCATAGTAATCATCCTGCAGTTACTTTATGACATCATAATTTTTTTTATTATAATTAATTGATTCCACGCTTAGGTAATATTATTTTCCCTGAATGGTTTAAACAGTTAAATAGTTTAGAAAACACAAAAATATAAGCTTTTAAGATTTATAAAGAAACCAATAGTGCAAAATTTGACTCACCTATACTTAGGGAATTGTTCCGTAGTGACATTAGACAGATCGTCGCCATCTTGGTAGTCGAGTATAGTGTCCTCGTTGTCTATGGTCTTGGGTTTCTCCTCCGTCACCTCTTGAGTCTCGCCTTCATCTTCCTTCTTCACAGTTTCACCTTCCTCCTGGCAGAGATAAAGACTTATTATTAGTGACGACCTTCATTAACGATGAAAAATTTGTTTTTAATCGATAGAACTTGTGCCAAGATTAGATGAAAATATGTACGCTAGCCCGGAACACACAAACAGACAGATGGACGAAAGCAAAATTGTTCAATCTCGGAATATAATATATATACACTTGTTCAATAAATGCGAAGGTACCTTTGTCTGTTACACTTGCGAGCCTAAACTACTGAACCGATTTAAATCACAATTTGGTACAGAGATAGTCTATAGCTGAGGAAAGGCGATAGGCCACTTTTAAACCAACTTTAAAAAAGTTTCGACAGTTTTTTTTTCTATACCAGTGTGATCCCATTTCAATTAGCTCCAATTCTAACAGAAGCACCCATAAGAAAACCATTGAAGTCCGCTTTTTTTTAATAACATTTTTAGGCAACTTTACTAAAAAAATTTCCTTTAGATGAATCTGTTGTTGACTCTAGAGTCATAGTAAGTATTTAAGTATGTACCTGTGCGTGATCTTCTTCCCCGCGCTCGTCGTGCCTCTCGTGGCGCCGACGGCGCTGGCGGTCCTCGCGCAAGTACAGCTGCTCCATATTGAGGGTAGAGATCACCATCACTGCGGGGAGGGGAAGAATCTTTCAGTACACATATCATACGTATAGTTATAGTCATAGTTAACCATTAAAACATTATTTAAGCGTTTTACATACATACATACATAAAATCACGCCTTTTAGGCAGGTATGCAGAAACACCGAACCCCAGAGGTTCTACAGAATGTTCCTTCTGGAAAGGGATCAGTCGGTGGTTCAATTCATTTTGTAAGCAAAATTGTCCAGTATGGTCTAGAAATGTAGACGCTTCACTCGCTTGGTCAATTTTTTCTTTTTTTTTTAATCAAATTTTTTAAGGAGGCTTTCACTAGTCTAGCCAGTCATGGCAGCCTCATTGTAACACTCCTACGTTTACACCACCTTATAACCTTAGTGCTTACTATTGACCACTACGCCGCTTAAAAGATATCATGCAGAAAATCTGAACAGTTTCCGGGCCTTCCTGGTTGTGGAATTAGCTAGAATGCAATTCAGCTCTAGTCCATACGGGCATGGAGCGATCATTAGTTTTCTTAGACTACCGTTATGGGAACACTCCAGCAACAAGTGATACATATCGTCACATACACCACAATGTTCACATAAAGGTGATGTCTTTTTCCCGATTAGGTGGTAAAACTGGTTGACTGGAATGTGCCCAGAACGCAGTCTCATTGCCCACACCAGGCTATACTTCTTAAAAAAAAACACGTGTAACATTGACTCAAGAACGGAGTTCAAATGACCAGAATGGGACCCAAATAACGAATTGGAAATACTCTACTACATTTTAATAAAAAAAATTCTAAATCAGTTCACCCAGTTAAGAGGTAACAAACTTAATAAAAAAAACAAACACGGTTGAATTGAGAACCTTAAATTTTTTTAAGTCTATTAATAAATATTAGCAGTGGAATTACCTTCGGGTTTAGGCTTGTTAAGCGTCTCCTGCTTATCCTGCATATTCTTCAGATGTTCAGCACTCAGCCGATGGTCATCCAACTCAATCCGAGTAGGCATCTCCTTGTGGCAGGAAGTACAAGCGGGATGGAGGTACTTCTTGAGCTTACGATGGCCCACAGTAGTACGATGGGCAGCTCCATCGCTAGCGTACATATCGCACATAGCGCAGTAGAAGTCTCGGGATACTTGGATGCCGGCTTTGCGTGCACGTTTCATTTCACGGATCTATTATGAACAACAGTAGATCTCGTGAACATTAAAAAGATAGTTTGGGTGTTTTCCCCCATTTGCATTTGTGGGGATCCACAATCAAAAAAATTAAGGTATGCTTGTGCAGTTTTGTGGAGATGGGATAAAAATTGTAGCCGCTAGCCCGGAACAGACAGACGAAAGCAAAATTGTCTCAAAATATATTTTTGTATTTCAAAGCAATGAGTTTGCTTAAACTATTCTTAAAATATTAAGAAATAAAATAATAAACAGGGGGAGTGCTCTGACCCGCTGAGCTACGATGACATCAAAATATATTAGGTACTCGCCAACAAAACTTTTTTGCTTTTATCCCCCAAACAAAAAGTTCATGATGAAAAAATTGTTTTAAATTGAGGAACACTTGTGCCAGTGTGAAACCTCCAATGACAAATTCGGCCGCTAGCCCAGAACCCACATACAGACAGACGAACAAAGCAAAATTGTCCAGTCTCATCTCGAAATGTAGAAACTTGGTCAATATTCCTTTTTTTTCATGTCTATCCTAGCGATGGGACTTTCATACATACCTTAAACTCCTGCCTCATGGTGTCCGCAGTAAGAGCATAGCTCTCTTCAGTCTTCTGCATCATAATGCCATGAGCACGACCGCTCAGATGGTTCTCAAAAGAACGTCCGTCCCACATGCTCTTGTTACAAATATGACACTTCAGCAGTTGAGGGTTTACGTCATCGTAACGGGTCTTCGGGGCCTCCTTCTTGATGACGGTCTCGGTCTTCTCCTTGTCCTGGTCTACTTGTTCTTCTGTAGTTTCTACAGTTGTTTCGCTGTGGAGTGCTTGAGTTATTATTGTTTGCTTACTTGAGTGCTACCAGATATCGACCCATCAATACCATCAGTCGCAGATTTATCAATAGACGATCGGTGGTTCGGTGATGTAGAAACTATTATTCAACATCAATTAATCCATAGTCAATCGATGGATTGATATGGTAACATCCTTAGGCTTCTAGAGAAAATCGAAATAAAATCAATAGCTAAGATATGTTTGATTGCTTGATCGGTTATCTATGAACTCTGCAATCCTCTCGTTTTCAAATTAATTATTGGCGGCTTTTGTGTTCGGAAACAGAAGGGGAGGTAACCGAGAGAGGCTTACAATTTAAATATTAATAGGTAAGTACTTAAGTCAATTCCTGGCTGACATGAACATAAAGTATTTGTTAGTAGGTATACCTACATTCTTTTGTTCGTTTAGGGTGCTTAGAAATTGATAGACTGTTAGTCCATTGAAATGTTACATTTGAGTGTGCAAAAGTCAGAGGACGCTATTTATTTTTTTAGATACCCTCTTTCCCAGTGGGGTAGGCAGAGACGACGGACTTCCACTTGCTACGATCCTGGCATACTTCTTTCGCTTCCTCAACTTTCATTAATGTTTCACTAATGTTTCGAGTGGAATTAAAAATGTGGTTGCAATTTTTTTTGTGTGATGAATAGTTTGCCCGATAGAGTGCGATAACGATTTGCAACCCTTTTTCAAGATGGCGGAAAACCCACAAGGGTTGGGGACCCCACAAACTTGGATTTAGCTTTACAGTACCCCTCCCCCCCTTGATATCTAAAAAAATAAATAGCGTCCTCTGGCTTTTACACACGTAGCCCCAAAAAATTTAACATTTCAATGGACTATGTATGTCATGTATGTATTATGTGTTTTGTTCTGCATCTCGAGTCTGGCAGTGTCGACAAATGGCGAGCGACCTATTTAAACCAATGATATCGCAGAAAATTACAAAAAATGTGTTAAGTAGCGACATCTTCTGCGCATTCATTGGTTTAAATTAGTTGATCGACATAATATCCCACTGCCATGCTCCTAGGGTTAATCACACTAGGCTGATTTCCACATATAGACAATAGAATTGCGAACTCTCATGGAGGATTTTCGACTACAGCAATGATTCATTCAGTTCCGAGAATCTCATTGGTGGAGTCGAAAATCCGTACAAGTTTGCAAGTCTATTTGTCTTTGCGTGGACTAACTACGATAGCCTATAAATGAATACAGATGCTCCAACCCATACAAAGAAATGGGGCAGCTCATACGCAGACTCATATTATGCACGGGTATCTATCTCAGCGACTGTTACGTAAAATTTCCAATAGATGTAGTGTAAAGAAGGGTCCAGTGAGTTTGGTAATTGTCGTAATATTGGGGGGGCTACACGCACTCGCGTTTAATGTTACTCTGACCCCATACGTCGGATTGCTACTCTAAAATAATGACCATATATGGCTAAATTTCTATGTAGTACCGTAGTCACTGTGATTTCACTAGCGATTAATCACTGCATAATGATGTGACGAGTATTTGCTGCGACATAACGTAAGTAACGACAAATATGTACGAAAGATCGTGTTCGGGGAACATTTTAGAAAGGGCTGGCTGTGTGAAAGGCTCATTATGGGTCTTCAAATGCTTCGATTAAAGTCATAGGTAGCCTTGATGTGTTAATAGCGCAAAGGAGTGCTTTCCGAACATAGGGCAACGTCACCGGACTTTTCCTATCCTATGTGAAAAATACTACAATGATCTTTCGAAACAGCGTCTGGGTTACATAATAGTATCAATTGGCAGACAGGATAATCTAGTGGTCCATTTCTAATTATCCTGATGGACTGTCAATTTTTTTTTGTACATTTATGTATGTACTTATATTATTATGTCAAGTTATGTTTTGTCCAATAGTTATTTGCGTAACTAAGAACTATGATAGCTTTGTTATGGCTATAACAATAAGCTATCAGTATGATATGAGTTTGTGAGTACCTAGTAGCAAAAAGATTAGTAGTATGTTTTGTAGTTTACAATTCCGCGAGGTAAATTAATTAGTGGAAGAGGTACATATAGGTACTGTGCGCTATTCTGAATTTTTAAGCTCAAGCCTGGCCATTATTGGATTGTGAACAATCATGAAGAACAATATAAACGATGTCAGACAATATATTATTATCAAAGGGGTTCAGGTATATCATAAGTTATCTTTTTTAGAATTTTTCATCTACACAATCGGTCATGATGGGCTATCACACGTGATCATGATTGTGTAGAGGGAGGGCATAATTGTTTGCAATGGCCTATGATCGGCGACGATGGAACGTATACGACGATGATAAGTGGCAATTATGGGCCACACTTTGTTTGCCCATCATGGCCGATTGTCTGGAGGCGGGGTAAAGTTTGGTTTAGTGTAGTCGGTCAATAACTGGGTCTCGTCATTTGTTGACAATCTATAAGTAAAACTTAATAAACTAAGCAGATATTCCAAGCATTGTACATACTTACCGACACACCAAATAGAACAATTGTTCCAATAAAATCATAACAGTAAAAATTCTTAAGAAGTATGCAAGCATTTACATATTAAAACTATAGGATGTGAAAACCTTTGACGGGTGCTTCAACCCAGCACTCGTAGGAGGTAGGTAGCAAGCTGGTCGGGTAGCACCCTAGACAGTTTACCTGACTATGGGTAGAGATGGTGGTCACAGGAGAAATTCGTCGTAGGTACACCTCGAGCGGAGGCAGACATTAGCACAATGCCAATTCGGCTAAACAGACCCCGGTGAACGTTACAGAAACTAAAACACGGGCTAAATTGGCCCAAGAAGAGTAGGGTGTTACCACCGGAAGGAAACATTCAGGGTTCCTTACCTCTCCTTGATAGGTTTAGCCTTTGAATCGGCCTCCTTTTTCGGGGAGCTCTTGTTTTGTTGCCTTTGCCCATCATTGGGCTTGAATGGTTTACGAGTGTTGTTGATACGCTCACCGGAGCGATTGTAATTTCCCGTTCGCCGGAAATTACCTTGATTGCCCATCTAAAGGGAATTGATCAGAACATTGTATGGTTAGTAAGAAAACTGCCAGCCTCTAGAGCAATGGAAATGCGCTGAAATAGTAAATACTTGAAAAGTTTTACATTAGTCATATTGTGATCTAACAAATAGTAACTGCATAATTGGAGTCCAATGTAACAAGGATGTCAGCAGATTATATTTTTTCATGCATGAAATTGTAAGATTATTTTGTATAGTTTAACATTAATAATTTATGAATGAGAACACTATTTCTTAATGGGATATTAAAGAATCTGAGTTGGTATTTACACCATATATGTACTTGAAATTTGGTCAAATATCACTTTTTAACGAATTATAGACAATACTAAAGTTATTTTTTATGTTGTCTACAATACTGTGTCAGTACTTACCCGATTTGGTATATAACCACGGTCATACCGAACTACATTAAAATCCCTTCTAATGGGCATGTCGAGGAGTGAAGGGACAGGATTCTGCCGAGGCTGGAGTAAGTTGATGATGTTGCTAGCGAGTGCTAGAGTAGCTTCAGTGGACCCCCCAGCTAGAGGCAGCAAGTTAGGTAGACCCCCACCAGGGCCGGCCCCTTGCCATGGAGACACACCACTTCTTCCAAAGTTCTTGTTGCGGTCGTTACGATTGAAATCCATACGGCGCCCGCCATTATTCTGAGGTCTTCGGTTTGCCATTGTTCACCTGAGAAATGAATTTTGTTTTACAGGAGACTGTACTGCTACGTGTACCTGTATTATATTTTATCACTGCATTAGCTCTAGTGCACATACAGCTGGATATATAATGACATTTGCATTCCACAGTAACAAAGAACATAACTTGGTATTTACCTAATTAGGTATTGTTAAGGACAAGCCTTTGAAATGCTATGTAATAAATAATTTAGTTATTAACGTCATTAGTTGACTAGATGAAACTCCACCTGCGTTGCTCCTCCCATTAAAACCCTTAAATTTGCTCAATTTCTACATAAAAATAACATTCTAGATATTACAGAAGGCGGAATTACTAAAATAGGTCGTAATAAAATAAATATATTATTTAAGTCTGCTGCGGCGGCGAATAACTTTGTAAACTCAGATGTCCTTAAAACTAATAACTATACAGCCAAAATCCCCAATTTTCTTGTGTTCCGTATGGGTGTGGTACGCGATATCCCCACTGATTGGTCCCTGGAGGAACTTGTTGAAAACATTTCTACTCCGCATAACTGTGGAGAAGTGGTGCGAGCTAGGCGTCTTAATGTGAAGTCAAGAACTGACAATATTACCACGTGGGTCCCATCAAGGAGTGTCGTCCTGACATTCCTTGGTCAAAATCTCCCAGATAGAGCCTTTTGTTTTAATGCCTCTTTGCCGGTCTCCCTTTATAAATTGCCAACGATACAATGTAGGAAATGCTGTTTTTTTGGACATGTAGCATCTCAATGCAGGTCAAAGATAAATTGCTTCAAATGTGCCCAACCCCATGAAGCGGTTACTTGCTCTTCACCAAATATTTGTTGTTTGTTCTGCCAAGGTACCCATATGGCAACTGATCCTAAATGCCCTGAGCATTCAAGACAAAAAGCTATTAAAACCTTAATGGCTGAAGAGAATATTGCATATTCAGCAGCCTCAGCACGCATTCCTCAAGTTAAAAATTCATATGCATCCGTGACTGTCAGATCTCAGCAAGATCAAATACCTCACTCCCAAGTGTATTTGACACAAACAACTTCAGCCATTCCTTTCCTGCCTCTCCCCCCTTCCCCTTCTAAATCTCCTCTCTCTCCCTCATCTTACAGAAAAACCATTTATTCACCCGTCCGACCCAAACCTAGTTTGGGTAAATCCTTTGATTCCTATAGCCATAACCTCTTAACCCAGTCCCCTCCCTCATCACAACCCAATGGTTGTTGCATCAACCCATCAGAAAGCACCCCTCTACTAACCCCTAACGACAACCTTGTAGAACTCCTCCTATGCTCCCTTATTAACATCCTCACTAAAATGTCAGATGCCCTACCGCACGATGTTTCCGTTCTTGTAGAACAGTTACTTTCAGTTCTCACCAAAAATAATACCAACTATGGCTCTCCAAATTCTCCAATGGAACAGTAGAAGTATACGTCGTCATAAGAGTGATATCATTAACCTAATCAATCAGTACAATCCCATTGTCTTTGCCATTTCGGAAACATTGCTGAGGCCGGGATCCGTTTTTAGGATCTCTGGCTTCTCGTGCTTGCGGGATGACAGAAGCGATGGCTGGGCGGGTTGCGCCTTGCTGGTGAATAGACACACTCCATTTTCACAAATCCAGTTACCTTTCCATGACCCAGGTCTGCATATCGTTGCTGTCAGGGCCCTGGAGGTATCATATGTTTCCATCTATATTCCTCATCCAAACCAAACTATTGTATCCCAACTTCACTCAATCCTACCCACAATACCATCTCCCATGATTATTCTAGGCGATTTTAACTTACACCACACCCTATTCGGTAGTCACTATACCGACTTTATCTCTTCTTATTTTGTAGACATTTTAGATGACCAGGACTTGTGCGTCCTAAACGACGGCTCTCCCACTCGCCGAGTCGCTCCTACCCAAAACATTAGTGTCCCTGATCTTACGCTCGCGTCTTCTAAACTAGCCTCCCTTCTCTCATGGACTCCTCTCCCAAACTCACTCGGCAGTGACCATTTCCCAATTCTTACGTCTTACTTCCGTTCTTCGACACTACTTCCCTCTCCCCCTCCCTTTGATCCCCTCCTCAAATATCGTCTGATAGAGGCAAATTGGGAGCAGTACACTAACCAATTAGATCTGGAATTGTCTAATTTTCCGCAAGTGAACTCCTCTAACCTTGGTTCTTCATATGATAATTTTATCTCAGCTATTAAGGCGGCTGCGGATTCCTCCTTTCCCCTAAAAAATCGTTCACATCTAGTAACTCCATCTCCTCCTTGGTGGGATTCTGAATGCTCTGAAACTGTCAGGAAACGCAAAGAAGCAGAAAATGTATTTGCAGCTTCCTTTTCTATGACTGACTACCTTGATTATAAAAAAACAGCTGCTCAAACCTCCAGACTCCTATCCAAAAAGAAAACCATGGGTTGGCAGAAATTCTGTGAATCTCTGTCCCCCCGCACTCCACTCTCGCTTGTTTGGAAAAGATTTAAAGCTTTTAGACGAGGTATGGAAAATACAAATATTACCAGCAATCTCCCTCAATCCTTTCTTCATGAATTTCTATCCTGTTTAGCACCTCCTTTTGTACCCGAATACTCAACCAATCAACCCTCAGGTCCCGATCCGTCACAAGATGCTATGAACAATCTGTTCTCCTTCAGCGAACTATCTTGTGCACTGGCCAATCTTCATGACTCCTCACCGGGCATAGACGGCATACCCTATTCCTTTATCTGTAAATCGTCAAACCAGACTAAAAGTATTTTACTCAATATCCTCAATTCCATCTTATATTCTGGAATCATCCCAGATTCCTGGAAAACCCAAATAATTATACCTAACCTTAAAGCTGGTAAAGATCCCAAAGTCGCATCTTCGTACCGTCCCATCGCGCTTTCCTCGGTCCTGTCGAAAATTATGGAAATCCTTATAAAAAACAGATTGGAATGGATACTGGAAAATAGGCAAGTGTTAGCTGATAGCCAGTTTGGCTTCAGGAAAGGCAGGGGTACGCTGGATAGCTTAAGTATCCTGACATCAGAGATTCGCACAGCTTTCTCCCGGAGTGAGCATGTTGTAGCGGTCTTCCTAGATATATCAGCGGCTTATGACAATGTCCATCTTCCGCACCTCAGGCAAAAAATGCTACAGCTGAGTGTTCCCGTGAGGTTGGTTCAAGTCATATGCAACTTATTTATGTGCCGCTCCATTGCTGTCCGATACCAGGGTATCCATCTCCCACCTCAAACGGTGTGGAAGGGTCTCCCTCAAGGATCAGTCCTAAGCCCAATCCTGTACAACATCTACACATCTGACCTGGATACTACGGTCAACTCATTCTGCAAAGTCTTACAGTATGCAGACGATGTTGCTCTTTATTCTTCCTCTCCTTCATTCACCTCTGCTTACTCTAACCTAAACTCTGCCCTGAGTTACCGATGAACGATTGGATGGATAACCACTCCTTGTCCCTTTCTGTCCCGAAATGTAACGCTATTGTCTTTACCCGCAAACGCAACCTGCCCGACATGAACATACTTGTTGCTAACAAACCAATTCCTATCAAGGATCAAGTTAGATTCCTTGGTCTCGTTTTGGACTCTAAGTTGACGGGTATTCCCCACTTAGACCAAGTTGTAAATAAAAGTGAAAAGGGTGTAAACGTACTGCGAGCGCTGTCCGGTGTTCGTTGGGGTTCTCACCCCTTCTGTTTAAAACTCCTATACAATGCTATAGTCCGTAGTCACTTTGATTACGGTACATTCTTACTTGAGCCATGTAACAAACTAGCTATGCATAGGCTGGAGAAGATCCAGTCAAGCTGCCTCCGAATTATAACTGGCGCGATGAAATGCTCCCCCTTAAATGCACTTCAAGTGGAATGCTTAGAGCCGCCCCTTCATCTCCGAAGACAATATCTCGCTGACAGATACCTTTATAGTGCAGTTCAACTTAGCTCTCACCCCCTGCTGCCTATTCTACGGGAACTATCTCCCCTATTAACTTCGGCAAAATATTGGGAGCATAAGTCTCCCCCTCTTCTCTTAAATTCCCTTGCTAAACTGGACTCCCTCGATAACTCTCCCTTTCAATCTTCCACTAATGTACTCTTTAATAGCGACTACCAATCCCTAATTTTCAAGCCAAGAATCATACTGGACCTGGGTATAAGCAAGAAGTGCTCCAATGCGAACCAAATCTTCCTTAATATTCTAAATGAGTATTGGACGGAATGGGTCACGCTTTATACAGATGCTTCGAAATTGGCTCCAGATGCTCCTGTGGGCTCTGCAGTTTGGATTCCGAAATTTAGAGTTATTCTTGGTGTTAAAAGCCCAGCATTTAATTCGAACTTCACCGGTGAAGCAATTGCTCTGTTGGAAGCCGTTAAATATGTCGAGTCCCATAAACTAAACCGATCTTTAATTTTTTCAGACTCTCTAAGTTGCTTGCTGGATCTCCTCAAGAATCCGTTTAAGTCCAGATACAATTTTCCAATCACTCTTGAGATTAAGCAAGTACTACACAGGTGTCATTTATCCGGCATCGAAGTGGCTTTGGCCTGGATCCCAGCCCACTCCGGTATAGCTGGTAATGAAACAGCAGATTCTTGTGCAAAAATGGCCGCACAATCTGGTACCTGGTACCTCTTATAACTTCTTGTTCTCCAGGGACCTTCGTTCAGCGAATCATGGAATGATCTATGGCAATCAACTAAGATAATCAAAGGCAAATTTTATGGTTCTCTACAACCCACACTCCCAACCAAACCTTGGTTTTTTAAACAAAAGAAAGTTAATAAATTGGCTACTTCTGTGATAATTCGCCTCCGTCTAGGTTTCGTCTGCACACCAGTATTTTTGGCAAAGATCCGTGTTCGTGACCACTCCCTATGTGAATGCGGTCTGGATGAGGGAACCTTAGAGCATATTTTCTTTTCTTGTCCATTACTAGTTACACAATTGTATGACCTTCTCCCAAAAAAGATCCCACGTCCCATTAATCTTAATTATCTACTAACTTTAGTTTTCACCCCTCATGTTAAAATCTTATACAAATTTATTTCTCAGAACAATATAAAATTGTAGGTTGGCTATATATATATATATCTAGCCATCCATTTTTCCTTACCCCATCATCCCGTAACTTGTATCACTCTTGTGTTGTGATTGTTTTATATGTTCTCTATGTTTACTAACTCCTAACCATTTTCAGTTCGCAAGTTCAACGAGCTACTTAGTTTACCAAGTTAATCAAAGCTGCATTTACTCTCCACCTTGTCGTTGGCAGAATCTCCGGAGAATCAAACTAGACACTCACATGCAATACCGAGCAGTGGTTTCATAACGTGTCCCACAACTGGAACTATCAAACATTACCTTGACATTGGCAAAATCATCGGTGAACGATGGAGCCACACATTTAAAAAAAGAAGAAGAAGAACGTCATTAGTTAAATATTGGCTACTAATATCACTAATACGATTGTTCAAATCACTCCTGTATCCCGGAAGGCACAGGTTATTTGCCAGTATCTGTGCCAGTGAGAGGGGGGACATTGTGAAGGTTAGCGCTGACTAGTTGCAAGTCTCAGTTGCATTATGATGTGTTTCCCACTTTGGACCGGGCCGGTGCCCCGGTTTGCCCCCTGGTCTGTTGATTGGTAGGTGTACCACTTGCAAGTGAGGATCACTTGGGCCTCTACAATCTTTGTCAGACCACTATACACCCTATTCTATTAATACCAGTTGACATGGATCTCTAGATTTAACCAAGATCTAGAGATCCATGTAAACTGATCGACTGACTCGATGGCGTAGTCAGTACGGCATCCACTTTCGACGCTGGAGTCTCGGGTTCAATTCCCGATCGGGACAAACTTTGTGTGATGACACGTTTGTAACGAAGTCTGGGTGTTTCCTATGTATAATATGTATGTATTTACAGAAAAAGAAATGTATATAAGTATTTATATCAGTCTATCTAGTACTCATATCACAAACTCTGCTTAGTTTCAGACTTGATGGCGTTGTGTGAATTGTCCTAACATATTTATTATTTATTATCTTTTTGAAATATTTTCTTTTTTCAGGTTTTGACCGGTCAGAGCCAGTCATTACCACCTCATGATTTCATGTCTCATTTATACATCACCATTTATTACTAGAGCCTATTAAGGTGCACTATACAACATTAATAAATTATATATTACAAATCTAAACAAAACCTTAACTTGTGTACTGAAGTAATCCTCTCCCTAATCTAAAATGCTGAATATGCTTTAATTTTATTTTTTTATTTTTATTTTTAATTTTATAATATTTTATGTAGGTACTTTTTCTACTGTCGATTGATGGTACTTGGTACACTCATGTAAAAACTTATGTGAACATGTACATGTGGTATTTTTTTCAATATTAGAATTAGTATTTTATGTAATTTTCAAATGTTCCGAATAATGAGTAGTTTTCCTGGTGTCGGCAAGCTATTTATAAAATGCAGGGCTTAAAGGTTTCATTCATGTTATTTATTTGTTTTACTATGCACTACCCAAAAGACACAAAAACGCTGACCTATCTGACAATTCTTATAATCTTATCATAATATAAAACAAAGTTGCTTCCTGCTGTCCCTATGTATGCTATCTTTAAAACTACACAATGGATTTTGGTGCGGTAATTTTTAATACATACTAAGAGAAAAGTTGAGTGAATGTAAAGGAAAGTTTCCACGGGCGTCCCCTTGTGTAAGATATGGACCAAATTTAAATAAGTATGACCCTTTACCCTAGTAATACCTAGAAATTAACATAAAAATGCAATTCAACACAATTAAAAAGAGGTTAGATGTCCTTGAGATGGTGGGGTTATTATTCACCTTATAAAGAGAGTGTACAATGACCCCAGAGGCCCAGTTGCAGTCAATGTTGTTTTAAAGAAATTTCGCAAATAAATAAATTGTTAGTTTGTTTTACTGCTGTAAAATGTACAGTATAAATAAATAAATGTTACTTCAGGTGTACAATGTTAATTATTATTTGTTATTTGTGTATCATAAATTGTTTTATGACTCAGTATTTACTCTTGAATATATGGTAATCAAAGTGTTTACCATTGGATTGAACCATGCGCTTTTGATGGTTTAATGACTTAATCAGTAAAGAAAAGCACACATTTTGCTAATAATCCCAAAGAAAATAACAATTATGGAAAATGATGTCACAGTTCATTGGTTGGCGCAGTTTACGTGATGAATTGGCAGTCTGCCGGCCGGTTACAAAGTTGTCTCGGAAAATCGATCATTTAGGGGTTGGACCAAAAAACACGGGCATTTTAAGTTAATCAATATTTCAATAGAACTGTTAATATCATAAGCACATTAGAAATAGTATCTGATGCGATGCTTACGTAGCTCGTTTTGCTGGAGTAGATCTTATGACGACTTAGAACAATAACTGAAACCTTAAAAAGATTTATAAATAAAGATGTACTTACGGTTAGAATTACCTCACGCGGTGATAAAACACTGAGTAAAGCACGAGTAAAGTAAACTGATATAAGCAGGAGACACAAGGAGCAGATATTGAATTGTTTGAATTATCTGCAACGCGTTGAGCCCAAGCCAGAATGAAATGTCAAGTGTGCAAAAATGGCCGACGGACGACGGACGGACCTCCTCGCTTTTTTTTGTAAATATCCGGCCGGACCATTTAAGGGACAGACTAGAGTCCTAACACCATACTGCCTAGTCCTAGCTCGCCGCCTTATAGTACGGTGACTACGAAACTAAACATACCATAGACAACTTTATTTGTAATCTACTAAAATCACTATTAAGGCAGCCCGCGATGTGTGTAACCGACACTTTCTGCAATATCATTGGTTGAATAAAGTCGATCGACTAGAGGCGACATTGCTATGCTCCTATAAGGCCGTAACACACCGCCGCCTTAGCAGGCGTTCCCCTCGCTCACATGATTATGACCTATAGGTCATAAGTTAGAAATAAAACAAATTGGCGTCTTGACAACTTACTAGACCAGTCTGTCGCAACTACATAAAAACAAAAAAAAACTATTATGAAACGGGGATAAATTTTAATGGCTCAATATTTGTCTCACTCAATTTCTCAATATGTCCCGCTCTTTCCTTGTCTGTCGCTGTGGATGTCTAATCGTTATTTTCAATTTCAATAATAATGTTTTTCTTTGAATGTTATTAGTGAAATAATTGGGAGAATAGGTGAATTTTATTAAAATTTTTGTAAGACAGTTCTCTAGAAAAGACTTTTATACATTGTTTATTAAAATCGAATATGAAGTATGTATAGAAAGTGTGAAATATGTAGTTTAAAATCTGGAAGAAAGGACGGCACAAAACGGATTTTCATGGCCAGATTTCCTATGGATGAGAACAATAACACCGGAAGATAACAAAATATATAACTACATAGCATGAAAGAATGATGGAAAGACAAATTATCGCTCAAAACATTTGATAAATGTGTTTTTGTGTTCGAACGTGATGTAAAACCTTATCTTCATAACTAGGTAATCGCTGGAATGCGGGCGGTTACATCCAAATAATTAAGACGGAGAACCCTACCTAACCTCTAAAAAATATAATTCAATTTTCAACAATGACGCGAGCCAACGAAGCCGCGAATTGTTCAAGTGTAATTATAAAGATGCAAAGGTGACCTTATTCCTGTCGGCCTATAAGCTAAGTATATCAAATGAGTTCTGTTTAGTGTCTTAGCTGCATGTTATAGTTAGTAGAAGCTTGATGATAAAGTTGCGGGGTAGGTTGACTTGTAATTTAAAGCTATTGCTCTGATAATTTACTTGTCAGCACATTGCAATAACCTTTCTAGCTCATTCTCATGATATTGTATGGATGGATGGAAAGTAACCTCCATCCAACCGTGAAAGTAAGTTTGACCCGTTAAAGTGATACTGAATTGAGTAACCTGTTGAGACTAATTAGAATTGTAAAGAGACTAAAGAAAGAGAGTGTGAGTGACACACCAGACAGATGCCGGGACGTTGATATCCTTTGTATTAGTTTCATGTAACTTCTTAATTGGGGATGGATTGAGACGTCCTATGTCATCATGTCATGTAATCTAGGCGCCAAGTAAAGAGATGAGGGACGTCCTTAAAGAGTGTTGGGGGTGTCCCTAAAGTAAAGTGAGCGGCTTCCTGTGACGGGGTGTATGTGACCCCCATCAGGACCGCCAGATCAGAGTGAGGAGGACGTCCTCAAAGTAGAGTACGGACGGCTTTCTCTGATGTGATGTATTGAATCCACAGCAGGGCTGTCCGACCGTTGAGTAGAGTGAAAGAGTTGTACAGTAAAGTGTAGACGGCCTCCGATGATCCACCAGGACCGTCTGACCATTGTGTGTAGTATAAAGTGAGTATAGTAACTTACTTGCCCTTAGATAAATCATTCCCTGGTTCATTCAATTGTATGCTAAAGAGAAAAGCCTAACCCTTCCTTTTACCTAAAGAAAAGATGAAACCAGGTTTACCATAGTTTAGAATGTAGGATACTTAGACAAGTGACAATGGTTGCTTGAGCTCTAATTTATACTTACAGAAAGGAGAACAAGAGGGACTGTTGGGTGCTATGGACTAAGGATGTATTGGAGGCTCAGATAACCGGATCATCATTACACAATAGAAGCGAAGCAGATTGTAGATTATATAAAACCTTCTAGCCTACTAAAGTGAGTTTTAAATAAAAAGGGTCATAATGTTACACAGTCACCAATAATAGCTGCAGAATATTGATTGAAGAAGAAATTACAAGTATTTTTAATATACATGTAATGTTTTTAAATAAATATTTAATTTCATGAACTTATCATTTTAAAACCCAAACTGAGCCCATACTCCGTTTTTTAATTAAATGTACTGCCTCCGGGAAATTGAACGCTTATTCATTTTTAACATGTAACTTGTATGACGCAGTACTTTAGTTGAAAAATGGAGTATAGCGTCTGCGAAAATATAAAATTATTTAAAAAAGTACGGACCACTGCGTTTATCGATATCGATAAATAAAATAATATTAAGTGGCACATCTCTATTTTTCTTTCCTTATGTTGGCGACTCTGTATGTGTAACATTTGTTAGGTTGGCTACATAACGTTATCCCTGATTTGACATTTTGTAAGATTATTTTGCACTATAGGACTCCCGTCTCTTCTTACGTAGTATTGTATTCTCTTTGCTTTGTACTAGACTAGATCTAGTTGCGCGGCTATTGTCATCCCCAAAAATGCCAACCTGCTCAGTTTTTTGTTGCAAAAAAAGGTCAGGCACATCTAGTTTACAAAAAGATAGTATTACCTTCCATAGGTAAGTATTTTTAATCAAATAATAATACAAATTTCTTTGTTTATAATAATCAAAGTCTCATTATTTCGGATTTTTTTATCCACACGAAGTCGGTCGTTTCATACAATTCGCAAATCAGTCAAACATGTCAAACGACTGACATGGGTGTTGCCATGGCAACAATTACACAGTTATAGTGTCTGTATCGGAGTGATGTACCAAGTTAGGTATCGATAAAATACCTTGAAAATGCAAAGAGGTGCAATATAAATTACTGGTTTGAATATTATTTAAATTACGTAGGTCTGTATATTATGATCTTGATTTTAATAAAGGTTTTGATAAGTTTAATAGGTATAATATTGAGTCTTGTTGTATAATTTTGTTATTATACTTAAGAATTACATTACCTAATAAATACTTCGACGATATTTTTGTTCATTTATTTATTACAGGTTTCCGAAAGATCCGAGAGTAAGGGAATTATGGATATTGTTTTGTAACAACAGACGTTTGACAATGTTAACATCAATCTTGGATGTTGTTTACTTGTTTTATACAAAATTATATGTATCTGCCTTAATGATAAAAAAATCAATTGGATACGTTGAATTTACCGTCCAAAACGTAAGATAGGTAGAAACTGACGTTCCACTTAATGGGCACATGTTGCAACTCATTGAATCTACGACGCGACGTTCCTAGGTCAGGGGGCCTAGACAAGATGCATTCGCTTCGAAGCGATTCGTTTGCGACAGTCGCCATCGCTTTGAAGATAACGATGTCAATTGGTAGACAAAGTCAATTGAGGTTCGTTTTCGTCTAGGCAATAGCGTTGGTCGTCACTTCTACCTTTTCTCTATGATCTGGAGATCTTGTCGCTGTCACAACAGTGTCAACAACTCAATGGTGTCACAACAGTTTTATTTATTTAAACAAGCGGGATTTGCTAAACACTTTATAAATAAAACTATATGGAGGAATAATACCTAATTGTATTGGATATTACATTGAATTGAAAGTAAGTAGTTATTCTATTAATATTACAAATGTGTTTGTGAAGATGTTATAAATAAAGTCTTGACTTATTCCATGAAAAGAATTAATCTTTTTTCCTTTTTCAGGAATAACATCTAGTGCAAGGGAAATATAATAAACTAATAAAGAGCAATTCGCTACCCTTTTGAAGTTTATGGAAAGGTGCAGTACTTTAATCAGTAAAATAAAGCGATTTTACATAAAATTTAACAGGAGCAAGAGTAACAATGGCGCAGTTTACAATTAAATATTCCATTCATATTCCAGCCACGGGGATCTATTAAGACCTCAGCCTGGGTTTCAAAGCCTGGCACAAAAACGTTCCTCGGGAACAACTCAATCTATTGGTGAACATTGCATCAAAATCCATTCTATAGTTTTAAAGATCTAAGCATACATAGGGAATGGAAGCGATTTTGTTTTTTAATATGTTATTATGAGTGTGATAGATATGCTTATGATTATGTAATGGTATATCACCCCCATGGGTTAAACCCCTTGGAAACTCTTGGAGGGTACCCTGAGCCTCTTGGTGAAATGGTAATGTCTATCGTCTATGTATTGTATACAATAAGTTGGTTGATTTATGCTGGCACAGTAACTTAGAGAATTGTTTTAGGTATAACCTATCATCATTCACCGAGCCTTTTCCCAACTCAGTTGGGGTCGGCTTTCCAGTCTATTGCAATTTGGCTGAATTTCGATATTTTCATGAAGCGACTGCCATCTGACCTCCACAACCCATGGGCGATATCGAATTTCTGTAGTTAGATCAGTCGGATTTTTGATTTAGGGCTAGACCACGAGCCCCAGGTATAACCTATAACTAGGTATAATATTATTATAGTATTAGTAGTAGGTTTCATGGCTAAGTTAAGATTATAAATAAACATTATTTTATAACCAGGCTACATCTTTAATTTAATATTGTATATCATAACATAGTATGATATCTATACCAATGAACCTAGACTACTTCTTTAATTCAATATTCTACTTAGGTATGTGACATCTATATCATAACATAGTATGATATCTATACCAATGAACCCAGACTTCTTTAATTCAATATTCTACTTAGGTATGTGACATCTATATCATAACATAGTATGATATCTATACCAATGAACCCAGACTACTTATTTAATTCAATATTCTACTTAGGTATGTGACATCTATATCATAACATAGTATGATATCTATACCAATGAACCCAGACTTCTTTAATTCAATATTCTACTTAGGTATGTGACATCTATATCATAACATAGTATGATATCTATACCAATGAACCCAGACTACTTATTTAATTCAATATTCTACTTAGGTATGTGACATCTATATCATAACATAGTATGATATCTATACCAATGAACCCAGACTACTTCTTTAATTCAATATTCTACTTAGGTATGTGACATCTATATCATAACATAGTATGATATCTATACCAATGAACCCAGACTTCTTTAATTCAATATTCTACTTAGGTATGTGACATCTATATCATAACATAGTATGATATCTATACCAATGAACCCAGACTACTTATTTAATTCAATATTCTACTTAGGTATGTGACATCTATATCATAACATAGTATGATATCTATACCAATGAACCCAGACTACTTCTTTAATTCAATATTCTACTTAGGTATGTGACATCTATATCATAACATAGTATGATATCTATACCAATGAACCCAGACTACTTCTTTAATTCAATATTCTACTTAGGTATGTGACATCTATATCATAACATAGTATGATATCTATACCAATGAACCCAGACTACTTCTTTAATTCAATATTCTACTTAGGTATGTGACATCTATATCATAACATAGTATGATATCTATACCAATGAACCCAGACTACTTCTTTAATTCAATATTCTACTTAGGTATGTGACATCTATATCATAACATAGTATGATATCTATACCAATGAACCCAGACTACTTCTTTAATTCAATATTCTACTTAGGTATGTGACATCTATATCATAACATAGTATGATATCTATACCAATGAACCCAGACTACTTCTTTAATTCAATATTCTACTTAGGTATGTGACATCTATATCATAACATAGTATGATATCTATACCAATGAACCCAGACTACTTCTTTAATTCAATATTCTACTTAGGTATGTGACATCTATATCATAACATAGTATGATATCTATACCAATGAACCCAGACTACTTCTTTAATTCAATATTCTACTTAGGTATGTGACATCTATATCATAACATAGTATGATATCTATACCAATGAACCCAGACTACTTCTTTAATTCAATATTCTACTTAGGTATGTGACATCTATATCATAACATAGTATGATATCTATACCAATGAACCCAGACTACTTCTTTAATTCAATATTCTACTTAGGTATGTGACATCTATATCATAACATAGTATGATATCTATACCAATGAACCCAGACTACTTCTTTAATTCAATATTCTACTTAGGTATGTGACATCTATATCATAACATAGTATGATATCTATACCAATGAACCCAGACTACTTCTTTAATTCAATATTCTACTTAGGTATGTGACATCTATATCATAACATAGTATGATATCTATACCAATGAACCCAGACTACTTCTTTAATTCAATATTCTACTTAGGTATGTGACATCTATATCATAACATAGAATGATATCTATACCAATGAACCCAGACTACTTCTTTAATTCAATATTCTACTTAGGTACCTGACATCTATATCATAACATAGTATGATATCTATACCAATGAACCCAGACTACTTCTTTAATTCAATTTTCTACTTAGTTACCTAACATCTATATCATAACATAGTATGATATCTATACCAATGAATTGAGATACAGTGTCTCGCTGAAGCTCGAGAGTGGCTGGACCGATTTGGCTGATCTTGACCTTGAATTGATGTGGTAGTTTTAGGAAGGTTCAACCAATTGTAGTAGGTACCTATGCTACAATTGGTTTAGTACTAGGTATGATACTTAGTACTAGGTACAGTACTCGGCACAGTAGTGGAGATACTTACTAGGTGGGATGAATCGTCATCACACAAGTAATTGTATGTAGTTGTCTTTAGTTTTATTAAACTACCCACATTAAAAAAATACTGTTAGATTTTATGTTACCGTAAATACCACGTAATAGGACATAAGTGTAACAGTACATATATTTCTATACATACATATATATTATCATAGCTCCAGCCAGAGCTCTGCTTTACCCCATAAATCTAACAAGTGCATAGAGTAATTATAATGATAATAAGGTTGATATAGTCACCCTCTCTTTCCCATTAAAGTAGGCAGACATATATCCATAATATGGCATACTATTATGTTTTGTGAGCCCTATAAAAAAATCAACATTTTTTTGCAGACTTAAACCCTTATTAACAAGACTTATTAAGAAAAGGTGTTAAAGTAGAGAATCAAAGACAGATTTTTGTAGAATCAATAAACATTGTTTAATGCTGAAATAAAACTTGTTTTTTACTTTTGTACAACTAGAGATATTTTTCCCGACATAATAATATTATAGCCTGTTATGATTGAGCATCGATCTTCCTTGGATTATTTAGCTAGGAGGAGCAGCGGAGTATGCAGGTTGTCGTGCATCCTCGTGCGTCCTCCAATATGCCTTCAGCAAGCCCAAGCATCGCTCTATTGTGTTTCGAGTTTGCACATGGGGCGACGTAGGTATATGTTGATGCTCGAGACCCCGGTGTGGCATCTAATATGGGCTTCGTCAGCCAAGGCCGCTGTGAATCACCTGCAACAATCACATAGCTCTTGATATATATTATATAAGTATATCTTTTATCAAACTGGCGACGGGAAAAATAATCACGCGGACGAAGTCGCGGGTGCACTAGTAATACATAATTACTTGCCGTCCTACCTTCCCTGAACTGGCTAATTTTGGTCTTAAAATAGTCGTTTAAGACCAAAATTAGCCAGATCGGTCGGTACGATTGGCGGTATGAAGTTCACCGGGATAGCTTTCGACACCTACCAGGTTCTATTGTAAATCTAAACTTATCTCAAATCTGTCTATATCTAATAAATTTCTAGAATTATTTACTTGCTTTTAGGGTTCCGTACCCATAGGGTACAACGGTAACCCTGTTACTGAAACTTCATCTGTCACTATTTTTTAGCTTTACACTGGATGTGTCCGATACTCAGTTTACCTAGCTCGCGTTATGCCTAACCAAAAGTAGAAGTAGGCATAACGCTAGTTAGACTTACTTCGATACAGGCCAACAGCTATAGAGACCAAATAATAACCAGACCAACTTAAGATTTAGTCTTTTAGCGCTTTCTTTCGAAAGTACTATTTTATGCGGGTGGAGCCGAGGTCATCAACTTGTATATATCTATAGGCATTTTTTTATTTTTTATTTATATATGCTTTATTGTACTCCAATACAGTATTAATGTATACAGAGCTTACTATATCTAAGAGCAGTACAATGGGCGGCCTTATCGCTTAAAGCGATTTCTGCCAGGCAACCTTTGGATGGAAAGATCTTGTAGAACGAAAAGGTAGTGGTAGAACATAACATAGCATCACGCCTTTTTCCCCGAAGGGGTAGGCAGAGGTGTGCAAACACCCACATCTCGCCAGCTATGTTAGGTCCCATGTAATAGGGGGCGAGCCTATTGCCATCTACCGGGCACAAGTTCCAGACTCTGGGATAATTATCTGGATAAAATTCTAAAGAGAATTATACATTATCCACCAGACCCGGGAATCGAACCCGAGACCTCGAGTGTGGCAGTCCGCACATAGTACCATTGTGCCACCGAGGTAGTGGTAGGCGTAGGTAAATATGCTTAACTAATATAAATACTTAATACATACATGTAGGTATATACTTAAACACACACACACACACAAATATATATGTACATATATTATTATATTTAAAGATCATAATGTCAAACGACTTAGGCAAAATGGCGACTTAGGCAAACAGATACTTAGGCTAAAAGCTAATCGAAAATGAAGTTTAGGCATAACGCGAGCTAGGTAAACTGAGTATCAGACACATCCAGCGCAAAGCCTAATAACTTCGTAGATTACATATCTACGAAGTTATTAGGCTTTACGCCTGCCATAAAAAAGTACACTTTTTTATGGCAGGATTATACATGCATTTAGTATAAATTTATACAAAATATTGATGTGTTTGTTTCAAATTTCGTTACAAGTATAAGTAAATTAGAGGCAAATATATTTTTTAAGCATCTCAATTGAGGAGCCATTTAAAATGTGCCATATCTCCTAATCTACTCATTATTAATTACTGAATCTTGCCCTACAAAACTAATATACATACTACTAAATGACGAAGAAATTGCGCATTAATTGAACTACTGCTTCTTTGAAAAATGACGACCCCTAAGTAAGGGTCTGAGGAGCCACATATAATGTATGATAACTTTTTTAATTTTAATACTACAAACTCAGATTTTGTCTACTAACTACTCTCGAATGCTACTAAATCATACCTAATTTTGATAAATATTCATCCATGATTTTCCTAGTTTTGACGAGGCTCCTCAATCTAAACATTTAGATTGAGGAGCCACCTTTATGGTCTTATAACTTTTGAAGTACCTACCTATTATACTACAAAATCGAGGACTGAGGCTACAACATTTTTTAAACTAACTACTAAATACCTAAGTATCAATTTCATTAAGATACGAGTGGCTCCTCAATCTAAACGGACATTATTATTATACAATGTATATTATATTATAGATTGTATTGCAATAGATTTATGAATGATAAATTGACAGACTATTCTTAATTTCTTCATAATAAAAATACTACGTAAGTACTTACCCTCTGAACATTTAGGGATGAAATTCTTTTCGGTTTAAACTACAAGTGCTCGTCGGATTGATAACAGCAACATGCGTGAAATCTATGCACACGTAGGTAAATGGCATCTCCCTTAGAATCTGTAAAAAAACATACATATTGCTATATATATCTTGCAAAATCATCAACTCCTTGCCTGATGGCCCTGATGCAATGACTGATGGTTCTTTGTGTCAGGTGTTGTGTAACACCCACGATCCTTTAGTAGGTACAAGCCGGTGGCAATAAAAACAGAGGGAACAAATTTTACTTGGAATTGGAATAACATAAATGAATAAGTTCCTTTAATAGGTAAATTTAAACCAAAACAATAAAACTTAACAAATGATATTAATCAATTTCTTATTGTCTTACCTTTAATTCCAAAGGTATCTCTCGAGACCCTCTCTATCTCGTAGGTAGCTCACAAATTTATAAAAGATAACTTATTTATCGTCTCAGACAAATATTGAATATTTTCATTATGCGATGTCCACAGTAAGCGCAGTGTAAGCATTTTATTCGTTTATTTATAATTAAATCAAATAAAAACAATCTTGTTACTTGTTAATTAATTATTCTTAATATCAATCTCAATTCTCAGCAACTATTTACACACAACATCGCCATTTTGTTCGCTTGCGACAGGGATCTAGCGTTCGCTGCCTTCAAGAAGACAACATTCGGTAACGCGCACTGGCGCTTGTCATAAAGTGCCACTTGGCTAAGCATTTCTATAGAATTAATCATTTGACGATGTCGTTTCTATTGATAGAATCGACTGTTTACGACATTGTCTGTCAAATTAGCGATCGCTAAGCGTCGATCACGTGACTAGGCGACAACTACTGTCACTCCCATACATTATTAGAACTTTCTATTGGCGTTGTCGCTAATCGATTGCATCTTGGCTAGGCCCCCTGGTTATTTATTCTTTTTATTCCCTCATTTTATTCTCCATCGAGTTGATGCTACTAGATCACTAGTGTTAACGAAAGTGACGAAAGTTCATTCAAATGTTTATTTTTATGGGGTAGGTATTTATTAAACATACAGAGTGTAATATTTATATGGGCAGCATGGAAAAGTCTGAAACTATAAGACATACAAAGATCTGTTCTTAGTAACCATGTAATCGATTGTAGTAAAAATATAAAACTGAATTATGACATTAAGCATTATGATTTAAAAATAAACTGTATACATAGTCCGCTGTATACAGTTATAGATATACCCTGTATACAGACTCTTCGATTTTATTTAGTTGTTTAGATTTATATGATGTATAGGTTTGATATAATACCTACCCTAAGTTACAAATAGCAAATAAATTCACACTTTTATAAACAACATCCACCTTGGTATCATTTTTGAAACCTGATTTTAATAGTCGATTTTGTCAAATTTATCGATAAAATGTATCGACACTGTTACATCAATAGTGGGCGGTAACTTTTGGTAGTGTCATTATAGTTGAAGCAATATAGCAAGCTTTCTAGGAAGAAGGAGCAGCACAGCCGACAGAGTTTAGAAAGGGTTGGAGAAAATGGAAACACGTATTTAGTACTTAGCCGGTCAGGGAGTAAGCAGTCATGCGCTTCGCGTGCGTGTTATAAAACCACTGGCAAGAACATTCCCGAATGCATACAGCGGACCGGGCGATGGCTCAGAGAACCGGTCCGACAAGTTGCGCTCATGTCGCAGCGCGTAACACGGGCTACGACATAACCGCGACATGACTGATTATGTCCTGAACTGAAGTTTGGTTATTTATTTATATATCTATTGACACTTACATATTTTAGCCTATCACTATGTAGCATATATTATAAACTAAAATAACTTAGGCTAGTTACGATAATGTTACCTATGTATTGAGAACAGGGCCTAAATTACATAATACAATTTATATGACTAGAATTACCAATAGCAAGTATAAGGTAAGTAAGTAGCTATAAATTAAACAATATCAATATATTTAAGTTGTAGGTATTTAGTAACTTCTCATAAATACCGATTTTACAAATCTTCACTTTGTATGTAACCGTAAAACAAGTTAACCCTAAACTGGTAGTGTGTTGAATCTTAACCCTAAACTGATGACGTGCAAGGCGATAATGGCCGTGGCCACTACATCAGCCCCCCCTTGAGACCGTCAAGGGCGATAGTAATCTGGAAATTTAACCTTACGTCCCGATCTAGTTCTGAAAGCATTATCTCCGCGATCCGGTGAGTTCTGATTTCCCGATTGTGTCACGTGTGTATTAGAGTTATGTGTGTCATGATGTTGTGTGGGTTCTGTATGGGTATGTGGTGTGGTGTCTGTGTCACGTAGTATGTAGGCTGGCTTGACACGGTCTATCGATACCGTGACTTTCTTCCCATTCACCAGAATAGTGAACACCTTGTCGTCACGCTGCAGGACTTCGTACGGTCCAGAATACGCTGGCTTCAAGGTACCGCCAACAGTGCAGTCACGCAAAAACACGTGAGTGCAAGTGGCTAACTTCTTGAAGACAAACGTTGGACGTTTTCCACCGTGACGAGAGCCTGGTGAAGGCCTCAGGCTTTGGACTATGCCCCTAAGTCTTGACGTGAACTCAGTCAAGTCTAGGGGATAGTCAGGCTCTGGATCAAAAAATTCACCTGGCTGCCGCAAAGGTTCGCCATACACCAATTCAGCTGAGGTAGTCTGTAGGTCCTCCTTGACAGCGCTGCGGACCCCTAACAACACCAACGGAAGAGACTCTGTCCAATTACCGCCACCGTGACAGGTTATGGCCGATTTAAGTTGGCGATGGAATCGTTCTATGAGTCCATTGCAGGCTGGGTGGTAAGCAGTGGTTCGGCGATGTGTGAATCCAGCGATCCGAGAAAGATTTCGGAACAACGCTGACTCAAACTGCCTGCCACGATCTGTCACGATGTCGGCAGGACAACCAAACCTAGCTATCCAGCCACTGAGGAGTGCTTTTGCTACTGCCTCAGCCGTTATGTCCTCTAGTGGTATTGCCTCAGGCCACCGCGTAAAGCGATCGATGGCGGTGAGACAATATCTGAAGCCCTGGGACGGAGGCAATGGCCCTACTAAGTCGATATGAACGAATTTGAATCGGGATGCGGGAAGTTTGTAGTTACCGAGTGGAGCACTGGTATGACGCGTGACCTTGGACTTCTGACTCGCTATGCATGCCCGCGTCCAGTTCCTACAATCCCGTCGAACCCCAGGCCATACGTACCGTTCGGAGACCAGCTTCACAGTTGCGCTCGCCCCAGGGTGGCTAAGACAGTGTAGACTTTCAAACGCCCTTTGACGTAGCGTATTGGGAATGTATGGCCTGTTGGTTCCCATACTAACGTCGCAAAACAGTTCCACGCTGGTACCTGGGATTTTGACTCTTTGGAGGCACAATGAGGTCTTACCTTCTACGAGTTGTCTCAGCTCTGGATCCGGTTGTTGAGCGGAAGCCAGCTCAGCAGGGTCTATTGGCTGAGTGATCTCCTCAACTCGCGAGAGTGTATCAGCTACCACATTGTCCCTACCAGAAATGTGACGTATATCGGTGGTGAACTGCGCGATCAGGTCCAGGTGTCGGAACTGTCTTGGCGAGCAGTTTTCCTTACGATTAGTGAATGCGAAGGTCAGCGGCTTGTGGTCGGTGTAGATCGTGAAGTCCCGGGCTTCGAGCATGTGCCTGAAATATTTTATGCCCTCGTAAATGGCGAGTAGCTCTCGATCGTAGGGTGAGTACTTCTGTTGGGAAGAACTCAACCCACGAGAGAAGAATGCTAATGGCTCCCAGGACTCACCGTTACTCCTCCTCTGCTGCAACACAGCTCCCATGGCTCGGTCAGACGCATCGGTGACCAGCGCTAACTTGGCGTCACAATTGGGATGCGCCAACAAGGCGGCCTGGCATAGGCCTTCTTTGCAGGCTTCAAAGGCCTCCAGTGACTTACCAGTTATATGGACCGGGTGCGAGCCTTTCACTGATCCTGTCAGTAGCGCGTTTAGTGGAGCCTGTTGTCCAGCAGCGCCTGAGATGAACCTGCGATAGAAATTCACCATGCCCAAGAATCTACGCAGTTCTTTTACTGTTTTCGGAGTGGGAAAGTTTTTTATGGCCTCGACCTTCATGGGTAGCGGCGTTGTACCTTTGTCTGTAATAAGGTAACCTAGGAAAGTCACCTGGGGTGCACCGAATACACATTTAGCTGTGTTCACCACCATCCCATATCGTTTCAGCCGGTCGAAAATCTGACGAAGATGCCCTTCGTGAGTCTTCTGATCCTTCGAAAATACTAGAAAATCATCCAAATACGCATATGTAAAGTCCAGGCCGCGCAGCATCTCGTCTACGAAGCGTTGGAAAGTTTGCGCCGCATTCCTTAAACCTAGATTCATGTAGCCGAATTCGTAACTGCCGAAAGCTGTGGTGATGGCCGTTTTCGCAATGTCATCAGGGTGCATGGGGATCTGGTTATACGCCTTAACTAGATCAATCGTTGAGAAGAAAGTGCAGCCTGACAACGAATGAGCAAAGTCGTGGATATGCTTGATCGGGTACCTGTCGGGTATTGTCCGGGCATTCAGCATGCGGTAGTCCCCACAAGGACGCCACCCGTTGTCCTTCTTGGGTGCTAGATGGAGAGGAGAAGCCCATGCTGATTCCGAAGGTCTACAAGTACCGTTCTGCAACATTGACTCGAATTCTGCCTTCGCTATCTTAAGTTTATCAGGTGCAAGCCTACGTGGGGTGCAAGAGACCGGTGGGCCAGGTGTAGTGCGGATATGGTGTACGGTGTTGTGATGTATTGTGCGATGTATTCCGTGAGGTCGAGTAATCTCGGGGTATCGGGCTAGTATGTCGTGATACACCGAGTTACCAGAAACAACCTTCACCGAAGAAATGCTTTCATTGTCAAACGCGAGTGAAGCCACGGTCGTGATCATCGTCTTATTGTCTATGAGGCGTTGATTTCGAACATCTACTATTAAATTATAATGGGACAAAAAATCCACGCCTATTATCGCCCTCGTGACGTCGGCCACAATAAAATGCCAAGGGAAGTCACGACGCAGACCTAGGTTTAAATTTAAATGATAAAAACCATATGTAGTTATGATCGAGCCGTTAGCGGCACATAATTCAAAATTAGTTTTGACACGACATTCTTTCAAAAATCTACGAGGAAAAACACATAAATCACTGCCCGTATCAACTAAAAATTGTAATTTAGTGAGCCTATCCGTAACAAATAAGCGACCGATACTTGGGCAGCCGTCGGTCGCACTTACCGACTGCCCGTCGCATTTCCCGTAAAGTCGCACGGTTTCGTACACTTACTTGCTTTTCCAGCGAATTTAAAGTGGTACCAGCAGATAGGATGGCGTCTGTAGCTTGAGTGTGATCTATTTGTAGACGGTGATCCACCTCGACGTTTTGAAAATTGTCTGGTTCTTGATTTTGACCGCGACATATGTTCAATTTTTTTCGCTAACGCCTCGACTTGCCGGGTCAACGTGGCGATCTCACTCATTTCACTGGAATCACCTGCTGATACAGCTGTTACATGGGCATTGGGGGATACGGCGTCCAAAACCTGGTCGGCAAGCTCGACGACTTCATCCAGCTTCATGTTCGCCTGTGACGCGATGATGGGTTGCACGCTGCTAGGTAGGCGTCTGGCCCAGAGGGATCTGATTAGATCATCCGGTACCGTGGAACCAGCTAACCCTCGCAGCCGCCGAAGAAACTGCGACGGTTTTCGGTCCCCCAATTCTTCGTGGTGGAGAAGTTGCTGTACCTGCTTCTCCCGTGACGCCGACAGCCTCTTGACCAGCTCCGTCTTCAGCACCTCGTACCTATTTGACGTAGCCGGTCCCTCGATGATGTCTTCCACTATCTCGATGTACTGGGGTTCTAAGTACGACACGGCGTAGTGGTACTTTGTGGCATCCGACGTCACTCCAGCTAGCACGAACTGGCTTTCCAACGACGAAAACCATAATTTAGGTTTGGTCGGGTAAAACGGCGGTACCCTCACCCCTACCCGATTCACGATAATTGGTTCTTCACTTTCCTTGCTCTCGCTAGTCGACTGCGGCATTGTACTCGAACCGGGGTCACCAATGAAGCAATATAGCAAGCTTTCTAGGAAGAAGGAGCAGCACAGCCGACAGAGTTTAGAAAGGGTTGGAGAAAATGGAAACACGTATTTAGTACTTAGCCGGTCAGGGAGTAAGCAGTCATGCGCTTCGCGTGCGTGTTATAAAACCACTGGCAAGAACATTCCCGAATGCATACAGCGGACCGGGCGATGGCTCAGAGAACCGGTCCGACAAGTTGCGCTCATGTCGCAGCGCGTAACACGGGCTACGACATAACCGCGACATGACTGATTATGTCCTGAACTGAAGTTTGGTTATTTATTTATATATCTATTGACACTTACATATTTTAGCCTATCACTATGTAGCATATATTATAAACTAAAATAACTTAGGCTAGTTACGATAATGTTACCTATGTATTGAGAACAGGGCCTAAATTACATAATACAATTTATATGACTAGAATTACCAATAGCAAGTATAAGGTAAGTAAGTAGCTATAAATTAAACAATATCAATATATTTAAGTTGTAGGTATTTAGTAACTTCTCATAAATACCGATTTTACAAATCTTCACTTTGTATGTAACCGTAAAACAAGTTAACCCTAAACTGGTAGTGTGTTGAATCTTAACCCTAAACTGATGACGTGCAAGGCGATAATGGCCGTGGCCACTACATAGTGTTATGATATAAAATGTATATATTTTCTTTTTTTAATATTTGGTTCGCCAAATTGACGCCGCCCGCCTGGTGGTAAGTCGTGACGACGTCTAGCGATTGTGGGCCACTCTCACAGCACACATTACTATTGAGAGTGGCCCTCAACTTGACGACCTACTGATGTGCCTCTTCACGCTCCGCTTAAAGAACCCAGGATTATATGTGGGAGGAAACACGTGCACAGGCAGGGCGTTCCAGGCCACTATCGTTCGGCAGAGAAACGAACGTTTAAAACGTTCGGTTCTCGCGAACATGCTATCCACTGTGTGGGGGTGGCATCTCTGCCCGGCACGAGTCGTTCGGGATCGGAAGGAAGAGGGTGGGATCAGATTGAAGAGCTCTTCAGAACACTCGCCGTGGTAAATACGGTAGAATGCGGCCAAGGAAGCTATTGTTCGGCGCTGAGCTAGCGGCTCAAGGCTTCCCGTTACCTCCGGACAACCTATAATACGGATAGCCCGTCGCTGCATAGCGTCGAGAGCGTCCAGCAGATACTTCGCAGAGCCGTCCCAGAGGTGAGAGCAGTATTCGACGCAGGGTCTAATCTGCGTCTTGTACAGCAGACACCTCTGGTCCGGTGTAAAGAATCTCTTTACCTTATTCAGTATTCCTAGTTTCCGCGAAGCTAGCCCTATACATCTTTCGATGTAGTTTTTATTATTGAGCTCTCGACGAACGTCTATGCCAAGGATATCAAGGTTGTCCTTCATTGGTAATAATGCATTCTGAAGAGAGGGTAGGGGAAGGAAAGGGGATTTCTTCGCAGTAAATGCACACGCCTGTGTTTTGCGGGCATTGAACTCGACCAGGTTCTCGGTACCCCATTGAGAGATACTGTCGAGGTTACGGTCGAGATCAGCCACGAGTCGTCGTCTCTCCTCCTCAATCTCAGATCGCCCCGCCGTCGGACGAACCGAGTAACTCCCGTGCAGTGTGCTGTCATCTGCATAGCAATGAATGTTCCCGAGGGATAGCATATCATTGATATGCAGAAGAAAGAGAGTTGGTGATAGTACGGACCCCTGCGGTACCCCGGCATTCACTTGCAAGAAGAAGCCTGGCCATCGCAGAGGACCCGCACTCGGCGCTCGTTTAAAAAGCTGGCAATCCAGCTGCACAGTTGAGGAGGTAGACCATATGCCGGAAGCTTGGAAAGGAGCGAAGCATGCCAGACCCTATCGAAGGCTTTGGCGATGTCCAGGCTAATAGCCAAGGACTCGCCGTGCCTTTCCATAGCCCCACCCCAGACATGCGTTACGAATGCCAGAAGATCACCCGTTGATCGCTTTGGCCTGAAGCCGTATTGTCGATCATTGATTAGCGAGTGATCCTCTAGGAATTGCATGAGCTGCTTATTTATAAGGAGCTCAAGCACCTTGCAAATGACTGAGGTGACAGCTATGGGTCGATAGTTGCCTGGATCGGACCGATCCCCTTTCTTGGGGATCGGTTGTACGTTCGCCTCCTTCCAGACCTCCGGCACGAGCCCTGAAGAATATGTAAGTATATGTGTTTGTGAAAATGTTAATGTGTTATTCTTATTGTCATGTGTGAGTTTCGTAGTGGCACCCGATTGGGTTTGAGCGTCTGAGAATGTGTGCGTGTCAATGACCCCCCCGCACCAAACATGCTAGACTTTTATGTATCGGGAAAATGCATAATGCCTTGTCCCGTCGTATACGGCGACAGCGTATACGACGACCGCGTTGGTCTATGGGCCGTGATAAGGACTGCGTAAGCCAATTACACATTCTCTAATTTTTTTTTCTTTATTATAGGTTCATTGCATAGGTCATCGAATCGCAAACTTTTCCGAGGGCTATGGTAAGACAGGGTCAGAAGTATAGTTTCGTTCGTTGGATGCTAGGATCTGGGAAGACACTTGTATTTGTTACATTTGGAGGATAGATGGCGCTAGCTGTCATGTGAACATCGGCTCCGTATATTATAATAAAAAAAAATAAAAAAATTCGATACAATTACGAGATCTTATAATTTCTGTGCACCTAAGAACTCGTATAAAGTGTTGGTGAGCAGTTAAAGTGGATACGGACAGTATACGAACGGTTTTTCTGCCATAAACGAAGTTCGTACATTAGTGGTAGGTACCTACATAAACAAACGGACTATGGTGAGGTTTTATTTAAAGTTTAATAGCAAACAGGTGGGATATAAACATTACAAAACAATATTAAATATAACATATTAAATAACAATTTAAATCAATTATATATTAATAAAGTGATTTGCGGATGTCTGTAATAATAAAATTTTCGATATACCTACCTTAATTTATAAAAGAGTGTACTAGTGACGTTTTTTGCATAACAGCGACATCAGTTAGTGAATAGCTGTGTAAACTGAGTATTAGTAGTCGATAAAATGAACAAGTGTGGAGGTTGTGGTCGATACACTTCGTCAACAGATGGTGCTTTAATAAAGTGCAAGAAGTGTGGCGGTCTCTTTCATAGGGCTTGTGTGAGCTTACCTGCGAAGGGCAGGCAACCGGAATGGTGTTGTCCCGATTGTAAGTGTCAAGCAGTGAACAAGACACGTAAGGGGGATGATACACCGGTCCGTACGACCCAGCCGAGCGGCGCTTGTTATGTGAGTACTGAGAGAATACCGTCGCCTGAATCGGCGTCTACAGCGGCGACACCTCCGGATGCTCACCGGCCGCAGGGGACTGTTTCGAGTCGGGAGTTCGAGCTTTTGATGAAGGAGCTCAAGTCATTCCGCGCGGAGGTGAAGTCATCCCAGTGCCGGATGGAGAGAGACATAGCCGCTTTCAAAGTGGCTCTCGAAACCTGCAACGCCCGCGTAGCTGCCATGGAGACCAGGTTACTAGCGTTGGAGGAGAGGGCCGGCGACTGTGATTCTGGTGCGGAGCCAGGTGGAGCGATCGGACGTGTGGTGGAGGATCTCAGGCGCGAGTTGAACGACAGGGACTAACAACTTCTGGCCAATGATGTCGAGTTAACCAACGTGCCAGAGCTGGCTGGAGAGAACCCTGTACACCTCCTTAAGACCTTAGGATCGATCATGGACGAGCGCGACATCGTCAGCGTGGAGCGTGTCGGCCCGCGCCGGCTGGACGACACCGGCCCCCAAGACCCGGCCGAGTCACGGCCGCGCGTGCTGGTGGCGCGGCGCGATGTGCGCGACGAGCTGCTCAAGGGGGCGCGTGTGCGCCGGTTTTACATCAACGAGCGGCTAACAAAGGCGAACCGCCGGTTGTTTCGTTGGGCACGAGACGCCGCCAGTGTTGCCGGCTGGCGGTTTGTGTGGACGCGGCGTGGCACCATACTCGCCTGCAGGAGTCCGGGGGACTTCACTCACCGCATCCGGTCTGAGGAGGACCTATCAAAAATTGTCAGTGAAAGTATTACTGTTGTGTAAACTGTTGACTTCGATGTACTCATATTTTACTGTAACTGTATCTTTTATCTATTAATCCGTGTATTGTCTGTTAATGTCGGCACGATTTATGTGTGCACGCCTCCACACATAGACACTACTCAATTACACATTACGCACTTTATCAAATTACATATATATTATACTAAACATTATACAAAGAATACAACCTAGATGCAATGCGCCAGCTTCCTTGAGCAGCCTTCCTTTAGGTATCCAATAGATGTAAAAATACACTCGCTATCTGGTTTTATTATCGTCTGTTTTTTGAAATTGGTAATTAAGTAATTACCTAGTATTAATTATTTTACACTGGATGTCCTGGCGAATTTCATACCGCCTCAAATTGAACTTTGAAACCTTCCCTAAGTTTGTACGAATATAATTAGCCAAATCGGTCCAGCCGTTCTCGAGTTTTAGCGAGACAAACGAACTGCAATTAATTTCTGCATATCATACACTCGTTCTATTGTCAGCTGTTTTCTTTTTTTTTCGAATTGGTATTACCTAGTAATATAATAAGTAGATATTAATTAATGTGCTTTGTTTTTTTGGTTTGATTATTTTACTTTGATTATTGTTTTTATTTCATATTTGTTTCGATGTTCTCTAATTTCCATGTTTTATCCATCTATCCCTCCACCCGGCCGTCTCTGAAAACCAGCGCTGTCTGCCTGCACCACTCCGCAGACAGCATTAAGCTGAGAGACGGCCATTTATTCCACATTTTACTGTTTGTACCCTTAGTTTAATTTCTATTTTATATTATGTATTTTTATTTTTATTTTTACATGTTCCTTCTATGTAAATTCGTGGAATAATAAATGTATTTTCTTTCTTTCGAGTTTTTACGGTAAGAAGAATTCTTACCGTAAAAACTCGATTGTAGTTACAACAACACATTGTAACTTAATACCTTTGTTACCACGTTTTAACGTTTTGAAAATCAGTTAAAACTAGTTATCACAAGACAAAAAGCGTTTTATTACTAGTATTGTAACTAAAAACTGGATTTAAGGTAAAATATACACTTATTTCATGATTATCTTTCATGTAAACTATCCCGGCAGTATGCAACGTTTTGCGCAGCTAAAAGAAGTAGAATGGAAATAAAGTAAACAATTGTTTGCTTTTTGCAATAATTTATATATTATTGTCACATCGTGTCCTTAACACATTAAGCTTAACAGAAACATCGACACATGAAAGACTGATATTATACATTCACATAGGTATAGTACACTTACTTACAGGTAATCCGACATCTTACTTATAACCTAATTTGATTGTAACAAAAGGCTAAATATAATGAGCAAAGTAAATGCATTTACTTATATAAAAAGAGCATCAAAGTTGATACCTACTTAATATAAAAACTTAAACTCTTAAATCTAAAAAAATATTTGCCAGATTTGTTTGATTTGTGAAAATACGAGTAGAATAGCAATCACAAACAATAAAAAAAAACCTACACATAAAAATTATAATACCTGTTACTCCGAAATAATTGATGGAGGTATTATAACACGTCCGCTTTTCGATATTTTTGAACATCAAAAAAATAAGCTTGATGAAAATAATGACCTAAGTGTACTTACATTAAATTTAAAAAATGGTTTTTCTTTCTTTTATGGCTCTTTTTCTTTATCATTTAGGAAACTTTCTAAGTATGTTTATTAAATATATATTTTGTTTTGTGTCACGTAGTAGTAGGAGAGACGTAGAACCTCGACGTTCACCCATCTGGTAACCAGATGAGACAAATTTTATATCAAATATTATTCATTAACAAACATGCCAATGATAACTTTCCTATCGAAAAGTGGTCATGACTATTAAAAACATTATTTTTAATACATTATCTTTCATCACCTTCACTTCTTTTGATAACCGAATAGTTTTTAACACACAGAATATGCCTAGGTAGGCTGCCTTGCCTACTTATTCTGTTTCCGGCTAGGCAACTATAGATGAACAGGTGAGTCAATATCTATAACTAATATACTTACCTACTAATCTGATAACCAATCTAAAATGATATCTTAATTACACCTGTTTTGCCTCCAAAAAAAACTGTCAATAAAAAAATTGCCATCTATCGCAAGTTATCATAGGGATGTTTCTTATTGACTTATATTTAAAAAATAAATGTCGCATCTGGTTACCAGATAGGGGAAAGTCGATCTTCTATGCTCCTAGGCCGGAGTTACCTTCTTGATGTACCCCCATGGTAGACTTGAATTTAATATAAAACCACGAGTCACTTCACGTAACTACCAATAGATAATATACAGTTTCAAGAAGAAATAATGCATTCATAAAAATAATAACAACAAAAACTAGTTTAAGTGAACAAATAAAACATTATTTATTCGCGCTTATTTAAGAAATAACTAATGGTTTGGTCTTTTTAAAATAATAATTAATTTTTAAAGTTTTTAATTTTAAAAATCTTTCCTATCTCGATAAATGGACTATCAAATCGGTCTAGTAGTTTCGAAGCAATGCAAAGGAGGCTTTACTCGGGTAGAACAATAGACCTTATTAACCCCATTAACCCCATTGGGTTAAAGGTTCAAAGCTCAGGTTTGTTAAAAATTAAGATAAACCACCACTTTAGAATGCTTTAAGACATACACGCGAACAAAAATATATTATGTCATACGTCTATAAAAATAAAATAAAACCATCGTATCGTATGTATTTCACACAGTGCAACCACATCTTGTGCAGTGAACTGCAAGTATTAGTGATCGTTCCTCTACATTATTTTCCCGTTATCAACTTATGCTTACGAAACTTAACTTAAAATTATTTAGATATGAATGAACATATTTAACTCAACTATAGGCGCTTGACACATTGTCAATTTATACGTATAAATCCCCTCGGCTGCAAATAAAGCTTTAGTCTTATTTTTTAATCCCTAGAAAACCCTAACACATCTAGATTTAGATCAGAAATATGCATACAAAAGCTACAACTAACATTTTCGCATAAATCTTAGTTGTGTCTATGGTCATGATTTTAACGATTTTGGTACTTTTAAATGTTTTATTTTATTATAAAGTCAGAAATGACCTGTTTCTGAATACCACATTTAATTTATTTACTGAATGTAAAATGAGCAAACATAATTTTCTGATTATGTCATTTATAATGGAAGATCATTATACAAAATTGATTTGATACCTGATATATTCTTTTACCTAATTACTAGCAGTGGATACATTATCGCTAAAGCTGCTATCTGTATGCTGCTATGCTATATATTATCATCTATAAACAATTTATAAATACCTATGTATTTGGTAATTGAAACACGTACAACAAAATAGGCTTCAAACATATTTGCTGCCATGCTATATAATATACAAAGCGTTGGCAACAAAGACGCAAATATGTGAAAAGCCTCAGCTAGAGTACAATTCAGTATAACACTTGTGTAACATTAACAGGTTGTTCACAGTTCATTATAGTATCACATTAACTAAATCTATAAAAAAATATAAACCAGCGAGGAAGTGTTTTTGGTTTCGAAGTGTTCAAAAATTTTAAATACAAAACTATGTAGGTACCTACTACATTCGTAAACTTTTTAATAATGGATTAAAAAAGCTATCGACATTAATATTTCTTGTATGGCGTTTATTTACTAACGCTGCTGTACTGCTATAAAGGCATAAACATTCGAATCCGCTGATTTATAGATCGGACAACAATCGACTAAACTCCATATAACCTCACGATTATGATACTTATTTTTTTGCTGTCTTTCGTCTATGGCAAGTGTTGGCAATTTTTCCCGCGCTAAATTCAAATGTACAATAGTGGTCGGATATGTCGTTGCAGGATGCACGTATCAACGTTCGCTCACTGGAATAGAAAAATAATATTATCAAGTTGCTTGAGAACACAAGGTTTCGTTTCTTCATATACATCAGCCCAGCCTATCCAAGGTTACGACTGACTCACTAATTAGGACCCAGCAATAAGAGCACAAGAAATTAAAATATAAACACTGACCTTCGTTTTTGGTTTCAGAGACAGCGTTAATTTTTGCACCAAAAGTGTAGCAGCATCTGTGAATAAATTAATTAAATTCTTTAATAGGTATATATTATGTAATTATGATGTTTATCAGTTCCCCTTTCAGGATTAATCACGCTCTTAGTAGTTAACTGGCACGATAAGACCCCTATCATCTATCTCCATTTCTTTCCATCCTAAGGTTGCCTCCAAGAGATTGCTCTTTTGCAATAAGGCAGCCTATTGTACATTATTCTTAACGCATGTGTAACATATCTGTCTCTTTTTGTGTGCAATAAAGAGTATTATTATATTTATACACATAGTGTTTTTTTAGCGTTCCACAATCCGGAGGCAGTGAGAAATCAGCCAAAGCAAAAAAGTTCTTAGATAATTTTTCAATGATTGTAAAAAAAATTTTTTTTTTTTAGATTGGAGTTTCTTATTGATTGCCCGTTTGAATCCTGTCAAATTGCACGCGCTTTATACGAGTTGATGCGACTCTACATGCGTATAATAGTGTATTTTAACTCGTAAAAACGCTACGTTATTTTACGATGTGAAAAATGTATATTTTCTCATTTTGAAAAATAGTCAGTTGAAGCTTAAGATCTGAGAAGTATTCTGCCGCAGGATTTTTTTGAATTCGATTAAAACTCGCCGAGATAAAAAATGTTGAATGTGACCATTTTTGCGCTTTAAAATGGTTGTAACTTCTTTCATTTTCTTTCATTTCATTTTTCGAAAAAATCACAAAGTAAAAAGTGTTCTATTTTGCCCGTTTACCCTTAGAAATCATTATCCAATATAAAACCCAACTTTTTATCAGTTAACAAATTAATTTGTTTATAACAATTAATAGCCCAACCGCACAAATTTTGTTTTCTTACCAATCGACGCCTTTTGGTCCAAGGTTCACAAAAAGTACAAATTTGTATAGGGGTAATCATATTTTCAGTGATTGGTCAGTCATTTTAGTTTTTCAGGGGGTTTGCCGCTTGCCTATAGCGCTTTATCGAATTCAGTTAACTATAGCAGTCTAAATGTTTTTATTACCAAAAAGTTTTAAGAATAAAACTTGTTCTTGAGCGACCCATGACCCAGACATCAACAGTCCGCCTGTAGCTTCAGATCGTATAGACGGTTATTAGCATTAGAGATAATTGCCCTGAGGTTGATATGGTTGTATTGTTGGTTGAAAATCAAACAAAAAAGGCCGTCTCAACTGCGTGTGGCAAAAAATAGAACTAATTTAATGAGTAGATGTCTGAACAAGACTATCGGTCAAATAAGATTCGTTCAGAAATTGACACATACGGCTCTATGTAGGTTTGTATGCTTGTTTCTCTAAAATACTAGTGGTATACCTCTCGAAAATTTGTAAAAACACACACGATAATAAAAATTGTTTCAAGTAGGTAAATGAGTGTGTCAAGTTTCCTGATGGTCGGATTATTATACCCCAATCCAAAAATGCTCACGATAAAGAAATTAACTACATATATAGGTAACTACCTATATTAAATCAAGGGACACTTTCGCCAAGATCGGATTCGTTAAGATCGGATAAAAACTGTGGCTAGCCCGGAACACACACAAACAGACAGGCAGACGAAAGCAAAATTTGTCCAATCTCGAAATGCTACAACGTTACGCTCACTCGGTCAATTAGTATAGAAATAATGTACTTACTAGTGATAGAACTGAGACATCCCATCCTAGTTCTAGGATGTATCAGAAGTATGTAGACCGGCACAGCTGTCAGTATCATCACACAACCCACTAACGTCTCAGTAGGGGAAGCATACGCGGGGAACGCGATCACCAATAGCGTACAGATTATGTAGATTACTGGATAAGAAGGAAATTTGGTTAGATTCTGTGTCTGTGGCGTAAATTAGTTTATGTTTGCGGTGTCGTGTTCTATCTCCAGCAATGTGGGTTCATATTCGGTTCAGTCATATTATGTACCGCAATACAAGAAGTGATCAAAGGTTTTGTCACTAGATGGCGTTGACATCATCATCTAGATCTCGTTTGTAAGATTCTCTATCATCATCTATCTACTGAACATATAACTCCTCCAGCTTCTCCCAGTAGGTTCTGTCCCTTCAAGACGCTTCAATGCAAGTGTCATGTCAGTTTATAGTTGTATAAATCTCTGTATTTACTAGCGACCCGCCATTACTTCGCTTAGGTTATACACGGTAATTTACACTAAACTTTAATTAATTATAAATAATAATAGACTTTCCTATTGATTCACTCTACGATTGTATTGCTGAAAACATTAAAATCCGTCGTGTAGTTTAAAACAAAACCAAGTGAAGAGACAGCAGAAGCGTCGTCATTGTGTTGTTGTCATGTTAAGATTCATGTTGTAGGTATTTACCGGGGAAAAATAGATTCACTTTGATAGGTCTTTCAAGGCTTGGTTGTGTGTATCTGAGTACAGGGACACACAGCACTGCAGCTCCAATGCTTAACTGAAATCAAGAAAATAATCATATTACGAGTAGTAGTACTATTTATTAATTTATTACGCCGAAGATGTAGGTAGAAATGAGGCTTTGGATGTTTAATGACATTAGTGTGTTCTTATCCGGCGTAATGTCCCATTTACAAAATCGCAAATAGAACGCTTTTTACCATGGGACGCGAATTACGAATCGGACGTTCTGTGTCTCAATCATATAATGAAGAGTAGAAGTAACAAACCCAGGTCGCGAAGCCAACATAGTTGATGAGCGCGTATATGTCAGACACGGTGAGGTACAGCAGACTCAGCAGCGCCACCGCGATCACGGCCGGCGCGGGGGTCGCGCGCGCGCTCACCATCGTCAACATCACTGGCATTTGACCTTGTGCAGCACCCGCATAGAACAATCTGGAAGACACATCAGATATATATTAGTACCTAAGTGTTAAATACGCTCAGGGGACCTGCCATTGTGTTTTGAACAGTGATTCGAATATGAAAAACGAGCTGAATAAACGATGTTAAGTGACTTACCAAGTGGTGTCCCACAAGGTAGAATTTTAGGACCTGCTCTCTACAATACGATTAATCCCAATATCTTAGTAGTTTTCATGGAAAGCAATCTCACCCGTGGTCTGTAAATTTTTATTATAATAGAAGCTTACCTTGATGATGTGAGGAGTACTCCATTGACTGCACCAAACGTAGAAGCGGCAACAAAAAGCGGAATGGCGAGCGCGAACATACCGAAAAGACGTTCAGCAAATGTTACTGCCACAGCAGCTGAACCCAACACCTGGATAATAGATATGTAGTTAAAGAAAGGGAGTAAAGGTACCCTTTCAACATCTCCGGGGTTCAAGTAAGATTTTACATTTTTTTTTTACATTTTTAACATTTAACATTTTGTTTAACACATTTTTAACATTTTTTTAACATTATTTTTTTTTTAACATTTAACATTTTTTTTAACATTTTTAACATTTTTTTACATTTTTAACATTAACATATTTTTTAAAGAAAGGAAGTAAAGGTACCCTATCAATATATCCGGGGCTCAAGTAACATTTTACCAGCATTCGTGGAAATTTTTAGTTGTAATTTTTTCGTAAAACTACTGCTACTAAAGTACTAATACTAACTACGGTAACTAGGGAAATGCCGTAGGTTCGAGTCTTGCCGACATGGACATCTGTTTTTGTGATTTATTTATAATTTCTGTCTTAATATTTTAAGAATAAGTCCTTTAAGCAAAGTCATTGCTTTGAAATACAAAAATATGTCCCTAGTCGGTAGTAGAAAACATACATAAAAAAGTAAAAGTAACAAGATGACACAAATCTAATTTGAATTTTAAAACAATACAAAGACGAATTAGTCACGGCAAATCAAATATTTCATAGACAATTAGTACACTTTTGTTTATGGAAATCTATAGAACGGGAACAAGAAAGCAATAATTGTAAATGTGAAATTTTACCGTATAGTACCTCTCCTTTCAAATAATATTCTATCTAACGGGCGTTTTCACATTGCACAATAACGACACACGATATCCTGACGATATCGTAAGTAGCAGTAGTAACTTAAAGGTAAGAAAGTAAATTATCGTGACGATATCGTGCAATGTGAAAACGCCCAATATCTAAAGCATAATATTATGTATTGTTTAAGGGTAGGAGTCACATCACAACAAGATTTCGGAGACCAACCTCATGTGCAAGTGGTGGACTGTTTAAACACTAGTATATGTAAGTAATTATATCGTGGGTAATAGAAAAGGAACACAACTAAAGTAAAGCCAAACCGAGATGAGCTAGCCGAAACGAGATAATTTTTGTACTAAACAAACGGACGTACATACATTTTGTACTTACATACAGAACTTGCACTCCGACGTTAATTAAAGCACATTCTTTTGTTTACAGAGAACATAATTCAAACATTAGGGTTGTCAGGGAAGTACCAGTATAATTTGACTAATAATTATTACGTTAATCCCTCAAAATCAACTCTATGGTCAATGCCGTATCACAAACAAGAGACAACCCTTACTGACTTCAACTTCAAGTTGTCGCTGACGTCACATATTTTTTGGGCGAGTGACATAGGCCTGCTATTACTAAGTTACATTACGAAAGCAAGCGATTATTATCTCTGTCCTTATCACTCGTACGCAGTAATGGTGTAAGTTGGTCGACGAGAGCTGTCGTTGCGTGTTTCGTGGTACAGATTAATTTAGTATCGTAGTTGTCAACAACTAGTCAACTTGATAGAATAGATAGTTCTGTCTGGATTTAGGCTCTTTTACCCGATCATCCTGGACTAATACCACCTGTATTAGACAAGGATGATTCGTTGGAAGGATTAGAATAAAGAATTAAACAAAAGACTTACTTCAGTGGGTGACAGCGTGGTGTAGAACGCCACGTTAGTGAAGGTATACACGACGGTTACCAGCGTGCATGAGATAGCGATGGCGCGGGGAAGATTCTTTACGGGGTCTTTCAACTCCTCGATGATGAAGTTCAGATAGTTCCTAATCGAAATATATAACAATAAACAGAATGATCGTATAAAAGGTAGGGTGGGTGATTAAAGCCCGTGGTCTATCTACGCCCAGGTAGCAGAAAACATACTAAATATAGAACTATTCAGTTAATACTCCACGCACACATAGAATGAACCAATAAGAAACCGCAAGGCGAGCGACGACGCGCTCACGCCACTACGCGCGGCAGTGTATTGGCAGGATCGGACACGTACCACGCTGTTATAAGAAGTGCCATAACGAAATCGTAAGTTTTTTATGTGTTTTTATGCGTTTTGGGTTAATTTTTAGGGTTTAATCGCTTCAGGATAAACTTAGTTCACTATTGCTTGAATATTTGGTGTCGATTTCAATATTTTTTCCCAAAAACGTGTCATTTGAATCAGTGTCAGATAATAACGCCCGGCTGGTTAATAACGCCCGTTAAAATAACAGTTGGGTGCTATTAGACTGCATGGGCGCTGTTACCATAGACATAAGTAGCGCATTTATAATTTCAGAAACTATTAATACTTAATATAATAATACGTTTGTTAAGCAGCTGTTCGATAAGTTTAGTAGTGAATCACAATTTTTTATATAATATAATAATATTCATATATAATTGTATAAAAATCATTAATGTAATTTTAATTATTATCGACGCGAGCAATATGAATCCCCAATATTTATTTTCATAAAAGTAATCGTTTATGCTTTTAAATATTTCTTTAATAAGAATGAAATTAATATATATAGGTAACTGCCTCGATGGCGCAGTGGTATGTGTATACGACTGCTACGCAAGAGGTCTCGGGTTCGAATCCTGGGTCAAAATAATTTGTATGATCTGCAAAGAAGTTTGTTTCGGAGTTTGGGTGTTTCCTATGTATAGAAAATATGTATTTATGTAGTAATTTGGGACTAGATGGCGTTGTGTGAATGTGGTAGAATATTATTATATATAAATGTAATGATGTTATTATGTTACTTTATTTATTTTTAGATATCAAGATGTCGATTCGTAAAAAGAGAGGAGAATCCTGGTTAGAACATGATTTGAAAGCCGCGTTGAGAGCTGTTAGAAAAGGAAAATTGAGTCAGCGAGCCACATCTCTGAAGTATAACATACCGCGACGAACACTAAGGGACCATATAAAAACCGGTCAAGATGTGAAACGTATGGGACGAAAACCTGTTTTAACAGAGGCTCAGGAAAATGATTTGAGTCACAGAATCAAGAGGTTCGCAAAAATTGGAATACCTCTCACACCAAAATTTATCAGCAAACAAGCCTTTCTGTTTTGTGAGAGATTTGACATAAAACATAATTTCTATTGTACAAAAAGGAATACTTATTACCTCCGGGCGGTATTACCAGCTGACGGTGTAATTGCGCCCAATGAACATAATAATGATTATCTTAATTCTGCCCTAAAAACGATTAGTACGCAAAATGATCATGATATGTTATTTGAAAACTCTCAAAAAGTTCCTTATATATGACCAAATACAAATATACCATGTGATATTAGTTGTATTGTTAAATTGAACAAAGTCTATCTTAAATGTTGATTTTATTTGTTTATTTTTAGTGTAATCTCGTTATTATAAAGTGAGATTTTGATTGTGAGATTATTTTTTTTATTTTGAGTCTAGTTCTATAATTAAAGCCTAGTTTATAAGACGGGCGTCAATAGACGCATACATTTTAATAACGCCCAAACTACACTTTTTTTAAAAGCTGGATATCCATGAGTATTTTGAGTAAAATTCATTGTAATGTTTCATTTTTTGTAGCCGAAATAAACAATCATTTGTTTAGTAAGTTCTTTGTTTTATTTTTCATTTAAATAACAAAATTATTTGAAATTAATGTTAGGTGGGCGTTAATCACCCACAGTACCTTACATACTGGTAGAACAGTAGACAATAAAAACAATATTTGGGGATTCCCTCCTAATTTGGGCCAAGTCAAAATATCTCACGATTAATAAATTGTTTTAAAGAATCAATTTCGTTTATTCAGTTTAGGCATATAAAGAGCACTATGCTATGAAAGTCAAAATTTTACAATTTTATGTCAAGTACATAAATAACCATTTGAAAATGATTCTTTCGCTGGTTCGGTAAGTTGGTTCTCCTGAGAAGAGACCAGCAAGAAACTCAGGTAGATTATCCATTTTCTTTTTTAATATAGTTTTGTTTACATTGTGTTACAATTTACGAGTATATTGTGCGAATGGCTAACAGCAGAAGATTAGGATGCCCATGCATTTTATCATTAAGATATTCGTCTACATTATAATAGCCTTTCTTCATCAAACATTAAAAAACATTTGATAAAGGAAACCGTCGGCCAAGTTTCATGACATTTTAGCTAAGCTAACACACAGACAGACGAAACCAAAATTGTCTACTATGGTCTCGAAAATATTCTTTAATTTGTAAATTAGGAGACGGTACTTATTGCCCAACAACAATTACTGATACACTCCTATTAGACTTGGCGTGATATAAAATAGCCTGTTTATAGGCGTACCTGATCGAAGGACAATTCATAACAAAAATATTTTTTGTCAGTCTGTTTGGTTCGGCTAGAGTCTAAAACGCCTAGACCGATTTTAACGGGACTTTCCCCGGCAGAAAGCTGATGTTGTTAGGAGTAACTTAGGCTTCTCTTTATCCTAGGAATGTTTTCCCGTGGGAATTGGTGGTCGCGTTAGTCTTACTAATATTATAAAGAAAAAACATTTGTTTGTTTGAATTGAATAGGATCCGTAACTACTGAACCGATTTTGAAAATTCTTTCACTGATATACAGCTACATTATCCCTGAGTAACATAGGCTACTTTTCATTCCGGTAATGTGTTTCACGGCAACCGGGAACAAGAATATCAGCTAGTTAATAATAAAATCACACTAACCATCCGTTATAAGCAAACAGTCCCGAGTAAAATGACAACGCTATGGATGTGACATTGTCAGTCGTGCCTTCGAACGTAAAGTACTGGACCTCACCTGAAAAAATACAAAAATATAGTTAGTTTAGTCTCAGTATTTACTCATACGTAACATCACTTTGCCAGTAATTACCAGTAATTGCCAGTATACTGACTGCTTCGGTGGCGTGGTCGGTAGTGCATCGGTTTTCGACTCTGGAGTCTCGGGTTCGATTCCCGGGTCGAATCCAATATTTGTGTGATCCATAAATGTTTGTTTCGAAGTTTGGGTGTTTTCTATGTATATTCTGTATGTATTTAGAAATATATAAGTATGTTTGTTTTTTTACCGGCCACCAGAAAATTTATAGCTACTCTGTAATTCAAAAGTACTCAAAATTCTCAGTAGTCCGAAACGCCCAGGACATAGTGACATAGCTAGATTTTGTTGCCTTTCATCAACATTTCAACGGGTTTCAATTTTGTTTTTTCAAAATTATAATATTGCTGCTACTTTTTTTAAAATTTTGTCGGACATTTTGGACATAACCCATTATATGTGTGTCCAGTGATGGCAATAAGCTTGCCCCCTATTAAGTGGGACTAAAAATACTGGCAAACTGTGTGTGTGTGTAATTCAAACCAATATCCCAACAGCCAGTAGAGATAGAATAGAATAGAATAAAACTTTATTGTGCACCAATACAACATTATATAATAAAATATCCAAGTTTAAATATGTACAAATGGCGGCCTTATCACTAAATAGTGATTTCTTACAGGGAATCTTTGGATGGACAAGTAGAGATGTTACACATCATTAAATAAAATAAGAAACAGTGACGTCATATTACGGCTTTGGTATCCCTACCTAGCTACTGTTACCTACGTAAAATCTACTATCTGGTACCTACAAATTAATTAAACTGAACTTCCAAATGAACAGCTTTGTGTTCCGGTGGTTCCGGTTAATTGGCAGCAGCTGTCATTAATAAAGAGGCTACCATCACCGACTTTATTACTGGTAGGTAAGTATATTTATAATTTTACAATATGAATCACAAAAACTATAGCCTTGGGCTGAACTCGATCCAGCGACTGATCCTTTTCAAGGAGGAACGTTCTACCAACTGACAAATACACCACTAGCCCAAGACATCATCCTACCATAGTAGTTAGTTCCTCAACTACCGGTAGATGGCGCTCTGACGACGCCGTAAGTCGCGATATTAACACTATGTGATCATAAAATATACAAAATATACATAATTATAGACTAAAAATATTTACATTACAAAAAATCGTTTAAAAAATCCTCCGCGTCACTGCCGACTAAGGTTCCCAGAATGCCGGCTGTGTTGCCACGTTGGATGGCGATACTTATTCTTTGGGCCCGAAAATAGCCGTGTTCGTCAGAATGGCGGGTGGGAAGTCATGAAATCGTATGAAACGTGCTCTATTATTTAATAGTGTTTTATAGTATTTAGTAGCTAAGCAAAAATATTTAGTAGTATTACCAATACGATATGAAACGATAAACAAATTCCGCCCCCAAACTGATGTCTAGTTGGCGGGTGGTAATTAAATGGCGTAAAATGCTTTAGATTTTTATATGTCAGATTTTAGTAGTTTATTGGTAGGTAAATAAAATAACATTAAATCCTATCTACGTGCTAACAGTTTACAAATCATAGGCATCACCTTATATCGAGTACGCCTACGCATATTATCACAGCAATGTTACTGAGTGCCATTGTTATTAGTCTGGAGGAGTATTTATATTGTATATATATTTTTTGTATATATATATATATACAATATAAATACTCCTCCAGGCTAATAACAATGACACTCATAAGTAACATTGCTGTTATAATTTGCGTAGGCGTACTCGATACAAGGTGATGCCTTTGATTTGTAAACTATTAGCACGTAGATAAGATTTAATGTTATTTTATTTACCTACCAATAGACTACTAAAATCTGACATATAAAAATCTAAAGCATTTTAAGCCATTTAATTACCACCAACCAGACATCAGTTTGGCGGCGGAATTTGTTTTTCGTTTCATATCGTATTGGTAAAACTAATAGATATTTTTGCTTAGCTACTAAACACTACTAAACCACTATTAAATAATAGAGCACGTTTCATTCGATTTCATGACTTCCCACCCGCCATTATGACGAACACAAAATAGCCAGCCTTCTGTTCCTGAGAAGCATCGATTAGGCGTTTAGCAATGTCTCTATAAATGCGGCGAGCACTCGGACCCCGTGACCCCAGTTTCTCAACCCCAAACGGCTCAAATATGTAATCACCTGCTAGGTTAGCATATTTACGCCGTTTAAGGCCTTCAGCCGATACAGCAGCAGCGCCGGCACATCTGGATGTGCTTGGAAGGTGTGAAGGTGCTAAGATGTCAACGCATGTAAATTAGATTTCTTGACTTTTTTATAACCAGCCCAAGACTATATAGTTTTTGTGATTCATATTGTAAAATTATATAAGAAAAGGTGTGCATACTTCATTGGTTATAAAATACTAGTACGGTGTCTTGCGCGGTGCTTCGCGCTGCACCACGCCATAGGTTTTGGCCTATAACTTTTGACCCCTTAGGGCTAGGTCAAATTTTCGATTTTTTGGCTTGCCTCCAGATCGAGGGCTATCCATAGAGGGGTCAACCATCATTGGAGCATAAGCAGTTCTAATTAGCTAAGGGGGGACTAAAATTACATTCCCCATTTTTATATATAGATATTAAAAGTTAAGTATATAATCGTAAAGTAGCTGTACTTCGGATAATTCTTAGAAGTAGCCGGTTCCTTTCACACGGCTGTTCAAATTCGGCGACTACTCGACGAGGCAATCATCTAATAACGCTCACAATACGTCGCCCACGGTGTACGGATGTCTCGTCTGAATTACTTCCACTCATGCATTGTGCTTGTGCATATATACAGTTCATTGTTTTCTAATCTTTATTTTTTAAAGAAACTACCAATCGTGAATTTGCGTCTATGGCCATCGTCACTAGAAGACAGAAAACAAGTACTATCTATACGAAGTCTAGCGCTCTATTCCTTTCCCACTTTGCGATCAGTCGTCCGCTACCTTTGCCAGCGAGCGATTTTACCTTTTCCGAGGTGTCGCCTTAACACATTTTTTGTAACATCTGCGATATCTTTGGTGCAAACAGGTGGTCCGACAATATGTCGACAAGCCGTGCTCGCACTACAGCTAAGATAAAAGAGCTTGTATATTGGATAGAATCAGGCGTTACCTGGCGAAAGTCCATGACAAAGCAATGGTAAGTATGATATTCAAACTTTTTTAATTAATAGCATTAATAGCATAAAATAGAAGACATTAAAACGTCGACAAATGTTTCACCTCTAAACGAAGCATTCTCAAGACTGTCTCAGAGTTTAGGCTGTTCTCTCTGAGACTGTCTTTCAGAGAGTCAGCTTTAAAAGAGCTTGTCCTAGGAAAAGGTTCACGTCGGTGTGGCTGTGGCCGGGAATGTGTTGGTCTTGTGTCGAAACGCGAGAACAACACCTTGGCCACGATAAGATTCGAATTAAATACTAAATTATAACGTCAGTTAGGTATTTGCCAGTATTCTTTACAATGCTATGTGTCTAGTACCAGTTCCTTACGTTAATTTGTTCGAAATACGTTTTCGTATTCCTCCATATCTACATTTGACACAGTTCCCTGACGTTACCGCTAGGGGCGCTGGTGTGAAATGTATGGAGGAATACGAAACCGTATTTCGAGCAATTAACGTAAGGAACTGGTACTAGACACACTGATAACCGCTTCCACTTTATCTTCAAACTCCAACGAAAATGCAGGTTTTTAAACAGAATACGGTTCCGTAATTTGTTAATTAATTAAATATTTACTCGTTATTTTACGATTAGTTATCCATATTATTATCATTTAACAAACGAATTGTAAGCACCTACATAATATATTTGCCTAATTAGTTAGCAAACAATAAAACTTCTGAAGTAGGCATATTGATAATTTACGTGTTAAATTAAGGGTAAATTATTTACTTCTTTTCTCGGTTCTCGAGGAAGGTTTTAGTGTATATACATAATTTGTCAAGCGGGTGAGACCGCGGGCATCCGCTTGTATTAACATAAACATAAATAGTAAAATATCTTATCTGCAGAGATCACTCCTGTAAGAATTAAGGTTTCGATTACTACTGGTACCATTCTGTAAACCTACCATTTGCGGGTGAGGAACAGGCTTGGACTGTGGTAGGTAGGTAGGTACATATTTCCCGAGATGTGATGAAAACAGATGTAAATGCAAAAGCAATGGGGTACCTAAGATGTTGAATTTTTATATAATTGCACTAATTTCGCTAAATAGAAGACATTATAAACGTCGACATATGTGTCACCTATTCACGAGGCATTCTCAAGACTGTCTCAAAGAGAACAGCTACAGCGGCTGTTCTCTTTGAGACAGTTCTTATCGACGTTTATAATGTCTTCTATTTACCGAAATTAGTGCAATTATATAGAAATTCAACATCTTACCCCATTATTTTATCATGGACTTTCGCCATGTAACGCCTGATCCATTTAAGATGTAAATGCTTCATTGTGCGGGGATTGTTCAGATGCCTCTAATCTTTTGTAAGCTATGATTGTATTTTGATTGATTTCCAAACTGAGATGTGATGTATAACAACGAATAAATAGCGGTCAAGTGTATATGATAGATAGATAGAGAACTCTTTATTGTACAACAAAATTACAAAAATAAAAATAAATAATAGATCCTAGAAATTGTTATGTACAATGGAGGGCCTTATCGCATAGGGCGATCTCTTCCAGGCAACCTTTGGATGGACTGGAATGATGTTCACTTGTGGGTGATGGTGCAATACAGCAGTTAAAATATGTACATAACAAAAACAAAATATATATACATAATATGTACAGTAAACAAAATAAACTTATGGAGCTGAAGATGACATAGTGGTCCTTTACCTTAGTCCTAAACGAATTTATGGCTTGAGCTCGTCTAATTTCCACGGGGAGTGCATTCCACAGCCGTATGGCTTTAATTGTGAATTATTTCTCAGTAAAAATGGGAATGTGGCTTGGCATCTCCAAAGTCAAACTCTCTGTATATGGCTGAGGTTGGAGTGTGAAGCAGGCTCCTGAAGTTTTTCAAGGGGTAGACACATTTCGCCAGCCACTTTGTTGGTCTTGAATACATAATTGATAAGAAATATCATTATGAGCCTTCTACCAATCTAGACCAGTCAGCTTTCCAGTCTTACTGAAAAAGCGGATAAACTACGATATTATTACGTGATCTGACTGACATCGGTCGGGCTCCTGACCTTCATAACTAGTTAGACCAGTTGGTAATTTTAGGGTCTCTGCGTAACGACTAGGTACCATATATGTTCGTAAGCCAAGTAAAGATGTAATGATGATAGGATAAGAACGTAAGAACGGCTCCACTTCTCTATATGGGATTGGACATATGTACCTACTTAGTGCTTACTAAGTAGGTATAGTTTTCTTTCATCTGTACCAGCGCTAACAAACGGCAAAATATCGGTAAATCGGTGAACAATACATTACCTAGTAACAAACCCATTAGGCTAGTTACAAATTCCTTTCAAGCTTATCTACCATCTGTATTATAACATTGAGTTCAAGTTGTTGTGTTTTTGTCTGCGAATTAGTTACGGGACGAATTTACTTACTAGTATTTTTCTTTCCGTCCGTCTGTTAAGTCCGAGACGCCCAGGATTTTAATTGGCTGTGCCACAGCTGCTAGCACTTAAGATTTTGTTGCCTTTCATCAACATTTCATCGCAAGGCAACGGGTTTCAATTTCTTTTACAATATAGTTGCTACTTTTTATTAAATTCATTCGGCCATTTTGGATATAACCCATTATAAATATGCCCGGTGAGGACAATAGGCTTGCCCCCTCGTGGGACTGAAAATACTGGCAAATTGTGTGTGTGTAAAGCACCTCTGCCTACCCCTTCGGGGATATAGGCGTAATATGTGTGTGTGTATGTGTGATAATCGAATACCTACAAGATAATATTTAACAAGGCAACCCTGACCTATTAAAACACACTGAAGATCATTTAGTTGCATCATTATGAATTAATTACAATAAATTCAATAAAAATATATTCTATTAATGATAACGAATGACACGTGTTGTTTACATTTTGATTCTACATAAAACTAGATGATGCGCGCAGCACCGCCTGTATGGAATAGCTTATTATTATGACGATAAGTTTTTTCACCGAGACCCCCCGTGCCTCGGAGAGCTCGTTAAGCTGTCGGTCCCGGTTGTCATACGAACATCTATGGCAGTCGTTAGGAGTAGTTGGAGGTCAGATGGCAGTCGCTTCACGGAAAATATCGAAGTTCAGCCGAATCGCAGTTAAAATGGAAAGCCGACCCCAACTGCGTTGGGAAAAGGCTCGGTGGATGATGATGATGAAGTTTTTTCCTGCTGCCGGAATTTGATGAAACAAATGTTGCTTCAATTAAAACTTAGTAAAATCGTTTAGGAGATTGACCCTATTAGGTACCGAAATCTATACTAATATTATAAAGTACTGGTTTGATTTAAATTTTTTTTTTGTTGAGATTTGCATTTATCGAGGAAGGCTATAGGCTAATAAAATCACGCTAATATCAATAGAAGCGAAGCAGCTGTGTGATATGTTTCAAAAACGGGGGAAAATTATTTCTTTTAAAAAGTTCCGTTGCGTGCGCTGGCCAAAGGTTAATTTTATATTAAAATGATGTATTAAAGATTTGTTCCTCTTTAAAAGTTCTTAAAAAATATTCCGCGGTAGCATAATATCTATCTTTTAAGGTTAACTCACATAACATATTTTATGGAAATGAAATTCGTTCTAAAATAATTATTTGCGAAACTAGGCCGATGTTATAACGGGTGGCGCGACGGAAACAATAATTACAAGCGACGGGAACGGGAAAAATTCTAAACTACCACGGGACGAAGGCGCGGGCGACCGCTAGTGTATGTATACACAGACGTTGTGTCGAAATACCGCCAATGACACTACGTATATTGGGAATTTGACAGCCGATAGGGAATTCTTGACCATAAAGCGAAAAACACACTGATGGTCCTTCACGTATGTATGCCATGCGACGTGGGAGACAGCGACAAACTTGTATGACGCCACGTCTGACGTTTACGTTATCTACGCGATATGACACTAAAGGTGTGTGACAGCGTCGTACGCGTGGGATAGCATGGGAACACGCGAACCTGGCGCGGTGACGTAACACAGCGTAGTGAATGATCAGTGTGTTTGTTACCATACAAATTGTATAGGCCAGATCCTATTCAGATATCATAATGCGTGGTAGGTATACGTCGCATGTGAAGGATGAGTTTGTCCGTCCCTTTATAGAGAACAGCTCTATTTCTCAGTAAAGGATGGTGCATCTGTACTAAGTATACTCTATGCCAGAAGAAACTGAATATTTTCAAATCGTATCTAATAATGAATACCATTTACCTCTGCACAGCTGGTAGATTCCCGCAGCAATGATGATGAACAGCGCCAGGAGTTTGGCATAAGTGAACCAGTCCTGTACTATGGTAGCTGCACGGACGGACCAGCAGTTCACAAATGTTAGGAGTACTGCAAAGAAAATAATGCAATTTGTATACTTATTTCAGATACGATGGGCATTGTTGTTGAGCTCAACTCGGCTAGGCTAGACTTGAAAACTTTGATCAGCCGCTTGCTGCTCCCCGAACACGGACTCGGTATTTGACGTTACTTCCGTACAAATACGAATCGTCACCCCTCGGAAATAAAGACGTGAGTCTGCGAATGGACATACTTAAGTATATCTTAAGCCCGGTTCTTGGTTCGGTGGGAGCCGTCATATCGTCATGTCGGGAGTCAGTAAGGTCAAAAGCGCAGCGCGACGTTGTCTGTTTTGGTCTTGACAGGCGCGTTGTTCAGCCCCACCTGTGATGACACGGGCAATGGGAAGTCGGCTTTAGAGATAGAAGCGTACATTGATACTCACATATGCAGCAAGCTGCGAGCAGTCTAGTCGCGTCCTCAGGTGGATCGCACTCCGGGAAGATTGGCTTCAGGACGTATACACTGAAGGTGAGGGCTACTATCGCCTATAAAATAATAAATCACTATAACTAAATAATAACTTAATTAATTAATAGTAACAGTACATAGGCGGACTTAATGCCATAGGCATTGTCTAACAGTCAACCTTAGGGTTTTTTTTTTTTTTTTTTTAATTCCGCGGCCCATGGCCGCGGCCGCTCTACCGTCTGTTGCCGGGCGTCTCTGGTTACAAGCAGAACGTATTTCCAGTGGCGCCCGGCGGACTTTGACCACCTCTGTGGTCTCTGCGGGGGTTGGGTCGGGATGAGAATCCCGCGTCGTTGGGGTCGGGTTTTATCCCGCGTCAGTGAGTGAATCTGGTTGCGTGCTATGGGGCAAAGGCCCCGCAGCACGCAACCCTTCTAGCCTGCTTCTGTAAGAACGACGGGTGGCGATCCCGCCGTCCTCAGGCCCCGATCATGGAGGTCGATGGTCTTGGGCGTAGATGAGTCTGCGGCGCCCTCGCCGCTGACTACGGAACTCGGCGGGGAGGGTACGCTCCCTCTCCCTCTCGGCCGCCTCCTTCGCGAGCATAACTTGCTCGCAAAAGGACACGGCCGCGTTCCACCTACTCATGCTGGAGACCATGGCTTGAAGCATGGTCTCCAACGAGAGGGTATCCACGCCCAGACCCACTACGAGGTCCCGGCGCTGACTCGCCCACGCAGAACACTCCACCAACGTGTGGAGTGCGGTGTAGTCAACCTTAGGGTGATGCAGAGAGAACTAGTAGTAGGTGCTAAGGGGTTATAAAAGTTATGATGACATTAGAGAAACAGGATAAACTTAAATACTAATAACTACATACATAGCTAATACTAACAAACATATATATATATATACACAAATATATATACATACACATATATATATATTACGCTAATAAACCTACATAATATATACTATGTATTATTAATTAAATAAAGTGTCTAAGGAATATCTGCACATTATGTCTATATACAATACATAAACTAATAAAACACAACTATGAGCTATGACTGCATTAAGTATAGGATAGGACTCTGTTTATGAGTCGCGATATAGTTCATATACCTTCTTCCTGAAAACGAAGCGGCTGGTTGACATCCTAATTTCCAACGGAAGCACATTCCAGAGAAGAATAGACTATACGTAGAATGAAGAGTGAATAAGGCTAGAAGGGTGAGAAGGAATATGTAAAAGTAGATTGTTTGAAGAACGCAAGTTTTTGTTATGATTGGAGCCAAGAAATTCAAAGTATTGAGTAAGATATGACATGACATAGGCATTTGTCAGAGTTTCAGCCATCTTGTGCAAAGATTTTACAGTGCTTCTATTTTAAATTTCATTTTCTTAATGTCCTTCGTATCGTATGCATATGCTTCGGCTTTCTTCGGATATCCATCGGTTTGGAAGTAAATAAAGATGTTATTACCGCCCCTTTTTATTATCAATTTACATTTTAATGGGGGGAAAACTGTTTAAGTCGCAGGCACGACAGATAATTATAATTTCACAGCTCTATAGAGCTACACACCGAAATCAAAACAAAACAACAATTAGGTACATAAGTACGTAGTTCTAAATTCAAGTTAAATTTTAGTTTTTAGAAGATAAATCTAATAATTTATGGACATGAATATTAATATCAGACGGTACTTTAATCTTACTCATATTAATAAAACTGTTCATTCAATATTTGACGCACCTAATTTGCTTGTTCAATTGACTTTTAATATTTTAGATATAGCGCTCGCAGATCCAGCCAAACAGGACTCTTTGTCTTACAAGTGCATAAAAATAATACTTCGTTATACAACCCCTTAGCTACGATGGCTCGTCAGTGCAACGAAATCGCCAGGGATAACCCTTATCCCTGGCGATTTCGTTGCACTGGCTGTATCTGCGGATCTGGACAGTTTAGGTACAAAGAACAAACTGTTTTTATTTGTAAGAATTGTAAAACAGCTTTTAAATCAGAGTATTGTGGTTTGAAACTCCATCACGTCCTATTTGTCAAAATTGTAGACTTAATATGTTTATATCAACTCCTTAATGTTACTTCTTTTGTATACACATTCTTTTGGAATGCAACTTGGACTCTGATCTTTCAGATTTGTGTTTTCTAAATTTTTTTCGGTTGTTATCTGTTATGTGTAAATAAATAAAATAAATATATTCGGTTGCGGAAAGAACGCAGAGAAGCAGTCTCTAAACTATCCGAGAGAACGCAGAGAAGCAGTCTCTAGACTATCCGAGAGAACGATGAGAAGCAGTCTCTAGACTATCCGAGAGAACGCCGAGAAGCAGTCTCTAGACTATCCGAGAGAACGCAGAGAAGCAGTCTCTAAACTATTCGAGAGAACGCAGAGAAGCAGTCTCCAGACTATCCGAGAGAACGCAGAGAAGCAGTCTCTAGACTATCCGAGAGAACGTAGAGAAGCAGTCTCTAAACTATCCGAGAGAACGCAGAGAAGCAGTCTCTAGACTATCCGAGAGAACGCAGAGAAGCAGTCTCTATACTATCCGAGAGAACGCAGAGAAGCAGTCTCTAGACTATCCGAGAGAACGCAGAGAAGCAGTCTCTAAACTATCCGAGAGAACGATGAGAAGCAGTCTCTAGACTATCCGAGAGAACGCAGAGAAGCAGTCTCTAGACTATCCGAGAGAACGCAGAGAAGCAGTCTCTAAACTATCCGAGAGAACGCAGAGAAGCAGTCTCCAGACTATCCGAGAGATCGCAGAGAAGCAGTCTCTAGACTATCCGAGAGGCATTAAGTAAATAGAAGCACAGTACAAGATTTGTACTATTTTATTGTAGTATAGAATAAAATGACTTATTTCTCCTCGAAGTAACACTTTGACAGGAACTATAAGATACGACTTAATTTAGGACTCGACTGTACTCCTTATCGGGTGGTTAAAAGAATAGCCTCATCCCGAATTGTTTGGGACCGAAACCAATACAGGAACTGATGAATTGGATAAATCTGTCGACCCCTTCATCATCAAGGCCCTATGACGTGGTTTAAGGTCAACTATACCAGAGGTACACCCGCTGATCTAGGGTATAGGCTCTGTGGTATAGGAAAACATTAAAGTGTTGTAAACGTGGGATCAGCAATGTATTTCCGTACATAAATATAATGAAATAACCGCCGCTTTATGTAAAGGATAAAACAGAACCATTTCATTTCATCTACACTCCCTTTTCTTTTTCATTTCGTACAATAAAACATCAGGCTATTTATTACGTTCAATAGAAACCAATATCGACGAACAATGACGTCGTCAACACGAATCCAATGTTTACTGAACCATACAATAAATATATATAAAAAAAAGCGACAATAAAATTTACATAAGGCCCACGTTGGGCGTCAATAACGTCACTACTGACTTACGTACGTATTTACTCGTTATCTATTGACTAAAGTCCAGTATCTATATTGGAGAAGATGAATTGTATGTATATACGAGTATATACATGGGGCACACTAAAAGTTTTGCACTTCTAGCTAATCAGAACTATTTGAATTTCGAATGTTATATTTTTTTAAACATTGCAACCTTCTTAGTAATAAAAAAACAATTGGCGGGAAATTATTTGTCAATTGTTTTTTATCACACATCAAAGTTCTACGTATGCAACGGAAATTGAATTAAGTCGAACAGATTTTAGAGCAATGATTTTTTATGATTTTAAAAGTTCTCTCTCTCCTTAAGACTGTACCGCTCATCTTCAAAATGCTTTTGGGAGAGAAGCACCTTGTTTGAGCACCGTGAGGCGAAGGTTTGCTGAATTTGAGAGAGGTCGAGTTACTTTACATGACGAATTTCGTGAAGGGCGGCCTTCAACTGCCGTCAACGAAAATAATGTGGCTATAAGTGGTTAATTGAAGAAAACCCGCGGATTACCTATGAGACAATTCGAGGACTATTGGGGATTGGTATGAGTCAAATCCAGAAATTTTTACACGCAGAATTGAAAGTTCGGAAACTTTGTTGTCGTTGGATCCCTCATGAACTGACAGCGGAGCAGAAGCGGGCTCGCGTGGAATGGTGCTCACAGATGCTACTAAAGTACGACCACGGACATTCTAATGCTGTTTATGACATTGTCACATGAGACGAAACGTGGATTTATTGTTTTGAACCCGAAAAAGAACAGCAATCTCGTGAATAGGTGTTTGAAAATGAGAACAAGCCAACAAAAGTGAGGCAGGCGAGAAACGTTGGTAAAAAAATTATCGCGTTTTTCTTCTCAGCTACGGGTCCCATCTGCACAATTCCACTTGAAGATCAAAAGAGTGTTAATGCCGAGTGGTATTCATTTGTTTACCCAGGGTGTTAGAAAAAGTTCGCGAAAGACGACTCAAAAGCCGCGTTCTCCTACATCATGACAACGCTTCTTCACACACGGCCAACAAAACAAAGTCATTTTTAGCTTCCGAAAAAGTACAACTCGTCACCCATCCTGTGCATAGCCCCGACCTAGCACCCTGTGATTTCTGTACTTTCCCCAAAATTAAATATTTGATGAGAGGTTTTACTTTTACCAACTCCGAAGAGGCAGTTAGAGCGTTCAATCAGCACGTAGAAAACATGCATTCAGATATGTGGTCCTCCTGTTTTAAAAAATGGTTCGATCGCATGAAAAAATGTTTAAAATGTAAAGGAGAGTACTTTGAAAAGCAATAAACATAATATTTTGGTTTTAACATGTTGTTTTTTTAAGTTACGCAAAACTTATAGTGTGACCACGTATAACTTATGTAGGTTTCCAAGTTCACAATACATTTTCTCGCAACTCCACCCACATGAAGTAGTTTTCTTGTTCAGTTAGGTACCAGGATAAAAGTTGGTAACTACATCCTTTGCCAGGTACTAGACTATCTCTGTAGGTACCAAATTTTATTTAAATCGGTTCAGTAGAGGCGTGATGCACTCAGGCAGTCAAAAAGAATTTCTTTCGCATTTATAATATTAAAAAGGATTAATCGTAAAGATAAATTATTAATAATAATTTATCTTTACGATTACGAGATAATACTAGTGGACGTCTGCGGCTTCGCCCGCTTGATAAATTAACACAAAAACCTTCCTTGAGATCCACTCTATCTATTGGTGAAAACCGCATTAAAATCCGTTGCGTACTTTTAAAGATCTAAGCATACAAACGGAACCGCCGACTTTGTTTTATAATAATATGTTATGATTATGACAATATAAGCATGAAAATCTACTGGCTGTTAAATTTTAGGTTCGGTTCGGATTAGATAATGGTTTTTGATTTTTGATCACGTGGGACCAACAAAACTACAAGCAAAATGTAGGTGTGTATAGCATTTCTGCCTACCCCTTCGGAGATATAGGCATGAGTAAATGTATGTATTCAGAACTTAGAACAATAACATTCACAATTTTTTGAGCGAAGTGAGCGAAGCGAACGAACCTCAATCTTGGCGACTCATGTTTTTCGTTTGTCCGCATACTCGTATTAAACGCCTGAACCGATCTCCTTCAAAGTTACCACAGTGATAACGTGTGGCGTGAAGGTGATTTAGAAAAAAAAATGAAAATCGGACATACCATCGAGGAATAATCACCGAAAAAAACAATGGTCCCATTAAAAACAGTGTAAAATTGGGTCTTCGTTCGAAAATTTAACACTTCGCTCAGTTTTTTTGCAACAGCAGCATACATTATATACATACCTAGTACCTACTTATATCAGAGTACAATTAATGTACAAGTTAATCCTTAACAGTTTGCGCAATCCGATCGAAAGTTAGAGAAACCATACGACAGCATACCTTCTACATAATCACTATTAACTCCTATTTATAAACTGATATGTAATAATTGAGACTGTAACTATTCTTTTCATATATTTCTCTATTTCAAAGCAATGAGTTTGCTTAAACTGTTTGGCGGCGCATCTCGCATAACAACTACGTACGCGGTAAAAGAGGGGGGCCGATACTACACTGCGCCAGCGAACTGCACGATGCGTTCGTGCACGGGCACTAATATAGATTTGCATTCTTTGTACTTAAAATATTACGACAAGTAAACCATTTATACAGTCCTCAATTCTTTCACTTCATGGAGTAACCATAACGGCCGCTCCACTGTTCTTAAAATATTAAAATATAGATAAAACAAAGTCGTGTAGGTGAGAAATTAATGGATCGAGAACGGCTGAATTGTGTTTCTAATTCTTTTATTTGTTGTGTTCATTATTATCAGGAGAAGGATCTTCTGGAAGAAAAAAAAGTTGTGTGGAACATTAGAAAAAATAAAGTTCGTCGGGACAGCTAGTTATAAATAAATAACAAAAACTGAAATGTCATCAGCAGGACTCGAACACAACAACGCACACAAGCAACGCTAACCTTGATAGCGCGATCTATAAATTATATTATTATCATAGATCCAATTTCCTGTTAATACGTTGTATTACAATAAGCCCCATGTTGGGCGCCAATAAAACTCCAATAGCAATACGCATAAAATAAAGATACATCATCAATTTTTTTACTTGTGTTTCTGTAGAATTTAGCTAAACCTTGCAACCTTTGATATAAATGTTGCCGGAGTAAAAAAATATAGATAATCCGACTAAACTAACGACCTACGCAATCAGGATTTGTTTGCTGTTTCAACTGAATGACGTAGGACGTTCGACTCAATAGCTAGGGGGATATTTATAGAATACAGCTATTACTGTGAATTTTAGGTTGGTTAATTTTGAACAGGTCAGTTTTAAAGGTTGTAGATTGAGGAGTCCGCTTGTCAACAGGTGCACCACGTGTGTGTGAGGAAGACTTGGCCCTCGGATATGTTGATGGAGATTCTCCCTTCCCATTTTCTTATAATTATGTAAAAAATCTTCTACTACAGGGTATCTTCATGTGATTGGCAAATTCGTATTAATGGTAGGTAAGTACCATAGTGTCTTAAAAGTAAGGTCTTCGACCAATGTGTGTTGCCAGCGATGACCTACGGAACTGAGACATGACCATTGACGATACGCCTTTTGCAGAAGCTCGCTGTCACCCAAAGAGCAATGGAAGGTGCTATGCTCGGAGTGTCACTTCGTGATAGAATTCGTAACGACGAGATCCACAGGAGCACCAGGGTCACTGACATAGCCCAAGGAGTCTCCAAGCTCAAGTGGCAGTGGGCAGGACACATCGCTCGTAGGACCAATGGCCGATGACTATTTCTACATTATCTACTGAACAGCGAGTAATCTGATTATCTATAAATAGCTGTCACATCCATTCCTAGCCCGTCTGCACGTAATTGGAATATGCATGAGATACCGACGGCGACGTCCATTCTCATGTGACGTCGTCATTTATAAAAGTATTGCATAACTTCAATCAACATAATCTATGCTTGTTGGATTTGGGTCTCTCTAACTTCCCTGCATTTTGCTGCGATCACACAATTCTGAACAGTGTGAAGTTTTTGTTGTGGCAACAGCAAAATATTTCCCGCCTATTACGTTTGACCAACGAAATTAATGGCAAATGGTTGTTTAATTTTCTCGGTCTACCCCTTGTGGTTATAACCGCGAATATCTGTAATTTTTTGCATAGGGATTCAAGGAATGTCCTACTCAGGCGCTCGGGGCGATAAAAAAGAACATTACTTACTTAATTACTCACGAAACAAATAAAAATCAAGACCAGCTTAGCTACTACACACGATCGTAAAAGTAGGTACTTCGGTACTTAAACTGTTTTGTTTTATCATAAAATCAAAAAATCGAAAAATCAAAATTTGATTTGATTTTGTTTTATCATACAAACCTACCTTCATAGTATTGGGTACCTATCTACTTAGTAAGATTGTTCAAGCAGATTGACGAAGATCCAGTTTTACAGCTTACTCGTCTCGTAGGTAAGTTTAATATCACAAATCTACTATTGTAAGTCTATTACTATTCTCATAAGTATGGATCCATTCACATCATTATATTTGGCGTTCACTACATAACTATGACTAAGCGAGTGAAGCGTCTACATTTCAAGACTGCACAAATTTGCTTTCGTCCATCTCTCTGTCTGTATGCGTGTTCTGTGATTCCCACGAAATTGGGCACAAGAGTTCTTTAATTTAAAGCAATATTTTCTTTGTGCCTTTTTATTGGACGGAATATGGGGGTAAAAAGCCCAGATAATTTTACCATAAGCTTTTTTGGTTACGGAAAAATGGGAGCAAGAAGAAAACCCCAAATAACGTGTAGTGATGTGCATACTCATTATGTTACTTACCTGTGAGCAAGGCCTGACGATCATACACTCTATCCAGAGTCGGATGAACGCTGCGAAAGGTCCAAACGTCTCCATAATGTACGCGTAGTCGGCACCGCTGCGTCGGATCATAGTGCCCAACTCTGCATAACAGTATGCGCCTACCTACGAACAAAAAAGAATATTAAGGATTGGATAGACTCAGGCGTTACCTAGCGAAAATCCATAACAAAGTAATGGTAAGTAAGATGTTCAAACTTTTCAAAATAATTGCATCATTCTCGCAAAAATATAAGACCTTAAAACGTCGACAAATGTTTCACCTCTAAACGAGGTATTCTCAAGACTGTCTCAGAGAGAACCTGTGAGGCTGTGCAAATGATGCAATTATTTTGAAAAGTTTGAACATCTTACTTAACATTAATATTAAGGATATTTTTTCACACAACGCTATTTGGCCCAAGATAAGCTTAGGATCTAGATATATTTCGCGAAAAGAAATGTCATCGGTAGAACTGGAAACTGCGGCCATTTGTTTTACTAAATTACGATAAACTATTAGGGAAGAACTTCACAAATATTTAAGAAATTATATAAGCAAAGTCATTGCTTTAAGATACAAAGATGTCGCTTAGGTTTAGGATATAAATTTAAATTATTATGCTTTAGGTTCCCAGCTCTTGGTGGAACGGAGTGGAATTTATAAGTAGTATTATTTATGCTTTCGATTGTCGGCACTTGGTGGAACTTATAATAATACATTTTAAATAAACTCACTTGTACATTTAAACTCCTGACCGGTTTCGCCCAATATATGGCATCATCCAGTCCAGTTATAAGTAGTAAAATTAAAAAAAAACATTATGATGGCTTAGGTTTGAAGATCTGTAAGCCAGGACAGTGTAGTAAAACACCTTTGATAATGCCCTAAGGGCCATACCTCACCGAGATGCCATGGCGACGTGGCCAGCGACGTCGCCAACTAGTGTTCTTATAGATATGTATAGCGTAGCCAGAGTCGACCGCTCCGCATGCGGCGACTGGCGACGCTGGCTACCTGGTGACGTCTTATAGATTTTCTTAATATTGTATCATGTTTAGTTAAATCATTCCGACATGAACTCAATAATTCATCAAATGATGTTAGTGACATCCTCAGATAATTGAACATTTTTTCAGGGTATTTTCTTAAATCTCCATAGAGTTTGAGAAAAACACCGCTTTGGCTTCGGTTTGATATAACGGATGTACCCATATTTTTTTCGTTTCATATTTTTGCGACGCTGGTAATAATATAATAACAGAGCAGTAATTTCCACGTCCATTCCTGACTGTGTCGAGACGGAACTGAATGCATTGGCGACGCAATTTGGCGACTTAGTCTGGCGACGCAGGGACGCCAGACGTAGCCATGGCAACATCGCTGGCCACGTCGCCATGGCATCTCGGTGAGGTATGGCCAGGTATGGCCCTAAAGGGAAAATCGGGCAGGTATTTCTTAACAAATCAGTGAAATAGGTAAAAGTGTGTTTGTTCATCATGTAGATAACGTCAATAAGTACATAGGTATTATATTAATTTCTAGATAATCGAGAAACATTTTCCCACACAGATACAAAATAATTAAAAAATACGTCAAATAATATAGACGTTTCGTCCAACAACCTTGTTATCTATACCACAGATAACATAATATTACCTTACATATTAACTCGAACATATTAAATTTTAGTCTGCATTCAGTCATATGTTGCTGATAATGGGTATCCACTATATAGCCTACATATATAATATTACGTGACTTCGTCTGCACAAGATTATTGGTTGTATTAATTTATGCTTTAACCAAAATTCATGTGTTCTGCGATTTAGGTGTGAAGGTTTATCGTTTAGGGGATAATAGATTACATATTGAAATTAAAAGTCAAAAGTCAAAAGTTAAAAGTCAAAAGTCAAAAGTTAAAAGTCAAAAGTCAAATGCCAAAAGTCAAATAAAACATAAAATACTAGGTCGCCACCCTGCTTCGCGGCAGCATAGCGCAGCAAGCATCACATATCTTAGTGTAAATTTTTTTTTTTGTTTTCATAAAAAAATTTGAGGGCCAAAATTGAAAATTCGGGCTCCATTAGAATGATGTCAGTTAAATCTAGTTTAATTTGATATATAAATTGTTGAAATCGGTGAAGTGTTGACAGAGATCTCACATAAGAAAGGATTGAACTTTCTTGCACCATGAGTGAGAGCTTCGCTCGCTACGCTCTAATAAAACAAAAAACATAAAAGAGTGTAACGGACATTGTTTATCTAGGTTCTCTTAAGCAGATATTACACTACACGGTATTCAGGGCCCGGTAGTTAGGGAGGCCTGGCCACTTGCAAGGGCGTCGATTTATTACACTGCACTGAATACCGGCTCCCTCACTCTCTGTGTACAGTCTGCATTCGAACGCGCATAGAGAGAGACGTTTTCGAGAACATTCGTTAGCGACGCGGGATATCATGGCACCTGTTTTATCTAAACCATTAAAAAAAACAATGATTGCGGTGGTTTTGGCAGTTGCATCTATGAATATTATAGAAGAAAAAAAGAAGAGGAAAAGGATCTGGGCCAAGCAATACTTGAAATTAAGAGAAAAACACTCCAATATGAGGATACTCAGTGCTCTGGAACCAGTGGACTTTAAAAATTATTATCCCTAACTGCCCTAAGTATTATTACACTACTCGATCGTAAGGGCGGTCAGGGAGCAAGGCTGCCGGGCCCAACCGGTCGTCCTAGTTAGGGATCCTTACTTTCTAACTCATATTACACCACCCTTAGTTAGGGTTAGGGTCCCTAAAAATTGGGTAGTGTAATAGGCCTTTTACTTTAGTTTAAAAAAAAATTGGAAAGGAATGAATCCTACTCGAAGGAGTTTTGTTAGGGTTTATAGTTAACGCACCCTTATAAAAAACTAAGTGTCATATTTAATTACCAAAGACTCGCAAACAGCCGATTTCTCGCCGAAATTATGAGATATTTGTTATAATATTTTGGCCAATTTACACAATGGCTTCATAAATAAAATCCGTTCATTTCGTGGAGAAGAGGCACAAAGATCCTAACATCCATCCATACAAACTTTCACCAATTTTTCCGATTTGGGGTCTACGGGTAATTTTTTTCCCCGTAGACCCCCTTTTATCTGTTACGACTCACAGTGGTACTACTGGTAATTCCACAAAGATATTTGTTTCCCCATAGACCCACTGCTCTAGATATATCAACCACTGCACTAGATAATAATATCATAAATGCATCTTTACATTTTAAGCTACAATGCTCAGTACCTACTGAAAGTCTCTGAGTTCATAGAACTTTCATACACTCAGTAAAAATGCCCAGAACGAAGAAGTCTTACAAACTGTCTGCGGTGTGCATTGAAAAATTATATGTTTAATCCGATTGGTATGGTTGTATATTGTGGTGTTATTTGTGAATCCAATTCTTTAACCGTAGTCAAATATGTACCACTAGATCTATTTTTACAAGCTATCATTTACTTTCACCTGTCCCGATGTCCGTCAAATCTTTCAAGTTAAATTTAAGACACTTCCCGGTTTCCGATTGAGCTGAAACCTTGCCCGGGCTATGTAAGTCGCATGACAATGCAATATTATGATGATACACGTAAAAGCTTGATTTAAAAATTTTATGATTTTATATCTGTCGAATAATATCAGTGCATGACGAAATGCTATCTTATCCTAAAGATTTTGTCTGCGAACTGCACTGACAATTTGGTATAATTTTGTTTCTTTAAAAAGCAGTGATAACCGCTTCTTTAGACCCCTTTTTCATTGTTACGTACACTAATGTTTACGCCACACACTTAATTCGGCACTAGCTAGCCCCTATAACTTAGGACCAAAAAAATTACTGGCAAAATTAGGATGTGTTATTCACATCTGCTTACCCCCTCGGTGATGTAGGCCGGAATGTATGTATCCTAGTTCTAATCGTAGTAGCAAATCCTATTCACTTTCTTCGAGCGATATTTTTTTTTTTTACAATAAGCTCACCAACTGCTATAAGGTAATATACCCATAACCTTACTTAGTAATTACTCAAATTACAGGTAGTATCAGTCAAACCTAGTAATATCGCGTCTAATTGTTCGAAACCTGTCAGATAGCGGTATTATTATCAAAACTACTCATTCAATATTTGAAACACTAGCGTCATAAGTCTTATAAGATTAAAATAAAATGTCGCTATGCTGCCAAGTGTCAGCGTTCTAGGAACCTTTCAAGTCGGCGATGACACGGTGGAATTCTTACCACAAATTGTTGCAAATATTGTACTCGTAGGTATCTTGTACATTTAGGTTTTCCTTATTAAGTTACCACTGACCATAGGTATGCGCGCGTTCTCAATGACTATTACCTATTAATATTTTTACTTTTCCACCAATACCTATCCAAAAGTACAAAACTAGGTACAAGAAAAAGGACAACAAGAAAATTTTACACAAAACAAAATTAAACTTCCTGTAATTTCTACTAACTTGCCTCTTTCTTATATTCTGTTCTTTATTTTTGCCTAAATATAGTTGCCTGCGAGAAATCACTTTTTAGTGATAAGGTCGCTATTTGTACATATCAATCACTCATAGTGAACTACATTGCAAATACACACTACAGTACAATTCCCTAATCCTAATATTCTGTGGTAATAAAGCCGGCCAAGTGCTTCACGCAGGCGAAGCCGTGAGCATTAGCTAGTAAACACAAACACATAACACGCCTATATCCCCGAAGGGGTAGGCAGAGGCGCATTACACACCCACAAAAATAACGGACTATACAGGTGAATTTTTGAAAAGGGCTTGGATGGCCAAATCCGAAACTATAAGGGCTCGTTTAAGGAGACGCGGCGCGTCGTGCGGTGCGGTCCGCGAGGCGGGCCGCCAGAAACAAACATACGGCAATGTTTGGAGCGTTCAAGGAGAAGCGTCTTTGCAAGCGTTTGTTTGAGTTGTAGCTGCCCAAGCGACGAGCGTCGCCGCGTCGGACGCGGCAAATGTAGCGACAGGCGATGCCGCGGAGCACGCGGCGGGTAAACCAGTGAGTTTCGCAATGTGAGAACGCGGCGGATGAAGCGGCGGGTGACGCCGCAAAGGACGCGGCAAGGAAGGTTGGGAGAGGTGCGGGGTATGCAGTGGGAATGTCGGCGTCGTCGGCGCCAGTTTCAGGGACGGAAACTTAGCATTGCGCTCAGGAAAAAAACATTACAGCGCTATCTACTAATCCTGCTGGATAAACAGCGGACAAGTTAATATCTGCATTTCTCGCTAGATGTTTCTTTTCAACTTTTAATGAATAAATTTTTGTTCCGCTCTAGCGGTAAATAAAATACTTTTTAGGTTATAATTATATATATCAATGATGTCGTCCATGATTACAAACAATACACACGTTTGCTCTTTGTAACTAGTCGAACAAGACTGGAAGGACGGCAATAAGCTGCGAGAGTCGCACCGGGTGTCGCACTGAACGACGCCGCATACAAAGCTGCGTCCCACGCGGCGGGCGCAGCGCCGCCGTGCGAAGCCACGCCGTTCTCGTCGCTCGGCACCCCGCGTTTCCTTAAACGAGCTCCTGCATTTCTATGTTTGAGTTTGCACGTGACGCGACGCGGGCCGCTTCACGCGCCGCCTCACTATAAACGGTTAAATCGCTCGACGTGCCGCGTCAAGCCACGCCGCACGTGAAGCTCGACGCCCCGCGCGTCTCCTTAAACGAGCCCTAAGGAATAGCGAAAAATGCTCAAAGGAGTCACGAGCCCGATTTTGATGAAACTTAAAACCTCATCATTAGATTTTTGGAAAACCAATAATCCTAGCTGGGAATCGAACCTGTCGATTTTGAAAAAAAATAAACACACCCTTTATTATAGTCTGGATGTTTCCTATATATAATATGTATGTATTTACAAAAAAAAAAAGTATATAAGTATTTATATCAGTTTATCTAGTACTCATCACAAGCTCTGCTTAGTTTGAGACTAGATGGCGTTGTGTGGATTGTCCTTACATATTTATTTATTTATTATGTATAACTCTGTTAATTCAGGAGTTATAGAGGTTGTCATGGGTGACTACGGAACCCTATTCTAAGCGTGGCCCGACACGCTTTTGGCCTGTTTTTTTTTGTTTGTTATCTATGTTTGAACTGACAGAACCGATTTTATTTTTTTTTTTATTGAAAGTTACTTCTAATTGCCGAGTTCGTCCCATTTCGGTAATTCAGTTTCAGTAGTCCAGTAAAACCAAGTAAAGTAGGAGGGGCTCGTTGGTAGTAAACATTAAAAAAACAAAATGAAAGTATTATTTTCTCGACAAGCTTTATAAAATAATAAGAAAATGGAAGCCATACATAATTAATCCGCTTTTGAATATCACTGTAAGTAATATCTTCTGTCTTGTAAATATTGCTGAGAGACTAGATACAATCCCCTAGACGCGGTAGGAGCTTACTGGAGAACGTAATTTGACTAACAACCAATCATGGAAAGACTTTATAATAAAAGAGGAATGCACACTGGGACAGTTCCCAGTGTTCCTTGAAATAATGTCATAGAACTACCTTTATTAGGTAACATACTATATAGTAAATTACAATATATCTACATAATTATTTTTCATATATTAAGTATATCTATATATTTAATTATCTGGGTAAAATTCTAAAGAGAATTATACATTATCCACCAGACCCGGGAATCGAACCCGAGACCTCGAGCGTGGCAGTCCGTACATAGTACCATTGTGCCATCGAGGTTGTCTCTTTAGAATTTTACCCAGATAATTATCCCAGAGTCTGGAACTTGTGCCCGGTAAATGGCAATAGGCTCGCCCCCTATTACATGGGACCTAACATAGCTGGCGAGATGTGGGTGTGTTTGCACACCTCTGCCTACCCCTTCGGGGAAAAAGGCGTGATGCTATGTTATGTTAATATATTTAATACGACAATTTGTCTGTCTGTCTGTCTGTCCGTCCGTCGCGTTTTTCAATTTACATACATTTGCATGAAATATTAAAATATTCTTTTTTTTTATATATTTTATATTTTTTTTTTATCTATTTTATATATATTTTTTTTATATCTGAGGCGATACAACGTTCGCCGTGATAACTGGTTCTTATTATTGTCGACTACTTCGGTAGTGTAGTCGGTAGTGCACCCGCTTTCGACGCCGGATTCGATTCCCTTTGTGTGAGAATATATAAGTTTGTACCGAAGTCTGGATGTTTCCTATGTATAATAAGTATGTATTTACAAAAAAAAAGTATACAATTATTTATATCTGTACTCATATCACAAGCTCTGCTTAGTTTGAGACTAGATGGCGTTGTGTGAATTGCCCTAACAAATTAATTTATCATTTATTAAAAATATTTACACTACAAAATATCGTTTAAAAATCCTGCACGTCATTGCCGACTGGGAAGGTGCCCAGAATGCTGGCTGTGTTGCCACGTTGGATGGCGATACTTATTCTTTGGGCCAGAAAATAGCCAGCCTGCTGGTCCTGAGAAGCATCCATTAAGCGTTTAGGAATGTCACTATACCTACGCGGCGGCGAGCTCTTGGACATGACCCCAGTGTCTCAACCCCAAAGTAATTACGAGTATATAGGATCGATTGATGGCAGTTGATTTCAAAGAACTGTCTTGGACATATTAAACAAAATCACATTTTAGTATGAACTATTTTCACTTATTTTATTTGCCAGTTTCACCTAATGGTTTACTCAAAATTCCACAAAAAAATAAAAAGAAATGTGACGTTTGTCCATCAAGTAGCTTTTGTTATCCAAAATAATTTTATAACTTGATTTTACGGTAGTCGTATGACCTGTGAGACTATGAATGAAGTAGCCTAGAGGTCCCAGGTTCGATCCCGGGTAGAGATATAATATGTGTAAGATCTCTATAGTACTCTCTATAGTATTGTGTGCTGTGAGAGTGACCCACAATCGTTAGACGTCGTCACGACTTACCATTAGGTTGGCGTCGTCAATTTGACGTACATGACATATAAAAAGAAATTTACGAATATTTGTTCCGACGTTTTAATGATTTTAAGTGTGTGTACGAACTAGCAACTAAATAAACTCATGCAACAATCTTATATGCGTTGCGTTTATAATAATTATGCTTAAATCAAATAACAATTGGATCTAGAACAGAGACGGAAATAATCATTGATATAGAAGGAATACTTGTTATAACATAAGCTTAGCATAGTTTTACACTAGATGGCATTGTTAAAATACACGTCAAAATTGACACAACAACCAACTTTAAATTACTGAAATGGGACTAAATAATTGTCGGAATGGGACCAAATTGAAATGGGACCAATTGGGAAGTAGTAGCTTTCAATTAAACTAAAATATTTCAAAATCGGTTCACCCAGTCTAAAAATATGACAACATAAAAAAAAAACAGTCGAATTGAGAACCTTCTCAGTCGGTTAAAAACCCACTTACCATACTGAATATCCCTGAAGCAACCCACACTATAAGACTAGCGTTCACGGAGCCAGTGTACCTCAACACCCCAGTAGGAGACACGAAGATACCGCTGCCAATGATGGACCCAACTATGACGGTAATTCCGTTCATCAAAGACATCTTCGCCTCTAAAGCTCCAGTCTCTTTCGGTTCCCCTTCCGCCTCTTGCGACTTGAGCACTTCGCTTTCGCATTCATCTTCTTTACTTTTTGGAGACCTGGGTAACAAGAAATATTATAAATTAGTTATAATGTCCTTTTCTTCTTAAACACTAGTACGGTGTGTTGCGCGGTGCTTCGCATCGCACCACGCCATAGGTTTTGGCCTATAACTTTTGACCCCTTAGGGCTAGGTCAAATTTTCGATTTTTAAGCGTGCCTCTACCCTAGAGGGGGACATTCTCCATTTCTATATAGTAATAATGTATATCAAGTAGGTATACCCTGTCTTAAAAGTCGTGACGCGGAGCTGGAAAATGTAAGCGTTTGCTGCAATCATTTGGGTCTCGGTGTCGTTCTCGTTGGTTGTCAAAAGTACTATTGAATTCCAATAGTACTTTTGACGACTGGTGGGATTGGCATTGAGCTTCGAATGATTGTTTCCAACGCTTACATTTTCCAGCTTCTATTAGCAGGCCTATGTCACAACAACCGCAAAAAATACGTGACGTCAGCGACAACTTAAAGTTATAAATCAGTAAAGGTTGTCTCTTGTTTGTGACAAATGTGTCAATGCCGTTGACCATAGAGTTGATATTGAGGCATTAACGTCATAATTATTGGCTGGTATATATTTTACTTTACTGGACAACCCTAACGTTCGAATGATGTACTCTGTAAACAAAAGAATGTGCTTGAATTACGAGAACATCGGAGTGCAAGTTCTGTATGTAAGTACTATTCCCTATTCTGTGATATTAGGTACATCATACAACAAGTTTATTTTATGTATGGATACGCGGGATGGAGTAAAACACCTTTTTCAAATCTCATTCTGAACTGTAGTGTGTTCTTACATGACGGGTAACTATGTACCCGAATGTCTGCCATCAGACTGAAATCAATATCCTTTTATTTATAGCTTTCGCATCTACCTTGGTTTTACAGACAACTTTGTACTATAAGACCTTTGCTTTTCTACCGACTTCCAAAAAAGGAGGAGGTTCTCACATCGACTGTATGTTTTTTTTTGTTTGTTACCTCTCATATCTTCGGACTGGGGGAAACGATTAAAAAAAAACGATTGGAAGCTACTACTTCCCAAGTGGTCCCATTTCAATTTGGTACCATTTTGGTAGTTTAAAGTGTCCATTATTGACGTGTATTTCATTTTGATACCATTTTGGTAGTTTAAAGTGTCAATTATTGACGTGTATTTCATTTTAAAGGGCTCTATCAACATCGATAGCCATATGTTTCTATCAATAAAATCTCAAAAAATATTTATTTCTCTGCGATATTATTGGTTGAATTGAATTGAATATTATTGGTTAAGGCCTAGTGGTCTAGAGTTAACCGACAATGTTAACACATTGCAAAGGTTAAGCAACATCTAGTCAGGCCGGTCTTAGGATAGGTGACCATTTATTAAGACATTGAAATCACTCTGTGCCTCAGAGAGCACGTTAAGCCGTCGTCGGTCCCGGTTGTCATACAAACATCTATGGCAGCCTTTAGGGGTAGTTGGAGCCCTAAATCAAAAATCCGACCGGTCTAACTACAGAACTTCGATATCACCCATGGATTGTGGAGGTCAGATGGTAGTCGCTTCACGGCCGATCTCAACTGCGTTGGGAAAAGGCTCGGTGGATGACTTATTGGTTGAATATATTATGTCGATCGATTAATAACAATATTTGCTGTGTGTATCTGTTTTAGTTTTAAAAAAAAAGAAATTGGTTTCTGCATAGATAAATAGATCATAGAGCTATAACGTCTACACGTAGGCTATGTCTACGAAATTGTAGCAGCGTAGCACAAAGCTACGAAGCATTTTTTTTAAATAGGTCGCATATTTTGTAATACTGGCTAGCAGATGAATGATATTTATTTTGAACCAGTTTATGAACATGAGTACAAACTGAATGCGGACTCATTTGTGCGTCAAAGAAACCAGTTACATTGAAAAGAGTTTTTAAAGTGAGGGGTTCCACAAGGACGTCTGCTCGGCCCCTTCTGTAGAAACGTTTGTTTTTTTGAATAGAAATATATACCAGACACACCTGGTTACGTACACTTCTTGCCAAAAATAATTATGTAGATAAAATTGATATATTTAAAAGAAAAGTAAAATCCTTATTGACAAAAAAAATGTTACTACTCAATTGACGAATATTTAAATGATGACGTGATGCAGTGATATTTAAATTGACATACAAATTAATTTTATTTAAATTATTATATTCACATGCTATTCCTATTTATTTATTTATTAATTATCACTTTTACAAAATAGATTTACAGTTTGCACTAATACGATATTGCAAGTTACAAGTTAGTCTATATTAATAAATACAAATCAGGAAAAAAAGAATACAAAATCTAATTACTTACTATAAAGTTTTCCAATTTCAAGTACCAATACCATTATTACAATATTGGTACATAAAAACTTAATAAAATAAAATTAATCAAATCAATACAATACTATTTGGCACAAAGAATAAGCATTGCCATACAACGTGGAAATGCTTGCCAGCCTTCTCGGAACATTACCAGTCGGCGACGAGGCGAAGGAATTCTTTGACACATAGGAAGATATGTTACGTTCATGTAACCGACTCCTCAAATCTGATCCAGCAGACTATACATACCTATAAAGTGCACAACAGTCGACAATTAGCATTAAAGTAGTGCGGAAGATGGGATAAGCACGTGAGTAAAAAATATAGCTATAATTGACAACTTGGCGTTTGCAAGACATGTCTGAATACGATACGTCCCAATTGGGACGTTTTCGCGTCTTCACCAGGCGCACTCTAGTAACATACTCGTATCTGTCTCTTTATTTAAAATATGGTTTCATTGCATAGGTATTAGAATTTAGATATAATTAGAAGGTATAATTTTAGAATAGGTAATGTACATATTTAGTTAGTTTCAATTGTATTTTTTCATATAGTTTTGTTAATTTATTTAATCAAATTGAATAAAATCAACGAAATTAAAATTAGTCAAATAAAATCAAAGAAATTAATATAAGTCAAATCAAATAAAATCATATTAATATTACTATTGCTCTTAAGTACTAAATAAATTAGTTATAATCACAATGAATCTTTTAATCTGATATTGTAAATTAAGTTATAATATGATAATGTTTGATGCTTCCTATTTTGCATGCCAGTTGGGCGGAAATATGGTGAAACCCTATTTTATGAATCTTGTAACACCACTGTACCTGATTTCTACATAAATAAATGAAATTAAAAAAAATTGTCTCTGTGTCTCTACTGACGGAAATTAATGTATGATTAAAAAAAACACAAATACAAAAAAGACAAACAAGAAAAGCTTACATAAATTACTAAATAAACTATGTAAAACAATATACATAATAGTAGATGAAAATACTATTTACACGGTACTAAAAACTATACTATACACACTAAAATCTACACTATATACAGGCGTCAAAGAACTCCTCCGCCTCGTCGCCGACTGGCAATGTTCCCAGAAGGCTGGCAGCATTGCCACGTTGTATTGCAATGCTTATTCTTTGAGCTACCAGCTTTCTGGTCTTGAGAAGAGTCGATCACGAGTTTCGAGATGGTTTTAAAGAGTCCGCGAGCGCACGGACCCCAAGGTCCCATCTAAAACTAAAAACTATAATAAATGTGTAAACCAGGGTCCCATAAGAGTGCCCATAACCATACTAGTATAGTATTCTTATATCTGTGCCATAACATAGTATTCTACTCCGTACCCAAAGAGTAAAACGGGAACCCTATTATTACTTATAGGGTAGACCACGGGGTCGGTCCCCACTTCGTTGGATTGACCTCATCAGATCCACTACGCAATCAACCGCGGTGGAATGTGCTCGCAGTGCAAGGCAAAGGCAGAAGTGGAGGCGCATCGCTCGACGAGCAGCTGCCTTTGCCGAGGGGAGTGACGAGGCATCCTAGTCCATCAGCAGTCACGACCACTCTGTCAAGCAAGAGTGTACGACTAAGAAGAAGAGTATTACTACCGTCTGTCTTGGGGTGTATCCATGGTGTATCTCATGAACCGAGACAGTAAGAAAGTTGTCACAGATGATGTATTTCTGTTGCCTCTAAACAACAAATACCAAAAAACAGAATATCATAAATATTTAATGGAGCTCCCATACAACAAACGTGATTTTTTTGCCGTTTTTGTACGGAACCCGTTGTGCGCGAGTACGACTCGCACCTGGCCGGCTCTTTTTAACTACCTATATTTTGCTTGCCTTTATTTTCTCGGGCTCATCTATACAAATACAATACAAGCACTGGGAATCCATCGGGAGCATTCAAATAAAAATGTAACAGTAAAAATTATCGTATCTGCCAAATAATGACACCCTATTACAATGTAGTCCGAGACGTCCAGGACTTTAATTGGCTGTGCCATATCGGCGGGCACGTAAGATTTTGGACATAACCCATTACATCGGTGCCCGGTGACGGCAATAGGCTTGCTTCCTATTATGTAGGACTACAAATACTAGCAAATTGTGGGTGTATAATCCACCTCTGCCTACCCGTTCGGGGTTATAGGCGTGATGTATGTCTCACACATATAATTTAAATGTTTCCACGATTTACAATTACTAAAAATAGCATTGATTGATAATATTTGTGAAGTAACTTTCGAACTACAAATGTGTCAATATGGTGGACCAAAGTACAAATAAAATAATACAAAGAAAGAAGAAAAGAAGCCCCATAGGCTGTTCTAAAGCCCATCATACATTCGGAGTCGAAAAGTCTATCCACTACCGACCACGCCACCGAAGCAGTTAAATATGTTGGTTCCACGTAAAAGGGGGCAAGCCTATCGCCGTTAATTCATAACCACTCTGTAAATCAAACCAAAATTCCAAAAGCCAGGACAGATGCTATATTATCACTAAATAGAATCTCTGTACTCCGTCCAATCAGCAGTTCGAATCATACTTCACAAATTATCAATGCTATTGTTAGTAATTGTATATTGTGCAAACATATAAATCTGATGTGTACATTATCTATCATATAATTACCTAAATACTTAGTTTAAATAATACATAGTGTGCGATAAAGTTATCTCAGTTCATTAGGTTAAACGTTTACATTAGTTGTGATGGACGACAGAATATATTTACCCGACTGCGTCAGCGGTTATGTGTTTCTTGCGTATGCATGTATGTTTCTTTGTTCCCCTCTACATGCCAAACGTCTGGATAGATTTCGATGAATGAGGTCTCACATGAACGGTGTCATAAGGTACAAGACCGACTGCACTTAACCAGATATTTAACCATAAGCAGGTGGGACTCGAATATCGGTTCAAAACTAGATGCAAACTGAGTTCCACCTGCTTATAGTTAAAAATCTGGTTAAGTGCAGTCATGATTTTTTATTTTATTTATTTATTTTATTTAGTCGAAAGTAAACCTTATGGTCAGTTAGGGGGTATCGGTGTTTGGGCTTTATGCCTCCATTTTCCCCCAAAAAAGCTAACAATCACAATGAAAGTATTGTTTTTAATTAAGGAATACTTTTGCCAATATTTGTGGAGATCGGATAAAAACTGTTGCCGCTAGCCCAGAACGATAGACGGACGAAAGTAAAACTATTAAGTATAGTCAACATAAGGTCAACAGGATCAACGGCGGTGGGGGTGGGGGGCGAATCCCAAACAATGATTTTAATGTTCGCAAGGTCTACTGTTCGACCATAAGGCAACCTCTAGTTCTACAACTTATACAACTAGCGGAAAAGTGGACTGCTTGACAAATTATATGCTTAAAACCTCCATCGAGAACCACTCTATCCATTGGTGAAAACCACATCAAAATCCGTTGTGTTTTAAAGATCTAAGCTTACATACCTTAGATCAAATATACCCTACATACGGACGGAAATTACTTTGTTTTCTATACTACTATTATAAAGAGGAAAGATTTGTATTTTTGTGTGTATGTTTGTAATGAATAAACTCAAAAACTACTGTGCCGATTTCAAAAATTCTTTCACCATTGGAAAGCTAAATTCACCGGTAATGTGTTCCCACGGGAACCGGGAACGAGTAAACTAAATCACGCGGGCGAAGCTGTGGCGATCAGCTAGTATAATATGTAGTGAGTAGTGATATTGTGTAGGTGTGTGTACTATACATCCTTCTAACGAATTTAGGTCACAAGAGAGCAGTTGTACTGATTATTAAGCATAGAATTTACCATTTCTTCTAAGCTGACAGACGACACTATCTGTGCTAAGAACCTATCCACGAAAGTTCCATTCTTCTTTGTATAAGATGTTTTGCTCCCAATACTCTCCAAATAAAAAAATACACTTAAAAAATTGACACAGCAACCGAGTCAAACTAACGAAAATTTACACAGCAACCGACTCAAACTAACGAAAATTGACACAGCAACCGAATCAAACTAACGAAAATTGACACGGCAACCGACTCAAACTAACGAAAATTTACACAGCAACCGACTCAAACTAACGAAAATTGACACAGCAACCGACTCAAACTAACGAAATAGGACCAAATAGTTGTCGGAATGGGACCAAATTGAAATGGGACCACTTGGGAAGTAGTAGGTTCCAATTAAAAAAAACTGGTCACTCAATCCGAAGCTATGAGGTAACAAACATAAAAGAAAGAAATATTGGGAACCTCCTTCATTTTTAAAAGTCGGTTGAAAAAAGCTCACGCTTAAAAACATGTTTTACAAGTTTCGTAGAAATCAGATAACAAATAACGCTACCTCGGAACACACAATACAGACAGACAGACAGACGAACTCGTCATGTAGACGCTTCGCTCGCTTTGATTGTTATAACTTTATCATCCACTGACCCTTTTCCCAATCCAGTTAGAGTCTTTCCAGTGTAACTGGTCGCGGCTGAACTTCGATATTTTCCGTGAAGCGACGGCCATCTGACCTCCACAACGCATGGGCGATATCAAAGCTATGTAGTTAGACCACGACGATTTCGTTTTAAGGCTTCAAACACCCATAATTACTGCCATAGATGTTCGTATGACAACCGGGATCAACGCAAAACTCTCCGAGGCATGATAATGCTGTGCCATAGCGGGGATATTTTGTTGCCTTTAATCAATGATTTTAAATACAATGGATTTCGGATCATCGCTCAAAAGTGTCCGAACTAAAAGAGAAACAAAACGCTAAAAGAGAAACAATCGCGCGCCAGTCTTGATTTTGACAACTGAACGACAACACGTTGCACAATGCCGTACTGTATTGTAAAAACGTGTAAAAACTACGAAAAAAAAGCAAATTGAAGACGGTGTATCATATTTTCAGTAAATAAGCTTTTGTTTTATTATTTGCAATTTATTATTTCACCTAAAATACAGTATTTCGTCGATAATAAATTAAAAGACAAAAGTAAATATTGCAATCCAGTCCAATACCGAAGTACCTATCTGTCTCTTTCGAACTCATCCCAAGCTCAGTAAAAAGAAAGAGACCATTTCATTTTCACTGAATAATGTACTAACAAAATGACCATTCAGATTTATTCGGATTACCGATAGCGATAAAACTATTTGGAACAAAGATTATAGTGGAGACGCCTTGGCTCTTTATGATTTTTTTTTCGTTATATGAACCAACATCTATTTCAGTTTTCCTCGGGATCCAGTACACTGTGCACAATGGAAAAATATTATTGCCCTAGCACGGCGAGAAGAATATTTTGATCCAAAAAATAACAATCTTGTTTGTTCGGCTCATTTTATGGACATAACAAAAAGAGGTCCGATCTTTATGAAACTTGTACAAGAATCCCTTGATTGAATGGAGGAGATACGCCCAAAAATGTTTTTAATTTTCACAGGGTATCATTGTTTTGTCATAAATATAATTACACATGTCATTTTATTTCGTGTATGTACTGTTATTTTCTTTTTATTTGGATTCTCGGTAATGTATTCCCACGGGAATCGGGGCCGAGATAACTATATCTCGCGGGCGGAGTCACGGTGATCAGCTAGTAGCCAATAATTTCGTATCCCAAAAATTAACCATAAGATAAAAATAAATTAATGATGCGCAGTTTTAGCAACTAATTCAGTCACTTGAAACACGGCTATCTTGTAGTAGACGTAGCGACATAGCGTTATGAAAATAGTAATGAAAGCGGAAGAACTTTGACACCCGCAAGAAGTTTGGCATTTATAATATTATAATTAGTTAAATTCATTAATTCCCTTTTTGTTATTCATACACTACAGTTACTTATTATGAAACTGACTCGAAAAAAAAAATCTTTGTCAGTCGTTAATTAGTTTTTCAGCTTATTTCGTCTAACATAAACAAGTAATTACAATTTATAAGATTATGGAATTTATTGTAGTCTTACATTAATTATTACGCCTACGTAGGTACATATCATGGAATCCTTAAAAGACTTTAACAAAATAAACCTACTCCATTGTTTCTATGTTCACGTAGTTCAAGTATAAGCTGCATAAGGTGAATTAGTCAGGCGGACAGATAGAAGCTACGTAATGCGATAAATTAGTGCAAACAAAAGTGAACACTATTCCGTTGAATCAAGGTTTAAATTTTAATATGAAATTTGTTTATATCTATGTATGCCTATGTATAATGTATAGGTCGACTCGGGACATTATTTTCTTGCGATTTGTTCTAGATCCTATGTCCGTTGTATTATAAGGTCTTTGCCTTTAATCAACATTTCATTGCAAGGCAACGGGTTGCAATTTTTTTTTTTCTAAATTACAATATAGCTGCAACTTTTTTATTAAAATCATTCGGCCATTTTGGACATAACCCATTATAAATGTTACCGGTGACGGACAAAAAGTACGTGTGTTATTTATTTTTCTGCAAAAACATATTTCTAAAAATTATAGATAGGTATCGAACTTACGACCTCTACCACTCAACTCTGTATAACACCAAGGTAATCAAGTGTGATGCAATATATTTTTTTAAACTTGCAGAACAAGGATACGTAACCTTCAAATCAATCTCTATACATTGTCGTTGTGATCTGTTTAGCCTTGATATTATAAAATCACAATCAATATAATATGACAATATTCACAACTATTGCTTTATTTTTACATACTTAAGAAACGAGTCTTACGCGATTATGTAAAGGTATTCCTCGAAGCGACGACATTTCGATTGTATTGTATCTCAACAACATAATCGCGTAAAGACCTTACTTATTTTAAATGCTATACCAGTGTTCCGCATCGGCTTCGCACGGGTTCAATGTCATTTATCTTATTAATACACAAATAAGAGAATTAGAAAAAATAAACACAACAGTAAAGTAAGTAGGTAGTACCTATTTATCACGCGGGAACGAAATTATGTAGAATCTGTGGTTACAAGTTTATAACAAATCCCTACTAATTATAATATTCTTTAAATGGTTACCTATCTTAATCCCGAATTTTAATATTCCGAATATTATAATCCCGAAAACGTTTGGACATTTTTTCATAATCCCGTTTTTAAAAATTCCGAAGTTTTGTTTGCCATATAATCGCAACTCCGAATCTCATTTGCCCATTTATTCATTTGTACGACGTTTTAGAATCCAGACGAATGAGTTCCAGACACACGAAATCTAAATGCACAAAATCCAGATGACCGTAATCCATATGCACGAAAGCCCAATTTTTAAAATACACTTAATTGATATCGAGAAAAACATTATCCAGATTTTTAATATCAAGATTTTTTTATATGAAAATGTCATATTACACAGTTGTCACTTTCACCTGGGACAAGTCTCTTTTTTCTATTAATGCAAGTCGTTTCTGGCACACGCCGGCCGCTGCCGCGGCACCGCTCGCTTCGCTCACTCGGCTCACACAGTCACGGTCACGGTCACGGTCACAGTTTTAACCTAACCTAACCTACCCATTTTGTTTAAAGAAGAAATTAATTAACCTAATCTAAATAGTTCAGTTCCGGGTAACCTATGTACTAAAAACAATCTCTTTTTTCTATTAATGCAAGTCGTTTCTGGCACACGCCGGCCGCTGCCGCGGCACCGCTCGCTTCGCTCACTCGGCTCACACAGTCACGGTCACGGTCACGGTCACAGTTTTAACCTAACCTAACCTACCCATTTTGTTTAAAGAAGAAATTAATTAACCTAATCTAAATAGTTCAGTTCCGGGTAACCTATGTACTAAAAACAATCTCTTTTTTCTATTAATGCAAGTCGTTTCTGGTACTCGCCGGCCGCTGCCGGTGGTCGCAGTTCTAACCTAACCTAACCTAGTGAGTCGAATTTGACACTTAAACCTATCTGTAATAGGCAAATAAAACAATAAATTTACTGACTGGCAATTTTTATTTTCAGAAGATAGAGGTTTAGATAGATAAATAATATAATTTAGACTTACAAAATAATTGAGGCTTATTAAATTTGTTAATAGTGTAGGGTAGTTTAGTAATAATTCTGGAAATTGTTAGCATGGGAAACAAAAAATAATATTATTTATTGCAATAGTTTAGCTGGAACACGATTGTATGGGAACCAAATAAAAAGATTATGAAAATCTGGCAATAGTTTATTTGGAAAATGGTATAGGAAACAAAAAAAAGTATTCTGAGAATCTGGTATAACTATATCTTTTTTTTTTTTTTTTTAATTCCGCGGCCTAAGGCCGCAGCCGCACTAACGTCCGTTGCCGGGCGTCTCTGGTTACTAGCAGAGGGTATGTCCAGTGGCGCCCGGCAGACTTTGACCACCTCTGTGGTCTCTGCGGGTGTTTGGTCGGGACGAGAATCCCGCGTCATTGGGGTCGGGTTTTATCCCGCGTCAGTGAGTGAATCTGGTTGCGTGCTATGGGGCAAAGGCCCCGCAGCACGCAACCCTTCTAGCCTGCTTCTGTAAGGACGGTGGGTGGCGATCCCGCCGTCCTCAGGCCCCGATCATGGAGGACGATAGTCTTGGGCGTAGTCGCGTAGTCTGGGGCGGCCTGGCCGCCGACTACGGAACTCGGCGGGGAGGGTACGCTCCCTCTCCCTCCCGGACGCCTCCTTCGCGAGCATGACTTGCTCGCAGAAGGACACGGCCGCGTTCCACCTACTCCCGCTGGATACCATGGCTTGAAGCATGGTCCCCAGCGAGAGGGTATCCACGCCCAGACCCACTACGAGGTCAAGGTATAACTATATCTGGATTATGAGAATATGGGAAACAAAAAAAAACTTTTCGAAATTTGGTTTTAGTGCACCTGGAAATTGATTCATCTGAGAAATTAAAAAGGGAATTTAAAAAAGTTTTCATTCATTACATCTGTCTTTAACCGTTTTCGGGGTTTTAAGATTCAACAGAAATTCGAGATTTCAATAGGTTACCTCTTTAAATCGCTCCACATTTGAGGGCGAAATTGGTGAAATTTAAAATACAAAAAAGTACTACATGAACACATTTAGTACCCCTTTTTTCTCAGAACAGTGTAAGTATTATTCAATAGTTCTTCTTGTTCTTGGCGTTCAAAATGTGATTAATGTTTACGAGCAAAGCGGATGACCTATAAACCTTTATGGTGTGGTGGTAGTAAGTTTAACTACTGGGCACGATCATTCATACATTTGTATGAACATAATTTGAGTAACACCTAGTAACACTATTTTTGAAGGACTTCTAAAAGGAGGATCATCATGTATCTCATAAAGCGTGATAGTAAGAGTTGAAATTTTAACAGACGATGTATTTATGTTGCCGCCATAACAGCAAATACTACAAAACCGGAATATAATAAAATATTAAGAAAGAAATTATAAATAGATCACAAAGACTGATGACATGAATAGTTTAAGCCAGAGACTTGGGATGGCGCTCGCTTCGCTCAACAGAGCGTGGGAAAGAGAAGTCCGGAGAAGTCATCATCATTCGAACATTGCCTATGGGTAATAAAGATAGACGATCAAGTATTGTATTTTCTTTGTAGACGATGACGTACTTTTATATCTATGTGTGTCAGTGTCAGTGCCAAACATTTTCCGTAGTTTTCCAAATAACAAAAAGAGCATTTATCTTGTAAACTGGCGAATATTAGATTTCTAAAATATAAGTGAATCCTTGTGTTGTTTACAATAAAACTGTATTTTAGAGCCATGGTGTCTTGTTGTTTAAGTAATTGTAATGTGACTAAAGCCGACAATACAAATAAATAATTACACGTTTCACAGGTAAATACAAAATTTTCCCGCTGTGTTTATGAAATAAGTAAAAAGTTCTAATCATAGTACACTGACTACCCTTGCATTGTGCAGTAATATTTCCTATTCACAATGAAGAATTAATCTTAAATAATGTAAAATAGAAGAAAGTCTTTTTACGATAGGGCTTGACCACCTGATGACGTCACGATTATTGATGTATCGATAAACCATGGCAAAATGAAGTATAATGTTATACGTTCCCGCCTGTTTTTAGGAATGATTATTTTAGATTAGATTAGACAATTTTTTATTTGGATTTAATAAAATCATTACATAGTATAAAACAAAGTCTGTCCGTCCCTCCCTATGTAAGCATAGATCTTTAAAACTACGCAAGGGATTTTGATGCGGTTTTCACCAATGCATAGAGTGGTTCTGAGGAAGGTATATAATTTGTCAAGCTGGCGAAGCCGCGGGCGTCTGCTGTTAAACAAATTTGCGTAAAGGTAATTTCTTAAACATAAAATAACTGTTACTGGCAAATACGATAGAGCATTTTAAGTTTATTGATAAACAATGAATCAAGAAAATTACGATACTCTACACTGTAGAGTAAATAGTGATGACATATTTTAATATTTCAAGCCTAGCCCAGCCGTGGTGGGTTAGTAGCGCGAAAGCGCGCTTCCTGAATATATGGCAAGCTTCACAGGACGCTTCCTATGTGAAAAAGACTATGGGTAGTTAACTAAATTTTAATATTAATTTACCTACAGATTAAACTGCCTCAAACAAGATCAGTGTCTTCTTATGTACATACATAGGCATATTATTTCTCCACCCAACGATAGCACACCTGATGGTACGGACTCACCACGAGCTTCAAATTATTAAATTAAAAAACTAATAATGTATACTAACTGATATGCCCCAGTGATTGGTTTTCAGACTATTTGACCCACCACATTAATTTTTTGTTAATTTTTTAATGCAAATAGTAAAGACACAACTTTTTTTTTCTGTTGCATTATGTAGAGAATATAATATTTTTTTATTTTAAATAAAATTGTCTTAATGTTTAACGACTTATTATTTTAGCATGAAATCATGTTGTCATTCTTTCTCTAATGTGTAGCTACATTGTCCATGAGTCAATCAAAAAGTCACGACTCAATCAAAAATGGAACTAGAACACTTTCAGTGGGAATTGGGAAGAAGAAAAGGAAATCTGCTATATAAGCTGAACTGTTTCATGATTATGAATGTCATATAATATCCTAAATGCTCTTTAAGTTAGTTCACTAACTTAAAGAAACATAGTTTTGTCATGTCCGTCTGTTTCATTCTCGGCTTTCCTCCTAAACGGTTAAAGCTAGAAAAATGAAACTTTGTATAAATATGTGTATTTATAACGGTGACCACAAAGTGAAAATGATTTTTTTCTACCGTCAACCCCATCGTATATAAATAGATGGTGTTTTGAAAATATTTAGAAGTTGCAAAGACAAATTTTTGGTTTAAGAATCCATTTTCGAGATATTCAACTTTAAAGCCCATATTTTAGTTAAAACAAAGCTTCCTTAAGCAAAGTTTAATCTAGCTAAACGGCTGGCTCAAAAAATCTTAAAAAATCATAATTCTATGTAATTAAACCTTCAAGAAAAACTATAACAGATCAGATAACTTTGTTAGTTCAGGAGTTATAGGCTAATAACATGACTACGGAACCCTATTCTTTGCGTGACCCACGCACTTGGTCGGTTTTTTTTAAACTAATGCCAGTGCGAGGTAAGCGAAAAGTATAACGGATTAGTGAGATTCTATTGTATTACTTAGAAATAACACTCAATTTTTTATCGATATTTTGCGTATTCCATAGTGTACACAACACTATTTCACCCACACATTTGCATTTTGTTTTTGGGATCGCCTCTGAAATGTCTTTGTGTATCTTTCTACATACTATATCTATGAGCAAACTCATTGCTTTGAAATACAAAAAGAATATAATAAATATTTAAGGGGGCTCAAACGTGATTTTTTGAAGGCATAGGTACGAAACCCTTTCGGTCCGCATTCGGCCGGGTTTTTTTTATTCATTCCATAGACGACGACTTCTATTTGGACTGAACGCATGGATACCTACCTACATTTTGAAATCCAGAATTGGCCACTTCCATCCAAATTGAAGGTCTTATCATTTTCGGAAAACGTTCACTCCATTTTATGGATGGATGTATCTTCAGTCTATATATAGAAATGGTGAATGTAATTTTTGTCCCCCCTTAGCTCTCGCGAACTGCTTATGCTCCAATGATGGTTGACCCTTCTACGGATAGCCCTCGATCTGGAGGCAAGCCTAGCCCTAAGAGATCAAAAGTTATAGGCCAAAACCTATGGCATGGTGCGGCGCGAAGCACCGCGCAAGACACCGTACTAGTTTATAAGAAACAATGTCACAGATAAATTTTATAGTATTGTGAACAGAATTAAATTTCTAGTAAAACATTTGTAGTGTAGCTAGCTAGACTGTTATTTGACCAACTGTTCCTTATGTTAACATAAGGAACAGTTGGTCACATGTTGTAATTACAAGTTATTGTTTATGTATAGTCGATTACATGCTCAAGGACTTAGGGACACTATCACATGCATACACGTCACGCTTCTTTCCAAGGGTACAACAAGATCTTGGAATAACCTACTTCTTGCACTTCTTGCTACGATCCTGGCATACTTCTATCGCTTCTTCCACTTTCATCGATTTTAGTTGACACAGCCATAGATGAGGCAGAAAGTAATTTCAATGATTAGGAATGAAGATAGTGCGTGGGAACAGCTACTCTTATCGTCAATTACTGTTACACTTAACCATACATACAAAACATCCGCCAATTTTGTATGACCTAGACAGTCATTATCCTCATCCTGTATGTAAACTAAGAGTGTTCAATTAAGATAATTGGAGTTTCTCGTAAATGTAGTTTATAAACTCTGATTACAAGACCACGGATATTTTTTGTCAGTTAGTATCGGACTTCTTTTGTAATATAAATTAGCATTGTTATTGGTTATTACCAACTTGATTGTCTGACAGGAATGTGTGGAAGAGGAATACATGTTGCATCTATCCCATATAATTGAGATAAGAGCGCTATTTGTAAGTATGACGTCACAAGTTGTTGTATTCAATTTGCAAATGTTTACAATTTGTGTCCAACTTGTAAATGTGACGTTATACTTGCATGCAAGACATGCATTGTGGTATTTCACGTCTGGTAGATGAAGATAGGTAACACATTGTAGCAAAGATACGACCCTTTCACTAGACGAACTAGTGGATCTACGAGATATTCGTCTCCGATATAATTGGATCTATGAGAAGGCCGGGATTATACTTTTTACTAAAGCAAGCATTACATAGTCCTACAAAAGTGAATTAAGTCAAAAATCAGTGCAATTATTAGCAACCAGTGGGTTTACGAGAAACAGGTCACACTCGTGGCCCAAATTAAGTAGGTAATTTGGTCACGTGATCAAAATTTTCCGAGATTTCGTTGGTTGAATGAATCTATATATGTATAAAGTCGTAGTGGTTATGTCGTGGCCACGCTATAATGCACTTTTTTTTTTCTTAGTTCCGCGGCCCAAGGGCCAAGGCCGCTCTAACGTCCGTTGCCGGGCGTCTCTGGTTACAAGCAGAACTATTTCCAGTGGACGCTATAATGCTCTACAGAGACTACATCCGAAGAAATCGTACGCAAAGGACGGTAAAGAACAATTTAAAAAAAAACTGCAATCTCTATGTTTTATAGCTACACCGGTATTGCCTATTATAATACCTGACTTTTTAATAGTTAGTGTTTGTTTCTCAGTATCAATTATTTTTTTCAATTACTTTTCTATTACAGCTCGTCAATCTTCAGTTGATCTACTTTTTTTTCATTAGCGAGTGAAAGTAAATTATAGTTTACTATCGATACGCTTTCTTTCCCTTCGCTTCGGGTTTACAGGCCTTTTCATATTATGTAGTAGTGGCTTCGCTCGCCAGCTTAATTTTTGCATACAAAACGTGCCTTCCTGGAGTCATCAAAAACTAGTCTAATATCTGTCCTGCCGTTTCGATCGGTCCAGCCGGTATTACCGGTGTAGGTAAGTATCTACTTACCGTAAATGATGCTAAGCAAAGTATATAGATGCCAAATCCCACCCAACTTAGAATCACTTATATTTTGACCCTGAGTTCGTTGTTTTTAATCATGATCTAAAATTTATAAATAAGGACAGTTTTACTTTTACAAATGATTAACGACTGACTTCGAAAAAAGGAGCTTCAGAATTTGTCGTAATCATTTCATGTTAAAATACTTAATCAGAGATAGATGAACCTTATTAATTAATCATCAGCCTATTCTATTTATGCAAATCTATTCGATTGGAATTAAATCGCTGTGAGTAGTGCGCGTCACCGACAGATTTTTAACTTTTTTAACTTATTTAGTGTAATTTATCTACATGTCGTGGTGTACCTATCTATGATCATTGGAGTAAATCCTAATATCTTTTTTTTTAATCTCAATCTTGAATCGACCTCTGCCAGAGGTCAATTGAAAATTTCAGTGAATGTGAAAGTACGAGTGGGTGGAGAGGGTGGAAATCGATGACGCCACGTGCACCGCCTCCTGACGCAACTGCCGAGGTTATGGCGGGACGGGAGGCCGCTGCTGTCTGCTGACATTATAATAAAATGTTCTGAATTCAAATTGTAGTTACCTACTTTTTACCTAATTTTTAAATTATTTTTTTTAAGCTTCAGAATAGAATTATTATTGTCTAAAATAAAAAGAAATTGTCCCTGTGTACTAATTCCGGACATCCGGACTGAATTTTTATAATTTAATTTTTTTACAAATTTCTGATAAATTGCCTTTTGGGACCAGTATTTTTTTACATATATTTGTGTGAAACACCAAAAAGAGATTAAGCAATTAAGTATTTGGTTCAGTATTTTTTTAAATTTATTTATTTTATTGTTAAAATAAATCCAATTTTTTTTTATATTTTTATTTAGTAGATACGCTAATATATATATTTTTGTAGATAAATAGAAATGTCAAAGGTTAACACTATATATTGTCTTAGGTATCTCTATATTTAATGACAAGTTTAAAATAAAATGTTACTTACATTTTCGTTTATTTTATTTTCCTATTATTTCACTAGAAGAATATATTAAATAATAAATTCACTTCACTAGCACGTTTCCCGCGTTTTTTTTCGCCGGAGCGACTAAGCCCGCCAACACGGGTCGCGAGACTGCCGTGCGCCAAATAAATGCGAGATAGAAGATAGACTTTCAACTTCTCTTCTCATAAGTGCAATAGAGAAAACCATATTTTGAAGTATTGAACGGAGGTGGAAAGTGGAAATAGGGTTGGACATTTCGGAAAAGACTATATATATCCTTTTTTTTTAATCGCAATTTGTGAAAATTAATAATGGGACCTAAGTTATTTATGTATAAATAATCCTGCCAATAGTAATTCTAATTGTACCTTGTAGATTTGGGGATGCTTTATTTTTTTCCAAACTCCGTCGAAACGTCCATAGACAGACAGCCCGGGTACGCCCTCAAATGGAACCGCAAAATGCTGTGCGGACTCTACATACAAGCACTTCAATCGAATCGACGATGATTTTAATATGCAATTTTATTAAAACTATAACCATATAACTAAGTATGTATAACGAATTTTTTTAGAATAGAATTGTAAGTAAATAAGATGCACAGATGATGCCGAAACGGTTAATAAAGAAAATTATGATCTATAATCTTGCCTAAAATAATAAAGCACTTAAAGATGCAGTTAACGAAGCAGATTTTTCGTAAATTATTTTAAATCAGCTGATTACAGCGGCTCCGCCTTTGCGATATAGTTTTTTCATTCCCAATGCCCAAGGATAAAAATAGCTACATATTAGTGAAAGAACTTTCAAAATCGGTTTAGTAGTTTCTGAGTCTATTCATTACAAACAAACAAACATTTAAATCTTAGTACATAATAGACAAGAAATTATGGTTAATAGAAGCTAGCAAGATTTATTATTCGAAAAGCGCGGAAACACGACGATAGTCATAACCTATTATAATGTAACTGAATACCTTTGTTTTTAGTATAAAATGAATAAAATATAAAAAAAAGTAACATAATATAGTATATATTTAATTTAATAAAGTATGTTATAAAATATAGTATAAAATAAAGAAGAAGAAATATTTACGACTAAAGAAGAGCCGTTTATTTTCTTAACCTTAGCCTGATCCATGATAAATGAAAAATAACTGATTTGTCATTAATGTCAAAAATAAAATAACGTCAATATAAGTTAACAGCTGTTTTTTTTGTGTGGGTTTCGTTTAATTTTAATTAGTCTATAAATCAAAATATGAGTGAATCAGGCAGACTTACTGTTTTATATGGTAGCCAGACATATACTGCTCAAGAAGCCGCTGAAAGAATATGGCGTATGACGAAAACTTTAGGATTTCGAGGCCCTGTTTTGGGGTTGGACAGTTATCCCATAACTCAGTTAATTCACGAAGAGTTTGCCATATTTGTGGTTGCTACAACAGGTCAGGGTGATGAGCCTGATAATATGAAGCATTTCTGGAAGTTTCTACTTAGAAAAAACTTACCTTTAAATTCTTTAGCTAAGTTAAAATATGGAGTTCTTGGTTTCGGTGATTCGTCGTTTGTGAAGTTTAATTTCGCTGCAAAGAAGCTTCATAAGCGATTAATACAATTGGGAGCAACACCTTTACTTGATATAGGTATCTATTGATAATAATTTATTTTATTGCAAGTATTTGCTAATCAAAATATGCATATTCCAAATCTTTTCATTACTTTTGCAGGTTTATGTGACTACCAACATGATTTAGGCCATGATGCAGTCAAAACTCCATGGTTATATGACTATATATCAAAATTAAAACTATTCTTTCCGCACATACAGACAAATAATTTAAATAACTTTGTACCGAGGTGGCAAGTTTCAATGTTAAAAGACAATCATCTAACAGAACACAGTAGTATTGTTACAAATGGTTTATCAAGAGACATTTATTTTGAAGACTGTGTTGTAGATACAAATTTAGGTACATGTCGTGTAATTGTTGATCGCAATGAGAGAACCACAGCTGAATCACATTTCCAAGTGAGTATAATACTCTTTTTACTATAGTACTTACCTACTTCATGTGGAAATTAAAGAAAGTTTGCCTATAGGTCTATGAAAACAATTATTATGTTACTATTGTTTTGCTAGAACAGCTAGACCAATAAACAAGTTAATGAATTGCATTTCACAAGGTTTAAAATTGACTCAAGTCCAAACCAGTCCAAAACACACATAAAACTTATTCTTCCAAGCATTTCCTTCCCTTGGCCCACTGGAAGAGATTTCTTATGAAATAAGTGGTGCCTTTGTACTATAAATCTATCCTTAGTACTCGTATTGCTACTCTTTTCTATAACTTAAAAAGAAAACATTTTCAGGATGTTAGATTAATAACTCTCAAGACAACAGGTGATACAGAGTTGCATTACAGCCCTGGAGATGTTTTTAATATTATACCAAGGAATTCCAAAGAAGATATAGCTAATTTATTCAGTATTTTTCAAGAACATCACCTTGACATAAAACCTGAATATAAACTTCTTGTAGAAGAATACCATGAAGGTAAGTACTAATTGCCCATCATGTTCCCGAACGAAATTTTAGTGTTTCGCTGACTGTATCTTCTGTACCTACTTTTTGCAACTATACTTACTAGACATTAATTCAAAATAAATTGCGAGATAAAATACAACCAGCAAATAACAATATTATGTTATCCAATTATCACTGATTGACAACCATTTACAATTTTACAATTTTTACTTTTTTTACAATTTTGTACGGTGGTGACTATCGGTACCTAGCCAACTAAACGCAAACGTCGCAAACTGTCAATGTCAAAATAGACACGTGCACGCAGCTGTCAGCATTTGTCACTGCCTGCCTGCCGTCCTCCCGTGTCGTGTTTGTTTACGAGGTGTAATTTTGGCATTCTATTTGAAAGTGTATGTAAATTGCATAAAAAATAGCCATGTTGCGACGACAGGCTCGTCTGCGTCGCGAATATCTATACAGAAAATCAGTTGAAGATAAACAAAAAAGCATACAAGCTAAAAAAGACCAGTTAAAAAAGTGTTTGGAAGAAAACATTCCTATTCATGGTGACTTGAGAAAGGAAGCGCTTGCTCTACAGAAAAGAATAGATTTTGAAGATAAAGGTATGTGTAATTTTCTATATATATTCAATGTTATTTAGTACTGTTCTGAACTTATAACCTAAATTTTAGTGGTTAGCCATGCAATATGTTTTAATTCATAATGTCTGCGCTGGGTAGAACAAAACATGCAACATATTCTTAGAAGTTGAAGAAATCTAGCCAATTATTTGACTAATATTTGTTAACACTTACATGTACACTTAAGACTGTATTTGACAAATACAAAATTGACAGTTTCAATACTAAAATTAGGTAGCTTATATTGACTATGTCTGACTATGTAGCTTATATTGACTATCTTAGAATACTCTTATGCTAAAAATTTTCTAGGTCCTGAAAGAGCAGCAGTTATAGGCGGGATTAGTGGTGGAACAAACACACAAAGTGCTCAGGATGATGAATACAGATATGCAGGAGTTGAGGATCCAAAGATTATGGTCACAACTTCTAGAGAACCCAGTGCGAGACTCAAGATGTTTGTTAAAGAACTAAGGTATGTACAATTTTTTTAGTTTCACGGTTTGTACTTGTAATTGAAATATAGGCAAACACAAATAACGTCTTTATCCCCGAAGGGGTAAGAGGTGCTTATTACGCCCAAGTTTCGCCAGTCACTTCGTTAACCCCCATTGTAACAGGTGGCGAGTATTGCAATTTCCAGGGACTGAGGGTATAAGCCAGAGCCTCGTCCGTTTGTTAGAAGGTGTACCGTGTGCAGGTGAGGATGGCTTAGAACCTGGAGATGTTGGTACAGCCCTTAGCATTCTGTAATTGAAATGTAAAGGGAACTTAACCTGCCATTTGTGATGTGAATTAGACTTACATCGTTGGTATCCCTGGTCCCATGCACCAGGTTTATGCTACTTTTCAATAGAAAGGTTAGAAACATCAATCTAATATATAAAATTCTCGTGTCACAGTTTTCGTTGCCATACTCCTCCGAAACGGCTTGACCGATTCTCATGAAATTTTGTGTGCATATTGGGTAGGTCTGAGAATCGGACAACATCTATTTTTCATCCCCCTAAATGTTAAGGGTAGTCCACCCCTAAAGCAAAACAACGTTTGCCGGGTCAGCTAGTAACACATAGATATTTCATAAATCAAATCTCTTTTATTAGTATTAGACAATGTTTTTAATTTCAAATTAAAAAAAAAACCTTATTAGTTATCCCATTACCATTGGGGATAAAAACATAATTTTGTACTAAACTGATACAAGATTTTTATCTTCAGGTTAATATTCCCGAACAGTCAACGTATGAATCGTGGTGGTTACGAGATGTCACATCTCATACACGCTTGCAAAGCCAACGATGTCACAGACTTTATTGTAGTACATGAACATAGAGGTGTTCCTGACAGTTTGGTGAGTACACACTACAGCAATTATAACATTTTGTTTTGTTTTTAATTTATCCTAAAATAAGCTATGTTAAACTTGTGTAATATATATACTTCTAAATACATACATCGTGTGAGTGGTTCTCGAGGAACGTTTTAGTTTACATATTATTTATCACGGGTAATTACATATTTATCTTGGGTAATTACATCCTGACACAGAACAAACATATTTCATTACTATTCTACCCCTATTGATCGTAGCTTGCTGTTATTATGTTGATAGGTGAAACAATTTTTCAAATCGCTTCAGTAATTTCGGAGCAAACAGACAATCAAATCTCTCTTTATAATAGTGATGTCCTTTTCCAGGTGATATGTCATCTACCATACGGTCCAACAGCATCGTTCACCCTGTCAGGAGTAGTGATGCGACACGATATACCCGACATTGGGCCCATGACGGAACAGTACCCGCATTTAATATTCCACAATTTCAAAACTGATCTAGGTAATACCTTACTTTGTTATTAAAAAAAGATTTTAGGTTAGTACATAATATGTGTGGGCTGTTGGAATTATGGTTTGAATTACAGAGTGCTTATGGATTTTCTGTAAAGCTCGGTAACAGCAATAGGCTTAAGCGGGACCAAGAAAGATCTGAAAGTTGGAATCAATCAGAAATTTTTACTAAAATCAATGACATGGTTCCTAAGAACAGATCTGCGTATATCTTATTGTTTTAGACTTTCCATACCAACCTATTTAAATGTTACACCCTGTACAGTGTCCGATAACGGCTAACAATAGGCTTATTACATTGTGTCTACCAATAATTATTCGAAATTTATTTTTTCACCGACATATAATAACCTGACTGCAACCTGACCAGGTTACACCGGTTGTGGATTATGAAACATGAAAGAGTTGTATAGCTTATGTGTATAAATATTATTTTGTAAATTTGTTTCAGGTGTGAGAACGATGAATATATTAAAGTATCTCTTCCCAGTACCAAAGCCTGACTCCAAGAGAGTGATTACTTTGGCTAATCATGACGATTATATATCATTTAGACAACATACATACAAAAAGGTATGTAAAAGCTATTCTGCACAAGAATGTGCAATTGAAAGAGACTATTTTCTTTTCCTAAGTCTCTGTTTATGTTTATATAAACCAAAATTCATCAAAATTCTATCTGCGGTTTAAGGGAAAGAGTTATGGTGATGTTTACGTCGTAACTTTATGGTTTAAGAGTCCGTATGCAGAATCGAAACGGGCAGAATTAGGTAATTGACACATTTTGTGCGTGAGTCCGGAGTTACCGATGGCGGTCAGCCAGTAGGTACGGCGATTACATGGTTTTGATCTTTTTTTTTTCATTTTATAATAATAGTGTCTTGTGTGGGGGAGGTGAAAAGAGGGCTAGGAGGGGGGGTGTTTTTTTTCTCTCCTTAAATTCAAGAAAAGACCCTCTTACTAGTATAATCAAAATCATTTGACCTCCTCTATACAAAGGGGCTCTACCAACATATTTAGGGCCCCAGCGAACTCATCTGCTAGTGGCGCACCTGCTGATCAATGGACGAGGCTCGTTAATTTACGGTACCTATGAAGTGGCTTCGGTCCCTACGTGGGTACCGGGTGTTGGTCCGGGGGGTGCCACCGTGCAACTGTGCTAAAGCCCCACAAGTAACCCAGCCCAGGCTGGTTGCGTAAGGGGTTCAACAGCTGCACCGCCGGGCCCGGGGCCATGTATGGTGCAGCAGGCATGGAACCAGTGGGGGCAAAGCGGAGTCTGGTATGGGTGGTGTGGGTCGATTCACTGGCCAGGGAGACCCTTAGCAACGGCGTTGCCGCGGCCGCCCGCAACACAGTCATGGGGCCTGCCTGGGACCAACCACACCAGGAGGCTGCCCCACATGTTCTCGCGCATAATCCTGATGTGGGATCGCCGCTCCGGGTGGTAACCGGTGTGGGATAGCGGCGGCCTTGCACCAGGGGGGTTTGGTAGCCCTTCCGTCCGGCGGGTCGGCTCCAACCTAACCACACGGTTCCAGACGAAGTTAGCCCCTGCGCTTTGTGTCTTATTACTGCTGCACCAAATGTCGCCCTGTCTTCACGCTTCTTCTTCAAATTTATAATGGCATTGCAACAGAAATAAGTAAACGTTCCACAGCGGCCCCAGGAAACCCCACAGCTTCACTTTTCGAGGTGGAGTTCACCAACATCCGTGGACTCCATGCGAACCTCGATGCCGTCCACCATACCTTGAGACGGCTCGGCCCGCTGTGACGTTTCTCACGGAGACACAAATACGCCGCCCTGACAACACGCCTTACCTGTGTTGCCCCGGTTATGTATATATGTATCGAGGAACAATACCGGGGCGCCGCAGGGGTCCGTGCTGTCACCAACTCTTCCTTCTGCAAATCAATGATATGCTATTCCTTCGGGAACATTCATTGTTATGCAGATGACAGCACATTGCAGGCGTGTGCATTTACAGTGAAGAAATCCCCTTTCCTTCCCCTACCCTCTCTTCAGAATGCATTATTACCAATGAAGGGCAACCTTGAGAACCTTGACATAGACGTTCGTCAAGAGCTCAATAATAAAAACTACATCGAAAGATGTATAGGGCTAGCTTCGTGGAAACTAGGAATACTGAATAAGGTAAAGCGATTCTTTACACTGCATCAGAGGTGTCTGCTGTACAAGACGCAGATTGGACCCTGCGTCGAATACTGCTCTCACTTCCGGGACGGCTCCGCGAAGTATTTGCTGGACGCTCTCGACGCTATGCAGCGTCGAGCTATCCGTATTATAGATTGTCCGGAGGTAACGGGAAGCTTTGAGCCGCTAGTTCAGCGCCGAACAATAGCTTCCTTGGCCGCATTCTACCGTATTTACCACGGCGAGCATTCTGAAGAGCTCTTCAATCTGATCCCATCTTCCTTCCGATCCCGAACAACGCGTGCCGGGCAGAGATGCCACTCCCACACAGTAGGTACATGTTCGCGAGAACCGAACGTTTTAAACGTTTTGTTTCTGTGCCGAACGATACTGGCCTGGAACGCCCTGCCTGTGCACGTGTTTCCTCCCACATATAATCCTGGGTTCAGTAGGTCGTCAAGTTGAGGGCCACTCTCTATAGTATAGTGTGCTGTGAGTGACCCACAATCGCTTGACGTCGTCACGACTTACTACCAGGCGGGTGGCGTCAAATTGGCGAACCCAATACAAAAAAATAAAATAAAAAACTACCTCTATAAAATTATTACTCATTTTGACTCTACTCGGGAGCCCCCCTTGGGGGACTGGAGGGCAAATCTCAAAAACTCGGAATTTTCCCTAGGTCCCCGAACCCCCTTTACATTTCTGCAAAAAAAACATAGGTACCTTCCCCTCCACCATCAAGGAGAACAATAAAATTGTGTCAGTGAGTGAGTGAGTAATCCAGCTTTATAAAATATAACAGCTTTTTTTAACAAAAACAATGATAAATACATTCTACATAATCACTTGTTGTATTTAAAAAGAAGCCTAATCATCACAAAATAATAACTAATATTACCAAAGTATCAAAATCTCACGCCACGCTATATTCGTCTGTAGACGGCGTCGAATTTTGGCGCGCAGAGCGACACGTCCTCTCCCTGTAAGCGCTTGGCGCGGACTGTTTACTTGAGGCATGCGTCGAGTATTATAAAGCGAAATTTAGGTGTTTTTAAAAGATTATTTACAGCCTATTTTTTATTATTTAGCTTTCTTTTTTTTGGAAATGGATTGATTTTGAACCAAGGTTTATTTATGTTGTTTTAATTTTATGAACGAGAGTTTTATGTAGCCGAAATAAGAACCAATTCATTGCCCATTTTCTCTAAAATTTGACTAACTTAAATATTTATTTACTCAATTTTTTTTTATGAAAGTGATAAAAAGTAATCCATACATTTGATAGATGACTTTTACAAGAGTACACTGTATTTTTGTAATACTTTTTAGACGTCAAAACGATTAGTGAATTTGTGATATTCTAGACCTCTTCCAGCAAAAGATACGAAAAACTACCGATTGTTTTAGGTCGATTAATCAAAATTTAATGACAAAAATAAGAAAGTAGCTCACTTATTAGATCATTATTGAAATGATATTTCATGTTGTGCATTAAAACTTATAAAAATACAGTATTTTCAGTGTAAAAACACGTCTGTAAAATCAGCGAAAACGGTAAAATTTAATAGGAGGACTCTTAAAAGACAAAGTATCTAAGTATTTTAAATATCAAATGCGATAAAAGTATTAAAGAACCAATATAATTATTTACTACAAAATCTACAAAAAATCTAAAATCTACTAGCTGTTCGCCGCATCTCCGCCCGCGTGATTTAGTTTACTCGTTCCCCGTTCAATATTAGCTATATTACTCAGGGTGAATGTAGCTTTCCAATGGTGAAAGAATTTTTGAATTCGACACAGTACTTTTTGAGTTTATTCCTTACAAACATACACACAAAAATACAAATATTTCCTCTTTATAATAGTAGTATAGACTAGCTGTCCCGGCGAACTTCGTACCGCCTGAGAAGCATAAACCTTCCCTGAACTACAATTCATTTAAAGACCAAAATTGGGAAAATTAGTCTAGCCGTTCCAGAGTTTTAGCGAGACAAACGAACGGCGATTCATTTTCTCAAAATAGTACAAAACAAAGTCGCTTCTGTTCCCTATGTATGCTTAGATCTTTAAAACTACGAAACGGATTTTGATATGTATTTCACCAATGGATAGAGTGGTTCTTGAGGAAGGTTTTTATGTATATAATTTGTTTAGCGGGAGAAGCTAGTGTTTTTATAAATTACTAGCTGATCGCCGCAGCTCCGCCCGCGTGATTTAGTTTACTCGTTCCCGGTTCCCGTGGGAACACATTACCGGGATAAAAAGTAGCCTATGTTACTCAGGCTGAATGTAGCTTTCCAATGGTGAAAGCATTTTTGATTAATTAGAATATGTTTGTAATTCATGGTACACACAAAATTACAAATCTTTCCTCTTTATAATAGTAGTATAGATAGATTCATATTATTTTGATGAATGAACTACATTATAGTCGCATTTTTATTATTTTTAGTAGATGGTAATTTTTTTTTTAACTTTTTTAATTGTTTCCAGGCGGGTAAAGACGTAGAACTCTCAGAGATAGGTCCACGTTTCCAGATGAAGTTGTACAGCATCAAACTGGGCACTCTGGACGCGTTAGACGCGGCGGACTGCGAGTGGGCCCTCCGCCCTTACATGCGGACAGCTAACAAGCGGAGGTTCTTGAGTGAGGAGGATGGGTGGCTGGAGGAAGATTGATGTTGTAATAAAGAAGGTTTCTTGTAATTTTTTTATTGTTTTATTTTCTTTGATTTTCCCCAACAGCAGCGTTGACTTCATTTGATCAACGCACAGACAAATATTGATTAACGTTGACACTGAAGCGTTAAGAGTCTGACATTGAATCTTTAGCAAATTATTCAAATATTGAATATAACCTTTAGGTGTAGGTAACACACTTTAGGCGTTCCAGGTTCTCCCTTTGATAGATACTGTAATTTAACCATTTAAATGTACCTACTGAGGTTTTTTTGGAACAACGCGGCTTACGGGTAATGGGATTTAGGAGAAATCGTAACTTTACGCTTATCAGTGGTTCCCAACCGGTGATCCACACCAAAATATGGTTCGCTTTTGTTTTTTTATTTACCATCGGTGTCGTTAATAAAACGAAACGGGTTGCAGTTGCGTAAAGAACTTCGTTCCTGACGGGGGTTCCCCAACAGCACAACTTTTTTTATTTTATTTCCTACGTCCATTGCCGAGCGTTGATGAGCACACAGGGAATTTCCATTGGCACCCGGAGGAAACGTAATAAGTACAAAAATATCACACACGTAATTATGCGTCTTTATTACCGTGCAAAATGTAAAAACCGGCCAATATCAATCCCAAAAATTCCAATTTAAAAAACTTACTATACTTATGAAATGGAGTAGGAAGAGTAAATTCAAAATTCGAGCAGATATTAGGCTAGATAATTTGCTGTGGGGGGTCCCCACAGCAAATTCAGCAGTCCTGTCTGCCAAGTTATTTTTTCCGTAGATATCCCTTGCGCTATGAAAACGTAAAAGTTAAAAAAAATCTTTAAGGGCCCAGGCCGCGCACGGATAAAGTCGATTTTGAGCGACAGCAGCGCTATTGTTGCCCGAATCATCCGATGGGCGGGTGAATGACCCAGAGAGCGCGATTTTGAAAATGTTTTGCGACAAACGTTCCACGTTGAGTTATTGTTATTGAAGTTGAATATTTACAGCATAACAAAAATGTTGAATTATTGGAAATAAACGACTGCCTATTTGTAAAATATTCCAAGAGTAGTTTTCGTTATAAAATGATCCTAATTACTAGATAAATAAATAAGAGTAGTTTGAGACACAATTTTTATGATTTTCTATTTATAATAAACAATCAAGAGCAGGTCCGGACTGACCTTTTTGTATTCTACTTACCTAAAATTCCAACTACGAGTACCTATGTATTTATTTGTAATTTTACTACCAAAGTTTATTCTTATTTCGTAAAATTTTCATTCAATAAAATAATTGCAAATTCAGTAGGAAGTACGGTCGAAATAACATCACGCCTTTCCTCGCTAGTTTATATCTACGCAAGGAAATGTGCCTATTGCGTAAACTCAAATACTTTTTGCTTACGATCACCTCGCAATCTAAAAAATCTTCTAGGGTTGTACAAAAAATTGTCAATAAATGAAACACAAGTATAAAAATGGTTCATATAATTAAAAGTAAACAAAATATGAGTCGCCACCTAAAAAGCGTGCTAGGGTTGTACAAAAATTAGTTATAAACAAACATGAAATTTATAAATTATTCATATACTTAATTAAACGAAAGTAAACAATAACAAAATATGAGTTTAAGAGTTTCTAATGTTTTTTTCATTTTAATGATTACTGATCAAATTCTGATTTCTACTAATTTGATGATAAAATCAATTGCTATTGCAAAACCTATCAGAATGAAAATGTTACCAGCTGCCCGATTCACGTAATAAAAACCGTAGCGTAGTGACTTAAAAATGTCACTTCGCACACTTTTTAACCGACTTCAAAAAAGAAGAAGATTCTCAATTCGCTGTATTTTTTGAACCGATTTTGATGATTTTTTTTTTTATTTGAAAGCTGGTGATCCCGTGTGGTCACATTTTAATTTCATTAGGATCGGACCTTGGGTTTACACCAGGTAACTCTTCAAAATCGTATAGGAATTGTATAGAAATTGAGCTATTGGAAGATTTATGACAATCCAAGACTAGATAAGTAAGTGCGTTAAAAACAGAAAACCAAAAGGCGATTTCTAAGTTTCTAAGTTAAAACGACTTTTGAACTGGCGTGTTTACGTGAATCGACCGGCTGGGTAGTTAAGTTACCTCAGTCTCTTTCAAAATCATTAGACGTTCTTCTCTTTCAAAACACGTAAAGCTCTTTCTTTCCTCTCTTTCATAGCCTCTATGACATTGGGCGGGTCACGAATAGGCATGCTTCGTGACTGCCGAGGATCAACTAATTCTGGAAGGAGGCAATCGTAATAAAATCTAACTAATTTCATCTCCATTTTCTCCTTCCAAAATTTGTCGTCCTTTTCTATAATATAAACTTTCATAGGTACAGTAGCACCAAACCAGATGCCAAGCATGCAAACGTTTCTTTTAGTTATATGTAGCTGTCCCTGAATTTGGAAATACCAGTAATGATTTTTATTTATGACATAACCCTTGGAAGCCTTGTCCTTAACCCAAAAGGTATGTTTGGCCATTGCTTCATCAAGAGTCATGCCAGCTAAAGAATGTGGGCACTTAATTTCAATTAAACCGTTTGCATAAATGCCATCTGGTGTAGTACCAAGAAATTCATATTGATCGTCGACGAACAAACCGCAACCTTGTATACTAATATTCTCTTGAATTTCTAACTGTCTAATTGCAGTTTCTTCGTTTTCGATACCGTACCGTACAGCAGGCAAACTGGAGATATTACTACCATAAACGATTTTACAAACAAGAGCAGCACAACTTGTGCTCTCTCGTTTTTTACAAACTTCCCCGAACGATGATGAGGTTAGTAATTTTCTCCTTGTACTCATCCACTCAGCACTACTTCTTTGCAAATGGGTCGACCTTTCAAGCTCCTCTCTTTCAGCACAAGACAACTTTAAATCAACTAAAAAAGATGTCTTGGCTTTCTCATATAATTCTGGACTCAGATCAGGTTTTTCGCAGTTTGGTCCATAGTGAGCGTCTTTCGATACAGCGCTGTGGCTTTTTTTCAATCTTAATTTAGGTTTAGCAATTAAACGGTTTCTACGATTACTATTTTCCACTTTCGCGATCAAAGGATTAGGACTAGATTTAAATATGACTTCATGAGTTTTACTATGAATCGATCCCGTATTAAAAGACACAACAGCAGCTTCGCATCGGCCCGCATAAGAACCACGGGAAGAATAATTTACACGCTTACCCCCAACTAATTTGGCAATTACTCCGTTAAAACTTTCAACTATATTACTTGTGCAATTATGAATTAAACTTCTAGAATGATATGACAGTCTTTTACTTAAAATTTCTACCGCGTCCATTAATCCGCATCCAACAATTGCTGGAAGTAACCCAACAGGTTCTATTCGACGAGTGTCAGGTCTACAAAAATACTCCTTGCAATGTTGGTGATTACCAAATACGTGTTGTGGACCATTTAGAATATCTTCACTAAGATTTTTTATTTTTTCTTCGAGTGACTGATTTTGATCCCCCCAATATTTAATCGCGCATTTTACACCCGTTCTTAAACGCAAATACCTTTCTTTTAGGAATTTCCGCAACTCGCAAGGATACTTAGTGTCTTTCGACAATTTCTCCAAGCTATTGCAGTAGTTTCGTAAAAGATGATTTTTGCATTCAATTTTCTCTACTATTAAATTATCGTACGGACGCGAATCTAATATTTTTTTATAAGTACTGGAATCGCCGTCTGCTACAAATTTATTATAAATTACACCGTGATCAACAAAGGAACGTTTAAACCCCTCAACTATTATGGTCGATTCCATCCCGGTAGATGATCCTGAATAATTCTTGAAACAATGGTGTTCCGGGGCTGACTGTTGTTCTTTGCGGCTCGTGCACAGACTACGCAGTATTTATTTTTAACTCCAAAAAACAATACTTTATTAGTTTTAATGCCAATTATCGCAGCTGCGCCGGATAAGGCGGAAAAATTCTTACCATAAGATCTCTTGCTCCAACAACCGTCAACAGCAACAGATATTAATGGTGTACCATTTTTATCAACACTACCTATAGACACTGCGTACTCCGCTTCTTCCTTGACAGCTTCTGCCATGGAATGTGCTGCTGTCTTTTCCCACCAATCGCAAACCGTATTATTAATTTCATTGTACAATGAAGGTGACATAATTGGTAGGGCTACTGCGGCACTTAATGTTTTTAACTGAGAGTAGCTCCAACCAGATGATATGATACCAGACACAATTTGATGATTCACTTCCATGCTATCTTCTTTCTTTTCAACCAAACACACAGTAAATTTCATATTACACATACTACATTTTATGATGAGTTTTGAGTCCAGACCAACTTTTACTTCACCTATTATACTGAGGTAACTTAACTTACAATCCATTGGACCGTGGTCCCCTATGGCCTGAAGAGCTTTAAAAAAAAAAGAAATATCCACTACTCTACGCCCAACTTCCACTTCATCCACCTTTCCCTCTTGACGGTTGTCAATAACTAGTTCCTGTAAAGAAAGATAATGGCTTGATTTTTATTATAAAAAATAATTCAAAAGGTATGGGCCAAATTTCTTCAAACATAGCTAAGAACTCCCTTAGAATACATCTTTGAAACACAGAACACTAGATCAAAATCTTAAACGTTTTTATCAGTCTTCGTCAATTATGAAAGTGAATAAATAAACATAATAAAAAACTGGTTGCTTGTAAAGTCGGTTTAGGACGATAATTTTATCGGATAACGTCATAATATTATTCTCCATCGCTTGTACTGCGCTCTCGCTTGACCCTAGCGTGACATAATGTGACACTTTTTTGTGCGTGTTGCCGGTGTTCATCGATTTATAAGACGTTATCACGTCATAAATTTAATAAATCCGACTATATGCATAAAAACTCAAAAGGTAAAAAGAAAACAAGTCTACGGTCTTGAATTATGTTACATAAAAATAAATAAGAACACTATTGTAATAAATCGAATTCAACAGTTGAGACCCATTGAAATCCTCACAGGCTCGAAGATATTCCTGACTAGCTAAATATTTCTTTAGAAATAGGCCCCGACTGCTAAATACGCTATATTACAATGGTGTTGTTATTTATTTTTATTACACATTTTCATTTTTTAATCTGTCGGGTTTTAACATTTTTATTGTTTATTTATTTATATTCATAACTGACGAAGACAAATATAAAAGTGCAAAAGAATTCATACAATATTATGTTCGTGATGAACAGAAATTATAAATTTCCTTTACGCTATACGTATTGGTTTTTTATGGCGTCACTTATTCTATGTCACTCGGGCTTAGAAGACAATTCTAATGATACTAAAAACATTAAAATCGGTTCAATAATTTTGAACTTATCGTGCCACAAAGATATATTACTTAGTATACATACATACATACGTACACCAGTCGCGTAAAAGATAATATTTTACAAAAAAAAATCTTGATTTTGGTAAAATACGAGATTTGAACGTGAATTTTCTTTTGAGAAAGTAATTGAGAAGTATGTGTTTGTCTCACAATGAAAATAATAAATATTGCAAAAAAAAACTGTAGGTACTGAGATTTTGTCTTCGCCCATCACTAGCTAGTTTGTTTATATATGTAACAAGTCTACAAGAATTACGTATAACAACTTACCTCTATACAGCGCGTAGCAGTGTTGCTCGGAGTCTCGGCCTGAAGGTTTTCTTCATTTTCAGTACTGGAAATATTATTCATCAATATCCACTTTTTATTTATTTTGTAATTTTTGTACAACCCTACGCCAGGCACGGCGCGCGCGCGCCCGTGCAATTTCTGATAGGAAACATACCTACTTCCACTTCCACATATTTAGACATGATGAACATGAAAACTAATAATACTGTAACTAATAATAGTGTAAGCAAACTCATTGCTTTGAAATACATAAATATATGAAAACTAATACTATATTATGTAATAAAATTTATTATTATGAAAATTGTTCCTATAGAAATTGACTTTATTACTTATATAGATATTGAAATTACGTAATTATTACCTACTGGACATTGTAATTTTTCTTCTTAGACTGACATACCTAATTGTGTACCTATCTAATTACATGTCAAATCAATATTTACATGCTGTTGTAGGTATATGTCTGAATCAGGCGATCTAAATCATTGTACCTATTTGCTTTGTAATGTACCTACCCTGTTCAAAATGCAAATAGATTATATTATTATTACTACTAAGACATGATAAGCATACACACAAATAAAAGTAATAAAACTAGGATTTTTACTTGACACTAACACAAATCTAGTAAATTTTTTCTAGGTATTTAGGACAAGACGTAGTCAAGTAGGCAGGTAAATAAATAAGTAGGGAGGAACTTACATTTTATTCCGAGATCTTTTGGCTTTCACGTTTTTATAATGCGTACTAAATTTTCTTTTCGCTGGCATGGCACTCAGCAAATTATCCTGCGAAAAGAGACCCTCGATTACCAATTACGTTTATGATACCTATTGCCTTTATCATTTTGAAAAATCTATGTATGTCGTGCAGAGAACTATATACCCCGCCAGTTCATATCTCGAGAAAATAAGGTGGGCAGGGCTTTGATTGTTTCAAGCCTGAATTGATACCTACTTTACAAGGTTCATAAAATGACCTACGCAACAAAGTAAATAATTTTGTATTTCTTACGATTTATATCTAGTTCCATCATGGTTTTCTTTCAGACTTTCATTATATCGGTACTTTCTATTTACTGAAAGTAAATTAGTTATAAAAATATTGTACTTACAGTTTTTCACAAAAAACACAAATTCACAACACGTAATTTTGCTGTAGCATCCGACACGCGTGGAGTCACTTTGAAATTCTATGGCGCACTGGCGATTAGTTGCGACGATCGTTCTATCGGGACGCGTTTGAATTTGCATACATTTTTCTATGGAGAATTTACGTAAAACATATCTAGATTTTAGGGCTTTAAAAGGGGAAGTCTTTGTTTGTAAAGGTACAAAAAAAAGTACATGGTTATATTTATTGGCTTTTTCAGTGTTCAAAAAGTGTTTCTTTTTATCAATTTGTGTTGATTTATTGGGTTAAATCTGAAAAATACGAAGGCAGGTTTTCGAATTTTTTCTCAATTTTGTGCGTTTGTTGACGTTTATTATATAACAACTACAGGGTTTTAAGAGTTAAAATTAGCACTAACATCATTTTTGGTCTTTCATTTTAATATATACAAATTATCGTTGTTATTAATCATATGTAAATAGGTTAAATATGAAAAATCGTAACACTCTTTTCGGTGATTTTCACGATCTGGGCCCTTAAATGATTCATTTATTATTTATGTCACATAGAAAAAAGAACACAAAAACAGTAGTACAAACAATATAGTGAGCCCTTGTACTATGGGCACTACTTATTCCTAAAGGAATCTCTTACAGCAGGCCTGAACGATAAGGGTGAGAGGGTGACGTGTGTGCAGTGCAAGTAAATAAACTTACATTACATTATAATAGGTAGCTAAGATTAAGAGGAGAGGTACTGAGCTTTTACTTTCTTTAAGCATTACCTATTTATTGTCTTTTGTACTTTCGCCTTATCGCTAAATGCTATCTACTTTAATATTACAGATATGCCCGTCCCAGAATTCCTAAAAAAACAACGTACCCTCTACGAAATCGCCGAACAATATTGGGATTTGAAATGTTACCCGACACAGTACGTGTTCTCTCTTCTCGCTCAGGTGTCTGACGATAAGTTAGAGAGAGACAAATGTATTGAGCTCGCTTCCCCCGAAGGGCAGGAGGATTGGTTGAATTATGCTAGAAGACCTAGACGAACGATACTTGAGGTAGGTCACCACAAACAGACATACAAAATCACGTATTTATCCTCGAAGGGACTATGCGACTGCCGTCCTTGAGGTTCGATTCCGGGTCGAATCAAATATTTTGTGTGATCCGTAAAATGTTTGTTTTGTAGTTTGGGTGTCTTCCATGTGTATTATGTATATATTTAGAAATATATACGTATGTTTATCAGTTGTCTAGATCCCATAGCACAAGCTTATAGTAGTTTAATTTGGGCTAGATGACGTTGTGTGAGAATGGCCGTAAATGTTTTATTTTTAATAAAATCGGTTCCTAAGAGCAGATCGTCGTTATATAGTTTATAGTTTCGATTGTTGGCACTTGGTGGAACCTATAGTAACACATGATGACCGGTTTCGCTTTTCAGCGTTATCAAAGGTGTTTTACTTCTGTCTTTTTTTTTTCATTCCGCGGCCCAAGGCCGTGGCCGCTCTAACGTCCGTTGCCGGGCGTCTCTGGTTCACACGCAGAAGATATTTCCAGTGGCGCCCGGAGTACTTCTCTGTCTAACATATTGTTACGAGCCGGGGTTCTACGGAATTAAAAATGCCGATCAAACTACCACAAAACACTTTATTTATTACACCACTAATTTACACTTCACTATAAGCTTCACTGAACACTTTTATTCGCACTTGAACTCGCAGGTATAACTCGTATTATCGCTCTGGAAATACTGATCATCCGCCACCGAAGTGCTCCGCCTTTATAGTACGGGCATTACTCTAGATTACTCTAGAATCTTCACGGAAGAATTATCGCGAACATTCCACACCTTCGAGATGCTTCTATATAACTCGTTACATAGAAGTACCTTGACTTAACATTCCAGAAAGACGTTACGTAGTAGTACTGCGATTTGCTACTAGATGGCGCTGAATTTGGTAGTCTTATTACTCGCTACGAGATGGCGTTACACTGCCCCCTCCTAAGACATGCTCGTCCCGAGCATTGTCAGGCCCATAATATCGCGCCAATCGATCCACATGAACTATCTTTGGCGCACTTCTTGGACTCTTCCGTATTCGGTAAGTGACATCGTTAATCTTGGTCACGACTCGGTATGGTCCATCCCATTTAGCTTGCAGTTTAGGAGACTTCCCTTTACTGCGGACTGGGTTATGTAACCACTAACGAACGTTCATCGAAGCCCTTATTGTTTGTCTTTCGGTCGTAACCGGTCTTCATCTTTTCAGACATTTGTTGACCTGATTGTCTGACATGCTCATAAATGTCATTCATCCTGCTGCGCAAGTCATTCGCATAATCGGTGATATTGCGTGGAGCGTCAGGCGGTATACCGGTTATTAAGTCGGCAGGCAACCGTAATTCTCTTCCAAAGTTCGCATAAGCTGGTGTCACTGACGTGCTTTCGTGAACCGCAATTCGGTAAGACAAAAGAAACGGTTGGATGTGCTTGTCCCAATCTTTTTGGCTGCTTTCCACAACTTTCGCCAGATATCTCTCCAATGTCTGATTAAATCGCTCCACCATTCCATCTGACTGCGGGTGGTAAGAGGTCGTTCTGGTTTTGTGAGTACCCATGACCCGACACAGTTCCTGGAACACCTGAGATTCAAAATTTCTTCCTTGATCGCTATGGATTTCTAGAGGCACCCCGAAACGGCAGAAGACTTCGTGAACTAATTTATCTGCGACCGTGGTAGCTTCTTGATTAGGTATAGCGAAGACTTCTGGCCACTTAGTGAAATAATCCATCACAACCATGAAGTACTTGTTTCCGCTTTCACTGTCAGGAAATGGTCCCGCAACATCTAGGGCTATCCTTTCCCATGGTGCCGCAACGTTATACAGTTTCAGTGCACCTCTGCTCCGTGTATGAGGTCCTTTCACTGCAGCACAACTCGTACATTTGCGACACCAGTCCTCAACGTCGTCGCGACAGTGGATCCAGAAAAACCGCTCACGTATCTTCAACAGAGTCCTTTTTACTCCCATATGGCACCCTGAACATCCATTATGGTTGAGCTGTAGCACATCTGGGACCTTAACTTTAGGGACGACCATTTGCAAATGACAGCTGTCTCCTCGAGCATTTTCCCATTTGCGGCACAAGACTCCATCCTGAATAACTAAACTGTCCCATTGCGCCCAATAACTTTTTGTGATTGAACTCATTGAAGCGACGTCACTCCACATGGGTTTAGGAGCACTTGCTTTAATCCACTCAAATATTGGCTTGATGTCTGCGTCGTCCTGTTGAGCATGTTGTAGGTTTTTTTTCCATTCGTCGCTCAGATCCGTTTTAAGCATCTTCACAGGTATGGCTTCCTTTATCTCCTGTTTGGCACAGTGCTTACAGTCTTCAGGGCAAGGTCTTCTTGACAATGCGTCTGCGTTGCCATGGGATCTCCCACTGCGATGTTCGATTACAAAGTCATATTCCTGTAGTAGCTCAATCCATCTGGCGACTTGTCCTTCTGGATTCTTGAATTGTAATAGCCACTTCAATGCAGCATGGTCGGTACGTATAAGGAATTTTCGCCCTAGTAAATATTTGCTGAAATGCTGCAATGTCTTCACCACGGCGAGTAATTCTCTCCTCGTGACGCAATAATTCCTTTCAGGTTTCGATAAGGATTTGCTGAAGTAGGCTATAACGACCTCTCGATCTCCTTTCCGTTGAGATAACACACCTCCGAGTCCGATATCACTTGCGTCTGTGTCTACTATAAATTCATTTTCCGCATCAGGATAACCCAAAATAGGTGTATTGCACAGACGATTCTTTAGCTCCTGGAATGCGATGCCGCAGCTTCCGTCCCAGCAGAATTGTCGCTTTTCCTCCGTGAGCTTGTGTAAGGGCTTGGCAATATCCGAAAAGTTCTTGACGAATCGCCGGTAGTATGAGCACAAACCCAAAAATGCTCTGACCTGCGTCTTATCCTTTGGAATCGGCCAATACTTGACGGCGATGATTTTCTCTGGATCCGTGCGGATACCATCTTCCGACACTACGTAGCCTAGGAAGCTTACTTGCCGTTTGAGGAATGAGCACTTCTTGGGGCTGAGCTTCAGGTTTGCGCTTCGGATCTTTACAAGAACGCGTTCCAGGTTTTGGAGATGCTCTTCTAACGTACGGCCCACGATGATAATGTCATCCAAATAGACAAGACAAGCGTCTCCAGCCAATCCAGCGAGCACTATTTCCATCAATCTTTCAAAAGTTGCCGGGGCGTTGCATAATCCAAATGGCATAACTTTAAACTGCCACAAACCCTTTCCAGTGGAAAATGCAGTCTTCTCTTTATCCTTAGGATAGATTTCAACTTGCCAGTAACCACTTTTCAGGTCTAGCGTGCTAAACCACTTCACCCCTGTCAGCATGTCCAACGTGTCATCGATCCTTGGTAAATGGTAGCTGTCCTTTTTCGTAACGTCGTTCAGACGACGATAGTCGACACAAAACCGCATACTGCCATCTTTCTTCCTTACCAGCACTACAGGTGAGCACCATGGACTTGACGATGGTTCTATCACACCATCTTTTACCATTCCTTCAATCATGGTCTCAACTTCCTTTTCTCGTGCTACTGGCAGTCTCCTTGGTCGCTGACGGATGGGTGCCTCATTTCCTGTATTGATTTTATGCTGACCCAATCCAGTCTTCCCAATATCAGCATCACTCGAAGATAAAATATCGGCGTACTTGAGTAACATCTTCTTAGCCTTGTCCATTTCATTCTTCATTAAGATGTTACACACAGTCTTCTAAAAGTGTCAAGACGTTGTTTCTAGCGTCCTTGTTGACGATGTTCCCAGTACTCAACTCTTGGCATCGGCGCATCCAATCTACTTCTTCGCAAGTGCCAATCAATGTGCTCTTTTCAATCACGTGTTCCTTATCACTAAGGTTCAGCACACGTACCACTGAGGCTTCATTGGCTCTTACCAGAGTTCGGGCCATTTTCCATGGAAGTTCATTGTGTATCCCTTCTATGAGTACACATCGATGTGTTCGCCCAGAATTCTGAGGGAGACTAACTAGTACAGTCGTTTCTGATCTGGCAGGAAGCACGACCTTCTTCAAGCTGTACACTTTTCCTGATAACGCTCCTTCCATGAAAAGTTCCTCTTGACCAAATTTCATCGCTCCTTGCTTGACGTCGATCTCACAAGAGTTCTTCCTCATAAAGTCTAAGCCCAGTATGCAGTCGTCCATTATGTCAGCCACGATGACATTATGCAGGTAAATTCCATTGCCCAACTTTAACTGCATCTCTTTCTCTCCTCGGACGGGTATGCGCTGACCGGTGGCTGTTACCAAGTTGATGCGGTCACGGTTTGCAGAGTCCCCAAGGAACCGATTTGCAAGTCGGGAACTGACAACCGTGCGAGATGCTCCAGTATCTATTGTCAGCTTGCATGGTGTTCCATTTACCTCACCCTTGATGATCAGGCTGTTCCCATCCTGGGTTTGTGAGATCGAAACCCTTGGGGCTCTTCTAACATCAGCCAGCACCCGCCCCGCAGTCCTGGCATTTATTCGTTTCCCTGCTGTTGCTGGGCGGTGACTTTAGCCACCCTATCCTCTTGGGAACGACTTTCCTTCTCTTTCAGCAGTCCGCTTTGGGCAACTGGATCTAAGGTGGCCCCTCTCACCACATGTGTAGCACCTAGGGCTATACCTCGTGAAACGGTCGCGAGCCGGTGATGCTACAACTTCCCTGACACGGTGAGATCGATGATCCTTCCGTACGGCTTCGACCTCCAAAGCATGAGCCAAGGCGTCTTTGAGAGTCTCATGGTGCCCGAGTCTCACTGCAGCCCTGACTTCCAGGTCGTGGATGCCATCGATGAATACTTGCACCAGATTCCCATCGATTAGCGCAGGTATCGACTGGTATGCCTTCCGTACCAGCTTCTCAACTTCCAGGGCCCACTGTTGCAAGTTTTCACCAGTGCGCTGGACACGATCCTTCAGCTGCGCACGATACACGTGTTCCAGGTGAGCGTCACCGTATCTGGTTTCCAAGGCTTCTAGTAGCTGCTCGTAGGATACATCGTCTCCGAGAGCTTCTAGGATGGTTAACGCTTTGTCTCGCAGACCCAATGTAAGCGCAGTCATGGCCTGGGCTTTGCTCCACCCGTTTGCCTTCTTAACGGCCTCAAACTGCTTTTTATAGGCCGACCATGAAAATGTCCCATCGAATGGAGGTACTTTAAATCCACGTGCTGAAGGCACAGCAGGTAAGGAAGTCGCAACCCCATCTTCAGCTCTCAGATTTCCCAGCTCTTTCCTCACATATTCTGTAATCTGGTTTTTTACATGTTCTATCAGAGTTTCGGCTTCCGTGATGCGGTTCTCAACATGATGAACTTGATCCTTCATCACATTCATCTCCTTGCCAAAAGTCGCTCGAAGATCTTTCATGAGGAGCGTCTGTTCCTCCTGGCGGCGTGCCTGCTCCTCCTTGTCGCGCAGCAGTTGTTCTTCCAACCGGCGGGCCTGCTCCTCCTGGCGGCGGGCCTGCTCCTCCTGGCGGCGTGCCTGCTCCTCCTGGCGGCGTGCCTGCTCCTCCTGGCGGCGTGCCTGCTCCTCCTTGTCACGCAGCAGCTGTTCTTCCAACCGGCGAGCCTGCTCCTCCTGACGGCGTACCTGCTCCTCCTGGCGGCGTGCCTGCTTCTCCTGACGGCGTACCTGCTCCTCCTGGCGGCGTGCCTGCTTCTCCTGGCGGCGTGCCCACTCCTCCTGGCGGCGTGCCTGCTCCTCCTTGTCCCGCAGCAGCTGTTCATCCAACCGGCGGGCCTGCTCCTCCTGGCGACGGGCTTGCTCCTGTAGCATCGCCATCAGCGCAGCAAAGTCTGGAGGCGCTGGAGATACCGTGGGCGGGCCAGCTTCCACTGTTGGCTGCTGCTGACCACCCAACCTCTCCGGCGTATTACCTCCGAAGCGCCTGCTGTACAACTCCTGCAGGCGCTGACCCCTGGTACGGACGCCCTCTGTGTCTTCTTTCGGTAACACCGGCATTGTCCAAATCCCCAATTCTGACACCAATTGTTACGAGCCGGGGTTCTACGGAATTAAAAATGCCGATCAAACTACCACAAAACACTTTATTTATTACACCACTAATTTACACTTCACTATAAGCTTCACTGAACACTTATTCGCACTTGAACTCGCAGGTATAACTCGTATTATCGCTCTGGAAATACTGATCATCCGCCACCGAAGTGCTCCGCCTTTATAGTACGGTCATTACTCTAGATTACTCTAGAATCTTCACGGAAGAATTATCGCGAACATTCCACACCTTCGAGATGCTTCTAGATAACTCGTTACACAGAAGTACCTTGACAGAACATTCCAGAAAGGCGTTACGTAGTAGTACTGCGATTTGCTACTAGATGGCGCTGAATTTGGTAGTCTTATTACTCGCTACGAGATGGCGTTACAATATCTTCAACCCATTTAAAAATAATAAATACTAACATTAAGTAAAGAAATTTGAATCCGGTCGGTGAAAATAAATCAAATAAAGTTGTGGAATAGTGTACAATTGTGTTTGTTCATCATGTATCTTCGTTATAGTTTCAGACTTTCCCATACTGACCCATATGAATGTTACACCCTATATACCGTCCACGCCACCGAAGCAGTCAAACTATTACTGTTATTTAAAACCCAACCTTATTGCAGGTACTCCGTGATTTCCACAAATCAACATCCAAACTCACCATAGATATTATATTCGAATTATTCTCCATAATAAAACCCCGGTCCTTTTCGATAGCGAGCAGCTCTTTGCCATCACACGGCCATTGTATAGAGTTATTAGTCGCTGTAGTAAATTATTATACGCTGATGAAAACACCAAGGCTAGGCTTAGCGTCCAATTGGCTGAAAGAATTGCGGCCTGGGAACATGTTATATGGTTGGATTAAAAAAGGGACTTTGGTATTTCCTGATGATTTGGTAAGTATTTTTTATACTGGCAACTTCTATATGTCAATTGGTTGACTGGATTTATCTATAGCAATGTTTAATTCGGAGTTCGGTTTTTGTTGAGCGCATGACTGGTGGATTTTTAGGTTACCTCTCGTGCACTCTCGGTGCTCAGCAAATACCGAGTTTCCTTGTCCCGCACCGAGAACTAGTTCGGAGTAACTAGTGTACTTCTGTGTGGGAACTATCAAGCATTGCCTTTACATTGGCAAAATCATCGATGAACGATGGAGCCACGTAGGTACTTTAAACAAGTAGAATGTTTAATTCGAAATATTCACGATAGATGAGACCACTTGGCTGTGTTCTATGGAAGGTCAGTTAGCAGATGGCGCTCTGTTTCGACGCCGTTCGAAGTTTGGGGCTAGTGGCGCCTTGACCAGTTTACAGAACCTCTGGTTCGAGGCCAGCCCAAGATTTTCGGTTTTGCGATTCCTTTTGTAAAATTATTTGATATTTTAACATAAAATATGAATGCTCGGTATGATTACACAAATAATAGTAACTTTGGCCTGACTAAGTATATTATTTTCCATTCTAGAACATTCCACACATCCAAATAGGCCCTGGTACAGGTTTAGCCCCATTCAGAGGCTTCCTACAAGAGAGGGCGTATCGGAATATAGCTACCAAAGACACATTACACTTGTTTTTCGGGTGCAGATACAGAGAGAAAGACTTCCATTGTAAAGACGAGCTAGAAAGAATGGTGTACGGGAATAAATTGAGCTTATATTGTGCCTTCTCTAGAGATCAGGATAGGAAAATGTAAGTATGACTGGGGTGGGTCCACAACCACGCCTGGGTCTCCGATGCCGTATATTATGTACCCACATTTCGACAATTATATTCACAGCCCCAAGTAATAGGGCGAGCCTATTTAGCTCAGTTGGGACTGGAACTAACGCTCGTTCGAGCCTAATAAATACTTTCGATTCAAATTGTAAAAAAAATTCTAAGTCGCAAATCCATTGATAAAACTTTGCGAACGCAGTTTTAAATCCAAATGGCATGCGTGTAAAGTTAATAAATTTATATGTAAAAAAATTAAAATAAAAACACTTAATCAAGACAGTGTATTTATTTATTGATATAAAGGCGGAAAAAGTTCGTTATGTTAGAAAATGATATAGGTTGTTCTTAAACACGTCACAAGGAGATACTTAGAGACAAAATTACATATTATGTTAGAAAGGACACCTCGCTCGAATTTCCTAATGTGTGCTTATATGTTTTTTAGTTATGTCCAACACAAAATCTCCGAGCATCGCGCGCTAATATGGCATTTGATCAATAACCGTGCACACATTTATATTTCTGGTAATTCCAAGAACATGCCGGACAACGTAAAGGAGGCTCTCGTTGAAGATGTTATAAGTAAATGTGGCGGCTACAGTTTGGAAGAAGCCAGAATTTTACTGAGAAACATGGAAGATATGGGACGATTACAAATTGAGGCGTGGTAGCATGTTAAGGTGTTTGATTTTTTTAATTGTGATGAATTGTTCTGATATCTACTTTTAAAGTAGATTAACATATATGACGGGATGGTGACAACGCCGCCATCTAGCGGTAAAACTACTATTTACAAACTATTTCGGATTTTGATATCGATTGAATTTATAATCGTTTTGTATAACCGCATAAATACGCATTAATGTAGGAAGCTAGAAAAAGTACTGATAAATGTAAAAAAACAAAATGCTTTTTTTTTTATTAAAAGTTGTCAGGGTAAGTTTAGGATTTAAACATTCAACTCCTACAACAGATTTCTATGAAAATTGATTATTATACTATTTTTGAATTAACACATGATGCTTTTTAGCCCTGTGATGTGTCACGTTGGGTACTGGGACACTAAACAGCCAGTTAGGTACATAAAATAATAGACCCCAAAGAATCTATTATGTAATGAATATATTGTCACGTTTTTTGTCAGTAGCACGTCTTTTTTGGTTGATATTTAATTTGTAGGTGCTTTTATTATTTATAATGTTTATTTAAGTTTTGTTATGAAGATTTAAAATACTATAAGGTTATAAACAGGAATATAATTTGGATATATATTTTTGACACAATTAACATGTCTTTTATTTTATTTACTAGCGGACGCCCGCAGCTTCGCTCGCTTGACAAGTTATATAGGTACACAAAATCCTTCTTCGAGAACCACTCTATCCATTGGTGAAAACCGCATTAAAATCCGTTGCTTAGTTTTAAAGATCTAAGCATACATAGGCACGGGCGACTTTGTATGTTATGATAAACTAACTGTAAGGGTTAGAGCAAAGCCGATTTCACAGTCCACAGACCATTCATTAAATACAATTAACATACATATAATCTGTTTCCTGAAGGGGTAGGTCGGGGTATATTATACACCTTAAGGTAGCATTCCGATCAGTGCAGCACGCAGCACCTGCAGCGTCGACTGCCGATGTGTGTCATTGTGTGCTATGCGGCGACACCAAATCGTGTGCGTTCGCGCAGCGGAATGTTGTTGAATTTAAAGATTTTAATTAAGTATGCAGATATTTAGTGTATGACGTCGTGTAATTGTGTATGGTAAAAAAAAATTGTGCATGCAGCCATTGTGGAGAAATTCGCCAAAAACTGATTCCACTGGGCGAACGTTGTCCTGGCGGAACCTTTTTTAGTCCATGAACTTAGAAGAAAATCATGTGTCCAAAATTTTAATTAAACAAATACACACAAATTTTTGGACACATTTTTTTTCTTCTACGAGTCTCTACTCTATGTTATAGTATAGCATAGAGTTAGCTAGTTAGCTAAACCCGTTTGTTAATATTTTGAAATAAATGTAATAAGAAAGGATAAGAAACGACAAAAGCAAAAATCAAAAATAGAAGCAACGCGGCAGTATCGGATCTCAAAATGTATTCACTTCCTGGAATTTTTACGCGGGATGGGATGACTATACTGCGCTTTCTGTAGGGGTCACCACCTGGTATAGCACTTGTGTCGAACACGACAGGCGAGTCCGGGAAGGGTGGTGCAAAAGTGCAAGCACATTTAGTTGAAAAAATAATCAAATTCTTTCTCATTCTCATCTGTGGATTCTGTGGTGCAAGTGTCGCCCGTTGCGTACCTGCATCATTGTGCAATTTCTGAAGAGCAGTATTAATTAAAAATTGGATAGGTATATGGAAGTTTTTGAAATGTATGCTTTCAATTTAGTCTTGCCATCGTCAGCCCGCGAGGAGCTCCTGGAGACCCTGGAGCGCCACTGAACCCATGGGGGCGCCCGTTCCTTGAGGTCAGAGGTAAACTCCGACCGAGGGCGCTCCCACTGACCCTCTCTCTGTTTCCGACGAGCGCGGAGGAGCACATCCCTCCGGGCATGGCTCGGTCTTAGACGCCCAACGCGGATAGCAGCGGCGAAGACGACGTACCCGAAGTCAGAGAGTTAGGAGCAGTGGTACTTCGGCTCAGTCGCCGGAAAATTACTACCCCTGGACCCGACGGCATTCCGGGCTGTGCATGGGTCGTGGCTCTCAATGAACTCATGCCTCGACTGCTCGGTGGGCTCTTCAGCGCATGCCTCGAAAGGGGCTAGTTTCCCAAGGTGTGGAGGACAGGGAAACTGGTCCCGATTTGGAAACCGGGGCGGCCAGCGGACACTACCGGCTAGCGGCCGATCGTGTTGCTCAAAGACCCTGACGGAGGAAGCAGGGGCGAGGTTGTGTTGGTGGTGTCTCTTGACATCGCCAACGCCTTTAACACCTTACCAGCTGCGTTAGAGAGGCACTGATCTACCACGGAGTGCCTCTCTACCTCTGTCGTATAGTCGGGGCATATTTATCCGAGAGGGTCATAACTTCCCCTAGCTGGCTTGGGCCAGCTCGGCAAGATGCGTAGTGCGTTGTGCACTCACCGATGCGGGATAAAACCCGACACCAAGGATGCGGGGTAAAACCCGACCACCACGCAGGGGCCACAGGTGGCCATGGTCCGCCGGGCGCCACTGGAAATTCTTTTAGTGGTACCAGAGGCGCTCGGCAAGTAGCGCGGCCGTAGTGTCTTGACATCTGTTTAATATTTTTAATATCCCCCCCTTTTTAAGGGGGTAACTCCAGGTTTTACCCTCCCCCGATTTATTTTAGGATTAGGTCTGCCCCCCCCCTTGATGGAATCCTGGCTATGCCCTTGGCGCGAACGCACACCACCAATTCCGCCCGGGCCACACGACTCCTACGAATAGCAAGGGGCATCGTGTGGCCACTTACTCGCTACTACTTTTAGTCATTAATATAAACACATCGCACACACAATGACAGTCGACGCTGCATGTGCTGCGTTCTGCATTGATCGGAACGGACTACAAGAGTGTATTCTTATATCTGTTATCGGGAACTTCTATGATTGCCAGAGCCTTGTCCATTAATAGGTATGTGTACCGTTTGCTGGTGATGGAGTTGGCGTGGGTCTCAGTTCTCTGTACATATCAGGAGGATTTAGGAACAAAAATATTAAAATATTACAAAATATATTTTATTTGAATTAAACTATATTTAATCTTAACCATACAACACATTCACGACAGTCTCATTTCAATCTTGATCAAATACATATGTATCTTTTACTCATACACACAAATACCATGTTATTTTTCTTAATTAACACGACATCAAAAATCCATACTTTAGAAAAGGACAGCTAGTCGTTCATCACAAAAAGGAGATAAAGTGTCAAAAGTTCATATTTTAGAAAATATACACGGTTGTTGGGCCTCTCTACTTATCGTTGTTCTCCTCACTTATCGGTGTTCCCCCCCCACTTATCGATTTTATTTTTTACCTTCTACTTATCGGTGTTCCCCCTACTTATCATTGAACTCCTACTTAACATTGCCCCCTCCACTTATCGTTGTTCCCCTCTACTCATAATCCCCCCCCCCCCTTATCTATCTTCCCCTCTACTTATCGTTGTTCCCCTCCACTTATCGGTGTTCCCCCCCCCCACTTATCGATTTTATTTTTTACCTTCTACTTATCGATGTTCCCCCCTACTTATCGTTGAACCCCTACTTAACATTGTTCCCCTCCGCTTATCATTACTCCTCCCCACTTATCGATCTTCCCCTTTACTTATCATTGGGTAATCCCCACAGTTTCAAGTTCCCAGCGTCTCGTTTCCTCTCCGGAGGCTCCTTATCCTCACATGCGAATGCCACAAGATACCTAGATGGATGCCACGCTACAGTGAACGTGGATGCCTGCACTGGGATTTCTGCTACTTTTTCACCTGTAAAATTAATGCTATTTTAATTGGTTATTTGTTTCACGTTCTAAGTTCATTAATTAAAAGTTTCGTTCGTAAACGCGAGTAGGCGTCCAGATTTCGATGAAAATTTAGGGAAAATTAAGGCTGTTTCAATATGTTTTTTATCCCAGTAATGTGTTCCCGTGGGAATATGTTGCTGAACATACCAGTTTCCGTGTCCCCAATGTCGATGATGTGATCCTCACTGGCCGACGCCAGCAAGCGGCCATCGAAGCTGAACGACAACGTACGTACTGGCCATTCTAATCTGTTACACAACACATACAACATTAAGTTTTTTAATTTCACTAAAGTACCTATTGCAATTGTTAAAAAAAAAAAAATTTAGTTTCCTATTATTCGTGAGGTCCTCTAGCCCTCGAGTCGAAAAAATCTATAATTATATAGAAATGGGGAATGTCCCCCTTAGCTCTCGAGAACTGCTTATGCTCCAACGATGGTTGACCCCTCTATGGATAGCCCTCGATCTGGAGGCAAGTCAAAAAATCGAAAATTTGACCTAGCCCTAAGGGGTCCAAAGTTATAGGCCAAAACCTATGGCGTGGTGCGGCGCGAAGCACCGCGCAAGACACCGTACTAGTGTTTGAAGAATCAGCCAGTACCTTGTAGCAGATTTCGCTCAAAGTGCCACGAACATATATTTTCAACCGACTTCAAAAAAAGGAGGTTCTCAATTCGACTGTTTTTTTATATTTGTTGCCTTTGCACTGGGTGAACCGATTTTGATTTTTTTTTAATTGAAAGCTACTACCATTTCCATTTGGTCCCATTCCGACAATTATTTAATTATTTGGTCCCATTTCGGTTATTTGAAGTTGGTTGTTGTGTCAATTTTAGACGTGTATTTTAACATAGGACAGCTATCGGGAAAGTTCATAGCATTTCTAGGACAGGATTAAGGACCGTCAAAATTCAGGATTTAATACTTTTCTCAAAAATGGCTCGAACTATTTTCTTTTTAATTTTTGAGGTCCCTTATCATCAAGCATTGACTACTCATGAAAATTTAATATTTTGAGTTACTTATATAATTTTCCGATGGGAAGTACGAATAGTCCGAGACGTCCAGGACTTTAATTGGCTGTGCCATTATTTATTTATTATCGCAAGGCAACGGGGATTCAATTTTTTTTTTTAAATTACTATATACCTGATACTTTTTATTAAATTCATTCCACCATTTTGGACGTAACCCATTATTTGTGTGCCCGGTGACGGCAATAGGCTTGCCCCCTATTACGTGGGACTAAAATACTGGCAAATTGTGGGTGTGTAATGCACCTCTGCCTACCCCTTCGGAGATATATAGGCGTCATATGTGTCTGTCTGTCAGTACGACCGTCTCATGATGGTCAATTAATTTTATTAATTAAGATTTATGGTGTGACAATGTTAATGGACTTCTGAATCTGACCAATATAACTTACCTTGAAAGCGTAAAAGCGACGGATGAAAGAAAACTGCATGTAGCGGAAATGCGAATGTTAAGATGGATGTGTGGTGTAACAAGGATGGATAGAGTAAGGAACGAGTATATTAGAGGAAGTTTGAAAGTTGCACCATTAATTGAAAAAGTGAGAAGCGAACGGCTATCATGGTATGGACATGTTATGAGAAGAGAGGAAAGTAACGTGGTAAGAAAGGTGCAAAGTATGAATTTAGACGGCTTGATAACTCGAGGTAGGCCCAAGAAAAGACAGATGGAATGCGTGAAAGAGGATATGACCAGGAAAGGAGTGATTGAGGAGATGACGCCGACCCCAAATAATTGGGATAAGGGCAGGAAGGTAAGTTATCATCAACTTACCTTGAAAACACTCTAAGACAAGCGAGTTCATTAACGTCCCACAGTGAGACGAGTGCGTCGGCAGACCCAGTGGCGAAGTACTTCCCTGTTGGGTCGTGTTCTATGCATATACAAGTACCCGGGTGGGCCTTCAATACTGTCTGGAGTTCTAACGATGGGTAACTGTAATAAATTATAACTAGTTATCGAACTTTGTATCGCCTTAAAAAAAAAAAGAATATTTTAATATTTCATGCAAATGTATGTATTATTAATTATAATTGAAAAACGCGACGGACGGACAGACAAATTGTCGTATTAAATATATAGATATTTAACTTTTTTTTTATTATTATATTTATACTTTTTTTTATTATTATATTTATATTATTTATAATATTTAACTTTTTTGACAGCTTCGGTGGCGTGGTCGGTGGTGCATCGGCTTTCGACTCCGGAGTCTCGGGTTCGATTCCCGGGTCGAATTAAATATTTGTGTGATCCACAAATGTTTGTTTCGGAGTTTGGGTGTTTTCTATGTATGTATTTGTATAGCCGAGAGTTCTATCTTCAATCCCTATCCAAACCGTCCCCTCCTTATCCAAACATACCATCCCTCCCCATACCCGATCCGCCACCTCCCCTCCCATCCCAAACCCCCCACCTAATTCCCGATCCAGCGAACCGGCAACCCCGGTAACCACCAAAAATGAACAAGGCGACCGATAAAAAGAAATTACCCCAGGAGGGTTCCGGTACTTCCAGTGCCGGGGAATCCCTCCCTGGACCATCTAGTGGTTCGGGCTGCCCCTCGTATTCTGGGGGGGGCAAATCATCGCCAACTACAAAGTTAGTAAGTTTAAATAAGAAACCAAACGACCAGGTGCGTCCCGGTAGGTCTATGTCTGAGACTCTCGGGGACGACCTGACAAATATGTCGATTGGGGAGTACCAAAGAGAGAACAAAGAGGGCGAGTGGGTGACCAAATCCAAATGGAGGCGGAACAAGGCTCGCAAGAAACGAGCAGAAGCAGCCCAGAACCAGACCAAACCCAGAGGTGAGTCGGCCAGAACGGAACCGACAGCACCTCAGGGAGGGGAAGGTTACAGGGCCAAGAAGATGAAGAGGCAAGGCACAGGACCTGGAGAAAAATCCCAGCAGCTCCCACCGAAGCGCCGGAAACAAGCCACCAAGGCCGAGGAACCCTGGAGGTCAGCGGCAGCCCAAAGTGACCTCGCGGTCACAGTACAACGGGAGGACGGGGTAGCGGTGGACGAGGCCACAGCAGCTGGGATTAGAAAGAAGCTGGCACAAGAGATAGGCAGGGCCATTAAGAACAACGCCGACAGTCGACTCTTGGCATTCGACGCCTCAGGCCTGGTTGCGGAAGGCTACTTTCTGGTGACGGCAAGCACCGAGGAGGCGGTCGACTGGTTGCTAGGACTAGACTTTGGGGAACAAAATGGTGCCCCCCTCAAGACCAAAAAGTTGGAAAAGTACCGGATGTCGATCTGGCTCCCAGGTAGTACGGAAGATCTCGAACTGGAACCCTTGGACTATGTCAGAGGCCAGAACAGACATAGGGCAGAACTGCGGCTTACCGACTGGACTCTCATCCGCAAGGAAGCACTGCCACTAGGAGTGAGACTAGTGGTAGGAGTCCCTGAGGAAGTCGCTAAATTAAGTCTGGTCTCACTACATTACCAGGCCACCAGAGTACATGCCAGAACTGTGAGCAAGATTGCCATACAGACAGAGGAAAAGTGCCCATGCTACACATGTCCCAAGCACACAACAAAATCACAGGGAAAGTCTCTCATTGGAGGCGGAGACACCGACCAAACTGAGGCCCACGGGGCCCCGGTGGAAGGAAGTATGCCGATCCAGTGGAAAGCCAACCCTAACAGCACACAACAGGCGCTAAACACACGCCCGGAAATGCCCACAAGCGGGGGGGGCGGTACACAGGCTGAAACCTCATCAGAGAGTCAGACTGAAAGCCGGAGGCCTCGCTCACAGGACAGTTCCGGGAATACAAACGCAGAACATCCCCTCCCCAATACCACGCGAAAGGACCTAACGCCCCCACTCAGCGTTGCATCACTGCAACCGCACTGGTGTGGGGGTTCGGCCGCGGACGCAAAGGCTAAGGGAGGGAACAGAGAGCACTAACACACATACAAATACACACAAACAACATGAACACTAACAGTAACACACCACACAGAAACACACTACACAAAAATACACAAAAAATAAGGATAGTCCAGATAAACCTCCACCACTGCATCGACGCTATGACTGAGCTCTGCCGATACGTGGTAGAGAAGAAGATAGATATTGCTCTACTGCAAGAGCCACATGTCTCAAATGGACGCGTGACCGGGCTTGGCTCCTTGGGGGGAGACATCATCCGCCATGAGGATGGTGAGTCAACACCTAGGGCATGCATATACGCCAGCAGTAAAGCAAGGACGTTAGGATTAATAAAAGCAGATTGTTACAGAGACCTCGCTAGCATTGAAATAACAATACAAACGGGGACAGATACAAAAGAAAGGGTGCTCGTAGTCTCCGCATACCTGCCTAGCGAGAGAGATTTCGAGCCACCTTCTCGAGAAATGGAAGAAATTATAAGAAAATACCAAGGTAAGAATATTCCAATTATTTTAGGTTGCGACGCGAATGCCCACCATGTCGTGTGGGGCAGTACCAACTGCAACAAAAAAGGAGACTTACTATTGGATTTCATAAGTACGTCTGGCTTGGAAATACTTAATGTGGGCAACACCCCCACATTTGTAACCCGGGCTAGACGAGAGGTGTTGGACATTACTATCGCTACAGATAGAATAAGTCAACACATTAAGGATTGGGAGCTAGACGAAAGCAATTCAATGTCAGACCACAAACGAATCACTTTCAGTCTAGAAGCCAAGACAGAGAAGATTCTAACAAGAAATGTGAGGAAAACAGACTGGGCCACATACGAACAGCAACTGGAGAGATGGAGCCCAGGTCCAGAAACCTTGCTAAGAGACACAAAAGAAATTGAACAAGAAGCAAACAGACTAGATGCCGCTCTTAGGGAAGCATACCACAAGGCATGCCCACTGAAAGAGATAAGGCCAGGGAAAGGTCAACCCTGGTGGACAAAGGCTCTAGAGAAACAGAGGAAAAAGACGCGCCGAGCTCTCAGGAAAGCCCTGGATAAGGACGATGACGAGAGCTGGCAAGAATACAGAAAAGTGAGAAATATATATAAGAAAGAATGCAGAAGGGAAAACAGGAACAGCTGGAAAACGTTCTGCAAAGGGGTTGAAAAATACCCAGACGCGGCGCGACTAGTGAAAACGTTTTCTAAGGGTAATACCTGCAAATTAGGAAGTATTAAGAACGGAGATGAACTCATCACCGACCCTAAAAGGATACTGGAAGTGATGCTGGGAACACACTTTCCAGGAAGCGTAGAAGACAAAGATGATAACTCGCCACCCACCCTAAATCCCATAGAGGTACAGGACAAGAGTGCAATCATCACAGAAGAACATTTACAGTGGAGCGTGAGGTCCTTCCAACCATACAAGGCTGCCGGACCAGACGAAATCTTCCCGAAAATGTTACAGAATGCAATAAGACACATAGGCAAAGATCTACTCAACTTATATAATAGTAGTATCACAACTAAGCACATTCCAAGCAGGTGGAGAGAGGTGAGAGCGGTCTTCATCCCGAAACCAGGGAAGACATCATATCAGGAGGCAAAGTCCTTCAGATGTATCAGCCTCTCCTCATTCATACTGAAGACACTGGAGAAAATCCTAGATAGATTAATAAGAGAACAAATAGATAAAAGCGGATCTCCATTGCACTTAAACCAACACGCATATATGGAGGGCAAGTCAACTGAAACTGCCCTACATAACCTGGTTATAAGAGTGCAAAGATCAATAAGCAACCAAGAATATGCATTAGGATGCTTCTTCGATGTTGAGGGTGCATTCGACAAGGCAACCCCCGACTCAATAGAGAACACCCTAAATCGCGAAGGCATTGACAGAGACTTATCAGGATGGGTGAAAAACATGCTGAAACACCGTAAGATACAGGCAGAAATAGCAGGAACAACATACAAAGTGGTGGCAAAACGAGGCTTCCCACAAGGAGGATGCCTATCCCCACTACTATGGTGATTGCTCATAGATGAATTAATAAAAAAGATAAACAGGATGCACATATACACGCAAGTCTACTCTGACGACGGTGTGCTCCTAGTGACAGGAAAAGTCCTCAGCGTCATGTGCGAAATCATGAACAGAGGCCTAAAAGAAGCATTAGCATGGTGCAGGAGTAAGGGCTTAGACCTAAACCCTGACAAGACCAAACTAGTCTTGTTCACCAATAAGACAAAAATAGGATGTGCTGTACCAGTGAGACTAGATAATCACGAACTGGAAAAAGTCAGGGAGGTGAAATATCTAGGAGTAACCCTGGACAGCAAGCTAACCTTCAAGACTCATATTAGCAATACATGTGCAAAAGCCAAAATGGCAATGATGCAATGTAAAAGGACAATAGGAAGAACCTGGGGCATAAAACCAGAAGTAGCATTATGGATTTATAAGGCAATAATTTTAAAAACAATGGTAAGTAAAAATTTTTTTTAAGAAAAAACTTTTTAGCATTAATTAATAGCATTAATTTTTCGCAGAATCAAAAGGACAACAAAACGTCGACAATTGTTTCGCCTCTAAACGAGGCATTATCAAGACTGTCTCAGAGAGAACAGCCTTGATAATGCCTCGCAGGCAATAATTTTGCCAAGAATCCTACATGGAGCCCTGGTATGGTGGCACAAGGCTGCCATCGGGGAAAACAAACAAGAACTAGATAAAGTCCAAAGGCTTGCAGCCCTAATGACCACGGGCGCGATGAGGTCTACACCAACAGCCGCGCTAGAGATCATACTGGGGCTGAATCCCTTGGATCTAGAAATAAAAAGAAAAGCAACCGAACAATGGTTCAAACTAAGAAGCACTGGCCTATGGACCGGAAATTTTATGGACAAAGGTCATGCAAGTATAAGTAAGAACTACGAAGATAAATTGTCAATGATTCTATCCAATAACGACCTAATTAGGAAGGAGAGAATCTTCGACAAGAAATACAGAATACACATAGGGAAACGAGATGAATGGCGCATAGATCCCAGTGATACTATCTGCTATACAGACGGTTCAAGAAAGGAATTGACTAGTCTATCCGGATCCGGAGTGCATATAACATGCAAAGATGGAACTGAATTGGACAGGTCAATACCCCTAGGAAGATTTGCAAGTGTCTTTCAGGCAGAGATATATGCCATAAAGGAATGCGTGGAAATAATGGAACACCTAACCACAACAGGAAAGGTGACCATATACAGCGATAGCCAGGCGGCACTGAAAGCGCTTGACAAAGTGGAGACAACATCAGCAACAGTCAAGGAATGTAAGGAATCACTAGATAAACTGGCCAAGAACACCGACGTAACGATTGCCTGGGTCCCCGGACATGAGGGAAACACGGGCAACGAGCGGGCTGATGAACTCGCCAGAGAAGGTGCTGATGAAACCTTTGTGGGGCCGGAACCCCGGCTGCCCATAGCACACAAAATCGCCAAAGGAGTAATCAGCCACAGAACAACAGCAGAAACCAACCAAAGATGGAAGACCTCGACTGGAATGAGACAGTCGAAAATCTTCATCAAGGGTATGGACAAGAGAACGACGAGTCATATCATGAAACTCTCAAGAGGAAACATGAGACTCGCCATAGAAGTAATAACAGGGCACTGTCGACTAAACAGACATCTGACAGTGATAGGAGTAAAAACCGACCCGAAATGCCCAGAGTGCATGGACAGCGATGAAACAAGCTTCCACCTGCTGGCAGAATGCCCCATGTACTCATTGACCAGATGGGAACTCCTAGGGTCGGACAGACTATACGAAGATGACATTAGCAATCTGAAGGTGGAACAGATAATAAGATTTGTAAAGGACACAAGAAGATTCGACGGGGGACCGTGAGAGCTGGATCAACCATACTCTCCCCAAGGGGAGAACTGGGGAAATGGACGAAGTGGCCCGCAAGAACCGCGGGTGGATCGTCCGTCCGGCTACCGGTGTCCCCGTTGGAAATAATAATAATGTATGTATTTAGAAATATATAAGTATGTCTATGAGTTGTCTAGATCTCATAGCACAAGCTTATAGCTTAGTTTGGGCTAGATGACGTTGTGTGAGAATGTCCAACAATATTTATTTATTTATTTATTTAAGGAACTTTACACACAATGCTGTCGTCTCAAATTAAACAGATCAGCTTTTTTTTTGTTTTTGGAACGAAGTTCTCTATGAGTAGTGCGATTTAGTAGAAATCATCTAGTTACGCTTATCAGTGGTTCCCAACCGGTGGTCTGTAGAAGCTAACATATGGTCCGCTTTTGTTTTTTTTTTCATTTAGCGATACAAAATAATTCAAACCCAGGTTGGGTAGCAGTTATATAGGGAATGTCTAGTGGCACCCGGCTTGTACTATCTTCTATCTAACTGACTGCTTTAAAGATCAAAATGTTTTTTAATAAATTAAAAAGCACTGGGACTTAATAACCCGAATGGTAGTATGAAAGTGCGAGAGGAATAAAAGAAGAAATGAAATGTTGTTACCTAGAGAACTGGAATGAAAGATGTTTAATATTAAAAACGACGTATTCGCGGGCGGCGCCCCGGGGTGTGCGACGCTGTGTGCTGTTAAAACACTGTTTTTTCCAGTGCATGACGTCCATGCGCCCCGTGGCGTGGCCGGCGAATACGGGTGTAAGTGTAGATAACGAAGAATGAGCCCTGAGAGGGCTGTCGAAATTGTAGGTAGACCAGATAAAAATAATGATGTAGAATAGGCTCTGCCATCGGTAGAGAAGCGCTCACAAAAAAAAAAAAAGATTCCGGATTGGGACAAACTTTGTGTGATAATGACACATACCGTGCCGAAGTCTGGGTATTTCCTATGTATAATATGTATGTATTTACAAAAAAAAAATATAAGTATTTATATCAGTGTATCTAGTACTCATATCACAAGCTCTGCTTAGTTTGAGACTAGATGGCGTTGTGTTCTTGAGAAAACTTAAGAATGGCTCGATTGATTTGGCTAAATTTGATATTGAAATATTTATGGAAGTTCTGGTAAGGTTGATAAATAAGGTTTAGAAAAATTAATATGAGGCAGTTCGCCACGACAGTGAGTGAGTGGTAATAATAAAGATTTTTAATTGTATGTAACTTACGACAAAATATGTACACATCCAAGTCCATTGGTTAAATAGAACAAATCTGAGGTTTGGTTCCAAGAGATTTCATTCACTTCGAAATTGAATTGCTCCTCAACAACCTGGAAAATTAACAATTAACAGATTAAATCATAAGTAATAAAATAGTATTATTATTATTTCCTTTATTTCACTTAAAACATATTTTGTATATTTTTAAATACTTAGTTAGATATATAAAAATACAAAAATATTCTAAAATATAAAATATTGTGACCCAAACTACCGGCGGTGGAGGCTACAGACTGAGAAACCTCCTAACAATACGGCACGTGTCAAGGATAACAGCCTTCTGAATCTGACTCTTGATCCAACAATCTAACGAGAGTCTCTTGAGATGTTGATCGAGACTCTTCGCTATTAATCCGTATTATTATTATTCTATAATATACGAGCAGCAACTTGCTGATATGTCCATATCAGATAGTGTTCACAGAGAAAGTCTTCACATATTGTTTGTTAAAGTCACTAAGTAAATTACTGTTCTATGGTTCACAATTTGAGTGTTGGTCATTAACCATTTGTCTAGGCGGGATTTAAAACTATTCACTGACTTAGCAGTCACACAGGTTTTTTTTTTTTTTTTTTTTATTGGCTTCGTCAAATTGACGCCGCCCGCCTGGTGGTAAGTCGTGACGACGTCTAGCGTTTGTGGGCCACTCTCACAGCGCACAATACTATAGAGAGTGGCCCTCAACTTGACGACCTACTGATGTGCCTCTTCACGCTCCGCTTAAAGAACCCAGGGTTATATGTGGGAGGAAACACGTGCACAGGCATGGCGTTCCAGGCCACTATCGTTCGGCAGAGAAACGAACGTTTAAAACGTTCGGTTCTCGCAAACATGCTATCCACTGTGTGGGGGTGGCATCTCTGCCCGGCACGCGTTGTTCGGGATCGGAAGGAAGAGGGTGGGATCAGATTGAAGAGCTCTTCAGAACACTCGCCGTGGTAAAATGCGGCCAAGGAAGCTATTGTTCGGCGCTGAGCTAGCGGCTCAATGCTTCCCGTTACCTCCGAACAATCTATAATACGGATAGCCCGTCGCTGCATAGCGTCGAGAGCGTCCAGCAGATACTTCGCAGAGCCGTCCCAGAGGTGAGAGCAGTATTCGACGCAGGGTCTAATCTGTGTCTTGTACAGCAGACACCTCTGGTGCGGTGTAAAGAATCGCTTACCTTATTCAGTATTCCTAGTTTCCGCGAAGCTAGCCCTATACATCTTTCGATGTAGTTTTTATTATTGAGCTCTCGACGAACGTCTATGCCAAGGATGTCAAGGTTATCCTTCATTGGTAATAATGCATTCTGAAGAGAGGGTAGTATGTTCCCGAGGGATAGCATATCATTGATATGCAGAAGGAAGAGTGTTGGTGACAGCACGGACCCGGAAATCACCCGTTGATCGTTTTGGCCTGAAGCCGTATTGCCGATGATTAATTAGCGAGTGATCTTCGAGGTATCGCATGAGCTGCTTGTTGATGATGAGCTCAAACACCTTGCAGATGACTGAGGTGACAGCTATGGGTCGATAGTTGCCTGGATTAGACCGAACCCCTCTTTTGGGGATCGGTTGTACGTTCGCCTCCTTCCAGACCTCTGGCACGATTCCTGTGGAGTAAGACAGGCGGTACAGACGAGTTAGTACAGGAGACAACTCAGCTGCGCAGTTCCGTAGTACCACCGCTGGAATGCCGTCAGGGCCACTGGCTTTCCGCGTGTCGAGTGATCGCAGTACTGCCCGTACATCGCATTGCCTGAGTACAATGTCAGGCATAGTGTGGCCACAGTTGGCGATGGCGGGGGGCTGCAGGCCACGGTCGTCGACCCGGGAATTAGCCGCAAAAAGGTCTGCGAGCATATCCGCTTTCTTTTTGTGAGCCAGTGTTCCATCTGGGTAACGCAGCGGTGGCAGCGAGGGCTGACAAAAATTAGATTGCACGGCTTTGGCCAGTTGCCAGTATCCACGGCTGCCCGTGGGATGGGAAGTGAGCTCCTGACAAAGCCGCGCGACGCGCTGGGCATCCGCTCTCTTAAAGGCCCTCTTGCTGGATTTTGTGGCCCGGTTGTACGCTGCTTTGAGGTGGCCCACGTTTGGGTCGCGCACAGCCCGGGCCCTGATCCAGGCGCGATATGCCGACTGTTTTTGTCGAACAGCTTTGGCACAATCTCGCCCGAACCAGGGACGGGCTCTGCGGATACTGGCGACATCAGTGAAAGGGATGTAATATTCCATCCCTAAACTGATCTCGCCAGCAATCGCAGAAGCGCTTTCCGAAGGAGCCTTTCCTACAAAGCAGCGCTGGCTCCAGGGGACGGACGCATAATAATTGCGTAGACCGTCCCAATCCGCTGACGAGTAGTGCCATAGACGTCGTGCCATTTCTACAGCACGTGCAGGAGGTGACACCTTCATGCCAGCGTGAACCTCACAGTGGTCGGAACTACCGAATGGGGCTCCTACCGAAACACTGTACTGGGCTGGGCGACTCGTCAGCAGTAGATTCAGCAGAGCGGGCGCGTGATCTGACCTGTCTGGTATCCGGGTGATCCCGCATACCATCTGGGTCAGACCGTGGGAGAGAGCGAACTCGTGGGCGGCCCACCCGCATGATCAGTCCTGAGGGACCCCAGCCATTCAATGTGATGGCCATTGAAGTCCCCCAGAAACACTAGGTCAGCGTTCGGGAACCGCACCTGCGCATCATCAGCCGTCTCGCTGAGGTACCGGAAGAGCTTTGTTGTCTCAGAATCCCGTGTGGGAACGGTAGACGCACACGTAGATCTGGCTCATAGAGCCATGGTCTACGTGCAGCCAGAGGACGGAGTTGGAGGGGTTCTCTAGGCAGCACAACCGGCGACAGCAAATATCCGCCCTAACGAACACGCAAACCCCGGCTTTATCTCGAAATTGTTCCTCGATGACATAGCCAGGGTAACACAGGTAAGACACAGCGGGACGTGCCGTCTCTAGGTGATGGTGGACGGCATCGAGGTTCGCATGGAGTCCACGGATGTTGGTGAACTCCACCTCGAAAAGTGAAGTTGTGGGGTTTCCTGGGACCGCTGTGGAACGTTTTCTTATTTTATGTTGCACTGCCATAATAAATTTGAAGAAGAAGCGTGAAGACAGGGCGACATTTGGTGCAGCAGTAAGTGACAAAGCGCAGGGGCTAGCTTCGTCTGGAACCGTGTGGTTAGGTCAGAGCCGACCCGCCGGACGGAAGGGCTCCCAAACCCCCCTGATGCAAGGCCGCCGCTACCCCACACCGGTTACCACCCGGAGCGGCAATCCCACATCAGGATTATGCAAAACATGTGGGGCAGCCTCCTGGGGTGGTTGGTCCCAGGCGGGCCCCATGACTGTGTTGCGGGCGGCTGCGGCAACGCCGTTGCTAAGGGTCTCCCTGGCCGGCGAATTGACCCACACCACCCACACTGGACTCCGCTTCGTCCCCACTGGTCCCATGCCTGCTGCACCATACATCGTCCCGGGCCCGGCGGCGGCGGTGCAGCTGCTGAACCCCTAACGCAACCCAGCCTGGGCTGGGTTACTTTGGGGGCTTTAGCACAGCTGCACGGTGGTACCCCCCCGGACCAACACTGTTGTACCACCTGGTACCCACGTAGGGGCCGAAGCCACTCCATGGGTACCGTAAATTAACGAGTCTCGTCTGTTGATCAGCAGGTGCGCCACTAGCAGGTGAGGTCGCTGGGGCCCTAAAGATGTGGGTAGAGCCCCTTTGCACCCAAAAGGTTCATAACAAAGTCAATTCTTATCTCACTGTCTGTTCGTTCCGGCTAATCTTTGAAACAGCTGAACCGATTTTAATGGGACTTTGACTGGCTGAAGTTACAATGTGTAACTTGGGCTACTTTTTATCCCGTGTTCCCCTGGGAGATGGAATCTTTAAAAAACCAGCAAAGCGCAAATCGGACTCGAGCACAAAGGGTTCCGTACGAAACGATCAAGTTTTAGTATTTGTTGTTATAGCAACGGCAAACAAAAAACATCATGTGAAAATTTGATTTTTTTACTATCACCGTTCACAAGATTCAGCCTGGTGAGAGACGGACAGAAGGATAGAGAAGTCTTAGTAATAGGGTTACCGTACGTACCTTTGGGTACGGAGCCGTAAACACTATTCTTACCATGGTTATCAGCTGTATAATGTGTGTACAGCTACATAATATGAGCATCATGACACCACCTCAACTGCAAGTGATGCACCTCCGGACCCACAGACAAGGTTCTCCCTAATATAAAAGTTCCCGGGCACTAGGAAAGTTACTGGAGAAAAGTAGGCGAATAATATGCATGACGTGATTTAGGTATGGCACTTACCACTTTGTAAGTCTTGGTGTCTATAAATGAGACAAGGTCCTCCTTATTGCCAACAGCAATAGTGCTGCCGTTGGGGGACCACGCTATATTAATGTTTTCCCCTTTTGTTGATATTGTTGCTGCACATTTATGAGTCCTGCAATAAGTAAATAAATATATAAAGTGACAGACAGTGTATGTCTCAAATTAAACAGAGCTATAAATAAACAATATACATTGGAACAAGGTTACAAGGTTACACCTAAACTGTAACCTGTAATATTTAAAATACACACATACATACATAAAGAAAATGGATAATCTACCTGAGTTTCTTGCTGGTATCTTCTAGGTAGGAGAACCAACTTACCGAATGAGCGAAAGAATCATTTTCAAATGGTTATTTATGTACTTAATTTAGTATTTTTATAATATTGCTTGACATAAAATTGCATAGAATAAACGAAATTGATTGATTGATTGGACATCATGCCTATGTCCCAAAGGGGTAGGCTGAGTTGCACAACGCACAATTCCAATATTTTGTTGATCCCAACTTCCACATAATAGGGGGCAAGCTTACTGCTCTTTGGCACTATAAGCATCCATAACCACTCTATAACCCAAAATTCCAACGGCTAGTACAGATGTTACATAATGTGAGATGTGACGTACAACATTCTAAAAAGTACTAATTTTCAATATTAATTTATAAAATTATGACCTCAACATTTTGGCTGTATTCCACCAGGTGATGGGTAATTGTCATGTTCAACAAGTCAAAAGACTAGCCCTGGAAGAGGGCAATAAAAAAAACATGCTTAGTAAATGAATAATAATAAATATGGTGCATAGAAGTTGGGTTGGGCTAATAGCATAAGATCTTGGTGGGATATTACCACAGGCAGGCAATTAAATAGCAAGGTCCTAATATAAATAACAGATACCTGGTGTCCCAAATCCTGACAGATTTATCGCCACTTGCTGTACTCAAGAGATCAGGATGTGACGCATGCCAGCAAAGCTGGTCGACAGATCCTGTGTGTCCTCTAAATGTAAAATCTTGAACCTGTAGACAAAAAATTCGACCAAGTGAGAATCCGACTTGCGCACAAAAGGTATCGTACCAAAACGGTAAAAAAATCACATTCAAGTCTCAGTAACAGGGTTCCTGTTTTACCCCTTGGGTACGGAACCCTAAAAAAGGGTTTATGTGTGAGATACTATAGACTTGAACATTTTCACAACATAAACATAACCTCAAACTTTTTAATAATCAAATATGTTTACAAGGTTAATAAAACTATGTTCACTAACCAATCTATTCCTTTCTAAGTTAAATATAGCTACGCTTTTATCAAATGAGCCTGATGCAAGCCTTCTACCGTCACAAGACCAACCAACTGAATGCACTTTGGAGGAATGTGCTATGTATTCACGTACAACATTGTGTGTAGTAAAATAAGAACGTAATTCTATTAGATCTTCTATAGGAGCTTGTATTTGTTTGGGTTCCTTCATTTTGGCTGTTTATTGTTAAAAATAGATAAAGATCAACCGCCAATTTTTATTTGGCTTCGCTCGAAAAAGAGCTATAATATATGTACCTACATAGCTATTTTATTTTAATTTGACATTGACTTGACATGACATTATTGACATATTTTTTGACTTGTTAAGTATTTTTGTCTCTTCGCTCAATTATGGGTATGCTAAAGTTTTTCAACCATACCGCCTTGTCTTGAGCTTCTTTCCATTAGTATCGTGAATTTAATATTATGTCTTTCGTGTCCACAATCAAGGAATATTTATTGAATGTCCAGGGGATATTTTAATTGTCACGTCCTTGTCATTTGAATAGGCCAATGCCTCTAGAATATCATTGCCCCATCAGTATCAGTTGATTGTCAGGGATCATCCTGATTAACTATAAGCGCTGGTGTTGCTCTAGGACCAATTCTAGGACTTAAAAGTAATAGGTTATATTAGTAAAGTCCTAACCTGCGTATGATTCTATTGGTGGATACCTCGTAATGAAAAAAGAAACAATTATTCAAACTGTGACATTTGTGTGTCAACGAATATTTTAAAAATTATACATACGGTGTGGCAGTGTCTTGAATATTTAAATCTAAATAATTTTGACATCGAGAAAGAGAGCACTCTGCTTACCAACATGATTATTAATCGGTGCGGGAAATTATTAAAAAACGCATTTTTACCAAATATGATTTTTAATCGTAATTGGAGTCAAGTGGGAATGGTTGTTGCAGTACCAGCCAGAGTTCAATGCGCTTGGGGAGTAAGTGTCTAGTATCTACTGAATTTTGATGGAATTCATAATTCTCCATTAGTCCATAGTAGATAGTAGCTAGTCAACTAGTCTTCCTTATTTGTTTGGGGGACGTCTACGTATAGGGGTGGTGCCCTCCCGCGGAGAGCCCTAGCGGGCGTCCCTTTGCCAGTATCTGCTTATACGGTGACTAAGGCGAAAGAGAAGTGAGTGAGAAGTAAGTTGTATGGGTAGGTAATATCTAACTATCTACCTAAGCCACAGCGCGGGAATCTAAGGATATTCAGCACATAAAAAAATAGGTAGTTATGTAACATAATACTCATTATCACGCTTCTATCCTTGAGGGGGGCAGGCCGAGGTGTATTGGTGTTTAGTCCTGTTGGTCCCACCCCACGTAACCATTACATAAGTAAGTATTGCTGCCCCACACAAGGTAAAAGGGGCTACGGGTAAGCCTTTTGTAGAATAGGAAAAAAACTTAATGGGTACTTTTAGAAATTATTTCTTCCGGATAAAACCACTATACCTATACATATTTCCTGAAATGACTACCCTACCCTACTTCTTAGTCTTGTATTGGCTTTTTTTTAATTCCGTTGTTTAAAACTGCCCACACTTATATTGTCGGGCGCCCCAGGTATGTAGATACATACACGGATGAATCCCGTGGCGTGGGCTGACATTGGCCGCCTTTGTGGCCTCTGTCTGGTGTTGGGTCGGGCTTTATTCCGCGTCAGTAAGTGATTCTGCGTTCTGCGGGACCCAGCCATGCAACATTCAGCTCTTCTGGCCTGCTTCTGTAAGGACGCTGGGTTGCTAACCCGCCGTCCTCAGGCCCCGGTCCTGCGCGTAAATAAGCCTGCGGCGGCAGTACTCTGGGCACTTGATATACCCTATTGTAACTTTAAATATTACTCTGTTCAATGTTTCAGGAAAAAGTTCTTCATTCAGCATTCATGATGGTTGTGTGGTTAGTTCCATTGTTTTATGGCCATACGCGCCTAAAGGTTTGGCGAAGAGAATACATTCAATAATATACTTACTTGTTTGGTGGTTTTTAATCGTACTCAAATGCATAGTAATAAAATAAATAAATTGTAATTTAACTTTTTTTTAATGTAAAAACACGGCGCCAGCGGACTTTGGTACCCATGCGGCATCTGTCATTTTTCAGATAACCTAATGACTGCAAAAATCATCATCACTGTCATCATCATGTTTTGTAGCCGTGATCATAATCAAAGGTGTCATAAAATCAGTCGCGGCTGTGATTGTCACGGTAATGTCCATTTGCCGATTCTAGAAATGTTTACGAGATAGTCCCACTTGGACTGGGACGAAAGTCAATGGGACAAGTGGGGTACACTGACGTTTCGTTTCATCACTGGAACTCTGCGAATCCCTAATCCAAGGAGCAATCAGAATCTCGCTATAGTCCGGTCAAATTAGAAAAATAGGCCCTTTCGGTCTTAGGTCCCGTTCCTGTCATGCCCAGTTAACTCTCAAGTCTATTTCTTCGAATGTCCATTCCGTCAATGCCTAACTTCTGGAACGTCCATTCCGTGAATGTATAGTTTCAGAAACTGCTTATTTCCGAATTATTCACTGCTCCCGATCGTCACCTCTCTAGAGGTCACGACGCGGTTTTCAACCGCGCCCGCATGCGGTTACAGTTCTATAGAAAGCGAATTTATACCTACACAATATTGTAAGGTATAGTAGGTAGTTCGTTATTGTTTTTTTTTTTTTTTTTTTAATCTTTATTTAAGGAGCTTAGCCACAATTATGACTATGTCGCTCCATCATAGCCACTTTTTATGTTACTTGTAATTATACTATAGTTAGTCTTAAATATTCTAAATACAATGTGTACATGGCCTTAGCTGTGTCTGACTGTGGACTGGCCAGGATACTGTTGCACCTACCGGTTTCCATTACACTAATATTTAGCACACAATTTCTTTGTTGTTGGATCCGAACACATTCCATCAATATATGTTGTACGTCCTCAACAAGTTCGTTATTGTGAGGACAATATTTGTAGATAAGTGTAGGGTAGTAGCAGGACAGGTGTAGGGTAGTTAAGAGTACATCCTACAACAGATAGATACGGTCATGGACCTATTATAAGAGAGGCCCTATGCAACTGTGCACGGTGCAATCTTTAAGTAGACACTGAGTAATTTAAGTTGATTGGGTTTTACGGCCAAGGGTACAGCGGTTAAAATTTATTTTCCACTGTACTTTTAAGGGAACAGCCAAGGGTACACAGGAAAACAAGCGATAAAATTTGGGCGTGATTTCATAAAAGTGGGCGTGGCTTATCAGTGTACTATCAGTCGTATATGCCGACAGCGTATACGACGACCGCGTTGGTCTATGACTATCAGCTTTCGTACATCGTATGTGACAGTTCAGTAATTTTTGTGGAAATAAAAGGATACAAGAGTTCAGTAATTTTTGTGCAAATAAAAGGAAAGAAGATAAAAATGAAGTGTTGTCTTCTATCATGTAAAAATATTCAGAGAGACGTTTTGATGCTAAGGATCGCATCACACATTTCATGCGTTTGTTTTTTTTTATAATAATAAAAAATTATTTACAATAAGAATATTATATACAGTTATTATTATATAAATATATATATTAAATACAGGTAACATAGTTACATAATACGGACTTGCACCTCAGCTAAGCTGTGATAACCCACGCTATCCCGTGTCCGTCGCCCGTAAAACTGAGGTGCAAGTCCGTATTATGCAACTATGTTACCTGTATTTTATTTGTTAAATTTAATTTGTATTATTACATTGTAGATAACATAATTATCCAGTATTATTTTATTGCATCCCAAGATCAACTTTTTAGTGAAAAGGCCGTCTGCGTACATTATTTTTAAGACATGTGTATAAGTGGTAAAACATGTATAGGTACATAATTATTTGTTTCTTTTTGTGTATAATAAAGAGTATTTTACCTTGTCTTTATCTATTGACCCTTTGAACTCCTTTATTTAATTCCGCGGCCCAAAGCCGTAGCCTCTCATACGTCTAAACATATTGCACAAAATACATTACTTTTCCACTGTTATAATTTTACTTTCTCTGACCGGTTTCACCTCACAAAAATGGCTCTCATACGTCTATTGCCGAGCGCTTAAGAGAAACGTGTAAGGACGGTTGGTGAGCTTGCCGTCCTCAGGTCCCGATCATGGAGGTATCGATGGTCCTGGGCGTAAATAAGTCTGCGGCGCACTGGCCGCTGACTATGGAACTCAGTGGGGAGGGTACGTTTCCTCACTCTCTCGGCCGCCTTCTTCGCGAGGATGACCTGCTTGCAGAAGGACACATGACTTGAAGCATGGACTCCAGCGAGAGGGTATCCATGCCCAGACCCACTATGAGGTCCTGGCGCTAACTCGCCCACGCTCAGCACTCCACCAACGTGTGGAGTGCAGTGTCTTCGTCGGAGGCCTCGCAGTGTTGTTGACACGGGGTATGACTAACCGTCACACCATTTTGTCACACCAGTGTGGAACAGAAGAATTTTTTTCTTCACCGTCACACTATCTAGTGTGACTGGCGAGAAATCAGTGGATCCTTAGACGGGGACTAACCGTCACACCATTTTGTACATACATGCAACTTATGGTGTCTCTCTAATCTTGAAGGCTCTTATGTTGTTACGAGTATGTATTCCTGGTACATTTGAGGTTTGTGTCTTTTATATAATGGACAATCATTTTCATCTGTACTCGGTGCACCTGTTGACATATTTCTTTATTTTTCATCGGGACAAAAAAAATATCATGCGCTTAGTAGGGCAGTATGGATCCTTTGTTGCCCGTGTTACTACCAATCTTACTACTAGTGGTAACACAGGTAAATATATCTTACCAGAGCCGCTTGGGTCCCTTAGCTCTCTATTATAAGATACACAAAAAACAAAAGTACTAGGAGTACAGAACTACAAAAGAGCACTCGCCAACTCTTATCTCGCTCAGTTTGGTTTATTCAAAATGTGTTCGAATAAGTTTTGATCAGAAACCGTTCACCTTTGATGGTGCTTAAAAATGTCATATAGATTCTTCTGTTTTATGCTTTGATAAGGTAGACAGAGCTGTTTATTGTACCCATATTTCTTTAGTCGCATTGATGGTAAGGCCATCTTTTATTATAAATGATACGAACCTCGAATAAAATACTAGGACTACAGAATTACATAAGCACTCTCGAAATCTCATTCGAATCTCGATCCGTTTAGTTTATTTAAATGTGTCAACAGGTGCACCGAGTACAGATGAAAATGATTGTCCATTATAAAACACACAAACCTCAAATGTACCAGGAATACATAATAACATAAGAGCCTTCAAGATTTTAATTTCTTTTAAATTCAGTGAAAACCGATTGAAAGTTTGAACTTATTATTCTGAAAAAGCACCAGGCGATCATAACAGAATAAGGTAATAATACATATAAATGCAAATCCTTAATGTAAAGATGATAGTATGACTGTGAAGAATTAAAATCTCGAGTATCACACTAGTGTGACGGTGAAGAAAAAAATTCTTCTGTTCCACACTGGTGTGACAAAATGGTGTGATGGTTAGTCATACCCCCCAATAATGTGGTAGAAAGTTGGCACTCCCAACTTAATAAAGAAATGAAAAAGCGATCTCCGGCATCAATATGTACTGCGTTTGCTTAACGTTTTAAATGAAAAAGAAAATGATAAAAGGGAAGAGGCATATTCTGAATAAGTACCAGGCGATCATAACAGAATAGGAGGTTCTGGTTATGAATATGAATTTTTTTTTCAATGTTTCATAACCAGTTATCTAACAATACATTTTTTCCATTTTCACAACCAGAACCTCCTATTCTGTTATGATCGCCTGGTACTTTTTAGAATATTGAGTTCAAACATTCAATCGGTTTTCACTGAAAGAATTTAAAATCTTTAAGGCTCTTATGTTGATATGTATTCCTGGTACATTTGAGGTGGACGGTGGAAATTTTATATTCCCACGTAACACCCAGGTGGTCCGCTGTAAAAAAGAACTTTCCACGGTCCACCCAGGTGGTCTCAGCAGGTGAACGGTGGTAAATAAGCGGAGTTGGCGAGTGCTCTTTTGTAGTTCTGTACTCCTAGTACTTTTGTTGTTTGTGTATCTTATAATAGAGAGCTAAGGGACCCAAGCGGCCCAGGTAAGATATATCCATACTGCCCTACTAAGCGCATGATATTTTTTTTTGTCCCGATGAAAAATAAAGAAATATGTCAACAGGTGCACCGAGTACAGATGAAAATGATTGTCCATTATAAAAGACACAAACCTCAAATGTACCAGGAATACATACTCGTAACAACATAAGAAAGAGCCTTCTAGATTAGAGAGACTGACCATAAGTTGCATGTATGTACAAAATGGTGCGACGGTTAGTCATACACCGTCCAGGGATCCACTTATTTCTCGCCAGTCACACTAGTGTGACGGTGAAGAAAAAAATTCTTCTGTTCCACACTGGTGTGACAAAATGGTGTGACGGTTAGTCATACGGTCATACCCCATTATTAGTTCTGTGGCGTAAATACGCGGGAAAGTATCTATACCAATATATACAGGAGGAAGTTTTGTAATAGATTAGGGTTTAGTATGACTACGAGGACAAGTGTATCCTCGTAGTCATACTGGTATGACAAACTAGTATGACCACGAGGAAACAGCGGTCGGATCTCTCCCGCAGTGCTCGCCGCTCTTACACACATGCCCCGCGTGCGCGGTAGGTAGTGGTTTTGTTTTTGGAGTCCTATCGGACGCGAATCTCATTGTCAGATTCCAGCATCGTTCAGTCCAGAGAATGGGGTGGATTCGGAAATCCGCCAATGAGACTTTGCAAGTCTATTGTCTACGCTCTTTAAAAACGTCCAATACGTGAAGGTAGGTTACAAAATCAAGTAATACCTATACTTAGGTACTCTGTTAAACCAATTTATTTATCAAATTTATAATGAACTACACGAAAATATTATTGGGGAGAACCACAATGTAACCATCGAGGCACCGTAAATGATCCTTTCCTGAAACAATATTAGAACTTAGTTAAATTAAACGATACCACGTAACAGGGCGACCTTTGCAGTTTCCTGGAATGTTGGGTAGGTATAACCCATTCCATCATGGACTATTGCAGACGATAATGTCCTTTTGATTCGTGGTAGCCTTTGATGGCCCATTATGGACGATTGTATAGAGGCACATAGGCTTTATTACATGGTCATACTTTTGGGTTCCGTACCCAAAGGGTAAAACCAGAACCCTATTACTGAGACTTCGATCTCTGTCCGTCCGTCTGTCTTCAGACTGTCCAGGCTGTGTCTCATGAACCGTGATAGTTAGAAAGTTGAAATTTTCACAGACGATGTACCTATTTCTGTTAACTCTATAACAAGAAAAACAGAATTTAATAAATATTTAAGGGGGCTCCCATACAACAAATGTGATATTTTTTCCGTTTTGGTACGGAACCCTGTGCGCTTGTCCGACTCGCACTTGGCCGGTTTTTAGTTAGCTTCTTCAAGACGTGATTTTTGCTGCCATAAAGTATAACGAGATTGTAATTACTTTCATCTCGGTTTTCATTAGCGCTGGCAATGCAAATCCAATTCTTTCGAAGTGTCGGTTTGGTGCCATATTCGGTGTCGGAGTTTTCGTCAAAACCGTCTCAAGTAATTTTCCACCTTGTTTAGTTATCATTTCTGTTGGTACTTCTATTTTCCTCTTTAATTATTATTAAACGCTCCGTAACAAATACTTTTATAACAAACCGTCCTGTCAAAGTATAGATGTCTGTCTAGTCTACAGATTCGTTTTTTTTGACATTACGATTTTCAAATTATGAAGGACAGTAACAAAGCCAAAAAATTCGAACTATAAAAAAGGGCGCATATGCGTACATAAACTAAAAAAAAATACATACATACTTTCACACAGAGACTTGGGATTCAACTCGCTTCGCTCCTTTAATAGACCTACAGAGCGTGGGAAAGAGAAGTCCGGAGAAGTCATCATCATTCGAACATTGCCTATCCTACTACTATTATAAACAGGATTTTGACGGTACTTATGTCTCCATGTTGGTCCAACAGGATTTTGACGGTACTTATGTCTCCATGTGGGTCCAACAGGATTTTGACGGTACTTATGTCTCCATGTGGGTCCAACAGGAATTTGAGGGACTCGTGTCTCCATTGTTCGAAATAGGTGGAGCTGTTAGGATTTATTTAGTAAAAGGTATTATTATTCCACTGTTAAGATACTGGCCATGTACAAAGCGTAATAATTGACATTGATTGACATTTGATCTAATAGATTACTCTAATATTGTATTTGCTTTGTAGATTATTGTAATCTATTTGTAAGTAATTCAATATTCACACTATTCTATTTGTATTTTTTTACTAAAATGGACCAAAATCTGCGTTTCTTGAAAAGAAAGAGTGGTAAAGTTTTGATCTACAATGGTTACCAATTTTATAAACACACGGTTTATAAAAATACCAGAACTCGCTGGATTTGCAGCCGTAAAAAGAAGGATAAATGCCCTGGTGCGATTACAGTTCATGTGAGTGTAAAACTAATTTGATTTAGCCTTTATGGATATTTCGGTGGACTCTCGAGAGGAACACCAGGATTGTGATAAGAGATGGCGCTGTCTTCGGATTCTTTCTTCTAGATTTTTTTCACATTTTTTATAACTTTTTAACCTTTCCTGAAGAATATTTCAAGACTAACATGGTTATTACTTAATGTAGAATTTTGACTAATAAAATGTATGTAAAATCTGTATTTTAATTATTTTAGGGTGAAAATATAGAAAAGATTATAGAGCACGCTGCTGAATGTTTGCCGGATGAGGCTAGAAATATGGTAGCATTAGCTCTTGATGATGTAAAAGCAAGAGCAGCAATTACAACAGAACCAATCCCTGTTATCTTCACGGAAGTCATGGCACCATTGTATGATATGGGACTTGACAAAGTTACAAAAATTTCGTATGAGAGTTCAAAAACATCCATATATGCTAAAAGAAAACAAGAATTTAAAGTTAAAAAATTGATCTACAATAATATCCAGGACGTAGAAATCCCGGCAAAATTTATGTCATTTTTAAAGGCAGATTATTACAGTGATGGACGGAGAGTTATGGTTTTTTATACAGAATATTTTAAGCAGCTATTGGAAAATATGGACGAGTATTATGGGGATGGTACTTTTCGAAGCACACCCGTTTCATTCTCTCAATTATATACCTTACACGGTAACTTTAAAAGTACGTCAGAAACAACAAATATAGTACCGCTGATATATTGCCTTATGAGTGATAAAACTGAACAGCCTTATATTGTACTTTTTGAATTATTAAAAACACAATGTCCAGAGTGGAATCCAAAAGTTTTCCATTGCGATTTTGAGACAGCAGCAACAAATGCGTTAAGAAAGGTGTTTCCAACTATTAAAATTGTACGGTGCTATTATCATTACATTAATTCCCTGTGGCGAAAAGCAAAATGTCTAGGTTTGAAGGCCAAAATGTATCGTTGCATAGTAGGTTTGTGTACAGCACTTCCATTATTACCTGTGGATTGTATGTATGAGGGATAGAATTATATCCAGTCAGAATGCAATGAGACGCTAAAGTTAAAACCATTTATGCATTACATGAATACATATTGGTTTAAAAATGAACAATTTGTCAAAGAATGGTGTGTATATAATCAACTTCATCGTACAAATAATTTTGCGTAAGGGTGGCATGCTCGAATAAACCGTACGATAAATAAAAATTATGTGAAGATCCCTAAGTTGCTTTCTGTTCTAGAAAAGGATGCGTCTATTAATAAAATGAAAACTGGTTGTTCAGGCCGCCTGCAACGCCTAGCGTTTCATGAATAGCAGTACAACAGTCATGCGTGATTGCGCGTGACCTTTAGCAGATTTTTATTCATTGCGTAGCGAAGCTCTGTACTGTCAACATCATATTTTTGTAATCATCAATTATCCCAAGAAAGTAAACCAGATAAGTGATAGTTCAAGAGTTTTACTTACAAAGTCCCTTCTACTACCTAAAAGAAGACGACCGGCGTAATCACTGGTAATGCTACTAGTGACCATTCGCAAAGAAACAGGAGCATTCTACAAAAAGACAGAGATGCATTTATTTTAAATGCTCAGATGGAGTTGATCCACAGACAAATAACGGTTGGACATTTTTTAGAACAAGTGCGATAAACATTGTTTTCATCCCACTACCTCGAAAAGAGTTTCAAATTCGTAAAAAGGTATTCAACTATAGGTACCTAAGTACGTACCTACTTGGCATTAAATATTTGCAACAGATAAGTGAGCATGATTGTTATCTGTATCTTCTACTGACTTCTGCAGGCAACAAATTTACTATCGCTTTTAAAGTGGTCTCATTTTAATTTGGTCCCAATCCGACATTTATTTGGTCCCATTTAGGTACTTCTTAGTCGATATTTGTGTATGTTGGACATTTTGATTGTCACGTCATATTGCGAATGCATGGACGTGGTGAGATTGTATTTTTTTTAATTTAGTTATTTCCTCGCTTAGGGGGGATGAAAAGTTACGTGTTGCACTCGAGCGCAAAGATTTTTCACCTTGTGCTCTGTTGATTCCCTCGCTTACGCTCAGGATTCTAATATATGAATCGAAGAATTCAACTTTAGAATCCTTTGCTTGCTCGGTCATCAAATATGAGCACGCAGTTAAAAAGCAACTTTGCACTCTTGTATAACAAATAACTATTTAATATGTACTAGTTAATTACTATTTTGTTTTGTAATAATTACTTATTTCATGATTGTTAATGTGTTACTCCATAACGCCTGTTAGAATAAAGTTTAATTTAACACCTTTTAAGTAAAAGTTGTAAGTTTTGACAATGGAACCACGAGACCGGATGTAAACCTGTTAAAATTTCGATTATTGACTCCACGATCTAAATGGGACTATCAGAATTCGTAAATCCTGTTGGACCCACCAATGGAGCCATGAAAACTCGAAAGTCCTGTTGGACCCATCAATGGAACTTTCCAATGAAACCAACAGTCCTAAACCTTATTTCTGGCTTCCAAAGCCTCTTCGCTCAAAAGCCCTATGGGCATTATGGCATTTGCGATTATGGCATGGCCATGAATTAAGACTTTGTGAACGGTTGTAGGCATATTATACCATGGATCAAGTCGGGTGTACAAATGAGCCGTCTCAATGCAGTAACTATGAAAAACTTCGGTGTTAATTTTGTAACCACTGGCTATTGTCTTCAAATCCTTCGGGGGCCTACCTGGGCTGACCCTTTGCTTAATAATATATTTTTTTTAAATGCAAGTCTCATCTAGGCACGTTGAATTATTTTTTAAAAACCTTTCTTTGATTCTGTTCGACGATAGCCTTTTTATTTTAAAAGATTTAAGAAAATTATGCAGCGTTTCTTTAAGGGAAGTTACACCTGAAGCAGGGCAGTTGGTTTCTGCTATAATTATCTCCTCTAATTTTAAAAACTTGCTATCTAATTTCTTGTATTGAATTGAAAACCATTTGTCACACAAATCTCTCCTTTTTACTGGATAATCCACAATTCCTAAGAAAAAAAACGAAAAAATAACCTATATAATTAGGCTACAATACAATTCAAAACTATTAATTCATGTCAAATACGAAAATTTTCACAGTTAAGTGTAATAACTAACCGAAACACGAGCGGCTCATGTGTTTAATCTACTATTCGTGAAACTATAAACCACTGCCATTTGAAAAAGAGCATTTTGTCAAAACTTTAGATATCAACTATATAAAATACACTAACTAACGAGTTATCGAGAACTAATTAGAACCCTGACAAAATGCACTTTTTCGAAAAATAACAGTATTAAAACTGCACTTCTGAAGATAAAGTGGTTTTGAAATAAAAATTTATTATGAAGAAGTATTTATCGCGAAGCACTAAATTTATATTATTTTAAATACTACATACCTTCAGCATCATTCTTGTTTTTTTTAATTAATTATACCCTGTTACTTTTAAAGTAATACAATGTTTCAATACTGCACCAAACTTAGAAAACGTAATTGACTACAAGGAAAATACAAATTAGGTCAACTTTGTCCTATCATAAAAAGTATACTAGACAACCAATACTACTTTAATTACACAAAATAAATGTGGTATACGCTGTATTTGCTAAATCGATGAAAAAAAATTATCTACCGGCATTTTTTTAATTTTGATTTATGACCAACCAGTTCATACTACAGGATCCACCGTGCGTCGCGACGGGAACGGGTAAAAATCCAAATTACCACGCGGATGAAGTCGCGGGCGACCACTAGTGAGTGGTGAACAAGAATTTTCCATAGTTTTCCAGATTGCAAAAATAAGGTTTACCTTGATAACTGGCGAATATTAGATTACTAAAATATAAGCAAATCCTTGTGTTGTTTACAGTAGAACTGTAAAGAAAGTATTTAAGAGACATGGTGTCTTGTTCTTTAAGTAATTGTAATGTGACTAAAGCAGGCAATCCAATTAATTACACGTTTCACAGGTAAATACAAAATTTTCCAACAATTCTTAGATAACATATATTTGCTTATGTCTTGGGTTTATCAAATAAGTAAAAAGTCAAAATCAGAGAACATTGATTAGCCTTGCATTGTGCTGAAATATTTCCTATTCACAAATAATTGTTCTTAAATAACGTAAAATAGGAGAATGACCTTTTACGATAGGGCTTGACCACCCAATGACGTCACGATTATCGATTTATCAATAAACCATGGCAATATGAAGTATAATGTTTTTTGTTTTAGATTAGATAAGACGATTTTTTATTTGATTTCTAAAAATCATACATAGTATAAAACACAGTATGTACGTCCCTATGAATGCATAGATCTTTAAAACTACGCATCGGATTTTGATGCGGTTTTCATAGTTATGTAACTACCAATGAAAATATTTTTTTTTGAATATATAATATCTTAAATGCTTAACTAACTTAAAGAAACATAGTTTTGTCATGTCTGCTCGTCCGTCTGTCCATTCTCGGCTTTCCTCCTAAACGGTTAAAGCTAGAAAAATCAAACTTTGCATAAATATGTGTCTTTATAACGGTGACCAAGGGAATAAAATAATGTAAACTTTTTTTTTGGGTTGCGTCACATAAAAACATAAAAAGCGACACATAAAAAGTGAAATTTTTTTTTTTTTACCATCAGCCTCATCGTTAGGGTATTATTAGGTCCTTTAAAAATATTAAGAAGTTGCAAAGACAACTTTTTGATTTAAGAATCCGTTTTCGAGATATTCAACTTTAAAGACCATATTTTCGTTAAAACGGGGCGTTTCCTCTAAAAGCTAAACGGCTTGCTCGAAAAATCTCACAAAATCATGATAATAGTCTATGTAATTAAATACTTTAAAGAAAAACTATAACAGATCAAATATAGGATATTATAACATGACTATGGAACGTTATTCTACGCGTGACCCGACACGCACTTAGCTGGTTTTTTTAACTAATGCCAGTGCGAAAAGGAGAGGTAAGCGAAAAGTATAACGGATTAGTGAGATTCTATTGTATTCCTTAGAAATGACACTCAAAACTTTATCGATATTTTGCGTATTCCATAGTGTACACAACACTATTTCACCCACACATTTGCATATTGATTTTGGGATCGCCTCCGAAATGTCTTTGTGTATCTTTCTACATACAATATCTATGCTTTCACACATCTTTCCCATGGGGTAGGTAGAGACTATGGAATTACACTAGCTACGATCCTGGCACACTTCCCTCGCTTCCTCCACTTTCATTACTATTTTCATAAAGTGGAATAAACTGTCTTTTTGGCGACCAGCAGGATGTCGGCAGAGCATTGTAGGTATTTGCGGTTTAAAAAGAGTTGACTCACTATTAGTATTTATGATACATAAGACGCCATACTTCTATATATAGAAATGGGGAATCGTAATTATTCTAATATCACAGATACATAATTACTCACTTTTAATTCAAACAAAGTCTAAAGACTTCCTTGTACGAAAGCCACACTAAAGCGTTGTTCAAACCTACCGGACGAGACTCTCATTGGCCGAATCCGTTATCTCCCGAAAAATGAGAGTCGCGTCCGTTAAGCGCTTATAGCTCCAACCATATTCGCAATATCGCAGCGGGAATCTGATTGGCAGATTCTAAAACGAAACTACTTCTGTCAATAAATTCATTAATCAAATTCTCGCGTCTTATAATAGTGGTCGGTGGCAAAGCCGCGCACGATTATCGTGATATCGTGACGACATCAATCGCTAAAAAGTACTGATAACAAAATAAATTTGAATATAATATTATTTGATCTTGAATCTTTTGGGACATAACTTTTGTCTTGTCCCAAAAAACAATCAAAAAGACAGTTACAAACAGTATAATTGACCTACTATTGCAATATGTTCGCGGATGTATAGGTGGAGAGCTTGGATGTATCGTTCTACCCTCATTCTAGCACATTTACAACGAGGAATTGGTCCCCATATATCCTTACAAAAAAGTTAAGCCCCGATTCCACGAGCGTTTTTTTAACGCGCGTAAAAACTACGTCGGTATAGATCAAATACATTGCCTAGTATTTGTTCACACGGCAGCGGTTTTAAATCGCGACGTATTTTTCAGCGCAGTGTTGTATTTTAAGCGCTGGGCGTTGAGCGTTAAGTCGCTCAACACCCAGCTAGCGCTAAAAATACGTCGCGATTTTTTAACGCCCGTGGAAACGGGGCCTTGCCGTGTAATAGATTTGCAAATGCATAATTATAGGAGACCCTGAAAACGGGTCGTTTTCAGTTTAAAATCTTTTAAAATGCTATTATAATAAATAGTTAAAATACAATTTTTTACAATTTCATATTTACAAAATTTAAGTACTTAAAAAAAAATTAAAACTACCATTGTCCATGTCTTCGATTTGTGCAACTCATTTAGTTTAAATATTCTGGCAACTCAAGTTAGTTATGACAAGTTAACTTATTATTTTTTTGTTCTGGATATCAGGTACTCTTCTAAACTCTGCATGTTTTTATACAAATTAAACTTAGAGCAGTTTAATATTGAGGCACACTCTTGTATGACGAAATAGAAACTGGACGGTGTGTTCTCTTTAAGTTCTGCGTCAAATTTTGTATGCGATTCTGTAGAACGCAGCATAAAATCTGGATCGTAATGTCTAATCCAATACTTATAATCAGATATATTGTCTTTTTTTATTAACTTTTCGTAATTATCTTCTTGCCGAAACATATCTTCTATAAGCTTCTTCTGTTCTTTAAAAAAGTTTAAAGGTGTGTCATCGTCTGAGTCACTTTGTTCCTGCATCTTAATTTCTTCCGGTTTCTGCTTAGATTTTTTTTTTTTTAAAACTGTATCCTCTTCACATTCTTTTATTTTCTTAACTAATATTTCTTCTAACTCTGAGTCAGTTTTTATGTCTTCTATAACGATTTCGTCTTTTTCTTTTACTTCGATGTACAATTGATTTATTTCATATTTATTTTCATCAAATACGGATTCGCCTTTCTGTATCAAGTCGTCTAAATTCATTTCTTCGTCTTGTTCAAATAGGTTGCGTTCAAAATCTTCATTAATTTCGTGAGCTTTTTCGTTGGCCTCTGATTTATTACTTACATCTGCGTTTTCTTCATTAACTGGTGTTACAGCACTATGCACATCACTATGATTTGATAACATTTGCGATTGATGCTCACAAACTGAACTTCCTTCTGTAATATCATCATTTATATTTGTGAAGTCTTTATTTTGATCAATGCCATTTGCTAGCTCTGCATTTTTCACCGCTATACTCACTCCTTGTTGCACTTTGGTAACAAAATCCGATTCTAAATTGCTGTAATAGTTACTCAGTAACTCTTTTACACTCGTTTTATTTTCCTGCTGCTCTTTTCTCGTTCTCTTAACAGTGCCTTCGCTGTCCAGTATTTTCGGTTTTCTTTTCCTAGGTTCTATAGTTTTATATTCAGAAGGTATAGGAATTTTATGCTTAGAACATGCAAGTAGTATAAGTTCTTTAATTGTCTGCTCCCTATCAAACGTATCAGGGTTGAATGGAGGAAGCAATGGCTCATCTGATACATCACTTCTACGGTCAAAGTCTTCATCTGGAACTTGGTCATTTTCCATTTGGTCATTATTTGCAATGTCAAGATTATCAAAATAGTTGTTTAAATTATTTCTATCACACTCGTCTTTAATATCAAGTTCTACAAAGTCATCATCAAATATATTTTTTCCATCTTCTTCCTCTTTGATAATTTCGTCTTGATTACCTGGTTTAGAACTTTCATCTTTAAGTATTTCATTAAAAACATTTTGCTCTCTTTCAGTTTTATCTTCTAGACTGTCATTTTCTTTAGAGGTATTTTCTGAATCATATCCATGATCACTATCTTTATCATTGGCGTCATTTTCCTCCTGTAGACGTGTTACATGCTCAATGGTAGGTGGGTTAGTCTTTAACCAATTTCTATTTTCACAGTTTTTTACATAAACCATATTAGGTTTAGCCGTTTTTGTTACTATAGTTCCAAGTATAAAGTCTCGTTCTATGTTTTTGCTATCTTTGCTAACACCTGTTACTGCGTTTTCCATATCTACATCAATCAATTCTAAATTTTCACAAACGTATCTAAGAGAATATCGTTTAAAATCTTCAGCAAGCATAAGTCTTACTTCCGGGTCCTGACAGTGATCTATTACAATATCTATATATTCAGACAGAGGCGTAAATGTTGGAATAAACAATTCTTTATCTATAACACCAACAGATGGTTCTTGAGGTATTCTATTAACTATTTCCATTGATATTTTATCTGGTAATTCTTCAGTATGTTTTGGTCTTTCTTCCATCTGTTCTAAATACACATAATCATCAATATCTAAGTTGTTCTTTTCAGATATCCGTAAGTTATATTTACTGAGTATTACTTTTCTAAATTGTACATAGCTGCTCCATTCTTTAAATGAAAATAAGCGGTTTGTAGTTTCGGAATATTTACCAATTTTGTATGATTTTGGATGATCATGTTGTTCATTGATTTTTTCAACAATATTTGATAATTTAATTTCATAGTTATTGTCTAACCCGAAGCATATTTTAATCACTACAAGAATATAAGTCATGACAGTGCCTTCGTAGTCTGGGACTCGTATTAAAGATTTTTTAGCGTTGTTATCTATATCAAGAAAGTTGCACTTACGAAAATGCATTAGAGAATAAACTAAAGGTTTGATATCATTAGAAAAACAGAGTTCTGTTAAAAAATTATCGACCATTTTTTTTAAATCTGGCACTTTGGGTGTTCCGAGATCCAATTTTCTTAACAAAGACATAGCCAAAGCACGCAGTTGATGTTGGGTACACAACTTACTACGAACAAAGTTCAGCCATTCTGGTATTTTCTTAACACTAATTTCACTAGGCACAAATACTTTTGGATTTGTGATATTTAAATATTTCTCTTGAACAAATCTGTATAAATGAGATATCTGTATTTCACTTTCGTCTAAATTTAAGGCGACATACAACATAGCTAATATAACTCCTTTAGATAGAAACTTGATGTCTCTTTTAGAGCCGTCCATAATGTCACTTTTGTTTCTTTTGGTAGTAACTTCTTCTTCTTGCTTTTCTTCAGATTCAGAGATGCTCTCCTCTTCAACCATAAAACTCGGTAAACCCGTTTGATCACCTTCAACAGTAGTTTTATCCGTTCTGATGGCAAAAAGTATATAGTAATTAAAAAATATTTTATAAATATTTTTTTATACTTTTAGAGTGCCATCAAATTCCATCAAAGTATTAGAAGCCAAAGTCAACCTCACTTGCAAGTGGTGTACATACCAATCAATGAACGAGGCTCTTGCAAAGAGTTCCTGGTGAGCAGCAATATTGTTCGCCTCATTTAACTTGAGGCTAACAAAGTTACTGGCGACAAGTATGACATAATATTCCTCCACCTACTCCTACAGAGCAAAGGCGTGATGTTTCTATGTTTATTTAGTGTAATCTTACCTAAGTTCTGCTTTGTTCTGATACTTCTTGATGTATCTTATCCATATCCACAGCAGTTTCGTTTTGAATGTTGGTTTAGCTCCGAGTGTTATCAGTTTATCAGCAAGGCCAGATATAATAAAGTTAAACGCATGCCACTTGTACCATTCTCCGCTCACTGAAAATTATATATACAGTTTTGGAGAAACCTCTATCTCTCTTTAGGTACACACCAGTACTGTGGCGATGGATAGAACTCGAGTCTTCTCAACTCAATACGAGAGGCACCAGGCTAAAGACATTACAAAACAAATCTCCAAGATAATCTAAAAAGACCTGTTGAAATATGTTCCTTTAGGGAGGCAAATGAAACTGAATATGTATGTAAATATGGATAAACTTACTTTCAATGCCATCTTTTTTAAGTTGCACGATTTTCTTTCGGTTTGATTGAGCGAAGGTGCCATCTCCTAAAGCCTTCTCTTCAATTAGAGTTTCCCTAACATTAGTATTTTGAGTGCCGCATTCTATGCAATAGTAAAATCCGTCGATTAGTTTCGTATCACTGCCTCCACACACTTCACAGGAGTCTGGCTCGGTTTCCATAGTTTCAGTCTTTTCTTTTTAATATAGACCTATGTATTTTTATTTATTCAAAAAAATTGTTTAATTTTTAAATTTTTTTAACAAATATCACATGGTACAAGTATTGTAGAACTCGCGGGTTAGGTAGGTAGGTACTGAATTTGATGGCAGTTGACATTGACAGTGAATGTTGCCAGTTGTTTAATGCTAATCCGTCGGAAAATGAATAATATAAATAAATATACGAACATATACACATCCAAGTCATGTCGTCTTTCTCCCGGAAAGCGGTAGTTAGACAACGATTAACACGGACTTTTATATTTCTGAACGTCATCAACCCGAAATTAAGCTAATATAAGCTTAAGCTATGGGATCTAGAGCCTCTAGACAACTGACATTCATACTTATACATTTCTTAGTGCATAATTTTACTAAAAAAAACACCCAAACGCTCAAAGATACACTACTGAACATTACTTTTTGACTACCGATTATGCCTTTTTTTTTTAAATAAAATGATAAAATTTACATGAGAAGAACTTATGTTTGTAAATAGACCATGTTGTAAATGGGGATATTTTATAGCGATATATGGTAACATTAAATCCATACGAAGTTTTTGACACACAATAATTGCTATATTCTAAAATTTCTACTATTCGTTAAATTTTAATATTTTGAATTTTTACAAAATGTACAATAATTCACATTTTTATTATCTTACTAGAGGACGCCCGCGGCTTCACCCGCGTGAAAAAGTTTAAAAATAATTCCCGATTCCCGGCGGCGGTAACACACTCCCGAGATAAAAAGTAGCCTATGCATTATATATTACCTACATAAGCTATCTGCCAGTGAAAGTCCCGTTAAAATACAACCATTCCAGAGATTAGCGGGAAGACAAAGCGAAGTGACATCCAACGATTGGTGGATCTAGCAATCTGAACAATTATTAACATCATTATAGAATATCTAAGACTTAAATCAAAGCCTATTTCATTTTCTAGGCCATTTTGACAATCGTCTAAGTTTGGTTATAGTTCGCGTTAGGTAAAAAGAACGCTTACCTTTAAGCTGCGCAGTAGTCGATTTGTTGATCTATATGGTGGTAACAGCGAGTAAGAGCGAGAGTACTGATGCGCAAACAAACCTCTCCACTCTCACCCATTGTTTTTCTTACGTTATGTGGACTATACTATTGTTTATACCCAAGGCATAATTAAATTAATGTACATTTGACAAAAAAGCTATTTTGTTTGGCGGATTCCCATGAGTTGGCTGAAATCTCAAAACACGGTTAGCTGACAAGAAGGGAGTTAGGCAGTTATGCCCGTCACCCATGCTAGCTGGCGGGAGGCGTGGCCACGCGAGCGCTGCTTGTTTATATCTAAATCGAACTAGGATGACGAGTTTGAAACCAACGTAAAACTCATTCAAATTGTACAAATGAATGCTTTTCAACCGACTTCCAAAAAAGGACGAGGTTCTCAATTCGACGGTATGTTTTTTTAAATATTTGTTACCTCATATCTATGGACTGGGTGAACCGACTTTTAATTTTTTTATTAAACGAAAGCTACTACTTCTTAAGTGGTCCCATTTCAATTTGGTCCCATTCCGATAATTATTTGGTCCCATTTCGGTAATTTGAAGTCGTTGTTGTGTCAATTTTATAAGTGTATTTTATAGTTTATGACCGAGCCGCGACGCCCGCGCCACCTGCACTTTTTACGTGTAATGGGTAATATAACCATTTAGAAATAATACATCATTTTATCTATGTCGTTCTTTTCGTGTTAATTCCCGTGTAAAAAGTAAAATATAATTCATCACAATTTCAACTTTTGAAATTCTGACTTCCGACCAAATTGTTTTTATAGTCATTTTTAGCCTTATCCAACAAGATTGGTATTGATTATCATAGCATCCATCCAATCTACTCCGATGAGATGTTTTGGTAGAATTTTAAATAATACAATGGCATCTGAAAGCACAATTTTGGTAGTAATTTTCGTAGCGTAGTATTGCTTGCTGTTGCTGTCCGTCATCAATAACTATCGTAATTCGGGCGTGTGCTCATTTGCAAATATACTGAAAGAAGTTATCCGCTTATCGTTATCACCGACCGATACGATCATACGTTGAAATATTGCTGATAGACTGACATGTTCCTGTGCTTTCCACCACACCCTTAGGTTTCTTATATCGTGGATGTGATCTGTGGCGTGTTTGTCGCCGACGGCCGTATTAGTGTTCTTGTGTTAGTAGGATCTCATTTAATAAGTGTTCAGTGTAGTGATATGTGTAAAAGTTAGCCGGTTAAATCGTTGTGTTGGAGCACGCGGGACACATTGATGGGCAGCGCTGTGAACGTGAGGAACGCGGCTGTGAGGCCGCACCGGCGGGGTCTTGCTTCGTGGAGGGTCTGCAATATAATCAGCCACACTGGAACTGATGGAATTAGAGAATATCGTCGCGAACACCGTCTACTTGAAAGCCAGAGAGGGTAGGTGTTATTTTTTTAATAATAAAGCTTAAAAGTATAACTTCAAAGTTATGCTCTGCTGATATTTTTCAGTAGTACCGTTATATTTTTATGAATGGCAGTTTTGTTTGTTTATTATTTGATAAAATTGTATTATTTTGATGATAATAACAACTACTACAGGTTGATTTTATAAGTAGTTATCTACAGTTGATTAAAGTAAACAAAAACTATCTTATGTTTGTACGACTTTACTATGTTTATTTTACAAATATTTAGTTTATTATTAAAATATATAGTATATCTGCTTAGTTTTGTAGAATAAAGAATTAGAACTCTTTAGAAAGTCTTAAAATCAGCATCTTGTCACTTCTACAGTCCGAGACACCCTGGACTTTAATTGGCTGTGTCATAGCGGCTGGCATGTAAGATTTTGTTGCCTTTCATAAACATTTCATCACCAGGCAATGGGTTTAATTTTTTTTCAAAATTACAATACAATGTATAGCTGCTACTTTTTAATAAATAAATTTGCCCATTTTGGACAAAACCCCTTACATGTTACATGCCCGGTGGCAGTAAGAGGCTTGCCCCTTATTATGAGGGGCCGAAAATACTGGAAAATTGTGGGTGTGTAATACACCTCAGCCTACCCCTTAGACGTGATATGTGTCTGTCTTGTCATTTCTTGCACTTGTTTGGCACTGAATGAGTGACAAGACATTGTTTTTTTTCACACATTAAGTTTAACCATTTTCTACCTATGCCGATTAATACTCATTCTGAATTTATACGTAAATTTCAAACAATCATAAGGTAATCTCTGGATGTACTGAACCAATTATAAAATGTGCATTTTTTTATTCCTGTCTATTTGTAGTAAATAGTCTAAATTTGAAATCTGTAATCCAAAGTAATGAGTTTTCTTAAAGTATTTAGATTCATAAGGCACTACAAAGTAGGTAAAACATTAAATCACCGCCATCCTTACAGAAGCAGGCTAGAAGGGTTGCGTGCTGCAGGGCCTTTGCCCCACAGCGCGCAACCAGATTCACTCACCGACGTGGGATAAAACCCAACCCTAACGATGTGGTGTTGTCATTCTGACCAAACCCCCGAAGAGGCCACACAGGTGGCCAAAGTTCGCCGGGCGCCACTGGAAATACCTTCTGGGGTCACCAGAGACACCCGTAGCAATGGACATTATTATTTCCAACGGGGACGCCGGTGACCGGACGGACGATCCACCCGCAATGTTTGCGGGCCATTTCCTCCATTTCCCCAGCAAAAGACATGGGAGCGGCCGCGATCTCGCGGAATTGAAAAATAAAAATAAAAAACATTAAGTAAATCAAGTAGGTAGGTAGGTAGGTCTTATTTATTTATTTATTTTTATTTTCAAAACATTTACAGTATTATTACAGGATAATCCCAATACAACACTGCAAGTAAAATACATGGTTATAACTTAAAAATTATGCATCAAACATGAGAAATTATCAATTGCAATAAAATAGGTAGGTAATAATAATAATTAAATTAATTTATATAATCCATTTATGTCTTGTTTAAAGTAATTACTGAATGTCAAATTTATTTATTAAGTATTTACTTATAACCCGACTGTCAGGAAGAGTAATGTGTTTCTTTTTATAGAGTGGGTTAAAAAGCCGCCAATATTTTTCCTGTAGTTTTTCCTTTCCTGTGTAGGCAACAAGAGATATCGTCAGCAAAATCACAATTTTAATACTCCTTAGGTAGGTACATTATTTATTTATTTAGCCTGGATTTTCCCGTACCAATTTAGAACAACTGCATAGGGAAATCCTATTGAATCAATCTAACTTTAGACCTTCCAATGTGTAGATATTGAAGACGTCATTGCACTGAGATTTGTATTCACGATGACAACAGTTGGGGCTCTGGCAACGATAAGCAGCAATAGGCTCACCACCCTAGGATCAAATACACCTATTATGTGAGATGAAGTGAACAAAACAAGCTATGACACCTTTGAAGGCCTAGAAGCAGATATAAAGACAATTTTCCAAAGGTTCCAAAGAATGGATCTTCATACTGTCCTATGTCATATAGTTTCAGACTTTCCCATGTACTAACTGCTTCGGTGGCGTTGTTGGTTGCCTTTAATAAACATTTCATCGCAAGGCAACGGGTTTCAATTATTTTTTAAAAATTACAATATAGCTGCTACATACTTTTTATTAAATTCATTCGGCCATTATTGTGTGCCCGGTGACGGCAATAGGCTTGCCCCCTATTACGTGGGACCAAAAATACTGGCAAATTGTGGGTGTGTAATGCACCTCTGCCTACCCCTTCGGGGATATAGGCGTGATATGTGTGTTATTTTTTATGTATACTAGTACGGTGTCTTTTTTTTGGCCTATAACTTTGGACCCCTTAGGGCTAGGTCAAATTTTCGATTTTTGGCTTGCCTCCAGATCGAGGGCTATCCATAGAGTTCAACCATCATTGGAGCATAAGCAGTTCTCGAGAGCTAAGGGGGACGACATTCCCCATTTCTATATAAAGATTATGTAGGTATGTATTTGAAAATATGTAGGTATAAAAGTGTTTATCAGTTGTCTAGATCTAAATAAGTGTTTATCAGTTGTCTAGATCCCATAGTACAAGCTTATAATAGCTTAGTTTGGGCAAGATAACGTTGTTTGTGAATGTCCAAAAATATTTAAATAAAAAAATGCAATCTCTTCAAAGTCTAGTTTCGCGAGATACAGTAAGTACTATCTACAGTTAGAAGTGTTAAATAATCTTGGGCACAACCAATGAGGGCTATTCACGGCCTTTATCTAAACACTTTCATTCACTCAACGGCTGTAACGAGCAGTTTTAGAACGCGCGTTTTGTACCTACAGCGCTCACTAAACTTAAAGGCCTCAAAGAATCAATTTCGTTTATTTAGTTTAGGAACATTAAGGGCCTAGACCGCGCACGGATAAAGTCGATTTTGAGCGACAGCAGCGCTATTGTTGCCCGAATCATCCGACGGGCGGGTGAATGACCCAGAGAGCGCGATTTTGAAAATGTTTTGCGACAAACGTTCCACGTTGAGTTATTGTTATTGAAGTTGAATATTTACAGCATAACAAAAATGTTGAATTATTGGAAATAAACGACTGCCTATTTGTAAAATATTCCAAGAGTAGTTTTCGTTATAAAATGATCCTTATTACTAGATAAATAAATAAGAGTAGTTTGAGACACAATTTTTATGATTTTCTATTTATAATAAACAATCAAGAGCAGGTCCAGACTGACCTTTTTGTATTCTACTTACCTAAAATTCCAACTACGAGTACCTATGTATTTATTTGTAATTTTACTACCAAAGTTTATTCTTATTTCGTAAAATTTTCATTCAATAAAATAATTGCAAATTCAGTAGGAAGTACGGTCGAAATAACATCACGCCTTTCCTCGCTAGTGTTTATATCTACACAAGGAAATGTGCCTATTGCGTAAACTCAAATACTTTTTGCTTACGATCACCTCGCAATCTAAAAAATCTTCTAGGGTTGTACAAAAAATTGTCAATAAATGAAACACAAGTATAAAAATGGTTCATATAATTAAAAGTAAACAAAATATGAGTCGCCACCTAAAAAGCGTGCTAGGGTTGTACAAAAATTAGTTATAAACAAACATGAAATTTATAAATTATTCATATACTTAATTAAACGAAAGTAAACAATAACAAAATATGAGTTTAAGAGTTTCTAATGTTTTTTTCATTTTAATGATTACTGATCAAATTCTGAACTAATTTGATGATAAAATCAATTGCTATTGCAAAACCTATCAGAATGAAAATGTTACCAGCTGCCCGATTCACGTAATAAAAACCGTAGCGTAGTGACTTAAAAATGTCACTTCGCACACTTTTTAACCGACTTAAAAAAAGAAGAAGATTCTCAATTCGCTGTATTTTTTGAACCGATTTTGATGATTATTTTTTTTATTTGAAAGCTGGTGCATCCCGTGTGGTCACATTTTAATTTCATTAAGATCGGACCTTGGGTTTACACCAGGTAACTCTTCAAAATCGTATAGGAATTGTATAGAAATTGAGCTATTGGAAGATTTATGACAATCCAAGACTAGATAAGTAAGTGCGTTAAAAACAGAAAACCAAATGGCGATTTCTAAGTTTCTAAGTTAAAACGACTTTTGAACTGGCGTGTTTACGTGAATCGACCGGCTGGGTAGTTAAGTTACATCAGTCTCTTTCAAAATCATTAGATGTTCTTCTCTTTCAAAACACGTAAAGCTCTTTCTTTCCTCTCTTTCATAGCCTCTATGACATTGGGCGGGTCACGAATAGGCATGCTTCGTGACTGCCGAGGATCAACTAATTCTGGAAGGAGGCAATCGTAATAAAATCTAACTAATTTCATCTCCATTTTCTCCTTCCAAAATTTGTCGTCCTTTTCTATAATATAAACTTTCATAGGTACAGTAGCACCAAACCAGATGCCAAGCATGCAAACGTTTCTTTTAGTTATATGTAGCTGTCCCTGAATTTAGAAATACCAGTAATGATTTTTATTTATGACATAACCCTTGGAAGCCTTGTCCTTAACCCAAAAGGTATGTTTGGCCATTGCTTCATCAAGAGTCATGCCAGCTAAAGAATGTGGGCACTTAATTTCAATTAAACCGTTTGCATAAATGCCATCTGGTGTAGTACCAAGAAATTCATATTGATCGTCGACGAACAAACCGCAACCTTGTATACTAATATTCTCTTGAATTTCTAACTGTCTAATTGCAGTTTCTTCGTTTTCGATACCGTACCGTACAGCAGGCAAACTGGAGATATTACTACCATAAACGATTTTACAAACAAAAGCAGCACAACTTGTGCTCTCTCCTTTTTTACAAACTTCCCCGAACGATGATGAGGTTAGTAATTTTCTACTTGTACTCATCCACTCAGCACTACTTCTTTGCAAATGGGTCGACCTTTCAAGCTCCTCTCTTTCAGCACAAGACAACTTTAAATCAACTAAAAAAGATGACTTGGCTTTCTCATATAATTCTGGACTCAGATCAGGTTTTTCGCAGTTTGGTCCATAGTGAGCGTCTTTCGATACAGCGCTGTGGCTTTTTTTCAATCTTAATTTAGGTTTAGCAATTAAACGGTTTCTACGATTACTATTTTCCACTTTCGCGATCAAAGGATTAGGACTAGATTTAAATATGACTTCATGAGTTTTACTATGAATCGATCCCGTATTAAAAGACACAACAGCAGCTGCGCATCGGCCCGCATAAGAACCACGGGAAGAATAATTTACACGCTTACCCCCAACTAATTTGGCAATTACTCCGTTAAAACTTTCAACTATATTACTTGTGCAATTATGAATTAAACTTCTAGAATGATATGACAGTCTTTTACTTAAAATTTCTACCGCGTCCATTAATCCGCATCCAACAATTGCTGGAAGTAACCCAACAGGTTCTATTCGACGAGTGTCAGGTCTACAAAAATACTCCTTGCAATGTTGGTGATTACCAAATACGTGTTGTGGACCATTTAGAATATCTTCACTAAGATTTTTTATTTTTTCTTCGAGTGACTGATTTTGATCCCCCCAATATTTAATCGCGCATTTTACACCCGTTCTTAAACGCAAATACCTTTCTTTTAGGAATTTCCGCAACTCGCAAGGATACTTAGTGTCTTTCGACAATTTCTCCAAGCTATTGCAGTAGTTTCGTAAAAGATGATTTTTGCATTCAATTTTCTCTAAAATTAAATTATAAAATTATATTATTATACTATTAAATTATCGTACGGACGCGAATCTAATATTTTTTTATAAGTACTGGAATCGCCGTCTGCTACAAATTTATTATAAATTACACCGTGATCAACAAAGGAACGTTTAAACCCCTCAACTATTATGGTCGATTCCATCCCGGTAGATGATCCTGAATAATTCTTGAAACAATGGTGTTCCGGGGGCTGACTGTTGTTCTTTGCGGCTCGTGCACAGACTACGCAGTATTTATTTTTAACTCCAAAAAACAATACTTTATTAGTTTTAATGCCAATTATCGCAGCTGCGCCGGATAAGGCGGAAAAATTCTTACCATAAGATCTCTTGCTCCAACAACCGTCAACAGCAACAGATATTAATGGTGTACCATTTTTATCAACACTACCTATAGACACTGCGTACTCCGCTTCTTCCTTGACAGCTTCTGCCATGGAATGTGCTGCTGTCTTTTCCCACCAATCGCAAACCGTATTATTAATTTCATTGTACAATGAAGGTGACATGATTGGTAGGGCTACTGCGGCACTTAATGTTTTTAACTGAGAGTAGCTCCCACCAGATGATATGATACCAGACACAATTTGATGATTCACTTCCATGCTATCTTCTTTCTTTTCAACCAAACACACAGTAAATTTCATATTACGCATACTACATTTTATGATGAGTTTTCAATAACTAGTTCCTGTAAAGAAAGATAATGGCTTGATTTTTATTATAAAAAATAATTCAAAAGGTATGGGCCAAATTTCTTCAAACATAGCTAAGAACTCCCTTAGAATACATCTTTGAAACACAGAACACTAGATCAAAATCTTAAACGTTTTTATCAGTCTTCGTCAATTATGAAAGTGAATAAATAAACATAATAAAAAACTGGTTGCTTGTAAAGTCGGTTTAGGACGATAATTTTATCGGATAACGTCATAATATTATTCTCCATCGCTTGTACTGCGCTCTCGCTTGACCCTAGCGTGACATAATGTGACACTTTTTTGTGCGTGTTGCCGGTGTTCATCGATTTATAAGACGTTATCACGTCATAAATTTAATAAATCCGACTATATGCATAAAAACTCAAAAGGTAAAAAGAAAACAAGTCTACGGTCTTGAATTATGTTACATAAAAATAAATAAGAACACTATTGTAATAAATCGAATTCAACAGTTGAGACCCATTGAAATCCTCACAGGCTCGAAGATATTCCTGACTAGCTAAATATTTCTTTAGAAATAGGCCCCGACTGCTAAATACGCTATATTACAATGGTGTTGTTATTTATTTTTATTACACATTTTCATTTTTTAATCTGTCGGGTTTTAACATTTTTATTGTTTATTTATTTATATTCATAACTGACGAAGACAAATATAAAAGTGCAAAAGAATTCATACAATATTATGTTCGTGATGAACAGAAATTATAAATTTCCTTTACGCTATACGTATTGGTTTTTTATGGCGTCACTTATTCTATGTCACTCGGGCTTAGAAGACAATTCTAATGATACTAAAAACATTAAAATCGGTTCAATAATTTTGAACTTATCGTGCCACAAAGATATATTACTTAGTATACATACATACATACGTACACCAGTCGCGTAAAAGATAATATTTTACAAAAAAAATTCTTGATTTTGGTAAAATACGAGATTTGAACGTGAATTTTCTTTTGAGAAAGTAATTGAGAAGTATGTGTTTGTCTCACAATGAAAATAATAAATATTGCAAAAAAAAACTGTAGGTACTGAGATTTTGTCTTCGCCCATCACTAGCTAGTTTGTTTATTTATGTAACAAGTCTACAAGAATTACGTATAACAACTTACCTCTATACAGCGCGTAGCAGTGTTGCTCGGAGTCTCGGCCTGAAGGTTTTCTTCATTTTCAGTACTGGAAATATTATTCATCAATATCCACTTTTTATTTATTTTGTAATTTTTGTACAACCCTACGCCAGGCACGGCGTGCGCGCGCCCGTGCAATTTCTGATAGGAAACATACCTACTTCCACTTCCACATATTTAGACATGATGAACATGAAAACTAATAATACTGTAACTAATAATAGTGTAAGCAAACTCATTGCTTTGAAATACATAAATATATGAAAACTAATACTATATTATGTAATATTATTATTATGAAAATTGTTCCTATAGAAATTGACTTTATTACTTATATAGATATTGAAATTACGTAATTATTACCTACTGGACATTGTAATTTTTCTTCTTAGACTGACATACCTAATTGTGTACCTATCTAATTACATGTCAAATCAATATTTACATGCTGTTGTAGGTATATGTCTGAATCAGGCGATATAAATCATTGTACCTATTTGCTTTGTAATGTACCTACCCTGTTCAAAATGCAAATAGATTATATTATTATTACTACTAAGACATGATAAGCATACACACAAATAAAAGTAATAAAACTAGGATTTTTACTTGACACTAACACAAATCTAGTAAATTTTTTCTAGGTATTTAGGACAAGACGTAGTCAAGTAGGCAGGTAAATAAATAAGTAGGGAGGAACTTACATTTTATTCCGAGATCTTTTGGCTTTCACGTTTTTATAATGCGTACTAAATTTTCTTTTCGCTGGCATGGCACTCAGCAAATTATCCTGCGAAAAGAGACCCTCGATTACCAATTACGTTTATGATACCTATTGCCTTTATCATGTTGAAAAATCTATGTATGTCGTGCAGAGAACTATATACCCCGCCAGTTCATATCTCGAGAAAATAAGGTGGGCAGGGCTTTGATTGTTTCAAGCCTGAATTGATACCTACTTTACAAGGTTCATAAAATGACCTACGCAACAAAGTAAATAATTTTGTATTTCTTACGATTTATATCTAGTTCCATCATGGTTTTCTTTCAGACTTTCATTATATCGGTACTTTCTATTTACTGAAAGTAAATTAGTTATAAAAATATTGTACTTACAGTTTTTCACAAAAAACAAATTCACAACACGTAATTTTGCTGTAGCATCCGACACGCGTGGAGTCACTTTGAAATTCTATGGCGCACTGGCGATTAGTTGCGACGATCGTTCTATCGGGACGCGTTTGAATTTGCATACATTTTTCTATGGAGAATTTACGTAAAACATATCTAGATTTTAGGGCTTTAAAAGGGGAAGTCTTTGTTTGTAAAGGTACAAAAAAAAGTACATGGTTATATTTATTGGCTTTTTCAGTGTTCAAAAAGTGTTTCTTTTTATCAATTTGTGTTGATTTATTGGGTTAAATCTGAAAAATACGAAGGCAGGTTTTCGAATTTTTTCTCAATTTTGTGCGTTTGTTGACGTTTATTATATAACAACTACAGGGTTTTAAGAGTTAAAATTAGCACTAACATCATTTTTGGTCTTTCATTTTAATATATACAAATTATCGTTGTTATTAATCATATGTAAATAGGTTAAATATGAAAAATCGTAACACTCTTTTCGGTGATTTTCACGATCTGGGCCCTTAAGAAGAGCACTTACATTATATGAATGTCAATATTTTACAATTTCATGTCAAGCAATATTATAAAAATACTAAATTAAGTACATAAATAACCATTAGAAAATGATTCTTTCGCTGGTTTGGTAAGTTGGTTCTCCTGAGAAGATACCAGCAAGTAACTCAGGTAGATTATCCATTTTCTTTTTTAATATTGTTTCGTTTACATTGTGTTACAATTTATATTGTATTGTACGAGTGGCCTCTCAAGACTAGCGAGAGTCCGTACAGTTTTTATAAAGGAGTTTATTGTTAACTAGCGGACGCACGCGGCTTCGCCCGCTTGAAAAATCATATACAAAAATTCGTTGCGTAGTTTTAAAGATTTAAGCATACACAAGGAACGGGCGACTTTGTTTTATAATATGTAGTGATAGTGATAGTGATAGTGAAGTGATAACAGTGATGATAGTGATTGTGAAGATTACCAAGGGGCCCTAACAAAGGCCCCAGGGCAGTCATCGTCACCTGTTGAAAACAGACGAGGCTCTGGCAGATATAGGTCCTCAGTCTCCGGAAACAGCAATAGGGTCGCCACGTACGTTTAACGAAATAGACTGGCGAAATCTGGGTGTAATGAACGCCTCTGTCTGCCTCCTCACGAAAGCCGTAATTTGTGTCTGTAATTTCTGTCTTTACTAGTACGGTGTCATGCGCGGTGCTTCGCATCGCACCACGCCATAGGTTTTGGCCTATAACTTTTGACCCCTTAGGGCTAGGTCAAATTTTCGATTTTTTGGCTTGGCTCCAGATCGAGGGCTATCCATAGAGAGGTCAACCATCATTGGAGCATAAGCACTTCTCGAGAGCTAAGGAGGGACAAATATTACATTCACCATTTCTATACAGGTGAATTTTTCAAGTGGGCTTGGATGGCCAAATCCGGAACTATAAGGAATAGCGAAAAATGCTCAAATGATAAGAGACTTAAGAGACAGACAAGAAATGTGAATTTTATTAAAATTCTAAGTTTTCCTTAAATTTGCCGTATATCATTACTTCCCAGAATTTGATCCTTAACAGCAACACTATCGTATGGTGTAATAATAAAGGGTGCGTTTTTTTTTTTCAAAATCAACGGGTTCTATTCCCAGCTAGGATTACTGGTTTTCCAAATATCTAATGATGAAGTTTTAAGTTTCATCAAAATTGGGCTCGTGACTCCTTTGAGCATTTTTCGCTATTCCTTATAGTTCCGGATTTGGCCATCCGAGCCCACTTGAAAAATTCATAGATACCTAGTTGAAAATTATAAAACACTCAATGCCATCTAGAAAGACTGAAAAAGCTTCAAATTACCGAAATGGGACCAAATAATTGACGGAATGGGACCAAATTGACATGGGAACTAGTAGCTTACATTAAAAAAAAATTTCAAAGTCGGTTCACTCAGTTCAAATGTATGAGATCACAAACAAAAAAAAAGAACATACAGTCGTATTAAGAACCTCCTCCTTTTTTGGAGGTCTGTTGAAAATTAAGCAAGACTTGTGCTTTGAGAATTAGATAACCGAGATTAAATAATACTATACGAAGTAGAATATTACTACAGGTGTGCCCCACTTATACTTGTAGACACGTGTCACGTCTAAAGCGCGGGTTTTGCGTCCGGGTGGGTTGGTAACTCTTCTTCTCGAGCCATCCTATCTCCTCCAGGAACGTAGGCCCCGCAACAGCTTCAGCAACGGAGCCTGGAGTACCGAGATGTCTTCCTGTATTCGTTGACCTCTTCGCAGCGCAGTAGCAGTCAACCCACCCTCTCCTCTTCGGCCATGCATGCCTTGCAAAGATTACTGTCTAACACCAATTGTGTGTACATACAACACCTATCACAGAAATGAGGCCTTTCTTACTGTAATTTAACGGAAAATTCACAATAGATGTAGTGTAGATATACGGTCTTTCGACAAAGCATCTGTCATTTAGGGATATGATAATTTACTGTTTCATTTTTAACGTTCCCGGTCTCCCATTGACAAAGGCCAAAAAGTTTGGTGCATGTTACACTGTGTAATAGATGCTACTAAGCGCGTGCGCACCTCGTAGGTGAGGCCGTGACCGTGAAATCAATGTCTGACATCTTATAACTGTTCGCCGGTGGAATATCATTTACAATGTTAGTTGATTATCAAGTTATATAACGTTTTTTTAAATTAAATGTCAAAACAGTCTGTTTTGTGTTTTGGTGTTGGGTTTTTCTATGTTACTATTCATAATCGAGTAGCAGTTGTACCGAATATAACGAACTTATCTCGAAAACTATTCAACGTTTAAAAAAACTCCAAGACGAATCTTGTAAAGAATTTAATCCTCTACAATATTGTAGTGAACACAAAAAAACAAAAAGCAAAAAACCCATAGGAAACAAGATTTAGCAATAAAACGATTTTTGACCTTTCGACCTCAGATTTTAATGCGAACGTGGACACTTAGCTTTTAGGATGTCAAAATACAAGTACAAGTTTTTTTTCAAATTTAACAGGACCCTTTTTTTTCGCGTTTATCCGTGCCTTGGATAGCAATTTAAGCCCGTCGGTTCCAATTGTCATACGAACATCTATGCCAGTCGTTACAAGTATTTGGGAGTCCTAAAACAAAATCCAACCAGTCTAACTACAGAACTTCTATATCGCCCATGGGTTGTGGAGGTCAAATGGCAGTCACTCTACGGAAAATGTCAAAGTTCAGTCGCATCGCAGTTAGTGTGGAAAGTTGAGAGTTGGGAAAAGGCTCAGTTGATGATGATATTGATGATCCGCGAACAAATATAAATACTTACTTAACTATCAATTCACAAATTTACGGAATCCAGCATGTGATTGTCGATAGAGAGACAGGACACGCGTATCAAGTGACATTGATTGCAGGAAACTGTGCGCACGATCATCCGCTTAGATCGTACGAGTACTAACCAATTGTGCGGGCGGAAAAATGGTTAAATCATAGTCTGATACGACGACTGCTGTGTTTATTTTGTTGCTAGAGCAAATAAATGAAATTATTGTCCGGTTGCTTTTTCCTAATTGATAGCTCTTCACTAAATGGATATGAAACTATCTACTGTCCTTACATAAAACAAACTGCTTTTCATACTAATAATCTATACTACTATTATAGAGAGGAAAGATTTGTATTTTTGTGTGTATGTTTGTAATGAATAAACACAAAAACTACTGTGCCGATTTAAAAAATATCTTTCACCATTGGAAAGCTTCATTCACCCTGAGTAACATAGGCTACTTTTTATCCCGGTAATGTGTTCCCACGGGAACCGGGAACGAATAAACTAAATCACGCGGGCGGAGCTGCGGCGATCAGCTAGTTACCTATAAAGTCGCTTTCGTTCCCTATGTATGCTTAGACTTTAAAACTACGAAACGGATTTTGATGCGATTTTTACCAATGGGAGTGGTACTCGAGGAAGATTTTTGTGTATATAACTTATCAAGCGAACGTGCTAACGTGTAACGTGTAACGAAGCTCGTGGTCTAGTGGTAACCGACAATGTTAACACATTGCAAAGGTTAAGCAACATCGAGTCAGGCCGGTCTTAGGATGGGTGACCATTTCTTAAGACATTGAGACCCCTCCGTGCCTCGGAGAGCACGTTAAGCCGTCGGTCCCGGTTGTCATACAAACATCCATGGCAGTCGTTAGGGGTAGTTGGAGCCCTAAATCAAAAATCCTCGCGGTCTAACTACAGAACTTCGATGTCGCCCATGGGTTGTGAAGGTCAGATGGCAGTCGCTTCACGGAAAATATCGAAGTTCAGCCGAATCGCAGTTAGACTGGAAAGCCGACCCCAACTGAGTTGGGAAAAGGCTCGGTGGATGATGAACTTATCAAGCGAACGTAGCCGCGGGCGTCCGCTAGTAAATATTAAAGAATCACCGTGACGTCATCCTCGCCTGCACGCGGCACACCTGCTGATACACGGACGGCTCTAGTAAAAATATCCGCAGTACCCGGAAACTGCAATTGGCTCACCTATTACGTGGGACTGAAAAAGTTGCTGGCGAAATGTGGACGTAATAAACACCTCTGTCTACCCCTTCGGGTATAAAGACGTGTATATTGGACGTGTGTGTACAATGAGTCATCATTAGGTTCATGTTCAAAATTTTATCCCTCGCTTCATGTCGCGATGAAATCTGATTCTGTTGGAACGTGCCTAACTTATTAAACACACATATACGCTTAAAAAACCGGTCAAGTGCGAGACGGACGCGCGCGAAGGGTTCCGTATCTAGAAAAATGGCAAAATAAAATAGAGTTTGTTGTATGGGATCCCCTTAAATGTTTATTTTATTCTGTATTCTTTAGTATTTGTTGATGAGATACAGCATGGCGACAGATGGACAGCGGAGCCTTAGTAATAGGGTTCCCGTTTTGCCCTTTGGGTAAGCAACCCTAAAAACATAAGGTACTTGATTAGAACAGTCAGATAAAAAGAAACCTTCACCAGCTGAATGTTTTACGCGGAGATCGTTCGATGCCAAATGGCCTATGAAACAATGTTTACATTATACTGATTACGTTAGCTCAGTGAATCAAAGCGAGTAAATATTTGTAATAGCATTATTGGCTCGCAAATCTATCGATGTTTTACGACAGTTCACTAAAGAACAGTAACTGTTATATTCTGCATGGGTAATTAATATAACTTGTTTCGTAATAAGAATGTCGGTCAATCAAGTGTTGGCTTAATGATAAATATTTTTAAAAGGCTTTTTATACTTTTAATATACTTGTAGTTAATTATTATGACTCTATATCAGTTTCGATATCGGTAGGTAACACTATACTCCTGTACAACATATTTATGAATTTTAAATATTTAAATAAGTCAATAATACCTCAGCTGGCGAGTTAGTCCGTGAGGTGTCTTACAGGGTGCGATTTTGGCACCTTTACTAAATTGTGGAACACTCTACTACTGAGAATTTTATGATGCCCCTTGAAAAGTGGCATCCAATACTCCAAAGAAACCTGACGGCTTTCCTGATGGATTTATTTTTCTAACTAATGGCCGCGATTTCGCGTTCCCGTCGCGTTCCCGTCGCGCCGCGTCATATTTTGAACAATTCACACAATATCTTTATAAATTGTAGCCTATGTGTTATTCTGATGTATAAGCTATATTATTGTAAAGTTTCATTAAAATCCATTCAGTAGTTTTTACGTGATAGGGTAACAAACATCCATCCATCCATCCATATATATATACATACATACATACTCACAAGCTTTCGCGTTTATAATATTAGTAGGATTTTCTAATCTTGATTTACACGTCGGTTGCAGGTATTAAAATTGTTTGTACAGTTGTTAAAATCATTTATCGTAACAGCATTATATTCAGCTGACACCTCGTCATTTAAATTGATAAGATTTCTTTCACTGTTCCGGCGTCACCTTGATCTTTCAGTATCTGATATTACGTAGTTTTCATCACTTATCAAATTTAGATTATTTTTGTCAAAACTATATAGATACAGCGACTATTGCGTATTGGTTCTCAAATTTTTTGATCACTTTGGGACTGCAAGCTATCTTTCATCGGGTTAAGGTCAATCCAGGTGTAACAGACTCAGAGAGGTTACGATCCCCAGCGATTTGCTTTCGCGTTCCACTTCCAAGTTAGGTTAACTTGGGAGTGAAACGTTGCGGGACATTTTTCCATGAAACTGATTCACGATGAACAGACTTATTGCACGAATCTACTTATTGTTTCTTTCTAAAGAGGCTATGGTGACATATCCGGGAGCAAAGTCCTCAGCACGCAGTACACCTTGCTCGCCTGCTGTGATACCAAGAAAGTGACTGGCGATATGTTAATAAAACGGAACTGTCCACCCCTGTGTGGATAAAGACGTGATTTGGCTGTGAGTGTGCGTGTGTTTCTATCTGTGTATACCCAGTAAAATGTCCCCAATATTTATTATTCACACGCATTAGAGTACATTGTATTGTGACTGATTGTGATGTTTGCCAGAAATGTGTGTTATCGGCGAAAAGCAGACACATTTCCATATATTATTGTGGTAATTCCGTTGACATGCGATGAATACATATGGTAGCATGGAGCCACGTTCCCTTTATTTCCGTTAGACACGTAGGTTTGTCAAAATATGTTTTATTTTTGATAATAATGCATGTAAGTGAAGGTTTTCTGGTTTCCTAATGCGCTGGTTTGAAAGCTTAGTTCAGAAATTTGGGAATCCCAGCAATTGTTTCGGATAGTGGTCGAACTCTTTTTCTGTGCGTAATTCCCTATGAACTCTCTGCAGCTTTTTGTTTCCCTAAAAACAAAATATTTGTAAATTGTACAAGTATTTGACCTGACCCTGGATTCAAACCCGATACCTCAGAGGTAGCAGTCTCACACAGTATGCGCTACTGAGCCAGTCAGCTTGTTGGGGAATCACGTAATAGATATTAAAGTACTTCTTGGCCTGTTGGGGAATCACGTACTAGATATTAAAGTACTTCTTGGCCCCGATACTGGCTTTCCATGAGCAAGATAATACCATACAGACGAAGACGAGGACATCAGAAACTTAAACAAATTAATCTCTGATAGATACCCATTAATAGTATTGCAAAAAGGATATACTTAATCGTTGATCTGTAATTATATATGCAGCAACTAATTCTGTTTGCGGTTTTTGAAATGTCATGGCGAAGGTCGTCTAAATGTTATCAATCTCTGTCCGTGTTATAGAATTCAGTATTATTACGATATTATTGAGCTCACTAATCGTATTTTAATCTGTAGGACTAGGTACACTGTAACTTTTGGGGTTCCTTACTCAAAGTTTACAACGGGAACCCTATTAGGTACTGAGTCTCCACTATCCGTCCGTCCGAGTCTCCAGGCTGTAACTTATGAATCGTGATAGAAAGTAGAAATTTTCACAAACGATGTAATTCTGTTGCCGCTGTAACAACAAATACCCAAAAATAGGATATAATAATTATTAAGGGATCTCCCATAAAACAAACGTGATTTGTTTGCGGTTTTGGTACGGAACCCTCTGTGCGCGAGTCCGATTCGCACTTGACTGGTTTTTTGTTTATCTCTGGCCACGTTTTTTATGGGCTAACGATCGAACTAGGGCAATGCAAAATATGACTCGCTTTCTCTTTCTAAACCATTTACTTATCTCTAATCTTAATTTGTCCTTTCTTTTTAAAACATTTACTTATGTGTACCTAATCTTAATTTGTCCTTTCTTTTTTCAAGCAATATTATCTACTCATGCTATTACCGTTGACATGAATTTTCTAAGCAATAAAGTTTGCTCACTTTTCTTCAAATAACTTATTGCAAAAACGGTATTCTTGGACTGGCTTCGAACCAGAGACTGTTTCCTTTCCAGGAGGAACTTTGGCTATGTTCGTTTTCAACCCGAAGTTTCAACCCGCAAAAAAAATTCCGTTTTCTTCCCAAAAGTTGTTCCGTTTTCTACCCACGATAATAAAAATATTATTTTATTCCGTATTCTACCCGAAAAGTGTGTTTCAGAAAAACACTTTTCGGGTAGAATACGGATTGATGTGCAAGAACATAGTGATGCAACAACTGATGTGATGCAAAAACTAGTCTTTTAAGTCTTTTCAAAGAAACTCGACTCGTTACAACGACTTATGACGCTTCACAACTTGATCGAGTCTTTAAACCTTGAGTCCTGAGTCTTTTAAGAGTCTTCGACTACGACTCGAGTTTTATTTTAGACTGAGTCTCGACTCGAAAGACTCGAGTCTTTTTAAACGACTCAGTCGTGACGAAAAGACTCCTACATTTTAAAAGGACTCGACTCGTTGGACTCGTGAGTCGTGCTCATATACTATACATGTAATCGTTAAGTGTGCACAGGCGATTATTCCGTAACTATTACAGATATCAAAAAACTTTAAACTGATATCTAAAATGCGTCACCTAACGAATAAAATAACAAAATAAATACCTAAAATATTGAACTTAAACCGTTTCATATATTTAGTACGAGATTAATAGAAAGTAGGTAACTTCCAATATTGAAGTACAATTTTTAAATTAGTACTTTTTTTGTAACCAAACCTTTATCACAGGTTGTCGTTCCCGCCACTAAATTTGCAAATTATTGTGTTCTTTTTAATTTGTGATAATAATCGTGTTTGTTGAAAATGGCCTAGGGAAGTACTGTAATAGACGCTGTATAGAATGTGGATATAATATAAGTACTGTTTTTATGTATTAGGTACACACTTAATAATTTTTTTTTTATTAAGTAAATTAAACTAAATTAAATAAAAAACTATCAATGAAAGCCGTGTCTGGCACTCGCCGGCCGCTGCCGCGGCACCGCTCGCTTCGCTCGCTCGGCTCGTGCGTAGGAGGTCACAGTTCTAACCTAACCTAACCTACCCATTTTGTTTAAAGAAGAAATTAACCTAATCTAAATAGTTGAGTTCCGGGTAACCTACTACAAACAATATCTTTTTTTTCTATTAATGCAAGTCGTGTCTGGCAGTAGGCGTCACAGTTTTAACCTAACCTAACCTAACCATTCACCAAACAACCAACATCATTTCACCAAACGTTTATTGTCTGAAGATTGTTTGCTGTAATAAATCATTTGATTAAAGACCAAATGCCATAATGACATTATGCTTGGTAATATTTTGCTAAGTAAAAATTTCACCAAATAAAAATATGCGTACTAAAATCATTCGAAATATTGCAATGGTATAAAAAAGGTTGCTAAAATTTGTTTGGGTGATGAATTTTTGTCAAAATCTTTTCGGCAAAACGGCAGGCACCCTTATTACATATCTATATCTCGGTGCATAACAATGGGTGATCGCGAATTACCACAAATCTAATCATTAAGAAGAGGAACCGATTGGGGAACAAAATTAAAAGGGCTTCTATGTGCCTACCTTCTTGGCTCGAGGTATTAAAGGATAGGGCAAGATTAAATGATGACTAAGCTATAATTGATTAATAAACATGGAAAATTGATTAATCTAATAAAGCTTTGACTTGAATTTAAAATGCCTATTTGTACTAAATTAGAATTACAATACAATTTTTTATTTATTTATTGCACTTTATTATTATAATTTTAGACAGCTCATCGTATGCTCAACGACTCGAGTCCTTTAATAAAAGACTCGCGACTAAGTTTTGAGTCTTTTAACAAAAGACTCGAGTCGTTTCATATCCGAGTCGTATTATAACAACTGGAGTCCCTCAGATTTATAATGAGACTCGAGTGGTATTTTTGGAGTCGAGTCTTGAAAATCGAGTCTAGTCCTAACTTAAGTGACTTAAAAGACTTGAGTTCTTGCATCTCCTTCCCACTGTAATTTAACACTTACTTGGTACATACAGACAAAAAACAAGGTTAACTAATAATATTTATATGGTTCTTAAACGTTAAATTGAATGCTGAATCTTTATTTTATTTATTACTAGCTGATCGCCGCAGCTCCGCCCGCGTGATTTAGTTTACTCGTTCCCGATTCTCGTGGGAACACATTACCGGGATAATAAGTAGCCTATGTTACTCAGGGTGAATGTAGCTTTCCAATGGTGAAAGAATTTTTGAAATCGGCACAGTAGTTTTTGAGTTTATTTATCACAAACATACAAAAATACAAATCTTTCCTCTTTATAATAGTAGTATAGATTTATACACACAGAAAAAAACACAAAAACAGTAGTACAAACAATACAGTGAGCATAGTACAAGGGCACTACTTATTCCTAAAGGAATCTCTTACAGCAGGCCTGAACGGTAAGGGTGAGAGGGTGACGCGTGTGCAGGACAAGTAAATAAACTTATATAAAGGTATACTAGGGAGTTCGATTTTTGTTGAGCGCATGGCTGGTGGCTTTTTAGGTTACCTCTGCTCCGCAAAAATCGGGCTCCCAGATACTCTCATACCGAACAACGTTTCTTGTCCTGCACCTGGAGCTAGTTCGGAATAACTAGTTCTTCTGTGCGGGACTATCAACTAATCAAGCATTATCTTGACATTGGCGAATCATCGATCATTATCGATGGAGCCACGTTTAAAGAAGAAGAAGAAGAAGAAAGGTACATACTACATTACATTATAATAGGTAACTAAGATTAAGAGGAGAGGTAATGAGCTTTGTTAGTCAGCCTTGTCTATTGATCGGCAGGTGCTTGCAGTTGCCTTGGGCCACTTAAAGATCTTGGTGGAATTCATCCATGATTTTTTAACTATTAGTCCGAGACGCCCAGGACTTTAATTGGGAGTGCCATAGCGGCTGGCGCGTAAGATTTTGTTGCCTTTAATCAACATTTCATCGGAAGGCAACGGGTTTTAATTTTTTTCAAAATTACAATATTGCTGCTACTTTTTATTAAATTCATTCGGTCATTTTGGACATAACCCATTATATGTGTGCCCGGTGACGGCAATAGGCTTGCCCCCTATTACGTGGGACTAAAATACTGGCAAATTGTGGGTGTGTAATGCACCTCAGTCTACCCCTGTGGATATCCCCGCAGGGGTAGACTGAGGTGCAATACACGTAGGCGTGATATGTGAATGCATGAATGCATTTTTTAACTATACCTACATATTATCGTAGGTATACCGCCGCCGTTTGCCCGAATTTTATTTGCCCTAATTTCATTTGACATAATAGTCAACAGACATAATATTATATGACATAATATTCATTTGTCCTACTCTTAGTTGCTATATTAGTCACGTGCTAGAAGCTTTGTTTCTACATAAAGTCTCTTACCATAATATCACTTGTCATAATCATTGTAAGCCCTAATTATCACATGCACTAATTATCACATGCCCTAATTATCACATGCCCTAATTATCACATGTCCTAATTATCACAAACCTTAATTATCACATGCCCTAATTATCACATGCCATAATTATCACATGCCCTAATTATCACATGTCAAAATATCAGTGAGGTTTAGGTTATGTTAGAACATGAAAGACAACACACGAGCCGAGCGAGCGAAGCGACCGTGCCGCGGCAGCGGCCGGCGAAGTGCCACAATCATTTATCATAATCATAGCCCTTTTTTTTAAGTTGCCGCGCCTTGACGTGGCCATACTGCTTCCATTACCGGACGCCTCTGGTAGTTGCGGTGGTATTTACCCAGTGGCGCCCGGCCGGTAATCATAGCCCTAATTATCAGATGCCATAACATCATTTGCCTTCGACATTGAGGTTTAGGTTAGGTTAGAACATGAAAGACAACGTACGAGCCGAGCGAGCGAAGCGAACGTACCGCGGTAGCGGCCGGCGAAGTGCCAGTAAGCTAATAAGTAGGCAGGTATTAGAATTAAATCGCCTACAAACGTTTTGTCCTACCCACCAATGTATTTATAACGGGTTTGTAAATCATTTTAGAGCGCTTGTAGAAATATCATGAGCAAATGCATAGGTTGGAAGGAGATTCGAAAACAATTTATTATGGCGCTTAAATATCATGTGTAATGATTATTATGGCGTTTAAATATTATGTCTAATACTTAATTATTATGGCATTTCAATATTATGTCTAATAATCATTATGACGTTTAAATATTAATCTAATAATTATTATGGCTATTAAAAATATGAAAAACAATACGTATGGCACTCGTATCTTATGGTATCTAAGTTTCGGCCAATTAAAAGTATGTCATATGTCTTTTAGGGCAAACAAAACATTCGGGCAAATGAAATTCGGACAAAAGAAATTCGGGAATATGATGATTATGGTATATAATCTTCGGGCAAACAATAGACAACCATTATCGTAAGGTCCCTACATAAAAAGTTTTTTCAGTTTGGAACGAAGGTTGTCAGTATACAACATTTTATTATAATGTAAATAAAGATGACAGATCCCCAGGGCGGGTACTCTAGACGTGTTGCCATACAGAAAATATTATGTTTTCTTTGAACAAACACCGATGATTGAACAGCCGACACGGGCCGTAAGAATGTTTGGTTGCCTTCGAGTAATAGAACCGTGTCATAGAGCACATAGAAACACAATTATTTTTCCAGGGTTCCGTACCCAAAGCGTAATACGGGACCATATTACTAACGCTCCGCTGTCAAAAAAAGGCTGTATCTCATGAACAGTTATATTTAGAAAGTTCACATTTTAACAGATGATGTATTTCTGGGTTCACTATCCATTTGCATAAAAAAAATAACCATAAAATATTTTGGCATATGGTAATTTAGACTAATGATATTTATGCAGATTTTTTTTATCCATAACAAATTTAGCATATTTGTCTTAATCATAAATAAAATTAGCATAATCATATTTAAGCATTAAATTTATAAGCATAGCTTTATAAAGTAACTATGTAAAATAATTAAAAGGCGGCTTAGACCTAAACCTACTTTGACACTATATAATATAGGAAATACTGGTTACAGAAACTTTTTTATTTTTCATTCATTTCATTAATTTATACCTATTCAATTTTAGTAATATATACTATTAGGCGAATGTACACTATGCCTAAAAACATTGTGCAAATTATAACTATGCATAAATATATTAGACCTAAATATAATTATTCCACAGTACATATGCTGCTAAAAATCAATTATGACCAAGTATAATTATGCCAAAAAAGTATGCCAAATTCATTGTGCCAAAACATTTTAGGATTACATATATTATGTTAACGAAAGGTATACGGTATTTCTGTTGCCTCTATAACAACAAATACTAAAAAACAGAATAAAATAAATATTTAAGGGGGCTCCCATACAACAAATATGCTTTTTTTGCCGATTTTATTGATAACTAGCGGACACCCGCGGCTTCGCCCGTTTGACAAATTATATACCTACACAAAGACTATCCTCGCGAACCATTCTATCCGTTGGTGAAAACAGCATCAAAATTAATTGCGTAGTTTTAAAGATTTAAGCTCTAGTGGTTCAGTGAACCGTAGATTTCGGGAGCGGCTTTGTTTATAAAATTTCTTCTTCAATTTTCTTTATTACTCTTTCATTTGGCATCCAATCCAAAAAATATCTTTCAAATGTTATTAATTGTAAGCAAGGAGTGTGTGAGTAAAGTTTCATGCAAATCGGTTGATAAATACGGCCTCAAACATGATCTGACAGAACCCGTTGATGTAGAGGTACAGACAAAAGAAATTCTCCCCAGTCTGCAAGTTGAAATGGAGCCTTCGCGAGCTTCGCTCCCTCAGTCAATAAAAACAGAACGGACGACTTTGTTTTATACTATGTAATGATAATGATGGTACGGAACCCGTCGTGCGCAAGTCCGACTCGCACTTGACCAGTTTTTTATTGGGGTTATTTCCTCATTCACAAAGTTATATCATTCTCCGTTAAAGGTTACACATTTTGTCAGTTAATTTATTTGGTTCCATGTAATCTATCTTTCCTATCGCCGATTCCGGGCATACCGTAATTTGAAATTATAAACAGACACTCAATTTTATACATTTGTATAATGTAATAATAACCTTGCCTATAACGCTAATCTGTACGAACAAAATCATTAAGAAATGAAACTAATCAAGCACATTCTAATTACCAACTTCAAGGTAATCACAGATCACCGATCACCGATCACAGAATCACCCTCCCAATAGATATGTCGGTTAGTAATATACTACTGCATCACCTTGGTTCATAATTTCTCTTTGAAATATGCAATAATGTAACAATGCTGCCGCGAGAATGATGAATCGGGTGTCTTGTGCAAACGACTTGATCATATTCTATACTGGCTGTAAAATGTGTCTGCAACGTTATAAACTAAACTGCTATATTTTACTAGCTGCTTAATTAACGCGACTCCGCTCACGTGATAATACCAAGTTTTCACATACATGCATGCATATGGTCACGCCTCTTTCCCATGGGGGTAGGCAGATACTATGGAATTCCACTTGCTACGACCCTGGCATACTTCTTTCGCTTCTTCCACTTTCATAACTATCTTCATGCACGCTCTCCGGTTCTGGGTACTCTTGACCTGGCCTTTGGTCAAAACATCTCCGATTTGGTCGAAGTACGTTCGCCTAGGTCGACCATTACCTGCCTGTCCTTTCACGCCCGCTTTATGTATCTGTTTCATCCATCCTGTCTACGTGCCCGAACCATCTAAGCATCCCTTTTTCTATCTTACTCACTACATCTTCTGATACCTAGTTTTCTCGTTCCTTATATCCATGGGAACACAATACCAAGACAAAAAGTAGCCTATAGCACTCAGGGATAATCTAGCTACATATTAGTCAAAAAATTCAAAATCGGATCAGTAGTTTTAGAGCTTATTCAATCAAATATTTCCTGTGTCAAAAGTGCCAAAAATTCAAAACAATTCAAAACAATACATAAAAATTCGAATAGTATTGCCAACTTCGCCAAACTTCGGTATTGCCGTTATTCCGATGGTAATGCAATAAAATACTTTTATACGAGTATAACCTATTTAGAGTGGAAGGAAGAGTAGGGCGCGTACAGAGTGAGAGGCTTCCGCAAGTATTAGGATGTCTTCATATTGGCCAATACTGGCGAATTGATATCGCTTTATATAATTTATGCTTTCGATTGTCGGCACTTGGTGGAACTTATAGTTATACATTTTTGAAAAAAACTCACTGGTACACCCTTCTATAAAAAATAAACTAGGTATGCAATGCATTCTGCTGTTGCCATAATTGAGCTGAGTTTGTCGATCCGGGTCGAACTCCTAAACGACTGGACCGATCTTTATGAATTCAGATATATGCACTCACGGTGATGGTCACTATGACCGTGCCCAATTTCAAAAAGATCGGTCCAGTCGTTTAGGAGGAGTTCGATCACGAACGAAATACACGAGTCGTCTAAGAAAGAGCTTTGTAAACTCCGCTCAATAAAAATATTTGTGGAAGGGGTGTACAGTGTAAGTTTTTTTCAAAAATATATGATATCGCTTTCTATCAGTTTTATCGGCTAGTAACTGCCGTATGAAAAATTTGTTGGAAAATCTATATTATAAAGGGGTGTCCGTTTATAGGGGCTAAATCTTCGAATTTTAAAAAAATCTTTTACTAGGTATAGCTGCATTATCCATGGGTGCTATAGGCAATTTTTTATCCCGAATTTGTTCCCGTAGGAATTGGAAATGAGGTGTATACTCCGCCGTTTTTGGGCTCTTTGGCTTCTGGAAGAAAAATCTTGAATTTTTCAATAGACTATTTAAATAAAAGACATAGTAAATGACATCTCGCTACGACTAATAGAAACGTCGCAAGAATAAAAATACCAGCCAAGTGCGAGTGTGACTCGCGCACAAAGGTTTCTGTGCCAAAACGGCAAAAAATCACGTTTGTTGTATGGCTCCCTTTAATATTTATAATAATCTGTTTTTTAGTATTTGTTGTTACAGAGTCTCATCTGTGAAAATTTCAATTTTCTAACTATCAAGGTTCATGAGATACAGCCCAAGACAGACGAACGAACAGCGAAGTCTCAGTAATAGGGTTCCCGTTTTACCCTTAAAATTAACCCTAAAAAATGATGGAAAAATGGGGCAAATTTATTCCTTTTCGGAGCTTTCATTACGTGAGCTGAGTAAATTGTTCAAAGTTTTCTCTAGTAATAAATGTATAGTAGGCCTTTCAAACCTAATCATATTAACCTCTTCAAAAGGATACCTTTTTGCATATTTTGATAAGAACACAAGATAAAAGCCTGCTCTTACTGTTCACTGACATATACGCTGTCTAAAAATTCGTGACGCGTTGCTGGAAAATGTAAGCTAGCGAGTACGCATTGAAAATACTTGGTAAGTGAGACGAGGAAGGTATACCCTGTCTAAAAAATCGTGACGCAGAGCTGGAAACTTACCAAGTCTTTTGACTGAGTACTCAATAAATCAAGTTGTTTTACCCATTGAGTACGGAACCCTAAAAATAACAGTCGAATTGAGAAACTCCTTTTTGTAAGTTGGTAAAAAAGTTAAGTAATAAAATACTTATAACGGAAATTAAACGATCAAAAAATCGCGAACAAAAAGTACAGCAGTAAAGTAATAATGAGTAGTTTATTGGTGCTATAAAGGAGAAATACTACTAGCCTTGGTGTTGAAGAAAGTTATAGGCCATAAATCATCTCGCCGTGGCTTAACAGTGGAACAATGTCCATAAATGCCAACATATATGGATATATATATCACCTTTCGCATACACTTTGAAAATTCTTTATTTCTTTTGTAAAGAACATTCTATTGATGAATATTATAATATACCCAAAAGGCAAAGGAAATAGACTGGGGACTCCATACCAAGATTTTTGACAAAATTGGTCCAAACGTTTTAGGGTTAAGTAATAAATAGAAGTCCTAAAAAAACACACTACATAAATTCTTTCTTTTCTACCGAAATATGGTTGTAATAAAGGGCTCTTCCCCTTCGGGGATAAAGACAATTTTATGTGTTTAATATTAGTAGAGATCACTCCTCTACTAAGCCTTTCCCAATCCAGTTGGGGTCGGCTTTCCAGTCCGACAGCGATGCTGTTGAACTTCGATATTTGCCGTGAAGCGACTGGTATCTGACTTCCACAATCCCATTGACGATGTAGAAGTTCTGTAGACCAGTCAGAATTTTTGGGCTCTCAACTATTCGTAACGTCTGCCATAGATGTTCTTGTGGCAACCGTGACGGGCTTAACGTGCTCTTCGAGGCACGAAGGCGTCTCGTGTCAGTGTCTTGAGAAAAGGTCACCCATCCTAAGACCAATCTAACTAGTGTTTGCTTAAGCTTTGCAATATGTTTACCTAACCGGTAACCACGAGCTCCTCAATATAAGTAGAGTTATGTAGGGAGATTATCGTGTCAGCAATCGTATCTAAAAATATGAAACATTTCCGTGTGTTAGCGAGATGTAATGGGTTTATTTACCTCGCGTTTTAGCTTCACCCACGAATAGTGATCAACAACTGTTTCCGTTGCCATAACAGTGAATTGTACAATGATTGATCACGACCGACATTGCGGCGACATCTACCGTTACAATTGTGTAACTTACAAATTACTGCTCACTTGACTCATATTTCCTTTTTTTTTACCCAACCAAAGAAAACCGCAATTTTTTAAACTTTTATTTGTCTGTTTGTTCCGTCTCTAAAACGGCTGGCTTAAAGGTCAACTCAAACAAATCAGTGAAGCCTCAGTTCCGACTCAGTATCTACCACACATTTTCTATGAACATGTCGGTGTCGGTGTCAGTGATGACTGAGTCGTATTTGACACTGACATTTGGGGACACGTTCATAGAAAAATTTATTATAGAATATTTTACACTGATAAATCACTGATAATGAACTGTGTCAGTCATAGATAACCTCCTAATAGATTCCGCATTACTGTAATTTTGTTCCTTACCGAGTTCACCTGTTTTGGCGGAATGCGAGGGGCGCGCGGAAACATGTAAGTGCGCTATGATTGGCTGTTTCAAGGTCAATCTTCGAATACACCGAATACTAGAGATGGGATAGGGATGAAAATGTGTCGATAAAATTTTGATACTCGCAGGTATATTATAGTTATATTTTTATAATTTTATTATATCGTTTATTCCTTAATATTCTTATTATATACATTTTTAAATACATTTATAAAAAACACAAATACATTTAAAAATATAAAAAATATTATTTATTATTATATTTTTTATAGGAATAGGTATCAGGACTTAATCAAGAGGGACAGGTATTATCAACTCTCAGTTCCTACTTACTACCTACCACTAAGCCCCCACGAGCCCCCCATCTCTGATGATGATACATTATAATTTTATATTTTTATTCAATAGATGCAAAGTAATATAATTTATATTAAGAAAGAATTTATAAATAAATATCAAAAACTGATGTCATCGGCGGGACTATAATTTCTTTCTTAATATTTTACGTTGTTATTGGTGGGAAACCAACTCTCCCCACGAGATGTTGCATCTACCCATTTCTGTTTCCTCTCGGGGCATCCAGGAAACCTATAAAATAATATATATCTCAGTTACATTGCTAATACTAAATCACATTAGCTGCGAAAAAAAATTATAATAATGCCAACACACAAATTGGTCGCAAATAATTCGCAGCTTACCGAAATTCAACCGGGCGCAGTCGCGGGCGACAACATGTTGCTTATTTATAGGTACTACTTTTAAAGCACCTACGGCAATAATACTGCAAAATATCGATGACGTACTATATCATACCGATATCCCATCACTATCGATTCAAGTGCTATTGTAATGTATTGTTGGAAAAGGATAGCTATTATAATTTGGCTAATGAGTGAAAGAGTAATTTCAAAAAGACATCAACGGGTTCTAAATGGTTTGTGTTTATGTTCTATTACCAACCAGGATAAATTGAACTCCGGTGCCTAGTCAATTTTATATTTACATTTATATTGGATAGAAACAGGCGTTACTTGGCGAAAATCCATGACAAAACAATGGTAAGTAAAATGTTTTAAGCTGTTCTCTCTGAGACAGTCTTGATAATGCCTTGTTTAGAGGCGAAACAATTGTCGACGTTTTGTTGTCTTTTTGATTCTGCGAAAAATTAATGCTATTATATAATTTAAAAAGTTTTTTCTTAAAACATTTTACTTACCATTGATTTACATTTATGTCTAATTTACTTACCGGTGAAATGTAATGCCATCTTTTTGGTAATTTGATGTCTTCGCCGACTTGCCATACCATTTCACGGAACAGGAAGCCATTTAAAATGTAAAATGCTCGCAAAAACAATTTTTTTAAATTATAAAATCGCACGTGGTCATAGGTCGCGAAGTTGGTTGTCACTGACGTCGTGATTTTAGCCATAGCTTTACATGCTTGCGAAATCAAGTATGAGTGGCGCGCGTTTGTTGCCCTGCATGCGGAATCTATTAGGAGGTTATCTATGGTGTCAGTACTACGTCGGAGCTTTCACTGATATGTGTGAATCGACCTTAGCTGGAGTTCGATTTTAGCTGACACGGGTAGCGGCAATAGGTTCGCTACCTATCATAATCCTTTATTTGCTTTAAATGGGGTACATAAAATTGGTGTTTAGGTACTAAATTATGGTAAAAGAAGCAAGCCCACTCTGACATATTCAGATAGCATGCAAATTGTATTGTATTGTATTGTACATACCTACATATCTCTCCGGGCAAACCGGCGTATATGTATTTTAACGCCTCTGCCTACCGCTTCGGGGATATAGACGTGTTTATGCTATAATGTTGCAAACTAGCTTAATGGCAGATAAACACGCTTAATGTAACATTAATGTCAATTAAAAGGTAATTCGACCCAGATTTGTTATCGATTACATTTTAATCATATTCTATGTTGATTGAGGTTACACGTAAATCACTTGGGACATTAAACTCGCAATTTTTTAACGGTAATTGGGTACCGATTGAATTATAAATGACTTAGAATTTAAATATCTTACGAGGCTATTTTTATTTTTGTGTTGTCTATAGCAACGATTTATCGGTTTCTTGGTCGTTGTCTTATCCTACTTACTTGCTAACGCCCGCGGCTTCGCCCGCTTAACAAACTTACGCAATTCAACGCTTTTTTACCGACTTAAAAAAAGGAGGTTCGATTTCGAATTCGACTAGATAGTTTTTTATTTACTTACCTCGATATTTGAAGTTATACTGGTGAAACTAGTGTACGTATAAATCTATGCCTATCCCTTCTGGGAAACTGGTTTGATATGTATGTATGAGTGTTATTTTAATTTTTGTTATTTCTTGTGTAAAAACACAACTGACGTCTAGTTAATTATTAACTCCTTCGGTGGCGTGGTCGATAGTGCATCGGCTTTCGACTCCGGAGTCTCCGGTTCGATTCCCGTGTTGAATCAAATATTTGTGAGATTCACAAATGTTTGTGTTTTCTTTGTATATTATGTATGTTTTAGAAATATATAAGTATTAGTATCAGTTGTCTAAATCCCATAGCACAAGCTTATAGCTTAGTTTGGGCTAGAGGACGTTGTGTATTTGAATGTTCAAAAATATTTAAAAAATATTAGTAGCATAGAAAATAAAACTTTAATTCGGGAGTCACGAAGTTCATTCAGTTGGACTCGTAGAATTTGAAGTTCAATTTGGTTTGGTCTCGGTTTCCGAAAGTTAGTTCTTAACAGCTCGTACAATATAAACTTTTGATGGATAACCTGGCTAAGATTAAGATGTCGACCCAACTCGTGTCAAATCATGTTTATCAAATGTCAAAACGATTAGTTCTGAATGTTAGGAGATGGCATGACAAATGTTAATAGATCTTTAGATTCAAACTTCGCTACCGGTGTTGTAAAGTCGTCCGGTGAAATCCCGTTGAGATTTAAGTTCATTACGAGTTACCGGAATCAAGCCTATGTCACTCGCCTAACAACCGCAAAAAATACATGACGTCAGCTACAACTTGAAGTTGTAAATCAGTAAGGGCTGTCTCTTGTTTGTGACACGGCATTGACCATAGAGTTGATATTGAGGCATTAACGTCATAATTATTGGTCCAATTATGCTGGTATTTATTATTTATTTTATTATATATTTTACTTTACTGGACAACCATAACGTTCAAATTATGTTCTCTGTAAACAAAAGAATGTGCTTTAATTAACGTCAGAGTGCAAGTTCTGTATGTAAGTACTATTCCCTATTCTGTGCCGGAATATACTATGTGGCAATACGCCCTATTAATTGTACCCGGTGTTGAAAGGAAGATTCTTTAAAACAAGACTCGATTTTACTACGAAAATCCCGACACCCACCTAAAGTTTATTAAATAATGACGAGCCACAATCATAAGGATGTTTGTTAATATTTAGTGGTAAACCAATCGGCGGGTTGACGTCACGGGGACCCATTGTCCTTCTGCTTATGTTGGTATCATTGGAATAGAATAGAAACTATTGTACTGATTCCGTATTTATACCGAATGGTGATCTAAAGATAATCACACACACATCACGTCTATATCCCCAAAGGGGTAGGCAGAGGCACATTACACACCCACAATTTGCCAGTATTATTAGTCTCACGTAATAGGGGGCAAGCCTATTGCCGTCACCGTGCACACATGGCCGAATAAATTTTATAAAAAGTAGCAGCTATATTGTAATTTCGAAAAGAAATTTGAAACCCGACCTTGCGATAAATGTTGATGAAAGACAACAAAATCTTACGAACCAGCTGCCATTATAATAACATGTATAAAATTACGCTTGTGTTCCCGAAGGTGTAGACAGAAACAACTTTACTGGTGCCAGTATGTTGCCGATAAACTGTGGATGTTTTAATGTTTTCAGCAGGTGTACCACTTGTAGGTGAGGATGGCTTGGGACTGCTAAGACTTGTGGTACCCCTATGCACCCTGTATCATAACAGAAAGAAAGTAATTAGTATATGCTAATTGGATTAATCAATCAATACTTATAATAAAATTGTAAGTGGTCGATGTCTGTACATCGAAGATATAATAGAGAAACTGTTGTAGGGGGCTTTATGAACGTAATAGAACCCAAAAAAAAATGATTTTTAGAATTATTGTCTGTTTATTTGAATGTTTGGACGCGCTAATCTCAGAAACGGCTTAACCGATTTGAATGCGGCTTTCAGTAATACGTTGTGGTTTATTCAACTTAACATGTTTTACTTCAATCGGTTCATAAATAAAAAAGTTATGTCGATCTAACTAAAGTAACACGCTATACATAATAAATCAGTAGCTAACAGGTGATAAAGAAAACTAAAACACGCAGGCGGAGCTGCAGGCAACAGCTAGTTATTTAATAAAAAATAATCAGCTTGTAGCACTGTAGGACGCATGTCAAAGACATACCGTGCGGTTTTGCTTGCGGCGAAGTGTGGATTGACCATGTGTGGAATCCATCAAACTCGAGACTTAGGCCCCCTCATTTTTGGGATCGCCAAGGATGACGATTTTAGGTGACAAATAGCGATATTACATTACACTAAGATTTTGGCGATATAGTAGATATTTCCGGGATCAAAAATACCGATTTGATATTACGTACTTATAGTATATAAATAGTCTCGGATTATGCGGTCCGGCGAGACCTGTCAGTGAATAAAAGTCAAACTATTTGAAAAATATACTTATTTTTAGGGTTCCGTAGATCAAAAGGAAAACGGAACCCTTATACGATCACTTTTTTATCCGTCTGTCTGTCTGTCAAGACCCTTTTTCTCAGAAACGCGTGGAGGTATCAAGCTGAAATTGATATCAAATACTCAGGTCCCTTCGAGCTGTAGAAAAAAATAAAGTTCTAAGCCAATGCAATCAAAAGCGATTATGCTGTAAATGTAAATATCATAAAGCCGTTAAATATTAAATGTAAACTAAAGTCTCACTTTCTTAATAATATGGAGATATAATAAGGGTATACTGGGAAATGTGCTACATTCTACCCGCGATTTCGTCTGCTCGAGATTATAAGAGTTGGCAATTTTACCTAACCCTCTTACGTGGGACAAGTAAAACTACTGGCAAAATGTTTCAAAATGTAGTCAAATCCTGGTTTCCTTGCCCCCTAGAAATAACTCCTTTCCAACAAAAAAAAACCTATATATAGAAATGGGGAATGTAATTTTTGTCTCCCCTTAGCTCTCGAGAACTGCTTATGCTCCAATGATTGTTGACCCCTCTATGGATAGCCCTCGATCTGGAAGCAAGCCAAAAAATCGAAAATTTGACCTAGCCCTAAGGGGTAAAAATTTAAAGGCCAAAACCTATGGCGTAATACGGCGCGAAGCACCGCACTAGTAGATATAATATATAATAGGTAATAAAATCAAAGGGTTTGTTTTAAATAGATATTATTTCATAATAATGATGAACGCTAAACAAAATAAATACCGTGTTATGTTATATCTCTAAACTCTAAATGATCTTAAATAACTATGGGAGCCGCGGTAATTAACCAATGATATAATAGTTGGGATAGAACGTTTATTCTAAATAGTATATCTGGTGATAAATCACGGTCTGAAGAGGCCACGACGACTGCTATGTGCTCGTAAACTTCGGTCGCGTCTGCAAACTGAAATGTGTACCCCGAGATACGAACGATGTAACTCGCGTTTAGAGGAATTTGAATAGTTTTGATTTCAAATAATAATTTTAACAAAAATAAACCGACTTCGAATTTACCGGGATGGGACAAAATTGAAATGGGACCACATATATTTTAGAAAATATAATTGAATTAATGAAAATAATATTTTCAAAATTGGGTCATCCAGTTTTTTTAAATTGGTTCATCCAATCGTAAGTTATTATGAGGTATCAAAAACATAAAAAAATACAGTCGGATTGAAGACGACCTCCTTTTTTTAAAGTCGGTTAAAATGATACTCGTGTGAGAGACTCGAATTAATTGAGAAAAGTAAGCAAACTTCATTGCTTAGAAAATATAGGAATACAATTTTGGTTTCTTTTTTATTAATTAAATAGTAATCACTAATAACCGAAATCCCGAATTAGGTTATATTCCCGGGTCGAAAAATGGTGTGAATTGCAAATGTTTACCGTATTTCTATGTATAAAAAAAGGTACCTACATATAGTATTCGTATTTGTTATCCAGTTTTCATAGCACAACCTCTACTTAGATTAAGCATCTATGGCAGTCGTAAAGGGTATTTGGAGCCCCAAATCAAAATCCGACTGGTATAACTTCAATGTGTGAACTTCAGTGGAATATTGAAGTTCAGCCGCATCGCAGTTAGACTGGAAAGCCGGACTCCATAACTGAGTAAGGAAAAAGGCTCGGTGGATGAGTCATTTCTAAATATTGAATAGCTATGTTTTTGGTGTTAGGGCATTTCTTATCACGTGAGTCAAACTATTGACCAACAAACTGTTAACTAATGCGGCTACGCACTAACATTAAATCGTAAAATTGTAATCAATTTGTGTGGTGCCACAGTTAACTGGTTTGTGTGGTACTTTGTGTAACTGTGATAGTACTTTTAACTACCCATATATAAACCATCGTAGGTTATAGTTTTCTATACTAATAATAATTAAGAGGAAAGATTTGATTCCATGTTTGCATTGAACAGGCTCCGTAACTACACACACACCACGCCTATATCCCCAAAGAGGTAGGCAGAGGTGCATTACTCACCCACAATTTGCCAGTATTTTTGGTCCTACGTAATAGCGGGCAAGCCTATTGCCGTCACCGGGCACCTTTTTAATGTCCAAAATGGCCGAATGAATTTAATAAAAAGTAGCAGCTATATTATAATTTTGAAAAACAAATATCTTTGAAAAAAGCCATCGTACATTGTTAGCGAGTAACATAAGCTATATAACATCACACTACGATCAATAGAAGCGGAGTTGCAATGAAAAATATTGCAAAATCCACTTTAAAACACGGAAAAAATTCGCGAGCGTTAGTAGTACAATAATAACACTGCCAGATAACGTTTCTGTATCGGCTAACATTGTATCAATAATTACTAGCATAATCATAATTATTAATCAATACGACCGGTTATATTATATTTTATAAATAAATTATATCCACGAGATGTTACGTAGAGGTGTATTACACACGCACAACCAACCACAAGTTGTGTTAGTCTCACGTTATAGGTAACAAGCTTATGGCAATAACCGGATAAAGATAAAGATAAAGATGTATTTATTTGTAAAACATGTGTTATGTGTATCACAACAGCGTTAAATGCATAGGTGTCACAGATATTTTTAAAGATTTGTATCAACATGCTTAGCCAAAAAATATGGCATACAAATATTATAAGTAGTTTTTTTTATAATTACTGATAAGTATAGTTAATTAAATGTCAGCAATATAATAATAATATAGTATTCAATATCAGTTACAATAAAATAGGTATTATTACAATTAAAATTACACTTACAAAAAAAAATCCGGATAATCTGTATATATAAAAACGAATCGCCGTTCATTTGTCTGGCTAAAACTCGGGCTTATATTAGCTTAATTTGGGCTAGATGACGTTGTGTGAGCATGTCCAAAGATGTTGTTTGTTTGTTTATAAAAAAGACTAGTCGCATTTTTAAGGCTCCAACTACCTGTAACGACGGCCATAGTAGTTCGTATGGCAACCGGGAACGACTGCTTAACGTGCTCTTTGAGGTGCCTCACTCAGTGTCTTAATAAATGGTGACCCATCATAAGACCGACTTAGGTGTTGTTTAACCTTTGCAATGTGTTAAGCTAACCGGTTACCACTTAGCCATGTGCACAGAAAGTACACAAGCAAGAAACACAGTATGAACTGTTTATTAAATGAAAGTACAACGCAAGACAAGTCTATGAAAAGTAATATTTTCAAATTCACTGAAAACCGAAATTAAAGATTCATAAATCATTTAAAAATAGTTTTTGGAGATGCATTATAGAAAGTAATGGTAAGTAAGATGTTAAAAACTTATTAAATCTCTTATTAAATCTCAAAGAGAACAGCAGCTGTTCTCTTTGAGACAGTCTTGATAATGCCTCGTTTAGAGGCGAAACAATTGTCGACGTTTTGTTGTCTTTTTTAACTCTGCGAAAAATAATGCTATTATAATTTTAATAAGTTTTTAACATCTTACTTACCAGTACTTTGTCATGGATTTTCGCCAGGTAACGCCTGTTTCTATCCAATATTTGAGATCAGTGAGCATCACTATCCAGGCCAAACTATACATAAAGTTGATCAAGTTCCACAGAACAGCAAGGCTGTTCTCTTTGAGACAGTCTTGATAATGCCTCGTTTAGAGGCGAAACAATTGTCGACGTTTTGTTGTCTTTTTAATTCTGCGAAAAATAATGCTATTATAATTTTAATAAGTTTTTAACATCTTACTTACCATTACTTTGTCATGGATTTTCGCCAGGTAACGCCTGTTTCTATCCAATATTTGATGCATTATAGCTTTAAAAGCGGCTATTTACATAATGTATATCACCCATGTGTGTCTTCTACCTACAGCAATGCCGTTGTACCCCCTAGTCGTTTTATAAGATTTACTTAACTGATGGACAGCAAAGGGCTATTTTAGAACAACATGTCATTAAGATTTAACGGTCGGGTAATACATTCAATAAAATTTATCGCTCCAACGTAAAATAAGAAGTATATACCGCTATAAATATCGGTCGTGTATATCTACGTTATGTTTGAAAACCGTAACCGAAACGGTAAAAACCGTAGTTGAAGCTTTAAATTAGTGCTTTAGTCCGGTTCGGTTTTGGAAATTCCCGACTTAGGCCACACGGTCCGGATTAGGGCATGTAATATCGGAAGGTTTTCAAAATCCGATATTGGATTCCGATATCAGATCTCATTATCGGAATTCTGATATTAATATCGGAATTGTGTTTATATGCTATAAATATGATATTTGGTTATATTCGTAACAATTCTGGATTGTATAAAATAAAAGAATGATTTTAATCAAAGTCTATTCGGTACAAAACAACACTTCTTAAAATATATAAAATTGCAAGCAAAATTAACAATCAGGTACAACAATTATTCAAAACTAGAACAACAATTTAAACAACATATTCGTTTTAATTTTGGATTTTACAATAAAAATGTTAATATTTTTTTTTTTCAATTCAATACAAAGCTTAGCTAGTTGTACTATCAGCGTTTATTGGATTAAATCTATTTAAAATAACATGGAATTAACATTAATAAAACTTCTTGTATACTTAAAATCAACAATTAGAAACTCCTCTTTCACCTCTATTGTCGTATATTGCCTTTTCTGTCATAACAAATCCCAAAAGATCAATTTCGTCGGACGGAAGCACTGCTCTCTTAATTTGTTTGCACTTTTCCATTTCCTTCTGATTGAATTCTTGTTGCAGGGTCAGCTTATCTATTGTAGTGCGACTAGCTAGGGGTTCATCATCTTCATCTGAAGATAATACAGACGTCGTGGATTCATTATAAACTTAAGACTAACGGGTCTTTTACGCGATTATTGAGATATATACATACCTCTTTATTACCCTATATCTTTATTGTCGTGGATTCAGTCCCTGTTTCTGTGACGGCGATAGTGCTAGTATAGGTTTTCTTTATATTTCAGGCGTTTTAATTAACATACTTACTAACATCACATATTTGATCATTCGTGGGTTTGGGAAATGTACCTATATCTTCTGAAGCACTGTAATAGCTTTCGGAATCATGAAGGTAGTGTAATACTCCTGCAATTAATAGCCGTCTTTCTTTTATTCGACCTCGTAAGTTCACAGCGAGATTCGAACTTAGATAATTGTTTTGCTGTTCAAGTTTATTCAGTAACTTTGTCTGATTCCGATATTACGATATTGGGTCGCTCAATATCGGAATTGTAATATCGGAACGCGAGTTTCCTATATACGATATACGAGATTCCTATATTCATGTCCTAGTCCGGATGCGTTTTAGTTCCCGATGACATACGAGATTACGAGCATGCGGCTGAGCACTAACTCGTGCCTATATCAACACAGATGATAAAAAATCAAAATTCTAAATTTTGTAAACACCTACGACGCGTTAAAAAGTAATTGAAAAAGGGTAAAAATAATATAAAAGAATATCCGTCGCGGCTGCCATTGAATGAACTAGTTTAGCATTTTTATAGTAACGTGAATAATTGGAGTACTTACACCCTTTTTTTTTTTTATATTGGGTTCGCCAAATTGACCTCACCCGTCTGGTGGTAAGTCGTGACGACGTCTAGCGATTGTGGGCCACTCTCACAGCACACAATACTATAGAGAGTGGCCCTCAACTTGACGACCTACTGATGTGCCTCTTCACGCTCCGCTTAAAGAACCCAGGGTTATATGTGGGAGGAACACATGCACAGGCAGGGCGTTCCAGGGTACTATCGTTCGGCAGAGAAACGAACGTTTAAAACGTTCGGATCTCGTGAACATGCTATCCACTGTGTGGTAGTGGCATCTCCACCTTAAGCCGGGCCCATGCAATGGAAATTAACCTTTGTTACTTATCCTTGGGTTTTTACAAAATTTTGATTTTATTTTTATGATATTAGATACTGCAGCTTCCTCTAGTGGGTTAAACTACATTAAAGCCGTACCAGTAGTTTTGGTTTTGTACAAACAAATGTTTACTGCAGCGCCCCCTGATGGGTTGTTACCGTAACACTTATTTAAGAACATGCACCAATCAAACCCAAACCCATAATTGAAAACTGTATCAAAAACGAACAAGTAGTTTTGGAGAAAAATGGCAACATTGATTATCACAAAAAATGTACGCTGCAGCGCCCTCTGGTGCGTGGTCACCGTATCATTATCTAAGTACATGCACCAATCAAACCTGAACCCAAAGACCTTATAATACAACGGACATAGGATCTAGAACAAATCGCAAGAAAATAATGTCCCGAGTCGACCTATACATTATACATAGGCATACATAGATATAAACAAATTTCATATTAAAATTTAAACCTTGATTCAACGGAATAGTGTTCACTTTTGTTTGCACTAATTTATCGCATTACGTAGCTTCTATCTGTCCGCCTGACTAATTCACCTTATGCAGCTTATACTTGAACTACGTGAACATAGAAACAATGGAGTAGGTTTATTTTGTTAAAATCTTTTAAGGATTCCATGATATGTACCTACGTAGGCGTAATAATTAATGTAAGACTACAATAAATTCCATAATCTTATAAATTGTAATTACTTGTTTATGTTAGACGAAATAAGCTGAAAAACTAATTAACGACTGACAAAGATTTTTTTTTTCGAGTCAGTTTCATAATAAGTAACTGTAGTGTATGAATAACAAAAAGGGAATTAATGAATTTAACTAATTATAATATTATAAATGCCAAACTTCTTGCGGGTGTCAAAGTTCTTCCGCTTTCATTACTATTTTCATAACGCTATGTCGCTACGTCTACTACAAGATAGCCGTGTTTCAAGTGACTGAATTATTTCCTAAAACTGCGCATCATTAATTTATTTTTATCTTATGGTTAATTTTTGGGATACGAAATTATTGGCTACTAGCTGATCACCGTGACTCCGCCCGCGAGATATAGTTATCTCGGCCCCGATTCCCGTGGGAATACATTACCGAGAATCCAAATAAAAAGAAAATAACAGTACATACACGAAATAAAATGACATGTGTAATTATATTTATGACAAAACAATGATACCCTGTGAAAATTAAAAACATTTTTGGGCTTATCTCCTCCATTCAATCAAGGGATTCTTGTACAAGTTTCATAAAGATCGGACCTCTTTTTGTTATGTCCATAAAATGAGCCGAACAAACAAGATTGTTATTTTTTGGATCAAAATATTCTTCTCGCCGTGCTAGGGCAATAATATTTTTCCATTGTGCACAGTGTACTGGATCCCGAGGAAAACTGAAATAGATGTTGGTTCATATAACGAAAAAAAAATCATAAAGAGCCAAGGCGTCTCCACTATAATCTTTGTTCCAAATAGTTTTATCGCTATCGGTAATCCGAATTAATCTGAATGGTCATTTTGTTAGTACATTATTCAGTGAAAATGAAATGGTCTCTTTCTTTTTACTGAGCTTGGGATGAGTTCGAAAGAGACAGATAGGTACTTCGGTATTGGACTGGATTGCAATATTTACTTTTGTCTTTTAATTTATTATCGACGAAATACTGTATTTTAAGTGAAATAATAAATTGCAAATAATAAAACAAAAGCTTATTTACTGAAAATATGATACACCGTCTTCAATTTGCTTTTTTTTCGTAGTTTTTACACGTTTTTACAATACAGGACGGCATTGTGCAACGTGTTGTCGTTCAGTTGTCAAAATCAAGACTGGCGCGCGATTGTTTCTCTTTTAGCGTTTTGTTTCTCTTTTAGTTCGGACACTTTTGAGCGATGATCCGAAATCCATTGTATTTAAAATCATTGCCTGAACCCATAACTGAAAACTGGATCAAAATCGGACTAGTAGTTTTGGAGAAAAATGGCAACATGGGTTTGCACAAACACACAAACAAACAAACACACAAGCAAACATCCTCTCACCCCAAACGTCGTGGGTAATAGATATGAAAAAAAAAACATCAGAAATCATCCCTTCTCCTATAAATATCTCGTTATAAAGTGTTAGATTTGTTCGTAACATACCGCTCTATGTTCAGCTTTGGCTAATCCTGCTTACTACATAGATAACGCCATAAAGGAGAAACCGGTCAGGTTGCAATAAACATAAATTAAGTAGTGCAATAAGTGCATGTGACTTTAGTTTTTCATTATGATTTAAGTACCTACTCGATACTTTATAGTAGTAATATTCCCTATTCTGTGGTACTAATTCCACTTAGTGCCGATAGTTGAAAGTATACATTATGATGTTATTTTTGGTTTCATAAAACTAAAACCGATTAGTTGACCTAGCGAGCGAAGCGTCTACATTTCGAGATTGGACAATTTTACTTTCGTCCGTCTGTCTGTCGGTATGTGTGTTCCGGGCTAGCAGCCACAGTTTTCATTCGATCTTCACGAAACTTGATACAAGGTGTTCCTTGATTTAGTACAATTTATTCGTCGTGACCTTTTTGAATTGGGGGAAAATGGGGTAATTAAGGTAGGTTTAAAATAAAATAAAATAAAATAACGTTTATTATCTTTGAAATTTTTAGAAAATTATTTAGATTCGTCAAAAGTTGGTGTGACTCTACCGAGGGTTCCAAAATGCAACGAGACTGAGAAGAGCCCTCAAGAAACTCAGTTCGGCTTTTTTCCAAAATATTTCATCTTAAATCTAATACAGAGTTATTTAGAAAGGAGCAATTCGTGTTACAATCAGGCAGCCTTGTCATCTAAGAAATCATTAATACTATAATAAGCTTTATGGCACAATTTACGTTTTATTAGTTTTTTAAATTTATTAACAGATAAATTTGCTATTAGTTTTAATGGTTTTCCGGGCTAGTGACCACATTTATAGTCCGATCTCCACAAAACTTAACACAAGTATTCCTTTACTAGAAACAATATATTTAGCGTAAGTTTTTTTTTGATTGGGATGAGGCGAAAATCTCAAAAATTGTTTTAATGTTGCCGAGGTCTACTGTTTGATCATAGAGCGACCTCTAGTATCAACAGTTTTCTCTCGAGGAGACAATGATCTAAGTAACTGCGCTAAAGACCCTATCCGAAGATATCGGAATTGCTATCTATCGACGCCAGATCGTCGTAGCTTTTGAATTACGTGGATCAGTAAATAATATTTCGTTTACTAAACACGATACAATAATATGAACATATTTAAAACCTTTATATCTATTACTATTAGTATGTTAGGGATATTTACCATATGACGTATTATTGAGACTCCGATCGCTGTTGCAAGCTCTATGATCGCGGATGAACTGTTCCTTCGAACGTGGATGAATCAGGAAATGTCCCGAACATACTAATAGTAATGTGAACGACCATGATACTCGTAGTTTAAATACCGTTGTATCCATATTTCAATACTTAGTAAAATTTATGTTTGTTTCAGGAGGTTCCGATAGCAATAAAGGCAAGAGCAAGAAGTGGCGTAAAATACTCCAGTTCCCCCACATATCACAATGCTTAGATGTAAAAACAAAAATAGGTAAGTCAACACACCCATCAATTTATTATAATAGGAGTTTGGCAACATTTTTTTGATATAAAATCGTGTTAAGTACATTTACACTCGTAAAACTATTTTAATTCGCATTGAGTTTGACAAAAGGGACGCGAAGGAATTACATTAAACTTTATTGATGTTTTTAGTAGGTTTTTTATGGAATGTCGTGAAAAATGCCTATTTTCAGAAGTCGATTGGTGATGATGATATTTTTTATCGGAAAATAACAGATTCCGGAAAGATTACGTAAATTTTACGAGTAAAACTATCAGGAATGGAAGTGAGGGTTGCCTCCACATCAATATTGTAGACATACTTCGCTGCAGCTTGAGTTTTGGTTTGGTGGCAATTGGCGCACCTCAGTATTTGAAATTGCTTAGGATCCTGAACTGTTTTGTCATACATTTACATGGTTGGACAGAGAATAATTGCCCAGGGCAATTTAAATTGCTATACTAACACTTGAAAGTGCAGAACGATTTATTGTCAAGTCTTTATGGAGACAATTTGTACCGTGTCCTTCGATTATCGATGAAATTATCGAAGAAAGCAATAAATGGGCAACTGTTAATTTTATTATCCTTAATGTAGATACAAGATTATCGTTAACACTAGCGGTCGCCCGCGACTTCGTCCGCGTGGTAATTTGGAAAGTTTCCCGTTGCCGTCGCCTGTTGTAATTATTGTTCCCATAAAATATGTTATAGTGAGTTAACCTTAATAGATAGATGTATGCTACCGCGGACTTTTTTTTACAACTTTTAAAGAGAAACAATTATTTAGTAGTGATCAGCGCACGCAACGGAAGTTCTCAAAATAAATAAACTTTCCTCGTTTTTGAAACATATTTCACTGCTGCTCCGCTCCTATTGATCGTAGCGTGATGTTAAATAACCTATAGCCTTCCTCGATAAATACACTTCTCAACAAACAAGATTTTTTCAAATCGAACCATTACTTCCTGAGATTAGCGCGAACAAACAAACAAACTCTTCAGCTTTATAATATTAGTATAATATAAATATAATATAATATTTATTTATTCTTTACTTAAGCATATTTTACGTAAGGTCTTAGCCTATTAATTATAATTGCTTAGCTGTCATTAATTTAATACTATGAAACATTAAATTATTACCAGGAATCTACTGATAGTGCTAAGCTTTAATTACATAGGTATTAAATGTTCGCGTAAAAGTATACTCAGTATAATACTTTAGCGCTCCATTCGTTTTACATAAATTGGCAAGTATTTCGTATTATAAGTAGTAAAATTAAACTCCAAGTAAATGTTTATTTAAGCAAGATTGATTGAACTACGATATACAAATTTGATTTCTAATAACTTCGGGCTTAAGTACGCAAATCTTATTACTTTTGATCAGAAAACGCAGACCGAAATTTGCTTCGATAGGTATTTTGCTTTTTATTTATCTTGTCACAAGTTTTAACATCTTGATTAGTTCTGAGCTCTACCAATATCCGGTGTATGATCTTGGTATCGTTTATTTATTTATAAGCGACATATTGATTACTTTTATGCGGCTCGTGGTGGCTGTTCTATGATCGGCTTGCGGTTAATAAATTGTGGTTTATTGTTTCGCTGTTTTGTTGTGGTTTCCCGAGGGTAGCTTCTTAGTAGTATTCTACAAACTAACCCATCAGGTACTACATCTTCTGAAGAACCTGCAGGATTTTCTACGTATGTTCTGTTTTATAAGGATCATATTATAGGTCATATAGCTTTATACAGAGTGTAAAAATGTAAACTGCATTCACAATGCAGTTTTCATTTTTACTAAAATCGATGACATGTTTTCTAAGAAAAGATCTTCTGTCTTATAGTTTCAAACTTTCCCATACTGACCCATTACAATGTTACACTATGTATAGTAGAAGAGGTAGCAGACTCCAGCTAGGCTATCTAATTCTAAACCACTCGAAAAGCTTCCGACTCGGATTTTTTAACGGATTCTTTTATTTTCTCTGATTGAAGACTTTTCTTGACTCTGGATAAAACCTTTTCAAAGTAAAGTCCTTGACAAACACTACATGTTCTACAGAACACTATCTAGTTTTGGGTCAGTTGTATATTTGAATTAGATGTGGCAAAAGAAACAAATTATCCCAACAAACAACAAATTCCCGCTATCAAGAACAGTATTGACAGTATGGTCCGTTTGTTTTTGTTAACGTTCGACGAAGCGATGCGAGCAAAGCGAACAATCTAAATAAATGACAAACAAAAGCGGTTTAACCAAATTGCGGACGAACCATAAATCAACTTTAGGGGTTCGCAACCAAAGGGTAAAACGAGAATCAGTAATAAGCCATCGAAGTCTCCGCTGTATCTCATGAACCGTGGTGGTTAGATAGTTGAAATTTTCACCATAACAGAAAAGATAGCTGCCATAACAACAAATACTCATCATTATCCACCGAGCCTTTCCCAACGCAGTTAGGGTCGGCTTTCCAGTCTTACTGCGATTCGGCTGAACTTTGATATTTAACGTAAAGCGACTGCCATCTGACCTCCACAACCCATGGGCGATATCAAAGTTCTGTAGTTAGACCGGTCGGATTTTTGATTTAGGGCTCCGACTATCCCTAACGACTGGCATATATGTTCGGGACAACCGGGACCGACGCGCTCTCCGAGGCACGGAGGAGATGTTGCTTAACCTTTGCAATGTGTTAACATTGTCGGTCACCACACAATCACGAGCCCCCAACAACAAATACTAAAAAACAGAATATAGGTAATAAATATTTAAGAGGGCTACCTACCATACAACAAACGTGATTTTTTTTGCCATTTTGATACGGAACCTTTTGTGCATAAGTCCGACTCTCACTTGCCCGGTTTTTTTTTCACTGCTTATTTAATTTTGGAATTGTAATTCCAAATTTGATCAACACTGCTACCCTTATCAGTCCTTGCCAGATGTAATTGAATTTGTTTTGTATTAACAAATGACAAAGTTTGTGATTGGTTCATTACCAATCCAACATGGGGTTTGTTAACTGTTTGAATTTCTTTCTATTTACGGTTTTGTACGGTGTGACGTCCGTGGGGATTGCGGTAAGTTGGTCTAAGTGGCCAGGATCACACGGAGCTGATTGAAATTTTAATTTATTTACAGTTAATTATAAACTTGTTTGTATGTATCAAAAATTTACACAACAACCGACTTCAAATTAGGTACCGAAATGGGACCAAATAATTCTCGAAATGGGACCAAATTTAAATTCGGTCACTTGGGAAGTAGTAGCTTTCATTTAAGAAAAATATTTTTCATATGTACGCTTAGATCTTTAAAACTACGCAACGGATTTTGATGTGGTTTTCACCAATGGATAGAGTGGTTCTCGAGGAAGGTTTTTGTATATATAAATTGTCAATTGGGCGTAAACGCGGGCGTCCGCAAGGTTTCTTTTGAACTTCAGTTGTATAATCTTTACATAAAGTGAAGCTAGGGCGAGTTGCTAGTACCTAATTTAAATAAAATCGTCCAAGTGCCAGTCGGACTCGCGCACAAAGGATTCCGTACGAAAACGCCAAAAAATCACGTTTGTTGTATGTGAGCCCCCTTTAATATTTATTATATTCTGTTTTTTAGTACTCGTAATTGTGTAGAGGCAACAAAAAATACATCATCTGTGAAAATTTCAACTTTTTTACTATCACGGTTCATGAGATACAGCCCACGACAGACGGACGTACAGCGAAGTCTCTCAATAATACGGTTCCGGTTTTACCCTTTGGGTACGGAACCCTAAAAATTTAGTAACCATAATATTTTTTAACGTGTGATCAGGTCCCATCAAGATAGTGAGCCTCTGTGAAACATAAAAGTGCCCGATTTCCAGCAATAAGCTAATAAATGTGGTACCAACAAAGTTACTTACGAAGATAATGGCTCGCCTAAGTCTTTAAAGATATAATACATTATGAAATGACTCACTTGTACAGATATTCTATTACAATTTTTATTGGTTTCGCTCTATGGCATTTTTAAAGGTGTTTTACACTAATTCAGTCAGTATTCATCATTCACCGAGCCTTTTCCCAACTCAGTTGGGGTCGGCTTTCCAGTCTAACTGCGATTCGGCTGAACTTCGATATTTTCCGTGAAGCGACTGCCATCTGACCTTCACAACCCATGGCGATATCGAAGTTCTGTAGTTAGACCGCGAGGATTTTTGATTTAGGGCTCCAACTACCCCTTACGACTGCCATAGATGTTAGTATGACAACCGGGACCGACGGCTTAACGTGCTCTCCGAGGCACGGAGGGGTCTCAGTGTCTTAAGAAATGGTCACCCATCCTAAGACCGGCTTGAGTCGATGTTGCTTAACCTTTGCAATGTGTTAACATTGTCGGTTACCTCTAGACCACGAGCCCCTCACTAATTCAGTCAGTATTAGTCTTTAAAAATATAGGCGTGGCTTTAATGTACATCTACCTATGTCTATAACTCGGTGTTTCACACGGGCCATCAATCCGGTCTGACGTTGAAGGAATCCCGACGTAAAAGCTGTTTTACGAACCTCCAGCGGTACGTGTGAAAACTTAAACAAGAATATTCAAGTGGAAGTCATTACTCAGGTTCACGATCTTGATGGGATGTACGTGGGAGTGAAGATGGGTTGTATTGTGAAGACGTTTTGCGAGAGATTGTAGCGAAGTAGGTATTGAATTGTGTATATCAAAACGATAGATCTCAGAGGAATTTGTAATAAAATCTGAACTATAACGTCACTACTCTGTACCGTCAAATCACTAACTATTAGTGATTCAATTGATGATTAAAAATAAATACAAGAACGATAATAAGATGGAATAAAATACGTACATAGTTTGCGATTCATTATTTAATATTTTAGTTGTAGGCATCTACCCTATTTAGCCGGATTAGAGAGCATTTGCTCCCTTCGATGGGTTTCCAAACTGATCCTCAACCTAACAAATGAAGTTTAGATACGGTGATTCATTCAGTTTCTCGTCAGACCATACCCAACGGTTGATAGTAGCCCGCAACTTGGTCGCTCTCAAAAGAAACACATTTTCCTCCTTTTTGCATTTCATTGCTGTTTTGTTCCTATTGGCCGTAGCGTAATGTTATATTGCCTATAGCCTTCATCGGTATAAACTATTCATCATCATTCACCGAGCCTTTTCCCAACGCAGTTGGGGTCGGCTTTCCAGTCTAATTGCGATGTGACTTAATTCCGATATTTTCCTTGAAGCGACTGCCATCTGACCTTGACAACCCATGGGCAACACGTAATTCTGTAGTTAGATCGGTCGGATTTTTGGTTTAGGTCTCCGACCCCTAACGACTGCCATAGATGTTCGTATGACAACCGGGACTGACGGCTTAACGTGCTCTCTGAGGCACGGAGGGGTTCAATGTCTTAAGAAATGGTCTCCCCATCCAAAGACCGACCTGAGTCGATGTTGCTTAACCTATGCAATGTGTTAACATTGTCGGTTACCACTAGACCAGGAGCCCCTCTGAATGTAATGAACTATTCATGACAAAAACAATTTCTAAATTCGAAATAGTATTTCCTGAGATTTGCGCGTTAAAACTTTTTAGCTTTCATGATATCAGTATAGATCTGCAAGCCCGTAAAACGTATATATATATATATATATATATATATATATATATATTCGGAAGCCTATAGCCGGTAAACTTAGGTAGTAAAATAAAGTAACCTCAACAATAAACACATTCAGAAATGTAAGGGTATACCCACAAAACGTGTGATGTTAGTACCTTTCAAGGTTTTCTTAAACAAACTAGCATGATTACTGCGAGTAACCCCACTTTCTACCTTCCTAAAATACAGATAAATATGTGCTCTGGGGATGTTGAGACAGGAGACGGTCTTCTCCTGAATAAATATAGGGATAGTTACAGTTATGTCTTGTACATGTGATGCTTCCAGTTTCGATAGAGTGATATAGTATTTTCTTTCCCGTATCTGTTATCCAAATAACTGGGTATTTGACCAGTGTCTTTTCGCGAGCTATTTTTTCTTTTCTATACTTAAATCAATAATACCTAGATTACCTGATCGGTGCTTTAAAAAGGCACCACTTCACCTCGGTCATTGCACACTTGCGCGCTTCAGCCGCTTCCGTACTAAGTTCCTATTCCGCTTGCTGACTCTCGAGGGATGCGACAACGGCGCTGTACATTGATGCTTTTGTATTAATTATGACGAGTTTTTCTATCTCAACCATCAATAATCTTGTATATTTTATAGATGGTATTTGTAATAATTACCTATATAGTATTCGAGTGCCAAGATTCTGCGTTGTATTTGTACTGAATCCAATATCTATAGTATTTATGATCTAAGTTTCTATAATACAATCACTATACTACTTGATTGATTGGTTTGTTTGCATTAAATAGGAAAATGCTGAACGGATTTTGAAAATTCTTTCACTAATTTGTTGCTACATTATCCCTGAGTGCTCTACTTTTTATACGGGTATTATGTTCCTGGCGGAATTGGTAACTTGAAAACTATATCACGTGGGCGGAGTAATCAGTATCTTAAATAACATCAGAACGTATAACAAGCATTTCTGCGAATCACTTACCAATGTTCTTACTAAACTTGGAAACAATATAACGTATTGGAGTATATACAAAAGCTCCCCATGTTCACCGCAAATGGGTCTGTCAAACGCACGCTGTTGGTCGGCAAGAGATGTAGGTAAAAGATAACACACTCATGAGTGAGTGTGTTATCTTTTACCACATGAGTAAATAAACGATTCAGAGCGATAGCTTCATACGAACATCGAAATCGGTTGCACCACTACAAGCGGTGATGTGTCTGTAGACAACACTGATCGCTTGTCTCGGTGAGACTGAAAAATATTTAAAGAAGTATGTCATTTTTTTTGGGACTCTCACACAACGTCATCTAGTCCAAATTAAGCTAATGTAAGCTTACGCTATGGGATCTAGATGACTGATAAACATTCTTATTTGTATATATGTATTTCTAAATTATACATACAAACAACCCAAACTCCCAAACAAACATTTGTGGATCACACAAATATTTAATTCGACCCGGAATCGAACCTGGGACTTTAGAGACGGCAGTCACATACTCATACCACTGCGCCACCGAGGCAGAAAACATTTACACCTACACGCGCACAGCCAGTGTCCGATCTTTGCTGCGATGAATGCTGTATATATGTGCAGTTTTATATGTTTTTAGGAAGTTGTCGTTCTGTTCCTTCCTCATGTGCTCACACATTTCTTATAGTTTGTAGGTCGGTCTTGATATTATGATGACGTCACGTTACTGGAGAATTACAATAATCGTGATTGCATACGACATTGACGTGCCGACAGCATAAGTGATGTGAGTTATCATGTAGGGAGAAAGAATGCACAAACAAATATGCTAGTCTTTCTTTTATGTTATACATAAAGTGTATTCATTGTGAACAAAGTTCAGGATTTGAATTTGAATAAAAATAAAAATCTATAAACTAGTGGTTCTGTGAACCGTAGACTTAGGGAGCGGCTTTTATTTATTCTTAAATTGTATTTATTTGCATTTGCATGACTTTTCATTTTATTTATATAGGTTGCTATATGGTTACGGATTGCATTCTTGACAGACCGTAGACTTCGGGAGCTTTGTTTAGAAAATTTATTTTTCAATTTGCTTTATTACTCTTTCATTTTTCATCCAATCCAAAAAATATCATTCAAATGTTATTCATTGTAAGCAAGGAGTGTGTGTGTAAAGTTTCATGAAAATCGGTTGATAAATACGACCGCAAACATGATCTGACAGAACTCGTAGATATAGAGATGTAGAGGTACAGACGAAAGAAATTCTCCCCAGTCTGCAAGTTGAAACGGAGACCTAACCTCGCTTCGCTCCCTCAATCAATTATTCTTTTCGCAATTTTTCATTTATCTGTGCTATAAGACGTTGCTTCGTACTAAGTTTCAAGATTCACAGAAAGTACCATAGGTTTAGATTCTCTCGCAGTGTTGAAATTTTGCAGGATAAACGGCTGTATTTTTTGATTGCGTTGGCTTAGAAGTTGCGTTGCATTGAACGCGTTGCTGATAAAAAGAAAAACAGTCAGACACAGACAGACGGACAACAAAATGATCACTATAATGGTTCCTATTTTACTTTTAAGGTACGGAACCTGAAAATCAAAAACATAGGTAGCTACCGATACCCCCTGTGCCTCACGAGCACAACTCTACTTAACTCTACTCGGCGAACCGTTAGTTTTTAAATTTTACAATATCAATCACAAAAACTATAGTCTTGGTCCAGCACAAGACTATAGTTTTTGTGATTCATATTGTAAAATTATATAAGAAAATGTTAGCATATGTACATACTTCACTGCTTATAAAATATTAGTACGGTGTCTTGCGCGGTGCTTCGCGCCCATGGACGTATTATAAGAGAGGACATGCCATAAGCAACTGTGCACAGTGCAATCTTTAAGTGAGCACTGACGTCATAAAATTTGCGCGTGATTTCAAAAAGTGGGCGTGGCTTATCAGTGTACTATCAGCTTTCGTACATGTATATATTGTGACAGTTCAGTAATTTTTGTGGAAATAAAAGGATAGAAAAAGATAAAAATGAAGTGTTGTGTTCTATCATGTAAAAAATATTTAGATAAACGTTCTGATGCTAAGAATAGCATCACATTTCATGCGTAAGTAATTTTAATTGTATTTTTTTTTAGAATTGTTCTAGAAAAATCTCTCACTTTTGACCTTTTTGACATCTTCAAATATATTACTACTCGAAGATAGAGGGCGGCGTTTTGTTTCACGAACACGTAATTTAAATAGCTACTTATATTTTACTATTAACATTTTATACTAATTAAACATACAGGAATTCGTTCAACGTTAACTCGTAAGTGATTTTTAATTGCAAAAATATTTCTCTGTAGTTTTTTATAGAGCCGTCCGCGTTTAAGTCGCCATCTATTAACAACTGGCAACAATAAACATAAAACTTCAAAAATACAGGGCCGCAATTAGAAACGGATAATTTTACAAGACAAGTTTCCTACGACTGTTTCATAATGGGCTGTACAATTGAATATTATTATCCAAATTATAGCTAAATATTAAATTTAATTCAAGAACTGGGTCAGGCACATACTTGTAATAAGGTACCTCCACGTCAGCAAAGTTATAGACTATATAACATCTCGCTAAAAATGATAGGAGCGGAGCAGCAACGACATATGTACAAAAACGAGAAACTAGTATATTTTGAGACCATCCATTTTTAGTTCCGCGACCAAAAGCCGCAGCCTCTCATACGTCCATTGCCGAGCGCTTAAGGGAAAAGTGTTATGACGGTGGGTGGCTATCCCGCCGTCCTCAGGCCCCGATCATGGAGATATCGTTGGTCCTAGGCGTAAATAAGTCTGCGGCGCCCTGGCCGTTGACTACGGAACTCAGTGGGGAGGGTACGTTTCCTCACTCTCTCAGCCGCCTCCTTCGCGAGCATGACCTGCTCGCAGAAGGACACGGCCGCGTTCCACCTACTCCTGCTGTAGACCATGGCTTGAGGCAGGGACTCTAGCGAGAGGGTATCCACGCCCAGACCCACTATGAGGTCCCGGTGCTATCTCGCCCACGGTCAGAACTCCACCAACGTGTGGAGTGCAGTGTCTTCGTCGGAGGCCTCGCAATGTTGACTCTAGGGTGTTACCTCAAGATGGATGCGAAACAGATACTTAATGAAGCCAAGGTTATCAACGGTCTATTTAAAATAGACACGTTGTTGGCCGTCAATTTACCCGGCCCATACGGGAGCCCCGTATAGGGCCCCGTTATACTTTAGACCTGGATATAACCCCTACGGCAAATTTCGACAGTTCAGTTTGAGATAGGTATATTTGCAATTCAAAAAATATAAAACTCCTTTGTACCAAAAATCTGAGTACGACCCTGTTACGAGTGTGAGATAGTTAAAACTACGTAGTAAACTGACATTTAATGAAGTAAGTAGTTTTGCTATTGACCGCGAGATGGAAAATAAAGAAGTGGGCGGGACTAAGGTTCCTTATACCCCTCCTCACCACTCCTTCACACCCGCGAAGAGTCACACTTTGTCTAATAGGAAAATTGTATTACACCATCTCTACTCTTATAATATCTCTATGTTCGCGCCGCACCACGCCATAGGTTTTGGCCTATAACTTTTGACCCCTTAGGGCTAGGTCAAATTTAGGATTTTTTGGCTTGCCTCCAGATCGAGAGCTATCCATAGAGGGGTCAACCATCATTGGAGCATAAAAAGTTCTCGAGAGCTAAGAGGGGACAAAAATTACATTCACCATTTCTATATGTAGATATTTGTAACATTGCACAATATAAAAGCCATATTAGTAGGTGCATTACGTAAACTCGACTTAATTCTGCAAAAATGGTCAATTATCCTTAGATTTATGAGGATATTATCCTGTAATAGTTGATATTTCCTTGTAATAAATACTTAAGTACGCACAACCTATAGGCAGTGACCTTCTAAATAGTAGGTAATTACGGGTACAGAATACTTACTTAACGGTACTACGTACCTGAACTCCTTTTAGACGGAGATGAACGGTAGTGAGAAAATCGTTAGAAAAGAAAATTAGCAGACAGTATATTCGCTACGTCACTCTCTACGTCTATCAGGAACAATAAAACACCGCCTGCGAATCGAACTCGCTCACGAAGGATTCCGTAGGTACTCTCTTATCTTAACATAGTATAATAAGTTGCTTCTCGCTGTCTGTCTGTCTATGTATGTATAGATCTTTAACACTATGCAGCGGGTTTTTATGCGGTTTTCACTAATGGATAGAGTGGGTCTCGAGGAAGGTTTCAGTATACAGGCGAAGCTGCGGATGTCCGCTAGATCTATAAAACGGCAAAAATACAAGTCTGTTATCGAACGGACCCATTTCTTAATAATATGAAGTATCTGGTAGGATTACCACCACCTCTTAAAGCAGTATTATTGTAATGTCACTTTGACTTTTTGTTTCAAGACATCCATACAAAAAAAACACGTTACATTTTTTTACAACACCGACTTCAAATTACCTAAATTGGGCCAAATTGAAAAGGGTCCAATTGGGAATTAAATTTAATAAAAATCAAAATCGGTTCACCTGTCCAAAAATTAGGTAACAAACAAAATTAAAAAATACGTAGTCGAATTATTGAGAACCTCCTTCTTTTTTTGGAAGCCGGTTGAGAAGTTTAAGACTATGGTGGTAATCCCCTGTATGTACTGTAATAGTTTTTTAATTTATCTGTTGTGTGTGAATATCAAACTGCCAGGAAGAAACTGAATCGGCAGAAGTTTGAAATACGTTTTGCGATCAAATTCGTACTTCATCTTCTAACATCACCAGCTGACAGATAGCGGGAATACCCTTATTTGTTGACTGACGATTGACGTCATTTACCACATGTGGTACCCAATACCCAATGTTTTTATTATTCAGGCTATTCTGCATAGATTAGTACTGCACACCCCCACACACACACACACACACACACACACACACACACACACACACACACACACACACACACACACACACACACACACACACACACACACACACACACACACACACAAACACACACACACACACACACATCACACCCATATCCTCGAAGAGGTAGGGAGAGGTGCATTACACACCTACAATTTACCTGTATTTTTAGTCCCACATAATAGGGGACAAGCCTTTTGCCATCACTGGAAACTCATAATGGGTTATGTCCAAAATGGCCGAATGAATTTAATAAAAAGTAGCAGCTATATAGTAATTTTGAAAAAAAATTGAAACCCGTTGCCTTGCGATTAAAGGCAACAAAATCTTACGTGCAGCCGCTATGGCACAGGCAATTATAGGCCTGGGCGTCTCGGACTGGACATTGCAATATACGCGGTTATATATTGGGGTTTTTATGTACTTCCTTCCGTGTGGAATTCCTACAATTGTTTAAATCCCAACTCGTAGATAAGTTGTCTTAGGCGACATTTCATCCGCAATAGATTTCATCCTCGGATAAATCGTCCCCTTCACAAATTGTAAGGCATCATTTCATCTGCAAAATATTGACCTTCGGAGGAAACGTCTCTTTTCTCCAATTGTTGAGTGGCAGTCGCAATCATCCACTTTCAAACTTTGTATTCATCAAATCCACGCCCTTGCTCAGTGGCATAACTGCTTGAGTTATGCCACTAAGCGGCACCTGAATTCATTCAGTGACAGCAGAACTGCATATTACCTGTCATAATCCAAGGAGAAAAGAGAAAAGAGATCCAAGGAGAGGAGTCTCCGAAGGGGTAGAAGATATTATGTGGATATTTGTTAATACGTGTGATGTCCTCTGTAAGTTCTGACTTTCAGTCTCACCAAATGACGAATGACCAATTCTTCGTTGAAACCCTTTTTAGTATATTTCTAAGTCTATGCAAACAGTACACGAAAATTTAATTAATAATTATTTCAGCGCAAATTTACTTAGCTATTATATAAGTGCTGAGCAATCTCAGTAAAGCCTCCTTCAATAAAATTAAACCACCTCAAGGATATAACGTTAACGTTTTAAAAAATGTTTAGAGCATGTAAGACCACCGAGAGGAGAGAGAGAAAATGCTCGTTTCGTTGATCTTACGTTTAGTGAAACATTTCTTAAAGTGATATGGTCAATGGGATTTCAGAGCAGTGTGCCTGAAAATGGTTACCGACATGTGGACCAACAAACTTAGTCTAAAAACAATATCCCTTGAAGACAATTCTAGATTTAAACTCAGGATTCTTTTCCAAAATATTTTTGGTAAAGAGAGCTGAGGGAAATTTTCAAACTCAAAGTCCTCAATACTGTCATAACTACAAAACATTCTTATCTAATATCTCAGGTAGGTAGATGTAGAAGTACCTACTAAGAAGTCTGTGGATTTAGTAGTAGCTTTTTTATACGACTCGACTAGTAGATTACGTCTGTCTTAAGTGAACCGTAAAATGCCCTAACTTGCACAAGGAGGTCTTTTGAAAATATTTTTATCATGAATAGAACAAATGCGGGAATGCCGAATTCAGCTACCGTAAAATGCCGGTAGCCGAAAACTTGGAAAGAGATGATGACGATGAATGACTCAGTCAGATGATGCTAAGGAGCTGTCTTCATACTCACCTGCCCGCTGTGTTACCCAGAGTGCCCGGCAACGGGAATTGACTCGTCCCCTTTTATGTGGGAGCACCAAGTGCTGGCGAAGTGTGAGCTTAGCGGACGAGTCTGTCTACCCAATTTAATTAAGGTTGTCACGCGAGATGTAATTTAAATTCGTGGAAAAAATAATTTGTAATGGAAAATTACAATCCAATTCAATTTAACCGAGTTGAGAGCACAGATGTAGATTATGGTAATTTTTTCAAGCCCGGACAGATTGGCATGTAACCTTGGTCCTGCCTGTTGGATATTAGGTTCAGATTACAGAATGGCAATAGGTTTATTTCCCCAGCGAGGAATAAGCGGAGCTTTGCATTTGTGTGAGTGTATTGTACGTGAACAATGTGACCTCTGTTACACACACATGTGTTGTACACTCAGCTACAAATACATTTTTTACTCTTACTTTTCGTAGTTTCGCTCAGCTTGTCCCTCGCTAACTTTACGTGGGACTGAAAAACAGCAACAGGTGTGTAATGCTCCTCTTCTTTCCCTTCGGGCACAAAATAAGTACTCCGGGGGTGGGGGTTATAATCATCACTCTTCATAATTTTATTTTTCATACTTTTTTTATTCATACATTTTTATTACTAACATCGGAACTCATAACAGTTAGTGATTATAATTTTTTTATTAATACTGTTACTACCAAGAACCAGTTTAAATCCATAATTTTTTTTTCAGATCTTTTTTCTTCTTCACATTCTATTATCATATTGCTTTAATTAATAATGTTGTTACTACGAACATACTTTACATACTACATACATACATACTAGCTTACTTTATAACAGATAATTATCTGGCGCTTCGCCGGCCGCTGCCGCGGCACACTCGCTTCGCTCGCTCGGCTCGCGCGTTTTAGTGGTCACAGTTCTAACCTAACCTACTTGTCTGGTAGCATCTCGTTTCTGGTAGCAATTTGATTTTCACTGGAATATAGACATTATAATTTGGATGAAAAAACTTATGATTAAGAAATTTATAAAAACAAATATTAGAATAAAACACATTTATGAATATTATACTCGTAGTTATTTATTCGAATGATTATGAGTTTCGATCATTAGTATAAACAAATATATAAAACAAATTAGTAAAAACTAAGTGTATAATTTGTGATATTATGAATTTAAATGATTGTTTTTTAATATTTAGTTGTAATTTTTTTATGAATAACGATCATTATAATTTTAAATGGTATGAGAAACATTTTCGGACCTCCGATGATAGGAGTTGAAAAGTTATGTAAGACAATGCGCACCCACTTCGGGGTTATATGAGTTATTTATGTAAATATAGATATAGTATTATGTATATTATGTGTTATTTAATTAAATATCCAATTCACTCATTCATTAAATACCAGTGGGAATCCAGGGAATTTAATTTAATCGGGGTAGGTGTGGGCGTGGCGGCCTCGAGTTACGAAATTACATTCCCAATTCGTTTGAGTCGACTTCAAAGTTCAATACCTGAATGCTACATAGTGTCAACATAGTGTCTCTCTCTATCGAACACCTGTAACTACTCTTTCGGGGTTCGTGATTTTGTGTTCTTTTTTTTGGCTCCTAAACCAGCCCCCTTACTATAGCGCTCTGAAGAGGAAGAGTTTGTCGAATTCAGCCTACATATACCACGCCAGCCGGGCCCACAATATACAATTTTTTAATTTAAAAAAATCTGCCCCGGTGAAACCGTTGGCATCTGCTAGTAGTCTGTTAATGTCTATGTAAAGAGAGCCGTTTATCAAAGTTATCTTCAAGGGTTTAAAACTGTAATACAATACCAAATGAAGGGCTGGTGTTAAGGGCCCAGATCGTGAAAATCACCGAAAAGAGTGTTACGATTTTTCATATTTAACCTATTTACATATGATTAATAACAACGATAATTTGTATATATTAAAATGAAAGACCAAAAATGATGTTAGTGCTAATTTTAACTCTTAAAACCCTGTAGTTGTTATATAATAAACGTCAACAAACGCACAAAATTGAGAAAAAATTCGAAAACCTGCCTTCGTATTTTTCAGATTTAACCCAATAAATCAACACAAATTGATAAAAAGAAACACTTTTTGAACACTGAAAAAGCCAATAAATATAACCATGTACTTTTTTTTGTACCTTTACAAACAAAGACTTCCCCTTTTAAAGCCCTAAAATCTAGATATGTTTTACGTAAATTCTCCATAGAAAAATGTATGCAAATTCAAACGCGTCCCGATAGAACGATCGTCGCAACTAATCGCCAGTGCGCCATAGAATTTCAAAGTGACTCCACGCGTGTCGGATGCTACAGCAAAATTACGTGTTGTGAATTTGTGTTTTTTGTGAAAAACTGTAAGTACAATATTTTTATAACTAATTTACTTTCAGTAAATAGAAAGTACCGATATAATGAAAGTCTGAAAGAAAACCATGATGGAACTAGATATAAATCGTAAGAAATACAAAATTATTTACTTTGTTGCGTAGGTCATTTTATGAACCTTGTAAAGTAGGTATCAATTCAGGCTTGAAACAATCAAAGCCCTGCCCACCTTATTTTCTCGAGATATGAACTGGCGGGGTATATAGTTCTCTGCACGACATACATAGATTTTTCAACATGATAAAGGCAATAGGTATCATAAACGTAATTGGTAATCGAGGGTCTCTTTTCGCAGGATAATTTGCTGAGTGCCATGCCAGCGAAAAGAAAATTTAGTACGCATTATAAAAACGTGAAAGCCAAAAGATCTCGGAATAAAATGTAAGTTCCTCCCTACTTATTTATTTACCTGCCTACTTGACTACGTCTTGTCCTAAATACCTAGAAAAAATTTACTAGATTTGTGTTAGTGTCAAGTAAAAATCCTAGTTTTATTACTTTTATTTGTGTGTATGCTTATCATGTCTTAGTAGTAATAATAATATAATCTATTTGCATTTTGAACAGGGTAGGTACATTACAAAGCAAATAGGTACAATGATTTAGATCGCCTGATTCAGACATATACCTACAACAGCATGTAAATATTGATTTGACATGTAATTAGATAGGTACACAATTAGGTATGTCAGTCTAAGAAGAAAAATTACAATGTCCAGTAGGTAATAATTACGTAATTTCAATATCTATATAAGTAATAAAGTCAATTTCTATAGGAACAATTTTCATAATAATAAATTTTATTACATAATATAGTATTAGTTTTCATATATTTATGTATTTCAAAGCAATGAGTTTGCTTACACTATTATTAGTTACAGTATTATTAGTTTTCATGTTCATCATGTCTAAATATGTGGAAGTGGAAGTAGGTATGTTTCCTATCAGAAATTGCACGGGCGCGCGCCGTGCCTGGCGTAGGGTTGTACAAAAATTACAAAATAAATAAAAAGTGGATATTGATGAATAATATTTCCAGTACTGAAAATGAATACGTAATTCTTGTAGACTTGTTACATAAATAAACAAACTAGCTAGTGATGGGCGAAGACAAAATCTCAGTACCTACAGTTTTTTTTTGCAATATTTATTATTTTCATTGTGAGACAAACACATACTTCTCAATTACTTTCTCAAAAGAAAATTCACGTTCAAATCTCGTATTTTACGCGACTAGAATTTTTTTTGTAAAATATTATCTTTTACGCGACTGGTGTACGTATGTATGTATGTATACTAAGTAATATATCTTTGTGGCACGATAAGTTCAAAATTATTGAACCGATTTTAATGTTTTTAGTATCATTAGAATTGTCTTCTAAGCCCGAGTGACATAGAATAAGTGACGCCATAAAAAACCAATACGTATAGCGTAAAGGAAATTTATAATTTCTGTTCATCACGAACATAATATTGTATGAATTCTTTTGCACTTTTATATTTGTCTTCGTCAGTTATGAATATAAATAAATAAACAATAAAAATGTTAAAACCCGACAGATTAAAAAATGAAAATGTGTAATAAAAATAAATAACAACACCATTGTAATATAGCGTATTTAGCAGTCGGGGCCTATTTTTATTATTTTTGTAGTAGTATTTTTGTAGACCTGACACTCGTCGAATAGAACCTGTTGGGTTACTTCCAGCAATTGTTGGATGCGGATTAATGGACGCGGTAGAAATTTTAAGTAAAAGACTGTCATATCATTCTAGAAGTTTAATTCATAATTGCACAAGTAATATAGTTGAAAGTTTTAACGGAGTAATTGCCAAATTAGTTGGGGGTAAGCGTGTAAATTATTCTTCCCGTGGTTCTTATGCGGGCCGATGCGCAGCTGCTGTTGTGTCTTTTAATACGGGATCGATTCATAGTAAAACTCATGAAGTCATATTTAAATCTAGTCCTAATCCTTTGATCGCGAAAGTGGAAAATAGTAATCGTAGAAACCGTTTAATTGCTAAACCTAAATTAAGATTGAAAAAAAGCCACAGCGCTGTATCGAAAGACGCTCACTATGGACCAAACTGCGAAAAACCTGATCTGAGTCCAGAATTATATGAGAAAGCCAAGTCATCTTTTTTAGTTGATTTAAAGTTGTCTTGTGCTGAAAGAGAGGAGCTTGAAAGGTCGACCCATTTGCAAAGAAGTAGTGCTGAGTGGATGAGTACAAGGAGAAAATTACTAACCTCATCATCGTTCGGGGAAGTTTGTAAAAAACGAGAGAGCACAAGTTGTGCTGCTCTTGTTTGTAAAATCGTTTATGGTAGTAATATCTCCAGTTTGCCTGCTGTACGGTACGGTATCGAAAACGAAGAAACTGCAATTAGACAGTTAGAAATTCAAGAGAATATTAGTATACAAGGTTGCGGTTTGTTCGTCGACGATCAATATGAATTTCTTGGTACTACACCAGATGGCATTTATGCAAACGGTTTAATTGAAATTAAGTGCCCACATTCTTTAGCTGGCATGACTCTTGATGAAGCAATGGCCAAACATACCTTTTGGGTTAAGGACAAGGCTTCCAAGGGTTATGTCATAAATAAAAATCATTACTGGTATTTCCAAATTCAGGGACAGCTACATATAACTAAAAGAAACGTTTGCATGCTTGGCATCTGGTTTGGTGCTACTGTACCTATGAAAGTTTATATTATGGAAAAGGACGACAAATTTTGGAAGGAGAAAATGGAGATGAAATTAGTTATATTTTATTACGATTGCCTCCTTCCAGAATTAGTTGATCCTCGGCAGTCACGAAGCATGCCTATTCGTGACCCGCCCAATGTCATAGAGGCTATGAAAGAGAGGAAAGAAAGAGCTTTACGTGTTTTGAAAGAGAAGAACGTCTAATGATTTTGAAAGAGACTGAGGTAACTTAACTACCCAGCCGGTCGATTCACGTAAACACGCCAGTTCAAAAGTCGTTTTAACTTAGAAACTTAGAAATCGCCTTTTGGTTTTCTGTTTATAACGCACTTACTTATCTAGTCTTGGATTGTCATAAATCTTCCAATAGCTCAATTTCTATACAATTCCTATACGATTTTGAAGAGTTACCTGGTGTAAACCCAAGGTCCGATCCTAATGAAATTAAAATGTGACCACACGGCATCACCAGCTTTCAAATAAAAATAAAAAATCATCAAAATCGGTTCAAAAAATACAGCGAATTGAGAATCTTCTTCTTTTTTTAAGTCGGTTAAAAAGTGTGCGAAGTGACATTTTTAAGTCACTACGCACACCGTAGGGTTTTTATTACGTGAATCGGGCAGCTGGTAACATTTTCATTCTGATAGGTTTTGCAATAGCAATTGATTTTATCATCAAATTAGTAGAAATCAGAATTTGATCAGTAATCATTAAAATGAAAAAAACATTAGAAACTCTTAAACTCATATTTTGTTATTGTTTACTTTCGTTTAATTAAGTATATGAATAATTTATAAATTTCATGTTTGTCTATAACTAATTTTTGTACAACCCTAGCACGCTTTTTACGTGGCGACTCATATTTTGTTTACTTTTAATTATATGAACCATTTTTATACTTGTGTTTCATTTATTGACAATTTTTTGTACAACCCTAGAAGATTTTTTAGATTGCGAGGTGATCGTAAGTTGAGTTTACGCAATAGGCACATTTCCTTGCGTAGATATAAACACTAGCGAGGAAAGGCGTGATGTTATTTCGACCGTACTTCCTACTGAATTTGCAATTATTTTATTGAATGAAAATTTTACGAAATAAGAATAAACTTTGGTAGTAAATTTACAAATAAATACATAGGTACTCGTAGTTGGAATTTTAGGTAAGTAGAATACAAAAAGGTCAGTCCGGACCTGCTCTTGATTGTTTATTATAAATAGAAAATCATAAAAATTGTGTCTCAAACTACTCTTATTTATTTATCTAGTAATTAGGATCATTTTATAACGAAAACTACTCTTGGAATATTTTACAAATAGGCAGTCGTTTATTTCCAATAATTCAACATTTTTGTTATGCTGTAAATATTCAACTTCAATAACAATAACTCAACGTGGAACGTTTGTCGCAAAACATTTTCAAAATCGCGCTCTCTGGGTCATTCACCCGCCCGTCGGATGATTCGGGCAACAATAGCGCTGCTGTCGCTCAAAATCGACTTTATCCGTGCGCGGCCTGGGCCCTTAAATTTCATTGGTGTTTCACTTTGTATTGAAAATTTTTGAGGTTAAACTTGCAGAGACTTATTGAAACCTTACTCCACGAATGGTAGACAGGTGTTTATCGATTACGTACTGGCTTTATTATAGTTTAGGATAATTTCAGAAATTATTTACAATCACGGCTCTTTTTATGCTAACGACTAGGGCGTTTCCGCTAATTTGTTGACCTGTATTTTTTTTGATTTATCCGCGAGACGCCCAGGACTTAAATTGGCAGTGCCTTAGCGACTGACACGTAAGATTTTGTTGCCATTCATCAACATTTCATAGCAAGGCAACGGGTTTAATTTTTTTTTTTTTCGAAATTACCACATAGCTGCTACTTTCTTTATTAAATTCATTCGGCCATTTTAGACATAACCCATTATTAGTATGCCCGGCGACGGCCTTCTGGCAACATAGTTCGATCGCACAGTTCGATCAATCGAACGAACAGTATTTTTATATCCTCATTGTTCGATAGGTCAATCGAACTTCGTGCTGTTATTATTTAAAGGTGCACACTGCTCCGATATCTTCGGATAGGGTCTTTAGCGCAGTTACTTAGATCATTCTCTCCTCGAGAGAAAACTGTTGATACTAGAGGTCGCTCTATGGTCAAACAGTAGACCTCGAAAACATTAAAACATTTTTCGAGATTTCCCCCATCCCGACCAAAAAAAAAACTTACGCTAAATTTGTTTCTAGTAAAGGAATACTTGTGCCAAGTTTTGTGGAGATCGGATTATAAATGGGGCCGCTAGCCCGGAAAACCATTAAAACGTTTTACCTTAATTACCCCATTTTCCCCCTAATTCAAAAAAGGTCACGACGAAAAAATTGTACCAAATCAAGGAAAACTGGTCTAATTACAGAACTTCGATATCGCCTATGGGTTGTCGAGGTCAGATCGCAGTCGCTTCACGGAAAATTTCGAAGTTCAGCCGCATCGCAGTTAGTCTAGAAAGCAGACCAGATACCAGATACACATACATAGCCATTTCCCAACTGAGTTGGGAAATGGCTATGTATGTGTATCTGGTATCTATTCCACCCAGTATCAACTACGTTTTCTTTGACCTTATACCCTCTTACGCTTATCATAAAACTACAAACCCCACAATGTTCCCTTCGGAAGATTATCTTAGCACCCCCGATCTTTGGAGGGGAAATAAAACAAAACAAATCCATGTTTAGCTTATAAAGCCGGGATCTACACTTAATTGACTACGTACGGATCATGGCGCTTGTATCAGTGCCGAAATATCGGAAACTCAACTATAAAATACAGGTAAATATCCAGTTTATTCAGCTAAAGTTTATGATACGTACCTCTCAAGTTTTATCTCATAACATCACTTATGTACTTTGCTGATATGATATATGACATTTAAGAAAAATAATATCCCCCACTTGAATCAAAAAATCAAGAATCAAAGATTTGCTTTCCCTCATGCTGAGAAGGACAACTTCCAAAAACGTCAATTCCCTAAAGTCGATTAACATAATTATATCAGTGAAACAAAATGTCTTTTTTAAACAACGTAAATTAACTCTGTATTTTTAGGATTCCGTTGTAAAAGTCTCGGAACCAGTCCGTACTCGGCTTTTCTCCCAAACAGTTAGTGCTAGAAAGATAAAAGTAGTGTCCGTATAGACATATTTAACTTAAAATCGCATTTTTAGACTTCTTACTATACTGACAAGTATACTATGTAAGAGAAGTCTTATAGTCCGGTTCTGTCCGTCTGTCCGCACTTTTCAACTCGAGAACTACAAGTGCTAGAAAGTTATGATTTGGCACATAGAATTTTGGTACAGAATAAACACCATAGCTGAAATAATTTCGATCGGGGGTCAAGTGGTTCCTGAGAACCATGGACCTAAAGTTTCTGAAATTCCCATAGAAAATGTATGGGTAAAAAATTCTATAAAATATTTTAATATCGCAAAATTTTAGGCGAGTGAGAATATTTCAATAAATTTCATAAAATAAATAAACAAAAATATTAAAATATTTTGCAACATTACGACATTTAAAAAAAGTTCCAGTGTAATTCCATTGTAAAATTTTCAACTTTGATATTGATTTTAAGTATTTTAAAAAAATACGTAACTAAAAAACTTTATATTTTCTGAATCTTGACTCCATTTTCTGTTATAAAATGTATTTTTTTTATTTTTATTTAGTATGGTTTTCTCTCAGTCACGATTCAAAAATTTACTTTTTCTAAAATTTCATAAGTTTGAGCCTCATTTACAGAAACACTACACAAGATACACTGAAAATTTTCCTTATTACATAATAAGGTACATATATCTTTCAAAAAATGTTTTGTACGAGAATATCTGTCAAATAATAAAGCTAGTAACCCAGTAGTGCAGACATGTGATATCACATAATAGTAAGAAGTCGTCTTATCGTCACTGCGATAGTGAAGGGCGCCTTGCTTGTTTGAAAACAGAGCGTCCCCCGTCCTCCCACTTAAATCTAAACGGTTAGCTTGAAGAATCTGAAATATTCATGGTGGTAGTCCATATGATGAACCTTGAACAAAAACTGGAACGGACCAGATAACTTAGTTAGTTTAGGAGCTTATAATGGGTAACTACGGAACTCTATATTATGCGTGGTTCGACACGCTTTTGGCCTGTTTTCCTCATTTTGCTGTACAAAATACATTCCAAGCTGTACAATCTAGGATACCATACCTAATATGCAACACAAACATACTGTCTGTGAGTTTTATAGAAGTACTTTCAGTACTTTACTGGAGCCGGGGTGGGTTATTATACCATCCTTATGCATTGGCTGCATCGTAAATTTGTATACGAGTATGTAAATACATTTTCTAGTAGCATTTAGAGTCATATAAAACCGGTCATTATTTGCGACGGTTTTAACTTGTTTTATATATATAGCAGGTTATAATATTATGATAATAGAGAATTCTAGATATTTTAAATGTTAATTACTTCGGTTCATACGATTGCAGTGGCAAAGATGCGAATTGCAGCTCTCGTGGTTAGAGGAAAATACAAGTCAAAAATTGACACAGCACCCGACGTCATATTGCCGAAATGGGACTAAATAATTGTCGGAATGGGACCAAATTGAAATGGGACCACTTGAGAAGTAGTAGCTTTCATTAAAAAAAATGGTTCATCCAGTACAGAGATATGAGGTAACAAACATAAAAAAAACATACAGTAGAATTGAGAACCTCCTCTTTTTTGGAAGCTTTTTTTAATTGAAAGCTACTATTACATTTCAATTTGGTCCCATTCCGACAATTATTTGGTCCCATTTCGGTAACTTGAAGTCGGTTGCTGTGTCAATTTTTGACGTGTATTTATAGAATTTATTGTACTGATAATCTTATCAAAAAATTCAACTGTCTAGCTATCACGGTTTAAAAGATACAGCCTGGTGACAGATTCACGGAGAGTGGAGTCGGGTTACGTTAAAGAATTTTAGACTATTAATCCGTAAGAAGTCTGTTAAAGTTCACTGAGTCACGATGTGTGATTCGTGAATTCGTTTATACTACCAATTGACCCTGTGGCCCCTTGTATTATGTTTCACCGACCTTATACACATATTGACTAACTTTTACAGTTTTCCTTCTAATAAACGTAGGTGTGTTGTGTTTTAATGAATAAATGTTTACTTTCCTGAACTAACTTTCGCCTTTCACTACGTAAGAGTATTAACTTGAACATGGCGTAGATATGTGAGGCGCATTAACGTTAGCGGCAAGGATAAGGATAAATAGGACGATACATAAACATCAGCAGGAATTTCCATTAAGTATCAAAAATGCTTGAGGATTTGTTACTATAATCATGAAAACTACTTAATTGCCACGATGTTAATGTATATTTTGCTATTTGTAACCTAAATTCCTCCTGTTGTTGTGCTCTAGATCTAAATCTTCTCAGTCGTCGACTCTTAACACAGAGAGGTCGTGATCATCATGAGTTTCGTTTGTGGCAGATGTCACTCGCCTCACGATGTCAACAGAATCTTCTGCTAGCAGAGATTCTGCTGCACTGATCTAAGGAGCCTACAAACTTTTATGTGATCGAGGCCTGGTTACCTTCATTCTTGTCTGTCAGGACACTGTGATTTATCAGTGCCAAATATTCTTTCACTACGAACGAGTCCCCACGTCATGTCAGTGTCAAATACGACTCAGTCATCGTCATCACTGACAATGACATGTTACTAGAAAATGCATTAAAGAATACTTTGCACTGATACTGAACTGTGCCGTTGGAAACTGAAGCTTCAGTAATATATGGAAGCTGGCTCATGACTTCAGCTTTCCATTGAGCGTTTCCTTTTCCTTTTGGGTAGATTTTTAAGTTAAACTTAGTAAATTAAATTCCGTTGCCTAATGCCTGCTACAATAAGTTCAGTTGGATGCCCTAATAAGTACACAGTTCAGCTCCAGTAAACCAATATCGGAATCAATATAAAGTTCCCAGTACACAGATGAAGTTTTCTTCTATCTCTTTCTTTGCCATGTGTATTACTATTTCTTTGTTCTTTTTTCCCTTGGCGAAGTTATTGTACAATTTTGTACGTTTTACGCGTGTCTCAAACTTTCTAGTGTTGTTTTATTTCTAAAGAGAAAGAAAATCTTTTCTAAACACTATAAAGTTTTTGTGTCTGTTTTATTGGCTTTTGTCCTAAATTCAGGCACAGACTATATAGGATTCAGGCATGTCGAATCGTGGCTTTAAAAATGTTTTACAAACACATGGTATTCCCGCTCGTCCCACTAGTTTAGGAGGACGAATGGAAAAGGCCGTGAAACTCTTTTCCATTCATCCCACTGATCCAATCATTATTAATGGATACATAATTACAAGAGCAAGGATTTTTCTTAACAGAAAAACTTTTATTACTTACTAACTCCTCTCTGTCCGCATAATCTCCTGAGGTAGTACATCCACCCACATTTTGCTAGTAATTTTGTTGGTCCCAAGTAATAGGGAATAAAATATCCGTAAAATAAAATAAAATAAAATAACGTTTATTATCTTTGAAATTTTCAGACAATTATTTAGATTCGTCAGAAGTTGGTGCGACTCTATCGAGGGTTCCAAAATGCAACGAGACTGAGAAGAGCCCTCAAGAAACTCAGCTCGGCTTTTTTCAAAATATTTCATCTTAAATCTAATACAGAGTTATTTAGAAAGGAGCAATTCGTTACGTTGTTACAACCAGGCCGCCTTGTCATCTAAGAAATCATTAATACTATAATAAGCTTTATGGCACAATTTACTTTTTATTAGTTTTTTAAATTTATTGACAGATAAATTTGCTATTTCGGTTGGCAATGTATTGTACATTCGAATAAAGTTCCCCGCAAAAGAATTACTCACTTTATGAAGCCTAAATTTAGGAACAGCCAGTTTATCCTTATTTCTTAAGTTTAGATTATGATTATCACTATTTTTCACAAATTTACTTTTGTTCTTGTGGGTATACAATAAAATTTCATAAATATACTGTGAATACACTGTAAGGATGTTAATATGCTTAAACTTATCTCTTAATGACTCCCGAGACCCCATTCCATAGATAGTCCGGATAGCCCTCTTCTGCAACACAAAGATGCATTCAATATCGGCAGCGTTACCCCACAGTAGTATGCCATATGTCATGATACTGTGGAAGTAGCTGAAGTAGACAAGACGCGCCGTTTTAATGTCTGTAAGTTGTCGGATCTTTTTGACAGCATAGGCTGCTGAACTAAGCCTGGCCGAAATTTTCCCGATATGAGGCCCCCATTGCAATTTGGAGTCTAACGTTATGCCCAGAAAGACAGTGTCATCGACCAATTCTATTATATCATCCCTAACCTTAACACTGGTTTTAACAAGTCTTACATTAGGTAAGGTGAATCTTACACATTTAGTTTTATTTTCATTTAATAATAAATTATTAGCACAAAACCAGTGGACTATCCTAGAGAGGGCAATGTTTACATCGTCAAGTTCGCGCTGTCCACGTTTAACTTTAAATATTAAAGAATAACACAATAATAACCGTAATAACAACGCAAGAATAGCACGTAAAAGGTTTATAATTAAAAACTTATTTATGTATATCTCGTTAAATATTCTAAATACGTTACCGAAAGATATATTAGATATGACCAAGGCCGTAAATATATAATTTTATTACGCCCCAGTTGTTTCTCTTTAACTCTAAGGGTCGTAAAGTTCATTAAGGCACTGGCACACATGCGATAGCTGGTTGAATTTTTATATGGTTTTATAATATTACAAGTACTTTGTTTAAACTGTTATAAATGAGACGTGAAAAAATATATAGATACATAGAAAGAAAAGACGTTTATTTCACAAACACAGAAGAGACGTAAACAAGATACACATTACAAGAAAAGTAAAATAAAACCATGTGTAGGAAGGTCGTCGGTGCATGCTAGTGCATGTTGCATCTGCGTGGAAATTTGTCTCCTCTCAGCATTTATGCTGACGTGGGCGGTGCCACATTGACCAGCGCTGATTTTCAGAGGAGGTGAAATCTATAACGATCTACTTCTACTAGTTGTTTTTAGGCTATATCGAATAATTCAGCAATATTATTGTTAAATAAAATACCCTGACTTTTTGTTTGCTGACACCACTGAGTTTAACGAGAGTATCTTGTTTTGTATTCTAACGTTATACCTAGCGTTTGCGTCAGTGTACAAGGACCCTTAACTGTATAATTGAGTTGAAAGGACTTTTATTTTATTATTCGAGGTGCGTCGAAATACCTAGTTTGTTGATTTTATCTTGACTTAACGCTTCACGCATACATAGTAAACAGATGTCGATAAAGTCTATATTAGCGTTATGCTATTTCCATTTATATTGTTTATGGTCTCTTAAATAGATAGTTTATAGAAAATATTTTACTACTATATCGTAACCAATTTAATTGTGTTCTATTTGGTTAATGGGCTCCGACAAGATTCCGGGTCTAAAGATCGATTCACACATATCATGATATCAGTGAAGCATCAGTTCCGTCAAAGTACGCGTCATTGTCAGTGTCAGTGACGATTCAGTCATGTGGGGATGCGTTCATTGAAAATGTATTAATCTGATACTGAACTGTGCCAATACTGTGTCGGAACTGAGGCATCCCTGAAGTTTCACTTAAATGTGTCACTCGACCTTTAGACTTTACACCTTTCTGCAAGCTATCAGTAAGTCATAATCGATTATCAGAACCACTTATCCTGATACATATCCGATTAATATAGGTTTTAGGGTGCCTTTCGACCTGAGATGTACTATGCTGCGTTGTCATGGATACTTTTGGCATCCACCAATCATCCGCCGGGCGCTACTAGAAACTGCCGGGCGCCACTGGAAATACCTTCTGCTTGTAACCAGAGACGCCCGGCAACGGACGTTAGAGCGGCCGCGGTGTTGGGCCGCGGAATTAAAAAAAAAAGACCACCAATCATAGCACTATCATTTTCATTGGGCAACAAGCAAATCCTTGCAGCGTAGCTACATTGCACATCTCTGGTCAAAAGGTACCTTTAAGCCGTGTATATTAGATGGCAACGCGCTCAATTTACAACCATTCTTTAAATCGTGTATTAGATGCTGTTGACATTGACAATTGACACTTTATTAGCCAACAAAATTAAATTGTTATGACATTTTAAGTAGAGCTAGTAGACATAATATCCCACAGATTTTAGTCGGAGTACTATTATTAGTTATTCTTATTACCGAGTTTATATCAGTGTAACTTCAAGTTTGGTCGAATCCGGCCTTAGTCAGGCCTATGTCACTCGCCTAACAATCGCAAAAAATACGTGACGTCAGCGACTACTTGAAGTTGTAAATCAGTAAGGGTTGTCTCTTGTTTATGACACGGCATTGACCATAGAGTTGATATTGAGGCATTAACGTCATAATTATTGGTCAAATTATGCTGGTAGTTTCCTGACAACCGTAACGTTCGAATTATGTTCTCTGTAAACAAAAGAATGTGCTTTAATTAACGTCCAAGTGCAAGTTCTGTATGTAAGTACTATTCCCTATTCTATGCCTTAGTCGTTATGCAGATACGCAGTTATAACATTCCCAGACATAATTGAACTGCATAGTCGACATTATTATTACGTAAATAATTAAATTGACGCCATGTTTGTATGTCCACTTACAATATGCAGTGGACAACATTACTTTGCTTAATTGTTTAAACACTTAACTTGTTACTTTTATCCTCATCGTTGAGTGTTTGTCTGTTCTACTTTACAATTACTATATTACCTGTATACTCACATAATTATATAAGTTATGTAACTAAGAATATATTGACGTAAGATTATTATCAGAGTTATCATTATTTGTACGATAATATTAGGATGTCTACGACTAAAATAAGTAATTTAAATGTAGAGAACCGTACCTCTTAGAGCACGGTCGGTCCCGGTTGTCATACGAACATTTATGGCAGTCGTTACGGGTAAAACCTAGCCCTAAAACAAAATCCGACTGGTCTAACTAGAACTTCAATATCGCCCATGGGTTGTAGGTCAGATGGCAGTCGCTCCACGGAAAATATAAGTTCAGCCGCATCGCAGTTAGACTGGAAAGTCGACACCAACTGAGTTAGGAAAAGGCTTGGTGGTTGAGAGAATTCCAATAGATATTAGATTTCGTGTTTTAATAATTTTATTTATCTACTAGCTGTTGCCTGCAGCTCCGCCTGCGTGTTATAGTTTTCTTTATCACCAGTTACTGATTTATTATGTATAGCTGTTGCCCGCAGCTCCGCCTGCGTGGTACTTTAGATCGACATAACTTTTTTTTTATGAACCGATTGAAATAAAACAAACCTTAAATGTTAAGTTGAATGAACCACAACGCATTACTAAAAACCGCATTCAAATCGGTTAAGCCGTTTCTGAGATTAGCGTGTTCAAACATTCAGACAAACAGACACACAGACAAACAGACAAAAATTCTAAAAACCATTGTTTTGGGTACTACTGCGTTCATAAAGCCCGTAAGTTCATACAACAGTTTCTCTATAATATCTTCGATGTACAGACATCGACCACTTACAATTTTATTATATGTATTGATTGTATTCTAATACTTACTAAGTTTGTTGCTTGTTCGTTTGAATTGAATAGGATCAGTAACTACTAAACCGATTTTGAAAATTATTTCACTGATGTGTAGCAACATTATCCCCGAGTAACCATTTATCTCCGTAATGTGTTCCCATGGGAATCGGTAACGAGAAAACTATATCACGCGTGCGGAACCGCGGTCACCAGCTAGTCTATATCTATACTACTATTATTTGTTTGTAATGAATAAACTCAAAAACTACTGTGCCGATTTCCAAAATTCTTTCACCATTGGAAAGCTACATTCACCCTGAGTAACATAGGCTACTTTTTATTCCGGTAATGGGTTCCCACGGTAACCGGGAACGATTAAACTAAATCACGCGGGCGGAGCTGCGGCGATCAGCTAGTCCGTTATAAAATACGACATTCTTCAAGTATACCCCGTTCAATGTAAACTTAGTTTCACCACAATGTTATCCATGTTTTATTGTCCCCAGTTGATAGATGGCGACACTATCGACCGCCCTCGGGACCACATTGCTCCCATGTATTCCCCCACTCACGATAAATATATTTTCTAGTTTACCCCTCGTAAGCTGCGACCTACATCTCAAAATAAATTCCTTTCACTCATAATAACAAGTTTATTATTTTTATTGAGATCCCGTCTTGGTTGACGTTTTTGTAATTTCCTGTAAATGCCTTTTTTTCTTCTTGTCCATGATATTTTGTATTATATTGTGTCTGGGCATGTTACAACGTCCTGTAGTTTTTTTTCTAAGTTATTCGCATATTTTTTCATGTTAGAAACTGCTCTTGCAACTATTGTTTATTTATACTAGTTATCCCAGCGAACTTTGTATCGCCTCAAATATAAAAAAAAAAATATAAAAAAAAAATAAAAAAAAAAATATAAAGTATATAAAAAAAAATGTATGTAAATTGAAAAACGCGACGGACGGACAGACGGACAAATTGTCGTATTAAATATATAGATTCTTCTTTACATCTTCCTAAATTCTATTCTTTCTACTTGTCCATCTAAAGTCTAGTTGTCTATCACAATCCGTAGCGTAGTTTTAAAAATCTAAGCATACATACTCACGGAAGTGACTGTGAGTGAAAAAAATATAATTGTTTTATAATACGAGTATATAATTTCGATAGGAATTGTGGTCTGTTGGTTGAACGTTCCCTCTGCAAACGAAACAGCCGGTGTTCCATGTCCGCTCAAATGGCTATCGTTTTTGCGATTCTTATTATAATATTAAACATTCTATTGTTTAACTATCAATATTATTTAGGTATTATACATTTTTTTAAATTTTACCTAATAAAAGTTGGCGCCCAACGTGGGCTATGTCCATGGTAAACAATAGCAGTGACACATTCAATTGGCAATAGCTGTGCCCCCTATAGCTGCTATCTGAGCAACAAAATTACTTGTGAATTATTGCCGCATAAAATGAAAGAAATCCCCCAAAGTGTGTAGTCAGCAATTTCGGTCGTTACTACAAAATCTATCGAATAGGGTAGATGACTGTCAAATCACCTTCTTTTATGTTAAATTGTACCCTACATGGAATATATATTTTGTATGTAGGTACTAAGTACATAAGTTAATGTGACATGAAAATTATACGAACAAGAACAATATTCTTCAAATCTAATACAAAATATAGGAGAATTTTATTTGCTACCAATAAGTCGCGAACATTTTATGAGGCTATTCGCCGTTCAGGTAATAGTCAAAAGACATTCGTACTCGTCATACGAATTCATATTTGCCAAGTTCTTGACATTCTGACTAGTTTGATGTAAGGTCCTTTGAAGGGTTTTATGGTCGTAGAAAATATTATTGTTACCTACATTTTTAGTTTTCATAACTTCTGGTGAGCAGATTCTGTTTTCTGTAGAAGTTTGGCGTAAAATGATTCATAAAAGTTATATTTAATTCTGAGCCTATCGAGTTCTCTAACAGTGCCAGGAATTTGGGTCTTCATATAGATTCGTATCTTTCATGGGAAGTACAAATTGCTGAGATAAGTAGGAGCGTGTACTACTCATTTCAATCTCTAAAATCTCTTCAGAAACTCTTACCTTTTCAAACTAATGTGAGTCTTGCGCAATCTCTTCTTCTATCATTGTTAGACTATGCTGATGTCTGTTTCCTGGATGCATCGGAGGAGCTTGTCAATAAGCTTGAGCGCTTGCAGAATCTGGGTATCTGCTTCATCTATGGCCTTCGTAAATACGATCACGTATCTGAATTCCGTTAGTTTATATTTAGATTGGGGTGGCTTCCTATTCGGCAACGTCGCAAAGTTCATATACTTTCTCTTTTCTATACTATCCTTCACAATCCTAATTCTCCTGCCTATCTGCGTGAGCGTTTTGAGTATTTGGTGCCTAGAGACAAAGCATGTCGTGTTTCCTCATCCCTACTTCTTCGAACTCCTGCTCATGTCTCTAGTTGTTATGACAATTCGTTTACAATCCAGGCTGTCAGATTATGGAACTCGCTACCACATGATATCCGTGCTAGTCGTTCATTGGACATTTTTAAGAAAAGGGTAAAGGAGCATTTCCTCTCCCAACTATGATTTTCCATAATTATTCTTTTGACTTTTATTTGTTTCATATTATCTCCTTCTTATTTAGTAAGTATATTTACATCTGTATGTAGCATGTAGGTATTTAGCCTTAGTCTTATATTATTAAGTTCTTATGTTTCTTATTAGTTTAATTTTCTTCTTGTATTATATGTATTGTTGTATGTGTACGTGTTTACACTTTCCTCTTCTCTCTTTACTATTATTTATCTCCTCTATACCTCTAAGGTCTGCTGGAAGAAAAGCCATTACTGGCTTAAGCACACCTTTGTACATATTGTTTTTGTTTGTTTTGTGTTTTTGTAAATCTGTTCAATAAAGTGAAGGCGGGTCACAAATTTTTAGGGTTCTGTTTTTACCCATCGGCCACCAAACTTTATGTCTTGGACCTTGATACCACACAGTTTAGTATTTTAGTTTAGTTTAGTATTTTCACAAAGGATGCATTTCTGTTACTGCTATACTTAATAATAAAAACTGGAAACAACATAACATATATTTTTTGCCGTTTTTTGGTCCAATTATACCTCCTTGGAGGATCCCTCAAAGATTTGATAGGTAATGGTACGTAACCCTTCGTGTGCGAGTCCGATTTGCACTTGACCGGTTTTCTTCTTAGATCAAAAATACTATTGATATTGGAATCAGTACAAATACAACGCGGAATGTTGGCACTCGATTACTATATAGGTAATTATTACAAATACCATCTATAAAATAAATAAGATTGTACATTGATGGTTGACTTTTTTTTTTTTTTTTTTTAATTCCGCGGCCCAAGGCCGCGGCCGCTCTAACGTCCGTTGCCGGGCGTCCCTGGTTACTAGCAGAGGGTATGTCCAGTGGCGCCCGGATTGATGGTTGACTTAGAAATAATTCATAATCTCTATATATAAAAAGGGATTCATTTTTCCCTTGGTCACGCCCGCGCCATCACGCGTGAACGGCTGGACCGATTTCGCTAATTCTTTTTTTGTTGTGTTCGTAATTATCAGGAGAAGGATCTTATGGAAGAAAAAAAAGTTATGCGGAACATTAGAAAAATGAATGCGGTACGAAGTTCGCCGGGACAGCTTGTAATTAATACAAAAGCATCAATGTACAGCGCCGTTGTCGCATTCCTCGAGAGTCAGCAAGCGGAATAGGAACTTAGTACGGAAGCGGCTGAAGCGCTCAGGTGTGCAACTTTCGATAGTGGACCGAGGTGAAGTGGTGCCGTTCTTAAAGTACTGATCGGTAATCTAGGTATTTTTGATCTAAGGTTTTCTTAATTAATTAACAAATTAAATCTTGTATGTTCCCATTAATCTAACATACACATATCTCATATTGTGCATTATGTATGACGTCAAACGTTGCGTTGAATGCCACATAACCGCCGGCGTGTTGCGTATAAGTGCACATTAACGCGGGGATTTGCCACGTTTACAACATCCACTCGCAATACTCAACAATATTCCGAATATTTCCGAATATTCCGATAAGTATGTTACCGAATGGTTGCGGGTGTCGGTAACGATTGATTTTTTATTGTGTTAGTTTTGTGTGTGTGTGTGAATGTTAATTGAAAGGTGTAAGAAAGATATACCGAGATCACTAGTTGGATTATGTGACGTCTACATTAAATGAGGAAGAGGCGTTTTAAATAGAGAAGTGTATATTATAGTTATGTGTCAATTAGAGAAGAGTAAGGAGAGATAAGACTGACGGACCGTTTATCTGACCGTATTGCCCCCATCTTTGTATGAGATAGGGCTACTTACTAGTACCAGTTAGTAGCCTACCTTACTAGGTATACTTATGTCTCTGGCGAAACTAGTAAAATATAACTGATTAAATATTATGAGCATATACGAGGCTTCTATCTCTCTTCTTCGGGGTTTTGTTGCCCCTAAACTTGTACGAGATCTCTTTATCGTATTTATGTATTCATGAGTACTGGGACTTTATAAAAACCATGCATTTAATATTAAACAACCGACATAGCGAACTCTAAAGTCTCAACTGTCCGCAACATTAAATATTAATACCGCGGGGCTATTCTCATCAAAAGTTACAAAATACCAAATGAACTATTCATAGATGTGATGAATTATTATTATTGTTTGGAGACATTTACATTATTACCACTTCCTTTAGTTCGTGGCGTAACCGTGATGATATTATTTATTGATATACTAGCTAATGACCGCGGGCTCCTGCTACGTACGTATTGAAAGGGCGGGTTCGATACCCGATTCCGATAAGCTGTTATACAAAAATCCTTTGAACGCTATTAAAATTATTTTTAAATCAAAATAAAGTCTCTTTTCTAAACATGACCCGTGTACCGATTAGCTCTTGAAGGTTCTTTCTCGGGCATTTTGACTTGAGGCTGCTGACTTGTCGAATGCAGATATCATACTGATGAATTGCTTCAACAAGGCGATTGTTACACACTGGCTTTAAACACGTCAGTAGTTACTCATGCCTGTAATTATGAATTACGTCCACGATCCAACAAAATAAAGATTTAAGAGTTTACAGCAAATACTCATTGCAAAAACTAATCAAGTATTCTATTCAAGTATCGCAGTTGATTGAACTAAATGTAAGAAATAATGCAAAAATAAATTCAATTCGAAACAATTGTAATACAAATATTGATATTCAGATAGTCTTTAGTTATAGAAATTCATGGACGAATGAATGCTATCCTTCAGGACACGATCGCGGAGTCACCCTACAATACGAATGAATTACGGCCCTTGTCGTTTTACGAATGAACTTCTGTCCGACGAAGTTTAGATGAAATAACATTAAATGTCTATGGACATGAAATTGGGCTTGGGATTCGAGATTTTTCGTACAATACTAACAGTAAGCTGCGAAAATACATGCCGTCAAATTGCTGGTATAAACTGAGCAGCAGATCTCAGGTGGTATATTTTTAAACAGAGTTCTTCAAAAGGTTTACCGTTCTGCTGTAATTGTGGACCGATTTTCAAACGTCTTCGACCTTTATACCTGACCAGACCATAAATTATTTACATCCAATCATAGGACAAAAACTGTGCATATAGAAAGAATAAATTATTAGTAAATCGGTTAAAATGTAATTTGAACTAAATCAGAGCCTAGCCAGTGGAAATCCATACTCTATGCTTACTCCAAAGGGAAAGTGACGTGACTGTATGGTATTTTGATACCAAATGCGTGCAAGTCTAGCCTTCTCCATAATTAAGCTTATGCTTCCCCGCGCTGACAATACGCCTTTGGAAGTTAATACTGTTAATAGGCGGCGAAATGTTTGCATTACGCGATGGAGCCTAACGATTGTTATCCTGTCCGTATTCAGCGCGTTTAGGCACAAAATATTCTTTTGTCGAATACAAGACTTGAAATTTGTTTTGCGAACGAACTTTATGCTTGGAATTTGTGTTAATGCGAGTACGACTAATTATTTTCAAAGTAGGTTGTCCACTCTATGAGCAGTGATAAAGAATTCCGGGACACAAGTCATTCTTATTTGCATGCAGCACACCTCCTGAATAGTTGTAGTCTCTTTGAGAGATTGCATTCGCAACGAGTTAATCCGTCAGAAAACTGGCGTCACCGACATAGTCCAGCGCATATTCTAGCTGAAATAGCGGGCGTTGGGTGGATGAAATTGACTCTAGATCGCAGGGGGTGGCGCGTCATTGGAGAGGCCTATGCCTACCAGTGGACTGATGATGACGCACCTCCTGAACGACAGATTGGCTGGTTGGTGTCGGAACCCTCAGTCCTTACAGAAGCACGCAAGGTGGACGGGCGTGCTGGGTATGCCGCCCACGCACGCCCTCACTCACCAAAAGTGGGATAGAATCTGAATGAATAATTATACCTGACGCTTCCCTTACAGAGGTCGCAACGGTGGCCATAATCCTCCGACGCCCTAGGGTTGTCCTTTCAGGGGCGTACCTGGGACGGGATTCTTTAATTTCATGTCAGCGTCTCCGTGCTTAATCAGCACATCGATTGTCAGTTGTCAGTCCCAGCTGTTTGACATTCTTTAGTTGAAGTCAGCTCAATAATTCTTATGTAGGGTTTCCAACTAGTTCAATTTGAAAACTTATACATGTTGCAAAATGTAGGATTTTTTCCTTTAGAGAACCCTTAATTTCCCTTTCCCTTCTCGGATAGTTCCGTTGCAATACGCTGCGTAAACAGTTAAAAGTAACGCAATATTATATATATATATATATATATATATATAAATAAAGAGAGACATTTAACATCGCCTTTTCGGTTCAGACATTCAGCTACGCTTGAATAGCCTTAGAAACTTAATGAAAGAGTAACTTAACTAGCGTGTTTAGAACTAGGTTATACCTCATTTGAATTGTTAATAGCTCAATGTAATTGCTAAGGGACAAGACGTTACATGCAATAACACTAACAATTAGAACTAATTGATAATAATACTTGTTAATTATAATAATTTAAAACGTTCGGAGCCCAATGACTGCGAGTCGTGTTTGTGTGAATAAAGAGCATTTATCTTATCTTATCTTAGCTGGAAGGATAACGGGAATGCTTTGTAACTCGTATTTGAAATTCCTCAGTAACAATACTGTTACGAGCCGGGGTTCTACGGAATTAAAAATGCCGATCGAACTACCTCAAAACACTTTATTTATTACACCACTAATTTACACTTCACTATAAGCTACACTTAAAGTCACTGAATACTTTTAATCGCACTTGAACTCGCAGGTATAACTCGTATTATCGCTCTGGAAATACTGATGATCCGCCACCGAAGTGCTCCGCCTTTATAGTACGGTTATTACTCTAGATTACTCTAGAATCTTCACGGAAGAATTATCGCGAACATTCCACACCTTCGAGATGCTTCTAGATAACTCGTTACATAGAAGTACCTTGACAGAACATTCCAGAAAGACGTTACGTAGTAGTACTGCGATTTGCTACTAGATGGCGCTGAATTTGGTAGTCTTATTACTCGCTACGAGATGGCGTTACAATACAATACAAAACCACGTCCTTATCCCCGAAGGGGTACCTATACAGGTTCATTACGCCCGCATTTCGTAGCTGGTGGTCCCACGAAGAGTCCATTCCCGCTTCCGGTACTTTAGGATAATTTGCCAGAACCTTGGCCGTTCGTAAGGTGAGTCTGACTTGGTCCATGTTGATAGTGCTCCTCATGATATTGATACCAAATTTTAACAAGTTCATAACCAACCGGTTTTTGTACAAAGAAACTTTACAATATACTAGTATTATAAAGAGGATAGCTTCGAGACTCCGAAGCTACAGCACCGATTTTGAAAATTCTTTCTCTTATACACACACACACACACACACATATCACGCCTATATCCCGAAGGGGTAGGCAGAGGTGAATTACACGCCCACAACTTGCCAGTATTTTCAGTCCACCTAATAGGGGACAAGCCCATTGCCGTCACCGGGCACATTTATAATATATATATAATATATAAACAATATAAAAAGTAGCAGCTATATTGTAATTTTGAAAAAAAATTGAAACCCGCTGCCTTGCGAAAGTTGTTGATGAAAGGCAATAAAATCTTACGTGTCAGCCGCTATGGCACAGCCAATTAAAGTCCTTGGCGTCTCGGACTATAATTCTCTTATATACATACAGCTGTGGTGTGTTGAGATGATACTTCACATTAGGAGGTTATGGAGTATATCGTAATAAGAAGACGTTCGTTCAATACGAAGTATGATTTATTTTTGTCCTTATAAAAGTATTACTTATAACTAAAGAAAACACATAATGCTTACTTAACATAAACATGTACGGTCGCTTATTATGGATCGTACTAAAGGTAGGTCCTTACACAGCTATATTATCCGTGAGTGTTATAGGTTACTTTTTATCCCGGTAATGTTTTCCCGTGCGAATAGGGAATGAAAAGCCGCGGTAGTCAGCTAGTGTAACACATGTAGTAGAAAAGTAACACGATGTCTGTAACACGACAAGAATTTATATACAGTACGTCAGTTCGTGTTCATTACAGAAACTGTGTGTTGGTAGCTAAGTAGACAGTAATTTGACACTCAATGTGATTGAAGACTCCTCATTAACTGACTGAGACAGTCGTCAGGAGACAGACACGTAAAGGATTACTTTTGATATTACCTTCTCCAACGAGAAATTTAAGAAGGCATCTGTGCAAGTAAAGGTGGGTACACATTTACGCAATGTTGCAAGCAATGAAAGAATTCCCAAAGAGTTAACGTCTTGCGCGCTAACCGTGCGCTCTAAAACTCACTGAAAAAATGCTTCTTTCATGTTCATGTGTACAGAAAAACATATGTGCCACATCATCGAAACCCTAGGCCACTGAGTCAGTCGGAATAATGGAGTTATTAGGCTTACGTGTGCATAAATAAAATATGACTCAAATTACCTATTTTGGTAACATAAAGCCATTCTCACATCGTTTGGGACTTAATTAATGTGTCAGAAATTGTTGATCGTAAATTCCTATTATGTCACTCAACAGTAGGGTATACGATACTTCAGGGAATCCAGGACCTTTGCAGAGCTTTGCAGTACATTCCAATACTAAAGGGGTAGCTATAAACTGATGGGAGCCGTAAATGAAGCTATTCAGGTCGGTAAATGTTCGTGATAGGATAGCAATTTGGACGTATCGGTTGGGTTGATAAACTTTTAATTGAATTACAGCGACGTGTGAGCGAAAATGTGAAATAATAGAATGAAAAGTAAAATTATATGGATAAATACAAATTGGAGAAACTGTTCGCTTTTGGCATTGTCTATTACTACCCATAGCTGCTATGCCGATGTATATGTCTTGACGACTAAGGAAAGAAAATAATTTAATGCAAAAAATATGCAAACTTTGTATTTCTACAATAAAATTACAAAATTGAAATTTCAGGCCCAACTTGTACCAACATCAGTTCACTTTCAGACTAAATCGGCGTTGCGAACTATCGTTTGTCTTAGAGCGAAGTTAGTGCTGTCTATCCCGAATTCCCGAACCTTTCGAAAGATTGCACTTTGAGTGCTAATAAGGGTTCCGTAATAAAAAAATCCCCTCTAAAATCTAAACGGCTGGCGTGAAGAACCTTAAATTTGTGATGGTAGTCCATGTAATGAACTTTAAAGAAAAACTATAACGGATGATATAAATCTGTTAGGTCAGGAGTTATAGAGGCTTTATGGGTAACTACGGAACCCTATCATATAAGTGTTTTTTAATCTATAATTGGAGGGCGGGGAAGACGATTGCTCAAATTAATAATAAATATAATAGTGTTTTTTTTATAAGTATAGATTTGAGTTTGGTCACAGCACCGAATTGATTTACCTTAACACCACAGATCTAGTCTGCCCTAATTAGTCGGCTACCCGCCACCTAATCGGTCGATTAAAATCATAAAAGTTATTCAAAATATCTTTATTCATGTAGGTCACAAAGTAACACTTATGAACGTCAAAAAAAAAAAAGAAAATGCTTCTACATTTACATTTACCGCCAGATTCGCAAGACAATAGGTAGAGCCTGTGAGGAAAGAACCTGGCAAGAAAAACTCACGGCCACTCTTTTTATTCGTCAGTAAATACAATGATTCTGTTACAACTATAAAAAGAGGGCAAGGGCAGTACGTGACCATGTGTGGACCAAGTGAACTTAAAAATTATGAATCTCTGTTATTCACAAAAAAAAGTTAAATACTAGTTAAAGGTGCCACATAATCTCAAAGTACCCATACCTTACAATGTCATAATAATAATAATTTAACAATAATAAGTGAGTTTCAGCAACAAAACAACATTTCAAACAGAAGTAGCCCCTATGTAGCTCGAGTGATGAGCAAGCAACTCATTGCCATTTCTCTGTATCGTTTAGATAATCTTTAATAGTATAATATGCCTTTTTTAGGAGGTGTGTCTTAACAGCCACTTTGAATTTATTCAAAGGAACGTTCATAATGTTTAGAGGAATTTTGTTATAAAAACGCACACCAAATCCTGCAAAGGATTCATGAACCTTCTGTAAACGATAATACGTCCCAACCAATTTATGCTTATTTCTAGTATTTATTGCATGTATGTCACTGTTCACACTGTATAAATGTATATTCTGTTTAACGAACATAATATTCGCATATATATATTGTGATGCAACTGTTAAAATGCCTATTTCTTTAAATCTTTCTCTAAGAGAAACTCGTGCATTCAGTTTATAAATCGCACGTATAGCTCGCTTTTGGAGTATAAAAATGATCTCTATATCAGCTACATGATACTGTGAAAATAGCTAAAATAAACCAGCCTGGCAGTTTCTACATCCTTGAGCTGTCTGACTTTACTAATAGCAAAAGCCGCAGAGCTAAGTTTCCCTGCAAGACCCGATATTTGGGCGTTCCACTGTAATTTACTGTCTAGAGTAATACCCAAAAATACGGTTGATTCTACAAGATTAAGGGTATCACCGTTCAAATAATATTAGTACCGTAGTTCTGAACATTAGGCATACTAAATCTAACACACTTCGTCTTTTTTGCGTTCAGAAGTAAATTGTTGGTTGTAAACCAATCCAGAACTAGTGCAAGTGAACTATTTACTTCGTTAAAATTCCTCAGCTTGCGATCAACTTTAAAAATAAGTGATGTATCATCGGCGAATAGAACAATGTCGCACAAATTCTGTACATAGAACGGTAGATCATTAATGTAAACTAAAAATAGAAACGGACCTAAAATTGATCCTTGTGGCACGCCCATAGCTACAGAAGCCCCTAAAGACCGACTACCATTGATATCAACATGTTGTATTCTATCACTGAGGTATGAGGCAACTAGGTCCAGTGCCGAATCTCTGATACCATAATAATTGAGTTTCCGTAATAGGGTATTATGTTCAACGCAATCAAAAGCTTTGGAGAGATCGCAAAATATACCAATGGCATCTTGCTTATTCTCCCAGGCATTGAAAATATGCTTCTGAAGTGTTACCCCTGCGTGAATGGTAGAACGACCTCTTGTGAATCCATACTGCTCATTATGTAGTAGCATATTTGAATTAAAATGTGATTGTAATTGCTGCAATATAATTTTTTCAAAAATTTTACTAATGGCAGGTAGTATTGAAATTGGTCTAAAATTACCAGGTTCGCTTTTTGATCCAGTTTTAAATAAAGGTATCACTTTACTGTATTTCATGAGATCAGGAAACACTCCACTATTGACACATTTATTAAATATTGCAGCTAGATGTGGAGATATATTCACAATAATGGACTGAAGCAATTTTACAGAAATACCCCACAAGTCAGCTGTCTTTTTTGAGTTAAGCGACTTGAATACTTTTATAATATCATTGGGGTTTACATATTCAAAGCTAAATGAGACATGACACTGATTCACGCCGCTTTCCAGCATACGTTGAGCTTTAACTGAGCAAGAATTCAAGGAGCTAGTTATATTCGCGGGTATGTCTATAAAAAAATTATTAAAGGTTTGTGCTACATCTGGTTCTTTCTTAATGACTTTTTTATCAATAATTAATTCAAAGTCATTGTCACGGGGCTTTAGGCGACCGGTTTCAGCATTAATTATGTTCCAAGTCGTTTTGACTTTATTGTTGGACAGTTTAATCTTATTACTCAAATATAATGACTTGGCAGCAACACACGCTTTTCTGAAAATTATGGAATAATCTTTAACATACTGAATAAAATCAGGATTAAAATTATATTGCTTCATACCATATAATTCATACAACTTAGCTCTACTTTTGTAGATGCCAGTGGTTGCCCAGTCACAGAACTGGAGGTTTCCATTTTTATAAAAAGTTCTTGATTTAAATATATTGTCGAACTCAGATTTAATTTTATTACCACTCAAAGTGGTAAAAATCTTATCCCGAAATACACTGGTTTAAATGTGTTGGAAAAACCTCATTATGTATCAATTCTTTAAAACAATGACAATCTAAAATTGTTATTTTTCAATAACATATAATAAGCAGCTCTAGCTCATAAGGGCATGTATGTCACAGGAGCATTCTATTAAGTTCATACATTATTCGAGTGAGTACTCGCATTTATTTAATGGAATTACTGTTGGGGATAGTGGCACTAGCAAACTTACTTCAGGGAAAATACTACATTATTACGATTAATTGAATAAATTAATTTGCAGTCCCGTCTAACTTTGTGTCACCTCAGAATAAAGAGTGTTTAAACCTCTCTGAACTTCAGAAGAGAATTAACCATATCGATCTCGAGTTTTAGCGAGACAAACTAACATCAATTTATTTTTATTTAGAAGAAGATGGATTGTTTCATCATCATCATCCATTGAATCTTTTTCCAACGAAGTTGGAGTCGGCTGCGATTCGGCTGAACTTCGATATTTTCCGTGAAGCGACTGTCATCTGACCTCTACAACTCGTGGGGCGATATCGAAGTTCTATAGTTAGACCGCTCCAACTACCCCTAACGACTGCCATAGATGTTTGTATAACAACCGGTACCGACGACGGCTCAACGTGATCTCCGAAGCACGGAGGGGTATCATTTATTAGTTATCCTGACAAATCTAAACAAAGGGGTGTTAACACTATTTTGAAAGTAATATTATAAAAGGGAAATATTTGAAATTACTTAAACTCTGAAATTAATGAACCGATTTTAATCATTCTTTCACCACTAGAAAGCTAATTTATTCAGAAGTAACATGTGAACACTAGCCGCCGTCGCTTAGCAGTCTCTGCCTATCCAGGGGCCCGGCTAAGGCGAAGGAGAAACACCGTGGGTAGTCCGGCCCGTTTTCTATCCTAGGGCCGGGAGTTCCACACGAAGCCGTCCCGCTCACCCCGCAGTGGGACGGTGAAGTGCCTAAATGCATCAACTATCATGTAAAAAAAACATGGGACAACTTTTAATTCCGGTGAGGAGAAAACCACATGGGTAAAGCTGCAAACGAAAGCTAGTAATGAATAACAAAGCACTATTTTCACAATGTATTCCCCCAGTTTATATTACATATGTTTATTAAAGAAACACACATCTCGTTGTATCGGACTCCGAAATCCAATTTATCCTGTTTGCTTTCGTTATAATTAAATGTAAATAAAAATCAAACAGAACAAATTATGTGTATGGTGTTATGTAATATTCAAATAGTGAAAGATTTTTAAAAATAGGTCCTGTAATTTTTGAGTTTATTCGATACTTGCTGATTACCGCGATTACTGTTAAGTCTTCCCGTTGCCAATTGTCATTCCCACTTGAACATAATACCGGGAAATAGCCTATGTATGTCCCTTGGGGATAATATAGCTAGCTTACATAGGATTAGTGAAAGAATTTTCAAAATCGGTGTAATACACACCCACAATTTGCCAGTATTTTTGTCCCACGGGCAAGCCTATTGCCGTCATCGGGCACATTTATAATGGGTTATGTAAAAAATGGTCGACTGAATTTAATAAAAGTAGCAGCTATTTTGTTATTTTGGAAAAAAAATCGATACCCGTTGCCTGCGATGAAATGTAGATGAAAGGCAACAAAATCTTACGTGCCAGTCCTGGGCGTCTAGTAAAATACAGATATTGGTAAAGCTTACACATAGCTAAAATGGATCGTGTCTATGTCCTAATATCATTGTTATACTGTTTTCGAGGATGTTTGTATTGATGTATGTAGGTATATGGATACAATAAAGAGATTCTGATATTTCCTTCCAAATAAAAGCTACTATAACTTTCGCAACGTAACGTGTATACAAAAACAAACCCGATTTCCGCCAATATAATATAGAAGGGAATACAATAACACTTGCAATTGATAGTCTCAAGGAAATCTCATCATCTTGGAATGGCTCCCCTATAGCTTTATAGTCATATACGAGTTGCCTCGTTTATTCGGTTCTGTATAGACTTGCCAAATACAGCCGTTATTATTCTAACACAATTTTGGTGTTTATTTTTTGGTTGTTCGTAACGGAATTTCAATGAATTAAGACTGTTCAAAACAATCCTCCTTATAATATTTAAAGTATATACCTGTCATCATCATTCACCGAGCCTTTTCCCAACTAAAGTTGCCGACCCGGCTTTCCAGTCTAACTGCGATTCGGCTGAACATCGATATTTTCCGTGAAGCGACTGCCATCTGACTTCCACAACCCATGGGCGACATCGAAGTTCTGTAGTTAGACCGGTCGGATTTTTGATTTAGGACTGCCATAGACTGCCCACGACTGCCATAGATGTTTGTATGACAACCAGGACCGACGGCTTAACGTGCTCTCCGAGGCACGGAGGGGTCTCAGTGTCTTAAGAAATGGTCACCCATCCTAAAACCGGCCTGACTCGATGTTGCTTAACCTTTGCAATGTGTTAACATTGTCGGTTACCACTAGACCACGAGCCCCTCTAGTAAAGTATATACCAGTATAGATTAGAAATATTTTTCCTATAAAGCCACCATGGCTGAGTGACATTTTGACCTTTTACTTATACGATTAGATTGGAGTGGCACTTGTTCTAAGCGGTCGATATTTGACCCACGAAATTCAATTGCTTCCTGCTTCTAATGCTGGGAGTGCTAGAGGGTTTTGTGGTAATACATAGGTACATACACTGTTATATCCTTAACGTACGTATATAATCCTAGTGAAAAAAAAAACAATTTAATGAGAAAAATACGTTTATTGAAGTGGGTTACACTTACAAGGTAACTCTTTTGAAAGTCAGTTAGTTATAAAGGTTACAAATAAAGTCTAGTAGAGCCTGAAAGAAAGAACCTGGCAATAAAACTCCTTATGTTACATATTTAATGCGGTGCTGAGGGGCGAGGGGTCCTACCAGTATCTTAGAGAAGCCAACTTCATCTACAAGTGGAGGTTTCTGGCATATAAAATTACCCGCCTACAATAGGTTCGCCACTTATTACGCGGGACCATAGTTATAGGGTGAAAATTGGGCATATAATATGCCACTCCCTTCCCCTCTGGGGAAAAACAAGCGTGATTGACCAAACGAGCGAAGCGTCCACGTTTCGAGACCAATTTTGCCTCGTCATTTCATTTGTATCGAATTTTCACCGAACTTGTCACTTCTCGATTACCTCGTGACTGCTTCGGTGGCGTAGTCGGTAGTGCACCCGCTTTCGACGCCGGAGTCTCGGGTTCGATTCCCGGTCGGGACGAACTTTGAGTGATGACATATATGTTTGTACCGAAGTCTGGATGTTATTAAATATGTATAATATGTATGTATTTACAAAAAATAAAAAGCTTATACGCATTTATATCAGTTTGAGACTAGATGGCATTGTGTGAATTGTCCTAACATATTTATTTATTAAAAACAAAGTTTTCATCGTGAGCTTTTTTGACTGGGTGAAAAAGCTCAAATCATGTTTTTTTTAATGTACACTACTTAGTCTTCTTTTCGACCATTATGTGTATTCACGAGTTTTATGTATGTATGCATCGATCAAAATAATGAATTTCGATGTATGTATGTAAAATCCAGTGTAATCCTAAACAAACCACGATAAAAGTAATCGTATACATTGTAAAATCCTTCTCCCAAGTTAATCCATCATCAAACAACATAAGCGTGCGGTTCCGAAACTTAATTAGATGATAAATAAAGACCGGAAGACGTAGGGTCCCCCCGGGAGGGAGGAGGCTCCGCCCCCGAGATAATTAAGTTCCTGATGGCGTTAAAGAAATGTCTATTCGTTATTCCCAGGTAAAATGGAAGGCCGTTGGGCTTTAATAATTATATATTTATAATTATCCGGTTATATCCGCTTTTGGACGTTATTAAAACTGTGTGACGGCCGGTGCCCGAATTGCCAACAGTTTTGGTGAAAGCCTGTAATATTTTTTTATATTACTAGTACGGTGTCTTGCACGGTGCTTCGCGCCGCACCACGCCATAGGTTTTGGGCCCTTAGGGCTAGGTCAAATTTTCGATTTTTTGGCTTGCCTCCAGATCGAGGGCTATCCATAGAGGGGTCAACCATCATTGGAGCATAAGCAGTTCTCGAGAGCTAAGAGGGGACAAAAATTACATTCACCATTTCTATATGTAGATATTTGTAACATTGCACAATATAAAAGCCATATTAGTAGGTGCATTACGTAAACTCGACTTAATTCTGCAAAAATGGTCAATTATCCTTAGATTTATGAGGATATTATAAACATTCCCCATTTCTATATATAGATAGTAGCTGATACCCACGGCTTTGTTTGTGCGGATTAGTTTTCCAGTTCCCAATGTCCACGGGAACTCATTTCTGGGTTACAAAGTACCTAAGCCTGTTATAGTTCAGTAAAAATCGGTACAGCAATTTTTGTATGCCATCGTCATCCACTGAGCCTTCTCCCTACCCAGTTGGCGTCGGTTTCCTGTCTAACAGCGATGCATCTGATTCTGACCACAATCCATTGACAATATCGAAGTTAGACCAGTCGGGTTAACTACCCGTAACAACTGCCATAGATGTTCGTATACATATTACCAAGAGGCAATAATGTTCCCATGGGAACTGGGAACCACATGGTTGGAGACGTGGGCCACAGCTAGAGTATATTTTTTATGTAATTTTACATACATAGTACTTATATTATTAATTCTTACACACATATATTTATAGGAGGGGCTCGTGGTCTAGTGGTAACCGATAATGTCAAGGTCAGATGGCAGTGGCTTCATGTGAAATATCGAAGTTCAGCCAAATCGCAGTTAGATTGGAAAGCCGACTTCAAATACGTTGGGAAAAGGCTCGGTGGATGATGATATATTTATAGCCAGCATGTGAAGAATATTACCTATATTATTTCCAGGCTGGCAGAGTTAGCCAACCTTTTATATATAAAGATCTTTCTCGTACATTTCTTTTGGCGACAACTTTTAGTTTGCGTATGTAATGTTTGATGGCACGTCTCTAGTTTTTTACTTGTCTACGCATATTATAGTTTTTTCCCCAACTTTGAGTTGGTTCCCTGAGCCGTGTAATAAGATGTTTGTACATACTTTGTACGCATTTTGTCATGTCAGGGTGATTGATATAGATCCGGCCAACTTTAACATCAATTTATTCCTTGTATTTTATTATCGGGTATCATGAAAGTTTTTGATCGAATGTGTGTTTAAAAGATGTTAATGTAAGTGTTCAATAATATAACGTTAAAAGGGTATTTATACGTTCGAAAAATGTGGCATTTCAAAATGCTTCGGCGATAGATTCGATCTCCGATTCGAAAAAAGTATGTATTCCTTATGTATTTGGGGTTAAATTTCATAGGTCAAAATCAAGCTGTCAAGTTCGCTTATGATCAAATTACACTTTATGACAAGTTCTCTTATGGTCAAACTACATTTTATGACAAATTATTCTGACAACTCTACTAGGCGTTGACGTAAATGAAATTGGACGAACGAAAGACTTGACGAAAAGAGAATTTGTCATAAAATGTAGTTTGACCATAAGAGAACTTGTCATAAAGTGTAATTTGACCATAAGAGAACTTGACAGTGCAATGACTAGACGAACTGTGATTTTGACGTATGAAATTTAACCCTGTATTTGTATGGGAGTTTTACTTCATTGTTTTCTATATTATTTTTAAAGTCATGTATGTGCCTATACTGATGTGGTATATTTTTTTATTTTTTGTGTACACCAAAAAGTAAAGGAATAACGTAAAAAGCGAGGGGGTTCTTCTTCTTTTTTAAAAACGGCGCTCCATCGATTTTCATCGATGATTTCGCCAATGTCAAGGTAATGCTTGATTTTTCCCGCACAGAAAAACTAGTTACTCTGAACTAATTCGCGGTACGGGACAAGGTTGTTCGGTATTATAATTTGAGTGTTTGGGCCTGGATTTTTGCCCAGCGCCTGAGGTAACCTACAAGGCTACCAGGCACGCGCTCCGCAAAAACCCAAGCGAGGGGGTTGCTACTGTTGCTAGGTCTGTGGATAAATCACATCACTGTCATTTCGTGTACCAACCATTTTTGGTTATTCCTATGTTATATTTTATCGTTCTTTTTTCCGTTTGTTCCAGATGTAGGTTACGACTATATAGTGGACCAGCAGCCGATAGGCAAGCTGCTGTTCCGACAGTTCTGCGAGAGGAACCGCCCGCATTACCATAAGTACAACAACTTCCTCGATGCGGTTAGTATCTTATCTATTATGTACACAAACACATCAGTCCCCTTACCATACGTTAGCGTTCGGAAGAGTTTGTCTTGTCTTCCTGTATTTTGAAAGCAATGAGTTTGCTTCTACTACTCTTTAATAATATTTAGACAGAAATTATAAATCACAAAAGCTAATGTCATTGGCCTGAAGCGATCCTGCGCCCTTTCCCTTACAAGGGGACGAGGCCAATATCATCCAATATTCTAGATCGCGCTATTAAGGTTAGCGTTGGAGCCACCTACCGAGTTACTGCTGAACTACAATACCTGTCATCGTAAGTGGCAGAGAATTCCACTTGATAGGGAAATGTCGCAGGTTCTATTCCGGCCGATATCATTAGTTTTTGTGATTCATAATTTCCATCTAAATATCAATAATATCGTTAGAAATTTAAAAATGTGTTAATTGGGTTACGTGAGCAACATTTTCTACGATCATCGGTTTTCGTCTGAAGTCGACACGGCCATGCTCATAGGGCAGGTATATTATTTCACCCTCTTTTCGCCAGTAATGCCGCACTTAATTTCGGGATATTAGACTAATTGTTTCGAGTTTCCGATATTTAGGCACTGTTGCAAGTGCTAGGATTACGCATGTTTTTTTTTTTCAAAATGTAATTGAATTGGCAATTAAAATTAAACGCCCAATGAACAGTTTGAACGACCCAAAGTCAGGAACACTTTGATGTAACGTTCGGTCGCTACTCCGTAGGAGACAAGTTTGTAAACAAGCTCGCCCACACCACGAGAGACAAATGTTCTGCTTCGACGGAAATAGTACGCGATTACTTTTGTACCTGTGTCTAACAATAACAGCTACGATTAGTAGCGGACGCCCGCGACTTCGATGGTATTTTTTTATTGATCTGTTTGAGTCGCTAAAGCTATGCTGCCAGACTGATGGAAAGCCAAGATGATGTCTAGCGACTGGAGGTCACTTTTATGGCACACAGTACTATCGAAAGTGGCCCTCAAGTTGGTGGTCCAGTGATGTGCCTCTTCACTCTTTGCTAATAGAACCCAGGGCTGTATGTGGAAGGAAACACGTGTGCAGGTCGAGTGATCCAGCCTCCTTACCACAGCGCTTGGAAGAGCTTATCGATAACTATATCGAAGGAAATTTCGAAAAATGTGTTAACTGGGTCACGCCACCGATATTTACTGCGGTTATCGTCAAACCAATGTAACATGCTCAATGAGTCGTACATTGCAGTCAAAATTTCTGCCATCTGTCTAGTTCTGCACACCCTTACTGGTTCCATCAAATGCCCCGCTTGAAGGTAAATAGTTTTGTTCGCAGACAGACCGGTACGAGGTGGAGGTGGACGAGGCGCGGGCGGCCCTCGCCGCGGAGGTGTTCCGCAAGTACCTGAAGACTGACGACAGCGAGGCTGTCACCGACGTTGTTGACAAGGCGGTTATTGATGCCGCTTATGACCTTATCAACGGTATGTGCTTTTCATTATTACTTTTGATTATGTACTGAATTATGGCTCAATTACAATTACACTTAGACGTTACCTCGACGTCGCCGTCGGAATTACGAAAGACGTTACTCGAACGACAGAACGACAGAGGACGAAAGGTTCTAGTCTCCTTGAATCATCAATTACATGGTTTTACTTAAGTTCGGTTACTGAAACACGCCAAAATGATACTGCACCTGTTCTGGTTCGAACGTGCCTATGGATGGATGTCATGGCAAAAATTTTTGACATAAGAATACGTCATCGTCTATCTTTATTACTGATAGGCAGTGTTCGAATGATAATACTCGTAATTTCGCTCTACCACGCTCCGATGGTCTTTAGATTCGAATAGTGACGTACTCGACCCGACTCTGTAAAATTACACTTAGCCGTTTGTCCGAATTCCATAGGCAATCGACTTCGGACTAGCGACCGAATTGCGAAGACAGCTCTCTTATAAATTTGCCTTTTTTCAGCCGGTTACAAAGACATTTTCATAGAATGCGTGAGATGCGTAAAGAATTTCCTAGCCGGCTCCCCGTTCGCGGAGTTCGAGCGCTCCATGTACTTCCACCGCTACCTGCAGTGGAAGTGGCTGGAGGCGCAGCAGGTCACACAGAACACCTTCAGGATGTACCGGGTGCTTGGCAAAGGCGGCTTTGGTGAAGTGTGTGCTTGTCAGGTATGTATCCTTACTTCCTTATCTATACAGCCCTTGGGTTCTTTAATTGGAACGTTAAGTGTCTCTTCACGCTCCGCTTAAAGAACCCACTGAGCCTGAGGCTGAGGGCCACTTTCTATAGTACTGTGTGCTATGAAAGTGGCCCTTAGCGGCTAGAGGTGGTCGCTTTGCCTTTCCATCAGAAAACAATTTCACTGATACGGAGCCGCCGGCATTATCAAACAAACTAGTGAGTTTTTTTTCTAAACTGTTTTCTTTGTCATTTCCAGGTTCGGGCCACGGGCAAAATGTACGCGTGCAAGAAGTTAGAAAAGAAGCGTATTAAGAAGCGCAAAGGGGAAGCGATGGTCCTCATTGAGAAGCAGATACTGCAGCGGATCAACTCGCGGTTCGTAGTGAACCTCGCGTACGCGTACGAGACCAAGGATGCCCTGTGTTTGGTTCTCACTATTATGAACGGTTAGTTATTGAAAGAAATGTACTGCAACAGACAAAAGTCCGTAACCAATATTAGTATGTAACAACTTGAAGTTTAGTTTGACTTATCTTAGCGGCTGTATCATACATAATACTGGCAATGCAATGGAGTTTTGTTTTGTATACTTCTGATAGTGGTCACACATATATATTGGTAGAACAGTATGTATTTAGAAATATATAAGTATGTTTATCAGTTGTCTAGATCCCATAGCACAAGCTTATTGCTTAGTTTGGCCTAGAGGACGTTGTGTGAGAATGTACAAACATATTTATGTTTATTTATTTATTTAGTAGCCCTCTCGATCATTCATGATTAACCACCTCGAACATTTCCCTACCAATCAAAAAACTATTTTTTTGTCGAGCCTCTATGAAACTTGGGGTTTACTAATGAAAAGCATAAAATATATAGACATAATTTACATTGGCATAACGAAATGAAGCATAATGATCATAAGGCATAATATTAGAAAAAATAAATATTTTGGTATAATGCTTGTTGTCATAAATACTAATAACATAATAATAATTAAGCATAATTTTATAAAGTATAATGTTAGAAACGCATAATGTTCTTAAGAATAAAACTAAAATCACAACCATGAACCTAATGCTTATCGAGAACAGGTAAGTTTTTCATTTTTACTGTCTACTTGTTTGATTATAATTCATACAAAAACAAACATGTTCGCGGCTCATGGGTGCACCCTCGCCGCACCTTAACCTATTCCAATCGAGTAATTCGCAAATTATAATAAATAACCAATTATGACCTTTTATATGTATGGCTCATAATTAATAGACGAATAAACATTATGCCTTTAAAATTTATGCAACTCCTTATGGCAATACATATTATACTTAATGATAGTTATGCTAACATTTGCATTATGCCAAAGGATTATTATGCAGTAGTATTATTATGCTAATAAAAGTTATGCGAAAACGTTATGCCTTAAAATTTTATGCCAAGAGGAGGGATGCCGAAACTTGGCATTAGAGTCCTTTGATCAAAAAAATCGTCGTCAGCTTTTTTTTTATTTGAAGAGGAAAAACCCATATAATGTTTTTAATATTCGCGAGCTTTACTGTTCCATATGATCTGTTCGATCATATGGGCGACTACTATCTATTTTCAAAAAGTCTCAGTTCGATTCCCGAGAGTACTAGTTTTTTTTTTAATCTGTAAGCAGTTTTTATTTTTACTGAAATCGGTGGCATGGTTCCTAAGAACAGATCTTCATGTGTGTTATAGTTTCAGAGTTTCCCATACTGACCCATATGAATGTTACACCCTGTATTTAACTATATCTGGAGATGCATAAGCAGTTGTGAACGTTGTAGTAATGTTGTACAGGTGGCGACCTGAAGTTCCACATATACAACATGTGCAACCCGGACACGGGGCTGGGGCTGGAGCGGGCGCGGTTCTACGCGGCGCAGGTCGCCTGTGGGCTGGAGCACTTGCACAAGATGGGGATCGTTTATAGGTGAGTTCTCGTCAATCAACTGCTTCGGTGGCGTCCACTAATGTTTGATTCGGAGTTTGGGTGTTTTCTATGTATATTATGTATGTATTTAGAAATATATAAAATAAAATAAAATAACGTTTATTATCTTTGAAATTTTTAGAAAATTATTTAGATTCGTCAAAAGTTGGTGTGACTCTACCGAGGGTTCCAAAATGCAACGAGACTGAGAAGAGCCCTCAAGAAACTCAGTTCGGCTTTTTTCCAAAATATTTCATCTTAAATCTAATACAGAGTTATTTAGAAAGGAGCAATTCGTGTTACAACCAGGCAGCCTTGTCATCTAAGAAATCATTAATACTAAAATAAGCTTTATGGCACAATTTACATTTTATTAGTTTTTTAAATTTATTGACAGATAAATTTGCTATTTCGGTTGGCAATGTATTGTACATTCGAATAAAGTTCCCCGCAAAAGAATTACTCACTTTATGAAGCCTAAATTTAGGAACAGCCAGTTTATCCTTATTTCTTAAGTTTAGATTATGATTATCACTATTTTTCACAAATTTACTTTTGTTCTTGTGGGTATACAATAAAATTTCATAAATATACTGTGAATACACTGTAAGGATGTTAATATGCTTAAACTTATCTCTTAATGACTCCCGAGACCCCATTCCATAGATAGTCCGGACAGCCCTCTTCTGCAACACAAAGATGCATTCAATATCGGCAGCGTTACCCCACAGTAGTATGCCATATGTCATGATACTGTGGAAGTAGCTGAAGTAGACAAGACGCGCCGTTTTAATTTCTGTAAGTTGTCGGATCTTTTTGACAGCATAGGCTGCTGAACTAAGCCTGGCCGAAATTTTCCCGATATGAGGCCCCCATTGCAATTTGGAGTCTATCGTTATGCCCAGAAAGACAGTGTCATCGACCAATTCTATTATATCATCCCTAACCTTAACACTGGTTTTAACAAGTCTTACATTAGGTAAGGTGAATCTTACACATTTAGTTTTATTTTCATTTAATAATAAATTATTAGCACAAAACCAGTGGACTATCCTAGAGAGGGCAATGTTTACATCGTCAAGTTCGCGCTGTCCACGTTTAACTTTAAATATTAAAGAAGTGTCATCAGCAAACAAAACTACCTCGTGGTCGTCTCTTATGAGGTGAGGGAGATCATTAATATATACTAGAAAAAGAAAAGATCCCAAAATTGAACCCTGCGGTACCCCCATTGCTACAGGAGAACTAGGTGACTGTTTACCATTGATCACTACTTTCTGGACCCTATCACTTAAGTAAGAATTGATGAAATTCAAGGCCGTCCCCCGGATTCCGTAATGATCAAGTTTCTTAATTAAAGTCTGGTGCTGAACGCAATCGAAGGCCTTAGATAAGTCGCAGAATACACCATAAGCATCATATGACTCATCCCAGGCCCTGTATATACACTCTAATAATTTAATTCCGGCATCAGTGGTGGACCGACCGAATTGTTTTGTATGTAATAGTTTATTAACGTTAAAGTGATTTTGCATTTGATTAAGCATAATTTTTTCAAAAATTTTACTAAATGTAGGTAGTACAGAAATGGGACGGAAATTGGACGGATCTGAAGTACTACCCGATTTAAACAGGGGAATTAATTTACTAGATTTCGTTAAATCAGGGAACACACCATATAAGGTATGTCTATCAGTTGTCTAGATCCCATAGCACAAGCTTATAGCTTAGTTTTGGCTATAGAGGACGTTGTGTGAGAATGTAAAAAAAAATTAATGCGAATATTTCAGGATATATACAAGGAATAGGAAAAAACATTTATCTCATCATTCACCGAGCCTTTTCCCAACAAAGTTGGGATCGGCTTTCCAGTCTAACTGAGATTCGGCTGATTTGATATTTTCCGTGAAGCGACTGCCATCCGACCTTCACAACCCTTGGGCGACATCGAAGTTCTGTAGTTAGACTGCGAGGATTTTTGATTTAGGGCTCCAACTACCCCTAACGAAGTCGCCATAGATGTTAGTATGACAACCGGGACCGACGGCTTAACGTGCTCTCCGAGGCACGGAGGGGTCTCAGTGTCTTAAGAAATGGTCACCCATCCAATCAACCCAAGCAATGTGTTAACATTGTTAGTTACCACTAGACCACGAGCCCGTCTAACTATACTATCTAAAACTAATAATATGTGAAACGGGGTAATAACTAAAATAAATATGTGAAACGGGGAGTCTTAGGCAAATAATGTATTTCTTTTTTTTTTATGTTTGTTACCTTTATATTTGGACTGGGTGAACAGATTTTGATGTTTTCTAAATGAAAGCTACTACCACACAAATGTCCCATTTCAATTTGTTCTCATTCCGACAATTATTTGGTCCCATTTCGGTAATTTGAAGTCGATTGTTGTGTCAATTTTTGTTTTTTTTTACGATCCATTACACGACATTTTACAAAATAGTCATTTTACAGTACAGTTGACGGTCGTCTAAAACTGGTCTGGTCACCCGAATTTTGGAAGGGAGACGTTTTGCCGCCCGAAATTCACAGCATCACAGCAATTCGCGTTGTGTCGTGTCGTAGTATTTTTGCAATACGACGTCGCAGCGCAGTTTTGAGTACAAGCCTTTAGAAATATAATATGTTCATCAAACTCATGTTATGTATTAAGTATATTGTTATACGTTGTTGTAGAGATTGCAAGCCGGAGAACATCCTGCTGGACGATGCGGGCCACGTGCGCATCTCGGACCTCGGGCTCGCCGTGGACGTGCCCGAGGGGGGCACTGTTAGGGGCCGCGTGGGGACCGTGGGGTACATGGCGCCCGAGGTACAAAAATGTTTTCAATTTATCTCCTATCAAAGAAACTGTTTCCGATTTGTTTAGATTTAGTTAGTGACCTTTTTTTTTTTTTATATTTGGTTCGCCAAATTGACGCCGCCCGCCTGGTGGTAAGTCGTGACGACGTCTAGCGATTGTGGGCCACTCTCACAGCACACATTACTATTGAGAGTGGCCCTCAACTTGACGACCTACTGATGTGCCTCTTCACGCTCCGCTTAAAGAACCCAGGATTATATGTGGGAGGAAACACGTGCACAGGCATGGCGTTCCAGGCCACTATCGTTCGGCAGAGAAACGAACGTTTAAAACGTTCGGTTCTCGCGAACATGCTATCCACTGTGTGGGGATGGCATCTCTGCCCGGCACGAGTCGTTCGGGATCGGAAGGAAGAGGGTGGGATCAGATTGAAGAGCTCTTCAGAACACTCGCCGTGGTAAATACGGTAGAATGCGGCCAAGGAAGCTATTGTTCGGCGCTGAGCTAGCGGCTCAAGGCTTCCCGTTACCTCCGGACAACCAATAATACGGATAGCCCGTCGCTGCATAGCGTCGAGAGCGTCCAGCAGATACTTCGCGGAGCCGTCCCAGAGGTGAGAGCAGTATTCGACGCAGGGTCTAATCTGCCTCTTGTACAGCAGACACCTCTGGTCCGGTGTAAAGAATCTCTTTACCTTATTCAGTATTCCTAGTTTCCGTGAAGCTAGCCCTATACATCTTTCGATGTAGTTTTTATTATTGAGCTCTCGACGAACGTCTATGCCAAGGATATCAAGGTTGTCCTTCATTGGTAATAATGCATTCTGAAGAGAGGGTAGGGGAAGGAAAGGGGATTTCTTCGCAGTAAATGCACACGCCTGTGTTTTGCGGGCATTGAACTCGACCAGGTTCTCGGTACCCCATTGAGAGATACTGTCGAGGTTACGGTCGAGATCAGCCACGAGTCGTCGTCTCTCCTCCTCAATCTCAGATCGCCCCGCCGTCGGACGAACCGAGTAACTCCCGTGCAGTGTGCTGTCATCTGCATAGCAATGAATGTTCCCGAGGGATAGCATATCATTGATATGCAGAAGAAAGAGAGTTGGTGATAGTACGGACCCCTGCGGTACCCCGGCATTCACTTGCAAGAAGCGAGAAGCCTGGCCATCGCAGAGGACCCGCACTCGGCGCTCGTTTAAAAAGCTGGCAATCCAGCTGCACAGTTGAGGAGGTAGACCATATGCCGGAAGCTTGGAAAGGAGCGAAGCATGCCAGACCCTATCGAAGGCTTTGGCGATGTCCAGGCTAATAGCCAAGGACTCGCCGTGCCTTTCCATAGCCCCACCCCAGACATGCGTTACGAATGCCAGAAGATCACCCGTTGATCGCTTTGGCCTGAAGCCGTATTGTCGATCATTGATTAGCGAGTGATCCTCTAGGAATTGCATGAGCTGCTTATTTATAAGGAGCTCAAGCACCTTGCAAATGACTGAGGTGACAGCTATGGGTCGATAGTTGCCTGGATCGGACCGATCCCCTTTCTTGGGGATCGGTTGTACGTTCGCCTCCTTCCAGACCTCCGGCACGAGCCCTGAAGAGTATGACAGGCGGTACAGACGCGTTAATACTGGAGACAACTCAGCTGCACATTTTCGTAGCACCACCGCCGGAATGCCGTCAGGGCCACTGGCTTTCCGCGTGTCGAGTGACCGCAGCACTGCCCGTACATCACATTGCCTGATAACAATATCAGGCATTGTGTGGCCACAGTTGGCGATGGCGGGGGGCTGCAGGCCACGGTCGTCGACCCGGGAATTAGCCGCAAAGAGGTCTGCGAGCATATCCGCTTTCTCTTGGGCTTTGTGAGCCAGTGTTCCATCTGGGTAACGCAGCGGTGGCAGCGAGGGCTGACAAAAGTTAGATTGCACGGCTTTGGCCAGTTGCCAAAATCCACGGCTGCCCGTGGGATGGGAAGTGAGCTCCTGACCAAGCCGCGCGACGCGCTGGGCATTCGCTCTCTTAAAGGCCCTCTTACTCGACTTTGTGGCCCGGTTGTACGCTGCTTTGAGGTGGCCCACGTTTGGGTCGCGCACAGCCCGGGCCCTGATCCAGGCGCGATATGCCGACTGTTTTTGTCGAACAGCTTTGGCACAATCTCGCCCGAACCAGGGACGGGCTCTGCGGATACTGGCGACATCAGTGAAAGGGATGTAATAATCCTTACCAAAAGCTCCCCAATATCGCGGGATCACCGGGAAGTGTCTGCCGCCGCCTCTACAGGGTGTGGTACGCTCCCATGTGGGTGGATGTCAATGTGGTTCAAATGCGATTATCGCAGCGGATCATAGCGCTAACCGAATGAATGAATGGTACATATATCCCGAACAATGAACTATGAAAAATTGAAAATGAAAAATTTACTACCTTGGTGGCGCAGTGGTATGAGTATGTGACTGCCGTCCCTGAGGTCCCAGGTTCGATTCCGGGTCGAATCAAATTATTTGTGTGATCCACTAATGTGTGTTTCGGAGTTTGGATGTTTTCTATGTATAATATGTTATATTTAGAAACATATACGTAGGTATGACATCAATGGTCTGGATCCCATAACACAAGCTTATTTTAGCTTAATTTAGGCTAGATGATGTTGTGTGAGAAAGTCCAATAATTAAAAAAAAAATATAAATGAAATAGGGCTTTTTATACGTAGACATGTACGAACGGCCCCAGTTGTATAAAATGCCCTATACTCCCCTAAATCGATCTTAGTATTTCATTGAACCGTCGCACATTATGATCATTGTTGAAAATAAAAGTCGTCCATTCACAAAAAATAAACAATTGGACAGAGTATAGCATACTGAATGGAATCAGGCGTTACCTGGCGAAAGTCCATAATAAAACAATAGTAAATATGATGTTTAATTTTTTAAAATAATAGCATAAATTTCGCTTCAAACAAGACGTTATAAACGATCACATATGTTTCACCTCTACACGAGGCATTATTAAGACTGTCTCAAAGAGAACAGCAAACTGTAAAGCAAGAACATAGCTACTTTTAAAGTATGAGTATGCAAATCTCACTAGCGCGATGTAGGATGTGACACATACAAGAACTTTCCGTTGAACATAATATTAACTTGATTCGTACCTACCGACAACAAAAAACGGGGGTAGAAACAATTAAAAGTTGTTCCGTAATTAATAATCGTGTAGAGGTGAAACATATGTCGACGTTTATAACGTCTTGTTTGAAGCGAAATGTATGCTATTATTTTTAAACATTAAACATCATACGAATATTTACCATTGTTTTAGAGTATAGCTTATTTATTTGTATGTAGGTTATAGACAACGAGCGTTACGGCTTCAGTCCGGACTGGTTCTCGTTCGGATGTCTCGTGTACGAGATGATCGAGGGCCGAGCTCCGTTCCGGGCGAGGAAGGAGAAGGTCAAGAGGGAAGAAGTTGACAGGAGAGTTAAGGTGAGTCTGTACGAAATAAACCGACAATTATTGAGGTACATTCCAGAAGCGAGCTGTTATATTAACACTATGTATACAATAACGCCCATCCTGCTTATTCTCCCTAACCCTTATGTCGATTCAGCACATCTGACTGCTCATGCAGTCTTCTATCATTGAGCGGAGCGAAACGGAGTTCAATCTTAGGCGACAACTGTAAATCGTTTGTGTGCCTACTCCTCCGAAAGGCTCGACCGATTTTGACCAAATTTGGCATGCTGGTCGACATCATACCCGGGAGTGCATATTTCTGAAATCATGAAAATAGAGCTGACCACGGAGGAATAATCACCGAAAATGTCCTTGACATCACCGAAAAACCAGATGATTAAATGGTTGCCATGGAAACACGTGCGTCAACAATGAAAATAGTTTTTTTTTTCATTCGATTAATTAATTTAAGTTTTCGATTCTGATTCTGATATGTAATAAAAACATTTGCTCCGCTCAACATTTGCAATTAGCAGCTGCGCATAGCATACCTAGTTTTAGAGTTCAGTTCTGTTCCATCATCCTTGCGCGTGACACTTGCCCATCAATATTATTATAACCGAGTCCATTAAATAAAAGTATTCTTCTTAAATTTTTATTTCACTTTTTAAAAAGGCCTTTGGCCAAATCCTTGTAACAGAGCGTAAGTTGGTCGACGAGAGCTGTCGTTGCGTGTTTCGTGGTACAGGAAAACACCGTACCGTTTAGTACCGTAGTTGTCAACATTTGATGTAATACTCTTGTAGGACTCTTCCAACGAGTCACCTTTATGTAGGCCTTATCCTTACAAATTTAATTTTATTATTATTTATTTAATATGAAACTTATTATGAGGGGCTCGTGGTCTAGTGGTAACCGACAATGTTAACACATTGCAAAGGTTAAACAACATCGAGTCAGGCCGGTCTTAGGATACCATTTCTTAAGACACTGAGACCCCTCCGTGCCTCGGAGACTACGTTAAGCCGTCGGTCCCGGTTGTCATTCGAACATCTATGCCAGTCGTTAGGGATAGTCGGAGCCCTAAATCAAAAATCCGACCGGTCTAACTACAGAACATTGATATCGCCCATGGGTTGTGGTCAGTAGCTCCCAAGTAGCTTCACGGAAAATATCGAAGTTCAGCCGAATCGCAGTAAGACTGGAAAGCCGACCCCAACTGGGTTGGGAAAAGGCTCGGTGAATGATGATGATGATCAAACTTATTATGATTATTAACCGTAGCACGATCAAGAGAAATACTCAAGCAAGTTCAGCGACTGCGCCCGAGCTCTGTGCGGCGCGCTGCTCGCGAAGGCCCCGGCCGCGCGCCTGGGCTGCAACGCGCCCGTGCAGAGACGCGGCGCCAAGCTAGTCAAGGAGCATCGCTTCTTCGCGCACATGAACTGGGCGCGGCTCGAGGCGGGGATGGTGGATGCGCCGTTTGTACCTGATGTGAGTATTAAAAAACCGGCCAGGTGCGAGTCGGACTCGAGCTCAAAGGGTTCCGTACCAAAAAGAAAAAATCACGTTTTCTTGTTTGTATACTTCCGGGAAGAAAGGATTTTCCAAAATTCTACTCCTAAAGGGGTGAAATAAAGGGGACAAAGTTTGTATGGGACAACGTGACTCCTCAGAAACTACTGCACCGATTTAAAAAATTTCTTTCGGTAATATAAAGCTCCATTTTTAGCGACTAACATAGGTCATATTAACATCACTGACTGCCTCGGTGGCTCAGTGGTATGAGTATGCGACTGCCGCCCCTGAGGTCCCAGGTTCGATTCCGGGTCGAATCGAATTATTTGTGTGATCCACAAATGTTTGTTTCGGAGTTTGGGTATTTTCTATGTATAATATGTATGTATTTAGAAATATATAAGTATGTTTATCAGTCGTCTAGATCCCATAACACAAGCTTATATTAGCTTAATTTGGGCTAGATGACGTTGTGTGAAAATGTCCAAAAATATTTATTTATTATTTATTTATCACGACAGTTTATTCCGAACTGCATTACTCTGTTAGCTACCTGATTAGAAATTTTTTTTAGAAATAGGTTTTAAAAATGAGCTTACTGTTAATCAATAAGTTTCAATGTTCTATGGCCCACTACCTATTAGGATTCTACTTTAGAATCGTTCGCTTCGCTCTAGATTCAAAATAGCACCTTCGACAACAATATATATAATTTTACTCCGTTGTCATTACATCTAGTTTTTTAATTGCAGCCGCACGCCGTATACGCTAAAGACGTACTGGACATCGAACAGTTCAGCACAGTGAAGGGCGTCAACTTGGACGCCGGCGACGACACGTTCTACGGCAAGTTCAACACCGGCTCTGTCAGCATACCGTGGCAGACGGAGATGATCGAAACTGGATGCTTTACTGAACTCAATGTGTTCTCTAGAGGTGAGTTGTCTATGTGTCAGACACATATCACACACCCACAATTTGCCAGTATTTGTGGTCCTACGTAATAGGGGGCGAGCCTATTGCCGTCACCGGGCACTCTAGGAAGTGGGTTTTGTCCAAAATGGCCAAATGAATTTAATAAAATAAGCAGCTATATTATGATTTTGAAAAATAAATTTGAAACCCGTTGCCTTGTGACTAAAAGTTTTTGAAAGGCAACAAAAGTTTCCTATGTATAATGTGTATGTATTTACAAAAAAAATGTATATAAGTATTTATATCAGTTTATTTAGTGCTCATATCACAAGCTCTGCTTAATTTGAGACTAGATAGCGTTGTGTGAATTGTCCTAACATATTTGTTTATATTTGTTAAAATGTTTCAGAAAAACGCTTTATGTGCTAAAAAACTTAGATATTTTCTATTGTTTTAGTTCCAGGCGAGGACAGCCGGGAGACGCGGACAGTGGACCTCCAGCTGGTACCTCCGCCCGTGGCGCAGGAGGAAGACAAGGGATGCTTCCTCTTCGCCAGACGGGTAACTATCCACTTCATAACATACATACATATTATGAAATAAAGAAATATGAAAAGAATATTTTTTTATTGTTGCATCAAAACTTTACACTCAACGTTACACAAAGAAAAATATAACTTATCTGTGGTCATGATGGCCACAGACGTCAAATTGACGTAAGTGACAGGGCCGTGTCACAATAACTGACAGTGTGGTTTGGTTTGACACTTATGAGTGACGTATGTGTGGCAGGAAATACGTGGCAAGCACGTGCCGCGTTTTTACAACATATTTTTTATTATTTATTGCCTAAATTGGCCATTTCGCATTCAGTACCACACACACGTACCTACGTACAGTAACTTATCAATTTTGCGACGCACAATATAGGGTGACACTCAGCGTGTTGTACTGAGACGATCTCATCTGGTTTTCAGCATCACCCCACCTCTCATTATCGTCTATATCCTCGATAGGGAGGCAAATACATGTTATAAGCCCATTTATAGCCAGTAACTTTGTTGGTTGTGCATCCGCTTTCGACGCCGTAGCTTTGGGTTCGATTCCAAGTCGGGACAAACTATGTTTGATGACGGATACGAAGTCTGGGTGTTTCCTATGTAATATGTATGTATTTACAAAAAAAAAAGTATATAAGTATTTATATCAGTTTATCTAGTACTCGTATCACAAGCTCTGCTTAGTTTGAGACTAGATAGCGTTGTGTGGATTGTCCTAATATATATATTTCATGTTGTGTTCACTTCGAGAAGGACACTCACTTATTCTAGAAGTATACGAATGATGTTAGAGGTCTGTAAAGTGTTGTGTTGAGTCCAGTTTAATGAACCTACAATAAAAAAAAAACATTTTTCACATTTACGTAATTCACTTTTTTTTTGTCCAGGTACTATGCCCCCAAAAGAAAATATCAGCCCGTCTCCGACCAGTACCAATACCCGAACACCTTCTAACCCCATCCTCCCCTCCCCCAAACCCGCAGCCTATAGCCAGCTGACCACCATTGTGCAACGCTGACGACATGTGAACTGGTTAAACAACATTTTTCTAATTAATGGCTAGGTAAGGAAAGACCAAAAAATATTTATGCAAAACATGTTTTTTACAAAACATTTGTACAAAACATGTTTTAAACAATTCTATTCTAACGTTTTCTGTCCTTCAGAAAAAGACAAATGTTTTCGTGATACCTACATACAATTTACACATCGTATTTGCTAGTCGTGAATTTTGACAGGCACTAAAACCAGTAATAAATGAGCACCACAATAAAACGACAATATTATTTATGCATTATTTCAGGTAACTCAACATTTTGTACGAATTACTTCGCCAAATGTTCAGTCACGTGACGCAGTCAAGGATGTCATGAAGACGCTTTGTTTTCAACGTACAAACAATAGTTGTGGCTATGACGTGCTCAATATGCTTTGGATCCTAAGAAAGCCGCCGCTAAGTTTTAAAGCGATCGTGATACAACGATCATTTGGCGTCATTAGAACGTTGTGTAAACAAATTGGCTCAGAAGCGGCAATTGACACTGTTGTTTACATAGAAAATGTACAATTTGGTGTCGTTCAGGTCACCCATATAGGCCTTTAGCTGACTTGACGTGTTTGCGCACTGCATCTAACCCACAGTCCTTCAAAATACGCATTTAAAAATAATCGGGTGAAGGATAAGGTTGTGATTGGGAATACTTTTCAAAGTAACTTAGACCGAATATTCTTTGTCATGAATCGGATGCAGTATGCAAACGTTCTCACGACAGTTTCAAACTGATTCTAAACATAACATTTGTCAGTGATATAAATTCAATTCATTTTCGTCATGACAACATACAATTTAAAATTTTCTATCAAATGTTTTATGTAAATGTTTTTGTTTTAAGTTTTGACCGAAACAAAACATTTGTTTAGATTCGAGATGGTTTGTTGTCGACTGATCGTATGTTTTGAGTTTATTGCACAAAATTGAGTCAAAATATTTATAATATTAACAGATAGAATGCATTTTGAGAATTGACATATTTTTGATTTTTTTATAATTGCCTGCTTACTATATGGAAAGTTAATAATGCGTGTCTGTATGACATTTGGTTCAAACAAACACAAAGATTATAAGTGGCTTTTCCCATAACTACTGCCGATTATATTTTTTATGTTGTACTAAATAGAGTTCATAATGGATAGAATAGTCGACTAGAGAATATCACTCGAGTTATTAAAAACTCTAGTGTGACCCGTTGAAAAAAAAAACATGAACAATATTTAATTTTAAGTATATTTTTACAGGGACAATTTGTGAGTGTCATTTCGTTTCGAAAAAAATTTTTTTACATAAAGCTACGTTTAGTTTAGTAAATAGCTGGTTCTGTATAATTGATACTTACTGACTGCCTCGGTGGCGCAGTGGTATGACTATGCGACTGCCGTCCCTGAGCTCCCAGGTTCGATTCCGGGTAGAATCAAATCATTTGTGGGATCCACAAACGTTTGTTTCGGAGTATGTGTGTTTTCTATGTATAATATGTATGTATTTAGAAATATATAAATATGTTTATCAGTTGTCTCATAGCACAAGCTTATATTAGCTTAATTTGGGCTAGATTACGTTGTGTGAGAGAATATCCCAAAAATATTTAATATTAAAATATTTACTTAGACATTTTTGATTTTTTTAACTTTGCGTTACAAACCGAAAAGTATACTTTCTTTCCGTTTATAATTATTTAAGTGATATAAGATATATTTAAACGAAAAGACACTTAACAATTGTTAGAAAAATTCTGGTTAGACTGATATTGTCCTGTTACCACAAATGCATTTAGCACAACACTGTAACTGATACACGAACAAATAAAACATTATTATATTATTTATATTTTTATTAATAGTGTAATTATTGATAGCATTGTACTTTTTTTAATTCCTCACTCCAAGGCCGCGGCCGTACTCACGTCCGTTGCCGGGACTCTCGGCATTGTACTGAGTTGTCTTTATATGCCACCTAGAATATTATTATTTAATAATATGACTTGGCTACAATTTATATTTTGACAAAGGAGTAAAATAATTTTTGTATTTTTTTTTTATAAAATGATGCAACTAAGTTTTTTTTTTGTATTAAATTCGTCGAAATGGTGAGTTACTGAAATTTCACCAATGTCGGTCCTATAATTTAGTTTTATGACGCAAATGTTTCCATAGTTCCAAAGATCCGATGCCTTAATGAGTAATTAAAAAAAAATATGAAAAAAGTTTTTTTACTAGATAAATCAGTTTTCTTTTTATAATTGATATCTAAATGGGATTTAAACGTGATAATAATGTTAAGCCCGATTCTCACGGCGGTTTCACGTTCCCCATACATTTCACACAGTTCCCTGACGCTACCGCTAGGGGCGCTGGTGTGAAATGTATGGAGAATACGAAAACGTATTTCGAACAAATTAACGTAAGGAACTGGTATTAGACACACAGGCCTGTGAATCGCGCGCTCGTTTCTATAACAGTTTTAAATGAAAATCGTACATTTGATTTTTGATATTTTCAAAATCAATTATATCCGTACATACATCTGTTTTTGAATCCTATACATATTGAATTTTTTAATAAACGTTTGTACATTTTTAATAAATATGATGTGTTAGAAATATTCATGAAATTACATTACAATGCAAATATTTTGTATGTTGTGTGTTGAAAGAATAAATTTTTATATTGATGTCACCTAGAGATACTAGCTACAAAGTTAAGTATCAAAATTACTGACAAAAGCAATAATTATAAATATATCATAAAGCGTAAGCAGATTGTTGCACAATATAATATATAAATATATTTTTAAGTATAAAGTTAACCGCCTCACACAAAAAGTCAGTTGAAATTAGAATTATAACGAGCAATAATAAATGTGAATTGAATAGAATATCTATAAATAGAAAGTATAATAAACAACAAAACTGACTACAGTATGTACAGAACCCGGCGATAAATATTGCACATCGACCTTTGGAAAGAGACAATCGGCTAATTTCGGCTTCGTAGAGCGTTATCTCTGTCGCACACTACCTCTGTGACGTTTTGTCAGTCAACACCAACACTTATAGAAAGATTATTGATAGAAAAGTTGGTGCATTTTATACAAAGAATAAAAAGAATTATTAAAAGAAGCAAATCATAATTGTTTTAACAGCTCCTAATAGATACAGGACTGTTTGTATTTCGTGCGACAGAGATAACGCTCTACGAAGCCGAAATTAGCCGATTGTCTCTTTCCAAAGGTCGATGTGCAATATTTATGGCCGGGTACTGTAAGTCCCTTTGAAAAATATTACGGACTTAGCTCGACTAAATATGGTCTGTAATTCATTTGTCGTGTTAAATATACTGTTGTAAAGTATTAGTGAAAATAACTTAGTATTCTGTATAAAATATATTTCGATGTGTTTTAGTAAACCTACATCCTCTCAAGGGATGGACAAAAGTGTATAAAAGTCGCATAAATTTGTCAATATTTGTATGTCTGTACATTGCCAATTCAGTGTTTTTTAGAAGTAAGTATTGATGCATTTTGATGAGTACTTTTTATTGTTATTGTATATTTCGATGCCTGTTGTCGTTTAGAGGGAGTCGGACGCGTGTAATGGAGGTTTTAATATTATTTCTCCAATATACATAAAACCCAATGTGTTGGTATTTTTTCATAGTTAAGATAAAAATACATTCAAATTGCTGCCTAATTACAAGTACTTTACACACAGTTATGTAAAAAATACAATTTAATATCAGAGGTCAGACAATCACTCGCATTAAACAATTTGTATTATACCTCAAAACGTATATTTCTTTGATCTAACAAGGATTCCTATTTGAAACGCGACACAAATGTCTATTTAAAAGTTATGCATTTACGGTGTCTTAGAATCAAAGAATCAATTTCGTTTATTCAGTTTAGGCACATAAAGAGTACATATGAATGTCAAAATTTTACAATTTTATGTCAAGCAATGTTATAAAAATACTAAATTAAGTACCACCATTCTTATCACAAAGAACTGGGCAAATAGGAGCTAGATTTAGTTTTATTACAAGTTAGACAGCGATATTCCGTCCTTTGATATTGAATTCGTTGATACTATTATTTTGACTCAGCAATTTCAAAATTACAACATAAAATATTAGGACTTAGCAGGTTTTGATATAAACAAAATTAAACTTCACATAATAATTGATCTCGTATAAAATAAATATTTTTTATACGTGAATTATTCACGCATAAAAAAGAATATTTTTATACGAGATCATCCAAATACACTCAATATGATTGCTATAGAATTTTATCATTTAAAATAATAAACGAGTTCCTATTTAAAAGTTATAGTATTAATAACCTCGCCTCCACCACGCGCGTTCAAAGTCCTACTTTTTTAACTTGTCACGCGCCGCCAAATGTCTAGCTTTGTCTAAAACATTCTCAATAAACCCTAAACTACCGAGAATGTTGTCAGAAAAGCTAACAGTTATCGCTTTCGGCATTCAAGGGTATTCGTATAAGACAATCATTGCTATCATTCATTTGACATTGACAATTAAAGAATACATTCGTTCATATTCATGCGATTGTAGTATCTTTGAAGAAATAGGCGAAGGTACTCGTTTCTTACAGCCTTGTTTTTTTTTATACGTACCGCCATTTTTAAATGTATTCTTCATTCAGTTAAGAGTGAGTGAATGATGGATTGTTTTTTTTTGTATGAATGGTTTGCCGACTACTTTGATGGATCGATTTATTTCTTGTATATTTCGATCATTTGACCGAAAGTCATTTAATCGAAATTAGCAGTCGATGTAACTATGATCTTAGGGCTATATGGATATGGACTCTTTATTTCATTTTATGTATGATTGTGTGATATAATTTTGAAATACCAACTAATTGAAATAATGCATTTAATTGTAGACTGCTTTCTATAAATCTGTCATATTTTTTGTTAAGTACACATTTAAAAACTGTCAAATTTTAGTGAGATGACCTATATATTTCTGTATTTGAAAGCTTTGAGTCGCTTCTACTATTCTGAAATATTAGAAATTATAAATCACAAACGCCAACCGTGATGTAGAAATTATACACCGTGAAGTACCATCGTTTAAAAAAATATATTTTGGACTCAGTTTCGATATAACTTGCTTTTTTTTTAAGTTGAACTTATAGCGTCAAGATCAGGACTTTTGGACTACATGGTCGGTATACTTAGATCTACAATAGGGTTAGCATAGCCAGCGTTGACTTCAGACTAGACTAGATATCTATGATATAGGAGAAAAAGACAATGCAAATGTTTATTTTTACTGCCCTTCAATGCCAATAAATATTATGTTTGAGCCAACCTAGCCACGAAAGGACAATCATTTAGATAAGGTCACCATAGTAATTTTTATTCAGCCAATCCTAAAACGTATCAAACATCTATTGGAGGGTGGGTTTTTGTCCTTCATGGCCGACATTTTCTGCGATATCATTGGTTGAATAAGTCGATCGACTTATAGAGCTGTTACTATCTGTTCACGTGGTCGGAAATAATTTAAAATACGTTATATTTTATAGTTGCCTCACCCTACGTGAGCTATGGTACGATATAGTCCCAACTAACCACGTAGTCTACTGGTTATGATGACCCAAATGTCAAAACTATATAAATGTACATTATATGCGACGAAAGTTTTCAAGAAATGTGTGTACAGTTTTGTTTATTTCGAGGTATTAGTTTAAGCGAAGTCATTACAATGGTGTTGTATGTGAAATTCGGTTATTATTACATATTTTTGTGGTGATACAAAGTTCGTTATTTTTAGTGTTAGTTATAATTTTAACATTGGCAACACTTTCCATATGGGTAAATCGAATTAAGAAACAGGTCGACATCGAGTATTGCAGTTATAAATAATTTTTAGATATTTATTTACCAGTAATCTCAGGAATTACCAATTTTTTTTAAATAAAGTCTTTGTTATGTATTTGCGTAGGGGGTAGTTTTCTTTTATTATTTCACGATGTTCGCATACAACAGCGTATTAATTTAAGCATTTATGCAAATGTATCACCGAATTTTTGTAAGAATTTATATATATAAAATAATAAATAATTATTATTATTAGACCTGTATCATACTCATTTCATGCATTTGGGCTAAGTGTGAAGATTTGTAGTAGGACGATACATGGTATAATGTACCTATACATAACAATTCGTTATTTCTATAAAAATAATTATTTAAAGTTATTCGAATCAGATATTCGAATTGCTAAACGGATACGTTGCTATTTGTCAAATGATATGTCGAATAGTAACATTCGGCAAACTCATTCGAATAGTGTAATTCGATAAATGAATTGCCGAATTAGTGTAATATGAATAATTATTTTTTGAATTTGATTACTTTAACGATGTGTCGTGCTACAGCAACATGTTACGCATTCGGTTGCAATGCAATCGTCGCGTGTCGTATCTAGACTAGTGTTACGGTTAGCTTCCCTTCATACAGTTAGTCGTTATGCAGTATTTTGATGCAAATATTATTATTTAAATAAGCATATTCGTAAATAAATTGACTCCGATATAGAAACTGTGTTTATTTATATCGCACATCCCTATCCCTTATATGGAAAATCGTCTGCAGTGCATAACCAATGATCTCATAGATTTTTTAAATAATTTCAGAAATTAAAAAAGGGTGTTCGTGGGTCACGTGACTCGCATTCTGCGATGCTTGGGCTGCAGATTCTATTCAGTGATATATAACATCTATCCTGGTTGTTGAAACTTGGGGTTTGAATTTCTATAGTATACCGCAATGGATGTTCTATAGTGCCCGGCAACGGCAATAGGCTTGCCTCCTATTACGTGGAACCAACATAATTAATGGCAAAGGGTGGGTATCTAATGCACCTCTGCCTACCCGTTCAGGGATATAGGCGTGATGTACGTTTGTGTCTGTCTATCATTGCTTGAATAAATCGATCGACTTCAGTGGACACTACCAAGCTCATAGCAAGGAATGTAGATACTAGGATATTATATGACGCGCGGTAGGCCTTGTGAGTGAGCTACAAAATGTATTGGGCTTTTACCATTAACTGGAGTAAGGATATTATACTCGGACATCAGAAGCACATTGGAAGTATAACGATAGCACCATGTGCGATGTCATCAATCGTTAAAATGTACGGATAACAAGACAGTATTGTACGTCACCAACATGGCTGCCAGTCCCATTGTCATCTTGCGCGGCTTATAGGTTGGCTTTCTTAGCTACCAAACTGACCAATTCGTTGGGGTTTTCAACTGCTAAGATCCTACTAGGATACGAGAAACTGTTATAAAAGCCTTGTGAGGGACAAAGTGATGAAAAATATAAGATAATATTAAAATTCAACAATTTATTTTTCTACCTAAATATTACACTAAATGCCTCTACATAGTAAAAGTTTGAAGTAGATGTGACTAATGCATCTGGACGTAAATCTGGTACAAAATATAAGAGTTAATTCTACGAGTTTATTAAAGGGGTTGATTTTATACGGCCAATTAGAATGAATAAAAAAATAAACTGAATGATTGATAAAAAAAACTACCAGTTAGCATGACACAGTAATATTTGCCACAAATATCTGTTAATATTGAAATATTTTCAAAACATCGACCCGTTATTATTTTATACCAGATTCGCGCTGTGCCTACGGGTACCTCCGAATCTAATTTAAAATAGCCAGTTAGTAAAAATGCAGTCTTTTAGTTAAACTTTTGAAATACCAGAGACGCCCGGCAACGGACGTTAGAGCGACCGCGGCCTTGACCGCGGATTAAAAAAAAAACTTGAAATACAAATTTTGGGAAACGACACACACTTACGTATTTATATTATAACTAACAATTATTACACAAGCACCTTCCTCGAGAACCACTATCCGTTGGTGAAAATGAAAACCGCATCAAAAACCGTTGCGTAGTTTTAAAGATCTAATCATACATACGGACGGAAGCGACTTTATACTTTGTTATGATTACCGCGACGATAACCAATTTTACCAAGATCAGTTCAGCCATTTCACTCAAGAAGCCATTACACCACGCTCATTCACCCCGAGCGGACTCTCACAACATTGTATTCACACATTTATGTCAATACAAACATCTATTGCACTCACATCTATATCATACTTCAACATTAATTATCATTGGCCATAAGATAATTTTTATATTTGCTATAGAAGTGGACATGTGCATGTACCCACATTTTTAACAAAATTATTTGCATAACATAAAATATGTAAGGAGGCCTGGAGATTAGTACAGGCCTTGAGCCTAATACAGACTCCAGCTCTCAATCAGGAACTTGAACTGTTGTTGTTTCATTTATGTCACATTTCTTGTAATTATATATATGTAATTATATAGTCCGTGACGCCCAGGACGTCAATTGGCTCTACCATAGCGGCTGGCACGTAAGATTTTGTTGCCTTTCATAAACATGTAATCACAAGGCAACGGGTTTAATTTTTTTTCAAAATTACAATATAGTTGCTACCGTTTAATAAATTCATTTGGCCATTTTGGACCTAACACTTTATAAATGTGCCCGGTGATTGCAATAGGCTTGCCCTCTATTACGTGGGACTAAAAATACTGGCAAATTGTGGGTGTGTAATACACCTCTGCCTACCCCTTCGGTGATATGGGCGTGATATATGTGTGTGGATTACAATTTTACTAAATAGATGTTGTATGCATTCAGTCATCATTTAAAAGCAGCTGGACTTATCTTGGTGAATTTATAGACATAGGTTTGAGATCCTGAGCAAATACTAGGCAACTTGGGAGTTAAATAAACTATTCTAAGCGAAAGGACCCGCGAAAGTTTGCTAATTTAAAAAAAATCTACAGACTTAGCAAAGATTTTTCATTCTAACTATGCTACTATACATAATCTCCTAATATCATAATAATAATATATAAGATTCGCAACATTATAGTAAAGTAATGGTAAGTAAGATGTTAAAAACTTATTAAAATAATAATAGCATTATTTTACGCAGAGTTTAAAAAAGACAACGTTATTTTTTTTTTAATAATTTTCTTTTTACTACACTAATTCGACCTTATGTAGTGTTCAAAGCGTAGACTGGTACACACAAGGAAATGTAAGCAAAGCAATTTTTAAACACAAAAAAGGATCCAGGAAAAATTAATATTGCCAGTATGTGACAATAGACTCACCCATTATACTGGTACAAAGTTACGTGGTAACAAAATTTCCTACTAGTTCTACCAGAAAAACCTAGTAGAACTAGTGGGAATAAAGAGTCCCACTAGTTCCACTTTTTTGTTACATCAAACATAATAGAACTAGTGGGAAAAAAAGTTCCCAGTAGTTCTACGGTAGAACTGTTTAGTAGAACTAGTGGGAACGAATCATTGTTTAGTAACTTTTTTTTTTCTTCGCACCTATGCCCATTGGTGCGGGCGTCTCTGGTACGCACCAGGATGTATTTCCAGTGGCGCCCGGCGGACCTTGGACACCTGTTGTCTATAGGACCTCATGGGCTTAAATCTAAACTTTTATCTGTTCGTACTGACGTTATTTTTCATGATCTACTAGCGGAAGTCGTACAATTATATACTAAACTCTACCTCAAGAACCACTCTATCCATTGGTGAAAACCACATCAAAATCCGCTGCGTAGTTTTAAAGATCTAAGCGTACGTAGGAACGGACTGACAGCAGAATTGACTTTGTTTTATACTATGTTATGTATATTATAATTTATAAATAATAATTCTCAAAGATCTATTGGCAAATAATAAAAAAAAGTTTTATTTTCTACTTATAACTTAACCTGTCTAAATAGCACCAGTCAAATAATAATTCTCAAATATCTATTTAATTGGCAAATATTAAAAGGCGATCTTCCTAAATTTTCTATATTTCCCTTTTTCTTTTACCGTAAAATCCTTATTTACGAAAAACTAAACTAAATTACTTTACACATTAACTTTTTTCTTTTGTACATTTTTCTTTTCGTAAATTCTTTGAAACAAAATAAATTTCCCGCTCTGGATATTCTTCGTTTCAAATATGGCACCCTTGACTCTCCAAGATGGCGTCTCCGAGTGTTGCCACGTTCTGAAATCTCTACCAATTAGTAATTTATCTAATAATTTACAACTCATCTCTGGTATTATCGGTTGTAATATTATACCACATATTCTGAGAGTTTCCATAGTTATATGTAGTATGACATCTAATTCTTTTTGCAGTTCCGGCTTTTTGCGAAGTTCCCAAGGTTTGTGAACTTCGAAGAACAGGTTGGTAAGATGGAGCACTTTGATGACAGAGTCCACTGCTTTGTAGAAATTGTAGTTTCTGTAGTGCACGCGAGCTATTTCTGTAAACAAATATCTATACTTTAAAAATACATGTAGGTCAAAAATTTAAACTTCAAATTACCGTAATGGGACCAAATAATTGTAGGAATGGGACCAAATTGATATAGGACCACTTGGGAAGTAGTAGCCTTCATTAAAAAACAAATCGAATTCGATTAGATGTTTTTTTAATGTTTGATACCATAGAAAATTATTTTTTTAGTTGAAACTTGGTGCTTGATGTGTACGGTGTTCACTAACCTGGCAACTCCTCAACATGTCTCATAAGCAACGTGGCATGTTCGTCGTTAGCCAGTGTTGCCAGCTGTGCGGCGTGTAGGGGAGGGTGTTCACATCTCGGGTTGAGCGCGTGTCCACAACAGCGAGACGCGAGGTTACCCAAAGTGTCCGCTAGTTCCGCGTTCACTGTGTTTATTAGTTTTGTTTCGCTGTAATCTGAAAAAATAAATAGTAGAATAGTGTTGTGGTAGCTTTTGTTAATGCACTCATGGGAACACTCAAAAGATTTGATTGTATGTTTGTTCCCACTTATAGAGGACTAGCGGTCGCCTGCGCCTTCATCCGCGTAATAATTTGGATTATTTCCCGTTCCCGTCGCTTGTAATTATTGTTCCCGTCGCGTCACCCGTAATGACATCTAGCTTCGGAAATTTAGAACGGATTTCATAAAATATGTTACAGTGAGTTAACTTTAAAATATAGATATATGTGACTGCGTACTTTTTTTTAGAACTTTTATAGAGGAACAATTCTTTGGAAAATTATTTTAACATAACCTTAACCGTTTGGCCAGCGCACGCAACGGAAGTTCTTAAATTTTTTTTTTTTACCGTTTTTGAAACCTATTTCACTGTTGCTCAGCTCCTATTCATCGTAGCGTGATGTTATATAGCCTATAGCTTTCCTTGATAAATGCATATTTGAACAATAAAATAATTTTTCAAATCAAACCAGCACTTCCGGAGATTAGCGCGTTCAAACAAACAAACAAACTCTTCTACTTTATAATATTAGTATACATGTAAGTACTAACCTAACTATTATAACTTTGTACTGGACTTACGACTTATATTTTGCTATTTTTCCGTAATACAATAGGTACAGTCAAACCCTATCGCGGTTACAAAATCATGTTAGGCACGGTCCCCAAATGTCAGTGTCAAATATGACTCAGTCATCACTTCACTGACACTGACATCATCATCATCCACCTGCCCTTAACCCTATATTATTTGGGGTCGGCGCAACAAGTCTTTCTCCTCACGTCGCATCCACCCCAGATGCGACAACCCTTGTCCATTTCCCACAGGTACGGGGTGCTGTCCCTGCGTCGCCTGTGGGGTACGCACTAGCCCTATTTCTCTCTCTGTTATTGACACTGACATGTTCATAGAAAATGCATGAAAGAATATTTGCACTGATACTGAACTGTGCCGGTGTACTTTGTCAGAACTGAGGCTTCACTGATACGTGTGAATCGACCTTTATAATTTCATCTAAATATTAATAAAACAATTAAAAAGTATAAATGAAACGCGAAGGTCTCAATAAATAGTTATATAGTTACTTACTGGCATCAGTGACCATAGTCGCCTCCCTCAGTAGCAAGTACCTGAGGGCTTCATGTCCCACGGGCGAGTCCCTGGGACTGACCACGTTGCCCAGCGACTTGGACATCTTGGTCCCGTCCACGGTCCAGTGCGAGTGACACACGAGATGACGCGGCGGGTGCCACTTGACGGCCATTAGGAACGCGGGCCAGTATATGCCGTGGAATCTGACAGTAGATTAATTATAAAAATTATAACACAAAAACTGAAGGTAAGGATTCAACTAAAAATTCAGTGTTTGAATATCGTTGTAATACGATACACGGGTACCGTAGGTGGGTAGAATTCTCTCTTTACTTTTTTTTATTTATTTTTTACTTTCACAGCGGAATCTAAAAATAATTATATGAAGCAAGGGTTATATTCCCCCTTTAAAAAATAGGCCGTGGCTTCGAGTCCTGACGATGATATTTCAGTATTGTGATTTATTTAAATTTCATCTTAATATTAGATAAATAATGTAAACAAACGGACCGTTACTAAGTAACATTGCGATAGCGAGATTACATCTGTCCTTATCACTCGTACTCAGTACTGACGTAAGTTGGTCGACGAGAGCTGTCGTTGCGTGTTTCGTGGTACAGGAAAGCATTTAGTACCGTAGTTGTTTGTTGTTGTAACATTTGATACAATAGATAATTCTGTTATAAATACGTCTGATTCAGACTCTTCGAATAAATAATCAATTAGAATTAGTTAAAAAAATACAATTTATTGAAATAAAATGTTTTAAACCCCTGAACTTTGTTTACATGATTTCTCTAGTCTCAAAACAATGGTAAGTAAAATGTTTTAAGAAAAAACTTTTTAAAATTATATAATAGCATTAATTTTTCGCAGAATCAAAAGGACAACAAAACGTCGACAATTGTTTCGCCTCTAAACGAGGCATTATCAAGACTGTCTCAGAGAGAACAGCCGCTTGCTGTTCTCTCTTTAAAAAGTTTTTTCTTAAAACATTTTACTTACCATTGTTTTGTCATGGATTTTCGCCAAGTAACGCCTGTTTCTATCCAATATTCTCTAGTCTCGTTTCCCTTGCCCATTTCTGGCAATGTTTTTTTTTGACAGCTCGGTTTGACATTGAATAATTAACTTTAAAACAATGTATGAAGGTCCAATAACTTAAAATACTTCAGTTTAAATATTTCACTTTTAATACACTTGGGTAGTTTGTTAGAGAAAAGGTCTAAAGGGGTCCCACCAATTCCCTCCCAATTCAACCTCACTTACAAGAGGAGCACCTGCTAAACTTTAGTAAGCATAAAAGTTCCCGATAAGCGGCAATACGCTCACCACCTATTACGTGGGACCAACAACATTACTGGCGAAATGTGGGCGGTTATCATGTCTCTGCCTACACCTTCGGGGAATAGGGTAGATACCTACAACTAAAATAAATAATTGACTGAGGGAGCGAAGCTCGCGAAGGCTCCGTTTCAACTTGCAGACTGGGGAGAATTTCTTTCGTCTGTCTGTACCCATCTACGAGTTCTGTCAGATCATGTTTGAGGCCGTATTTATCAACCGATTTGCATAAAACTTTACACACACACTCCTTGCTTACAATTAATAACATTTGAATGATATTTTTTTTTCAAATTAAAGAGTAATAAAGAAAATTGAAGAAGAAATTTTCTAAACAAAGCCGCTCCCGTAGTCTACGGTTCATCACAGAACCACTAGTTTAAATGACTACATAAATAATCCCAAAGTATGTACGTATATTGTATTCAATATTATTATCTTTATTTTATTTTATTTTTAATCATCAATTGAATTACTAATAGTTACGGATTTGACGCTACATACTAGTGACGTCATTGTTGAGTTTTTTAAACAAATTTCTATGAGGCGTATATTTTTGACATTCAATAAAAAGAAGATTGTGCGTATTAGGCGTGATTATTTATGTTAGAGGAAAACAATAAATAAATAATAAAACTTACTTAAGTATATCCTTGCCCACAACATGTACATCCGCGGGCCAGGGTCTCCCTCTGGCCTTCATGGCGTCCTCGTCAGGGTACCCTATTGTCGACAAGTAGTTGATCAAAGCGTCCAACCACACATATATACTCTGTTCTTCATCACCTGGCACCTAAAACACGTCACTCATTGATTTGTTTTTTTTTTTTATAATTTGCTGTTGTTAGATTGTTTGTTCCTTATTTTTTTTTTTACTGATAATCCGTACCAACATAAAATAGCTGATGATAACTATAGACTTAACTATAGTTCAGGGACTATAGTTAAGGACTGCTTCGGTGGCGTGGTCGGTAGTGCATCGGCTTTCGACTCCGGAGTCTCGGATTCGATTCCCGGGTCGAATCCAATATTTGTGTGATCCACAAATGTTTGTTTCGGAGTTTGGGTGTTTTCTATGTATGTATTTAGAAATATATAAGTATGTCTATGAGTTGTCTAGATCTCATAGCACAAGCTTATAGCTTAGTTTGGGCTAGATGACGTTGTGTGAGAATGTCCAACAATATTTATTTATTATGAAAACTATATGAAAACTCCAAATACCCATCTTTAATGTCTCTTTCCTTAACTGTGTGATTTAGTACTGCAGTTGTCAAAATTTCATACATTTCATAAGTGCGTTAGATTCGGACTTTTCTAACGAATTATCCATATCTAATACAGACGACAGAATAGGGAATTAAATAATTAAAAATGTTTTAAACCCCCGAAACTTTGTTTACATATTTTCTCTCGTCTCTGTGGTCTTACTTTAGGTATTTGTGGTGTGGTACATACCGGTATGGCCCAGTGGACCCGACTGGAGGGTCGACTAACAGATATGTCCGGGAAATACACGTCGCTGTGGACCATGTCTTGTAGTTGACGTTGAAACTTCGATGGTGTTACAACGCCATCTGTTGGACAATATTTGGTATTCGCAATTGGTCTCCTTCGCAAACACAAAAAAGGGAAACACTTGAAGCAAAAGCTTATAATGAAACAAATAATTTTCAAAATCGGTTCACGAAAGATATCGAGGTAACAAATATTAAAAATTCGGCCAAGTGCGAATCGGACTCGCTCAAGTTACGTACCAAAACTGAAAAAAAAAAACAATTTTTTTGTCGTTTTAAATATTTATTATTTTTTAGTATTTGTTGTTATGGAGGCAACAGAAATACCTCCTCTGTGAAAATTATAAACGTCGACATATGTTTCACCTACTCACGAGGCATTTTCAAGACTGTCTCCAAAGAGAACAGCTGTTCTCTCTAAATTAGTGCAATTATATATATAAAAAAAAAATCCAAGATCATATACCTACTCCATTGTTTTAATTACCGTTTCTCAACCACTGTTGTAGTGGAGTCTTGAACTCGCTCAATCTGAACATGTAATTAGTTTCTTCCGTCCATTCCACCTTGTGTCCTGACTCCATTGATACTTTTAACTGCAAACAAATACATGATTTATTTACGAATGTCATATACAATCAGCCTGCAGAGATACTGTTTAGTGGTATGTAATACAAAAAAAATAAATGAGTTCATTTAAAAAAAATATCAAATGTAATGGACAGAGCCTCCTAACACAAGCATCTTTTGCTTAAAAGGAGCTTCTAGATACAAAAATTGTAAGCTTTATTTGTTCAGGCTGTCGGATTTTTGTGTGAATGACATAGAGGTTATGGATTATCTATAGTGCCAGTAACAGTAATAGGCTTACCCCCATCTGTAGTGAGTGTATCAACGCCTCTGTCTACCCCTTCAAGGATAGAGATTTAACTTTGTGGGTACTTCAAATATCACGTTGTTATAAAAACTTCTTTTTTTTCCATCAATGTTCATCGATGATTTCACCAATGTCAAGGTAATGCTTGATTAGTAGATAATCCCGCACAGAAGAACTAGTTATTCCTAACTAGCTCCAGGTGCAGGACAAGAAACGTTGTTCAATATGTGAGTGTCAGGGAACCCAATTTTGCGGAGAGGCAACTTAAAAAGCCACACGCTCAGCAAAAATCGAACTCCTTTTAAAAACTTACTTGTTCGCCATTTCTAACGTCATTCTTCACATGTGTTTCAGGAACAAACGCCTCATCATTTACACTGTACCAACCGCTGTATTTAGATTTATATATATAATCCTGCTTCATTAGCTTTTCCTGTAAAAGAAATTAATAAAAAAAAATTACATAATTACCTAATTTATATTTATTCTGATAATGAATTCCCCGAAGTGATAGGTCGAGGTACGAGTATAATATTATAAGCCCACTATTCATGTACGATCCACAGATCGACCCAGGTCGACACTATGTCAGTGTGTGGTCAGCGATTTACTTAGATAACTTCAATGCTTTATCATCATTATACATTCAATCAGTGTATATTTGGTCACCATTTCGTTAGGTACTCTCATAGATGTCAGATTTAGTTAAGTGAAATTAAAATCTTTTATTCTCTCTGTACAGTCAATATAACCCCTACAATTCGTTAGTAACTTTTTTTGCTCACGTAATGCGTGTTCAAGCCTTTTGAAATTGCCATTTTCTATTTAAATGGCAGAGTTAACATCCATTGCTGGGTGTACCGGGTATCCCTCAAAAGAATAACCCCATGGCCCGGCGGACTTTGGCCTCTGTCAAAGTGAGGTTGAGTGTTATCCCAGATCTTTGTGGATCGGTTTTTATCCCTTGTCGGGGAGGCATTTGTGGTGGCCTGAACTTTGTGATTGGCCAGTGTTCCATTTGCAAATGAAGTCGGCTTGGGTCCTTAGATCATAGTGGAAACCCTATACACTCATAATAAAAACTTTGATCTCACCCAAAAATGTCTGACTGCAGTCTTATGATGTTCCTCGGTAGTTCGTATAAAGTCTGTATAATCCACATTGAACTCTTTGAACAACTCTCTGTACTCGTTAGATATGTTGTTGCAGTAGTCCTGAGGTGACATCTTGACTTTTGCAGCCGCTTGCTGTATTTTAGTTCCATGTTCATCAGTACCTGGAAATAAAGAATATGGGTTCATGCTAAACAAAAAATGCTGTAATCAGAGAGTAAACGAGAAATGTAAGTCACATGATTAAGTTTTCTCGCTCCAGATTCCCACAGGAATTCATTACCGGGATAAAAAGTAGCTCATGTCACTCCAGGATACTGTAGTAATAAATTTCAGTGAAAAAATTTTTAAAATGAGTCCGATAAGCCCAGGACTTCAATTAGCTGTGCCACAGTGGCTGGCACATAAGATTTTGTTGCCTTTCATCAACATTTCATCGCAAGGCAACAGGTTTCAAATTTAGTTTTCAAAATTATAATATAGCTGCTACTTTTTATTAAATTCATCACTTTGGACATAGACCGTTATAAATGTGCCCGGTGACAGCAATATGCTTGCAAAATAATAAAAATACTGGCAAATTCTGGGTGTGTAATGCACCTCTGCCAACCCCTGCAGGGATATAGGCGTGATATGTGTGTGTGTTGATTTAGTTTTCTCATTCCAAATTCCCACAGGAACGCATTACCAAGATAAAAAGTAGCTCATATCACTCCGGGGGATACTGTTGCAATAAATTTCAGTGAAAGAATTTTCAAAATCGCTTCAGTACTTACAGAGCCTATTTAATTAAAACAAGTAAACAAACAATCAAATATTTCCTCTTTATAATATTAGTATAGCTGATATAGTTTCAATGTTGCTCAGTTCGGACTGTAGAGATTGTATTAATGGTATGTAACATCTGTTCTGGCTATTGAAATGTTGCTTTGAATTACAAAGTGGTTTATAAGAATTTTCTATTTCTTTAGAGCCCTGGAACCACAATAAAATAATATTACGTGGCACTAACAAATAAATGGCAAAGTGTGGGTGTGTATTGCACCTCTGCCTACTGCTTTGGGGATACAGGTGTGATGATGAGGGATAGTTATTCTAGTTATTCTTTTAAAATAGGTAATATATTTGAGAATGCAATTACAATACTTTGTCAATGGGATTAGTTTTCGGTACTGTTGGGAACTGTGTAATAAGCAATAAGCCACCTTTTCGTAGTACAATAGTGATTATTGTGTGGTTTTTCCAAATTCAATAATATAGAGGGTAGTTGTGCAGATAAAATTTAGAATAATAATTCCTATTAGGGCAATAAACCCTCAATGGTATTATACAGCTACTATCAATTTCACAAGCTCATAAGAAGGTTAGAGACATACCTGTGCTAAATATAACTTGATTATGAGGGTTTACGAGTTTCTCAAATCTCTGTATAGCATCTGCCACTAGAGCTGTGTACAAGTGACCCAAGTGTGGTGCTGAAATATATCGCAATTTATTATAAAAATAGTTCAATAACTGTACATAATTTTAGTTTATTACAAAGTTAAACTTACCAGCATTAACGTAAAATATTGGTGTAGTAACATAGAAAGGTGGCTTCTGCAATGCAGAAGAAAGTAAACGTAATGTTAGTCGCATCTCTTTGGAAATTTTCCAGTGATTTTTTAAATGTTTACCCAGCTGATAACAGCTAAGGTTATGATGGTAACTAACTTATTAAATAAACGGATAGCAACCACATAAACATTGATATGTTATGATTTTGTGTTTGTTATCTAGTTATTATTACGTTACGGTTTATATAAAATAGTTTTCACATAATCCTAAACCACTGAAATCAAGTGAAATTAACGGAACGAAGGAAACCGTTTGACATTGACATTTGATTGAATTTGACATGAGTCAAGGTAGGGATGTAATAATCTGAATCAAGGTCACAAAAATCAGAACCATGATTACCGTACATACATATTTACTTAGAATTATTTATGCTAATTGCTAATAGTTGGTTTAAAAGAGGTTATGTAGGTAAACAAAGCTGCAAACATCATTATTATCGCCCGCCAAATGATTTGTAACTGAAAACTTAATTTTTTTTTTAAACTATTAAATTTCTTTCTGCGGAAAACGAAACGCCTTGTAATAACCAATATATATATAATATAGATAGCAGAAAGAAATGTTTTGTTGATTTGGATTTGATTTTGATACACTTTGATGATTTTGATGTGATGTGATTAATATACATACAAAATAACTTTATCAGCGTTTAATTACTGTGTGGGGGGTTTGAAAAGGCTTAAAATGGGCCACGGAAAAATAGTATTAATGGCTTGCGGCAGTTTTAGTCCACCAACTTATATGCACCTTCGTATGTTCGGTAAGTGGTTTTGATAGCTCTGTGATTTGCAGCAACATGAATTTTTTATTTCACCTGCAGTGAACTTGACCTTAGACCTATTTAAAAAACGATGGAATTGATCACTGCGCATATAATAAAACAGACAATTTGTTTTTGTAGAAATTGCCAAAGATTATGTTCAATCACTGGGCCTTGGGACCGTGGTTGGAGGCCTAGCATCGCCTGTACATGATGCATACGGGAAAAAAGATTTAGTAGCTGCACACCACAGGTACGCCTTTTAACCCTTGGCATGCCTGGTAGGGTCACACAGACCCACCACTAAACATAAATTGCTGCAGTTCATTCAAATTTGAATGTTGCACATAACCATCCTCAGTAGCTGACCGTTATGAGTCTCTAGACGTCCGACACCTGTCATTTCAGTCCAGGGTACGATTTTTTAGAACAAAGATGTGATTTAAGTGTGCGTGTACCTGTTATTTAAGTACAACCTTCATCATACATGATGCAAAGTAAAAATGCTACGCTTACGCTTTTGTTAAAATCGCTGCTTATGTTTAATTATAAGAATAAATAACAAAATATTGATTCTGGGTTATTTCTATTACATACTGTAGCATATTATACTGCTAGCTTATCAATTAATTGAATACACTAGCTACTACATGTTTATACGGGGCTAATAGTCCGGGTCCGTGAGACCCTACAAGGCATACCGTGTAACTTTTGGTCACCAGGCATGCTGAGGGTTAATAACTTTAAGTTATTAATATAATATTATTATATCATTGAACACTGGTGTTACAGAAAGAGATTCCATGAATTAATTTCTCATTTCCTATGGTTCATCATTATTATCTCAGCCCATTTGACTCCTACAGCTGGGCATATGCCTCCCCCACTGGCCAATCGGGTTTTGTGTCAAGTTTTCCATCTCTAAACATTCCTATATATTTTATTTTATTTATTCGACCCGGGAATCAATCTCGGTACAGGGATGGCAGTTGCATACACATACCATTGTGCCACTGAGGCAGCTAGTATTCAGTAGTTATTAGATTATTGTATGGACTGTTAACACCGCAACCTTTCCGATTTCCACGAGTACTCATTGCCAGTTTAAGTAGCAGTCTATTTCTTCTAAAGTATGAGATTTCTTTTTGTCATCTATTAAGAGGATAGATTTGTTTCATTTGTAATCATTAGCCTCAGTAACTCCTTAGTACACTCACAGTAACTACTTATCCCAGTAATGTGTTCCCGTGGGATTCCCGTCAGTAGTTTTGTCTGACACGAGTACAAACAACCATACATTAAATACTTTAGCATTTAATGTCACTGTGGCCTATGGATACTTACAAGATCAGTGGAATCAGAAGCATACCTAATTTTGTTGTACTCGTTCGCTGATAAGTACCTATATTTAAAAAACAAAATTAAGGTTCAAGGTTAATACAATAAATGTAACATCAGAAGGTCAGTTGATAAAGTGCAAACTCTACATACATACTATCACACCTAGGTCACTGGACACTCCAAAATAGCTTATGCTTACACAGGAGTGGCAACACAGCGAGACAGAAATATAATTGTACGCAAGTGACAAGAGATAGGAAGTGACAGGTCAAAATTCTTTCTGCTCCACGATAATACTAGTTACTAAATGAGAAAGAGTTGTCAAGAACTATACTGTAAAGTCAAGTGACTTGATTGTCTCAAAGATCCATTTCATTAGAAATGAAGATATGAATTAGTGTCTCTCAGACTAAAAGAATAACATAGACGGAACATGGAGAATAAACACGTGAAGCCAAATGACACTTTCAATGTGTGCGTGTGACTCCGATTTCCGTGTACCGATACCACTAACGGCGTGTGCGTAATGTTGCCAGCAAATGAAAAAATCTCCTAAAAATCTCTATATAGTGGACATATGGAAAATTAATATTTGTTATAGTAAATGTTATCTGCAATTATTTTGTCATTTACACAAATGATTATTATGATAAGTGCCTAAAATGGGGAAGTGTTAAAATAAATAAAAACGTGATAAACACTGAGTAAACACACTTTAATTACTAGCTTTCAAAAAATTTCTCATAATTAAAATAATCCTTTTTAAGATGAATGAACAAAGCTTCATTCCAGTGTAAGTACAAAGTACAGTCAACAACAAAAGTTGATTAGCACAAAAATATTTATTATTCTTTTTTACATCCCAATGCATGTGCCACAGCAATGTACAAGTAATTTTAGAATCCCCAAGGACAAAGTTAATATATTTCGTGTTTTGTTTATGATTTTGTGATCAGTTTAACAGCTATTAGTGATCAACAGATAAGAATTATTGGTTAAGCTACTTTTGTCGTTGACTATACATGAAGTAGATATCAATAGTCGTTAGGTTAAGACTGAGGCCTTTGTAGTGTTCGACTGAAATTAAACTACTGATACAGTAACATAAATATTTTGGATCAGAACACAGGCTGGGAGGTCAGACAGCGGTCAATTCCAAGATTGCCGAAATAACCAAGCCACGTATTAAGTAGATCCCGGACACAGATGTGATCGGGAGTTCGGGAGTAACGCACGAATGATGATGATGATGATTAGAAACATCGAGGTTGTCAACATTGATGACACTGATATTTTTTACTCAGTACTTTATAAATTCCCATAAATACTGCTAAATATTTTGTGGAAATGATGAAAAAATTATGGCAACTCTGTATGGTATGGCGGAGGTTTTGTGTTCCTAGTTTGTTGTTGAAAATTGTTGAAAAATGTTATGAAATCTAATAAGAAATAGTTAATTACTTATGAAAAGATAATCCAGCATTCTTTCTATGAATAATTGAAGTGTTTTTACACCTTTTCACCACACAATACGGCATATTTATAATATTTTGTTGAACCGTGATCGCACGTGCGTACACACTCGCTGCTCACAAAGGAGTGCGAGCGAAATGGTATCCCATTGCTATATAGTATCCCTTTTGGCGGCATCACTCGCTAGTTCTATTTGTTCCGTCTATGTTATTCTTTTAGTCTGAGTAGTGTCTATTGTAATGTAAAACATATTTTTTAGGATATCAATGTTAAAACTGGCTCTACGGTCATCATCGTGGATTAAAGTATCTGAGTGGGAGACCCAGCAGTCTGGATGGACCCGTACCAGAGTGTCCATGCAGTACCACCAGGTATTATTACCCCTAAGTTATTATCTGAGCAGTAGCCCCGGATTAAAGACCTTACTTCAAGCACAAAGTAAAGAACAGAGCAACTACTTCATAAAACGTCCTCCATCGCTTGTCGCAAATGCGGTGAGACTGGAAGCGGTTACACACTCAAACGCGCGCAGCTAGTTGACAATCTTATAATCTTAGTGCGATGTAACTTGTTTCTGTGCAATTTTGTATGTTCTTAAGAAGATGTTGCTCTGTTCCATTTATTAACTTTGTGCTTCATGCTTATGTAATTCAGAAAGTAACCCGCCCGCGGCTTCGCCCGCGTGTTATAGTTTCATGGTTCCCAATTCCAGCGGGAACATATTTCTGGGAATATTATTATTATTATTTCCAACGCAAACCCACGATGTTTGCGGGCCATTTCGTCCGTTTCCCCAAATCTTTGGGGAGAGTGTGGTTGATCCAGCTCACGGCCCCCCGTCGAACCTTCCCGCATCCTTTATAAATCTTAACATCTGTTCCACCTTCAGATTGCTTATGTCTTCTTCATTCAGTCTGTCCGACCCCAGGATTTCCCATCATCATGGTGGAAGCTTTTTTCTTTGCTGTCCATGCACTCCGGGCATTTGGGGTCGGTTTTTACTCCTATCACTGTCAGATGTCTGTTCAGTGACATTCCTGGGATAAAAAGTAGCCTATATTACACCTGCTATCTGCTATCTACCTATCTGCTAATGAAAGTTCCAGTAAAATCGGTCCAGCCGTTCCAGAGATTAGCGGGAACAAACAGACAGGCAGACAAAAATTAAAAAAATTGCATTTTTTATGTCAGTATGTATTGTGTATTCTATCGTATACATTGAGTAAAAAGCTGGTAATTTGAAATTAAACACAGACTTTAATTTTATTTATCTGTATGGATATTGAGTGTTTCGGCGGTACCTAGTGCATCGTCTTTCGACTCCCAGTCAGGGTTCAATTCCTCGGGTCGAATCAAATATTTATTATTCACAAATGTTTGTTTCGGAGTTTGAGTGTTTTATATGTATATTATGTATGTATTTAGAAATTATATATGTTTATCAGTTTACTAGATCTCACAGCACAAGTTTATAATTTAGTTTGGGCTAGGTGACGTTGTGTGAGAACGTCAAAAATATTAATTTAAGTATTTATTTTATCTAGGTTAGACCTTTATGTCCTTATACTAGAAAATCTATATATTTAATACGACAATTTGTCTGTCCGTCCGTCGCGTTTTTCAATTTACATACATTTGCATGAAATATTAAAATATATTTTTTTTTGAGGCGATACAAAGTTCATCGGGATTACTAGTATTATTTATTCTTGTTCTTAGGAGACAATAAACAAGTTTACAAACAATCCTAACGGACCACCATGGTTGCCCGATGATATGATCAACCTGAACAGTATAGACGAACCCGACAACCTTATGGAGAAGTTGAATGGCAACCAGACGAGTGATAAGGTGACGGTCAAGTTGCTATGTGGAGCTGATTTGTTGGAATCTTTTGCTACTCCGGGCCTTTGGTCTGATGAAGATGTAAGTAAATCGAGCCTTTTTACCAACTCGGCTGATTATGATTATGCTGAACTTCGATATTTTAGTTAGACCGGTCGGATTTTTGATATAGGGCTCCAACTAACCCTAACGCATGCTATAGATGTTCGTATGACAACCGGGACTGAACGTGCTCTCCGAGGCACGGAGGGGTCTCATGTCAATGGTCACCCATCCTAAGATTGTCCTGACCAGATGTTGCTTAACCTTTGCAATGTGTTAACATTGTCGGTAACCACTAGACCACGAGCCCCACATACACACACTCACACAAAGTCACGTCTTTATCACCGAACGGATAGGTATAGGTGTAGTAAAGTAGTGAAAATCTGTAGAAGTGAAAATTCTGAACATTGAAAATATAAAAAAAATAAATGGCAGGGGGTGTTACTAGACCGACACCGAACCCAAATATGTGAAAAAAAAATAATTAAAATTTTTTGTCTGTCTGTCTGTTCAGGCATCACGCAAAAACTACCTGTTTGATTATGATGAAACTTAGTATAATTATTCTTTAATATCCTGGGCACCACGCTGGGTACTTTTTATCCCGGAAAAGTATATACAATAAAAAACAAACTTAATTTTGCGGTTCGATCCCTAGACCCGAGTACTGTACCAACCGCAAATAATAAGTTTGTAGTAGGTTTTAGGTGATTTTTTTTAATATTTCATATTTTCGTAATTTAAGATGAATTTTTATGGTATAATAGAAAATATAATAGAAGTTATAATAGATAAACTGGTGTAGGGGGGCTTTATGAACCAAAATAATGGTTTTTAGAACTTTTGTCTGTTTGTCTGAATGTTTGAACACGCTAATCTCAGACACGATTTGATTTTTTGATTTGAATTTGCGGTTTGGTTTTCAATCGCTTCATAAATAAAAAGTTATGTAGATCTAAAGTAACATGCAGGCGGAGCTGCGGGCAACAGCTAGTATAAAATATAATAGAACAAACTGATTACCTCATAAAATTCAATCATAAAATTCTGTTCGCGTATACTTAATATAAATGGTCCTTATTTAGAAGGGAAACGTAGTTAAAGACCTGGGAGTACTGTTTGACGAAAAGTTAAATTTCCACTTCCATGTAAGAGCATATACAGTCTAAAAGTGCGAGGTCATTTGGATTCATTTGCAGAATCACCAAAGATTTTCAAAATCCAACCAGTTTACTATATCTTTACCAAACTTTAATCCGAACCATCCTGGAGCATAACTCCAATATCTGGGCACCTTTCTACGCAGTCCACATAGATAGCGTCGAGAGAGTACAAAAGAAGTGTTTGTACATAGTAAGCTACAGGTCGGGCTTGAAGGGAAAGCTAAGGATGTATGAAGAATATGAAGATAGACTCATTTTAAATTACAAACGCTTGAGACTCGTCGAAAGTGTAGTGACCTTGTGTGTCTTCACAAGACAATCCATTCCACAATTGACTCTCCCGAGTTGTTCTCATTGCTGAACTTCAATATAAGATTCCGAAGTCGCCACCCTCATCTCAACACCTTCGCACTAAAGGTTTACATAAACAACACATCCTTCTATAATCCTATAGTGCGGATGTGTCGTCTATACAACGAGCTCCTACTCGTACACCCGGGCAAACCGGACAAACATAGTGACGAGATAGACGTGTTCTACCAGGGTACTATATACAGGGTTATAGAGTAGTTAAATTTTAGGATTTTTTTGTTATTTTTTTGTTTCTATCTGTTTTTTTTATTATTAGTAATTGGTTTTTTGTTTGATTCCACTTTAGGCTATTCATTTCCTACATTATTGGTCATGTTGAATATACAAGTTTAGGAACTCAATTTGGAACTGAACCTTGTTAAGTTATGTATTTTATGAATGTTTGTATTTTCTGTTTTGTGTAAGTACTTAAATAAATAAATAAAATAAAATTACCGCTACTCCACCCGCGTGATATACTTTTCTCGTTCCCAAATTCTAAGGGAACATAAATGTCATTTTTTTAAGTCCCCGCTAGCTCGGTCGCTCTTACGTCCATTGTCCATTGTCTCTGGTATGCACCTCTCAGGTATGCACCACTCTGGTATGCACCACTCTGGTATGCACCTCTCTGGTGTGCACCTATCTGGTATGCACGAAATTCATTATTGGGATAAAAAGATGCCTATAGCACTCGGGGATAATGTAGCTACATATTAAAATAACAATTTTCAAAATCGGTTCAGCAGTTACGGAGCATATTCATTGCAAACATCGATGTGATTTTGTTATGTATGGAGGTGGCACTATGGCAGGCGCTTCACGGAAAATATCGATATTCAGTCGCTTGGCAGTTTGACTGGAAAGCGGGCATCTTACATTTCAATTTGGTCTAGTATTTTTTTTTGTAAAATTATTAAAAATGTTTTTCAGATAGAAACAATAGTTGGTCGTCATGGCCTAGTGGTGGTTACCCGCGCCGGTAGTGACCCGGGCAGGTTTATATACGACTCCGATGTACTACACAAATATAGAGTGAGTATACTACCTGCTGGCTTCGCTCGCTTGACAAATTATTTACACACAAAAATCTTCCTCGAGAACCACTCTATCTATTGGCGAAATCAGCATCAAAATTCGTTGCGTAGTAAGATCTAAGCATACATACATCGGAAGTGACTTTGTTTGGTACTATGTAATGACGATGCTCGAGCTCGGAGCAGAGAGAAAACGGGGGTTCACTATCCATTTGCATAAAAAAAAATAACCATAATAAAATTTGGCATATGGTAATTTAGACTAATGATATTTATGCATAATTTTTTTATCCATAATCATATTTAAGCATAAAATTTATAAGCATAGCTTTATAAAGGCATAAACGTTTCAAACTATAATGCATATAGTCATAATCATCTTACGCAGAATAAGTAACTATGTAAAATAATTAAAAGGTTGCTTAGGGGTGGCCCAACAGCCACCCCCGCCGCACCTAAACCTACTTTGACACTATATAATATAGGAAATACTGGTTAAAGTAACTTTTATTTTTCATTAATTTATACCTGTTAAATTTTAGTAATATATACTATTAGGCGACGGTACACTATGCCTAAAATCATTGTGTAAATTATAACTATGCATAAATATATTAGACCTAAATATAATTATTCCACAGTACATATTCTGCTAAAAATCAATTATGACCAAGTATAATTATGCCAAAAAAAGTATCCCAAATTCATTGTGCCAAAACATTTTAGGACTACATATTATACACATTAACGAAAGGTATACCTAAAACGGGAACCCTATTACTGAGACTTCGCTGTCCGTCCGTCCGTCTGTCTTACGCTGTATCTCATGAACCGTGATAGTTAGAAAGTTGACATTTTCACAGACGATGTATTTCTATTGGTTCTATAACAACAAATACTAAAAAAACAGAATTAAATAATTATTTAATGGGTATAAACTCCCATACAAAAGTGATTATTTTTCCGTTTTAGAGATAATGGAACTAGATATAATAAACGGAACCCTTCGTGTGCGAGTCCGAGTCGCACTTGACCGGGTTTATCTGTATAAATAATATTTATTTAGGTCTTAAAACATTCTTGAAAGTTCAGGGAAAAGGACCGGTACGAAGTTCGTCGGGACAGCTAGTTATCAATACCGATAATTACATACATATGGTCACGCCTCTTTCCCATGGGGGTAGGCAGAGACCATAGAATTCCACTTGCTACGATCCTGGCATACTTCTTTCGCTTCTTCCACTTTCATAACTATCTTCATGCACGCTCTCCGGTTCTGGGTACTCTTGACCTGGCCTTGGGGGCCCTTGGCCTAGGTCGACCCTTACCTGCCTGTCCATTCACGCCCGCCTTATGTATCTGTTGCGTCAATCTTCTTTCATCCATCCTTTCTACGTGCCCGAACCATCTAAGCATCCCTTTTAGAGTTTTCGAAACGAAAATCTCTTATACAACAGTAATGTCCGTCCGTAAACGCCAATCGACTCAGCATGGTCATAGACCTCTAAAATGAACTTGACCTTTGACCTCTTATCTCAAGGTCAAGGTCAAAACGTGGTCAAATCGAGATCGGTAATAGTTAGAGACTCAAGACCAGCTGCAATCAACTCAGCATGGTCAGACCTCTAAAATTAACTTGACGTTTGACCTCTGATCTCAAGGTCAAGGTCAAATCGAGAACGGTAATATAGACTCAAGACCAGCCGCAATCAACTCAGCATGGTCAAAGACCTCTAAAGTGATGTTGAAATTTTTTTTTTTAGATTTTATGAAAAATCTTTCGAAAACTCTAAAATATATGGCAAATTTTTGCCATATTTTTAACTTGATTCTATCTTAATCACTGCATCTTCTGACACACCGCAACGTTCTCGTATCACGCCGTTCCTCACTTTATCAACCAATGTCACCCCCGTCATACTTCTTAAACTTCTCAGACCCATAGATACGTTATTATTATTTTCACAATAAATACATCCTATTTTCCAGAACAACATAATCCTAGTCACAAATTACATAGCAAACGAAGTGAGCTCAACCGTAATCCGAAGACTAGTCCGACGCAACGAGAGCGCTAAATACCTAACTGACGACACAGTACTGTCTTACATACGTCAACACAAACTGTACGGAGCTACACCACACATGTGAGTATCCCTACAGGAGTTATTTAGTCCCATGTAATAGGACAAATCAGGACTATGGAGACTGCGTTTCGACCAGAGATATGCTATGCCACGTTGCTATGAATGCGTTTGACATCCCCCAATCATATTCATTTGTCCACACATCACGTCATAGCACGATTCTTTTCATTGGTCCACAAGCAAATTCTTGCAGCACAGCTACATAGCACATATCTGGTCGAAAGGCACCTTAAGCCGGGCACGATGTGAATGGGATAGAACCTTGTCACAATAACCGAAAGCACGGATAACAAAACAGTCCTCATTCATCATCCACCGAGCCTTTTCCCAACTCAGTTGGGGTCGGCTTTCCAGTCTAACTGCGATCGGCTGAACTTCAATATTTTTCTGTGTAGCGACTGCCATCTGACCTTCACAACTCATGGGCGATATCGAAGTTCTGTAGTTAGAGCGCGAGGATTTTTGATTTAGGGCTCCAACTACCCTTATAACAACTGCCATAGATGTTAGTATGACAACCGGGACCGACGCGACAACGTGCTCTCGAAGGCACGGATACTAAAAAACAGTATTATAGGTTAATTTACGCCACTATGACGTCATCAACATGGCCGCCAATCTCAATGTCATCTTGCGCGGCTTATATTACCCTACTTGCTAGAATTTCGTCTGTCTGTCAGTATTATAGCAAGGTCCCCTTTTTAAACTTAAAACTATAAATCATATAATATACTAACAAATAATTGCGGCTGCACCTGTGTTTAATTTAAAAATAACTGGAAGTACACACACGCCTTAAGTGGTAAAATATATATATGTATATAGCAAATTCGCTATTCAGTAAGGCCCTGAAATCAAACTAACGCTGCTTGAAAAATATAGCCCCTTACTGCCCGTTTTTTTGCATTTCATAGACTATCAATTTTTGCAAGCACAATGCCCGTTTAGTTTCGGATATTTAAACTAGATGGCATAACTTCCCTTGCTGTTTAGGATAGTGTAGTGGCCAGGATGGATGCCGATTGATTTAATTTTGGATACTATACAATCCGCGGCCGGTCAATTTGCTGATTTTTTTCTTTTTGCAATTTATAATTGTAAAAATAACAACTTTCTTTTAAACTTTATACATAGAATGAATTCATACGTTAAAAAGACAGTTATTTGACCAAAAAATGTTATAATATAAAATAGTTGTCTATAATACATTCATATGTAAAGTAAGGCCAACGAAACGATATAAAAAAAATGTCGTCTGTATTAGACAAAGAATATTCGTTGGAAAAGTCTGAATCAGACGTACAGACTTCTGACATGTATGAAATGTGGACAACTACGGTACTAAATGCTTTCCTGTACCACGAAACACGTAACGACAGCTCTCGTCGACCAACATACGTCAGTACTGAGTACGAGTGATAAGGACAGAGATAATAATCGCTCGCTATCGCAATGTAACTTAGTAATGGTCCGTTTGTTTACAAAAATTATCTAGTCTCGGTGACCTTACTTTTCGGAGTAGTTCGTATTGTATATATTTATTTATTTATATTTAATTATTAACCTAGTGACTATCGATTCTGGGGGCAGGAGTGCTGCGTATTCCTATGAGTTGGAAATGAAGAGTGTTATAAACGAACTTAGTAACAAAATCTGACTACTCATCGAAGATCTGTACCGATTAACGGACTTTAAGGCTTTCCTTTTTTGTTACTGTAGTAATCTTAGCTAGGTATAATAAGTATTCAACCTAGGACTTAGGTATATAACTACATGATTAGATAATTTAGAAATTCTAAGACTTTTACTAGAATTAGTTGAAGAATCGTTTAAGCATTTACCGCCTAATACTGAAACTTTACTCAAATAAGACACAATTTTTGTATGAAAAATTTAAGTTTAAGTTCTGCTCAAGCATTTAAACAGCACTTAAATATTTGAGTGACGTTTCAGTATTCGTTCGTTAGTGTTTAAATTGAGGTAAGGTTTGTAGTTGTCGTATAGAAGTAAAATTTCATTTATAATTTAACGTTTTTTGGTCAAATTAAAGTGTGCCGAAATGATGAGACTAACTTGTCAATTTTTTTATAAGTAAACTTAAATTAGAAAGCAGATTCTACTGTAACCGAAACTTTTTCTCTTCCCCCTCATTTTTTCAACCGACTTCTAAAAAAGGAAAAGGGTCTCAATTCGACTATGTTTTTTTTGTTTGTTAAATATAAATATAAATAAAATGAAAAGAGATAAGATATAAAAAGAAAAAATAATTCCAGAAACTCCAGAGATAAGAGGAAAAAAAAGTTCAAATATTTTTTTAAATGAAAGCGGCTTCCGAAGTGGTCCCATATCAATTTAGTCCCATTTCGGTAATATAAAAATTTCAATTGTTCTCCGTTATTTTTTTGTGATTTCTTCAAATGCTAAAAATACAAGTAATTACAATATTTTCCAATTTTCACGCCGCCTGGATACAGTGAGTATAGTTTCCTTAACGATTTGGTCGCAAACCACGAAAAAAAGTCTCCCCAAGATGTCGTTATGGCTTCTCCAGAAGAAACAAGTTTCAAAAACATTCTTATATCAATCAGGGATAAACCTTCAATAGTTGGCGAAACCCTAACGATAAAAAGACCGAGAAAAACCAATTTTCTCATGCCCAACTCGCATACAGACTTAATTAGACCAATAACCGATGCAGTGAAACCTAAAATAGCTTTCAACGATAAAGTACCATCAACATACGTACCAGGGAAGGCTGTTAAAATAGTCAGCGATGCGATCGAACACAAAGTTGACAAGGTAAAGTATGAAAATACATTTTCCTCTTTAGATAACTATCTATCGAAGGATCTAGACTATGATTTGTACAAAAGAAGAGTTAGCGAAGGCAATGTTGAAAAGACAGAAACAGATACTACGGTTAAAAAGCGTTGTTCGTCAACTATAAGGAAATTAAAGCCGGAGGATATGAAGAAAAGTAAGTCCGAAGTGTCAAAGTTGTGTGATAAAGTAAAGAGTATTAAAATTAAAGATGGTAGAAATTATAAGACCCGTAGTTGTAATGATATTGTTAGATTAATTTTAACTAAACATGGTATACATGTTATTAGCGATACTGAAGCTATAGTTTAGTATTTTAATCAAATCATTTAACATTAATTGTTGATATTTACATGTACATTTACTGCCAGATTCGCAAAGCAACAGGTAGAGCCTGTGAATCTCTGGCAAGAAATCGCACGGTCACTCTTTTTCGATCATTGTCAATGAACAATACAATGTAATTATACAAAACAATACAATCAAGTAAAACATGAAATTCAAGTATGTTGTGATACAAATTGCTTTAACAGTATTACGATCATTGTCAATGAACAATACAATGTAATTATACAAAACAATACAATCAAGTAAAACATGAAATTCAAGTATGTTGTGATACAAATTGCTTTAACAGTATTACGATCATTGTCAATGAACAATACAATGTAATTATACAAAACAATACAATCAAGTAAAACATGAAATTCAAGTATGTTGTGATACAAATTGCTTTAACAGTATTACGATCATTGTCAATGAACAATACAATGTAATTATACAAAACAATACAATCAAGTAAAACATGAAATTCAAGTATGTTGTGATACAAATTGCTTTAACAGTATTACGATCATTGTCAATGAACAATACAATGTAATTATACAAAACAATACAATCAAGTAAAACATGAAATTCACTGAAATTCACACACATGAATTCAATTAGTTTATATTGACAATAAGAATTACAATATATAAATGTGATACAAATTGCGTGAACAGTTTTCTTGGTATTTTTTTTGTAGAACTCACGAAAGAGTTAGTTAAACAAGTGATAGAGTAAACACATTGAAACGAAAAAAAAATCTATTTGATATTACATATTTAATCATAGTCAATTTCTATGGAATTGTAATCACGACTAACGACTCAAGAATTTATATTAAGACTTAGATTTTTTTTATTCATATTAGAAAGTTCACTTATTATTTAAACAAAACAACTTAAACTTTAAAAACTTTATTAAAAGAAAATAAATGTAATGGTAGTAAATAAAATAAAAATAAAATATCTTCCATTTTTTCTTAGAACCAAAAGTAGTGAATTTGATATTACTCATAAATATTAACCCTCATTATAATATTAATAATAATATTTTTACTAATAAAGTTTTTAATTTAAATTATATTTAGTTGGTTTCAATTGTATTGTTTTATAACTTAGTGTTGTTAATTTAATTTTTTATTAATAATAATAAAAGTGATAAAATTAAATCATTAAATTATTACTAAGTAGTGTCAAATCGTACGTAATTATATACTCTTTATAACACATTTAATACTCTATAAATATTATAATCAATATAAAATATAATGAGCCGTTTTCCTTTAAAGATTTAAAAAATATCCGCTCGGGACAGCACCAATGGGCGGGTACACAAATTTTGAATTCTAAGACCAAAATTAGATAAATCGGTTGTAAATTACTGAACTCCTCTTAAACGGTTAGACCGATTTTAATGAAATTTTAGTGTGTGTTCCGCTGGGTTCGAGAATGGTTACCACGGGTGTAGCCCGTAGCGGACATTTTTAAAATCTTTAGAGGAAAAAGGCTACTTGAATAAATGTAGGGACTTCATAAGAAGTATTTTTAAAGAGCTGTCGAATATTATATTCTCTAATATCTTTCTTTATTTATATTTAGTATGTATACCTATGTATTTATATGTATTCATCCAATGAGAAATAACTTGTAAATGCGTTCAAATATGCTTCGGTGGCGTGGTCGGTAGTGCCTCGGCTTTCGACTCCGGAGTCTCGGGTTCGATTCCCGGGTCGAATCCAATATTTGTGTGATCCACAAATGTATGTTTCGGAGTTTGGGTGTTTTCTATGTGTATTATGTATGTATTTAGAAATATATAATATACTAGAGGACGCGACAGACGTTGTCCTGCAAAAAAAAGAAAAAATCCAAATTGTGAATCTAAACCATTCTCGAATCCCTTTGAACACACACAAAAAATTTCATCAACATCAGTCCATCCGTTTAGGAGGAGTCCAGTGACATACACACGTACAGTTTAGATTCACAATTTGGTTCTTTTTTTTTATTTGCAGGACAACGACTGTCGGGTCCGCTATCTTTATATATATAATTCTACTGTAGGTACGTGTGTATGTCACTGAACTCCTCCTAAACGGCTGGACCGATGTTGATGAAATTTTTTGTGTGTTCAAGTGGATTCGAGAATGGTTTAGATTCACAATTTGGTTCTTTTTTTTTTAGCGGACCCGACTTACTTTGGGCTAGATGACGTTGTGTAAGAATGTCAAAAAAAAAATTATATACGATTTCATGTGTAAAGTATAATGTAAATTGATTCTAAAAAGCACATATAATGTACTTATTATATTAAGTTACAAAATCAGTACAAAAACATGTTCAAGTATTTCTGAGCATAATGGAAATAGTAGTTTCTCAACGAATGAGTGAAAATTTAAAATATACTTATTTAAGTGGGTTACAAGAGCTTTTGAAAGTCAGTTAGTTATAAAGGTTACGTCTAAATTGCTTCTAACTTACATTTACTACCAAATACGCCAAATAGGGAGCCTGTGGAAAGGGAACTCACAGCCACACTTTTCTAATAGTAGATATGAAATTACAATATTAAGTACATAACGAGCTAACATTTATACATAGTTGCCAGAGCAAAAAAATAAATAAAAAACAAGTGCGGGACAAGGAAACGTTGCTCGGTATTGCAATTGAGCGTTTGGGCCTGGATTTTTGCCCAGCGCCAGAGGTAACCTAAAAGGAAACCAGCCACACACTCCGCAAAAATCCAAGTCCAAGTACCTAGCTACTTCATGAGAAAATTATCTTGAAGGTAAAGAAGGAGCGCAACCTAAATACTCCAGTCAGAAATTGTCTGACAATTCTACAAATATGTCATGACGTCAAGACAATTTTATGTTTAAGGAACCAGATTTCTTGACAAGTTTTTCACGAAAAATAGTCGCCTGTCGCTCAACAAGTTTTATTGAACAGAAATATGTAGGAATATCGTGACAATCCGACATATTTGTAAATTTTCCACCTTGACAAATAAGTCGCCTGTAAGTTTTATTGAACAGAAATATTGTCAAATTGTCAGTGACAGACATATGTCCGATTGTCGGATTGTAACCTTTATTGAACGGGGGCCTGGCCTCAGCAAGACTGATGGCAAGCGGCCGGACGGTGTGACCTTACCATGGAAGAATGTCTTTATTTCATTGTTTACTAAGCTTTACTCTTCTTGTCGTGATAGTTGTACACTACCGTTTTAATTTCTTAATCTCTATCCATCCAAAGGTTGTCTGGAAGAGATCGCTATTAGCGATTAGACCGCCATTTGTACTCTCCTCAAGTGATATCTCCTTTTTGTATATTCTATGTTGTGTACAAAATAGTGTATTTGAATTTGAATTGAATTGAAAGAATGGTAAATGCCTAGTTTGGGACGCCAGTTGCGTTACCACTGTCGCAGCGGCGGAGGACGGAGCATATAAAAGAGCCGCGTTATTTATTTGTGCCCGTTGCAGTAGATACTATAGGCAGTTGGGGCTCCGAGGCCAAGACCTTCATTGCAGACATTGGGCGCAGGATTAGGGATAGGACGAGCGAATCTCGCTCTGGGTCCTTTCTGGTGCAAAGGCTGTCCATTGCCATTCAGCGCGACAACGCTGCTAGCATCATGGGCACTTTTGCACCGGGAACGATGCGGGACGAGTTGTAAATTTATATTATGTTATATTAGATTTTGTGTTTATAATAAAACTTAAGTTAATATTCGTTACTGTACTGTACATGACATATATTAAATATGTTAAAAAAATTATAATTTCTACATTATTGTTGTATACGTGTCAAAATCATATAGTTCCTTATCTCTATTTAAAGGGGTGTGTTTATATTATGTGTTAAATATGTTGTAGGTACTAGAATTATAAAGAATACAAATTATTGTAATAAAGTCTAAAACATATATTTTATTTCTCTAAGGTTTATTATAGAATGTAGTTATTTAAAATTATGCTTGATATTATGTTAAATCGGCGGAATATATTTTTCCAGTTCTATTTTAATTAGGAATTGAATTCATAAAGAATTACTATATAAAATTTTATAGAATGTAATTCATATTTGAAATATTCGTCTACTTTTATATGCATATTTTTTGGTTGATTGATAGATATTTCATTTCGTAAATGAGTGTACAACACAAGTAATAAGAGGTATGATTAGAATAGGTAATGTACATATTTAGTTAGTTTCAATTGTATTGTTTTATAATCAAATTAAATGCATATACTTACTATTAAAAAATGTAACAAGACAAGTAAAGAAATAAATAGTTATGATTATGACTAAGGAACCCTAGAAAACCTCATGTAATCATTGTTTTGGGCACAGCGAAGTGTTTGTAGTACTTAGATATCAATGCGGTACCTACCTAATTGAAAATGGATCACTAAACTGAATTTAATTTCCTGTACGTGACTACACATGCGTGGAACAGTTTCGCGTACCCCAACTTATCTACGTAACAATTTACATTCCTCTCCTCTCGTTTTTAGGGTTCCGTACTCACAGGGTAAAACGGGAACCCTATTACTGAAATTTCGCTGTCCGTCTTGTTGAAAATTTTCAGAGATGATCTGCGTGTTGCCTCTGTAACAACAAATACTATAAAACAGAATATAATAAATATTTCAGGGGACTCCCATCGTAGTGGGTCTGGGCGTGGATACCCTCTCGCTGGGGACCATGCTTCAAGCCATGGTATCCAGCGGGAGTAGGTGGAACGCGGCCGTGTCCTTCTGCGAGCAAGTCATGCTCGCGAACGAGGCGGCCGGGAGGGAGAGGGAGCGTACCCTCCCCGCCGAGTTCCGTAGTCGGCGGCCAGGCCGCCCCAGACTACGTGACTACGCCCAAGACTATCAACCTCCATGATCGGGGCCTGAGGACGGCGGGATCACCACCCGCCGTCCTTTCAGAAGCAGGCTAGAAGGGTTGCGTGATGCGGGGCCTTAGCCCCATAGCACGCAACCAGATTCACTCACTGACGCGGGATAAAACCCGACCCCAACGACGCGGGATTCTCGTCCCGACCAAACACCCGCATAGACCACAGAGGTGATCAAAGTCCGCCGGGCGCCACTGGACATACCCTCTGCTAGTAACCAGAAACGCCCGGCAACGGACGTTAGAGCGGCCGCGGCCTTGGGCAGCGGAATTAAAAAAAAAAAAAAAGGGTCATACAACAATTTTTTTTGTCGTAAAATAAAAAATAAATAAAATAAAATAACGTTTATTATCTTTGAAATTTTTAGAAAATAATTTAAATTCGTCAAAAGTTGGTGTGACTCTACCGAGGGTTCCAAAATGCAACGAGACTGAGAAGAGCCCTCAAGAAACTCAGTTGGGCTTTTTTCCAAAATATTTCATCTTAAATCTAATACAGAGTTATTTAGAAAGGAGCAATTCGTGTTACAACCAGGCAGCCTTGTCATCTAAGAAATCATTAATACTATAATAAGCTTTATGGCACAATTTACGTTTATCGTTATTAGTTTTTTAAATTTATTAACAGATAAATTTGCTATTTCGGTTGTCAATGTATTGTACATTCGAATAAAGTTCCCCGCAAAAGAATTACTCACTTTATGAAAATAAAATAAATCTAACTACTTTGCAATATTCCGCCACATGCAAATTACCCAACTCTCGTATTTATTCATGCACAAGTCCACCCTCCAATCCCACTTTGGCCGAAAGAATAGAGAAATAATTTTGAAAATAGAATAAATATGAGAGTTGTGTTATCGTGCAAAAAATAATAAATACCTCGACACGTGTTTCGCCCCCAACCAGGGGCATCATCAGGAGATGTCGATGGCTCGGCGCACGGCGACCGAATTCGGTCGCCGTGCGCCGAAACACGTGTCGAGGTTTTTATTATTTTTTGCACGATAACACAACTCTCATATTTATTCTATTTTCAAAATTATTTCTCTATTCTTTCGGCCTAAGTGGGATTGGAGGGTGGACTGGTTTTAACAAGTCTTACATTAGGTAAGGTGAATCTTACACATTTAGTTTTATTTTCATTTAATAATAAATTATTAGCACAAAACCAGTGGACTATCCTAGAGAGGGCAATGTTTACATCGTCAAGTTCGCGCTGTCCACGTTTAACTTTAAATATTAAAGAAGTGTCATCAGCAAACAAAACTACCTCGTGGTTATGAGGTGAGGGAGATCATTAATATATACTAGAAAAAGAAAAGATCCCAAAATTGAACCCTGCGGTACCCCCATTGCTACAGGAGAACCAGGTGACTGTTTACCATTGATCACTACTTTCTGGACCCTATCGCTTAAGTACGGTCGTTTTGGTACGGAATCGTTTGTGCGCGAGTCCGACTCGCTATTGCCCAGATTACTACTCGTACTATATTGTTGATATTGAAAGATTCACAGTCGAACTTATAGTCTATCAGTGGTATTGAGATATATTAATCTGAATTTTATTTGGGTAAAAAGTCGCAAATTAAATTCTTTACAACTTTGTTCTATAACTTTTTGTCGTAGAATTAAACACAAAGTTATTAACAAAAGCAGATGAAAATTTGAGAACGAATTTCCTTTAAGAGGTTATAATATTTTTTCTGATCATTTTACAATAAAATTCATCAGAGCTTTTTTGTAGGACGTTTTTCGAGGAATAATTTCCAATAATAACATATCAATATATATGATAAGTTCAGACCTTATTTCAGCACGAAAGTGCTGAGTGGGTTAAGTTCGAAAAAAATGGACATAGGGTAAGGTCGTAAAAAACTGACATAGGTATCGCACGGATGACTGCATGTTGGTTGGTAGATACCACGTTTTGTTGGTACTTCTAATATCGATATTCCCCACTGTATCCCATGTATGATTCGAGCTGGGGCAACGCGATATTGCCTCTTAAAATCAGAAGTAATAATAAATGTGTATTGTACGTATACGCATGTAACTATAATTAATAATTGTAGCTTACCCCACATTGTTTATTATGGTATTTGTTGTACATCCTAGTTGTACATTCGAACATGTTGTGTTGTACATTCGAACATTTTAGTATATCTTAGTTTTGGCTTACTTTAAAATTTATAAATTATCTTGTCTTTAATTATTATTGAAAACCTGCATACCCCGATGTTTTATTTTAAATACTTTCATCCAAATTAATGAACTCAAAAATGATTACTTACGATTAATGAGACATATAAGACATATTCAAGTTTATTTGCGAATTTATGCACAAGCAGATATTATGGTATTTATATTGTGAACCTGCTGATACAATAGAAAATAGAAATTACGAAATGTTGTTCATTTTTGGGTTCAAATTTTTTATTTTCTGTTTCTTTTTCCCTAACCTGGCTGTTGTCTTGTGTAGGGAGGCGGTTGCTCGCTGTAGCTGACGTGTTGCGCGCGCCGCGGTGAGACTACAAGTGTGAGTGTGGGGCAGAACCTGAACCATAGGGGCAATAGTGGAATATAATGGGGCAAGAAATGGGGCGATGCAATATATGAAGCGGGGTAAAACTGGGGTAACATCGTTTAGGTGGTGTAGTGTTAATGGGGAGTAAATTAATGAAGGAACTATGCGGAAGCGCGCGACACATTTAATGATTATTGTTAAGTATTTAGTGGTTCTTAGGCAATTAATAGTAAATATTTTATCAATGTTACTTGTATTACTGGCTTAAGAAATGCTTGCAATTCGTTGGAATGCTTTAAATATCCTGTTTTTGGAATGTTTATGTTAAAAAAACGGCTACAGTTTCTAAGTGTACTGCATCGGCATTGTAAAAAAATATTTCTAGCGCTGTTCGAATGTTTTCTATCTCATAATCGTATACGAAACAGAAGTATTTGTTGCTGTAATAAAAATGTATAGCCATGAACGTAACCATGAACGTACCTTTAAAAAATAATTTTGGAATCAGTTTCGATAACAGAACCGACTGGGAAGTATTACCTATACCCTATTATATGATATTACTTTGAAAAACAAACACAATTTCATTAAACAAAAAAATTTAAATGTATTTTTTATTCTATTTAATTCTTGTACACACAGTAATATACAAAACAGTAAATTGATATAAGCTAAACATTAAACAATGGCGCCACTTATCTCTAAAGAGATCTCTTCCAATGGGCTAAGAGAGGAGATCGTGATTGTAAACGGTGCTTGTGTGTGCAGGTTAATACACTTACATAAACTATAGCTACATAAATACACAAATACAACTAAGCTAAATAAACATACATAAACGTACAAATAATTAAGGTAAGGAAGCGAGATAGTGTTCTTTCACTCTTTTCTTAAACATATACACAGTTTTGCAGTTCCTTATATCGTCAGGAAGAGCGTTCCACAGTCTGGCAGCATGAACGGTAAATTAATAGGAGAAGAAGTCGGTTTTGTGAGAAGGACGGTTGAGGCGGTAGGAGAGGTGAGGCATCATTCATCTGATGCGCGCATCAGTGTAAATCGCTCCCGCAGGTAGGAAGGGTATGAGGGATTGTGTAGGACATTGAAGAGGAGACAATAACCGAGTATTCGAACGAAGGCGGATTGGGAGCCACTTGAGTTCCTTGCGAAATTGTGAGACATGGTCATACTTACGTAAGTTAAAAATAAATCGGATACCTAAGTTTTGCAACCTCTCAAGTTTGTTTAAAGCTCTTAAACAAACTTGAGAGGTTGCAAAACCTCTCTAGCATCCAGGCAGCAAGCATCCGGGTAATCCAAGATGGGCAGGATTAATGTATCTCTAGACATCAAATGAAAACTTGTGGGAGCTCACTGCCTTAAAAAATCTTCCTAGTGAAAAAATGTGTTTGTTTTTCATAGTAATCTAAAATCTTCCAGTCGGTTCTGTCATTGAAACAGATTCCAAATTTTTTTTTAGACGGTGGTACTTCACGGTGTAAATATGTACTTAATTCACGTTTACCTAAAGTAAGGCCAGCGAGACTAAATAAAAACTTAAACACTTTTATTTGAAAAAAAATTATATACCTTTAATTTTTTTTATTCCCTAATAATTAATAATTATAATAATCGCTGTCGTATGTATTAGAAATTCGCCTTACTATATTCATATTTCCTTCCCGTTATGTGTTTTGATATATTACTTATAATTTAAAAGAAAAGAATTATGAGTAATGCGTTTATGTAGTTTTTCAACAAAAAATAAACCAAAAAGTCGACATATTCCCTAGAACTTTATTTAAACAAATTATATTATACGGGCATGGTACTTCATTGTGATACTTGCTTGTACTTATAGTGGTCCCATCCCGACACCTATTTGGTCCCATTTCGGTAGTTTCAAGTCGGTTGGTGTGTCAATTTGTGACGTGTACTTTTGAAACTTTATGCGTTATAATCTGGCATACCTACCTTATATTTTTGCTATCTCGTTGAAAACAATACTGCGAAATAATTTTGCTGGCTTATAAAATGTACTTGTCTTGAAACTATGTACTTAATCGAGAGATAGATTACTACTTCTTAAGGGAACTAAATTCCATAAAATATATAATAAAAAACTAGTTAATCCGGTGAATTCGTACCGACACACTAGCTCACCATACCGTTTTTAACTGTAAGTATACCTATATTTCATTCAAATCGGTGCAGTCGTTTTGGAGGAGTTAGGAACAAACATTTATACTTCAAAGTCGTTGCCAAATGGTTCGGCTATTTCTAATAACGTAATTATTAGATCTTTTTAATTATTTATTTATTATATTTTAAGATTCGCGGGTTGTTTTAGTTAAAGTAAAGTCATTTATTTAAATATTATTTTAAGAAATTAATTTTAAACATGCGTTTTGTTGACATGTAAAGTTTTGAGTGACATTAAATAAACGTCATTGTCAAAGTTGATGAGACAACTAAACGAAATTTTAACTAAAAAAAATTACGTTGTTTGTTTTTTATTATCTATATTGTTCTTATTTATGTATAGAGAGAAGTATTGTGCTAAATTTCTTCTGAATATTGTATTTATACTTAGTCATGTCGCCTCTACTCTAAAAAGTCAGTTACAAAAATAAACTTAGGTACATACGCTTCAAATAAATTATTTAAATTATGTACTATTGTTTTATTTATTTGGCGGCTGTTAAAGGGCCCCACAAACTGACAGTCCGCGGGCGGATATTGACCTGTCAGTAATGCGAGCACGCTGTTTCGACATATTGGTCCACCTGTTTGTACCAATGCTGCAATGATATCTCAGAAAATGTCGCTATTTAACGCCTTTTTTGTAATTTTCTGCAATATTATTGGTGCACACAGGTGGACCGGCAATATGTCGACACTCCGCCGTGCTCGCACTGCTGGCCTTGAATTTGTAACCAACGCAATCCTATCAACTAACCGACAGGCGTGACCCCTTGGGCGGACTAACAGTCTGTTAGTCCTCTGGTTGTTAATATGTGGGGATCCGTTGGGAATAAACCAAAACCAACGTAAGGTGCTGATATTGCTAGATTGATCGATGATAAGGCGCTAATCAAATCACCTTGCTTCTACTAATCGATTACAACTAAGTATAATAACAGAAAATAATGTGAGTGGTATCAAAACCCTATCGCGACTCACGTAAGTGGTACAGCGCCACCTTTCGTCGCAAGTAGTCAGCTGAAGAGAAGTAGCAAGTTCGCAGAGCCACCTCTGCCCCAATATGACATGAGTTGTATAGTTTTCTTTCACATGGTTGGTATTGATTTGGTCACGTGAACGTACATTTTATGTCATCATTGGTTGAGTGAGTCGATCGATTTAACAACAGGAAGGACGAATAAGACGAAATGTGGAACCATTTCAGTTCACTTAGTAAACCGGGTAATTTGGGAATCCCAGGAATATATTGTAAAGAACCTTGAGGATTGAGAGGGTATTCGGTTTCTAGGTCACTTACCTTGAGGATTGTGAGGGGAGGGCGGGGGCTTGAGCATTTTCTGAATTATTTAGAAACTAGTGGTCGCCCGCGACTTCGTCCGCGTGGTAATTTGGATTTTTTCACGTCGCGCCGCGTCATATTTTGAACAATTCACACAATATCTTAATATCTTATTCTGATGTATAAGCTATATTATTGTAAAGTTTCATTAAAATCCATTCAGTAGTTTTTACGTGAAAGAGTAACAAACATCCATCCATCCATACATACATACTTACATACTCACAAACTTTCGCGTTTATAATATTAGTAGGATAAAATAACAAAGGGTACTTAATATCAAGTCATTTATTTAATTAAATAATATTTCTGTAACATTAATAATTTACATGTATAACATAATTTTATAAGATCTTATTCAACAGTGTGAACGTCACTCGTAGTCGTACCGTACTGGGTATTATTCATTCACCGAGCCTTTTCCCAACGCAGTTGGGGTTGGCTTTCCAGTCCTAATTGCGATTCAGCTGATATTAGGTATTTTCCGTGAAGCGACTGCCATCTGACCTCCACAACCCATGGGTGATATCGAAGTTCTGTAGTCGACAGGTCGGATTTCTGATTTAGGGCTCCAACTACCCCTAACGACTGCCACATATGTTCGTATGACATCCGGGACTGACACGGCTTAACGCGCTATCCGAGACACGGAGGGGTCTCAATGTATTAAGAAATGGTCATCCATCCTAAGACCGGCCTGACTAGATGTTGCTTAACCTTTGAAATTTGTTAAAATTGTCGGTTACCACTAGACCACGAGCCCCTCTAGTCGTACGGAGGTAATTTGGTTTAAAACAAATGGCGGCGCACCTTCATACAACAACGTGCGCGGCGGCTCGGGTCCGACACGACCCTTTATTCGCAAAGGGACAGATTCTCATAAAGACATTCGCAAAAGGACAGATTCTCATATGGACAGATTCTCAAAAAGACAGAAAGTTGTATACATACTTTCATGTAATAGACATTAGACCTTTATGCCTATTTTTTATTTGTGTCAGGTCTATTTGGATTATTCCCAGTAGTTCCATATAGCCAGTTCCACATGGAATTTTTGCAACCTTACAATATACGATTTTTGTCCTATTTGTTCCATGTAATTTTATACTACTTTTACCGCTGACATTATTTAAATAAAAAATATGATCGCCTGGTACTTTTTCAGCATAATGAGTTCAAACATTCAATCGGATTTCACTGAATTTAAAATCTTGAAGGCTCTTATGTTCGGGGAGGTCGATGGTCTTGGGCGTAGATGAGTCTGCGGCGCCCTCGCCACTGACTACGGAATTCGGCGGGGAGGGTACCCTCCCTCTCCCTTTCAGCCGGCTCCTTCACGAGCATGACTTGCTCGCAGAAGGACACGGCCGCGTTCCACCTACTCCCGCTGGAGACCATGGCTTGAAGCATGGTCTCCAGCCAGAGGGTATCCACGCCCAGACCCACTACGAGGTCCCGGCGCTGACTCGCCGACGCTGAAAATGACACGCACCTTGAATAAAATACTAGGACTACAGAACTACATAAGCACTCTCGAAATCTCATTCGAATCTTGATCCGTTTAGTTTATTTAAATGTGTCAACAGGTGCACCGAGTACAGATGAAAATGATTGTCCATTATAAAAGACACAAACCTCAAATGTACCAGGAATATAACAACATAAGAGCCTTCAAGATTGAATGTTTGAACTCATGGCATTTCCTATAATTCAACTTTCCGATTAGTATATTAAAATATTTTATAAATCTTTGTACGTATTTCATTTTCTACTTACATGTACTTCGTCTTTCTGCGAATATGTCTTTATGAGAATCTGTCCTTTTGCGAATCTGTCTTTATGAGAATCTGTCCCTTTGCGAATAAAGGGACACGAAAGCGCGCCAGCGCACGCGTTCACTTCGCCGCACGACGCGCTTAGACACGGGCACTAACTGTTTACACAATTTTAAATCTGTTTCATACAGCCGTTTTAAATTTGATACTTAGTTTTGATATTGTGAGCTTTTCAGTTGGATTGAAAACTAACATAATGTACATAGCTACATTGTAGCAATATAACTTAAATTATAAGTACAAAGAAATTAAAAAATAATAGACTAGCTACCACAGAGTATAAATGTAGTTAAAACTAAATCATAGTACTATTGGATTCCAATAGTGCTTTTGACGAATGGTGGGATTGATGATTGAGACTTGAATGATTGTTGCCAATGCTTACATTATTTAGCTCCACATCACGAGTTTTTAGACAGGGTAAATATACATTTGGTCATGTTATAAGTGTTAACGTACTTAACACATTTTTTGTAATTTTCTGCGATATTGTCGGTTTAAATAAGCATAATATGTCGACACTGCCATGAGTGTGATGCTGTTTCGACCGAGTTACCTCGGGCCGTGGACACAGGAATTCCTCGGAATTCAGTTTTTGCTGAGAACATGGCTGATGACTTTTTAGGTTACCTCTGGCGCTCCGCAAAAACCGGGTTCCAGACACTCACTTGCAATACCAAACAACGTTTCTTATATTGTCCCACACCTGACACCTTGACATTTGGCAAAATCATCGATGAATGATGTAGCTATGCACTTATTTCTCACTTCATTAACTCTTTTTCAATACAACTGAGTTACTTTTAACTGGATCAGGACACTGGCACCACGGTGTTCTAGTTTTGTCACACTTTAATTCAACATTTAGCACAGTAAGTGCTAAACCATCCACAGAAACGTTATGTACACTCAACATATTATACTGTACGTCGTGAAGTCCTGTCTTCCGATCTCTTTTACGAGTTACTTCACGTTGGTTGAAACATTTTCTCATGTCACGCTTTCTATAAGCTTTGTCGTGGCTATGCCTGGAATATAAATGTAAGAAAGTTAGAAAATATTTAGACAATAAAATGAAATGGGTGAAGAAGAGTCTTACGACGACATTAGGACCCAAGTTGTCACCTGCAAGTGGTACAACTGCCGATCAACAAACGAAGCTCTAGCAAACATAACGGTTACCAGGATTAGTAGTAGCGGCAATAGACTCGCCACCTATTACATTGGACAAAGAAATTTACTGCTGAAAAGTGGCCATTTATCACAGGTGTGATTTAACGTATGTAATTAAAATTCAGCCTAAGAAATAGCTTTAAAAGTTTTATACAATGATATTTTTTAAATATTATAAACACAAACAAACCTATAGCAGAGGTGGTAAGCAGAAGTAGCCTAGTGAAATGAGGGCAGTATAAACGCTCGTCAACCCACTTCGTTATAAAGACTGAATTTTGTGTATGTAAACATAGATAAAGATTTCTCTTACCTAAATGTACCAGCAGTTCCAGTAGTAATGTTACTCAGTTGGATCACACTTAACTTGGCATCTTTCAGTCTCACATAGAACTCGTCATCTTCAAGCCCCCATCCCCAATAATTGTTTGACATTCCATTCACTAACTGATAATGTTCCTTATTTATTAATAAAATACCACCTATAAATGTCTCGTAGTGATATTTTGGATGAGTTTGAGGCGATGAGATATGTACAGGCCCCAATGATGGATAATCATACTTCAAATTATCATTCAGAGGTAACAAATCTACGTCATGCATAGCTATATAGTCAAAATCTTTTTGGCTGTAAATAAACCCAGCGTTAATCAACGAAGCTCTGTTAAATCTATTATTATCCTTTTGTTGTACAATGAATATGTGAAATGGAATTTTCTGTTTGTTTAAAAACTTGTACATATGAGGTACAAAGTCTAGAAGCTCTTCAAAGCGGTCCCGAAAAGGTACGAGTATCGCTAACCGCTTTTTGGCTGGTTCCCTCAGAGATATTCGTTGACGAACAGGATTAGGTAAGGCTTCTCTTTCTGTTGAAGTTAAGACATATTTGGATTAGTTTTCTTATAACGATAAAGTGCGTAGTAGACATAGTTTTGTAGATTTACTCACCGTATTGAATAGGTAAAGCAGCTAAATAACATCCCATTACTAAGGTAAGAAGAAGACACAGACCAAGGCATTTTGAACCGCTTACACGACACCCCATTACATTTATCTGGCGATACATTAAAAAATTATCGACCGATAACCTTTCTAGTTTTCACTAAATACATTATTTACACAAGAATAATTTACTTTAATTAATAAACTGCGAAACGAAAGTGCGAATATTTTGCATATTTCTACGGTAACCGTAGTATCTAGTGGTGGTTGCTTGCAAATTGACAGATTTGACAATGACATTGACATGATGACAGTTGATTGACATTTAGGCCGTGTTCGATTTGATGAACGCTTGTAGGTAGCCCAGAATTGCTGCACACATTGTTTACAAGAATCACAGGTACCGCACATAATAGCAGTATTTGTCAAATCAAATTTCAATCTCTTTGAGTTTCATACCAGAGCTCGCCACAAAGATAAATTGCGCGTCGTGTCAAGCACTACTACATTGCTGCATGAAAGTATATTTTGTATGGCACCACGTATTTATAATAAAATTCCAAGTCACATTAGAGCAGTCACAAATTTAGTAAACTACAAACGAAAACTTCGCCAACTGCGCATAGATAGGTGTTATTACTCGATAAAGGATTTTCTAGACGATAGCTCATTAGAAGCTTGATGTTGAAATTTGTGGTTAATTAATTTATGACATTGCTTAGAAATTTTACTTTTATTATTATGATTTTAATTTTGACATGACATGGTTTTTGACATTCTATTGTGATTTATTTTGACATAAAAATGTATTCTTATGTAGTAATGTTTAATTTTGTGATAATAATATGATTATGATTTAAAATCACCACCTACCTACCTATTTTGCATACCGTGAGGTAGAATATGGCTGTGCACAATTAAAACCAATGTAATGTAACCCAAATATGTTACCCATATTCGCAAATAAATAAATTGATTGATTGATTGATAATAAATCGCCGCAAATATGTAAGTCAAGGGTGGTGAATGGAGATCAGAAAGGTGGAATTCGTAAACATGATAGTCGCTAGTCAGAATAAGAAAAATAATCGAATGGATCATCTATCATCCGATTTCAGACTAATGTATTAGAATATACAAAATAAACATAATTATAGACTAAAAATATTTACATTACAAAATATCGTTTAAAAAATCCTCCGCGTCATTGCCGACTGGGAAGGTTCCCAGAATGCTGGCTGTGTTGCCACGTTGGATGGTGATACTTGTTCTTTGGGCCAGAAAATAGCCAGCCTGGTCCTGAGAAGCATCGATTAGGCGTTTAGCAATGTCTCTATAAAGGCGGTGAGCACTCAGACCCCATGACCCCAGTGTCTCAACCCCAAACGGCTCAAATATGTATTAGATAGGTATAGGTAACCTAATGACAACAAAAGGCAAAATGCTTTCAAGAAAGTATAGAACATCAACTAGTAATTAATGCTCGAAGCATTTTCCTGCTAATGTCGTAATAGAAATAATTCCATCATAGCCAATGACGGTTATATCATAGCTATTTTATTATTTCATATTGTTTTTTTTTCTTAACTAGAACCAATAGTTCCACTACTTGACAAAAGAGGTCACTACATGTAGTATTTTTAAAGACTAATGATTGTTGCCAAAGCTTACATTTTACAAAAGTTTTTAGACAGAGTATACCTACATATTGTATCAATTCGATCGAAATAGTGACATCATCATCACTGATTCTACGCCAAGGCTTGTGTCTCCGAGCTCCACTGGATATACCTACCTTCTGCGTTCGTACCTACCTACCAGAGACGCGCGGCAATGGACGTGAGAGCAGCAGCGGCCTCGGGCCGCGGAATTAAATAAAAAGGTACCTATAGGTAGTTACTTACAGTCTACAGTACAAGCAGCTACCTACTTTACAATGGATTAATTTATAGGTCTATTATTCTACTTAATTGGTGAAAATCCGTTCCAACTGAACTTCTATGATTGATTACTGATTATGATTACCTACATAGGTACCTATACGTAACAGGAAAGAAAAGGTTCTCAATTCGTCTGAATCCTCACCTACCTTTTATTTAGGTAATACCAAAGACGTTTTAATCGATTTGGTAATCTTATATTCAGTAGGTACCTACTTATACTTACCTACCTAAGTTGATTTTAGTTCGCGAGGCGTAATCTGAGCTTTGCATTAGTGTGAGTGCACGTACGTGAACACACACAGCTACACGCAACCTTTTTACTCTACTTTCATGATCACTCAAACAAATGTAAAGCTCAGATTAGGCCTCGCGAAGTATTCCTACCTACCTAGTTATATAAATTTGATTTTCAGTGATGATTTTTCAATAATTGCCACCGCTGGTTTATACTCGTACATACCTAACTATGTTCTTCTTTATAAGTTAAGATTAGGCAGACTACGAGCCCATGCCCAGATGCCTAACTTGTCTGTCAAGGTATGCAGTGCGAGCACGGCGGCGTGTCCACCTGTTTGCACCAATGATATCGCAGCAAATGTTGTTACTTAAAACATTTTTTGTAATTTTCTGCGATATCATTGGTGCAAACAGGTGGACCGACAATTATGTCGACAAGCCGTGTTCGCAATGCTGGTCTATCTAGGTACCTACTTATTCTGTCCGACCACACACAGGCTCGACTGACAGTCCATACTGTGATAAATAAATACTTTACTTCTTATAGGTATAAGTAAACGGTTAAGAAAGTACCTTATAATAATAATTGAGATTGATTGCCCTTAATGCCACGAAATAATAGGGTGTAAAAACATCTCTTTATTTTTAAACGCTTTTCACTGACCTAAAACATAAAAATAATGGGGCAAAAAGCATTAATTACTGGTAAACGTGATCGGGATCAAGTTTAGAAGTGGTTATTAAGCTAAATATGTTTGAATTGCTAATTAATCGACACGAAACGACCATGCAGCACGCCATTTGCGCGCCGAAAATAATGGCGGTCGCAATATGGCGGCGATTAGCTATTGTTTTAGTTTTTAAATAGGGAGGGGCCTTAAAAATGTTGCAATGATCGGTATTAGTAGTTATTTATTACAATTATATGGTAGTATTATTATGGTCATACAAGGATAAAGCATTGTTTATTTTTATAGTGTCCAATGTGGAAGTGTGTCCTTGTTAACGATCTGATAAGTAGGTTCCTATCTAACTTTAGGTACGTACTGATACAGTAATTATTATCGATGTCGATAATTTATTTTTAAAGTATTTATAAATAAATGGAAAATTATACACGGTTAAAACGGCTGTTGCAACGATGTTCTATTGAACACTGATCGTTTTAAACCGTCTCCTGATAATACCACGTTTAAAACCGCGTTTTAAACCGTGTAGAATTCCCTTAAATAACCAATTTACAATAGAATAGGTAGGTAGGTACCTACTTGACACACACACACACACACTCGTCTGTCCGAAGGGGTAGGCAGAGGCATGTTACAAAGTCAAAAAATCACGCTTTTTTAGTCAATGGATACACTTGAAAGACAGAAACTCTTTATTAGACGTGTATTTTTTGTCTGTAGGTAGGGAAACTAGGCTTCGGGGAAAAACGGACACCCCCTCTCCCATGTATGTTTGTAAACCGAGACCCTCGAAAGTATAGTCGATTGAGAGAAAAATAGTTAAATAAGTACCAACTGGTTTGCAGCTGTACTTTGCGTGACAAAATAACAAAAAAAAACGTAAATTGACGCGTTTCATATCATCATCATCAGCACAGCTCATTTAACGCCCGTTACTGGGCATATGCCTCCCCCAAAGAGGAGGGAATTTAGCCAACATATACCTACCACGCTGGCCAGACGGGTTGGTATACCTAGGGATTTTCGCGTTTCATATAATTTTGTTTGTGTACGTAAACTTTACTTTTATTTGTCGTCGGAGGTATCATAATAATATGCCTATTATTATAACTGTTAGGTATCTACCTTTTTTTTTAATTCCGAGTCTAAGGCAGCGGCCGCCGTCGCGTCCGTTGCCGGGCGTCTCTAGCTCGGTAGGTCTACCTAAGTTAAGGGCCCAGATCGTGCCAAAATCACCGAAAAGAGTGTTACGATTTTTCATATTTAACCTATTTACATATGATTAATAACAACGATAATTTGTATATATTAAAATGAAAGACCAAAAATGATGTTAGTGCTAATTTTAACTCTTAAAACCCTGTAGTTGTTATATAATAAACGTCAACAAACGCACAAAATTGAGAAAAAATTCGAAAACCTGCCTTCGTATTTTTCAGATTTAACCCAATAAATCAACACAAATTGATAAAAAGAAACACTTTTTGAACACTGAAAAAGCCAATAAATATAACCATGTACTTTTTTTTGTACCTTTACAAACAAAGACTTCCCCTTTTAAAGCCCTAAAATCTAGATATGTTTTACGTAAATTCTCCATAGAAAAATGTATGCAAATTCAAACGCGTCCCGATAGAACGATCGTCGCAACTAATCGCCAGTGCGCCATAGAATTTCAAAGTGACTCCACGCGTGTCGGATGCTACAGCAAAATTACGTGTTGTGAATTTGTGTTTTTTGTGAAAAACTGTAAGTACAATATTTTTATAACTAATTTACTTTCAGTAAATAGAAAGTACCGATATAATGAAAGTCTGAAAGAAAACCATGATGGAACTAGATATAAATCGTAAGAAATACAAAATTATTTACTTTGTTGCGTAGGTCATTTTATGAACCTTGTAAAGTAGGTATCAATTCAGGCTTGAAACAATCAAAACCCTGCCCACCTTATTTTCTCGAGATATGAACTGGCGGGGTATATAGTTCTCTGCACGACATACATAGATTTTTCAACATGATAAAGGCAATAGGTATCATAAACGTAATTGGTAATCGAGGGTCTCTTTTCGCAGGATAATTTGCTGAGTGCCATGCCAGCGAAAAGAAAATTTAGTACGCATTATAAAAACGTGAAAGCCAAAAGATCTCGGAATAAAATGTAAGTTCCTCCCTACTTATTTATTTACCTGCCTACTTGACTACGTCTTGTCCTAAATACCTAGAAAAAATTTACTAGATTTGTGTTAGTGTCAAGTAAAAATCCTAGTTTTATTACTTTTATTTGTGTGTATGCTTATCATGTCTTAGTAGTAATAATAATATAATCTATTTGCATTTTGAACAGGGTAGGTACATTACAAAGCAAATAGGTACAATGATTTAGATCGCCTGATTCAGACATATACCTACAACAGCATGTAAATATTGATTTGACATGTAATTAGATAGGTACACAATTAGGTATGTCAGTCTAAGAAGAAAAATTACAATGTCCAGTAGGTAATAATTACGTAATTTCAATATCTATATAAGTAATAAAGTCAATTTCTATAGGAACAATTTTCATAATAATAAATTTTAATATAGTATTAGTTTTCATATATTTATGTATTTCAAAGCAATGAGTTTGCTTACACTATTATTAGTTACAGTATTATTAGTTTTCATGTTCATCATGTCTAAATATGTGGAAGTGGAAGTAGGTATGTTTCCTATCAGAAATTGCACGGGCGCGCGCGCGCCGTGCCTGGCGTAGGGTTGTACAAAAATTACAAAATAAATAAAAAGTGGATATTGATGAATAATATTTCCAGTACTGAAAATGAAGAAAACCTTCAGGCCGAGACTCCGAGCAACACTGCTACGCGCTGTATAGAGGTAAGTTGTTATACGTAATTCTTGTAGACTTGTTACATAAATAAACAAACTAGCTAGTGATGGGCGAAGACAAAATCTCAGTACCTACAGTTTTTTTTTGCAATATTTATTATTTTCATTGTGAGACAAACACATACTTCTCAATTACTTTCTCAAAAGAAAATTCACGTTCAAATCTCGTATTTTACCAAAATCAAGATTTTTTTTTGTAAAATATTATCTTTTACGCGACTGGTGTACGTATGTATGTATGTATACTAAGTAATATATCTTTGTGGCACGATAAGTTCAAAATTATTGAATCGATTTTAATGTTTTTAGTATCATTAGAATTGTCTTCTAAGCCCGAGTTACATAGAATAAGTGACGCCATAAAAAACCAATACGTATAGCGTAAAGGAAATTTATAATTTCTGTTCATCACGAACATAATATTGTATGAATTCTTTTGCACTTTTATATTTGTCTTCGTCAGTTATGAATATAAATAAATAAACAATAAAAATGTTAAAACCCGACAGATTAAAAAATGAAAATGTGTAATAAAAATAAATAACAACACCATTGTAATATAGCGTATTTAGCAGTCGGGGCCTATTTCTAAAGAAATATTTAGCTAGTCAGGAATATCTTCGAGCCTGTGAGGATTTCAATGGGTCTCAACTGTTGAATTCGATTTATTACAATAGTGTTCTTATTTATTTTTATGTAACATAATTCAAGACCGTAGACTTGTTTTCTTTTTACCTTTTGAGTTTTTATGCATATAGTCGGATTTATTAAATTTATGACGTGATAACGTCTTATAAATCGATGACACCGGCAACACGCACAAAAAATTGTCACATTATGTCACGCTAGGGTCAAGCAAGAGCGCAGTACAAGCGATGGAGAATAATATTATGACGTTATCCGATAAAATTATCGTCCTAAACCGACTTTACAAGCAACCAGTTTTTTATTATGTTTATTTATTCACTTTCATAATTGACGAAGACTGATAAAAACGTTTAAGATTTTGATCTAGTGTTCTGTGTTTCAAAGATGTATTCTAAGGGAGTTCTTAGCTATGTTTGAAGAAATTTGGCCCATACCTTTTGAATTATTTTTTATAATAAAAATCAAGCCATTATCTTTCTTTACAGGAACTAGTTATTGACAACCGTCAAGAGGGAAAGGTGGATGAAGTGGAAGTTGGGCGTAGAGTAGTGGATATTTCTTTTTTTTTTAAAGCTCTTCAGGCCATAGGAGACCACGGTCCAATGGATTGTAAGTTAAGTTACCCCAGTATAATAGGTGAAGTAAAAGTTGGTCTGGACTCAAAACTCATCATAAAATGTAGTATGTGTAATATGAAATTTACTGTGTGTTTGGTTGAAAAGAAAGAAGATAGCATGGAAGTGAATCATCAAATTGTGTCTGGTATCATATCATCTGGTGGGAGCTACTCTCAGTTAAAAACATTAAGTGCCGCAGTAGCCCTACCAATCATGTCACCTTCATTGTACAATGAAATTAATAATACGGTTTGCGATTGGTGGGAAAAGACAGCAGCACATTCCATGGCAGAAGCTGTCAAGGAAGAAGCGGAGTACGCAGTGTCTATAGGTAGTGTTGATAAAAATGGTACACCATTAATATCTGTTGCTGTTGACGGTTGTTGGAGCAAGAGATCTTATGGTAAGAATTTTTCCGCCTTATCCGGCGCAGCTGCGATAATTGGCATTAAAACTAATAAAGTATTGTTTTTTGGAGTTAAAAATAAATACTGCGTAGTCTGTGCACGAGCCGCAAAGAACAACAGTCAGCTCCCGGAACACCATTGTTTCAAGAATTATTCAGGATCATCTACCGGGATGGAATCGACCATAATAGTTGAGGGGTTTAAACGTTCCTTTGTTGATCACGGTGTAATTTATAATAAATTTGTAGCAGACGGCGATTCCAGTACTTATAAAAAAATATTAGATTCGCGTCCGTACGATAATTTAATAGTAGAGAAAATTGAATGCAAAAATCATCTTTTACGAAACTACTGCAATAGCTTGGAGAAATTGTCGAAAGACACTAAGTATCCTTGCGAGTTGCGGAAATTCCTAAAAGAAAGGTATTTGCGTTTAAGAACGGGTGTAAAATGCGCGATTAAATATTGGGGGGATCAAAATCAGTCACTCGAAGAAAAAATAAAAAATCTTAGTGAAGATATTCTAAATGGTCCACAACACGTATTTGGTAATCACCAACATTGCAAGGAGTATTTTTGTAGACCTGACACTCGTCGAATAGAACCTGTTGGGTTACTTCCAGCAATTGTTGGATGCGGATTAATGGACGCGGTAGAAATTTTAAGTAAAAGACTGTCATATCATTCTAGAAGTTTAATTCATAATTGCACAAGTAATATAGTTGAAAGTTTTAACGGAGTAATTGCCAAATTAGTTGGGGGTAAGCGTGTAAATTATTCTTCCCGTGGTTCTTATGCGGGCCGATGCGCAGCTGCTGTTGTGTCTTTTAATACGGAATCGATTCATAGTAAAACTCATGAAGTCATATTTAAATCTAGTCCTAATCCTTTGATCGCGAAAGTGGAAAATAGTAATCGTAGAAACCGTTTAATTGCTAAACCTAAATTAAGATTGAAAAAAAGCCACAGCGCTGTATCGAAAGACGCTCACTATGGACCAAACTGCGAAAAACCTGATCTGAGTCCAGAATTATATGAGAAAGCCAAGTCATTTTTTTTAGTTGATTTAAAGTTGTCTTGTGCTGAAAGAGAGGAGCTTGAAAGGTCGACCCATTTGCAAAGAAGTAGTGCTGAGTGGATGAGTACAAGGAGAAAATTACTAACCTCATCATCGTTCGGGGAAGTTTGTAAAAAACGAGAGAGCACAAGTTGTGCTGCTCTTGTTTGTAAAATCGTTTATGGTAGTAATATCTCCAGTTTGCCTGCTGTACGGTACGGTATCGAAAACGAAGAAACTGCAATTAGACAGTTAGAAATTCAAGAGAATATTAGTATACAAGGTTGCGGTTTGTTCGTCGACGATCAATATGAATTTCTTGGTACTACACCAGATGCCAAGCATGCAAACGTTTCTTTTAGTTATATGTAGCTGTCCCTGAATTTGGAAATACCAGTAATGATTTTTATTTATGACATAACCCTTGGAAGCCTTGTCCTTAACCCAAAAGGTATGTTTGGCCATTGCTTCATCAAGAGTCATGCCAGCTAAAGAATGTGGGCACTTAATTTCAATTAAACCGTTGAAAGTTTATATTATAGAAAAGGACGACAAATTTTGGAAGGAGAAAATGGAGATGAAATTAGTTAGATTTTATTACGATTGCCTCCTTCCAGAATTAGTTGATCCTCGGCAGTCACGAAGCATGCCTATTCGTGACCCGCCCAATGTCATAGAGGCTATGAAAGAGAGGAAAGAAAGAGCTTTACGTGTTTTGAAAGAGAAGAACGTCTAATGATTTTGAAAGAGACTGAGGTAACTTAACTACCCAGCCGGTCGATTCACGTAAACACGCCAGTTCAAAAGTCGTTTTAACTTAGAAACTTAGAAATCGCCTTTTGGTTTTCTGTTTTTAACGCACTTACTTATCTAGTCTTGGATTGTCATAAATCTTCCAATAGCTCAATTTCTATACAATTCCTATACGATTTTGAAGAGTTACCTGGTGTAAACCCAAGGTCCGATCCTAATGAAATTAAAATGTGACCACACGGGATCACCAGCTTTCAAATAAAAAAAAAAATCATCAAAATCGGTTCAAAAAATACAGCGAATTGAGAATCTTCTTCTTTTTTTAAGTCGGTTAAAAAGTGTGCGAAGTGACATTTTTAAGTCACTACGCTACGGTTTTTATTACGTGAATCGGGCAGCTGGTAACATTTTCATTCTGATAGGTTTTGCAATAGCAATTGATTTTATCATCAAATTAGTAGAAATCAGAATTTGATCAGTAATCATTAAAATGAAAAAAACATTAGAAACTCTTAAACTCATATTTTGTTATTGTTTACTTTCGTTTAATTAAGTATATGAATAATTTATAAATTTCATGTTTGTTTATAACTAATTTTTGTACAACCCTAGCACGCTTTTTAGGTGGCGACTCATATTTTGTTTACTTTTAATTATATGAACCATTTTTATACTTGTGTTTCATTTATTGACAATTTTTTGTACAACCCTAGAAGATTTTTTAGATTGCGAGGTGATCGTAAGCAAAAAGTATTTGAGTTTACGCAATAGGCACATTTCCTTGCGTAGATATAAACACTAGCGAGGAAAGGCGTGATGTTATTTCGACCGTACTTCCTACTGAATTTGCAATTATTTTATTGAATGAAAATTTTACGAAATAAGAATAAACTTTGGTAGTAAAATTACAAATAAATACATAGGTACTCGTAGTTGGAATTTTAGGTAAGTAGAATACAAAAAGGTCAGTCCGGACCTGCTCTTGATTGTTTATTATAAATAGAAAATCATAAAAATTGTGTCTCAAACTACTCTTATTTATTTATCTAGTAATTAGGATCATTTTATAACGAAAACTACTCTTGGAATATTTTACAAATAGGCAGTCGTTTATTTCCAATAATTCAACATTTTTGTTATGCTGTAAATATTCAACTGCGACAAACGTTCCACGTTGAGTTATTGTTATTGAACAATAACTCAACGTGGAACGTTTGTCGCAAAACATTTTCAAAATCGCGCTCTCTGGGTCATTCACCCGCCCGTCGGATGATTCGGGCAACAATAGCGCTGCTGTCGCTCAAAATCGACTTTATCCGTGCGCGGTCTGGGCCCTTAAGTATTACAAGATGATTATTTTATGTTCTTATATGACTTACATAAGAACAGTTACGAGACTAATATTGGCAGTTTTTTTTAAAATATACTTATTGTTAAATCTATGGTTTTTTGTAGTATGCCATGCCTTGGGTTCCCCTAACTGTGCTGATAAGAATTCGTTCTAAAAAACATACGTTGATTTTTGAAATTCCGGAGTGAAAATATGAAAAATTAATTTCAAATCAGACAAACCAAGATTCTTTCTATTTTAGTTTTAATTGCAAATATTAACTGATGACGCGGCGGCCATTTTCACTCATGTGTACGAATAAACATTATTATAGTATATGGGCACAGCTCACGGCAAGTAATTACTTCAATAAATATCAATTTAACGCACACAAACAACAATTAATTACGTACTTTTTGTAAGAGGCTAATTACATGGTTGGAGAGCTCAAGCAGCAACGTTTGGGTTGCCAGTTCAAAATGAAATTACTCCCTAATTAATATGAAAACTAAATTAAATTTTCTGCAATTAGCCGTCAGTGTAACAAAAAGGTCCCTATTTGCTTTGCATAACCTTTTTCGGTAACTAGTTGTTTTCGAAAACTTCACCCAGAGGCTGCATATTTAAGGGCTACGTATTTAAGTGTTGTTACGTATTAAGGGTACCTAAGTACCTACATAAATAAATTACCAACCACAAAAAATATTACTGATCTAATGAACGAAAGAACGACAATTTCCAGTCAACCTTCCGATATTTAGGGAAAATTTGCCTGAAATGAACGATAGCCATTGCCTGCGGTTGGACGATTAAAAAAACAAATACGCTCCATTTCACCCACCATACATCAATGTCAAATGTTAGAGATAAGTCCACTAAACACCTACTTTCAGCAAGTGAGTTACGTCTTAGTTAAAAGTAATTAAGAAAAAGTAGAAAGAACTCGTAGTATGGCGGCTCTGTGTTTATATTTCAAATAATAATTGACTGTTTGGAGCTCGCCGTCAGTAATTAACGTAGGTATAGAGAACTGGCAATGTTTGTTGCATTCTATAATTTATAAATCGCCTTAAGGTACGGCGGTGTTATAACGATACATGCCGATGTTTGGTTTGTGAATCGGAACGTAAAAAAATATGACATTAACGCCTTCTAATTTATGAATTTATGATAGACTAGCGGACGTCCGCGTCTGTGGTCATGCCGTATACTCCCGAGGGAACAAATTTCCGAGATAAAAAGCCTAAGCCTTAAGTATATTATACCTTATTAGGTACATCAGCTGTCTGCCAGTGAAAGTCCTGTTAGAATCGGTCCAGCCCTTTCAGAAATTAGTCAGAACAACTCTTAACAAAACTTTTTTTTAAATTACGTTCATTTTCAAATGGGGTAACTATACTTTCATAATATGCATTTAGCGAAAAGCAGTTTTGGAATGACACAGACACTTCAATTTTATTTAACTGTAGGTATGGAAGTATCAGTTACCTACGTACCATATTAGCAACTTTGGTGGCCTGACAAATTTTATCTAGTTCAGTCCGGTCGAATTTACACGAACCAAACCGTTAAATTTTTTTTTTTATTAGAAACCAAACAGTAGGTATACATCGAGTAGGTACTCGGACTTGGGTTTTAGCGGAGCGCGTGGCTGGTTGCCTTTTAGGTTACCTCTGACGCTGGGCAAAAATCCAGGCCCAAACGCTCAATCGCAATACCGAACAACGTTTCCTTGTCCCGCACCGCGCACTAGTTCAGAGTAACTAGTTGTTCTGTGCGGGAAAAATCAAGCATTACCTTGACATTAGCGAAATCATCAAAGACTATCGATGAAGCCACGTTTATTAAAAAAGAAAAAGAGTAGGTCTGAGTTATACTCTTGTTTATACTCGTACCTAATAATTTATTAAAGATGTATTAAACAGTGTATCATTAATCAAATAAACATTCTATTAATCCCGCCTACGACGCGGCGACGGCGACATGAGCTACTTTTCAGGACTAATTTCTCTTCGTGTCTATGTTTTGAAAGTCTTTGTATCTAGTTTCTAAGTTTTTCTCAAATATTTTACAATATAAATCGCCCAAAAATTATCTCAGACTGGATTCAAACCAGCGGCAGTTCTGTTCCATGGAGAATGTTTTAGCTGATGTTCATTTGCCAAAGCACTTCGAATATTACGTAGGTTTATACAACTCGTTATCCTCCAGTCAATTCATACTGGATTATCGGTGTTGCCCTACTAAATAAAACTAATAGCATATTTACAACACGCAAGACCACACTGTTCGCGACATAAAACATTATTACACCAAACCTACACTTCGTTAAACACCAATAAAATAAAATCAAAACAAAATCTCATTAAAATTGGAACGGAAGTAAAAACAGCAATTACAAAATATTAAATTAATTTCAGTACGCATTTGTTGCGCGCAGCCAACGCTCGTAAATGTGACGGTTTGCAAAATGGCGGATCGTATTCGACAAATATTGAAATCGATTTAAATTATCGATATTGCACATCACTATTTTATCGTAGTTAATTTTTGTGTGTTGTCTCTCGAATATTAATTCAACTATATCTGCCCAAATGTAGGTAAGTACCTACTTAATACGTGAACCTAACTAAAACCATTAGATACATGTCTTATTCTCTATGGAAGATAATATCTATCATTAAAAAATAAATAATGGATATTATTGTCATGTGCCACTGTACTGAAATAAATTATTGAAATGTAGGTACAATACTTACCTACTTCTGTACCAAAATATTATAAATTAACCAATCTTATTATGTTAATTTTATTAATTTTTAAACAAAAAAAACATGTATACAAAGGCGCCACTTATCTCTAAAGAGATCTCTTCCAATGTTTCCAATTCCAATTTTTCCAATCTTTTTATGATTTATAGCTCTTGATGTTTCATCCTGTGTTTACTTTTATTACTGGTAGTAAAATTGAAATTCCTTATAAAAGATACCTAAATTGATTCATCACGAAAGTGCCTCGGAATAGCGAAAACAATTTTCATGCTTAATCCACATTCAGTGTAAAATATCTTAAACTAGATAATCATCCAATTACAACTATTCACGACGTTAACCTTTGTTGTCTATGCTCTTTGACTAACGTCTATTTGGATAAAATATTTGACTTTATGCTAGATCTCTATTTGCCACACTATTTTATTTAAAAAAAAACACAATTTCGTAAGCGTACATATAGCAACAAATTTTAATTTAACGTAAGTTTAGGCCTAGAAGTAAGCTTGAGGCTGGAAAGAAATTATATTAATAAAAATCTTTCTTTAGTTCCCAAATAAATCTGAGCGTTGTACTTTTATCGATAAATTGGTGTAACGCGGCAAGGATTCGAACTGTTGCTAATGTGTTGCGGACCGCCCGCGTCGCCCCCACGCCGCCATTGTTTCATAACGACGGTTTTATGATTGATGCTATTAGTGATGGGCTGATTATTTATCGATATATTTGTTTTGTTTTCGTAACATCAAGTTGACAAGAGAAGTGAGCGCTGAGCGCGTGGCAGGTGGTTTTTTAAGTTACCTCTGGCGCTCCGCAAAAATCGGGTTTCCATACACTCTCATACCGAACAACATTTCTTGTCAACGTGTTCTTGTAAATTGTTATTTATAATGAAAATGTACATATAATCAAGCCTATATTCCTAAGGGGGTAGGCTGAGATACATCACACACCCACATTTTGTCAATACAATTATATACATAGGTACGTCATACAATCACGTCAGACAAATTATACGTCCACTTTTGCTTAGAAGCACTTTTAGGAACTTTGTTGGTCTTGTGTAATAGAGCCAGAAATACAAATTCTATGTATTAAGCCAAAACTTGATTTACCTTTGTGAGAATTTTAATTCTAATTCAAAAGTTTCTTTGGTGCGCCTCCCTGGTGCGCCGGGTGCGGGCCAGCCCCAACATCATCCTGCGCTGTATTGCGAGCAGGCTAGACTGTTTAAATGTGAATCATGTAAGCTGTCTACCTCAGTGATAAACGTGTGGCGGTGATGCACATATTAAACAGCTGTTTTGTTTTGTTTTCTTTTAGTGATAGGTAGATATATAGCATAGGACTAACATAGATTTAAGTAATATTGTTACTAACACAATAAGTCATAGTTACTTTGAAAATAAATGAATATATTTATTATTTGTTTATAAACCAAAGGAACTTTTAAATTTGAATGCCATACTGTCCAGGACAAGGCAAAAAGGCAAACTAGCTGAACTAGACTCGCTGAATATTGACTCGCCAAAAACTGTGTATGCATATAAATGTGACACTACTCCTTCGGGGAAAACAAGCGCGATGAAATGATTTAAGTCACAACACATACTTTGTACCTACCCTATGAGCATAGCAGTGACGATTAAAGTCGATCGACTAATTCAACCAATGCTATAGCAGAAAATGTCGGTTACGTGATCCAATTAAAACATTTTTTTTTAATATTTCTGCGATATCATTGGTTATCGATGCTGCACGCGCTGGTTGTGCCAGCCTTGTTAGTCTTTGTCCTCTCTACTATCGATATCGATACGATTAATACACTAGTGCCCATCACTAGTCACATTTATGCGAGTTACAGATTTAACTGAGCTACGCGTTTAACCACATTACACCGCTGTAGGTCACTTTATCACAATTATAAATGAGATTTGTACAGCAATGGCGCCTTTGCGATTTATGGGAACAATTTCAGGAAAAGAGAGAATTAATTGTAGAAATTAATATTGGCGATATTGTGTTAGTGTATTAAGTATCTAATTACATACCAAGATTCTATCATGGCTTCCTATCAGAAGGGGTATATTTTAGAGGAAAGGTCCCGAAAGGCCTACATATTGACATACCTACAACCTATAGAAATCAGTTTAATCTTTATTTTATAAAACTATTTGGAACACACATGTGTTGTACCTACACACAGCTTTTTTACTACCTATACTTTTCGTGATCACTCACACAAATGCAAAGCTCAGCTTAGCTTTCGCGAACTGTACCTAAGTATTTCTTGTCACTTTATTTCTCATAGCAATCATCAAGTGCAGGTTTATACACAAATTCTCACGTTAAATCTCTGTTTTATTAATTCACAAAATAACGAACATAATTGGCACTAGTTATTGACCATTATGCCGCCATATTTGATCCGGTAACGGCTTATAAATACGCTGTACCGAGATAAAATCAAAAGTTTAGCAACTATATTGTACAGGTCAACTCACACGTACTATTTGTTACTGTTGGTGCGATACGTGACTGTTTTTAGGCACAAAAGAGGATTTTAGTTTATAGTTTTAGTTTATAGTATTTTAGTTTTTAGATTTTAGTTTCTAGGTACTTTACTTAAGTCGAATAAATTTATATGTAACTTATAATGGGTAATAAACAAGCCTTAGAAATATTTTTGAATGTTTTGTATATTTTTATTATTTATTATTGCGAATTGTATATTAGCGAAGTGAGCAAAGCTCAATCTTAAGCGACTCATGTATTTCGTTTGTTCGCATACTCCTCCTAAACGCCTTCACCGATCTTCTTCACACTTACCACAATGATAACGTGAAGCGTGAGGGTGGTTTAAAACAAAAAAAAATGAAAATTGGACATACCATCGAGGAATAATCACCGAAAAATTGATTTTCATACGTTTTGCAGTTAAAAAAAGTTTGAACATAAAAAAATAAATCGTTGTCGTTCGAAAATTTAACACTTCGCTCAGTTTTTGCATTGCATACCTAGTAATAAGTTTGTGTTATAGGATCTAAAAGTTGGGTCGTATCAGGAGGTGAACGAGAAGAGAGTTGTGACGGTTACTCCAACGACAAGAGCAGGGCTCTGAAATTAGAGAGGGATATGCTGTAGATAGCTGATTTAAAACGTCATATCCTAGATACATTACACCATAGATAAAGTTTTGTCTAGCTGGGATTTAGGCAGTGTTACCAATCATTGGACCAAACAGGTTGGAAACCTATTTAACAGATTGAAAGTCAAGGGGTTCCACTCAATCTTACCTGCAAGTGATACACCTGCTTAACAACGTAGCTCTAACAATCAAACAAACATCCAATACGCAGCAATGTAAATGTTCCACGCGGTGATCGCTGATGACGAAAACGATTCCTTTCCAGTGTAACCGAACTCCTTCTTTAGTTATGTTAGGTAATTAAAACCACTTTACGTATAATTTTCAAATATTATGTATTTTTTTTTATGTAAGGTTAGTTATGTTATATGTACTGTATGTGGAGGCTTATAATTGGCATATTTCTGACCACATTTGGACCTACTTTGTAAAATTAGCCGTAAGCTCCCCAAATAAAATAAAATAAAATGTTTCCTAATAGGTAGATAAACTACTGGTTAGCCCTGGCTTTGCATGACCTTATCAAAAAAGCTCACGCCTAAAAAAAATTTTTTAGGAACTCTTCTTATTTTTGTAGAGATTGGATAAAAATGTGGCCTGGAAAGCCCGGAACACACATACATAGTACATACAGACGAAATCAAAATTGTATTTATCTCGAAATGAGACGCTTCACTCGCCCGATCAATAAAAAGTGGTACGTCTGAGAACCAAAGGCGTTAACTGAGTTTCCAAAGGTAGTGTTCCAGTATTCAAATACGGTCACGTTCGATGCCCGGGCGAGGCGTGATAATGTACTTAATAGTGTAATCTGCTTAGATCAATATTGAGCTGTTGTGTGTTTACTCTGGTTGGTGAGAGGTCAATCTTGAATAGTGATTGCCCGGCAGGTCTATAGACTGTACCTACCGTTTATTAAGTAGCTATCTACTAGATGTCCCCGGCTTCGTCGGTGTGGAATAGTTTTCTAGTATAAGTACCTCGTGTTGCCCACGGGAACATCTTTTCTCGGGGATCTTCTTCTTCTTCTTGTGTCGATGGGCAACACTATGGTGATTATATTGTCTTTGCCCAGTGCTCTGCGACGTGAATCGCATTTGGCCTCGCCTCCTACAGGTCATCTAAACTGCACGACTCTGGGCAACCCGGACATAACATCATGTGACTGATGGTTTGTGGTGTAAGCCACATTCACACTGGTTCTCTGTAGTGTCAATGTAACCCCAATTGGACATATTATCCTGCCAACCTGGGTTCCGCATTCTATTAAGAGCCTTCCAGGTGGGCCAGGTGATTTTGTGCTCGGGGAGTAGTTTCTCTGCCGGCGGGATGAAAGTAGGTATTGAGAAGCTATCTTGCCATAGACTCACTCTTGCTTTAGAAGGGTCCGTGCTATTGATAGCAGCAGTGTTGAGAAAGCTGCACCGGCTTTTCAACCTTTTGGTCGCTGGGCTTTGGCCATGTCTCGGATCTCGAGGATAAAAAGTAGCCTATAGCACTTAGGGTTGTAAACTTGTAACTAACTTTTCTCAAATAATTTTACAATAGGACTTACATTGGATATAGGCTTATATTGATAACAAGTTAAGTAAGTACCAACCTACCTCATCCACCGAGGCTTTTCCCAACGTAGTTGGGGTCGGATTTCCAGTCTATCAATTTGGCTGAACTTCGATATTTTCCGTGAAGAGACTGCCATCTGAACTCAACAACCCATGGGCGATATTGAAGTTCTGTAGTTAGACCGATCGGATTTTTTATTTCGGGCTCCAACTACCCCTAACGACTGCCATAGATGTTTGTATGACAACCGGGACCGACGGCTTAACGTGCTCTCCGAGGGAGGGTCTAAAGAAACCGGCCTGACTAGATGTTGCTGTAACTTTGCAATGTGATAACATACTCGGTAACCACTAGACCACGAGCCCCTCTTATGATAATGAAGTAAGTACCTACCTATGATCGCGAATTTCCAGGTCTTGTGGTAGTGGAGTCTTGGTCAGATGGTAGAACGCTCCTTCTAGAATGGGATCAGTCGGTGGTTCGAGTCCAGCCCGAGACTATAGTTTTTGCTATTCATACTTATTGTAAAGTTATCAGAACAAATTTATTATACTATGTTAGGTTTTTACAAATGTAACGTTCTTAAGAATTCTTTAAATAAAAACCGCCCAAGTGCGTGTCGGGCCAAACATAATACAGGGTTCCGTAGTTACCCTTAATAGGCTCTAACTCCTGAACTAACAAAGTTATCTGGTCCGTTATGAATTACCGTACCGTCATAAATTTGTTCAGATTCATCAAGCTAGCCGTTTAGATTTTACAGGGGGGGGGACGACGACGACACTATTCTTTGTCCTTCGTATTTTTACCCCAGAAATTTTTTTTTTCATAATTTTATTGTAACACTTTGTCAGATAGTAAATACACAAATCCGTGCAAATATTCATCTTTCTAGAACTAACCGTTTCGGAGGAAAGCCGAGGACAGACGGACATGACGAAACTATAAGGGTTCCGAGACTTTTATTACTGATCCCTAAAAACCTGATTCCTAAAGTTTATTTGAATCGATAAAATCTTTAAACACTGATATTCTTATTAATTCATGGGTGTCATATAATGGGACACCCTGCTGTGCTTCCATGCAGGGTGTATCTGTTTAACTACCCTTCTATTATATATACGGGTTAGTTATCGATAGGGGTTGGATATGAGCTACTTTTAACAGATTATATCTTACTATCGCACAGATAATAATTGAGCTGAGCGAAGCGAACCTCTTTCTTAGGGGACTCGTGTATTTCGTTTGGGATCGAACTCGTCCTAAACGACAGGACCGATCTTTTTGAAATTTGGCACGGTCATAGTGACCATCACCGTGAGTATCATAAAGATCGGTCCACTCGTTTAGGAGTTTGACCCGGATCGACAAACTCAGCTCAATTATTGCAACAGCAGAATGTATTGCATACCTAGTAATCATTTTGGACATTTTTTACACAACGCCAACTAGCACAAGTGAAAGTCCGAGACGCCCAGGACTTTAATTGGCTGTGCCACAGCGGCTGGCACTTAAGATTTTGTTGCCTTTCTTCAACATTTCATCGCAAAGCAACGGGTATCAATTTTTTTTTTCAAAATTATAATATAGCTACTTTTTATTAAATTCATTCGGCCATTTTGGACATAACCATATTATGTGTGCCCGGTGACGGCAATAGGCTTGCCCTCTATTACGTGGGACTAAAAATACTGGTAAATTGTGGATATGTAATGCACCTCTGCCTAACCCTTTGGGGATATAGGCGTGATATGTGTCTGTCGGTCTGTCCTATTTATATTTAAAAGAGTAAAATAATAATCATAACGTATAGTACTTAAAACAAATTCGCTTCCCTTCCCTATGCAGGTAAGTACTTATGCTTAGATCTTTAAAACTACGCAACGGATTTTAATGCGGTTTACACCAATGGATAGAGTGGTTCTCGAGGAAGGTTTTTGTTTATATTATTTGTCAAGCGGGTAAAGCCACGTGTAATATAAGGTATATCTTACAGTACATCTTCTGCGCCACCAGCGAGCCACCAGTTTCGTAACACCTAGACTTACCACTGACATACCCTGGACATAGATCAAACCTTAGTGCTCATCACACAAGTTTGTTCCTGGAATTCGAACCTAATACAAGTGCCCACAACCTCAAAGTCTTAGCTTTTATCACTAGCCACTAGACCACTGAGGTTGTCGATAAAATAAGTACTAAGTAAGTACTTTACGGTACGCGTTACGGTGCACGCTTTATGGTACGCGTACCACGAGGCAGTAAGTAGGTATAGGTATACCTACTTACTGCCTCGTGGTACGCGTATGTGACTGCCCTCCTTCAGGTCCCGGGTTCGAATCCCGGGTCGAACCAAATATTTGTGTGATCCTCAAATGTTTTCTCAAATTTAGTATCAACATATTTATGTAGGTAGGTTTATTTCTACCGGAGGCACTCGGCAATGGACTTAGGTGCGGCCGCAGCCCCAAGCCGCGGATTAAAAAAAAAATTATGTTCATTTAAGTACCTATGTTTAGAGAAAGAAAAGTCGATACGTTGTGTGAATTGTACACAACGTATCGACTTTTCTTTCGTATAACAGAATGACAACTACGTGTAAAAGATAAAGAGAAGTATTTCTTACTGATTTAAAAAGATTATTAACTGGAAAAATATTTAATTCAGTTACATAGGCGACGAACATAAGGAGTTCAATTTTTGCTGAGCGCGTGGCTGGTGGCTTTTTAGGTTACCTCTGGCGTTCCGCAAAAATCGGGTTCCCGGTACCGAACAACGTTTCCTAGTCCCGCACTGTGAACTAGTTGAGAAATTAGTTCTTCTATGTGGAAAATATCAAGCATTACCTTGACATTGGCGAAATCATCGATGAACATCGATTGAGCCATGTTTTTAAAAAAGAAGAACATAAGAACTTCCTCTTTTTTGGAAGTCGGTTATTGAAGTATATATTTTTTCTGGGTTATATATTTACGATATTTCGTATTATTAAAACAGGGAAATCATTTTAAAACAACAATAAAGTATATATTAATCTATGTAGGTATATATTATAGCACCCATAGTGTATGGAGGTTTATTTATTTACTTCCACTGCACACACTTATCCTTTCACTCTTACTTCTCCTCTCAGGCCTGCTGGAAGAGATTCCTTTAGGGATAAGTAGTGCCCTTGTACTATTCTTTGTTTGTATGTAGTTCTAAATTCAAGTATACTTACGTAATAAATCTAATAATTAATGAACTTGGTAATTAATATTCCGGTGTATTTGGAAAAACGATGATACCCGAAATACATTAAGAAAATAGAAGCACTGTATACTTAGGTATTGTGAAAACAACTGTATTGTATTGTATTGTATTTATTCGTTCTTCTCAGGACCAGAAGGCTGGCTATTTTCTGGCCCAAAGAATAAGTATCGCCATCCAACGTGGCGACACAGCCAGCATTCTGGGAACATTCCCAGTCGCCAATGACGTGGAGGATTTTTTAAACGATATTTTGTAATGTAAATAATTTTAGTATATAATTATGTATATTGTAATTTTAACAGTTTTTACATTGTGTTCGAAATCATGAATCATAATAACAACCATTTTAGAAATTTCATCAATTAGATTAAATACATTTTTGAAAAAAATTCACTTGTACACTATTCTACAAATATTTTTATTTTTGGTAAACCCTGACCTGACTTAAGGCGAAACCGGTCACCAAAAATAAAAATGTTTTTGGAATTACAAGTGAGTTTTTTTGAAAAATGTATATCTATTTTATCAACAAAAAAATACGGACTTCATGTTTCAACAAATATTTTCCAGACTACTTATACTTACATACATTTATTTTATATTTTTCGATACTTTACTTACTTATTTTCTCATCTGTGCCTAGGTATAGATCACGGATAGGCTCAGGGGAGTTGATAACTTGAACGTTTGAAACATTATAGAGTTGTTAGTACCTTACATAAAAGAAAAATTACCTTGTTTTTATCCTTATTAACAAAATACCATTTTGGCAATTAAGTTACAAGAAATTATCTATCTTAGCTTGTGGCCATTATAATTTATAAACAAAAATCAATCAATGCACCACGATGAACGAAGCGTAACAATTTTAATTAAAAATCAAACTATTTACCAAACACTGTTTAGTTTGTAATGGAAGAAAATATCCGTGAAATTCAAACTTTATCGTGTTTCATTAAAATTTTATTCAACTACATAAGAAACCATTCCAACAATCGTACGTGCAACCAGTGGTGCAAATTATTTTATTATCGATAAAAATAATTAAACCGAACAAGACTGTTAAAGTCCGCCATTTTGTTTGAATCAATCATTCGCGGGCATCGTTGAAAAAAAACTTGGGTTATCTCGCGACATTAAGCTAATATAGCGTTGGAGTTAATTAAAAGTATTAACCCAGTGTGTGCCGAGTGGCGGAGTGGTGGAGGCGACAGACAAGCGCCGAGCGCGCAAACTGACACAAAACGAACAACGCGACGCGCACCACCCAACCGAACGCCTTAATTGAATCATAGCCTGCTAAATTCGAAAGCACCATTTGACGCCTAGCGCCATACAAATCTGATGTAATATGGTATACGGTCGGCTAAATCACCAGCTCTCGACGCAAACCGCCCACAAGAAAAGCATTCCGAATTCAAATAACACCTCTCTAGTCCTGACAACCAATCACGCATCAGACATTTAAATAAAGACCGCTGCTCAGCGACCCGTCACCACCCCTTAGCAGCCTTCGTCCAATAGACGCTGTGGAGTCCATGTTCGTTATTTTTTATTCAAGTCGACGGGCGTCTGGCAAGTGCGGAGGGCTCATTCGGCCGCGCGCCGCCTTGGCGTACGTATCGCGCGCTCGCGTCACGATGGATTGTGTTCTGTGTGACATGTGCTTCTGATTTGGTGTTTATATTTTTTTGTGCCGGACCAACCGTGTGTAAAAGCATGATGCCTCTCGCACCGACCCCTGTGGTGGCGGTGCCATCCAGGCCTAAAATTGGATTCAGCATAGACAGTATAGTGGGTTCGGAGAGGCCGAAGCAAACATCGCCGCCTTTAGCGAGTCCTGGGTCACCGTCTCCGATTGCGTCCCCTCGGAGTCCTTCACCGCGACCGTTGTTCAGGCCGAGTGCTTTGCCACCGGTGTTTCCTTCACCAGATCTAAAGAGGCTATCGTATTTGGATGCTCAAAGTCATCATCATCAATTTCTGGCTCATGTGCAAGGAGCAGCGTTGGCTGCGGCGTTAGCACATCAGCAGCAAGGGTTTGGAGGTCCTCTGGCGCCCCATCCGCCCCCGCATCCTGCCCCTCCAGTGCCAAGAGAATCGTACCCCCTGTATCCATGGTTAATCAATAGACATGGAAGGATATTCCCCAGCAGATTTCCCGGAGGTAAGTCACAACTTTTATTTAAGTACTCCCCATTTCTTGTATTTTGACTTGTATTGTGTTTACTTACCTAGATATTTTTATTATTACTTAAGTATAATAATTAATACCATGTAAGTATGCTGTTATATATTATATTATGTAGCAGTTAGACTAAATTCGCTAGTGAATACATATTAATAAGTGTAATAAATCATTTTTAATTAGACAACTGTAGGATTAATTGCTCTATATAATTACATTGTGGCTGCAGGTGCTAGTTACAAGCAAGTATTCAAATTCACACAACTCATTATAAGTGAGGGTTATCAACTTACACTTTAACATTTTACGATGAGAATTACATTAAACTTTAAAAAAAAATTACTTTTTAATAAGTATCCATATATTTTTGAAACTTACACAATACTTAGGATTTTTTTAAACATACTTGTTTTGTAATACTTATTAGGTATAGAGTTTGTTTTATTAATTTATTGAAATCTATATGCACAACGGTGTGCAATGGAGGACTTATTGCCATTAGGAATTTTCTTCCAGTCGACCTTGAGGTGATGCGGAAATAACATTCAGCTCAATGTGACTGCTTCGGTGGCGTGGTCGGTAGTGTATTCGCTTTCGACGCCGGAGTCTCGGGTTCGATTCCCGGTCGGGACAAACTTTGTGCGACGACACATACGTTTGTACCGAAGTCTGGATGTTTCCTATGTATAATATGTATGTATTTACAAAAAAAATGTATTTAAGTATTTATATCAGTTTATCTAGTACTCATATCACAAGCTCTGCTTAGTTTGAGACTAGATGGCGTTGTGTGGATTGTCCTAACATATTTATTTATTTATTTTATTTAATGTAGGTTGTGAAATTGTGATTGACAATGGTACATACTAATACAAATGCTTACTAATTAAGTACCACATAAAATAATATAACAATATGGGTATTACATATATAAATATACAATAAAGAATGGATACCTACATAATGCATATATACTGTAAATATATAAATATTATAAGTACACAAATATTTCTATATATACACAAGTAGATAAGTCCGCGTGAGGTAAGTCTGGCGGACTTTTCTCTTGAACGTAGGACGGGTATTGAATGTTCTGATCTCGCATTCCAAAGGAGAATAGCCTGGATGAAAAAAAAGGAGACGTGCAGAATTGTGATTGGGACAGAGATGTATTTTTAATTTACATATTAAATACCAGATGTATTAATAGTCTCAAACACTTATTTTAAGTGTATTTAATGCATTATTAGAAGCTGGACTGGTTAGTAGGCATTTTGAATCTTTTATTTTTAAATCCTAAACGGCATTTATTTTGAATAAAAATAATTATCCATTTTGATTGCAAGTAAAAAAGTCTTTTAACTGTAGGTAGCAACCCTATTGTTCATAATTTGAATTTAGAACACAAAACATACGCATGTCACTATTTTGACAGTTTGAATTTCAAGGAGGTTTGCATTATCTCGCCGTGTTAGGATACTAAAGTTTTTTAATTTATGTGGACACGGAATAGTAAACCTATTTCAAATTCGGAGAATGGGTATTCTATAGATATACCTAGGGATAATTTTTTTTTTTTTTTTTTTTTTTTTTTTTTTTTTTTTTTTTTTTTGATGATTCAATTGGGTTTTAGTTTCAGGAGTGGCGCTTATGGTATACGCCTTCTCCTGGAACCGTTTGCAAGTTGATTGTTTAGTTAGTGAAGTGTTTAGATGTTATGTGCCGGTAGTGTGTTTTAGTTGATTTACGATATAGGTAATGTGGTGGAGGAGTGAGTTAAGTGTATCTGGGGCAGTTATAAGTAAGGTGGTTGAGGGTTTGCGAGATTATGTTGGTGGGAAGTTCGTGGGGTCATGATGAGTAGGAAGGAGTTGCTTGGTTAGGTTAAAGGTTTGCGAGATTGTGTTGGTGCAAGGACAGAGGTCGTTGTTTAGGTTTAGTTGATTAGGTTAGGTTAGGTGGGACATCCGCTTTTGTGTGTGGAAAAGTTACACGGGGTCAGTACTTTCCACACACTCCCTTAGTCGCCTCGTACGACATCCACGGGAGGATACGGGTTGGTGCTATTCTATTCTGCCGGCCACCACACGGCGGCCTAGGTATACTTAGTCACAGATATAAGAATACTATACTAGACTTAGTACACTTGCTTTGTGTAGGTTTGTCATAAACAATTTAGTTAGAATAGGACAGAATATGGTTGTAAAACCGATATTATCTATTTGTTATTGTTATTACTCTAATTAGTCTTTAAGTCTTCCCAAAATAAAAAAATTAAAAGTAGGTGTTTGTGTGAGTGAACGTATAATGAAACCTGTTTTACACACACACGTGTTGTACACACAGCCTTTTTATTCTACTTTTCGTGATCACTCACGCCAATGCAAAGCTCAGTTTGCGCCTCGCGAACTATACATGTACTCGTAATATAAAAAATCATACTAATAAAACCCGAGATTCTTCGGTTCATCCTATTTTTTTTTTCTTTTTTTTTTTATATTTGGTTCGTCAAATTGACGCCGCCCGCCTGGTGGTAAGTCGTGACGACGTCTAGCGATTGTGGGCCACTCTCACAGCACACAATACTATAGAGAGTGGCCCTCAACTTGACGACCTACTGATGTGCCTCTTCACGCTCCGCTTAAAGAACCCGGGGTTATATGTGGGAGGAAACACGTGCATAGGCGGGGTCCTATATATGTCTACAATCATGGGCGTAGCCAGGTACAGGCAGGGGGGGGGGGGGGGGGGGGGCTGCTGATCGTGTCCCTCAATTAACTCAGGCCTCGACTGCTCGGCGGGCTCTTCAGCGCATGCCTCGCTTTCAGCACAAAGGGGCCAGTTTCCCAAGGTGTGGAGGATGGGGAAACTGGTCCTGATTCGGAAACTGGGGCGGCCAGCGGACTCACCGTCCGGCTACTGGCCGATCGTGTTGCTCAAAGACCCTGACGGAGGAAGCAGGGGCGAGGTGATATTGGTGGTGTCTCATGACATCGCCAACGCCTTTAACACCTTACCCTGAAGCTGCGTTAGAGAGGCACTGATCTACCACGGAGTGCCTATCTCCTCCGTCGTATTGTCGGGACATATTTATCCGAGAGGGCCATAACTTTCCCTAGCTGGCTCGGGCCAGCTCGGGCCAGCTCGGCAAGATGTGTAGTGCGTTGTGCACTCACCGATGCGGGGTAAAACCCGACCCCAAGGATGCGGGTATCTAGTTATTCTTAAAATTCAGACTACATTAAGTATATACTTATATATCGCTATAACCTCCATTGCCTGGCGCCCCGGGTACGCCCTCGGAAGAATAACTTTCGCCGCCGGCTGACTTATATCTAAAAACTAAACGAAATTATAAAGGACTAGCTGTCCCGGCGAACTTCGTACCGCATTATTTTTTTTTTAATTCCGTACAACTTTTTTTATCATAAGATCCTTCTCCTGATAATAAAGAACACAACAAAAAAAGAATTAGCGAAATCGGTCGCGCCATTCACCCGTGATGTCGTCACCAAGGGAAATAGGGATTCATTTTTATATATGTTACGGCTAATACCCGAAGTGCGGCTGCACCTAGTTTTAGCCGGTTAGGTTAGGTTAGGTTAGTTTAGTATAGCACCTACCCTCGTCACGGCGCGGGGTGCAACGTACCAGGAGGCAGCACTCAAGGTCACGACGGGTGTTGCTCAAGTCGTGGGTCGGATACGGCGGCTGGGACTGGAGGTGGCCTTGCACAAGTCCGAGGTTCTATGTTTTCACAGACCTCGGAACGGTCCACCTGAAGGTTAATAAATGTGGGAGGCGTTAGCATCGGCATCAAGCCCTCGATGAAGTATCTAGGGATCGTACTTGATAGCCGATGGAACTTCGGACCACATTTCCGAAGTTTGGTCCCCAAGGTGACACAGGCATCGGTCGCGCTTTCGCGACTGATGCCCAACCTAAAAGGACCCAACGCTTTCTGCAGGAGACTGTACCTGGGGATCGTGCAGAGTATGGCCCTATACGTGGCTCCCGTATGGGCAGCGCGGTTGACGGCCAACAACTCAACGCTCCTTAACAGACCGTTGAGGACCTTGGCCGTCAAAACAATAAGGGGCACGATCTCCGGAGAGGCTGCATGTCTCCTAGCTGCATGTCTCCATGGGACCTGGAAGCGAGAGCCCTTGCGTCATTGTTCCAATGGCGCAAGGAGGCGCTGGAGCGGGACCACAGGCCTGCGTCTCGAGAAATCGATGACCGGCGGTCCCAACTCCGACAGGATCTCATGGAGTCATGGAGGGTGCGACTTGAGCAACCCAAGTGGGGTGCCACCATCATCGCGGCGGTGAGACCGATCATGGACGATTGGCTGCAGAGGCAGCATGGTGACCTCACGTATCGTGCGACGCAGATCGTTACCGGGCATGGATGCTTCGGTGGCTATCTGTTTCGCATCCATCGTGAGGTCACACCCCGGTGTCAACACTGCGAGGTTTCCGACGACGACACCGCACTCCACACGTTGGTGGAGTGCTCAGCGTGGGCGAGTCAGCGCCGGGACCTCGTAGTGGGTCTGGGCGTGGATACCCTCTCGCTGGAGACCATGCTTCAAGCCATGGTCTCCATCGGGAGTAGGTGGAACGCGGCCGTGTCCTTCTGCGAGCAAGTCGTGCTCGCGAAGAAGGCGGCCGAGAGGGAGAGGGAGCGTACCCTCCCTGCCGAGTTCCGTTGTCAGCGGCGAGGGCGCCGCAGACTCATCTACGCCCAAGACCATCGACCTCCATGATCGGGGCCTGAGGACGGCGGGATCGCCACCCGTCGTCCTTTCAGAAGCAGGCTAGAAGGGTTGCGTGCTGCGGGGCCTTTGCCCCATAGCACGCAACCAGATTCACTCACTAACGCGGGATAAAACCCTACCCCAACGACGCGGGATTCTCATCCCGACCCAATCCCCGCAGAGACCACAGGGGTGGTCAAAGTCCGCCGGGCGCCACTGGAAATACGTTCTGCTTGTAACCAGAGACGCCCGGCAACAGACGTTAGAGCGGCCGCAGCCTTGGTCACGGAACTAAAAAAAAAAAAGTATAGCACCTAGTTCTAACCGGCTAAAACTAGGTGCAGCCGCACTTCGGGTATTAGCCGTAACATATATAAAGGATAGGTAGTAGTGACCGTAGGTGTGTTTGTTTCAAAAAATTGGGCTCAAACGGGAACACCTGTACACGTAAAGTTTTGTTTACTTTTTAAACAAATTTAAGAAGGAGGTTTTGTATTTGTCAAAACTTTTTTTATTTTATTGAGCGGAGCGAAGCGAAGCTCTATCTTAGACGACAAGTGTAAATCGTTTGTGTGCCAACTCCTCCGAAACGGCTCGACGGATTTGACCAAATTTGGCATGCTGGTCGACATCATACCCGGGAGTGCATATCTCTGAAATCATGAAAATAGAGCATATAAAAAATATTAAGAAAATTTGATCCGTTCAACATTTGCAATTAGTAGCATGCATTGCATACCTAGTTTAATATTGTTATTAAAATATTGTGTGAACTGATTTTAATTTCCAGACGTATTGTCTTGCCTATGATTGTAGATGATTTTGTCTATACTAATACTATAAAGAGGAAAGATGATTGTTTGTTTTAATTAATTTATTCCGTAACTAATGTAGCTACATTATCCGTAAGTAACATAGGCTGCTTTTTATCCCGGTTATGTATTCCCACGGGAATCGGGAATGAAAAAACGAGGGCTAGGTAATCCAACTAGATTTTAATATCCGCGTCCCGGATACCTAGAATCACCCCAGGGCACCAGCTGTGTAGTAGGAACCTAATTAAACTAATTTCAAGAACGTTGAACGTTGTTTCTGAACGACCAGATGTAAATCAAACATTTTAATAGTTATAAATCTATCTGAAATTATGACTTGGCGTTATAAATTCCCAATAGAAATTATAGTTAGATAGCTATGACTTATCTAATGAAAACAATTAAAGTTTTATGACTTAATAGCGAAGTTTCATTTATAATAAGACGTTAAATTATATCTGTTATGACTATACATGATTTAAAGTTCGTTAGGAACTGGTTCATTATCCGCTCATTTGCTTGACGTCGCAAAGAGATATGTCTAATTTGCATCGCCCCGCACCGCTACTGGCGCGAGTCGGCCCCGCTGCAATACAATATTTGTTTACATGCATACATACATATCACGCCTATATCCTGAAGGGGTAGGCAGAGGTGCATTACACATCCACAATTTGCCAGTATTTTTAGTCCCACGTAATAGGGGGCAAGCCTATTGCCGTTACATTTATAATGGGTTATCTCTCTATCTATCTATATATGAAATCTCCAAAATTACCGAATGAATTTAATAAAAAGTAGCAGCTAAGTATATTGTAATTTTGAAAAATAATTGAAACCCATTGCCTTGCGATGAAATGTTGAATGAAAAACATACAGTCGAATTGAAAACCTCCTCCTTTATTGGAAGTCGGTTGAAAATCAATAATCGTATGCTATTCAATGCGATCATCTGTGAGTAGATCATTGATCTGAGAATTGTCTCCTACAAAATTTGTTCCGTCATCGTCATCGGAATACATACCTATGCGAAACAGGGCCACATCTAGATATGAAGCGTTTAAATGCAGTAGCAATTGATGCACAATACAATCTAGTTAACTAATAACAGGGTGTCTTAAAACTATGCAGGATATTTTCGATTTTTAAAACTGTCATAACTTGATGTTATCCCGCATCTTTGGGAAGCTGGGGGAGTCGGATGAGGCTCTACGGCAATAGACTCACCCCCTTCAATGAAATTCACGTGTACGCGGGGTCCGTTAGCTAGAAGATAAATAGTCTAGGTTTTAACTGCTTCGGTGGCGTGGTCGGTAGTGCATCGGCTTTCGACTCCGGAGTCTCGGGTTCGATTAACGGGATTCGGAGTTAGGTATTTTCTATGTATATTATGTATGTATTTAGAAATATATAAGTATGTTTATCAGTTGTCTAGATCCCATAGCAAAAGCTTATAGCTTAGTTTGGGGTTTTAGATGATGTTGTGTGAGAATGTCCAATTTATATTTATTTATTATTTATATTCAGTATAATGGATACTCTGTAAAACATTCATAATATAGAAATACGAAATACGTTTTCGTATTCATCCATACATTTCACACAGTTCCCTGACATTAGGGTAGTTCATAACATTTATCGAAGTCGTATGGCTCTTTACGAGTTATTGATAGCCTATATGACCCGTTACATTGTAACTATCAACCTATTAGCTGTAATTAAAACATTGATAATATCATTACGAAGATAAACGTTTAATTTATAGGTTGTTGCTCTGATAGCTACGTTGAGACTTAATATTTATTTAATATTCACTATTTATTTATTTAATTAACACATGCGAGGGGTAGGCAGAGGTGCATTACACACCCACCATTTGCCAGTATTTTAGTACCACGTAATAGGGGGCAAGCCTATTGCCGTCACCGGAAACACATACTTATAATGCGTTATATCTAAAATGGCCGAATGAATTTAATGAAAAGTAGCAGCTATACATATTGTAATTAAAAAAAAATGAAACACATTGCTTTGGGATGAAATGTTGATGAAAGCCAACAAAATCTTACGCGCCAGCCGCTATAGCACAGCCAATTAAAGTCCTCGGCGTCTCGGACTATTTAAGTAAAGTTGCATTTTATAATATTATACCCCTGAAGGAGTAGACAGAAGTGCTTATTACGACCACATTTAGTTACTTTGTAATAATAAATCTTGACATAGTTTGTAACAAAACTCCCTTTCCGCTGTCTGTCTGTCCCTGTGTATGCTTAGATCTTTAAAACTACGCAACGGATATTGATGCGGTTTTCACCAAAGGATAGAGTGGTTCTTGAGGAAGATTTTAGTAGGTAATTACTTATATAATTTGTCAAGCGTACGAAGCAGTACCTAGGTATTATAGCAAAGCGATCCTATACCTAGCTGTTTCCGGGCACTATGTGTTTTATATGCAAAGTATATTTAAATATAAATATCACGTAGTTTTTACTGTAATCGATAACTTACCCTTCTCAATTTCGCGCTATTATTTAACAAAAGCCCGCCATTACAATTTGTCCCTCCAAAAAGTAAATATTCGTCTATGACCGTGCTCTATGGTCCCTATTTTTGTTACTACAATGACAAATGTTATTTTTATAAACCCGCTGACATTATATAGAACTCAATTTTAATTAAACTGGATTAACGCACGTCCCCTCTTAAAAAACTTTTTTTATATACAAACTAATAATTGTATTTGACAATGAACGGTTTGTGAAGGAACGGAGTTTGAATAGCCGATTATAATGTGACAGTATTATATTTTGAAATAGGATTTATAATAAAGTGTTGTTCTTTAGTCGATAATATTTATTAAAAAAAATCTTTCGACAAATTACAAATTAAATTTCGAAAGCATTTTTAATGCTTATCCACATTTAAAGTCGTAAATTGACTCAGTCTTGCCTGGGTCCGTTCCGTGGGCACTTTTCCTTATTGACATCTACATGCATTGCGGGCGAGTGGAAAAACGCTTGACAGGAAAAGCGCTCTAACAACGGGCCTTTCGTTTGCGAGTCCAATTCGCATTTAGCCGGTTTTTATGCTATGCTTTCTCAGGTCTATTTGTAGTGATGTTCTCCTTGAAACCAAACCATAAAACCAAAAATATATATATATATTTACAAAAAAAAATATTATATTTTTTCTCTTAATCTTATTATTGGATTCATTAACATATCCCCTTCCTGAGTAGTTTCCTTTCAGAATCGCTCAATCAGATACTCGGGACTTATTACGTTGGTAAGAGCTTCATTAGCTTTAGGTTCACTCCTCTCCTTATAACTCTAACCTTATAAAATGAGTAAGTAACTACCTACCTAATTTGCTACACCCACACCCCACCACTACCTCTTTTACCGTTATCTACTAATTAAGTAATATTAGAACTAAAAGTTAATATTTCGAGTCATGAAACTGTGCCAATCTCGAACATTCCATGAACTTTCTACACTTTATTACATGTGATTAATAATCATATTAGCTAACACAGATAATTGTAAAAGATTATTTGTGGCCATTTATAATTATGTATTCATGAATATACTCGTTTGAACTACTGGCTTTGGATAAAAGCTAGACGTATATATGCTTCATCTAAATTGTTACGCTAATTAAAGATATATTTGCATGTCATTATCGATGGACCCACTTATCGATATAAGCTCATCACTTCACCTCGTTAAGCGCGTTGGTTGGAAGCACTGAACGTCACATATTTCGTTACGCGCGCTTTTTTTTCTTAATTACCACATATTGTTAAGAATTCGTGTTGTTCTTTTTTTACAATATTTCTCCTAAAAGGATTGAATAGCTTATAATTGGATGTAATTTGAGCTGACTTTGTTATGGAGCGACTGCGACGATTAACTGACGTTAAAAAGCAACGATTTATAATGATGGTTATGTTGGTAGTGGGCAGCCATTTTGTCAGTGATGCGGTCGGTAGTTAGACAAATGATTTACAATGTAGACGAGACTGGGCAATGAAAACTATGATTAATTAACATAAATGTTAACTTCAAAATGAATGATTATTGTAGATTTAGGAGATAGAAATAGTTCTGGGTCTCTATTAAAATTAAATTAAATTTTATAATTAATTTACAATATTAAGTAGGTACTTAGAATATAAAATTTGTTTTTAATTAAGATGTATAAGGTACACCAGTAAAGTAATTCATGTGATCTAATTAACACTATAATAATTTATCACGTGATCGAAATTTACTGCGATACACAATACAGGTGAACAAAAAATACACTCGTACACTATTCCACAACTTTATATGATTTATTTTCATCGACCGGTTTCGCTTTTCAGCATTATCAAAGGTGTTTTACTTTACTGCCAACTTAAAAACTAAACTTTAAAATATATTTTTAAATGGCTTGAAGATATGTTAGATAGTATTCCTTTATGTGTGTTTTACTATAGGTATGTAAGAACTATTCCCTATTCTGTGCTATAGGTTCTACTAAGTGCCAACAATCGAAAGTATAAACTACATACCTATCATTGGCTGAATGTCGACGCTGTCATGCTCCTGAAGGCAGAAAAACGATAGGGATAAAAAACACGTTAAACATTGACACAAAAACCGACTTCAGATGGGACCAAACTGAAATGGGACCACACGTGAAACTATAGCTTTCAATTAGGTATATTTCAATATTGGTTTACCCAGTTGAAATGAAATAACCAGTCGAATTAAGAACTTTCTTTTTGGAAGACTAAGTAGAGACATTTTGCAAGTAAGTAAGCTTTTGTACGCATAAAACAGGTGTAGTACAGGTGTCGAAGACGGATAAAAGGATTGAATTTGCGAAAGTGACGTTACCCTAAGTAGAATCTACTTAGGGGGTTACGTCAATTTCACCTCTAAGTAGACCCTCCTTCTTCTTTTTTTAAAACCGTGGCTCCATCTATGTTCGTCGATGATTTCGTCAATGTCAAGGTAATGCTTGATTAGTTGATAGTCCCGCGTAGAAGAACTAGTTATTCCTAACTAGCTCCGGTATGTGAGTATCTGGGAACCCGATTTTTGCGGAGCGCCGGAGGTAACCTAAAAAGCCACCAGCCACACGCTCAGCAAAAATCGAACTCAGACCTTACTTACAGGGTAACGTCACTTTCGCAGAATGTCATCGGGTAACATTAGGTCACCATCTCAAAATGTCACTTTTGCAAAATGTCATTTTTCAAAAAGTAATTTTCTAACAATGTCAACAACTTTTCGCAACGTCAATTTCGCACAAATAAACTGATGGCATTATGTAAATATCCTAACATTATAATTTATTATTACTCTAGAAGAAATCCCGAAGTTAATTTTAATTGATGACGTGCATTTTCCATTCGGATGTTTAGTTAAGAATTGTATTAATTATAATCAATACTAAGATAAAAACCATTCATTAAGTAGACGAGTTCATCGCAAATGACCTTACACCAGCGTGTTTAATTACTATTAAGTAGGTATTTATTAAACCGATATGGACGGTGTTAAAATGTAATAATGTAAACAATAATAGATGTAAACATTTTTTTTAAGAATACTAATTAACAAAAACATCTAGCAGTTTTTGTTTAATCCCTCCATGTTAGCAATAACTGTTTTTCTCGTCAGTAGTGTGGTGACAGGGGATCATACACATACACACACACACACATATCACGCCTATATCCCCCAAGGGGTAGGCAGGGGTGCATTACACACCCACAATTTGCCATCAGGGGGCAAGCCTATTGCCGTCACCGGGCACATATATAATGGGTTATGTCCAAAACAACCGAATGAATTTGAAAAAAAGAATTGATACCCGTTGCCTTGCGTTGAAATTTTGATGAAACGCAACAAAATCTTACGTGCCAGCCGCTATGCAACAGCCAATTAAAGTCCCAGGCGTCTCGGAATAACCGAGGATCAAAGTTACCGAAATTGGTCCCACGGAAGAGGAGTAAGCCTATTGCTTTGCCGGACGCAATAGAAACTCCATAACCACTCTGTAATTCAAACCAAGATTCCTACAGCCAGATGTTACGTAGGTACCACTAATTAGAATCCCTGCAGTTCAAGCATTGTACCTAATTCGAGGATTATGATAATTAAAAAGGTAGTAGACAAACATCCATCCCAGCTGGTACGCCGGGTGCCACTGGGAATTATTTCAGTGTCTACCGGAGGCACTCGACAATGGACGTAGGTGCGGCCGCAGCCACAAGCCGCGGACTAAAAAAAAAAAAATCCCAGTTGGTAACGAAATGACTACTGCGATTTTTTTACGCTTTAACAGGTATCATCAGGGTGACCTAAGGGTCTCAATCTAACCTGACCTGCAAATGGTGTACGTTTCGAATTACCTTTTTTTTTAATTCCGGTAGTTTAAGAACAATATGCACAAAGGCGTGTTTAAGTCAATGAATGACTTATCTTCCAGCAGACCCAGAGTTATATAGGATAGGTACATGATGTACCAAACCATTCTCTTTTAGTAATAAGTATGTTTATTTTTATGTATTTATTTAGTAAGATTGTATGTTACGCATTATTATTTATTATTTGTATTTTCTCCTCTCTAAGTAATGTAACGCGGTATTTACTTCTCATCTCTCTCATGTAAATCTGTACCTATAGTATATTACTCTGGGTCAAACACAAATATAGTACACAAAATAAACGTGTATAATTAATATTATAAAAATAAAATAAGAATACGGTAGGAAAATATTAGTTAAACAGGAAATGTTCCCGAACTCGATTCCTGTAGATATCCAACGAACGGCCTGCCCGTATATCGTGTGTAGATGTCATTATGTGCCTTGAATTTTTCAACCCTTAGTCAATGATGGAAGAATTCCTGTTCAGTGATCGCGGTAAAACCAGTATTTGCTCTTATAATAGTCTCTTTGAGTTCATGGCTAATATCCTGTTGGTATTTAAGTTAAGGGGCCATCTTAACATATCTAGATTACCAAGTCATCCTCACGTACACCTGCTGATAGACGAGGCTCTAGCAAATACTTATCCAAAGGGCCCAAACACGCCAATTGGCTTGCTCTAAATAACGTGAGACGTCTACACGGTATAAGGATGTGATTTCGTGTGTGAGACGTGAGTATACCTAAGCTATAGTAATAAAATCATGTCGTATAACTGTTTATCGAAACTAACTTTTTAATTATAGCTAGTTTAGTTACGTTTCTACGAATTGATTATTTTACATCGTCAAGAAACGTCAATCTAATTATCTTGAGTCTAAAAAGTCGTAAAATCTAAAATTTTATGTGTTCTGTGACACGCCATGCCGGGTTATCTGAGAGATAAGAGAATATTTTGTCACTACAATTTTATGCTTAAAGATATTTCAATTACAAAACTATGCGTTTGATAACATTTTTTTATTGGGTTGTTTAGAAGAATCTTAATTTGTGATCATGATATTGCTCTGTTTTTATATGGTACTAGCTGATCGCCGCAGCTCTGCCCGCGTGATTTAGTTTACTCGTTCCCGGTGCCCGTGGGAACATATTATCGGGATAAAAAGCCTTTATTACTCAGGGTGAATGTAGATTTTCAATGGTGAAAGAATTTTTGAAATCGGCACAGTAGTTTTTGAGTAAGTATATTCAATAGAAACATACAAATCTTTCCTCTTTATAATAGTAGTATAGATACCTAGATATGGATAAACGTTTTTTCAGTTTATTATCTGAATACAAATCCTTTATGCACAATTGGTGTCCATGTTTAAGAGGATTTGGGGAATCGATTTTCAAAATTAATCTGTAATTTTATTTTTTAATATTTCTCTGCCTTTTTGTTCGGGCTAATCTCAAAAACGGTAGGACCGATTTTAACGGAGTTTTCACTGGTTGATAGCTAATTTTATATGAAGTTATTAAGGTTAGTTTTTATCAGGGATTATGTTCCCGAGAAAACTATCCGTAGTATTCGTGGGCATCAGCTAACTAAAGTACACGACAAAATACCGAGTCTATAGTCTGTGGTCTTATCACTGGTCATCGCTAATAAGTGACATTTAATAAACTTATCTAGATAACAAGAATGAAGACATTGAGTGACTGATTAGCACAACTGTAATTACAGACACTTGAACTTTTCAAGTAGTTAATACCGCTATTAAATACATATAATAACGTTACCGCAACGGTAAAGCTGTACCTAGTTACGTCGTTATTGCAACTTATGGCGTAAATAGTTAAATAATGACAACATAATTATAAGTTTTATTTATGTCAACGTTAATATACGTATCGCGTGATAACTTGGTAAGGTTTCGCGAAATTACTAAATACTATTTATGTGTTACGAGTATAAGTATTTATTTGTTTTTCACGGATGTCTGTTTGCTAGGAATATAATAATATGACGTGTTATTTCCATATTATATAATTATAGCCCGGTATTAACCTTTTCAATGGAATTTATTTAATAATATTATACTTAGATAAATATAATAAAGGCCAGGTTAAAAGTACCTGCGAGCAGGTATGAAGACACTTTATTTTTTAACTTCGCGCTCTCACATCCGTCCGGGCGTCTCTGGTACGCACACAGATGATTGTATGAAGACACTAATGTAAGTTAAGGAAAGAATATCGTAGCAAGTGGAAATTCGTTGACCTACCTACTATCCCAGTGGGAAAGAGGCGTAAACAACAAAAAGTTAACGGAGTCAAAAAACTAATAAGATTGAAATTTCAGAAAAAATGTAGCATTTTCACTTTCTTTACATCGATATTATAATTCTATGTTTAATTAGGTATGTAATCCTAAATTTAGTTACCTCAATAATTTTTTTACCAATCATTCACCGAGCCTTTTTCAGCCGACCCCAACTCCGTTGGGGTCGGCTTTCTAGTCTAACTGCGATTCGGCTGAACTACGATATTTTCTGTGAAGCGACTGCCATCTGACCTCCACAACCCATGGGCGATATCGAAGTTCTGTAGCTAGTCCGGTTGGATTTTTGATTTAGGGCTCCAACTACCCCTAACGATTGCCATAGATGTTCGTATGACAACAGGGACCGACCGACGACGCCGTGCTCTCCGAAGCACGGAGGGGTTTCAGTATCTTAAGAAATGGTCACCCATCCGAAGAGCGGCCTGACTAGATAGAGAATATTGTCTGGTTCGTTCGTACACAACACAACAAGTTTATATTTATTGGGATAAATCATTTGATTGATATAAGTTGTTAATCTCAGCCCTAATGTTCATTATCGTCGCACCGCCGGGTACACTAGTCGGGGCGACTTTATAAGGCGTTTACTCGCAATACCGTTTAGCTGTCGGCTCCTTTGAGTTTCTTAGGAAAACTGAAGAAAATCGGCCTTTACAAGGTCGACCTTGTAAAGGCCGATTCTGTCATGAAAAAAAAGTTAAAAAAAGAATCATACCAACGTGTGAGAAAACAGAAAAGAATTCAACGAAAAGAAAGAAGATTTGATATTTTCCCTTCAATTTACATAAATAAGTACCGATGGGATACACTTTGATTCTATACACAAACAATTTTTAAGAGAAACCTTTGGCCAATTTTCATCTCAAACTTGAACCTTTCTTGCTATTTTACATATTGAGAGATTCACTTAGAATATCTTCTTGGTTTTTTTTACAAAAAATATCATGCCGATTTTGTGTACATAAAGTGTATTGACGTAACCGTCATCGCCGGCCACCACTGGAAACGCCGGGCGGCATTGGAAATACCTCCTGGTGCGTACTTGAGATGCCCGGCAATGGACATAGGAGCGGACGCGGCCATTGGCCGTAGAATAAAAAAAAAAAAAGAAACGTAACCGTCATTTGCTTTTTATTGATTAGTTATACAAAGTTGAATTTGAAATATGTCAAATTAAAGTACCTACCTATCTACAATGAAGGAGTTTTAAAAAAAACTACAGCGGGCTATAAATTAAATTGCACCGATAACATCTGAATTTAAAGTATCATACAAAAATGAAGTCATATAGGTTTATAGAATAAAAGGGGCCCAGGAACATCCAGACAGACAATTTTATACGCCTTTGTGAAAAATGTAACCACTACTCACTGATTGTTCTTACCTCTGGTGGCGAAGACATGCTCTGAGAATATTTCACCTTTTTTAAAATTACGTATGTCTGGCCGTCATGGGCTCTTAGTTTCTCCTTCTTCTTTTTAAAAAAAAATCGATGTTCATTGATGATTTCACCAATGTCAAGGTAATGCTTGATTAGTTGATAGTCCCGCACAGAAGAACTAGTTATTCCTAACTAGCTCCAGGTGCAGGACAAGAAACGTTGTTCGGTATGTGTGTCCGGAACCCGATTTTTGCGGAGCGCCAGAAGTAACCTAAAAAGCCACCAGGCACGCGCTCAGCAAAAATCGAACACCCGTCTTAGTATATTATATGTTACTTAGATTTCAATATAACTACCGAACTAACCGACCTTTGATGAGTCGGTAGATGTCAAAATCAATGAGTGTCATAAAAAAACATAAATAAAATTAGGAACCCTTTTAGGACGCAGTTAATTGTTTAAACACTTTTATATTTTTATTAGCATTGTGTTTGTAGTAGGTGTTACTACTATTAGTATTATTTAGTAATAATTAAAACCTCGCAACAAGGTCAATGCGTGCAGAACGCGTGTGCTGCAACCAACACGAATCATTATTTTGACTAAAATAAACTTGGCGTAGCGTGAATGTTATTTTGATATCAAAAATTAAGAGGTTCCTTAATGTAAAAGGTATTGTTTGACTTACTGTTCCATTTCAATATTCCTGATGGAGCCCCACTGGTTTTACAAACTCGATCGCAACTTATGAAACATTATATTGTTTGACAGATACAAGTCGTATCTGTTGTTATTTGTAAACAAGCGGACGCCCGTGACATCGCTCGCTTTTATTAAATAAGCCTTACAAAGTTGCTACCGATGTCTGTCCGCCCCTATGTATGCTTAGATCTAAAACTACCCAACGAATTTCGAGGTGGTTTTCAACAACGCATAGCGGTTCTCGAGAAAGATTTAGTATAAAATTGGTCAAGAGGGCGAAGCCGCGTGCGTTCACTAGTATAATATATAACTCTTAACAACCATTCTATATATAATAATGTAGAAAAAGGTGCTAATTAGTTAAAATAACAGTAATGGCGTGCCATTGTGTTGCCAGTTGCAATGGGCGTTTACCACAAATCTCTCTATGCTCTGTAACTTTTGGAATAAAAATTCACACATAAATATGAATATAAAATATGATATGTTAAATATGAAATGTTACTTCTCATTTACTTTAAGTACGTGTCATATATGTAATTAAAAGTGTAATGTATGTATGTGTACCTATGCACTTAGTATATTTCTGTATCTGTTTCATAAGTTGCGATCGAGTTTGTAAAACCAGTGGGGCTCCATCAGGAATATTGAAATGGAACAGTAAATTATCGTGTCTGTCAAATAAGTACACCCTATTATGTACCCCAATATATATATATTTTAATATAGATTACATATATTGATAAATAAATAAAAAAAATATTAAAAAAAATCTTGTGTTATGTGATTGAGACAACTGATAACACCCAAACTCCGAAACAAACATTTGTGGATCTGGCACTACCGACCACGCCACCGAAGCAGTTAAAATACCTACTATCCTCTGGTACCAATCTAACATCTGGTACTCAGACCAAAAAAACGGGTCGTGGGTCTCTTGACCATTGGTTGATGAATCTCAGCCCACCGCAGGTAGCCGACGCATACTGTGTACAATATACAACCGTAAGGTGGTTATGCTCTAACTGTGCTGATAGTACACAGACGACCTCGTTAATTTACACTAGGTACATCTATTGGAAACATGAGTAATATAAATCTGCGTAAAAAAAGTCCCATTTAGTATATGTGGAGCATTTTTATAAAGGATCCTTTTACTTGTGGTAGGTGTGAGAAACAAAATTACAAGTGGTTGATGGATTACTCTAGCATTTCTCATAGGCGTTTATTAAGTAGTTGTTGTTTAATTTAATTTTAATAGCACCCCACAACAAGGTTAGTGCGTGTGGTATATTAGCTGATGCCCGTGGGGCCGCCTGGAATAGGTTATAATTATTATGACGATAGCTCCGTAAATCAAAATCGGTTTAGAAGATTTTACGTAACAACTAATAAATGTACAAAAAAAGTTACTAATACTATAATATGTAGTACATAACATATATAATGACGCATTATCTCTTAGAGGGTAAGCAGGTGTGCATTAAACATCCACATCATGTCAATAGTTTTGTTAGTCCCATATGATAGGGGTTAAGCGTGTTGCCGTTAACGGGCTCCATATACTATAAAAAATAAATAACTATTATATATTATAAACTTAAGACTAACGAGTCTTTTACGCGATTATTGAGATATATACATACCGATACTCCATTAAGACTGTATATAGGCCACACTCCAAAGTCGTAAACCACCTGCGAACCCCTAAAGATACCATTCCTCTACAGACACCGGGTGTTTATAAGGTAGACTGCAGCTGCGGTAGTTAATACATCGGACAGACCAAACGTACTATCGCTGAGAGGGTCAAAGAGCACATCACAGCTGTAAAAAACCGCCAAATAAACAAGTCTGCGATTGCCGAGCATTTGTTGGAATCGGGTCCCAACCACTGGATTGAACTCCACAAGCCACAAGTCCTATCCACTGACGGACACTATTACTCCAGGATAGTGCGGGAAGCCGTCGAAATAAAAAAGTATCCCAACTTTAACCGGGAAGATGGATATCGACTATCTACGTCGTGGAATCCGGTGATCAGCAAATGTACTCGCCACCTCACCGAACGCCCACTTGCTGATACTATCAGTGTGGTGTGCCGTAGTGGCTCTTCGAACACAATAGTTAGTGACGACGAAGTGAGGGTAGTTGAACAAACCCGCACTTCACGAAGACGACGATGAGCTGAAGCCAGTCCACCCGTGACCACGGCTCTTGTAACAGAGCCGAAACGTCGGGTAATAAAGAGGTATGTATATATCTCAATAATGGCGTAAAAGACCCGTTAGTCTTAAGTTTATAATGTGTACAAAACGCGAAAGTTTAAAGAACTATTATATAATCCTTACCTAAATTTCAACAGCCAGGACGGACGTTACATATCTTTGTAGGTATCTGTAGTATATAGATAATTATGTACACAATAATCAATTTATTAAATTCACACAAAAAAGTTGACGATACACAAAATATTTCAATTCGTACAAGTCGTTTCCAAGATTAACGTTCCAAACAAACAAATCAATACATATAAAATTGAAGTAGTGCGTTTCTGTACATCGAAGATATAATAGAGAAACTATTGTATTATGTGTGGCTTTATGAACGCAATAGAACCCAAAACAATGGTTTTTAGAATTTTTGTCTGTTTGTCTGAATGTTTGAACGCGATAATCTCAGAAACGGCTTAACCGATTTGAATGTGGTTGTCAGTAATGAGTTGTGGTTTATTCAACTTAACGTTTAAGGTTTCACTTGAATCGGTTCATAAATAAAAAAGTTATGTCGATCTAAAGTATCATAACACGCAGGCGGAGTTGCAGGCAACAACTAGTTCTTAATAATATTTATAAAATATATATATAAATATTTAGTATATGTTACAGTATAGATTTCATATTAAACTAATGACAAATGGGTTTATTAATATTATATTAGGTGTTTTACATAATCACAACACAAAAAGCGTTTAAACGGTCAAATGTCCTACACTTTCGAACAGCAACTTTTCTTAATTAAAATATATTGGACAGTTTTAATGTTTTCAATTGACTTGATTTATAGATATATGTTTGTAATGTACAATCTTAGGCTTATGAATTATTAATGAACATATAGTTTTATATATCGAGCGTTGAACAGACTTGTTAGTGACAATTTTATTACAGTTAATGTCATGTCGTGACCGTATAAGTTATTGTGTGTCGGAATTAACCATAGTTGGTTTAATGTACTTAGAAACATTGCTTAAGGCCAAGTCTGAGGTTAATTTATTTTTCTATTTGGAAATATAGCTATTATACATTCTAATTTTACTGGCGCAAAATGGGGGTGTATGCGGAACCCTATGGGAAAACAGACGTGGCTGTATGTAGATATATAAAATTAGAACAGTAAATTATCGTGTTTGAAGAGATATGTCTCTGCCTATCGCTTTGAAATCAAGTGTGTCATTTTCATGTATTTATTAATTAATTATCATCAAAGTACTCACGAGTGTTAAACCGAAGACATCTTCTAGTGGTGATGGTCTGTCAGTCATAATATAATGTCACTTTCCCAAAGGGTCACTTTAGCACAATGTCATTTTCTTTTAACGTCACTTTAGCACAATGCCATATTCTTATAACGTCACTTTTGCTTAATGTAACACACAAAAATAGACACTCTGACATCCGTACTTGATGGTATATAGGTACTCGACAACACGAGTCAGTGTACTGGAGTCTTGAAATAGGCATGCACCATTAAAATATAATATTTATAAGATATTAAAAATACTATTTTTGTTTTGTTAACATTATGTTTTATTTCCAGGTCCAGATATTCCGGGATTCCTTCTCCAACCGTTCCGAAAACCGAAGAGGATTCGGACAGCGTTTTCCCCTTCACAACTCCTAAAGTTAGAACATGCGTTTGAGAAGAACCATTACGTGGTAGGAGCTGAGAGGAAACAGCTTGCGCAGACGCTTAGTTTGACTGAAACACAGGTACGTACATTTATATTTTATTTGTACAGTTAGTTGCTATGTTACATAGTTATTTATTCGTCCACATAGCTTTTTAATATGATTGGTGGATATCAAGCGCAACGTAGCATAGCACATATCTGGTGAAAAAGCACCCTTAACGCAAAAATAGCGTAGGTAGATATGTTTTGTTCCCGTTCAGGTTTATTTCAATACATTTATTACCCTTTCAAGGATTTTTATATTAAATCAATAAAGAAAGCCACATTTACCATTTTCTTTTCCTAGAGTTTCAAGATAAAAAATCAATACTTCGATATAAAAAATGTTACCACGATCTCCAAAGACTTTAAAGTACCGTTAGCAAAGCAATCCCAAATCTCGTCCTATTTAGTTTGTACATATTTTGATGTTGTTTTTATTTTCTTTCTTTCATGGCTTAGCATAGGTTTGACTACTATATGCCACAGTTGGTTAGAGTATGAGACAATAAACTATGAAATGAGTTTAAAAGAGTGAATGAAAGGTACGCACTCTATCTTTCTTCCTGTCAGTCGCCCTCGTACAATTCAAATGACTTTATTTTTAATAATTCTTATCACTTCAATCTTAAATGTGTTTATAAAAGTAAATTCTTGTAGGGCAATGGTAATACGCCTCACGGGGCCAATAGCACGCCGGCTGTGTCTAATTATATTTTTTTTAATAATTTCCCTGTAGAACAGATATATTAAGACTGATTATTACCTAAATGCTTTCCCGAGGGATTGTAATATTATATCAACCCATAGATATTTTTTTTTAAATGTTAGTATATGACTTGGATATCGAGTGTCATATGGCAGCTGCATTATGGTCAAAAAACACCTTCCCATTTACTGCTACATTATTATCTATCTCTAGGTAAGAGATATTATAAAAAACTTATCGGCATTAATTGAAAATAAACAATTAAAAGTTGGTATGCAATACATCTCTACCTACCCCTTGGTAATATAGGCGTGATTATATGTAGGTATGTCAGATATAACTTATGAGTACCATTGCCTGTTCATAAGTTCTAGCCGGCTATAAATAAGTAGGTACAGCCATACTTCCGCAATCCAGTTGGGATTGGTTATATTATTTTTCCGCAATCCGATTGGGATCGGCAATGTTAATTTTTTTTCATTGCTTCTATTCATAAAGTGGCGCTTTGCTCTTTGTGTAAGTGCGCCTGAAATAGCTCTTTTTTGTTCAGAGACCTTTTAGGGGGCAATAATAAGATTTGAATTTGGAACATGAATCTTTCAATTAATAGTAATTGAACCGAAAAAAAAACAAAACGCGCGATTTTTTTTTTCATAATAGCCGATGGAAAGTAAAGTTTAAGCCTCGTAAGTAAAATTATTTTTTTCTTAGGCGATGTACTTTGTATTCCTCGCTACGCTTAGTATTCTACTTTAGAAACCCGCGCTACACACGGGATTCTACTCTAGAATCCTTCGCTTCGCTCTGGATTCAAAATAGCGTCTTCGGCAACAATAAGTATATCATTATACACCTTTGTCATAAAATGTACAATTAAACACACAGGAACTCGGAAATCCAGAGTCAAGCAATCTGAATCAAATAACATTTTAAAATTTTAGCATAAGTACGAGTATAACTAATTTTAACCGGCTAAAGAATCTGTACAATAATCGTAAATTATTACAAACAGCTGATAATGAAACAAAAAGTGAATTAATAACCGACACTATTGAAATAATGAAATCACGATAAAATACAGACATTGCGTCTAATTGTTCGAAACTGGATGAACAAATTATGCTTTAATTACTGGATCATTAAGCCGGGTTGCGTGCGCGCAGGTAATGGTAGCAAAATAAATATGTTCCATTCTTGAAGGTTCCAATTGTATTGAATACTGTCAGAATGTCAAAAAAATAAATATTTAATAATATAAATGTTTGAGTGCTAAAGGCACCTAAAGCAACTCCAGGGCTCACGTGATCCTTGCATGCAGGCAGTGCATCTGCTGATGGATGGATGAGACTGCCAACGGCAATAGATGGACAAACAGACATACATCACGCCTACATCCCCGAAGGGTAGGCAGAGGTGCATTACACACTCCTACTTTGCCAGTTATGTTGTTGATCCCACGTTAAAGGGGGCAAGCCTGTTGCCGTCACTGGGCAGCATAGAAAATCCAAAACTACGCTGCAGTTCAAACCGAAGTGCCGACAGCCAGGACAGATGTGATACGTAGGTCACACTATAAGTTTTGCTTAACTTAAAAAAACAACATGTTAAAACCAAAATGTTATGTTTATTGCGTTTCAAAATACTCTCCTTTACATTTTTAAATTTTTTTAAACATGATGACCACAGATCTGAAGGCATGTTTTCTACGTGCTGATTGAACGCTATCACTGCCTCTTCGGATTTGGTAAAAGTGAAACCTCTCATCAAATATTTGATTTTGGGGATGCGCAGGATGGGTGACCAGTTGTACTTTTTCGGAAGCTAAAAATGACTTTGTTTTGTTGGCCGTGTGTGAAGAAGCGTTGTCATGATATAGGAGAACGCGGCTTTTGGGTCGTCTCTCGCAAACTTTTTCTAACACCCTGGGTAAACAAATGGTAGAATACCACTCGGCATTAACACTCTTTTGATCTTCAAGTGGAATTGTACAGATGGGACCCGTAGCTGAGAAAAAAAACGAGATCATTTTTATACCAACGTTTATCGCCTGCCTCACTTTTCGGATTTAAAACAATAAATCCACGTTTCGTCTCCTGTGACAATGTCATAAACAGCATTAGAATGTCCGTGGTCGTACTTCAGTAGCATCTGTGAGCACCATTCCACGCGAGCCCGCTTCTGCTCCGCTGTCAGTTCATGAGGGATCCAACGACAACAAAGTTTCCGAACTTTCAATTCTTCGTGTAAAATTTTCTGGATTTGACTCATACCAATCCCCAATAGTCCTCGAATTGTCTCATAGGTAATCCGCGGGTTTTCTTCAATTAACCGCTTAACAGTAGCCACACTATTTTCGTTGACGGCAGTTGAAGGCTGCCCTTCACGAAATTCGTCATGTAAAGAAACTCGACCTCTCTCAAATTCAGCATACCATTGCCTCACGGTGCTCAACCAAGGTGCTTCTCTCACAGTCTAGCGGAGAGAGAGAACTTTTAAAATCATAAAAAATCATCTTCTAAAATCTTTTCGACTTAATTCCATTTTCGTTGCATACGTAGAACTTTGATGTGATAAAAAACAATTGACAAATGATTTCCCGCCAATTCTTTTTTTTATTACTAAGAAGGTTACAACGTTTAAAAAAATATAACATTCGAAATTCAAATAGTTCCGATTAGCTAGAAGTGCAAAACTTTTAGTGTGCCCCATGTATACCACTAAATAGCATCTCTGCAGTCTGAGGAATTTGAAAACTTGAAAATGTTAAAAATATTTTATGATTTTTAATATTTTTTTTAAATATTGTTAGACATGCTCACACAACATCATCCAACCCAAACGAAGCTATACGCTTGTGTTATGGGATCTAGACAACTGATAAACATACTTATTAGAGCGTAGCTAGCGAAGCTCCCATGGTGCAAGAAAGTTCAATCCTTTCTTATGCGAGATCTCTGTCAATACTTTACCGATTTCAACAATTTATATATCAAATTAAACTAGATTTAACTGACATCATTCTAACGGAGCCCGAATTTTCAATTTTGGTCATCAAAAATATTTTTGCCATAAATATTTATTTTTACAAAAAGTTGATGCTATGCTTGCTGCGCTCTAATATGATGCCGCGAACCAGGGTGGCGACCTAATTTATTTCTGAATACATACATAACATACATTAAAAACACCCAAACTCCGAAACAAACATTTGTGGATCACACGTGTATTATTGTTTGTTTTGCTATCAGTACTCTAGTTGCAATGCACTCGGGTGTGGTCAATCACTAATGCAGCTCACACTAATAACCTAACCTAGTTTCTAAACACATTTAGCGGTTTTTTTGGTATCTAATTATAACGGAGTTGTAATTACTTGATTTATGGTGGTATATTACCTTATTTGTTACGTGCTAGTTGCTGTTAGCGACTCCGCCCGTGAGAAATAACTACTTATTTTTCTGCCATCCGATTTCGATGAAAAAGATTGAGTTTTTAGAGTAAGTACCCGTGAGACAAGACTAAAAGTCACGGCTACTCTTTGTCAATCGCCAATAATCACTGTTTTACGGTGACATTTACTTAAAAACACGTCATAAATGGAGAAATTGGGCCAAATAATAGTCGGAATGAAACAAATTGAAATGTTACCACTTGGGAAGTAGTAGCATTCAATTAGAAAAGATTAACAAACATAAAAAAATATAGTTGAATTGAGAACTTCCTTTTTTGGAAGTCGGTTGAAAAACATTACTCTCCATTTGAGGAGATAGGTTATTACACTAGTCCATCAATATTAAACCTTTTTCCACGGCTCGTTACTTCAGAAGGCAATTATTTTTGCAAATATCAATGTGATTACATTGATGTTTTCAGTGGTGCATTATGCATAAACTAACATAGATAATTATAGAGTAATGATGCTTGGCAGACATTTATTTAGAAATACACTTTGGTTTTTATTATTCTTTGTTTATGGTTTGCTTTTATTACTCTGTCATCGTATGGAATTTATTGCAATCTAGGTTATACTTATAATTTGTAAAGGGTCTCAATGTCTTAAGAGGTGGTTATCCTAAGATAGTTTTGTATAACCTTTGCAATATGTTAACCTAATGAGTTACCACTTAGCCACGAGCACCTCTATTTGACTCTAAAGTATTGTAAGGATATTGTCTGCTATAATTCTGACATGCTGAGTTATTTTTTTTAATTACCACCGGATATATTAGCGTAAATATAGTCAGTTAATTACATCCTCTTTACACTTGTTTGTTTTTTACCGAGATATACGAGTATTACTGTATGTACATAGACCTACCTTTTATAATATTTAAGCCTGGTAACCCTGACACAGCAATGTCAATCTGTATTTGTTAACATTTAAATATAGAATGCACTAAGTATAAAGAAGGAGTTCGATTTTTGCTGAGCGCATGGCTGGTGGCTTTTTAGGTTACCTCTGGCGCTCCGCAAAAATCGGGCTCCCAGATACTCACATACCGAACAACGTTTCTTGTCCTGCACCTGGAGCTAGTTAGGAATAACTAGTTCTTCTGTGCGAGACTATCAACTAATCAAGCATTACCTTGACATTGGCGAATCATCGATCATTATCGATGGAGCCACGTTTTTAAAAGACGAAGAAGTATAAAGAAGGACTTGGGTTTTTGCGGAGCGCATGGCAGGTTGCCTTCTAGGTTACCTCTGGCGATGGACGAAAAATCCAGGCACAAACGCTCAGTTGCAATACCGAACAACGTTTCCTTGTCCCGCACCGCGAACTAGTTCAGAATAACTAGTTCTGCTGTGCGGGAAAAATCAAGCATTACCTTATTGGCGAAATCATCGATGAAAATCGATGGAGCCACGTTTAAAAAAAAGAAGAATAAGTGTAAAGAATACAATGACATATCTGATTAAAATATAGGTACAGAGTTCCACTTGCATTCTGGTGTTTATAATCGGAAATTGGATCGTGTTTCACTTTCCTACTTCTACAAATAAATATTATAAACACTTTAATATAAAGAAAACAAATATTGTAACACAATATATGTGTTAAACAGTTTAAACTGACTCGTAGAATCATGAGTACTTATAATCCAATTACTGTTTTTTTCTGAAACCAAGCCACAATGACGTACAGCCAGGACAGGTTTACTCGATACCTACATAGTAATTTTATATTATTAACTAAATTACGTGCAGCTGGTTCGTTCAAATGTTCGTATATAATCGACTATTAAGATAAAATGTTTACCGTACCTTAATTCGATTATTGGGAACTCTTGAAAATATCATAAAGTAAGTATAACGTGGGTTCTTCCTTGTCTTGACATGTGTATACTTTTGGAACGAAGTTCTCTAACGCGGCTTACGGGTAGTGAGATTTAGTAGAAATCGTCACGTTACGCATATCAGTGGTTCCCAACCGGTAGTCCGCAGAAGCCAAAATATGGTCCATCGTCCCAAACCCAGATTGGGTTGCGTTGCAGTTGCATAAAGAACTTCGTTCCAGACGGGGGTCATCCGACCGCACAATTATTTTTAATGGCAATAGTGTTAGCCAGAACTTCCATTTTTAAAAATTTATGAGTTAGTTCTTGATTACGTTTGTGTAATTTATTTATTTTACTGCTCAATTATGCACCTTTTTTGTTGCCATTTTATTGCAATTTGTAGGTGTTTTATGTATTACTACTGCAGATATTTTGCATTCTGTTGATTTTTACGTAGGTTAATCATAAAGGTGTATTCTTACTGTCGTTGTAATAGGTATATTTCAATTCGAAATTAGTAGAAGTAGGTAGAAGTGCGTAATAGGTAGTAGTTCTAAGGTTTACTAAGTTTCATACTTCCCTAGAGACTGTTATTTACGAAAAATTCTCAACATATGCAAGTTATTTTTTTAAGTTCATGCGCTTCCGTCCTCTCCTACGTCCATTGGCGGGCGTCTCTGGTACTCACCAGGAGGTATTTCCAGTGGCGCCCAGCGGACTTTGGCCACCTGTGTGGCCTCTTTGGCAATAGTAGAGTAAGTGCGCCAATTATGGACCACCATAAGGGTTTTGTTAAATAAATCTCAAAATTTAAAAGTAAAACCATCCATTTTTATTTCAAGCAATTTAATAGTTATTTAATTTTCTGAAAAATGTCATTATTATGAATTTACAAAACATGAACCACGTGGTTTCAAATATGAACTGGGTTCAAAAAGAGGGCCGTATTATTAAAATGAAATCAGTAAGGAATTAAAGGTCTCGAGGCTTTGCATTTGTGTGAGTGACCACTAAAAGTGGAGTAAAAACTCTTTTTGTACCTGTGTGTACAACACATGTGTGTGTAAAAGAGGTCATATTATAATACACGTTCACGTAACACATGCAAACCTTCGTTTCCGCCTCGCGACTTGTTCCCACTTATTCATAATAAGTTTTCAGAGGTTTAAAATACCGTTAAAATCGATCTTATTCATAATGAGTTATCAGAGGTTAAAAATAGGTAGGTTAAAAATTAGGCGTCTGATCTGTTCGTTCTCTTGTACATCTCTTCTCCTCCGAGATCCTCTTCTGGACCTAAACAGAGGATTTTTAATTGATAAGGTTTTTAGCCAATAGTAGCGTTTCATTATGAACTAGCGGATCGCCGGGGGCTTCGCTCGCTTGACAAAACATACACAACAACCTTCCTTAAGAATCGCTCTATCCATTGAAAAACGCATGAAATTCCATCGCGTATAGTTTTAAAGATCTACACACACATACATAACGGGCGACTTTGTTTGTTATGAATAAGGGGGTTAGTGTTTACCTATAGCTACGTGACGGCAATAGGCTTGCTCTCTATTACGTGGGACTAAAAATACTGGCAAATTGTGGGTGTGCAATGCGCCTTTGCCTACTATTTCGGGGATATAGGCGTGATAGGAACCAGCTAATTAATAAAGGTGCCAACTATAGTAAATAAATGAATCACAGTGAGTGTACAAATTGATTAGCAATCAACACAGTCTTCATTTGCGTCTAATTAAAAAAAAATTAAAAAGAAAAAAAATAATCCTAATCGCGTTATAAACGGAAAATTTTTACGTGTCGCATTTTTAATTACTAACTTGATAACTTTTTGCTACTGGCAAACCTATTAATTAAGTTCTTAAAAAGGAGGTAAATTATGAAAAAAAAATCGTTTAAAAAACAATACATTTGGATGTTCCAATTTCAAATAACCACCAAGAACTATATACTTCTAAACATAGGTACTAGTAGCAAGCCGTCACTCGCCTAACAACTTACAACCGCAAAAAATACGTGTCGTCAGCGACAACTTGAAGTTGTAAATCAGTAAGGATTGTCTCTTGTTTGTGACACGGTATTGACCATAGGGTTGATATTGAGGCATTAACGTCATAATTATTGGTCAAATTATGCTGGTATATAATTTACTTTACTGGACAACTCTGGAATGATGTTCTCTGTAAACAAAAGAATGTGCTTTAATTAATGTCGGAGTGCTAGTTCTGTATGTAAGTACTATTCCCTATTCTAACGTAGGTACACATTCCTACGTATAAAATATAAAAGTAAATACATATATAATAAAATATCACGTTTTCAATTGTCTAGTTCAATATACTCAAAATCTTTGTATCTACATGAGTGAGGAAAAAAATGGCAAATATTGTCTATGCTTTGAAACGCATGCGTAGAATGAAAGGGGCGGGGCAACAGGGTGACTCTACAAAGAAGTGTTCAAATATATTAGAGAGATGATGCATTTTTGTTACTCCATAAACTGTATTGTCTATGTATATTTTTTTTCACTTAATTTCCTACACAATTAATTGCTATTACCTACTATAATTAAAAATAATAGATGTTTGTAACAACTTGTTTCTATGTGTTCCAATTAATACATAGACAAATTGATATTAACACGTAATAAAAAGTAAATTGATATGACAGTAACCAATCCACTTTGTGGGCAAATGGCGTACGTACTATTATCTACTTACAGTATGTACCTACTAATTAATGATAGTAGGTACATACCTCAGGACCACTATCTCTATACTACGTATATACAGAGCGCTGATAACCGGTCTGAACCACTAACAACCACTCTGCACGTCAAAACAGTCAAACAGTCGAGGATGACGTAACGTCACTACAACTTCTCAGTTTAAGTTATTGTTCTGAGATCTAGTTTTAATGTAATATGGCGCTTCTAGTGGAACGCAAACATGTAACGCTTGGTATTCGCCACGAAGAAAACGGGTGACACTCATATATAATTTAGAAACTCAATGGTACATAAAACCTCTTTATACACCTCTAATAGGTATCTATTAGAAGTGTATAAAGAGGTTTTATAACGACATTCCGTAAAGTAGTTTCCCATAGGATAAAAATTAAGCGTCAATTCAATTTTCACTCGCGCTCGGACTGCAGACAGTCCATTTAGTGGTATGTAAAACAAATCCAGTGTTGGAAATTTGGTATGAATTACAGAGAGGTAATGAACTTTCGATAGTGCCTAAATAGGCTTGCCCCCTATTACGTGGGACCAAGAAATTACTTGCAGAGTAGCTGTGTAATGTAAAGTACCTATGACATCCCTTACGGGATACAGGAGTGATGTAATTGTCTGTCTGTCAATTAAATTGTCAGAACACTAATGAACCATTTTTATGTGTAAAGAATAATAATACTGAGTTAACTCATTTGTTATACCTACAATGGTGTCAGGAGCGACGTCTTGTCGCTAAATGAGAAAAGGTTGTTAAGGACATACTTCTTTTAATTAAACGTGAATATAAAACGCGGGCAACTCCGTGTAGATAAATAATACATATTAACGCCTAGCCGCCGCTGATTTTATTACACGAATTACTCAACTTTATTTCCTTCTTCAAATAAATAATTGTGAACAATTACCATGTAGCATTAGAGCATTAGTAAACATCGGAAACTGAAATTACATACTTAATTATTAATTAAGAGTAGTTAGAATTATTATGTAAATATTATGCAAAACGGCAAAGCAGCGCTGCCGTCTTCATGCAGTTGGTATTTTTTTTGCAACGCAGTTAGTTGGTCCATGCACAAAACTTAGGGGATAACTTAGGAGATAACTAAGGGGAAGGGATGTCATGTATGTAGTGTATGCATAGCTAGGTAGCTGGGCTGCGACCCTGCGCGGTTACTTTAATAAATCAGTGTGCAACATACTAGCTAGTTTAACTGACGCGCGACGCTCCCCACAATATTATTACCGACCTACCTACATATCTAACAGTACTGTATGATAAACAATAAGGGTAAACGTACCTATTTAATAGTCTAAGACGCCCAGGACTTCAATTGGCTGTGCCATAGTGACTGGCACGTAAGATTTTGTTACCTTTTATCAACATTTCATCGCAAGGCAACGGGCTTCAAATTTTTTTTTTTTAATTACAATATAGCTGCTACTTTTTATTAAATTAGACCATTTTGGACATAACCCATTATATGTGTGCCCGGTGACGGCAATAGGCTTGCCCCCTATTGCGGGGGACTTAAAATACTGGCAAATTTTGGTAGTGCAATGCACCTCTGCCTACCCCTTCGAGGATATAGGCCTGATATATGTGTGTGTTTAATAAAAATCGGTATTGTTAGAGCGTAGCGAACGAAGTTCTCGCAAGAGCTTCGCTCGCTACGCTCGCTCGCTGCACCATGGTGCAAGAAAGTTCAATCCTTTCTTATGCGAGATCTCTGTCAATACTTTACCGATTTCAACAATTTATATATCAAATTAAACTAGATTTAACTGACATCATTCAAAAGAGACCGAATTTTCAATTTTGGCCCTCAAAAATATTTTTGAAAAAAAAAAATTTTACACAAAGATAATTATGTGATGCTTGCCATTGGTGTCGACGCGTAACTCTACTTAAGTATGTCTCTTTCTGTCAAAGAAAACTGCGTTCATTTTCATTTCAATTCCTACTTAAATTGCGACTAATCGTTATTTTTTGTGACGCCGTTCCCGCCGTGTGGAATACATTTCACGTTCTGAAATTCTATGCCAAATAAACTAAACTAATAAAGATAAGTAAAAAGTTGTTTTTAAAATTATATCGTGCCAAAACAATCTTTACAATTTTATAATATGTGGAGAATAGAGAGGTGATTATGATTTGTCGAGTTTTCACCTCGTACGAAAATAGCACAAGTCCCGTTGTCCATTGTCATCGACACATAGCCACGGAGAGTGCTTTTTTTGTACACATTTTTACGACTACACGTTCCGGTGATATTCCACAAGTCTGTCCGGTAATAAGGCAGACACGATGGAAGTGGAAATTTTTTATTTCACTTTTGACAACTGAGTTTTATGTTTAGGTATTTACTTCTTATATATGCTACTAGTGGTCGCCCGCGACTTTGTCCGCGTGGTAATTAACTAATAAAGTAAAAAAAAAAATATATTTTATTTTATTTTATTTTATTTCCCGTTTCCGTCGCGCCGCGTCATATTTTGAACAATTCACACAATATCTTTATAAATTGTAGCCTATGTGTTATTTTGATGTATAAGCTATATTATTGTAAAGTTTCATTAAATCCATTAAGTAGTTTTTACGTGAAAGAGTAACAAACATACATCCAACCATACTTACATACATACATACTCACAAACTTTCGCGTTTATAATATTAGTAGGACTATTGGCATACTTCTCACACTTGTAAACGTCAAGGAAGCTTCTTTTCAACTGACTTATAAAAAAGGAGAAGGTTCGCAATTCGACTGTATGTTTTTTTATGTTTGTTACCTCATATCTTTGGACTGGGTTGTTCCGATTTTGATCCAAGTGGTCCCATTTCAATTTGGTCCCATTCCGTCAATTATTCGAGCTCAGTTTTTCAGAATATTTCTCGTGAAAGAAAACTGATAGTAGTTTAGTTCGAGTTCATCGTAACATTTTTAGGTTTTCAATTTATATTTAACTAGCAGATCGCAGTTCCACCCGCGTGATTTAGTTTACTCGTTCCCGGTTCCCATGGGAACACATTACCGGGATAAAAAGTAGCCTATGTTACTCAGGGTGAATGTAGCTTTCTTTTGAAAGAATTTTTGAAATCGGCACAGTAGTTTTTGAGTTTATTCATTACAAACATACAAAAATACAAATCTTTCCTCTATATTAATAGTAGTATAGAAGTATATGCTAGCGGATGCTCGAAGCTTCGCCCGCTTGACAAATTATTTACACAAAAACTTTCCTTGAGAACCACTCTAACCATTACTGAAAACCACATTAACATCAGTACAGTAGTTTTAAAGATCTAAGCATACATAGGGAACGAAAGCGACTTTGTTTTATAATATGTTATGATTGTAAAATATCTGATAATTCTGAATACAAATACTTATAACTTGACTTTTCTTCAAAATTTTTACGATATTTATTTATTTTCGTTCGTTGGTTCTTAATGATAATGTTAAGAATACATATAAAAATAATATATAGTTACCTTTAACCAAGTTTTCTCTAGTCTACCCTACCAATATTTTCTAACCACAATACAAACGTAACAATTAAAATATATTAACCAGTTGTATGGAGCGTGCTAATGGCGACCGGAAACGACGTTAGCGCGCGCTTTTCCACATCCGTTTGCTATCGACTCTTGCGTTTATCGTAGAATGCTATCGGGCAAAGGTTAATTCGAATTAAGCCTCTGATGCAAAATTTATGGGATAATTCTGTGTGATTTCTGATGATTTTCAAAATGGCAAATAATTTCAGTAGGTTTCGAAGTTCTCTAAGTAGAAAACGTCACGTTACGCTTATCAGTGGTTCCCAACCGGTGGTCCGCAGAAGCCAAAATAGGGTCCGCTTTTTGTTTGTAATTTTGCTTCGGCGTCGTTATTAAAACTAAAGGAAACTCAAACCAAAGTGTTGCGTTGCAGTTGCGAAAAGAACTTCGTTCCTGACGGGGGACCCCCGACCAATCATTTTTTGTTAAAAAAATACTTCATATAAAATTAAATGTGAAAGTTCGATATAGGTAGGTAGGTAGGTACACTTATTTGGATATTTCTAACTCAAATCCGGGTAAATCGTTGTGAGACTACGAACTAGGAACAGGAAAGCTGGAATAGCTTAAAATAGGCATTAGATAAAATATAATGATAATAGTACAATCTTAAAATAGGTGACCATTAAAATATGTTTATCTGATGCTTATAAAAGGGCTATAAGTTATAATTGATCTATAATAAATAATTGGCTATAAGTATGTGCATTTAAATTTATTCCCTTAAAATATTAATTGACGGAGCGATCGTAGAGTCTACATTTTGAGATTGGACAATTTTGCTTTCATCTGTATGTCTATTCCGAGCTAGTAGCCACGCGTTTTATCCAATCGCTAAGAAACTTGGTACCAGTAAGTGTTAAGTACTTTATTTAAAACTTTTTTTTTTGATTGGCAGTAAATTGGGGCAAATACCCCAATAATATTTTTAATGTTTACAAAGTCTACGGTTGGACCATGTGGGCGATGACTAGTTGAAAAATTACTTTCTAGATATGAAACAACTGCACACAATACAGCGAAAAATGCTCTAATTTGTAAGTAGGTACGGTAGACAAATGCATGTAAATAATTTTTACAATCCATACACACACATATCACGCCTATATCCCCGAAGGGGTAGGCTGAGGCGCATTACACACCCACAATTTGCCAGTATTTTAGTCCCATGTAATAGGGGGCAAGCCTATTGCTGTCGTCGTGCCGTATTGGTTATGTCGAAAATGGCCGAATGAATTTAATAAAAAGTTGCAGCTATATTGTAATTATGAAAAAAAAAAAAGTTGAAACACTGCCTTGCGATGAAATGTTGATGAAAGGCAACAAAATCTTACGTGCCAGCCGCTATGGCACAGCCAATTAAAGTCCTGGGTGTCTCGGACTATATTTTTACAATCCAGGCCTAAATATTACTATTTAAAAAGTAAATATTTGATATTAATATTCAAGTATTAATATTATTATTGGAAATAATGAACAAACATCTCAAAAGTTTCGCATCGCATCGCATCGCTACCGTAAAACGCTTTCAAACAAAGATCACTTTATTATCATCCAATTATTGCTCGCGAATCCTGCAACATCACTAACAACCCCAATTTGTCATTCTAATCTCCCTTTCTAAACTGTATCTGTCTCTCTCCCTCACTAATGGCAGAACAATAAAGTAATACACCAATCCATTTAAATTTTCCTCCAAATTCGCGCGGTGCCGGTTAATTGCCTAGTTACCCTAGTTGTTCTCATCTCACTTTGTCTCATAGATATTATACTCCTTTCTCGTTCACTCGTTTAATCCGTAGGGGCGCTTTATAATAGAGTATATATAAGGACTTAATCGCATTTGGGGCCATGTTGAATGACACCCCTATTTATTTAGTACCAGCGTATCTTTACACAGATCCCTTTTCCTATTATAACGATTGTTTGTGGAGACTTATGACTTTTATTAAACGCCAGGGTTGTTAGAACTCTTTGTTGAAGTAATACGGCTTTATGAGGGCTCATTTTACGGTAGTTGGATGAGCAGATGTGTGTGAATAAAGGAATTAATAAAGTTGATTGTTGTTGCGAAGTGTCCGGACATTAAATTTGCATAAAAATGTGATAATTGTTAGGTGCTTTGAGATTTTCTAGTTAAATTTCCTTTGTGTTGTTAAAATTATATTGAGATAATTATGTTTTTGTATAGTTGCTTTGAAATATGTAATTACACTGTAATAATTACAGTGCAGGCTATGATTTATAAACTACATTTATATTAAGTATGCAACCATTTGTCTTGCGTACCGTTATATTACATATATTTTGTAGAATTTTTGATATAATTTAACTTTACAAATTACAATTAAACACACATAAGTATTTATTTTTAACTGCTTCGCTAGCGTGGTCGGTATTGCATCGCCGGTTCGATTTCTGGGTCGGATCAAATATTTGTGTAATCCACAAATGTTTGTTTCGGAGTTTGGGTGACTTCTATGTATATTATGTATGTATTTCGAAATATAAAAGTATGTTTATCAGATGTCTAGATCCCATAGCACAAGCTCATAGCTTAGTTTGGGCTAGATGACGTTGCGCGAGAATGTCCAAAATAAAAATTTACATTGATATTGATATACCAAGCCGTCCGGCCAGCGAGAACACCCAAATACTCCGAAAAACTTTATTCCGAATTTCATAATACGTAAGAATTGTAATATCTATTATTAAAAATCACGAAACTTATTTTACCGAAAGTCATTAATGCGATTTGTTAGTTTTCGCGTTACGTTCGAAGAGTCAAATGCTCGAAGGGTTCTCGGTCCGAAACACGACATTCCGATTTTCAATACTTCGAATAAACTAAAAGTCAACATGTTTGTTCTAAAGAATTTAGTGACAGAAAGAAATCGCTGCAGAACCAACTTCACGCAGTCTGGTCTGGGTATCTGGAATGGGTAGAACTGGGTTAGGTTAGTTTAGAACTGTGACCACAACAGAGCGCGAGCCGAGCGAGCGAAGCGAGCGTGTCGCAACAGCGGCCGGCGAAGCGCCGGAATTGGTCTTTGTTCTACAGAATTTAGTGACAGAAAGAAATCGCTGCAGAACCAACTTTACGCAGTCTGGTCTGGGCATCTGGAATGGGTAGAAGTGGGTTAGGTTTGGTTAGAACTGTGACCACAACAAAGCGCGTGCCGCGGCAGCGGCCGGTGAAGCGCCGAAATTGGTCTTTGTTCTACAGAATTTGGTGACAGAAATAAATCGCTGCAGAACCAACTATACGCAGTCTGGGCTGGGTATCTGGAGTGGGTAGAAGTGGGTTAGGTTAGGTTAGAACTGTGACCACAACCGGAATTGATCTGTATTATACAAAAAAATTGGGAAACATACTTTGGCATGTGACCAATGAAACAAAATAATTTTATTCAAAACAAACATAGTTTTAAATGAGAACCAATTCCTGCCAGAATTCGTATTGTTGATGTTTCGAAATATCATTAAGTCGGACTTTTTGTTATTCTATCTATTGAAGCTCGGTATTTTGAGAGTAGTAATTATAAACGTTAGGAATATTGAAATTTAGGAATTATAAAAATCCCAGCATTGGGCGTGGTGATGATGATTATTTATGATTATCACAGCTTACTCAACCTCGGAACTGGTAAATTGTAAAGTCCTCACAGACATTATATTCGAGATCCGTCGCCTACTGTAAACTTTATAAAACATAGGTAATAAAATGGCCGCGCGAACTCCTTGTCTATGATTGCGTTTACCGCCATATTGTCAATTAAAAACATAAGTAGCTTCAGTCACTATCTGCTTACTGCATATTATTATAATAATATACAACTACCGTTATTTTATATACTGTGTTTAACAAAGTTGTTAAACAAATATGCACAGAGAGACAGACAAAAGACCAGTCATTTATCCATTTTGTTCTCAAACATGATTTATATCGGTTAAACACAGGTTAAGTTGAACCTTTTACAATATAACTCGTAACTCAAAATCATAAAATACAAGAATAATAGATGACAATGTATTTAAAATACATGTATTGCTTACATTTTACACTACTAATGTGGCAAACAAGACACTAGCCGGATAAGCCCTTTTGTCTTATCGTTATTGTTAAATTTTATTACCGCATAGAAATATTATACAGCTGAAGGCTGTATAATAGCGTTCCTGAAACGAATTTTCTAAGAATATTTTATGACAGATAAAATTTACGTCTATATATCCGATGGGGCAAACAGCGACGCCCACAATGTCATTTTATCCTACAAAATAGGCTTTTAATTACGTGGATCATATTGCCTATTTCAAGCACCGACTCTGCGAATCTTAACATATTTGTTTGTGTACGAGCAAACCCGTACATTTGCATAGTTTTAATATAATGCTGACAGCGTGCGTTACCGCGCGCTCCTCAAGTATTTAATATCATTCATTTGTAATTTATAACCAGTTGCATTAAATATTTCGGGCTTAACATCATCTATCATTTTTATGTACCCTATCCGTACATAAATTGGTCCTTCGCTAGGAAAGTTCTTTCGCGTCGCGTGTGAAAAGTTTACAGTGTAGCAGCAGCAAAATACTATAAAATTTACAAGTGAAGTGAATTGAATAGAATCAGCAAAGACTGTATTGCCAGCAAGAGAGCAGTACAGAGCAGCAGCAGCAGCAGCAGCAGTCATCAGAAATCAACAAGGTTCATTCTTGGTGAGCAACAAGCTCCCGTTTGGACAATCAAGTAAGATCGTTCCTTTTACTTATCTATTTCATTTAAATCATGTCGACTTTCAAAGAAGCCCAACAACAGAAGCAACTCGATGAAATAGAGATTGTCTATAGGAACTTCATGAAAGATAGCTCGGATCGCAAAACGTCCGACTACTTGACCAAGAGGTTAAAAACCTTGGATGCGTATTGGCAAGAGTTTCAGTCGAATCACTTACGATTAAGTGAGGTTGAACTTGCAGAAACACACACGTATTTCACATCGAATCAATACGACCAAGTCAAGGCTCGATACGAAACTATCAAGTCTTTGATCGCCACATATCCCCCAATTCAAGATAGACCTTCCAACCCCATTTCAAAGCCAGCTACTCTCTTAGCGATGCCATGACATTGCAGGGAAAACACCCGACCCTACTTTCAAGAGCCAGGGTGTGAACAGCAAAACGGACGAGATGAGTAGGCGACAGTTCAGTAATTTCAAGGTGTTTGAACACACAGTTTCAAATATTAACCTGGATGCAGTTACGGAAAAGTGGGAGTTCGATCACCTACTGAACACAGTACGGTCCCGCTGGACAAAAATCGATTCTCAGCACTGGGAATTAGACAGCGAACTGGGAGATAGGAACAAAGATTACAGTGACATGTACCTTAAGTACGAGCAAACATACAACGATGCTATCAAAGCGATCAATAAAAAGATGTGGTCGTTCTCGCATAGGGAACACTCTACGCCAAAAATAGAGATCCCTACCTTTAGCGGGAATTATCATCAGTGGACATCTTTTAAAGACCTCTTCACCGAAGCAATCGGTAACAACCCTTCACTATCCAGAGCGCAAAAAATGCAATTCCTAAAGTCGAAGGTGAAACTGGAAGCTGAACGTCTTATTCAGCATCTCCCTATCAGTTCAGACAATTACATCATTAGCTGGGATATACTGAAACACCGATACGACAATAAACGGATGATATTCACTTCACACACATCAATATTTTATTAAATTTACCCCTTTCGCAACAAGCATCTATCAATCATATCAAACGAATTCACGATACCGCACGAGAAACATTGAACGCAATTCAAAATCTCGGTGTGGACGTGAAATCCTGGGACCCATTGGTTGTACATATCTTGAGTCAAAAGTTTGATTCGGATACATTCGCCGAGTACAACGCTGCAATCAAACATCCACGAGAACTTCTAGATTTGAACGAGTTTTTGGCATTTCTAGAAAGCAAGTTCACGAGCATGGAAGCTGGCAGAAGAAAGCAGGAAGGTCCCAACCAAAGGCCCCTCTCTATATCTAATAAGTCCTCAGACAAATCATACAACATTAAACAGGCTTATTCTGGTAGTAAAATTATTTCAAAATTTCCAACTGGCAGGAAATTACACAATCCAAAACAAAATTGTCCAGTGTGCAATGACCCACATGAACTCTATTTTTGCAAACAATTCGCAGAAATGAATGCTATAAAGAAAAAGCAAATTGTTGCTAATTTAAATTATTGTAAAAACTGCTTACACGATCACAAAGGTAAAGAGTGCTTATCCAAAAGTCGATGTCGTGAATGCAATGAATTTCACAACACTTTATTGCATGAATCGCACAAACACGGCAATTCCTCGCTTGCGCAGCAACAAGACATCCGCCCTAATCGGGGCAACACACATGTGACACAGCAAAATACGGTGCAAGAAATTTTGTTGTCAACCGCCCTACTAAAAGTACAAAAGGCCGATGGTACATACCTTACGTTGCGAGCCCTCATAGATCAGGGTTCTCAAACATCGCTCATTACTGAGAACGGCGCACAGCAATTAGGGTTACAACGATACAGGTGTAATGGTGTTATTTCAGGTATAGGGCAAACAGAAAATATCTGCAAAGGTGTGATCAATCTAACCTGTGCATCCCTAACAATGCCATACAGTTTCAATGTCGATGTCTATATAATGACAAGTCTCACAAAATTTTTACCCTCGTACTCTTTTCCAAAATTACAGTGCCGCTTCCTAGAGAATATAAAATTAGCCGACCCCGATTACAATATCAGTCGTCCAATAGATATTCTATTAGGTGCAGATACATATTCAAATATTCTTTTATCAGGCATGTGTAGGCTCAGCGAATCTCTCCCTATCGTACAGGAGACTCGCTTGGGCTGGATATTATGTGGGAGTTTGAAGTCCAACTTATCCTGTAACATGGTACAGGTTGACTTGGACAGTTTTCAACAATTTTGGGAATTAAAAGGTATTACAGAAGAGAAGTCTCCTTCAGAAGATCACGAACAGTGCATTCAGTTTTACAAGAAAACAACGAACCGATTGAGAGATGGCAGTGTTGTTTATAATGCATCAGCAAAAACAAGTACGAACTGTAGTTTAAATGATGGTATGTATACGGGGCCCAATTTACAGCAAGATCTTCAGTCATTAATTATAAAATGGCGACAATATCGGTATGCGTTTACAGCCGACATTGAAAAGATGTTTAGACAAATTTGGGTGCACCCGGAAGATCAACATTTACAAAAAATTATATGGAGGAACAATCCCTCGGAAAAGTTACAGGAGTATTTGCTCACAACCATCACGTACGGAATGAAGCCAAGTCCTTTCCTTGCCATGATGACGCTGAGACAATTGGCGATGGATGCACGTGACAAATACCCAGAAGCAGCTAAAGTTATAGAAGACGCATTCTATATGGATGATTTAGTCCATGGCACACATTCTATTGCATCAGCGAAGCAGTTACAACAAGATTTGTTAGATTTACTGAAATCAGGGGGCTTTAATTTGCGAAAATGGGCCTCCAATGACAGTCGTCTATTGACAATCGAAAACCAGGACTATAATCAGCAGGAAAACAAAACCTTTACTCATTCAAAATTTCAAAAAACGTTAGGCCTCTGTTGGAACCCCACAGAAGATAACTTTACCTTTCTTTCAAAAATAGGATTTTCAAATAATAAAATAACAAAAAGAACAATTCTATCAGATATGTCAAAAATATTTGACCCCCTAGGTTGGATTGTGCCGATTACGATAAAATTAAAAATTCTTTTTCAACAAGTATGGACCTCTAATATTCAATAGGACGAGCAAGTACCACATCCCATCAGTAAGGAATGGATTAAGGTCAAAAATGAACTACAAAACATCAAAAACTTCAATATACCTAGATGGTACGGAATCGAACCAGTTAGCGATATAGAGCTACACGGCTTTTGTGACGCGTCGGCAAAAGCGTATGCATGCGTCATTTACTGTCGAGTAAAATGTAAACAATCCATTGTACAAGTGGCGGCAAAATCTAAATTGGTTCATGTACACGCAAAAAACAGCTGTCTTTACCCCTTTTGGAGTTATGCGGTGCTCAACTACTTGCGAAACTCATGGCTAAGGTCAAGCAATGTCTACCTGGTCAGGATGTAAAGATTTTTGGATGGTGTGACTCCACCGCTGTTCTAGGATGGCTACAAGGCGACCCACGACGGTGGAAACCATTCGTTGCGAATCGAACAACGGAAATAACATCTATAATTCCAGCTAACTATTGGAGATATGTAAAAACAAATGAAAATCCCGCGGATGTGGAAGTAGAGGTTTGACAGTGTCTCAGTTAGAAAACTATTCACTGTGGTGGCGTGGACCTACGTGGTTATTATCATTTGAAGCAAGTCAACAAATCTTAGAGATTTATACAACGGAAGAAGAAGTTAAGAAGCAAAATAAGGTTCATTTTAGTACAAAGCAAGAGCCAAGAATTATTACAGATATGTTGAATAAATTTTCTTCATTCAACAAAACAAGCAGAATCCTAGCATGGGTTTTGAGAGGTTTACGCGGCAACAGTAAGCAAGGACCTTTCCTATCATTATCCGAAATTAGCATAGCAAAGCAAAAAATTATCAAGTACATACAGTATGAAGATTTTGCAAAAGAAATTAGTGACTTAAAACGCGACAGCAAGCTACCACACAACAATAAATTATTAAAATTAAACCCTTATATAGATGAAAATGGCATCTTAAGAGTGGGTGGGAGACTCAATAAGGCCCACATCAGTCATGAGATGCAACATCCTATCATTCTATCTCATAACGGTCGACTAACAGAGTTGATTATACAGGATGCACACCGAACTATGTTACACGCAGGTGCGCGGCTGACGTTAAGCCTTATCCGACAAAGATATTGGATATTAGGAGGAAACGTCGCAGTTAAGAAACTTTTACGTCAATGTGTAACATGTAGAAAACACAATCCAAATTTTCAACCTCAAATAATGGGACAGCTTCCTGAACCCAGGTGTAATCCGTCTCGCTCGTTTTCACATACAGGGGTAGATTACACTGGTCATATTTACATCAAGGCCAGCAAGGGTCGTGGCATCAAAACCACAAAGGGTTACGTTGCTGTCTTTATATGTATGGCTACCAAAGCTGTACACTTGGAGCTTGTATGTGACTTGAGCACCTCAGCATTTATCGCAGCATTAAGAAGAATGATAGCTCGTAGAGGGACACCCAGCCACATGTATAGCGACAATGGTCGTAATTTTGTCGGTGCAAACAATGTGCTACAAAAGGAATATCAATCTCTTTTAGAAATTACGCAGAGTGAAGACGTCAAATCAGCGATACTAGACCTAGAAATACAGTGGAGCTTCCTGGCTCCTATGTGGCTCTCAGCCGCTGGTGTCTGGGAGAGTGGAGGGGTGAGAAGTTTCAAGACCCTATTCAGGAGGGTTGTTGGAGACCAAATTTTAACATTTGAAGAGATGTACACCGTAATCACGCAAATAGAAGCATGTCTCAACTCGAGACCCTTGTATCCTATATCAGAAGATCCCGATGACATGGATTTCCTGACCCTGGGTCACTTCCTAACAGGCAGTTCAAAGGCCACGTTCGTCGACACTGAAACAGATTTAAGGACTAGATGGCAGTTGACGCAAAAAATTGTACAAGATCTATGGAAAAGATGGAAAAATGAGTACCTAGTGCAATTAACAGAAAGAAGTAAATGGAGAAGAACTGAAAAGGGCATAAACATAAACGACATCGTTATGGTACATGATGACAACATGCCACCTGGAAAATGGTTAATGGCTAGAGTCATCACCCTTCATCCCGGTTCCGACGGTCATGTTCGAGTAGTGACAGTCAAAACAAAAAATGGGACTCTAAAACGTCCAGTCACAAAATTATCGATACTACCCGTTCACAAGGAACCTGTCCAACATAAACCAAACACTAGTGTGAATAGCGTCGGCACGACAGAGTTTCATACATGTAAACAGCAACAAGTCAAATCAAACGGCCCGCGTTACAGCATAGCTTCAGTTTTTACCGCAATCATTTTATTTCTATCATTCATAACAACATCGCAATGCTCTCTCAACGTCACAAAGTTCAGGGACAACCAGAACATCTATTTTGACAAACTTACCAACATGCAGATTATTAGAGATGACTGGAAGTTAATCATATATTACAATATGGAACCTTACTGGGAAGGAATTACGGCTCTAAACAAAAGTATAATGTCACTTGAACACTCATGTGGAGCAATACGAACGCATTCATATTGTGAATTAATATTACTACAATTACGTCACGGGTACAACGAACTCGACTACAACAATCATATGTTACTAAGTCAGCACTTTGACACACAGCCGGCCAGGTGGCGCGTGCGACGCGGTCTCATTGACGGTATCGGTTACGGCGCAAATTACTTGTTCGGAGTATTGGACTCCAGATTCGCAGAACAGTATGAAAAGGATATCACACATCTACGCAACGATCAAAAACATATTATTTCATTATGGAAAAATCAAACTTCAGTCGTCGAAGCTGAATTCAGTCTCATGAAAAGAATAGAAGGTACAATTCAAAGACAACACAAGGTCATACATCAGCAGCTCACATACATGTCGAATGCCTTAGAAAGTTTAAAACAAGAAACCCAGAATATTTCTATGGCAAATGAAATTTTCTTGGGAAGTGTCGTCACTAGCAACTTACTACATGATTTGAAAGATCTGCAAAATGCAATAATCGACACGGCACTGACATATATCACGGTCGGTTTAACCCACATTTAATTACCGCTTCACAATTGCAAGATCAACTAAGTTCCATAGCGAGTCACCTATCATATCATCGTAACATTACCTGTTGAAAACATACATACCGACTTTGCCTTCATCTTTAAACTCCTGCATCTTAAAGCACGTATACTCAAAAATTACGCAATATTTGAGGTGCAAATCCCATTGATAAGTAGAGATGTTTATGAGGTCTTTAGTCTCATACCAATTCCTTTAGAAAAATCAAACGACACCATGGTTACCATAACACCTGTATCAAATTACATAGCAGTTAATTTAAAGAAGGATTCCTACATTATAGTTTCCGAGTACTTATTGGCATCGTGTGAAGTAACAGACAGATACCTATGCCATATTCACTCACCTATATATAAAATAAGCACAGACAAGGACTTTTGTCGTACCAAATCTTCAGAGTGCGAGGTCAGCATCGCTCCCTGCAAGAATCTTTGGGTGGAAAGTCAGAAGCCCAATAATCACATTTATTTTTGCTGCGGTATATGCAAAGTACGAACGATGTGTGGAGATCAAATCACCGCCCACGAATTGACAAATTCGGGACTTGTGACGATTGACGAAGGCTGCGTACTAAAATCTGAGAATTTCGAAGTTATCGCTCATCAACCGAAAACGACTGACGTTAGCATTATGGCTAACTTATACATACCAGAAATCGCACCTATCAATCACATCGTGAATGTGTCCATTCCTCACTATTATGCCAGCAACATCTCGGACAGAGAAGACGCAGAAATAAAAAGCATCGCAACCAAAATCAAGGCACTCAAAGAAAGCGAAGACAATCTGGATGATAGTATTGATACGGACATATCATATCACGATATACACCATTATACGCTAATATACGGAGCAATTGGCGTAGTAGCAGCCTGCCTGGGGTGGTTCGCGTGGAAGCGAGCTGTGGCGCAGCGCGTGGCTGCTAGCGCGCCCGCGCTGGCGACGTCGGCGTCGGCGACAGACCTAGACAGTCCCACACCGCAGCCACAGACATGTCGGCATCAGTGGTACCCCGTGTTAGTGATAGTGTAACATATCAGTGCGAAAGTGAACGGGTGAAGGTGGCTAGTGCTTTAGATAAGGCCACCTCCCCTATATTAGGTTCATACACTAGCATTGTTAATCTGTGAAGTGATAGAGACATTAAGAGCTTATTTAAGTAGCTTATTTATGTAGTTATAGCATTTGTCAACAAACTTATTTTCATTTTTATTTAATGTTGATTGTCCTTAAATAATGTACATATCTAACAAGTTTAATGTTGTTAAACTTCTCTGCGGGGGAGTATGTACGAGCAAACCCGTACATTTGCATAGTTTTAATATAATGCTGACAGCGTGCGTTACCGCGCGCTCCTCAAGTATTTAATATCATTCATTTGTAATTTATAACCAGTTGCATTAAATATTTCGGGCTTAACATCATCTATCATTTTTATGTACCCTATCCGTACAGTTTGTTCAAAGATTTACCCGGTCGGAATTGTCAGCGCCATTTTACTTTTAATAACAATTTTATTATCAAAACAGTATAAAACCAATCTCGCTTCGGTTCTCTTTGTATACATTTGCTTAGATCTTTAAACTAAGCAACGTATTTTGATACGGTTTTCACCAATTGATAGAGTGGTTCTCGAGGAAGGTTTTCGTAAATATAATATGTCAAGCGCGGGCGTCCGTTAGTTATAACTAACATACGTCTTGATCACAGTCATATTTTATCTAATTTCAATAATTTGAATTTATTTACAATAGGGACACAAGAAAGAAAATTAACAGTAGAAGATACTATATACACGTCACCCCGAAGAGACCACACAGGTGGCCAAAGTCCGCCGGGCGCCACTGGAAATACCCTTTGGGGTCACCAGAGACGCCCGCAGCAATGGACATGGGATCTCGCGGAATTAAAAAACTTTACTATACCCACCTACACACTAAATCCTACACTAAGTAGGTATATACAGGCGTCAAACAACTCCTCCGCCTCCTCGCCGACTGGCAATGTTCCCAGAAGGCTGACAGCATTGCCACGTTGTATTTCAATATCCTGGCAACACAAAGCTGACATATTTTATACATAATGCCAATAATAACAGATACAAGTGATTGGAACACGACATAGGTTACTTAAAAGTGACGTCACATAACGCACCATTACTCACAAGGGATGGGAGGAAACTACTTGATTGATATTCGATGTCGATATGTTAGGATAATGTACCGTGACTGTTAGAATTTAGGGAGAAATTTTTAGGGGAGACTGGGGAGAGATTCATTATGGATCTGTAGTGGTGTACGCCAAGGTCCATTAAAAAAAACCATTCGAGGCCCCATACTCTGGACCATACAGAGTAGTTCGGTGCGACGAGAAGACATACGATATTGACGTGCAAGGCAAGACACAAAAGGTCACTATAGACCGTTTAAAGCCAGCTTTCTTGGCCAGAGAACTCCCTGACGAGACACACGACCAGCTACAGGTCCAGAACTACCAGCCCGCAGATGACCACACAAAGAAAACAAGAACGCAGAGTGCGATTTCCAGATTACTATCGCCCGTAGTTACGGTCTCACCGGGGGAGTAGTGTGGCGAATACCTTATCTCTGACGTCATACGTCTAGATACTACAAGAAGGCGCGCCCAGAACTTTCGAGTACCTACCATAATATTCCACCAATAGCTAGATGTGCACACGCACTTCAACAAGTAAACAAATCGTAGGTACAACATAAGTATAGGTATTTAAACTTGTTCCTATTGTCTAAGCCACGCCTACCTAAACCAGTTTTGTATCATCGGGAATATTCTAGTACTATAGGTACTTGTATACATTATTATAAAAGCGAATGCATGTCAACAATAAATATTCATTCATCCACATACTGTGTTACTGTAAACGTCCCAATAATACCTCCCAACAACCACTACAGATCCAATAGTATGGTAACTCTGGCAAACCTTAAATTACCTAATTAATAGGTTAGTATTTCTATCGTCATCATGATCTTAGCCCATTTGAGGCCCACTGCCGCGCATATCCCAAAGAAATTTGAGCCTACATATACCACAGTCAATCAATCAAATCATTTATTGAGCGAAGTGAGCGAAGCTCAATCTTAGGCGACTCATGTATTTCGTTTGTCCGCATACTCCTCCTAAACGCCTGAACCGATCTCCTTCAAACTTACCACAGTGCATGGTAACGTGTGGCGTGTGGGTGGTTTAGAACAAAAAAAATGAAAATCGGACATACCATCGAGGAATAATCACCGAAAAATTGATTTTCATACGTTTTGCAGTTAAAAAAATATTTTTTGCAACAGCAGCATGCATACCTAGTTCACTTAGGTCATTAAATGACTCTTGTACGTCAGCAAGTTACAAAAATAATTGCTTCTATATTTACATTTACTGCCAGATTCGCAAAGCAATATGTTGAGCCTGTGAGAAAAAACTTGGAATATACGAGTATATAATAACTACGAGTATATTATATTTGTTCTGGAATATTTCTGAAATTTTATACTTATTCTGCTATTAAGATTGATTTGATGATAAAATCCGTTTGTCTTTTTTTTTGACCCAACTAGCCAGAACTAAGCTATAAGCTTGTGCTATGGGATTAGATATATTTATATATTTCTAAATACTATGTATGTATTTACATAGAAAACACTCAAACTCCGAAACAAACATTTGTGGATCACACAAATATTTCATTCGATCCGGGAATCGAACCTGAGACTACGTCTCTAAGTACGTCTATTTATCTAATGCTATTACTACAGTATAAATAAATCTTTAGACTGTGCTATTAATAATGGTAGGACTTTCACTATAAAAACATTAATGCGGATTACTGTCGATGGGCAAATTCAAATGTATTTGTATTTTACGTTAATTGCATTTTTAATTGTAACAGTATTTAAGGCCAAACCATTTACGTTTCTTTCCTAAACTAACTTTCGTCTACTCTGTGACCAAACTACGAGTACTTAACTACAGGTAAAAAAGGCGTAAACTGAGCTTTGCATTTGTGTGAGTGCACGTAAGTATACGTGAACGTATAATGTGACCTGTTTTACACACACATGTGTTGTACACACAGCCTTTTTACTCCACTTTTCGTGATCACTCGCACAAATGCAAAGCTCAGCTCACGTCTTTTTACCTATACTTACGTATATATATATATATATATATATTTGATATTACCAAGATAAGTCATGTTTTAATATCAATTATGTTAAGAGAGTGAAAATATAAAAATATTACAATAATAAAATATTACAATAATAAAGATATTTCAATAACAACAGCAATAAAATCTGAACACAATTTCGCAAAATGAATTTAATGGCTTATTTCATTCGGTATTGTTTATCAGTAATTTAGGTAAATATGATTTATAACATAAATTGAAAATATGAAGTACTATTATGCGTTATTGCAGGTAGGAAGCCAATTTCACGGCAATCTATGCTATTAAATAAAACAGTAAAAATTGTGTATCTGTAGACTGTATGAGCATTTATTGAATTTATTAAAAAATGAGAATGAGCGTTTTAAAAACTTCAATAACACATAAGAAGGCGGATTTTTTGTCTGTTAGTATGTCCACGTTAATATCCAAAGTTACTTTAATGGGTTTTTAAAGTTAACTAGGTATGGAATACATTCTGCTGTTGCAATAATTGAGCTGAGTTTGTCGATCCGGGTCGAACTCCTAAAGTACTGGACCGATCTTTATGAATTCAGATATATGCACTCACGGTGATGGTCACTATGACCGTGCCGAATTTCAAAAAGATCGGTCCAGTCGTTTAGGTGGAGTTCGATCCCAAACGAAATACACGAATCGCCTAAGAAAGAGCTTCGCTTCGTTCAGCTCAATAAACTCATCTTGTGCCAAAAAAATACACGTCAAACAATGACACAGCAACCGACTTTAAATTACCGAAATGGGACCAAATAATTGTCGGAATGGGACCAAATTGAAAGGGGACCACTTGGGAAATAGTAGCTTTTAATAAAAAAAAAAACAAAATTAGTTTACGCAGTTGAATTGAAAGATAGGAGGTATAAATAAAAAAAAATATTAAAAAAATACTGTCGAATTTAGAAAATCCTCCTTTTATTGTTTGTTAAAAAGTTATTGTTGTTATAATAAAGGTCTTCAGTTATTGCATGTCCCATGATCCAAAATACGCAAGCGCAGCCGCGGACGCCAACTAGTAGTAATATAAAACACCACAATTCAATGTTTTACCGACGTATTTCAATTTTAATCCAATTCTCTTAGCTTATTGGCTTTACCCATAAAAATATAATCATATAAGTAATGTTTCCAACTAATTTTGTTTGGATTTTATGACATTTTCAATTTTCTTTTAAGGATTTATGCGTAATAATTGTTACATTAGTTGTACGGGCTAACTTGGTAACATTGAATGCGTATATTCGTAGATAAAAACACCGATAGGTACCATAGAAATGCAATTATTTTTTTATTGAAGGAATTTACCATAATCAATCTTTTTTTAAATTACTAGTAGGTATTAAGCCCTTTAGAGGCTGTTTTTTTTTAATTCCGCAGCTTTAGAGGCTGTGATAGTAACTTAGGTTGATCAGAGGATTTCTGTAGGTTCTAAGATTTCCTTTTTTGTAATTTAGTTTACTTTTAGTAAAATAAAAAGTTTATACGAGTATACTCTTTGCTTTAACAAGATTCTTTAGAGAACTAATCTTGAAAAATTCTTCGTCCCGTAAAGTACGTTTATTTAAAAAAATATATAGAGTACTTAAGTAATTAAAAGCTCTTATAATCGAAATTAGAAGTTATCTGCTCATCTCCTGTTCAGATAGGTCATTGATTACCGACTTGGAAAGAAAGAGGAGAATCTATCTTCCTGTTTATAATTTATGGCCGTGTTTTAGGTTCAATTAGACTCTATATAGCGCAAATTCAAAGTTATGTAACTGAACATGGTATACTTATTAATTCTGCAGTGCAGTCTGCACAAAAGCTCATAATTTCATGACTCATTTCGTATAATTTAGACATTTTAGACTTTATAACATAATAACTAGCTACTAACCTATTTAATGGTACAATAAATCCATTTTTGGCACAGCAACAGCAAAATACAAAGTTGGCGTTAGTTGTAATATCTCAAAAGCGCGACGTGAATACATTTTGCAAGCCATTAGCCACATGACAAATCGTTGTACAAAATGGCGGCCGCTTTTTTGAGCGGGAAATCTGTTTTCGGTGCGCAGAAAAATTCGACAATGTATTTTTCTTTGAATGGTTTCTGATAAATGGATCGTAGGGGTTGTATGAATACGTTTTTATTGGCTAGTTCCTATAATCCTTCACGGATATATGTCTAGCGTAAAATTATGTTTATAACCAGATTTAGATCAGTTCACCCCTTATCTCTTTGGTTACTGTTTCATTTATTATATGATTGATGACACGATGAACTACCCTTCTGATTTTATTATGAAATTTTAGTGAGATAATATTTCTTTTATCTAACTTAACTACAGTTTAAAGCTCGTTGCTAAACGAACGATAGATTGGGGTGACATTTTCATGTAAACATTTATTCCATTTAATTTGGTTAATACTTCTTGGGTACTTAGTAATTTAGCTCATAAGCTGTTTAACGTCACAATGAGAGTCGCCAAACTCAGTCAAGCCGGTGAATTTGTGTGGAGAAAGGCATAACTTTTCCACCACAGACAATTTCACCTTGTCAGTATCTTCGACCCAAAAGGTTTTAATCAACTTCAAATATTAAAAAGAAAAATAACAAAACTTTCATTTGTCAACAGGTTAAAGTTTGGTTCCAAAACAGAAGAACGAAACACAAACGGATGCAGCAAGAGGAGGAGGCGAAAACTGGTGGCAAATCTGGTTCATCAAATATGAAACCAGATGATGGTCAACTCAACAACTCTTATGAAGATGATGATGAAGAACTAATTGACATGGACATGGACGAACTCAGTGAAAGTGAGAATGAGACGTAGGAGACTCCAGTGATATTATTGTGTACATATAATGTAATTAGGAAGTTTAGAGTATAGTTTTTATTTATTTATGAGTTTAGGCGTTGGAGCGTAATTTTGTGGACTGTTATCATGAAATACAGTGTTTCTGAAATTATATATTGTATCGTTCATGAGATAATATTAACCCGGTTTTCCCCGGTTCCATGGGGAAGAAAATAAATAATATATAATAGTAGGTAAGTATGTAGTATAACGCCATTGATTTGTTAACTCATAATATTCCACAAAATTACGTTTGTAAGGTCTCGGTCTTAGTCAGTGACTATTGTTTTACAATATTTAAGTACCTAATCAAAGTTTTAGACGATATTTATAACTTTTATGGGATATTTCAGTTCAATAATATTGGATACTTATCAATATCACAACACGAAAACTTAAAACAGTCACATATCAACAAACCCTAAACGTGTTAAGAAAGATAGTCGATGATCTCAACTACATCATTCTTAGTCGATTTTGCAATCGATTCACCAAATTCAAACAATAGATTTATGCAATTACTAAACCACATTTATCAAATGTCTTAACGATCAATCTTCGAAAAGTGGGCGTTAGTTGCCATTTGCAATCATTTATATCAATTCTAAACCTATTAATTTCATTAAATTAACGGTAACAAAATGGCGCCCGTCCTCTTGTTATAGTCACGGCTTATTAGATAAAGAAATTGCCCGTATTATAATAGTTCTGGGGTCTAAATTAATTAAAAATTGCCTTTTTTTGATGTTCACCCAGTGATGTGGGTATTATTAGACATTTTAGATTTGAAATGTTGATAGGAAGGGTCTGTGGTTTCCCAACGAGTGCTGACAACGGTAAACAAGGATCGAGATACAAAAATTCCATTAGTCAAAACGAGATAGCATATGGAGATGAATGTGATTATAGGTGCGCTGAAGGCCCTATTATTAAGAGATGCGTTCAATAACTATCATGAGCTCAAATCGCGTTTCATAATTGCCTTGCGACGTAACCAAATTGTTTTTAAAGTCTTTGACGATTGTTCTCAACGGATATTTGTCTATGCGTCAGGAATTTCTTGATATGGATCTATTTATTGTTGATGGTTTGACGCTTCGGATAACTTGACAAACGACGTGTTGGATCCATTGTTTTAATGTGTGACATTCGTTTTAGTCAATTATTTTATTAACATACCAGTTTCCAAAACGATATTTTTGGCCATTTATTTTTTCAATATAATTTTTGGCCAAATTGTTGTTTTTAAACTTGGTAATAGCCAATTTTTATGGTCTATTATAAGATATATATCTCTTTTATGGTCAATTAAGTGATTAGTCAGACAAAACTTGGGTTGAGACATGATCTAAACCGTCGGCATATTTTATTTTATGACATCATGCGGTTACACTCTGTGTTACGTAGGTACTGGTTTTAGAAATTATTTAAGATTTGGTGGAACACAAGAAACTCATAATTTTGAACAGGTTAGGTTACAGTTATTTAATAATCCTCATAAACCCGTGCATGAAATGGGCAAGTCTGACCCGTACCGAATCAATTCTACAGTGTCCCATTGTCTACTTTACTACTCGAAAACTCTGTTATTTCTTTAATGGAGACATTCTATACTTCCGAATTTCTTATGTAATGGTAAAATGAATAGGCATTCCTGGCACAGGCCGCATTAATTTTAGTCGATTTAAGATTTCAGCAATCATATCGCATATTCAAAATGGTGATTCAAATTTGGAAGGTTGTCTTTAAAATACATCGAAGGACTAATCGACTAAAAGCGACGTTGACATAGTTTTAGGGCCGTTCCGATTTTAATAATTATTAAATATTTAATCCCTATATTTTATAGGTGGGCTCTCATTGTTTTGTTTACTATGTTTTTGTACTAGTATGTGCTCTCTAACTTGAGTTTAAACGACCGATTATAAGGCTAATTTGTATTTTCCTTTCCGTCTTTTGTTCGTATGATTTACGATTACGAGTATCAAGTTCTCGCCGAATCAATTTACCGAGTGAATCGATTTTAAGAACAAACAACTCTTGTTTTTGTATGCTGTGTTGCTTGTAGGTAATGTCGTTTGAAAATGTAAATCAAAATTTTAATTTTAATTACGTATCTGTTTACAAGACGCTATATTGATTTCATTGTAAACATCGCAAATATCAAATTACCTTTATAGTCTGTGGTTTGACTGTTCAATTTCTTATAACGAAACAAAAAAAACAACAAAAGCCGTACATTGGAATGTGCTAACTACCACACAGGTCCTACAGCGCGATTAGAAAAAAAGCAAAACCAAACGGTTTGGCTCCACGCCATTCGTAATTTGAAATCTAGATTCCATTTTCAGCTCAATTAACTCTTAGGCGATTTTAATTATCGATTTTATTCATTAAGTGTTTGCGATTAGCGGGCATGTCGATATTTTACGATGTATTCTTTCGTAAAAGTTCGTTTTTAATTACATTCCCATTGATTGCTTTTAATTCGCTGATTATGTGACATTATAACGTTTATTGGGAGTCATTCGTTGTTGAGATAAGGTAGATATTGGAATTTGGTGAAAGATTGAATACGAAAATCTACTTACCTACGCAGATATTAGAAAAATTATCATAGAAAACGAAGAAAAAAAACAGTAAAATTGTTGTCTAAATCAATGGCGTTGAAATCGATATTGACACATTTACATAGAACACGCTATGTCAGATTTAATTTATAATACAAACCATAGACAAATTCATCACAGATAAGATTCATTTGACTTTTTTTTTAAATTTACATAATTTAAACAAAGTAAAATCCTGCCTATTGATTTTAATACCTACCGAATAGCCGTATTTATGGTATCATAGCTCAAAATTAATGGCAATATGTTACATACTATAGAAATTTAATATTCGCTCAAATAATGTAGTTTTATTAAGTCAGTTCCTTTAGATTAGACATAGCATTACACATGATTATAAAATATCATTCTTCACCGGTGATTTAAACATTAAAGTTGTATAGACAAATATCTATTTGTTTAATTTCATAAGTAGTAAAAAACTAATTAAGTAAATATGGTGGACTTAAATTAAACATTAATGAGTCAGTCACGACATATTACATAATTATAATTGACATACATACGTGTTTCAAAATTGAAATAAACTTCACTTTAAAAAGTTTCATTATGACATTATAGTCAAGGAGGTCACAAGTAACTGTCATTTTACTGTCAATTATGATAATAAAAAGATTGTTAAAAAGTGTTATTCATATTACTTACAATTTACGAATACTTGTTACGAAGTACTTAATCGAAATTTTAAGTTAACTCGTGAGGGCCTTAAGCTATTCTCGTACCCACAAAATATAGAATGTAACATTGTATGAACGGGTGAATGAGATGGCTTCTGGCACCTTCCTTCAGTCATTCATTCAATGATAATAAGTATTGACAAACGCATCAAACTTTTTTTTAATTTTGTAGTTATTTAAGCAAATTAAATATACTTCATTGTATTGTAAAAGAAACTTGAAAAGGTAAAAGATAATTGTAAATAATATTATTTATTTCATATTTTTTACTTAATAAGAGACGTTGTTATAAGGTTGGGCGCTTTGTGGTCATAAATGTGTAGCTAATTTACTTTAAAAACACTAAGCGTTTCTTTGATTTGAATGGGTCCATCGTTTACTGATCATTCTGCCAATGTAGTAAAGGTATATGATTCATAGTTTATATTGGATAAGTTATGAGAGTATTGCTCGGTATTGTAATGCTTGATTAGTTGATAGTCCCGCACAGAAGAACTAGTTATTCCTAACTAGCTCCAGGTGCAGGACAAGAAACGTTGTTCGGTATGTGAGTATCTGGGAGCCCGATTTATGCGGAGCGCCAGAGGTAACCTAAAAAGGCACCAGCCATGCGCTCAGCAAAAATCGAACTCCGACGTTTATCTTAGTCTATACCTCATTTTGAAGTGACAGAAATGACAGTTAACGCCAAATACTTTATTTTCTTATATTTTACACTTCCTTTATAAATTTAATTATTTATTCATTCGTGACTTTCATTAATAAATCTTAGAATTCTGCTGTATATGTTTGAAAGATTGTTACTTACATATTATTTTTATATTTACTAATAAGATTTTTTAGTTACTCTTCCATATGAAACTTATGCGCCCATCCTCTAGTATTTTATATTTCCCTATAGAAAAAAAATGTTCCTTCATCTATGGTTGACGCCATTTTGTAAATAAGTAGTCTAGTTATTAATTAAGTGAGATATCGTTTTGAAATGTCTGAGTAATTTAAAAATAAACTAGATCTATGTTCTTTAGTTAAAAGATAACTATGAAGGGCTCGGAATCTGGTAAAAAAGACTTCAAGCACATTTTAGTGACACTAATTTACTTAAAAGTTTGCTAATTGATTAAAAAAATACAATAATGCCAACCACAATATCCCACTTCTGATATCTAAATATTAAATGTACGATAACTACTGCTTCCCGATATTTCGGCTGGTTTGTAACAACCGTGGTTGCGGGTTGAAAGTTAGTGTTATCTAATCGAAACCTCAGAAAACCTTGTGATCTTTGATTTTTTACCATATCATAGTCCATCGACTTAGGCGAAGATGCTTGCAGTGCTACTCTATAAGATAAAATGTCTATGGTATATAGCAGTTCCATTTTCAAATGATTAAAACTTACTTCTGACATTTGGACGCAACTCAAATATAGTTTACATTTACAGTTAGTTGTACATTTCTCTTATTAATTTAAAATTTATATATAATATTGAAATAAATCTGTAAATATGAGTGTTAATATGAGTAATGAGTACAGTTTCAAATAATGTGTGTGTATATTGAATAATTCAAATCTGATCTTGTATCTTTTGAACCGGTGAAAATTTTCTTTCTGTATACCCATAAACGAAAAAGTAGTAACTTAAAACGAGTGATATATAAAATATATGTTTTTACTCATTTATATCTGTAGTTTCTTTTACATTTTTTAAAAGTTTCCCTCATCATTTGATCACATGGCGTAAAATGCTAAGTATTAAAGTAGAGGGCTTTAGAAGCAAAGGCAGGCTCAAGAATAGATGTATGGATATTAGAAGTGAGAGACTGAAGAGATTACGTGCGTCAGGGATGTGTTTTAGAGGAAAACATACTATTACGTCGACCTTAAATGATTAGTAAGTATCATAGTAGGGGAGAGTACTAAATCATCATGGGGAGCTATTGAATTGTAAAAATTAGGTGCCAAAACACAAAAGTATGATAATTATGCCCCTTTTGTGAGGTCGAGAACAAATTTTCAAAAATAAAACAATCTGTTACGTACATACTTGGAAATACTCTAGCGCATCAGATATCTGGGCGTGGATATCCTCTCCCTGGAAACCATGTTCCAAGCCATGGTCTCCAGTGCGAGTAGGTGGAACGCAGCCGTGTCCTTCTGCGAGCAAGTCATACTCGCGAAAGGCGGCCGAGAGGGAGAGGGAGCGTACCCTCCCCGCTGAGTTTCGCAGTCAGCGGCCAGGGCGCCGCAGGCTCATCTACGCCCAGGACCATCGACCTCCATGATCGGGGCCTGAGGACGGCGGGATAGCCACCCGCTGTCCTTACAGAAGCAGGCTAGAAGGGTTGCGTGCTGCGGGGCCTTTGCCTCACAGCAAGCAACCAGATTCACTCACCGACGCGGGATAAAATCCAACCCCAACGACGCGGGATTTTCTTTCCGACCATACCCCCGAAGAGGCCACACTGTTGGCCAAAGTCCGCCGGGTGCCACTGGAAATGCCTTCAGTGTCACCAGAGACGCCCGCAGCAATGAACATGGGAGCGGCCGCGACAAATTAATCTGACGGTTTGCTACTGTACGATGGCCCTAAAAAGGAGTAGAAAAAAAAGAACGTGACTTTGATTATTCGTGTGCGTCAGATTTTATTTAGAAAGTTCAGTTTGATCGGTCAGACTTCAGTCAAGACACAGTTACAGAAAGGGAATCCAAAAATCTGTCTATTTGTAAAATTTACATGGATTTGACGGGAGCATTACGCTCGTACATGCATACTATGGGTTTAATAGTAGGGAGTATATTACAAGGTTAAAGATTGGGTTAAAGATTGCTTCCATATCTATGGTTTTCAAACACCGTTTGATTAACTCTCTAGGTACTACTCAATGTGATGCTAAGGATATATTTCTGTTTATCAAAGCAACATACACACATATCACGCCTATTCCCCGAAGGGGTACGCAGAGGCGCATTACACACTCACAATTTTCCAGTATTTTTAGTTCCACGTAATAAGGGGCAAGCCTATTGTTGTCACCGGACACACTTAATGGGTTATGTCCAAAATGGCCGAATTAATGTAGATATTTTGTGTTTGACTGAACATTGGCTCAAGGAGAGTGAGATGATGTTCAATATAAACAACTACAATATTGCAAGTTGCTTTAACAGGAAGTCTGCGATTAAAGGTGGCTCCATGGTCTAAATTAAAAATGGTCTCCGCAGCAAAGAGCGGTCTGACATAGTTAAACTTTCTGTTGAGCGATGTGCTGAGGTGGCCTGTACCGAGCTTGACCAATATATAGTAGTTTGCGTATACAGTCCACCTAACAGTGATTTTAGTGTATTTACCAAGGTCATGGACCAGGTTCTAGGGGTTGCGTCAAATAATAGGAAGAAGTTAATTGTGTGCGGAGACTGCAATGTAAACACCCTAAAATAGTGTAAGAAAAGTACTCAATTTTTGAATTTATTTGGTAGTTACAATATGGAAAATATTTTCTGTGAGCCGACTAGAGTCACAGAAACAGCAGCCAATTGCCTGGATAATTTTTTTACGGATTGTGAGTGCTTAAGCAAGTCTGTAATTAGTAAATTGCCATCAGATCACTGTGGTCAAATAGTATCCTTTTCCAAGAGTAATAATAGTCAGTATAATGAGAAAATTATGTGTAGGCCCATAACCTCTAATAGAATTAAAGAATTCAAAAACTTGTTCGAGAAAAAGCTTAATTCTATAGTTTATATAGGTAATAATCCTGAGGTCCATTATAATAGTTTATTTGGTACATTATCTGATGCTTTTTCAGACACATTCAAACAAAAATACCAAAATCGTAGTGTTAAAACGAAATTTTGTGAATGGGCAACAGTAGGCATTTATAAAAGTAGACGAACGCTGTTTGATCTATATGCAGAAAAACGATACAGATTTTATAAAAGTTTCATTGAATATGTTAGGAATTACTCCAAAGTATTCAAAAAAGTATGTAGACAGGCTAAATCCATTCACATCAAAAGGAAAATAATTGAGGCCCCTAACAAAATAAAAGAAACATGGTAAGTTATAAACAAAGAGACAGGTAAATGTAAAGTGAGGGATACTGTTACTAAAATTAAATTAGAAAACAAGAATATAACCTCTCCGAAAGGTATTGTAAATGCATTTGAAGATTATTTTACCAACATTCCATGTAAAGTAACTTCTTCTGTTAATTCATGTGCCCACAGTGCTGTGGCCTTTCTCGAAAGTAATATTGGTTCTTCATCTAAATTTAACTTCAAACATATAGACCCCAGTGACATCTTGAAAGCATTTAAAAATCTCAAAATTAAAAAGTCTGAAGTTCACTGGGGCATATCAGTTAGCTTAATAAGTAATGTAATTGATATCATTGCACCTGACTTGGCACTAATTTTTAATGAATGTGTAGATGAAGGTATATTCCCTAACCTAATGATAAATAGTAGACTAATACCATTATTTAAGAAGGGATCTAAGTCTGAACTTGGTAACTACCGCCCCATTTCTATTTTGCCAGCTCTGAGTAAGGTGTTTGAGAGAGTAATGCTAAATCAAATGCAAGTCCACTTCACGACCAACAATCTTTTCCACAGCCAGCAATTTGGCTTTACTCGCGGAAAATCTACCACCGATGCGGGAGTAACCCTTGTTAGCTTGATTTACGACGCATGGGAGGGATCGCAGGATGCCATTGGGATATTCTGCGATCTGTCTAAAGCATTTGATTGTGTTGACCATCAGACACTTGCTAAAGTTACGTCGGTATGGTTTTGACAAAAAATCCTTAGAACTATTAGGATCTTACCTGACAGATAGGCTGCAGACTGTTCATGTGAACAACGTTAAGTCAAACGGAACTAACGTCAAAATAGGCGTACCTCAGGGATCAATTCTGGGGCCTTTTCTCTTCTTGGTTTATGTTAATGACTTGCCTTGCATGATCGAGGCACAAGCTGGAATAGTAATGTTCGCGGATGATACATCACTTATATTCAAAGTAAATCGGCATAGTACAGATGCGAATAATGTTAATAATATTTTAAATGATATTTCAAATTGGTTTTCTACAAACAAACTATTGTTGAATGCAGAAAAGACTAAATGCGTTAAATTTATAATGCCCAATGTCAGACAAGCAAACGTCCATGTCGTGCTGGGTAGCCAAAGGTTAGAATTTGTAAATAACACTACCTTTTTAGGAATAACAATAGATTCTAAATTACAATGGGGTGACCATATCACCATTTTAGCTAATAAGCTTAGCTCTGCTGCGTATGCTGTGAGACGGATTAGGCAGTTGACAGATGTAGCTACTGCTAGGCTAGTTTACTTTGGTTACTTCCATAGCTTGATGTCCTATGGAATACTACTTTGGGGGAAATGCAGCAGATATAGAAACAATTTTTATATTACAAAAGAGGGCAGTCCGTGCCATTTATTGTTTAGGTAAAAGAGATTCTCTTAGGGAGCGATTTAAAGATATTAATATTTTAACTGTAGCTTCCCAATATATATTTGATAACATACTGTATGTCAGTAAAAATATATCTAGCTATACTAAAGTAAGTGACGTTACAGACAGAAATCTACGTAATAAAAATAAACTACTCCCTCCGTGTCATCGGCTTGGCAAGGTTAATCATTCTTTCAAGGGGGAAGGTATACGCTTTTATAATAAATTGCCTGAATCGGTCCTTTGTATGCCCGACAATAAATTTAAAAACTTTATAAAGACCACTTTATGTCAAAAAGCATATTATAAGACAGTTGATTACCTTAATGATAAAAGTGTCTGGCTTGAGCATGGTGCAGGCGCCTCCTAAAATGCCGTAATTGTAGCATATTGTACTTAGTGGACTATAATAATTTTATTAAATTATATATATTATATAAAAATTATATATTATATAAAAATTATTATACACTCTTTTTGATTTTGACACGAGACCAATGTACATTCGTCCACATTTAGTCTTAAGAAAATGTGTAAATGAGTCAATTATTTGAAAAGAATGACCGAGAGTTTTATTGCCAGGTTCTTTCTCTCGGTTCTACTTATTGCTTTGCGAATCTGGCAGTACATGTAAATATAGAAGCAATGACATTTTTTATTTTAAGTACTTACTGACGTTTGTAAGAGCCATTTATTGAACTATACAAATAAATAAATAATTTCATTTCATTTAATTTCATTTCATTTCATAATTTAATAAAAAGTAGCAGCTATATTGTAATTCAAAAAACATTGAAAACCGTTGCCTTGCGATGAAATGTTGATGAAAGGCAACAAAATTATATGTGCCAGCCATAGCGGCACAGCCAATTAAAGTTCTGGGCGTCTCGAGCTATCAAAGCAATTGCTTCTATTATTCTTAAATATTTAGACAGAATTTATAAATCACAAAAACTGAAATGTCATTGGCAGGATGCTAACCTTAATAGCGCGATCTAGAAATAATATATATAAAGAAGCAAGCATTGGATAATGTCAGTATTACTCATCGTAGCTCAGTGGTCAGAGCATTCCCCTTCTTAGGGGAAGGCCGTGGGTTCGAGTACTGCCGATGACATTTCAGTTTTTGTGATTTATGAAACTATGCCTCTTACTTAGGACCAACAAAGTTATACTAGCCAAAAGTTGGTGTTTAATAATAGTAGGTATATCTATGTATCTGACTGTTAGTACCTATCATAAGAGTAATTGCCTTTGTACTCCCGGTCGGAAGATTATGTGGGTAACAATGACCTTAGTTAAAATCGATAGTTAAGATTGTACTTAAGCTTTTAGGACATTATTTAAAACGTCTTCTCCTCCTTTTTTATATCTTCTTATGGCTCCATCGATATTCATCGATGATTTCGCCAATGTCAAGGTAATGCTTGATTAGTTGATAGTCCCGCACAGAAGAACTATTATTCCTACCTAGCTCCAGGTGCAGGACAAGAAACGTTGTTCGTTATGTGAGCGTCTGGGAACCTGATTTTTGCGGAGCGCCAGAGGTAACCTAAAAAGCCACCAGCCACGCGCTCAGCAAAAATCGAACTCTCTTAAAATTATTAACTGATTGAACTACTCTTTGTCGAATTAATGTGTCACCGTGGGAATTGAGAACAAGAAAAATAAGTAGTAAATTAAGTACACACACCCACCGAGCCTTTTCCAACACAGTTGGGGTCGGCTTTCCAGTCTAACTACGATTCGGCTGCACTTCAATATTTTCCGTGAGGCGACTACCATCTGACCTTCACAACCCGTGGGCGATATCGAAGTTGTGTAGTTAGACCGGTCGGAATATAATATTGTGTTCTCCAACTACCCCTAACGACTGCCATAGATGTTTGTATGACAACCGGACGGCTTAACGTGCTCTCCGAGGCACGGAGGGGCCTCAATGTCTTATGAAATCACCCATTCTAAGACCGGCCTGGCTAGATGTTGCTTAACCTTTGTAATGTCTTGACCTAGTAGGTTACCACTAGATCACGAGCCCCTCTAATAACTAGTAAAGTAGTTACCAACAAAACTGCACATGCCTAGGAGTTTAGAAATTATAAGTTTATGTAACATCTGTCCTGAATATTGAAACTTAGGTTCGGATTACAGAATGTTTGCTGAATTTACAGAAACTTGAAGGCAGAAACCTCGTGGCACTCGCCGATCGGAGACGGATGCTCGGAGCCATCCTCAGCTGCCACAGGCTTCTCATGTCAGGTTTGCGGAATTATATGCCGCTCTCAAATCTGTCTATTCAGCCACCAAAGGTGTAGTCTCTCAGACATTGCACCTTGTCTCGTCTGTTATAAACGTGAAAGTCGTAGTAATAATAATAAATAAATATTTTTGGACATTTTTCACACTTCTACTAAGCTATAAGCTTGTGCTATGGGATCTAGACAACTGATAAACATACTTATATATTTCTAAATACATACATAATAGATATAGAAAACACTCAAACTCCGAGACAACCGTTTGTGGATCAGAGAAATATTTGACTCGATCCGGGAATCGAACCTGATGATCCGGAGTTAAAAGCCGATGCACAACCGACCACGCTACCGAAGCAGTTGAAGTAGTAGTAGGTAAAAGGCTTGTCGTGTATTACGTGGCACCAATTAATGGCAATATGTAGGTCTGTAATTTAACTACCTACTCCCTCGAGGATATTAAAAAAAAACCAAAAATATAGGTGTAAAATTAACTGCACAAGGACCACACATATCGAATTATGACGCCAGTAACTTGTATCGATACGGTGACAACACTACTAGTGATATGAATACCGAGTAGGGACGTGACCAGACTAATCGACTAAATGGAAGATTTTCGATAATAATCGATAAAAGTTTTATGTTTGGAAGTTCTTTGTTTCCCGATTGATTTTATGTTTTGTTGATCAGATTGTGTTTTATGGCGAATTCGGGCGTGTTCGATTTTGATTGTTTGTGGTTTTGGTTTGAGGAAAGTGAAATGACCTTTTAAAGGTTATTTAGTGCTGTAGTTTTTTATAAGTACGTACCTTTTTATTTACTTTTTTAATAGCGGGAAGTCCCGGGTACGGAGGAAAAAAAGGAAGGTTAACTCCAGAAAAGTCTCTCGTCGTACCTAGGAGTCTGGGTTATCTTCATCGCCAGCGGTGCACTTACGAAACGGACGATGATGTGCATATGATTGCTTTGTTACGCGTAATCTGATCTATGAGAACATCCAACAAAAAAAAAAATCTAACTGGTTTCGCCTCACGGCATCATCAGAGATCTTAAGTAAACCATTTCACATTTCACAACGAATACTAAATAAAAAAAAATGTGGGTTATGTTAAAAAATTAACCAAACAAACAAACTCTTCAGCATTGCATTTTATATAATATATTAATTGACTGTCTCGGTGGCGCAGTATGCGTAAGTATGGAGTATGCGAGTGCCGTCCCTGAGGTCCCAGGTTCGATTCCGAGTCGAATCAAATTATTATGTGTGATCCACAAATGTTTGTTTCGGAGTTTCGGTGTTTTTATATGTATGTATTTAGAAATATATAAGTATGTTTATCAGTTAGATCCCATAACACAAGCTTATACGTAGGTCACACTATAAGTTTTGCGTAACTTAAAAATACAACATGTTAAAACCAAAATATTATGTTTATTGCTTTTCAAAATACTCTCCTTTACATTTTAAACATTTTTTCATGCGATCGAACCAGTTTTTAAAACAGGAGGACCACATATCTGAAGGCGTGTTTTCTACGTGCTGATTGAACGCTATCACTGCCTCTTCGGAGTTGGTAAAAGTGAAACCTCTCATCAAATCTTTGATTTTAGGGAAAATACAGAAATCACAGGGTGCTAGGTCGGGGCTATGCGCAGGATGGGTGACGAGTTGTACTTTTTCGGAAGCTAAAAATGACTTTCTTTTGTTGGCCGTGTGTGAAGAAGCGTTGTCATGATGTAGGAGAACGCGGCTTTTGGGTCGTCTTTCGCGAACTTTTTCTAACACCCTGCGTAAACAAATGGTAGAATACCACTCGGCATTAACACTCTTTTGATCTTCAAGTGGAATTGTACAGATGGGACCCGTAGCTGAGAAATTAAACGCGATAATTTTTTTACCAACGTTTCTCGCCTGCCTCACTTTTGTTGGCTTGTTCTCATTTTCAAACACCCATCCACAAGATTGCCGTTTTTTTTCGGGTTCAAAACAATAAATCCACGTATTTTGACCTAATATACTACGTAAACAATAACTATGAACGTGTCTAATAACACTTTACTTAGAGTCTGTTAAGGCGAAGACACTTTGTTCATGTGTTCTTATCGCAGCACTTATCACTACATTTATTTAGTTCGTCACTATAACACTAAACTAACTCGAACGGTTTTGTCCGTTTAAGTCTTCTCAATAATTCAGTGACGTCTAGCAGCTGTATAGCCTCGACGTTCACGTGATGGTGAAGTCTATTGTGACCTTATCGCTTAAGAATAGTCTGTTCGAGGCAAATATAGGGTGAAAGGAATATTAAAGATACGGTACACATTATTATCCTTTTAAAAATCACTTTTTATCCTTTTCTCAGGGTAGCTTTTAATGCAAAACCGCTGTCAAAAATACCACAATACGCAAAAATCTTTAATTGATTCTATTTTACAAGCAATTCACACGAAGGTTTATACATTATTTAGCCAAAAGTGCCGCGTTCACTGACGCGCAACGAGTCAAATTGTTAAAAGGATTATTTACCTGGTAAAGTGGGTTTGAACCCCACATAATATAAGCCAATTTTCTACGAAGCTATGTGGGTGGTACTTTATGACGATATTAGAGATTTTACAAACAAAATATAGATAAAGATTTTTTTTTTGTAAAACAGATTAACTATTTTGGCGGCATTTTGAGTAGTCTTTGTGTTCTGATTTGGTTAAAGGGCTTTTAATCTGATCTTTTTAAGGTGTGAGGATAAGTGTTTATTTATTATAATACTTTTTGCTAGATAATGCTGATAATGATGATAGTTCAGTATTCCTATTCCGTTACGAAAGAAGAACTTATTCCTGTCATGGCGTGATCCCAACAACGCGGGATGAAACCCGACCAAACTCCCGAAGTGGACACACAGGTGGCCAAAGTCCGCTGGGAAATTCCCTGTGTGCTCATCAGAGGCGCTCGGCAATGGACGTATAACCGAAGCCGACCAAACCAACCGAATTTATTTCAGAGTCAGAAAGGCTCGAAGATTCAATCGAAAATTTGTTTTCAGAGTATCGACACCCTGGTTTTTAGGGAAGATTCCAAAAAAATATTTTTTTGTTCGCGAGGTCTACTGTTCAACCATAGAACTACCACTAGTCTGTAGGGAATAATAACGAATCTGTTTAATAGTTTACGCTGACCTATACCTACCTACTTCACAAATTTTTAGGTTGACAAGGGCCTACACGGATACCACAGATGAGGAAAAGTTCCTTCCTCCTCTGTGCCCACGCGCTAAAAAAATGTTTTTAAAAATGAAAGAAAAAAGTTTTAATCGTCCTCATAAACTATAACGACAGAGACCAATCAAAACACACAATAACTCTAATTAATAACATTACAATCATTTTGTTTCGGCGTACATCACAGAACAATTTACAATTATAATACAATCAACCATTAAAAATAATTTACTCTTACGTCGTTAAAAATAAAGTTCAAAATCGATTTTGACAGCTAATGTCAAATCTTTGCTGGGGCATGGTGACAAGTTTGACATGTGTCAATGGTTCCCGCGCATTAATTAATTATGGTCATTGAATTATTTATTATAAATTAAAGTGGAACGTGTTTTAAGGGTATGGATGCTTCACAAAAGAAAATTATTATTCATTTGCTTATAAATCGACGGATATATCATAAATAATTTAATTAATATGTTGGGATATTTATTTTGACAGGTGTTTTTGCCACTGCCACATAGATTCGGCGTAATTTATACCTAGTAACGGTATTACGATGGCCGATTTGATAGTGATTTAAATACTTAGTAAAAAAGAAACTAAACTAATAGATAAGTAAACTTCAAACTACTTATAAATCGTAGGTACTGTGTAGCAAAAATGGGACACTCATATCAAGCCAAGTTTAAGTTCACAAAAACGGTGACTTACGAAAAACTAAAAATAATGTTCTCAAAAATACTTTACCATATTCTTTTTATTCTTTATTATTATTTTAGAGGTATGTTACAGTTTATCAGATATAAATGGCAAAATTACATTTCTAACCATTTAGAACTTAGCTCGAGCTAAGCCAAGTCAGACTATGAATTCCAAATTAAAGATTGTACTTGGCATATGCTTAGCTAAGATTTTGCTTAGCCGAGCTTGAGCTAAGTCCAAGCACGCTCTATAAATCTCACCCGTAGAGTCAGAGATCCGCCGGGCGCCACTGGAAATTATCTGTGTGCTAACCAGCCAGACGCGCTCGGCAATCGACGTATGAACGGCCGTGGAATTAAAAAAAAATAGAATCTGAGATAGAGATATCTTACATGACTCTATTTAAGTTCTCACGATGGATAACCAACACGAACTGCATGCTTTGTGTGATCATCATGACTTGCCAAAGGGTCTTTCGATTTCGTTGGATAGGTTTCCTACTTAGGTACTTACCTACATTCTAAATTTAGAAGCAAGTGCTTTTAAATCTAAGTATTTTTGGGTACAGGTCCTTATGCCGTAAAAATTATCTGAGTTGGCTAAACAGAGTGCAAATGCTTTAAGGAGCAGAAAAATCTTCAAGGTGAGATATACCAATTTGGCATCAGTGGCCACAATGGCTATTTACAAGATAATTAAGTATACAACGCAAAAAAAATCGGAGCTTGCAGAATTCGGCTTCCCGCCAAGACCACAGAGCTTGACATTTTTTTAAACTTTTGACGTAAGCCGTCATTGTTATGTCAAAAGCCATAGAGAATGCGAGTTCTATAATAGACACGGCGGTAATAAGAAGGGTTCGGATTATTGTTATAATTAACGGTTTTCTTTGTTGGTTAATTATGTGTCGTCCACAGAGCGATGAAATACCGCTGCTACTTTTGCTGACGAATTTCTATTTCTATAGATCATCGACCTAGCATGTTCCTAATCCAGTTGTGGTCGGTTTTCCAGTCTCACTGCGATGCAGCTGAGCTTAGATATTTTTCGTGAAGCGACTACCATCTGACCGCCACAACCCATGGGTGATATCGAGATATCGAAGTTCTGTAGCTAGACCAGTTGGATTTTGTTTAAGGCTGTTATGTAACGACTGCCATAGATGTTCGTACGGCAAGACAGGGCCTCAATGTCTTAAGAAATGGTCACCCATCTTAAGATCAGCTTGGCTAGATGTTAACCTTTGCAATTTGTTAACCCAGTCGGTTACCACTTATCTAGATATAATTATTTTACAGATAATAATTTGCTTTATGTACGGCAGGGTTGTTGTCCACTTTACATATTTATTAAACAAGTATTTTACTACACTGTTTACTACGCCATTGTTGAACAATGGCTTGAAGATATATTAGAGACAACAACCTTTGATAATGCTATAAAGCGAAACCGGTCATCCTGTAAATTAAATAAAAGTGAAACAGTGTACACGTGTTTATTGTTAGCATGTATTAAGCAGGTATATAACATTACCTAAATGAACTTTTAGACGTGTATTTGTTACTCTAGTCTGGTTATTCGATATTCGTATAGCCAAAACTCAAAACCTACTCAAATTCATCACTGACGTTTGGAGAGTAAGATACCGTATGCGAATGCAGTCGTGGGCATCCACAAGTCTCCATAATAAAGATTGACAGCCAAACAATAAGATTATAACAGATATTTGTAAAACTAAATTAAGTTTCGCCTTAAATTGACTGTCGACGTCGGAAGATTAACTTAACGAAAGTAAACAATACTACCAACTTAACTTTGCGTTCCATAAAAGGAACAACTCGTTTTAGAAAGTTATGAAATAGAGATTATGAGCTGTAAATATTAAGTTTGTTTTTCAACTAGTTTCAATAATTTGATTAGATTATCTAGATGAATGTGTATGGACGTCATTTGTAAAGTTAACAAGAATTTAGGACTCGAATTATGATTTGTAGAGATTAATTTGTAAAAAAAATTATGTAGTTGGTAAGTGGTTAGTGACTGGGCATTGAAGTTTTGGCCTCGGTTTGATTCCCAATTATACTATTTTGAAACAATTGAAACTAAGAAAGAGCTTCTTCGTTAAACAAAGAATATGTTCTCTAAACATTTTTCTAAACTCATGGACTAAATTTAAAAAAGTAGTTAGTTATACAAAAAATGCTGTTTATTTTTGTCAGTCTGTCTGTTTGTATACTTTCTACACAAATAAGGTTTTAAACAGAATATTATGCGGTTTTTTGAACGTCCAATTATCTTATAATCTCCTTAGTCCTAAAAAATATACTTACCTCTTATTTTCGTCGGTTAAAAAGGAATCTTAAAGCATACAACCTATTTAGTATGTCACCGTGGTCTGTATATAAACATTTAGTCATAAATTCAAAGCAACTCGTTTGCATTCAAAATTAACTTTTGGCACATCCCAACAATATTTTATTACAGTAAGAACGCTTATTGAATTAGCTTTTCAGTGTGTACCCGGATTTGATTAACCAACTTGAAAAAATAAGTTGTCGTCGAAGTCGGTCTCGCGCACAAACGGTTCCGTACCAAAAAAATCACGTTTGTTGTATGGAAGCCTCTTTAAATATTTATTACTAGTACGGTGTCTTGCGCGGTGCTTCGTGCCGCAGCACGCCATGGGTTTTGGCCTATAACTTTTGACCCCTTAGGGCTAGGTCAAATTTTCGATATTTTCCTTGCCTCCAGATCGAGAGCTATACATAGAAGGGTCAACCCTCATTGAAGCATAAGCGGTTCTCGAGAGCTAAGGGGGGACAAAAATTACATTCACCATTTCTAAATATATTCTGATTTTTTGTATTTGTTGCTATAGAGGCAACACAGAAATACATCATCTGTGAAAATTACAACTTTTGTACTATCACATGGACGGACGACAGCGAAGTCTCAGTAATAGGGTTCCCGGTTATACCCGTTGGGTACCGAACGGGTACGGAACGGGAATCGGTAACGAGATAACTAAAGCACACGGGTGTCATAAATCTTCCTCCAATTAATAGTTTACGCTACCACCAAAAACTAACTAAAATGAACTAAATTATAAAAGGACTCGTTAATTTTCTAATAATAGTTTGGTATTATGATTAATAGTGGACTCGCTTCTCGACAGGTAAGGGGCGTGTTTAGGGGAAATTACCCCAAAAATGAGGAGTTAAACACCCACTTAAACTATCAACGAGTGGAGCCAGTTTAATGGGATAGCGCCGCCCGGTGCATGTCCATTGTTAAACGATAATACAGATAAAATGACGTCCTTATCTCCAACGGTCCTTATTAGACAGAGGCGTTAATTACACCGTCCTTTTGCCAGTTAGGTACTATTGAAATCAAATCAATCGAATCAATTATCTTTTTTGTACACAACTTTCAGGAGACGTCACTTAAAGACATTACAAGCAGTGCACCGCGTGCAAGTGAGCTGATTGGGCTTGTGCCCCTTAGCACCCACCACTGCCACTTAAAATTCTTTCTAGGGTTAACCAAAGGCGCTCTGTAATGGACGTGGGTGCGGCCGCCTGTTGTTATTTTGGGTTTCAATACAAGTAAGTTTTTGAAATTATGATAACAACAAATATGTAACAGTATTTACAGATCTTCTAATATATATCTTATAATAGGTGCAGATCTAGGGCACATATTAGGCTAGGCACTTTATTATCCCTCTAATAGAATCTTGGGAAAAGTGTAGGTATCAAAGCAATGACTGCTTCGGTGGCGTGGTCGGTAGTGCATCCGCTTTCGACGCCGGAGTCTCGGATTCAATTCCCGTTCGGGACAAACTTTGTGTGAAGACAGATACGTTTGTACCGAAGTCTGGATGTTTCCTATATAATATGTATGTATTTACAAAAAAATGTATTTAAGTATTGATATCAGTTTATCTAGTACTCATATCACAAGCTCTGCTTAGTTTGAGACTAGATGGCGTTGTGTGGATTGTCCTTACATATTTATTTATTATAAAATGACAAAATGGAAACCAACATCATAACCGTTTAGGAGTACCCCAATTTTGATAAATACGAATAAACTACTTTTAAAATATTATCGAAAAACACTCGTTATAAGTCAATTTATTAGTTAATAAGGTTCATTTCCTGTTAGCATTGTTTTAAGACAGATGTTTTGTGGTTACAAAACCAATTTTACTAACGATATTTAAAAAACAGAAATGTAATTCCGTGTTTGCACCTTGGAAATTGATCCGATTGAATATATTTGTTGTAGTTAAGTATAATTGTACCAGATGTTTTTAACTGACTTCAAAGAAAGTGGGCTTCTTTAAGCCTACTTAATCAAACTCTTTACTATATCACTGAGAGTCTATCGACCCAACTGCACTTCACCAAATATTTAACTGCTAGTACTTTTAGTCTTGCGCGGTGCTTTACGTCGCACCACGCCATAGGTTTTGGCCTATAACTTTTGAACTAGGTCAAATTTTCTATTTTTTGGCTTGCCTCCAGATCGAGGGCTATCCATAGATGGGTTAACCATCATTGTAGCATAAGCAGTTCTCGAGAGCTAAGGGGGACATTCCCCATTTCTATATACTTATAGATAGATAGGTAAGTAAGCAAGAAGGATTTTTATTATGATTTGCTAAAAAATAGATAACCAAATTTTGCTAAAGCTAATTTTTTGTTTGCAGTGGGACTCTTTTTACGTGGGACTCCTACGTAATAGGGAACAAACTTATTGCCATTACACAAACCCGAAGGGGTAGGCAGAGGTGCATTACACACCCACAATTTGCCAGAATTTTTAGTCCCACGTAATAGGGGGGAAACCTATTGCCGTCACCTGGCACACATATAATGGGTTATGTCCAAAATGGCCAAATGAATTAATTAAAAAGTAGTAGCTATATTGTAATTTTGAAAAAAAAATTAAACCCGTTGACTTGCGATGAAATGTTGATGAAAGGCAACACAATCTTACGTGCCAAGTGCTATGGCTAAGCCGATTAAAGTCCTGGGCGTCTCGGACTTTTTTTTTTAGTTCCGCTCTAACGTCTGTTGCCGGGCGTCTCTGGTTACAAGGGCGTCTCGGACTAGTTATACATGTACTTATGTAATCTTATCTTTATTTGACGACGATTCTCATGGTTAATGAACCTAGTGTTAAACACTATAAAACCATTATCTAAATTCTATAACAAAATCCGGCCAAGTACGTATACGCACGCATAATATGGGGTTATGTAGTTACCTATTATAGGATCTATTACTCCTAAACTAACAAAGTTCTCTGGTCCGTTATAGTTTTCCTTTAAAGTTATGGCTATGGGCTACCAACATGATTTTTTTCAGATTCTTCGTTTAGATTTTAGAGGGGGGAGACGGTTTGTTTTAACAAAAAAATGCGTTTTTAAAGTTAATATCTCGTATAATCAAATATCTAACATGTCTTGGAAAGCTCCCAGAATTTTAAAAGACCTAAGTATGTAATAATACCCCACACGATGGGGTTGGCGCGAGAAAAAAAACTCATCCCCACTTTACTAGTAGTGGAGGTACCCCTACAAGTAAAGTGGTAATTAATATTTCTCATAATTTTATTTTAGCACTTTGTCGGAATAGTAAATACACATATCTATGCGAAATTTCATATTTCTAGCACTAACCGTCTGGGAGGGCATGACGAAATTACAAGGGTTCCGAGACTTTTACTACGGATCCCTAAAAACCACACATTTTCATTACCTAGACTCAATGATATTTTCCTACACATTTTTCTACAATGTCAATTGTCAATTTAAAAAAAACCACCATAAAGGTTTTATGTACAACACTATGCACTCTCATCCCAACATGTAAATAAACTTTCACTGAATCGATTAAAAATATCTTCCCTAAATTCGATTAATAAAATCGAAAAGAATGTTGTTATCGTTTTAAATCTAGTTATCATAAAACATTAGTTACAAAATCGGTTATCTCGTTATCGGTAACCAATTGCGTGTAACTAGTTAAGCTAATAGGGGTGAGAATCACCCCACTTATCTGTTATCTGCTACAGCTATCACGCTTCGAGTACAACAAGCGTCACGCGTATGTGTGTGTATAATTCACGTACCTAGTGTGCGTTAAGGCGAAGCTTTAAAATTGGCATGGTTATTTTACAATGTAAATTGATTGCAAAGAGGATATTTAAGTAATTAAATGTGAATTATTACTGCGATGAATGAGCAATACAAAGTAATTATCTCGTTTAATATCAGAGTTACAACGTAAAATTTGGGATGGTAACAAAATATAAGGAAAAAGATTTAAAAAACTTAGTACCCATTCAATCTATACCTATGTACTTATATATAGAAAACTAAAATTCAAATAGGTACCTAAATAAGTAAAAAAAAATGTTTTATAGTTTATCTTGCAAATAGATTCTTAAATAAAAACATTGACTTAGCAATCTCTCAATGTGTATAAAAGATCTTTCTAATGATACTACACACAATGGTGCAGACGCAAGAAATGTAGGTTATTATTAATTTAAATTTAGGTTTTACGGTTCGAAGAGTTAAATATTAATAGAATCAAGAATCAATCAAGAATCAATTTCATTTATTCAGTTTAGGCACATAAAGAGCACATATGAATGTCAAAATTTTACAATTTAGTCAAGTAATATTATAAAAATACTAAATTAAGTAAGTAGGTACATAAATAACCATTAGAAAATGATTCTTTCGCTGGTTCGGTAATTTGGTTCTCCTGAGAAGAGACCAGCAAGAAACTCAGGTAGATTATCCATTTTCTTTTTTAATATTGTTTTGTTTACATTGTTACAATTAGTTTCTATTGTATTATACGAGTGGCCAACAACAGAAGATTAGGGTGACCATGCATTTTTATCATTAAGATATTCGTCTACATTGTAGTAGCCTTTCATCATCAAACATTTTTAACTACTATTTTAAACTTAATATTGACTTATGTTTAAGTAAATTAATAAAGTAATATATAGTCTATCGTTTGAAGTCACAGAATTGTACATTGCACGGCTCCGGTGGATTTACGAAATCATTTTCTAACAACAATTCAAATGTGAAAGCTTGTGAGGATGAGATGTTTTGATATTTGTTATTCAAAAACGCGTATAACAGAGGTATTCTCATTTCTACGCGGTGCCCCTGCTGACAACTAGAGAAAACTCTGGCAAATATACACCATAGTACCCAGAAATGTCAATAAGCTAGTAATAAAATGGCATTACGTGGAACCCGCAAAACGACTGGCGAAATATGGATGTAATAAACTTCCGTCTACCCCCTCGGGCATAGAGACGTTTCTGTAATAAATACATTATAATCACGCATATATCCCCAAAAGGGTAGACAGGGGTAAGTTACACCATATCTACAAAATCAATTACCACTCTGCTGAAATACAAAACCTAAATTACAACGCGTCTGTTCGCTACGTCGCACTCTTACATAGGCGTAGGCGATGCAACACCCATAACCAACACCTACAGTCACTGCAAGCTCCTGGCATGTATAATAAATAAATAAATATACATATTCGCCTTAACAAATTACTGATGTGTTCGTGTCGTATATCGACATGTACTTAACACAGACTTTAGATGTGTGAGTTAGTGTAAGTGTGTGTTCGTAAGCGAGAACAAGTTGTTTGTTCAAAGATTTAATACACGTTCAATTTCTTTAAGTTTACCTGTGAGACGAGCGTGCCGAATAACAATGTAAATGAAAAATCTTCAAGAAGTTATCATTTTTTTAAGTTTTGTTAGCGTTATGTTATTTATGAAAATCGCATGTAATTATGTGTATTTGTAGCATAAATCTTACTAAGAAGTTGAATATTCCAATCAAAATTATTTTTTCATTAGCATGGGAACAATTTTTAGGGTTCCATACTCAAAGTGTAAAACGTGACCCTATTATTATGGCTGCTGTCTCTCCGTTCGTCTGTCACCAGGTTGTATCTCATGAACCGTAATAGACACAAAACAGTTGAAATTTTCACAGATAATATATTCTGTTGCCGCTCTACAACAAATACTAAAAAGTTATACAATGGACATGATGTTTTTTGCCTGTTTTATAAATAATGGTCCTTCGTGCCCAAGTCCGACACGCACTTGACCAGTTTTTATCAGTTTTATGATATTAGTACGTACCTAAATGTGTGTGGGTATTTAGCATTTTTTTAATAGTTTAACCCTTCTCATTAATGAACCTGAGCTATAAGGTAAAATTTTGCACAAAATCACATAATAATATACTTTTCCTGCGTATCCACCGCGCACCATAATATCCACAATTCACATTAAAAAAAATATCGTCAGTACGATTTTTTTTTAATGTGAATTGTGTATATTATGCTGTGATTTATTGAAACTATACTCGTATTGAACTATATAAACCAGTCAGTAGAAAAGTATATGTGTTTTTGTGCAATATGTGTAGCAAAATTCCACCAAGTGCCGTCAATCGACAGTATAAATAGAAAAAGGTAATAATTTTTGAAAATAATTTAAAAATAATTAATAACACTCAGCAATTAAAATTAAATGATTGGTGGTGACTCTCCGAACACAATATTTAGTGACGACGAAGTGAGCGTAGTTGAACAAACCCGTTTTTCACGAAGACGACGATGAGCTGAAGCCAGTTTACCCGTGACCACGGCTCTTGTAACAGGGTCGAAACGTCGGGTAATAAAGAGGTATGTATATATCTCAATAATCGCGTAAAAGACCCGTTTGTCTTAAGTTTATAATGTGTACAAAACGTGAAAGTTTAAAAAAGTAATTAATAAAATTAAAATTCATCTAAAACTATATCATTCACATTTCTTATGATTATTATTACAATTTGCGTTAAACATTTAACGTACCCCTTATTGCATACAGAGCCCATAAAAGCAACGCCATCAAAATTATAATAAAACACACTTACACCATTATTGTTGAGGTTCACTTAATTGGATATATCATAAGCGTCTGTTTGCGCATGGCAATTGATTGCAGCGTAACAACATATCAGCAAATTGCCAGGCTGTGAGAACGAGATAGCTATACAATCTATACGATGGTTTTACCAGTTAGAGTGAGACGACAGCATTTATTCTACTCGTCTTCACGGTTGAGCCGCATAGGGCTGTAACGAGCTGGTGGCGAAAATTAAAAGAATTTATTTATTCTTTAAGGTGATTATTTTGGTCTAAAGTCTTTTGATCATTAACACTTAACGAGCACGTTGGTTCGGAGTTTTCTAAATAATTGATCAATAAAATGTTAATTTTTATAATTATGGTAGTTGGCTTGCATTTATGGACGATTGTTTTTGGGCTTGTGATTTCAGAAAAATTTAACGCTCAGAGATAGATAATTAAGTTGAAGTAGCGGACAACCGTGGTTTCACCCGCATAGGAGTTTTTTGTTTTGATTCCTACAGCAACGATAAATTAGCTTAATAGATAGTTAGGTTGTCAATCTATCTCAAAAAAACTATTTATTCAAAGTTAGTTCAGTCGTTTTCTTCGTGATGCCTGAACACACAACTTTTTTTTGAGTTTTACAACAATATGTTAAGCAAATTACATCGGAACGTCTTATCAACTCCGTTTTTTAGTGTTGTGTAGAAATCGTATTCTAATCTATTCAGCATTACGAGGAAGTTTATTGCATGCAGACAGACAAATCGTTAGAAGAGTTTATCTTATTGTATTTGAACTTTACTTTTCATGATTCACCGAACCTTTTCCCAAAGCAGTTGGGGTCGGCTTTCCAGTGTAGCTGCGATTTGGCCGAACTTCGATATTTCACGTGAAGCGACTGCCATCTGACCTACACAACCATGGGCGATAGTGAAGTTCTGTAGTTAGACCGGTCGGATTTTTGATTTAGGATTTCATCTACCCCTAACGACTGCCATAGATGTTTATGACAACCGAGACCGACGGCTTAACGAGGGGTCTCAATGCTTAAGAAATGGTCACCCATCCTAAGACCGGCCTGAGTAGATGTTGCTTATCTTTGCAATGTGTTAACATTGTCGGTTACCACTAGACCACGAGCCCCTTTTAACATTACTATTTCTTGTTATTTAAAAGACGTTTAATTTTTAGGTAATAGGTTCTAATCGGAACCATAATCGATACCCGCGACTCCACGGGCGTGGTTATAATTACACGGGTAGCATGTAACAGGGATTAATTTCTACCTCTTTATGTGACATTTTTACCAACCCTGTTTTCAAACCATTCACAACAGTCAAATAAACACACAGAAACGTGGTATATGTTCGAGATACTTTATATCCTCTTTCTGCAATTGGATTTAAAACTGATTTTACGCATATATCTGTGTGATTTTTGATCAAATGTCGTGCATACATTTAAATATCATATAGATAGATTAGTCTACTTTTATATCCCGAGTATAATTTGTTCCATCGAAAATAGAAACAAGAACACCCAACCGAGTGGAGCTGTGGCTTTCCAGTAGTGAAAATATATTAAAATAAAATTTTTGGGACAAATTTTAATGTAATATAAATAAAACAAACGGTGAAGATCGAATTGAAACTCGATCGGTTGTTTAAAATTTAGGACCACGGTTGACGTTGAATGCGGTGTTTGTGATATAATTTGTTTACTTTTATATATTTTGTTGTGAAACAAAACTGTTTCAAATATATGTATATACTAGTGGACGCCCGCAGCTTTGCCCGCTTGACAAATTATATACACAAAAACCTTCCTCGAGAACCACTACTCGTATCTATTGGTGAAAGTATAAGTAATATAAAGATCTAAGCATACATTATGGAAGCTACTTTGTTTTATAATATTATGTAGTGATAGTGATACCTAGTGATAAAGAAATGAATTTTCATTCTTTTTTTTTACATTTGAGTTGTATAATACGATGCAATAAAAACTGCTTTCGAGTTTTACCGTGCATCCGGGTCGTCAATCTTATTATTTAACTAGGTATTCTGAGCACAATATTTTACATTTCAAACCTAATGAACAATGAATGAATGTTGATATTAAGTTCATACTATCACACCAATTTGCAGAATTTTCATTTACCCCCCACTTAATTAGAGGCGAGTCTTTTGTGGCGATTGCCTGTTCGTGGATTTAGGTTCACCATTAGTACTAGAGGTTGGTTTGTGCCCCTAAGATCTTTAATACGTAGTACTATTAGCTTCCTATACTGTTTATTTAGAGTTTTAATTTATGTCTGGTAAAAGTTTGTAAAGAAATATAAAGAGACAGTCCAATAGATTCCTATTTGCTGATCAGAGTCTGATGATAATTTTGAAGTAAGGATAACGTCAACATCTTAGTAAAATGATGCCTCAGCAAGAATAAGGAGCACTGATTTCAGATGAAGAGACTTTACGCCACTTATTTCACTCATGTAACTCCGTATTTCTATAAAAAAAACATGGTGATCTTATTTTGGATTTAAACCAGTGATAACGCTCGGATAGTCTTAATTTTTTTGTGGGATTTTATTTGAAGTTGAGTCTTCAAATGGTTGTAGCGTATATAAGTCTACCAATACTAAACGATTTTCCCATTTGAATAGTTTAGGTAAATTATAATTGGGTACTAAATAGTGTGCCATGTAAGGTAGAGTATCTATATGTATCAATACTTTATTCACGAATGAAGAGAAACACAAGTAATATTCATGTATATGCTTTATTATGCACAATAAACTATGTAATAAATAAATATTTATAATAGCATGTCTCATTGTCACTGGCCTCAAAGAAACAATTTCCCTCCAGGGAATTAAAAGTTTATTACTCATCTCTGTTTTGTCTCTGGCACGGTAAAAAAGATTGTGGCGTTATTTAGTGCCTGTTACCGACACGCTTTTATTAAATTTTAAATTTCGAATCAACGATTGTGATCTTGTTTTATTAAGGCCTTTGCTCACCTGCGCGTGTTTTGTCGTCAACGTTAAAAACATTAATATGTTATCTGTGGTTTTTAGTTGTTCTTTTTTAAAATCTAATGGTGACGAACAATTAATTTGTTAGAGCATTGTTTTTTGTGTCGATTAATGTAGTGAGAGAAATGTCACGTTATTTATGAAAGTGTAAGATGTAGGTAGATAGTTGAAATAACAGCGCCTGTTAATGTTGAATAACCTCCCGGGGTCATATTTTTTTGGACTTCTTAAAGTTTATGATCTGGGTTATATTTTGATGATCTACATTAAACACTAAGCACATGTCATCTAAAATTAAGTGCCGGGGTCGAGTGTAAAATTAGTTTCGGAGTTTTGGATTTTTTTTTATTTTCTTTTTTTTTAATGAGATTTATTAGTAATTATTGAATGGAATCAGGCGTTACCTGGCGAAAGTCCATGATAAAACAATGCTGTTCTTTGTTGCTGTACTCAAGGCTGTTCTCTTTGAGACAGTCTTGAGAATGCCTCGTGAGTAGGTGAAAAATAAAAATAATAATCAGTAATTGTTCTGGTATCAGTAGTAAAATATTGGTTTTGCATTTCAGTGTACCTACCTAAATCAATGCGCTAAGAAATATTACTCTTACTAATCCTTATTAAAAAGAATCCAACTGTTCTGTACCTTTTATCTTATTCATCTGCTTCAGAATAATTCGCATTTAAAATAATTAGCATAAAGTTCAGCAGGTATATTAAAAAATAATTTGGCTCCAAAATAAAACGTCCGGGAACCCTTGTCAATTTAGTTCCAATTTAAGTTCAAAAACATTATCGTGTAGGTGTCCGAACAAATTGTCAATTTTAAAAAGGATGCCAATACAAAAACTGGTCATGTGAGAGTCGGACTCGCCCACAGTGGGTTCCGTATCAAGACGGCAAAGAAATCAGTTCTGTTGTATGCTAGGAGACCCCTTAAATATTTATTGTTTACTGTTTTTTCTTGTTATAAATAACAGAAATACATCATCTGTGAAAATTTCAATTCTTATCACGGTTCATGAGATACAGCTTGGAGACAGATGGACGGATGGACCGTTTTACCCTTTGAGTACGGAATCCTAAAAGAAAAAAAAATACTACACTTTATACGCATTCCAATAAAACGAAATTAAGATATTTTTTACAAAGACTGTAAACGACACTTTTGGCTTCAGTTTTTAATCAAAACCGTATCGTCTTACTAGCCAATTGTGCTTTATTTAATTCTTAATCAAATACCTAAACATAAAAGCTTATAATTTCTTAAAAAAAATACTTGCTTATAAGACGTTTTGATATTCAATTGATGATATTTGATTGTCATGTCTGGGATGATATAAGGCTAGGTATAGACTAGTGATGAGTCGACGTTTGTTTTTTTATATTGGGTTCGCCAAATTGACGCCGCCCGCCTGGTGGTAAGTCGTGACGACGTCTAGCGATTGTGGGCCACTCTCACAGGCCCTCAACTTGACGACCTACTGATGTGCCTCTTCACGCTCCGCTTAAAGAACCCAGGGTTATATGTGGGAGGAAACACGTACAGGCAGGACGTTCCATGCCACTATCGTTCGGCAGAGAAACGAACGTTTAAAACGTTTGTACCTTTAAGTGCTTAAAAAATATGTTTTACGACGCGTTGGTGCTTAACTCTGGGGACCGGTTTGGCCTTTCTTTGTCCTATTAGTAGGATTCTCCGCTGGTGCCTCAGGGGATGCTTCCGAGTGTGTACCTGGGGCGCCCGGCAATGGACATAGCCATGGGCCGTGGGATAAAAATGAAATTGTAGTATTCTAAAAAAACTGCTTTGTCTGTACATATAAGAGATATTTAAATACTTCGTCCTCCCTTCCTTCCTCATAATCATCAGTTGAAAATATAGATTAATGTCGGTGCAGGCTGTACTAGGTCTAGGTACATGGGACAAAATCAGCATCAAGAAAATGCGAGAGGAATAAAAGAAGAAATGGAATGTTACTAGAGAATAGGAATGAAAAAGGATTGTTTTAATGATATAAAGCGCCGTATTCGCAGGCGGCACAGCGTGAGGGCTATGCGTTGTCAAAGCATCGTTTTTTCAGCGGGTGGCAACCACGCGCTCTATAGTGTCGTCGGCGAATACGGGTGTAAGGGTAGTTAATGAGGAAAGAGCCCTGAGAGGGCTATCGATAAATTTAGGTAGCCTAGGCTAGATAGATAATACTGATGTTGAATACGCTCTGCCATAGGTAGAGGAGCGCTCATAAAAAAAATCGACATCAAAAATTTAAAAAACTTATTCGCTCATCTGTCCTAAGCTTTATCAATACAATCCCTTTGACATTTACGATTCCAGCACAGTCGTTAAACTCCTAAACTGGTAATATTATTAAATAATTAAATAATAAACGCCACAAATACAATAATAAGAAAAAATACATACAGTAATTATATATTTTATTAGTATTTGTACACGGACCAGTCTTGAATATGTTTTTAATGCTTCTAAGATTGGCTGGCTCGTTAAAATGGAGCCTCAAGCTTATTGACATTTAGCTGGTGGTTTTTAAATTTCGAAAAAGGCACAGTTCTTTATTCAAATGCACTTTTTTTATTCACTTATTTGTTTGTGTTTCTGTTTATAAATTTTGTGATACGTAATAGCGTTGCGTCCTGGCTTTTTTTTAACGTGATCTGAGATGCATTTAGGGACTTCCATGTAGGTTCGAGTGGGCCTTCCGGTCCTTGGATGGAAAACGGACCGGACAACCCACTAAAACCTTTCCGTGGTGTTATTTCTTTGCCTAAGCCGGGCCCCGGATAGGCAGAATCTGGATGGGCTGAGCTCTGGCTTTGAAAGTGTAGTAATTATTTATTTTATTATTAAGACATCGTGTAACAGGTAAAATAGTTTTTGAAATCAGCTGATTTGTTTTTGAAAAAGAAAGTACGCATATTAAATTTTTCCCCGCGTAAAAATGTTTTTTTAAATTTTATAATACGTAAAGAAGACCAAGATGTAAATAGATACAAGTTCTGTAATTAACAATTTGGTGAAAAAATCATCTCAAGTGAAGCAATGAGCATAAGCTAGTTAACAATAACCAAATACACATCGCAAGCAATTATCTGAATCCTCAGTGTGTAGTACGCTCTCTTTTACTCTCACTAAATTGGGGATATTGCATCTCTGTCGCACCGGCATCGAATATATTCACACCTGCAATGCTTTGTTTATTTATTTATTGTTTTATTTGAACTGGAACATTTAGAATAACAGTGAAAGTGATAAATACTAACAATTCCTTTTTTTATTATATTCGGAAGCGATATTCAGGACCCAGGCTTTTTTCAGAAGCTATAAGAATTTGTAGCGAAAACCCAGTCTACACACAATTTTATTTACGATTTTTTTTTAAATATTTAAGTAACTAAATGTATATATACTGCCAGCCTTCTCGGATCATTACCAGTCGGCGTCGAGGCGGAGGAGTTCTTTGACGCATGTTAGAAATTAGATGTAATCTTAGTAGGTACTTAGGTATAATTAGTAGGTATATGTAATGTACATATTTAGTTAGTTTCAATTGTATAGTTTTATAATCTATACTTATATTAATTATAAATAAAATCATTTTGATGTTAAAAAAAGTAAACGTAAATATTTCGAGACATTATCTCAGTCAAACAAAAAAACAAACTTTTGTCTATAACTTATATTGAGTTTGACGGGGATATTTAGAAATATATTTTAAATATAAACAGGCTGAGGGGCTCGTGGTCTAGTCGTAACCGACAATCTTAACACATTGCAAAGGTTAAGCAATATCGAGTCAGGCCGGTCTGATGGGTAGGATGGGTGACCATTTCTTAAGACACTGAGACCCCTCCGTGCCTCGGAGAGCACGTTAAGCCGTCGGTTCCGATTGTCATACTAACATCTATTGCAGTCGTTAGGGGTAGTTGGAGCCCTAAATCAAAAATCCGACCGGTCTAACTACAGAACTTCGATGTCGCCCATGGGTTGTGGAGGTCAGATGGCAGTCGCTTACGGAAAATATCGATGTTCAGCCGAATCGCAGTTAGACTGGAAAGCCGACCCCAACTTTAGTTAGGAAAAGGCTCGGTGAATGATGATATTTTAAATATAAACGACAGACAGACAGTACACACCGAGTATAAATATAAACGAGATTTAACCATAAAAATATTAAAGGTTTATAGCTCCCCAAAGGTTTCGATTAAATTACGCCAATCAATCACAATGGAAATAATTACAAAAAATTGTAGAATAATCACCAATAAAATCATCTGCATTACACTTGTTGGTTCCGGTAGCTATTAACATGTAATTGCGTTGAAAATTAAGATATTCCCATCAATGTTAAGTTGTAAATTTAATGCCTTTATACTTATGGCAAAGACGTAAAATAAACAACTTCATACTATTGAACTAGCAGCTATAAAATAAAGACTTAAGTAGCTATTTCGCTACGGGGTGATCTAAAATTGACTAAATAATGTTTAAACTTTCATGATTTTCACTTATAACTGATAGGTATCTAAACCGGGCATACTTTGTCGTAATAGAAAGAAGAAAGAATGAAAGAAAAAACATTTAATTTGTACACATAGAATGATACTTTACAATGGATAATTGATAAGTACACAATTCTACAAACACTAAAGAAACAAAGACAAAACAAACTAAAAAAGAAAATAAACGTTAAAACAAGTTACAATAGCTTACAGGGTACGATACAAGTTGCAAGGCGTCTGCAGAGCTTTGCATTTGTGTGAGTGACCACGAAAAGTAGAGTAAAATCTCTTTTTGTAGCTGTGTGTACAACACATGTATGTGTAAAAGAGGTCACATATACTGTACTCACACAAATGCAAAGCTCCGCTTACACCTCGCGACCTGTACTCTGTTTATAAAGACTTTAATTTCAACTATATCACTTTCTTGGTGGTTCTTCATGTACAAGTAGGTACATGGAGAAGGTTGTAGAAGAGTTTTGCTGATTAAATATTTCGCAACTAAATTTCTACGCAACTCATCGTGTTCTCGATACCGATAAACCCAATGAAAAGTACCCTAATAATAGATATATAAATAGGACTTTATCGTTATACAATCGGTTCCTCGGTTCCTCGACGTTTCCAATTTTTTAATTTTATTTTTCTTTATTTGGACATTTAACAGTTACACGTTATGACTTCATATATCATAATACAATGTTAAACACTTGGGTAAACGTAAAAGGGTAAACACCAATGTCCACGGATGTGGTAGAAAAAAAAAACAATTGTTAGTGAGAATTATACAGAGTACTTACTACAGAATTATACAGAGTACTTACTACAGAATTATACAGAGTATACAGAGTACAAGAAATAAGACAAAAGTATAAATGTGTATATATCTTATAAGTGTGATTTTGTGAATCTAATTATTTAACAAAATATCGCGTGTTAATCTTTTATATACAATATTCGGAATATTCCATCAAAAGAAGAATTAGGGAGAGTTCCGGTGACACTCGCTCTGGGTCTTTCCTGGTGCAAAGATTGTCCATTGCCATTCAGCGGGGTAATGCTGCCAGGATCATAGGTACCTTCGCACCAGGAACGATGCAGGACGTATATAGTGATTTGTGTTTTTTTATTTCTGACAGATTAATTGTTTATATTTGTATATTTATAAATAATTTTCTAAGCTTGACATGTACCTTCACATTATTATTAAATTGACAATGATTATTAATATCAAAAGAAATATCTACAATATAATATAACTACATTCTGTATCTTAAGCTGGCAAAGCAGCATAATTCAAGATACAACTTACTTAGCGTGTCATAATTTCTGTACAAAACAATTATACTAGACTTAATAAGATATAAAAAGATTACATCACTAAAATCAAGTACACCATAATCTGAATAATTAACGTTTACAATGTAAGCGACTTACATAATGTAACTCAATTTGTGTGAGCAACGAAAAATGCACTTACCGCCTTCTCAATTAACACCGAGCTATAGATCTCGTTAGCGCCTGCTTATAAATATGTCTGTCCGACTGTTTGTAACGTCTGCTAAATATATATTACAACAAAGTTATGGCCGCGGTAATTGTTAACCAATTTACAAGAAAGATATTTTGAAATACTTGTAAAGGCGTTCAACTCATAATGTGATTGATTTTAGACGTGAAAGAGAGGGTACCCTTCCGCTTGAGTTCTTGAGTTTAAGAAGGGGGCGTCACAGACGTATCTACGAACAAGATTCGATTTTCATGATCAATGCCTGAAGACCTTACAGAAGCAGCCCAGGGGGCCAGGTCGCGTATTTGAATTGTAGCAAAGTAGCATCGTATTTGCACGTCGAAGGCAATTCCCGGGAATGTTTTTGCAGGCGAATGGAACTCGTGATGGATGGTGCAGGTGGAACAAATAATTGCTTAGAATTTAGCTGGGAAGCTCGGTTCCCGCGATATACCGGCTGGTAATGCCGGGAGTAACTAAATCCAACTTAACCTAATGATGATTGTACTCTGCAGTCATTCGGTTTGGTTGGTGCCTTTCTGGCGCCCCACGTACGCGTTGCTTGTAAATTTAACAGACTTCCGATTTTTTACCAATTGCAGTTGTTACGAAGTAGTATAGCAGCAGCATAGCGTTTCACGTTTATTTACGCGACTTGGGCCCCAAGAGGGTAACGTACTGTGGGTTTCCTTTCCTCCCTCACACGCCTTCACTCACCGAGGGACGCCCTGGGTTTATATTTACAAGGGTACCCGGGGACGCGTGGACAATGGACCACACGACTATTTAAAAATTCACGTCAAAAATAGTTTTTTGACAATTGACATTATTTGACATCACTTTGACAACAAATTCAAATTACCGACATGGGACCAAATAATTGTCAGAATGAGACCAAATTGATATGGGACCAGGGAATTAGCAGCTTTCAATTAAATAATATTTCAAAATCGGTTCTGTCAAAGTAACAAACATAAAAATAAAACATACAGTCAAATTGAGGATATCAACCTTTTTTGGAAGTTGGTTGAAAAGAAAGTTAGTGTACCTAGTTTAGTGTAGGTACCTCCTTAAGTATACCTGCATATCAACGTCAGGTTAACCTGGTAGGTAACCTGTAATTTGAGGTCTCTAACTACTACATTATGAAATGACTCACTTGTACAGATATTCCACAATTTTTTAATTATTAGTAGGACCTGACCGGTTTTGCTCTATGGCATCTTCAAAGATGCCGAAATTATATCTCTAAATACTTATTTCAAAATCCATGACTTGTACCGTAACTATGAATGAACTACTAACCTTCAGCAGCACTTCTCTTCCAAACCTCTGAGCCATCGAGAGCCTCGTATCGTTCCAATGGGCGTTTTCATATTGCACGATATCGTCCACAATATCGTGACGATACTGTGATGATATCGTCACGATAATTTACATTCTTAACTTAAATTACTGCTGCTACTTCGATATCGTCACGATATTATGTACGATATCGTGTGTCGATATCGTGCAATGTGAAAAAGCCAATATCTTATTTTTATGACAACACTTTCTATCCAAATATTTACTAATATTGAAGGTAACCCAACTCTAATCACGAATAGAGTCATTAATATTACGCTATGTAACATGATACCGGTCTAAGCAGAGGTGTTTTGGTAGTAACAGATGGTTTTAGAGGTGGCTAGAGACACATATAGATAAACATGTTCCACTATTTTATGATTGTCATTAGCATATCACATTAAATTGAACCGTTTGTACTATGAATAGTACTGGTTTACGTTGTTAACTTACTTTTAAGAAGGAGGTGTTCAGGCATTTTATGATAATGTCTACCCGAATAGGTTCCATTCTAAAGACATCGCTATTAGCGATAAGGCCAGTAATTTTACTCATTCTTTACTAACATTACAAATGCAATATTAATTACTATGTCTCTCTGTTTCAAGCTATTCTTTCATACCTAGACTTACCCGATTTAGACCAAACTCGAAATTACACCGTTGTCGGTGATTATTTTAATCCGACTAAAATATGTGGGATATTATTTGTATTAGCTATAGTTCTTCTTCTTTTTATTTAAAAACGTGGCTCCATCGATATTCATCGATGATTTCGCCAATGTCAAGGTAATGTTTGATATTTCCCACACAGAAGATCTCTCAACTAGTTTACGGTACGGGACACAGAAACTTAGTTCGGTATTATAATTGAGCGTCTGGGAACCCGATTTTTGCAGAGCGCCAGAGGTAACCTAAAAAACAACCAGCCACGCGCTCACCAAAAATCGAACTCCCTAGCTCTACTTGAAATGTCATGATAATTTAATTTTGTTAGGTTGGTAGTGTCAATTGTCAATGTCAACATTTTAGACGTTTCACTGTATTATCCAACAAAATTAAATCACTATGACATTTCAAGTAGAATAGTAGAAATAACATCCTACAGATTTTAGTCGGAGTATAATTATTACCATGTAGTTTGAGTAGATAAATTACCTATACTATCGCCCATAGAGATAGGATGTACGCGAGTGTCTTTCTAGGTTTGACCTACCGCCCATGGTTTGTAGATTGTACCAACCTGTCAATGTCAAATGATATTGACAGCGTTTGCGCATCTATGTGACGTATCATTTGTTACGTCAGCCTTTCTATAGGCTGTATGAAGAGACGGTCAAACTCATCCTTCACATGCGACGTACACCACGCTTTATGACATCTGAACAGGATCTGACCTATACAATTTGTATGGTAACGAACACACTGATCATTCACCACGCTGTCTTTACGCGTCACCGCGCCAGATTCGCGTGTTCCCATGCTATCCCACACGTACGACTCTGTCACACACGTTTTAAGTGTCATAGAGCGTAGAAAATGTAAACGTTAGACGTCGTAAGACGTAGGACCAGTGTGTCGCTGTTTCACACGTCGCGTGGTATACATTGTATGTGAAGGACCAGTGTGTTTTAAGCTTGATGGTATTGTGTAGTCATGGCATTAAGTTTGCATATATAGTATGTTTAGAGAGCTATGCATCGATCCTAGCAGTAGGAATTAAGGTTCAGATTGGAGAATACTTAGATATTTATATCTGTGCCTCGGAGAGCACGGTATAGCAGTCCCGGTTGTCATACGAACATCTATGGTAAGTCATTGGCAGTTGTTACGGGTATTTGGAGCCCTAAAACCAAGCCTACAGGTCTCACTACAGAACTTCGATATCGCACATAGGTTGTGGAGGTCAGATAATTTGTATACCTATAGAAAATAAGAATAAAAATAAGAATATGTGATTATAATCATTTTATATGCCTGTTAATTAATTTCAACGTCGAGTAACCAAACCGAAGATAACCGACAAAAACCGAATGTTACCAAACGCACCCGATCTTAATCGAGCCTCGTTTGGTGCATTTTATACGGCGCAAGCGCACTACATCAGTAATATGATACGTTAACAGCATACACGAGACGTTTATACGTGGTAAGGACCCTTTAGATTTGAATTGAAATGTTTTACGTGGCTTTTCATTGTGTACGTGGGTGTTTGGAGTGGGTAGGCTGAGGCTTGATATCTGTCACCCACATTAAATCACGTTTTTATCCCTGAAGGAGTATATCGACCGACTTCTGTTAGTTACTGTCGGTTCCACGTAATACATAGTAAGTAGGTATGTATATGTACAGTTCGCGGGGCGTAAGCTGAGCTTTGCATATGTGTGAGTCCACGTACGTGTACGTATAACGTGACTTTTTTTAAACTCACATGATGTGTTTTATACACAGCTTTTTAGGCTTCCGTACTCAAAGAATAAAACGGGAACCCTATTACTAAGACTTCGTTGTCCGTCCGTCCGTCTATATTGCGCTGAATCTCATGAACAGTGATAGTTAGAAAATTTTCTCAGATGGTGTATTTTGTTGCGTCTATAACAACAAATACTAAAATAAAAATATATAATAATAAATATTTAAGGGGCTCCAACAAATGTTCTCTCGCAAACAGACTCGCACTTGGCCGATTTTTTATAAAACAGTTAACGATTTCAAAATCATGTTAAATTATAACTCATAATAATATTATTTATTTGTATGAATGTTTGTCAAGGTGTAAAAGTATTTATACGGAATGTATTTTGTTACCAACGGTATAGATTAATGATTATAATCTTTATTGATAGTATCGGGGTTCATTCCCAGCTGAGTTATAATAATGTTTACTATTATTTCATTTTTGTAAAAATCTGTTTGTTTTATTGATTTATTAATTACTAGCGTACGCCCGCTTGACAAAGTATATACATAAAAACCTTCCTCGAGAACCACTCTATCCATTGGTGAAAACCGCTTCAAAATCCGTCGTGTAGTTTTAAAGATCTAAGCATACAGAAGGACGGAAGCGACATTGTTTTATACTATGTTAAGTTGATGGTCTATACATACTAGAAATGAATCCATGTATCGAGGTCTACTGGTGTTAAGGGTCCTTATCAACACCTCCAGCGCTCCAGTCATCGAAAATGAAAATGACAAATATGTTTATCCAAGTGGGTTACAAGGTAACACTTTTGAAAGTCAGTCAGTTATAAAGGTTACAATTAAAGTCTAAATTGCTTCTAAACTTACATTTACTGCCAGATTCGCAAAACAATAGGTAGAGCCTGAGAGAAAGAAACTGGCAATAAAACTCACGGCCACTCTTTTCTAATAGTGTGAAATTAGAATATTAAGTATTATAACGAGTTAACATTTAGACATAGTTGTCAACGCAAAAAATAAACTAGGTATGCAATGCATGCTACTAATTGCAAATGTTGAGCGATGCAAATTTTCTTAATATTTTTTTTATGCTCTATTTTCATGATTTCAGAGATATGCACTCCCGGGTATGATGTCGACCAGCATGCCAAATTTGGTCAAAATCGGTCGAGCCGTTTCGGAGGAGTTGGCACACAAACGATTTACACTTGTCGTCTAATATTGAGCTTCGCTTCGCTCCGCTCAATAAAAAAAACAAGTACAATAAACAAGTGACATTATAGAGTCGCACCTAAATAGTTCATCCTCCCAACACGCGGTTTTATTTTTATTTTAAGTACTTGCTGACGTTTTGAAGAGCCATTTAATGACCTATACACATAAATAAATCATTTCATTTCATTACATTTCATTTCATTACGTTACATTTCATTTCATTTCATTACATTTCATTTCATTTCGGTGCACCTGCTGACAAACGGACGAGGCTTTGACAAATACTTATGCTCAGTTCCCGGCAATAGGCTTGCCACCTATTACGTAGGGTTAACGAAGTGACTGGCGATACGTGGGCGTTATAAGCGCCTCTGCTTAAAAGGACACTATGATATTGAGGAATTCGACAGGATTTTCATACGCAACGATAATGTCCATCTCAGAGGCCACGGTCTGAAACTGTGCACTAGTTTATCAACTAACTACACCCATATACACTTCTTAACCAATCTGGTTGTCACGGAGTGAATAAGCTGCCGGAGGACGTTATCTCAGCCCAAAACGTGAACCAGTTTAAGAACAGAATTGACAAACATATCTTAAACTCCAAGACTTAAATTAGGCACCAGCAGGATACAGGCATCATCAGTTGTTTTTCAACTACCTGCTTGATCAAGGACAATAATAAAAAGGTTGCCCACTAACCAACAAAATTACTGGCAAATGTGGGTGTGTAATGCACCTCTGCCTACCCCTTCGGGATATAGGCGTGATGATATGTATATACCGGTGTGTATTGGGAATAGGGGAACAGGGATATCAAAGCGTCCGTGTTAGTTATAAGCCGCGCACGATGTGAGTGAGATAGAACCTTGTCACAATAACTCCGTGACAAAAGTACGGATAACAAAACAGTATTTTAGGTGGATCTACGTCACTATGACGTCACCAACATGGCCCCAATCCCATTGTCATCTTGCGCGGCTTATACATGGACTAGGCCAGTTTTGGTCAACATAACACCAAGTAGTACATTGGCCAGTTGGATCATCAAAATGCCATCGTGGCTCATATCAGGCATCGTTTCTTGGAACCCCTCAATCCCGCAGGTTCGATCCCCCGCTGAGGCGGTAATTCACGCCGCTCACACCTCGATGGGAACTGTCAGTGGAGACTGAATAGTTTTGATACTTTGAAGAATTTCGTATAACATAAAATTGTAATCCCTTCAAACCACAGAAAAGAACCACTGGAAACCACCGCCAGGAGCCACTAGAAATACCTTTTGCGTGTGTACCAGAGACGCCCAGCAACGGACGTGGGAGCGACCGAGGTCTTGGGCCGAGGTATTAAAAAATAGAAGATGCTGCAACTAAAACTTGAAACACTCTGATCCTTCACATATGACGTATGCCACGCGACGTAGAAAACAGCGACATACTGGTCCTACGTCTTACGACGTCTGACGTTTACGTTATATACGCTCTATGACACTTTAAACGTGTGTGACAGCGTCGTACGCGGGGGATAGCATGCGAGCACGCGAACCTGGCGCGGTGACGCGTAAGACAGCGTGGTGAATGCCCAGTGTGTTTGTTACCGTACAAATTGTATAGGTCAGATTCGGTTCAGATGTCATAATGCGTGTTATACGTCGCATGTGAAGGACGAGTTTGTCCGTACCTTGATACACCATACGCGTGAAGTTATGCGACGTAACAAAGTATCAAGAGGCGTCGCGCGGCGCACGCGCAGTAATATATTGATGATGCTGTAACAGTCTATTGTGATCTTTTGTTAGATTATGATAAGTGAGATAACTTATTCCCGAGTTAATATAAATGTTGTACAAACAACATAGTATGGAGACGGCTTTCTTTCTTATTCATTTATTTTATTTATCATTTATTTATGGCTAGATGAGAACAGTTACAAAATATTAGGAAAGAAATTATAAATAAATTATGAATAAATCACAAACACTGAAGTCATCGGCAGGACTCGAACTCACGGTCTTTCCCTAACACGGAGAATGCTCTGACCACTGAGCTACGATGACCAATACCGACTATATTCCCGAAGGGGTAGGCAGAGGTGTATTACACACCCACAAATACCTTATAAATAATATATATAAATATATCTTAACCTTGTGGGCACGTAATTACGTCGACGTATCGCGGGTCGGGGTTGCGCGTATCGGCAGGTGTCCCCTGAACCGCTGGAGCTTAGGTAGGTAGTGTTCCGCCGGGCGCCACTGGAAATACGTTCTGCTTGTAACCAGGGACGCCCGGCAACGGACGTTCAAGGACGCGGAGCTAAAAAAAAAGGTAAGTAGTGTTACACTGACGTGAATTGAAAGAAAATCTATCTTGTGATAAAAATTTAAAGAAATACTATAAAGACGAAAAATTTGCCGGTGTGTAACGTTAAATTAAAAAAATACTAGGCATTTTTTATAAAAGCAATGCACCTGGATGTCAATGTCAAATTTCATACAATAATGAAATGCGTTTCATGTCATGCGGGCCGTCTGCACCCGGTTGCTAGCTATACAGTCGCGAACTGATTTGATGTTGACATCGACATGCATTGTGGGCGCGATCCAAAGGCTGGTGAAAAACGCATGTCAGGAAAAGTGCTGTAAAGCACTACTTTTTCTGAGTGATCCTTTTCGAATTGGGTGGCCCTTTTAAAACCCCCGTTATAGCCTATTGGCTAACATTTTAAGGCAGGGCATCAGCCAAATAAGGTAATGAAACGACTCTTACCATCATTGTTTACATAAATGGATACCTTATTAAGTATAATTAGGTTCGGTATACGCACTTCCGTCTGAAACTAGTAGATAATTTGTAAGCCAAATTTTGTTGAAACCGTTATAAGTAAGTTGGTACGGACGTTGACTTAAACAAAGCCAAAAGTGAAATAATAGTTAATCACTACATTTTATAAAACAAAGTCGCCCGTTCCGTATGTATGTTTAGATCATTAAAACTACGCAAGGGATTTTAATGCGGGTTTCACCAATGGATAGAGTGCTTCTCGAGGAAGGTTTTTGTGTATATAATTTGTTAAGCGGGCGAAGCATCAGGTTTACTAGTATAATTTAAGAATTTAAGATATCAAAAGAATATTGAATAAAAACATTTTGATTGATTGTCGTTGACGAATATATTAGAGGTATTTTAACTAGTAATTTCGCTGAAAAATTTGGTTATCAGATACCCAGGAAAGATTTGTTTGTTTGTATTAAATAGACTATAAACTGATATGGAATACAAGGTTGCCTGGAAGAGATCGCTTATTAGCGATAATGCCGCCTATTGTACATTAATTTTAAGCTTGTGTTTTTTTCTTTATTTTCTTTGTGTACAATGTACAATACCGAGTAGGTATTTAACTTAACTTTTTATAAATATAGAGCATGAAAGCACATTTTACTATAAAATTATTATCACCCAAATTAGAATTACAATATATATATTGAAAAAAATACAATTGAAACTAACTAAATATGTACATTACCTATTCAAAACCTTCTAATTATATCTAAATTCTAATATGCGTCAAATAATTCCTCCGCCTCGTCGCCGACTGGCAATGTTCCGAGAAGGCTGGCAGCATTTCAAATAGTAACCAGCCTTCTGGTCTTGAGAAGTGTCGATCATGAGTTTAGATAAATTTTTGGATATGCCGCGAGCACTCGGACCCCAAGGTCCCAGCGTCTCTACCCCAAACGGCTCAAATATGTAGTCTAAAGCTAAATTGGAGTATTTGCGCCGTTTGAGGCTTTCCGCTGATGCAGCAGCAGCGCCCGCACACCCCGCTGTACCAGGAAGGTGAGAAGGCGCCAGAGTGTCAACACACGTAGCGTCCCATACTAAATGCCTTCCCATCTTCCATGGCATGGCATGGCACGACATTCCATCAGGTCATCGCCACGTGCGAGCTCATTTGGTAACTTAACTGTAACCTAAATTCTTAACTAGTAACATAGGCTATATAACATCACGCTACGACCAATAGAAACGAAGTAGAAATGAAAAATATTGCAAAACCCACGTTACCACAAGCGTCCGCTACTTAAATATAAAGGAGCTTTTTCCATACTTATTTAGCCATTAACAGTTAAAAAAAACATCCAAGGTGTTCTTAGACACCTCTCACAAGTCAGAGTTTGTTTAACATGATAATTGTGTACAACTTACGATCGGCGTTAACTATAACTAGATTTATTACTTTATTACTTTCTATGTTAACTCAGTAATATAAAGTACTTACAATAAATACAAACAGGTGATTAGTATAATATGTGGGGATACGACACTCGGGTCATAGAGTTCTTGCTGCTTTTGGACATTGCTAAACGTCTGATCGATGTTTCTTAGGACCTAAAGCTCACCAAAATAGACTGGTGAAGTCTCAAAGTCACGTGAACGTCGAAGCTATACAGTTGCTAGACTGACAGTCACTGAATTATTGTGAAGACTTAAACGGACAAAACCGTTCGAGTTAGTTTAGTGTTATAGTGACGAACTAAATAAATGTTGTGATACGAATAAGAACACATGAACAAAGTGTCTTCGCCTTAACAGACTCTAAGTAAAGTGTTATTGGACACGTCTTAATTATTGTTCACATAGCATGTTAGGTCAAAATAACTTACTTATTAGTCAATAGGCTAGATTGTAGTATAATTAAGGTATTGTTTTACCTTAAATAAAAAAAAAAGTAGATACCAAATGGATGGTATTTCCTGGCTCAAAGTATAAGTAGACAACGCAGCCAGCATTCTTAGAACCTTTTTTTTAAATATTTATTTACGGAGCTTAACAACAGTTATGACTAGGTTTCTGAATTGAGAATTTCAAGTTAAGAATACACTACATCAAATGTCAAAGCAACAAATTTTAACATTTCACGTACTGAACGAACACTGAACTTGAAATTCTCAATTCAGAAATCGGCCGTATGTCGCTCCTGGGAACCTTCCCAGTCGGAAATGACGCGGAAGACTTTACACTATCGCATGTTTTAAGCAATTTTTACCAGGCAACCTTTGGATGTATAAATAAATATACTAGGTATGCAATGCATGCTACTAAGTAATTGCAAATGTTGAGCGCGGCAAATTTTCTTAATTTTTTTTTTTATGCTCTATTTTCATGATTTCAGAGATATGCACTCCCGGGTATGATGTCGACCAGCATGCCAAATTTGGTCAAAATCGGTCGAGCCGTTTCGGAGGAGTTGGCACACAAACGATTTACACTTGTCGTCTAAGATTGAGCTTCGCTTCGCTCCGCTTAATAAATATTTTTGGACATTCTCACACAACGTCATCTAGCCCAAACTAAGCAATAAGTTTGTGCTATGGGATATATATAAAATATAAAGATAGTTATATGCTTCTAAATACATACATACTTAATATACATCGAAAACACCCAAAATCCAAAACAAACATTTGTGGATCACTCACATATTGGATTCGACCCGGGAATCGAACCCGAGACTCCAGACTCGAAAGTCGATGCACTACCGACCACGCCAACGAACCTTTGGATATATAGATTCTTGTGGGATGAAACTGTAGGCCTCTGGAGGTCCAAAGGGCTACTTACGCCTTGACTGTATGTGATGCTTCTCAGGTGAGAAGTAACAATCGGGCGCTTTTCAACCGACTTCCAAAAAAGGAGGAGGGTCTCAATTCGACTGTATGTTTTTTTTCTTATGTTTATTACCTCATATCTTCGGACTAGATGAACGGAATTGGATTTTTTTAGTAGAAAGCTACTACTTACCAATTTGGTCCCATTCCGACAACTATTTGGTCCCATTTCGGTAGTTTGAAGTCGGTTGCTGTGTCAAATTTTTTATAAAAAAACTCACTCCACTTCCTGAAATTTTCGAAAACATAGCCACAAAATCATTGAAAAACAAATTCATTAAAAACTTTAATTTAACATTATAAGGTATTATTTATTATATACTAGCTAATCGCAGCAGCTCCGCTCGCGTGATGATAAAAAGTAGCCTATGTTACTCAGGGTGAATGTAGCTTTCCAATGGTGAAAGAATTTTTAAAATCGGCACAGTAGTTTTTGAGTTTATACACACAAAAATACAAATCTTTCCTCTTTATAATAGTAGTATAGATAAACGATTTAAATGGATGTGAAATGTGTGGGTAGTGAAATGGTTCTGCCTGTGTATACAATGTGTTCTGACCATGGAGTTAAGAACAACAGAAATGGATAAGCCGAATTATAAAAGGTCTCTAAAAGATCTTTAACTTAATCGTAGCCTACCATAACCTACCTATCTAGCGTGAGGATTTTGCTAAGAGTATTAAGAAAGAAATTATAAATAGATGGTACCGTTAGTTTGGCAGAACTGCGGTAGGTGGATCCAACGCTAACCTTAACGCGATCTAGAAATTATGAATATGATATGAAGCAAAAATTTGATGTTGTCGATAGTGGTCATAGCTCAGTGGTCAGAGCATTTCCCCTGTTAGGGAAAGGCCGTGGGTTCGAGTCCTGCCGATGACATCAGTTTTTGTGATGTATTTATAATTTCTTTCTTAATATTTTTAGAATATATACAATAAAACTCTATGAAAACTATAAAATTGTGACCATGTTTTACTAAATCACAAAATAAAAAAAAAATTGAGTGACACACATAAAACATACCTAAATAAAATTCAAGAGTCAAAATTAACAGCTATTCACTAAATGCTCACGTTGTCATAAATTTCTGTTCAAATTTTGTTCTCTTTTTTTCTGTCTCTCTGTTTGTTACAGCTAATCTATGAATCAGCTATACTGATTTCAACAAGACTTTCACAAGTAGATAGCTTATGGTATAAGGCGTAAATTTGTCTACTTTTTATCCCGGGAATGTTAAAATTGGGAACTAGAAATCTGTTTCACGCCAAACCGTGAGCATCAGTTAGTTATTAATAAGACAGACAGACAGACAGATATCACGCCTATATGCCCGAAGGGTAGGCAAAGGTGCATTACAAACCCATACTTTGCCAGTAATTTTGTTGGTCCTACGTATTAGGTGGCAAGCCTGTTGCCATTCCGGGCACATGTAATTGAAACCAAAAATAAAACAGCCAGGACAGTTATATTTTTGTATTTCAAAGCATCGAATTTGCTTAAACTATTCCCCTTGTTAGGGAAAGGCTGTGGGTTCGAGACCTGCCGATGACATTTCAGTTTTTGGGATTTATTAAGCGAAGTGAGCGAAGCTCAATCTTAGGCGACTCATGTATTTTGTCTGTCCGCATACTCCTCCTAAACGCCTGAACCGATCTCCTTCAAAATTACCACAGTGATAACGAGTGGCGTGAGGGTGGCTTAGAACAAATAAATAGAAAAAAAGTAAAAAAAAGTTTGAACATAAAAAAATAAATCGTTGTCGTTCGAAAATTTAACACTTCACTCAGTTTTTTGCAACAGCAGCATGCATTGCATACCTAGTTATTTCTATCTTAATAAGCCAGGACAGATTTTACATACCACTACATATAATCTCAGCAGTATTTACAATCTTAGCAGTCCGAGTTATTAATAAATTCAATTTATATCTCAATTATTTTCTTACATCTCAGTGACAAAACTGTCACTTGATACTTTAGCATTTATGTTGTATGCCGGTTTTCGTACATTATAATAAAGTAAAGCCACTTCTCGGAAACAGATGGGTGTCCGTTGTAATTTAGCGCTTAGGTCTTAAATCCTGTATCATGTTTATTCAATTCTTTGAAGCTAGACTATCAAGTCAAATCAGCTGGTTTCGACAAAGTAAGAGGAACACAGACTGTGGGAGTAGCCGACGTTTCGGACATTAGAATTTCGGACACATTGTCCGAATTGACACATTTTAATTTTAAAATCCTTTTTCACTGACAATTCGAACACTTAACCTATAATTAGTGTAATAACAACACACACATACACATTTCACGCGTATATTCCCGCAGGGGTAGGTAGAGGTGGATTTGCCAGTCGGACCCACGATTTGCCAGTAATTTTAGTCCCACGGTTTACCCAGTCGAAAGATATGAGGTAACAAAAGTTTTTTTTTAAAGTCTAAATAATTTCATACAAAATCTAATAATATATACTAAAAATATTTACATTATAAAATCATCATCATTCACCGAGCCTTTTCCCAACACAGTTGGGGTCGGCTTTCCAGTCTAACTACGATTCGGCTGAACTTCGATATTTTCCGTGAAGCGACTGCCATCTGACCTTCACAACCCATGGGCGATATCGAAGTTCTGTAGTTAGACCGGTCGGATTTTTGATTTAGGGCAAAAACGACTGCCATAGATGTTTATATGACAACCGGGACCGACGGCTTAACGTGCTCTCCGAAGCACGGAGGGGTCTTACATTATAAAATATCGTTTAAAAATCCTCCGCGTCATTGCCGACTGGGAAGGTTCCAAGAATGCTGGCTGTGTTGCCACGTTGGATGGCAATACTTATTCTTTGAGCCAGAAAAAAAGCCAGCCTTCTTTCTTGTCCTGAGAAACATCGATTAAGAACTAAAAAAAAACAAACTTAAAAAAAAATTTAGTCGAACACATCTATCATCTTTTTTCTTTCTTTACCTTAACTACCATCACGATTAGGTCCCGTTTAGATAATCAATTACGATCTTTATGTCCATTTTATATTAGTCCAAGTACCTACTATCCCACTACCCCAACAATTCTTTTCCCACGAAACCACAGATCACATAATAATTCTTGTACTTATTGGTCACTTGGTCACACAAACAAGATGACACATTCAAAATGTCACCTCTACGGCTATTTAGTAATAAATGTCACTTTATGGGTTATTAATAGGCATTAGAGCATTTTATGGAGGTTTTTAGGAGAAGATCTATGTTAATAGTGACATTATAATGTTATTTAGTTATTTTGGATGGTGGTATGCGGTATGTTTCCATTTTTTTATCTTCTAATTGAATAAAAAGTCTCTAGTCTAGTCCAAGACGCCCAGGACTTTAATTGGCTGTGCCATAGCAACTGGCACGTAAGATTTTGTTGCCTTTCATCAGCATTTCATGGCATGGCAACGGGTTTCAATTTTTTTTTCAAAATTATAATATAGCTGCTACTTTTTATTAAATTCATTCGGCCATTTTGGACATAACCCATTATAAACGTGCCCGGTGACGGCAATAGGCTTGCCCCCTATTACGTGGGACTAAAAATACTGGCAAGTTGTGGGTGTGTAATGCACCTCGGCCTACCCCTTCGGGGATATAGGCGTGATATGTGTGTTGAATAGAAAAATTACACAAGAACCGACTTCAATATACCGAAGTGGTACCAAAAAACTGTCAGAATTAAAATGGCACTTGATAAGTAGTAGCTTTCAATTTGATCCCAATCCGATAATTATTTGGTCCCATTTCGGTTATTTGAAGTTGGTTGTTATATCAGTTTTTTAACACGTTAACAGTTTTAAAAAGCACGTCAGCTTTTTAAATTATTAGTGACAAGGCCGCCATTTGTATATATTAAAACCTGTTTAGTTTTGTATTAGTCTACAATAAAATTTATTTTATTCTATATTATATTTCTCGTTTTCGCTGAATTCAAATAAACATTTTTTTTTTAAAGTTGGACAATAGACGTTCCCTTCCACATAAAGCCGTCATTAACATTTAAAATGCAAGAATTTGTGGAGATTTATAGCGGAACAACTTGTCTGCTTGTTGTAACCATCCCAAATGTAATTATTTATCAACAACGTGCTTTAAATAAGATAATAAATATATCTAGCGTGTAACATTGGTCCTGCCTTTTATAACTGTAACCACAATAGGCTACTAATACTTGGGACTTGCCTGTAATACTTGGGACCAATAAAATTAGGTACATGTAAGTAACACAGAGTGGTGCATAGTTAACTAAAGCGCGCCAAGATTTAGGAGGCCTTTTTTTGGTTTGACAGAAAAAAAATATCCCTTATGCGCACTTCCATGGGCGCGGGGACGCCTGTAAGGCATGTGGGACTCCCATTCACCAAAAACAACCGTGTGCCGTACCCTACTCTCTCGCCTACTCCTAGTGAGTGGACCATCATGGGCTGTGGCATAAGATTTTAGAGGCCTAAGCCTGATACACCTGCAAGAGGTGTATCAGGCGATCAAATGACGACGAACCTCCTAGACGAGTGTCATATAGGTGTTACATACCTTTATGCGAAACAGAGACAAAATGTTCCTACCAGGAGAGAGAGAGAGAGAAGGTTTTTCACAGGCGCGCATTATTTGTACTACCTACTTGATGTCGATGACCGAATCAGCTGATTTTAGCTAGTGTTATTCAAACAAGAGTATTTTAATCGGTAATAATGTTTTTTTTTGGATGATTTTTTTTTCTTGATGGCGTTCGACACGTATCGAAACCGGTTCTCATCGACCGGCTGATGGGAGTGTCTTCGGGTTGATATAGCCCTTACGTAACCTGTATAGGCGAACCAAACTTATTGTACCTATCGCAGAAAATCTAACACATTTTTTAAATTTTCAATTTTGAATTGAACACCCGCCGGCTGTGCTTCTTAATCAAGGTAGTAGGTTCGTATGCATATAACGACACACACTTAAACAATATATACTTTAATTAGCCAATTTAAAACCAAGCAAGTGTATGCAACAGGACGGGCCATATAGGCTTATTGGTTGAGAGGTTTGGACCAAAATACCATACTATACCATAAAACCAATAGTGACGCTCCGGTCAATAAATTTTGACAGGTGAAATAAAATGGTTAAGTAATATACTATTGAAGCTTTGTATGGGACAATGGCTTTTGGAATTTACAATAGTTTTGTAGAATCAATTTTATGGTTTCATTGTATTATAATGTTATAAAAAAACACACGTCAAAAATTGACCCAACTACCGCCTTAAATTACCGAAATGGGACCAAATTGAAATTGGACCACTTGGGAGCTAGTAGCTGTCAAAACAAATTTCAATATCGGTATACCTATACCTACTTATCTAAGTATAGTACGGTGACCATAATATGTGTCCCACCAACATCTATACGTATAAGACTTCCAAACCAAGCGATTGAAATGGTGACCAACAGTTGAGGCTCTGTGAAATGTGGGTGTATTAAAACCCCTCTGCATACTTCTTCTGGGAAACTGGCGTGATTATACATATATAGAATTAATGGACGTGTAGACAATCAAAGTTGTCAACTGACAGTTAAATGTCAATTGTCATTCAATACACGTATGTCAGTTTAGTGGCAGCAATAATGTTGCACGACACGCATAGTAAAGGTAAAGCATAGCGGCTACAGAAAGATATGATAGATCAATGCTATATTATAAAGCTTATAGGTTATTATTAGAATAGATAAGTTGATCTAAAATAATTTTCTTGAAAGGACCGACGTTATTCCTTGTATACGTTAATGAGCTTTGCAACCTCAAACTCTCTCATTGTAAAATTATATCATATGCCGATGATACTGTCTTATTAATTGATGGCTTCACTTGGGAAGAAGTCCGTAAATCGGCTGAGGAGTCTATTGGCATAGTAACTAAATGGCTTAGTCAAAACCTGTTAACCCTTAACCTATCAAAGACAAAGTACATTTCTTTTTCAATAACAAAACATCCTGCCCCTCCCAGTAACTTTAAAATCAAAGTCCATTCTTGCCATACGGGCAGCATAAACTGTTCATGCAAGTAATTGTAATTGGGTCAAATTACTGAAACTAATAGTTTGCGCTACCTTGGTGTTATGCTGCATTGTCACTTGACCTGGATTCCACATATTAAATATATTATCCCCAAAATTAGAAAATTAACTTACGTATTTAGGACTCTTCGCTCTTTTGCGGATCCCAGTACAATAAAGATAATCTATTTCGCCCTGATTCTCAATTATTGTATTCTTGTTTGGGGGGCTAGTTTCAAAATTCACCTTTTGCGTTTGGAGCGTGCCCAAAGACTGATCCTTAAGGTCATGTGCTCAAAGCTGTTTGGCTTTCCTACCGGGGAGCTCTTTGAGTTGACAGAAGTACTATCAGTTCTCTATTATCAGTGCTATTCTCCGTAAACATTCCCACATGTTATTTGACCCGAAAGTTATGTGTAGACGCAGAAATGATATTGTTTGTTTCTCAGTTCGTCATCGAACGTGTCTTGCAGGTCGACACCTACATTGGCTGGCTCCTAAACTTTGTTAATTGCAGGCTTGATTATAGTATCACTGAGGAACTGTTAGGCTATGTGGATTAGTTTTATATCATGTATATTTTGATACATACACACACACACCCACACAAACACACACATACACATACACACACACATACACACACACACACACACACACACACACACACTCGCATAAGCACTCACACACACACACTCAATACTGAGATCCCCCTCTTGACCCATCCTACCTGATAATGCAGTGATTAGTTTATTGGTAATTTACATTCAATATTCGTGTAAATTGTTTTTCTTATTGTTACGTAGGTCACACTATAAGTTTTGCGTAACTTAAAAAAACAACATGTTAAAACCCAAATATTATGTTTATTGCTTTTCAAAATACTCTCCTTTACATTTTAAACATTTTTTCATGCGATCGAACCATTTTTTAAAACAGGAGGACCACAGATCTGTGGGCATGTTTTCTACGTGCTGTTTGAACGCTATCACTGCCTCTTCGGAGTTGGTAAAAGTGAAACCTCACATCAAATCTTTGATTTTGGGGAAAATACAGAAATCACTGGGTGCTAGGTCGGGGCTATGCGCAGGATGGGTAACGAGTTGTGTGTTCGGAAGCTAAAAATCACGTTGTTTTGTTGGCCGTATGTGAAGAAGCGTTGTCATGATGTAGGAGAACGCGGCTTTTGGGTCGTCTTTCGCGAACTTTTTCTAACACCCTAGGTAAACAAATGGTAGAATACCACTCGGCATTAACACTCTTTTGATCTTCAAGTGGAATTGTACAGATGGGACCCGTAGCTGAGAAAAAAAACGCGATCATTTTTTTCCAAAGTTTCTCGTCTACCTCACTTTTATTGGCTTGTTCTCATTTTCAAACACCCATGCACAAGATTGCTGTTTTTTTTCGGGTTCAAAACAATAAATCCACGTTTTGTCTCCTGTGACAATGTCGTAAACAGCATTAGAATGTCCGTGGTCGTACTTCAGTAGCATCTGTGAGCACCATTCAACGCGAGCCAGCTTCTGCTCCGCCGTTAGTTCATGAGGGATCCAACGACAACAAAGTTTCCCAACTTTCAATTCTTTGTGTAAAATTTTCTGGATTTGACTCATACCAATCCCCAATAGTCCTCGAATTGTCTCATAGCTCACCACGAAATTCGTCATGCAAAGAAACTCGACCTCTCTCAAATTCAGCAAACCATAGCCTCACGGTGCTCAAACAAGGTGCTTCTCTCCGAAAAGCATTTTGAAGACGAGCGGCACAGTCTTGCGGAGAGAGAGAGTAGTTTTAAAATCATAAAAAATCTAGTCATCGCTCTAAAATCTTTTCGACTTAATTCCATTTTCATTGCATACGTAGAACTTTGATGTGTGATAAAAAACAATTGACAAATGATTTCCCGCCAATTGTTTTTTTATTACTAAGAAGGTTGCAACGTTTAAAAAAATATAACATTCGAAATTCAAATAGTTCCGATTAGCTAGAAGTGCAAATCTTTTAGTGTGCCCCATGTATAACAAGTCTTATATGTCTATACTGTTAAAATTCGGAACAAAAACCCCACTCGCACAAAAACCTTCAAGGTTTTGGCAAGTGGATATTATGCTTGCAGACTGTACTATTATGTACTGTTTTGGTCAATAAATAAAATAATAAAATAAATAAAACCTAAAAAAGTTGTATTGTGTACATTTTTTACTTAATTTTGCATTGTACTAATGTGTTACATAAAATTTGTTTCCTCGATTACTAAAGATTTTGTTTATGGGCGTTACTGCGATACAGGTTTATACTAGTGCAGTCATTATCGACTTATATGTAAATGACTTTTATGTTTATGCTAATAAATAAATGAAAATAAAAATAGATAAAAACACTGAACATTCCCGTTAAAAGAATGATAACGACACAAAAGTTAAATGTCTAATTAGATAGAGTAGAATAGAGTATTTACTGTACAGCAGCGTTCGAAAGGCTGTCTGGAAGAGATCGCTTTTAGCGATAAGGCCGCCTTTTTGTATGTTCTACATGTTGTGTACAATAAAGTGTATTGAATTGAATTGAATTGAATTGAAAGGCGATTATCAATCTCACAAAATAATGGCTTCAAGTTTAGTTTTGACTTATGACCATCTTTGCAAGAACCAGAGAAGAGAAAACAAAGTCGGATTTGTTCGAAGACTTATAACTCGAAACCGCTGGACCGCATTTCATGGTTTATGATTTTTTGTGTTAGTCTCCGTGACAAATTCCAGAAAAACCATTAAAAGTATAAAAAAATTAAGAGAAAAGCCAAAAATTTTCCTTGTCAAATAATTTAAATCAACGCATAGCTTTAACTACAACTCACACCTTACCATCCAATTCAAAGGATAACAAACATTGTGATATGCAATTAAATTTCTAACTTTCGTTCTAAGAACTGAACAATTCGGCCAATTCGAACAAGGCTACATTTGAATATTTGTCGTTGGTTGCTGAGGGCATAGCTCTATGATCGTGGCAGTGGAGGCTGAGTTGATAACCAACGATACCAATGTCCTAAAAGTAACCCTGTACTAGGTATTCGCTGGAAAGCGGGCGGTTACATCGAAATAATAAAGACGGAGCTGACGGTATCTTAACGTAAAAAAAAAAAATCACTTATCTTTCAAATGCTGCATTTAAAAATTTAAATTTCGTGCGCGAGGCAACAATTATTTTTTTTAGCACTGTCAATGGCATGTTTCTTTAATGCTTAATTTAATAGCTCATAAACTGTAAGAGCCACATACACCATAAACTATACCGCAAACCACAGGCTTATGTAATATCTCTATGCCAAATTTCAAGTTGATAGGTTAAGGGTGCGTCCAAATACTGCGCGGCAAGAGTGCGGCAGCAACACGCGGCATGGCCAGGACACAATTCTGCCGTCCCAAAGGTCTTCGCGTTTATTTTTATTAAAATATTCTTTATGTCGAGGAACTCTTAAAATTAAATGAGTCATATAATTCAATTAGACTAATTGATGTTTCATTGTCCATTTTTGTGAAGCGCAAACACATCAAGACACGATTACCGACGAACGATACTGAGCAATGTTTGCGCGTTCGCAGCTGCCGCGCGCGGCAACGGTCCAACTATAGCACGGCACGCCGCGCGCACTTGCCGCGCAATATTTGGACGCACCTTTAGAGATGCGCCCGCTATCGTGTCGCATACATTCTTGATTGAGCCCATCGTTGTGAAGACTCCGCAAGCTCCGTCTTAATAAATAATACTTACTTATATTGGTGGTATAAAATTGTGTTTACTCCTTTTGACAAAAAAAAATAACTGTCCCATTTTATTTCACAGTTTTAAATGACAATAACATCCAAAATTCACAGTATAGCACTCTTAAACTCACTAAATTATAATCTTTATTTTTCCCACAACCCACATCACTAATGACTGCATAACCCGGGAGTCGAACCCGCGATTTTCGCTGAACACAATGCGTCAGCGCTATCACACTATAAATCGACTATAAAAAACATTATTACTGTAATAATACTACAATAGTCTGTGACAACTGGTTTGAAAAAACGGCCGTTTTGTTCCAATTTCCTTAAAAAGCTCATAGTTTGTATGTTGTTATAGGGTAACCTTAATTTCATGATGTTGAAGTAACTGTTTATTTAACAATTTTGTATTTACTTATTGGTGATTGGAAAAGAGTCGTCCTGAGATTACGTGCCAGATTCTTAATTACAGGTTACCTGGCAGTAAAATGTAGAATCATTTATTCATACAAAGACGCGAAATATCATTGTTTAAAAAATGAAAAATTATATCATCATCCACCGAGCATTTTTTCCCAACGCGTTTGGGGTCGACTTTCCAGTCTAACTCCGATTCAGCTGAACTTCAATATTTTCCGTGAAGCGACTGCCATCTGACCGATTCTGACCTCCACAACCCATGGGCGATATCGAAATTCTGTAGTTAGACCGGTTGGATTTTTGATTTAGGGCTCCAACTACCCCTAACGACTGCCAAAGATGTTTGTATGACAACCGGGACCGACGGCTTAACGTGCTCTCCGAGGCACGGAGGGGTCTCAAATTCTTAAGAAATGGTCAGTCATTATGACTCGATATTGCTTAATTTTTGCAATGTGTTAACATTGTCGGTTACCACTAGTCCACGAGCCCCTCGTAATGAAGGAAATACATAAATAGAATTCCCTAATTTTGTAAACGCCAAAGTTTGTATTGATAAAAAAACGTGTACAGTTTTAAAGTCGGTAGGTGCCGTTAAAGGAAAAAAAAATCTTAATTTTTCGTGGAAATTGATACAAAAAAGACTGTTCCATGACGTCACCGCGGTATCAGTTTGTTAGCACTTGTCCTAAAAATCATATAATTTATGGTCACTCTAGTTTGACGTTAAATTTCCCCGTGACCCAAGTTGACACATGTTTTGTGCTAATAGCATGTTATGTTCGTAATGTGGTACACGATAACTGAATAACGTGTTCCTGTGAGAGATGACCTTTATTATTCGGCGTGGCTTACATGGTACAGTCTAATCACCTTGTAATATTCTGCATTTTATATTTTAATTGTTAGTTATTAAAAGTTCCACAAAAATCGGAAACAAAAACCTAAAAGTACCATGTGCGATTTACATTATTAAGCATATAACAATTAAATAATAATAATAATTAATTATACATAAACGGGCTTGTGAAGTGATGTAAATGCGCTCAGCAAACAACAAACAATTGACAAGAGTCAAAATAAAACAAATGTATTAGACGAAAAATTTATAAAACAAAGTTGCTTTCGTCCATATGTATGCTTAGATCTTTAAAACTACGCAACGGATTTTGATGCCGTTTTCCCCTATGGATAGAGTGGTTATCGAGGAAGATTTTTAGTATATAATTTGTCAAGCTGGCGAAGCTGCGGCCAACCGGTAGTTATTTATAAAAACGCCATTGTAAGTACAATATTCACTATAATTTTTAAATCAAAATTATCCACGCAGCTTTCTTTTTATGATGTAAACTTTAATTCCAACAGAATTTCTAAGTGTGGTAAGTAGGTATAAGGTTACTTAGATCGTACGTTATTTATTCAATATTTTCCAATCAAAATAATTACTTGATTACATGCGTTTTTTAAGTTATTTAATCAAAGTATTTAAATTAAATATAATTTATGCTTTCGATTGTCGGCACTTGGTGGAACATATAGTAATACATTATGAAATGACTCACTTGTACAGATATTCCACAATTTTTTAATTATTAGTAGGACCTGACCGGTTTCGCTCTATGGCATCTTCAAATTAAAATAAATTTTGAGAAGGGTAATTTTTCCCTACTGTTTGGGTAAATTTCTTATACTGTGACATTAACTTTATTTATATGTACGCACATTAGTTTTTGTTTTATATTATAATCAAGTATGGAGGCCAGTGAGGCCACGATTATTTAACACAAAGTATTTGAAATGTTTTTTAAAATATGTGATGTGAATAAGTGTGGAGCACCTTTGAAGATGCCATAGAGCGAAACCGGTCAGGTCCTACTAATAATTAAAAAAATGTGGAATATCTGTACAAGTGAGTCATTTCATAATGTATTTAAATTAAGTAATCAAGTCCACCCGTTGGTATAATGCACCTGTTAAATTGTCAAAATTAGGTTACACATGCTATGACGTCATAGTTTTTAGAGATCCATAGTTTATGGTCACTGGATGTCCATTAAAAATGACACAGTAAATTCTGTGGGTCTAGTGAAATTAGGTATAAGTTCATATTTACGAATATGAGTATACCTACAGAAATGTTAAAAAAAATGGATCAAAATGGATCTCTCTTAGGGTGAAGGCCTCCTCCAAGGAATACCATTAATCCCTATTTTTGTCTGTTGACACCCATTGTTCTCCTGCTACTTGTATTATTTCGTACACCCATCTCTATTAGGGTCAGCCAATACTCCTTCTTATAAACTTAAGACTAACGGGTCTTTTACGCGATTATTGAGATATATACATACCTGCGGGTTTGTTCAACTACCCTCACTTCGTTGTCACTAACTATTGTGTTCGGAGAGCCACTACGGCATACCACACTGATAGTATCAGCACGCGGGCGTTCGGTGAGGCGGCGAGTACATTTGCTGATCACCGGATTCCACGACGTCGATAGTCGATATCCATCTTCCCGGTTAAAGTTGGGATACTTTTTTATTTCGACGGCTTCCCGCACTATCCTGTAGTAATAGTGTCCGTCAGTGGATAGGACTTGTGGCTTGTGGAGTTCAATCCAGTGGTTGGTACCCGATTCCAACAAATGCTCGGCAATCGCAGACTTGTTTATTTGGCGGTTTTTTACAGCTGCGATGTGTTCTTTGACCCTCTCAGCGATAGTACGTCTGGTCTGTCCGATGTATGAACTACCACAGCTGCAGTCTACCTTATAAACACCTGGTGTCTGTACAGGAATGGTATCTTTAGGGGTTCGCAGGTGGTTTACGACTTGTGGCCTATATACAGTCTTAATGGAGTATCTTTGTTCCAATTTTGTTCGTCACTCCTTTCACGTACGGCATAAATGCTGGTGCTCTGCTTACTCCCAAGGGTTGTACCTTGTTCCTTTCACGGTGTTGTGTATGTCCCTGATACCCGTTCTGCTTCAACACTTCCTGAACATGAGCGAGCTCTTTCTGTAAGTGTTCAGGGTCGCAAAGATCATAGGCTCGACTTACCAACGACACCGCAACAGATCTCAAGTGTCGCGGATGATGATGTGAACCGGCATTCAGGTACTTGTCCGTGTGTGTGGGTTTGCGGTACACAGTGTGTCCGAGAGAACCACTCTCTCTCACTGTTACTTTGACATCGAGAAAAGCCAATGATCTGTCCAACTCCATTTCACGAGTAAACCGGATGTTCCGGTGTATGGAGTTCAAGTGGCTTAAAAATTGTTCTACTTCTATTGGGCCCCCTCTCATAATACAGAAGACATCATCCACATATCGCTTCCACAGTTTCACCTGTGCTAACTGCATGTCTATGGAATCTTCAATGTGTTCCATCCAAATGTTTGCCATCACCGGTGCTACAGGGCTACCCATGGCCACTCCGTCGATTTGGAGGTAATGCTGTCCACCATAAAGAAAATAATTACCCTCTAGGCAATGTCTAAGTAGAACAATGTATTTGTTGGACAGACCATTGTCCTTCAGTTTCTTCTCGATGACCTCAAGGCAATCTTGAACGGGAACGTTGGTGAAGAGTGACTCCACGTCGAAACTCACCATCACCTCATCCGGTTCCACTTTCACACTCTTGATTATGTCCACAAAATGCCGAGAGTCTTTAAAGAAGGATGTGGTGTTACCTACTAATGGTAAAAAAATTCTCCTTCTGCTTGCTGGCCCTCGCTATGTTGTCGTTGGTCTGATAACCGAGCCACATGACCAGCCTACTTCCATTTATGTTTAAGACTGTATGTGAGAGCATCCACAACTTTACTCTTCTCCCTTATTTGGTTGTGTTGAGAGAAGTTACCTAATATCTATCGTGTCTGCCAAAGAATTACACAACTAATGCATGTACACAGACAGTCGTTGCGAGTAATTTGAGCCTAAAGAAATCCAATTGGTCTAATTACATAACTTTGATATGGCAAATGGGTTGTGGAGGTTAGGTGACAGTCGAGTCACGGAAAATAACTTCAGTTGCAGAGTTAGACTGGAAAACTGGGTTGGATAAAGGCTCAGTAGAAGATGCTATTTAATTAATATTATGCAAAAACTGCATATTATGCAAAAGTGGTAGTGACTATCATCATGTAGTAATCATGTTACTGCTGCTTAGGAAAACGTAGTAAGGAGTAGGGGTATTTTTTGTCCACACTTTTATGTTTGTTCATTGACTGAGTTTGAGAGAGTAACACTTTTAATTTTTTTAATTGGCTGCTTTTACGTCCGTTGCCATTGTCTCTGGTCGCACCAGGAGGTATTTCCAGTGGAGAAAGTATTTCCAGTGGAGAATGTATTTCCAGTGGAGAGTGTGACACTGGATTGCCTTAGCTATAATACTGACTTATAATTTATTGTTATTTGTGGCTACATTGCTATATTAAGGTCTATAACCTGTAATGAAAAGGTGTGCTGGATTTTAAATCTAAAAAATAAATCGCTGCTAAAATTTGTGAACTGCTGGACCGATTTAGCTAACTTTTGTCTTGAAACAATTATAAAAGTTCAGAGAAGGTTTAAAATATTCTTTATTTTATGGTGACATAAAGTTCACATAAATAAATATTTTTTTTAAGTACGGAACCTTACGATCTTCCATTGGAAATTTTTCCTTCTTTTACCGTACATAAAATAAGTCTTTTAAATTCCAAAACCTGACAATAATTACATTTGCTATGCTATTTAGAAAGATATATCAGATAATATTGGAACAAAAGTTACACACTGCAAGTTCACCTGTTAAGTACTAATCTACAGAATAAATAATAGTTTAAAATAAGTTAAAAATACGGCAAAAATTTGCCATATATTTTAGAGTTTTCGAAAGATTTTTCATAAAATCTAAATAAAAAATAAAAAAGTTCAACATCACTTTAGAGGTCTTTGACCATGTTGAGTTGATTGCAGCTGGTCTTGAGTCTCTAACTATTACCGTTCTCGATTTGACCTCGTTCTGACCTTGACCTTGAGATTAGAGGTCAAAGGTCAGTTTATTTTAGAGGTCTATGACCATGCTGAGTCGATTGGCGTTTACACTGAGTCTCTAACTCTTACCGTTCTCGAGTTGAAAGTAGTTCACGGACGGACATTACTGTTGTACAAGAGATTTTCGTTTCGAAAACTCTAAAAACTAATAAAACACGCTTTTATAGAGAATCCAATTAAAAAGTGGAAAATAAATTTTAATATTAATGATATAATATATATATATATATATATAATATATGATATAATATATAATATATATATATATAGAATAATTAAGAATAATGTAAATAAGAAATAAATATATATTGTTGTAAAAAAAAGCGTGAGGTGCATAGTGTCAATAGTTATAAATATTTTATTGACAGATATGAGTAGAAGAATAATATCATTTTGATAATATCTTAAACTGCATCTCACGCTTTTTTACAATAATATACATTTGTTTCTCATTTACACTATTCATAATTAAAACTTATTAAAATTTATTTTCTACTTTTTTGTTGGATTCTCTATAAAAGAGTGTTTTTTAAACTATTATTTATTTTTAATTTTTTAGTTTTTATTTTTTTTTATTTTCAATCGAATTATTGCATTGTCATCGGTCTTTGACAGGTGTGCAAAATTTGAATTAAATCTGATCGTTCAAAGTAGGGCAAAATCGAACCCAAAAGAGTCGGTTACAAACAAACATACATTTTTTTTTATTTTCAATCGAATCTTTGGGTGCAAAGGGGCTCTACCAACATCTTTAGGGCCCCAGCGACCTCACCTGCTAGTGGCGCACCTGCTGATAAACGGACGAGGCTCGTTAATTTACGGTACCTATGGAGTGGCTTCGGCCCCTACGTGGGTACCAGGTGGTACAACAGTGTTGGTCCGGGGGGGTACCACCGTGCAGCTGTGCTAAAGCCCCCCAAGTAACCCAGCCCAGGCTGGGTTGCGTTAGGGGTTCAGCAGCTGCACGTATCCGTACCGATCCCACACAGGTGATTCTGAGACAACAAAGCTCTTCCAGTACCTCAGCGAGACGGCTGATGAAGCGCAGGTGCGGTTCCCGAACGCTGACCTAGTATTTCTGGGGGACTTCAATGGCCATCACATTGAATGGCTGGGGTCCCTCAAGACTGATCATGCGGGTAAAGCCGCCCATGCGTTCGCTCTCTCCCACGGTCTGACCCAGATGGTATGCGGGATCACCCGGATACCAGACAGGTCAGATCACGCGCCCGCTCTGCTGGATCTACTGCTGACGAGTCGCCCAGCCCAGTACAGTGTTTCGGTAGGAGCCCCACTGGGTAGTTCCGACCACTGTGTTGTTCACGCTGGCATGAAGGTGTCACCTCCTGCACGTCCTGTACAAACGTCACGACGACTATGACACTATTCGTCAGCGGATTGGGTCTACGCGATTATTATGCGTCCGTCCTCTGGAGCCAGCGCTGCTTTGTAGGAAAGGCTCCTTCGGATAGTGCTTCTGCTATTGCTGGTGAGATCAGCTTAGGGATGGATTATTACATCCCTTTCACTGATGTCGCCAGTATCCGCAGAGCCCGTCCCTGGTTCGGGCGAGATTGTGCCAAAGCTGTTCGACAAAAACAGTCGGCATATCGCGCCTGGATCAGGGCCCGGGCTGTGCGCGACCCAAACGTGGGCCACCTCAAAGCAGCGTACAACCGGGCCACAAAATCGAGTAAGAGGACCTTTAAGAGAGCGGATGCCCAGCGCGTCGCGCGGCTTGGTCAGGAGCTCACTTCCCATCCCACGGGCAGCCGTGGATTCTGGCAACTGGCCAAAGCCGTGCAATCTAACTTTTGTCAGCCCTCGCTGCCACCGCTGCGCTACCCAGATGGAACACTGGCTCACAAAGCCCAAGAGAAAGCGGATATGCTCGCAGACCTCTTTGCGGCTAATTCCCGGGTCGACGACCGTGGCCTGCAGCCCCCCGCCATCGCCAACAGTGGCCACACAATTCCTGATATTGTTATCAGGCAATGTGATGTACGGGCAGTGCTGCGGTCACTCGACACGCGGAAAGCCAGTGGCCCTGACGGCATTCCGGCGGTGGTGCTACGAAAATGTGCAGCTGAGTTGTCTCCAGTATTAACGCGTCTGTACCGCCTGTCATACTCTTCAGGGCTCGTGCCGGAGGTCTGGAAGGAGGCGAACGTACAACCGATCCCTAAGAAAGGGGATCGGTCCGATCCAGGCAACTATCGACCCATAGCTGTCACCTCAGTCATTTGCAAGGTGATTGAGCAGGAGCTCAAGCACCTTGCAAATGACTTATTTACATCCCATACATATTACTTATATTGATTTATAAGGATATAAATAAGCAGCTCATGCAATTCCTAGAGGATCACCCGCTAATCAATGATCGACAATACGGCTTCAGGCCAAAGCGATCAACGGGTGATCTTCTGGCATTCGTAACGCATGTCTGGGGTGGGGCTATGGAAAGGCACGGCGAGTCCTTGGCTATTAGCCTGGACATCGCCAAAGCCTTCGATAGGGTCTGGCACGCTTCGCTCCTTTCCAAGCTTCCGGCATATGGTCTACCTCCTCAACTGTGCAGCTGGATTGCCAGCTTTTTAAACGAGCGCCGAGTGCGGGTCCTCTGCGATGGCCAGGCCTCTCGCTTCTTGTAAGTGAATGCTGGGGTACCGCAGGGGTCCGTACTATCACCAACTCTCTTTCTTCTGCATATCAATGATATGCTATCCCTCGGGAACATTCATTGCTATGCAGATGACAGCACACTGCACGGGAGTTACTCGGTTCGTCCGACGGTGGGGCGATCTGAGATTGCGGAGGAGAGACGACGACTCGTGGCTGATCTCGACCGTAACCTCGACAGTATCTCTCAATGGGGTACCGAGAACCTGGTCGAGTTCAATGCCCGCAAAACACAGGCGTGTGCATTTACTGCGAAGAAACCCCCTTTCCTTCCCCTACCCTCTCTTCAGAATGCATTATTACCAATGAAGGACAACCTTGATATCCTTGGCATGGACGTTCGTCGAGAGCTCAATAATAAAAACTACATCGAAAGATGTATAGGGGTAGCTTCGCGGAAACTAGGAATACTGAATAAGGTAAAGAGATTCTTTACACCGGACCAGAGGTGTCTGCTGGACAAGACGCAGATTAGACCCTGCGTCGAATACTGCTCTCACCTCAGGGACAGCTCCGCGAAGTATCTGCTGGACGCTCTCGACGCTATGCAGCGACGGGCTATCCGTATTATAGATTGTCCGGAGGTAACGGGAAGCCTTGAGCCGCTAGTTCAGCGCCGAACAATAGCTTCCTTGGCCGCATTCTACCGTATTTACCACGGCGAGTGTTCTGAAGAGCTCTTCAATCTGATCCCACCCTCTTCCTTCCGATCCCAAACGACTCGTGCCGGGCAGAGATGCCACCCCAACACAGTGGATAGCATGTTCGCGAGAACCGAACGTTTTAAACGTTCGTTTCTCTGCCGAACGATAGTGGCCTGAAACGCCCTGCCTGTTCACGTGTTTCCTCCCACATATAATCCTGGGTTCTTTAAGCGGAGCGTGAAGAGGCACATCAGTAGGTCGTCAAGTTGAGGGCCACTCTCAATAGTAATGTGTGCTGTGAGAGTGGCCCACAATCGCTAGACGTCGTCACGACTTACCACCAGGCGGGCGGCGTCAATTTGGCGAACCAAATATAAAAAAAAAAAAAAACGAATTATTGGATTGCCATCGATCTTTGACAGGTGTGCAAAGTTTGAATTAAATCTGATCGTTCAAAGTAGGGCAAAATCGAACCCACAAGAGTCGCTTACAAACAAACATACATACGAGTACAAGCAAGCAATCATACAAGTGAAGCTAATAAAAGCGTAGGTAGTAAAAATATTCAATCAGTTATTATACAACCAGCCAGCCTTCTGGGAACATTGCCAGTCGGCGAAGAGGCGGAGGAGTTCTTTGACGCCTGTATATAGAGTAGATTTTAATGTGTATAGTTATTAAAATAATTATGTCGTAAAATAATATGATTATTATGACATCTGTGTTATTTATTGCACATGTAAAAGTTATCTTATTTGAATAATAAAATAAAGAATATGTAGGTACCAATGGTTATGGTACAAGTTATGGTTTACCCACCCTAAAGTGTTAGAACTGCAGGCAGGGCATTTGATACACCCATATTTCTCCAGTAATTTTGTTAATCTCGACCTTGTTCCTGAAATTTCAAGCAGCATGTGAACCAACTAGTAAAGAAATTGACAATATTCCGGTAAAGTGGTCACACGTCACGTAACTTATACAAAATGTGCTTTTCCATGTTAATATCTAGAATGCGATTTTTTTTTGAACGAGCGATTCAAGCGTTTACAATTCTAGATCATACTTAACCATTTTGATTTCTTAAAATATTAAGAATGAAATTATGCAACGCAAAAACTGAAATGTTATCGGCAGGATTCGAACCCACGGCCTTCCCTTAATAATATGAAGCAAAGATTGAAGGATGTCGGTATTGGACATCGTAGCCCAGTGGTCAGAGCATTCTGCGTGTTTAAAAAGGGCCGTGGGTACGAAAAACTTTGAAATACAAAATTTTTGATTCATCTATCTGTCTGTAAGAATGAATCTCAACGATATGTTGCATAGTAAATATTTTTAGTATATAATTATGTATATTGTAATTCTTATTGTGAATAAATGTCGCTTTTAATTTTAAAAAAAAGTAGGTAATATAGATTGTGGGTATCTACTAGTTCAGGTTAATGATAAAATTTCCACTCGCAACGCGATCGAGTGATAAGTTGCTTGGTAAGAAATAATGGTCTTTGTTTATAAAAAACCTGATTTTACCATAAACTTGTGACATATACAAATGGCGAAACGTGGGCTCATAACCACCTCTGTCTACCCCTTTGGGAATAAAGACGTGATTTGTGTCTGTGTGTTTAAACTTGTGTCGACACAAATGGAAACCGGCATGTCCATCGTATTTAATCTAAATAGTTCTTCGTATGCACTCAGATTGTAGATAATGAACAAATGAGGAGAACGAGATCTACGTGACACATTGTATGTTAGGATGATTAACATTAGGGTTATGGGGTGAGCAGAGACGTTAAATTGTAATTTTATTGTTAACTTAACTGTTTAGTTGTTTGTCTTAATAGAAATGTTACTGTCATTTACATGTCAATGTACATGTCAAATACACGTTAAAAATTGACACATCAACCGACTTTAAATTACCGAAATGGCAACAAATAATAGTCAGAATGGGACCGCTTAGGAATTAGTAGCATACATTTAAGACTAGGTATGCAATGCATGCTGCTGTTGCAAAAAACTGAGCAAAGTGTTAAATTTTCGAACGACAACGATTAATTTTTTTATATTAAGAAAGAAATTATAAATAGATCACAAAAACTGATGTCATCGGCGGGATTCGAACCCACGGCCTTTCCCTAACAGGGGGACTGCTCTGCCAACTGAGCTACGATGACCACTACCGACAACATCGAATTTTTGCTTCATATCATATTCATAATTTCTACATCGCGCTATTAAGGTTAGCGTTGGATCCACCTACCGCAGTTCTGCCGAACTGACGGTACCAGTGTATCGTGTTACAACGATATTTAGACACTGAATTTTTTGATGAATCCTTACCAAATCCATATATTTTTGTATTTCAAAGCAATGAGTTTGCTTAAACTATTCTTAAAATATTAAGAAAGAAATTATAAATAGATCACAAAAACTGATGTCATCGGCGGGATTCGAACCCACGGCCTTTCCCTAACAGGGGGACTGCTCTGCCAACTGAGCTACGAAGACCACTACCGACAACATCGAATTTTTGTTTCATATCATATTCATAATTTCTACATCGCGCTATTAAGGTTCTCCTATATTAAGGATCTATTAATCGCGCTATTAAGGATGCACCTACTGCAGTTTGGTAGAACTGCGGTAGGTGGATCCAACGCTAACCTTAATAGCGCGATGTAGAAATTATGAATATGATATGAAGCAAAAATTCGATGTTGTCGGTAGTGGTCATCGTAGCTCAGTTGGCAGAGCAGTCCCCCTGTTAGGGAAAGGCCGTGGGTTCGAATCCCGCCGATGACATCAGTTTTTGTGATCTATTTATAATTTCTTTCTTAATATTTTAAGAATAGTTTAGGCAAACTCATTGCTTTGAAATACAAAAATATATGGATTTGGTAAGGATTCATCAAAAAATTCAGTGTCTAAATATCGTTGTAACACGATACACTGGTACCGTCAGTTCGGTAGAACTGCGGTAGGTGGATCCAACGCTAACCTTAATAGCGCGATGTAGAAATTATGAATATGATATGAAGCAAAAATTCGATGTTGTCGGTAGTGGTCTTCGTAGCTCAGTTGGCAGAGCAGTCCCCCTGTTAGGGAAAGGCCGTGGGTTCGAATCCCGCCGGTGACATCAGTTTTTGTGATCTATTTATAATTTCTTTCTTAATATTTTAAGAATAGTTTAAGCAAACTCATTGCTTTGAAATACAAAAATATATGGATTTGGTAAGGATTCATCAAAAAATTCAGTGTCTAAATATCGTTGTAACACGATACACTGGTACCGTCAGTTCGGTAGAACTGCGGTAGGTGGATCCAACGCTAACCTTAATAGCGCGATGTAGAAATTATGAATATGATATGAAGCAAAAATTCGATGTTGTCGGTAGTGGTCATCGTAGCTCAGTTGGCAGAGCAGTCCCCCTGTTAGGGAAAGGCCGTGGGTTCGAATCCCGCCGATGACATCAGTTTTTGTGATCTATTTATAATTTCTTTCTTAATATTTTAAGAATAGTTTAAGCAAACTCATTGCTTTGAAATACAAAAATATAATTTTTTTATGTTCAAATTTATTGTTTTTTTTCGGTGATTATTCCTCGATGGTATGTCTGATTTTCATTTTTTTTGGTTCTAAACCACCCTCACGCCACACGTTATCACTATGGTAAGTTTGAAGGAGATCGGTTCAGGCGCTTAGGAGGAGTAAGCAGACAAACGAAATACATGAGTCGCCAATCCAGAGAAATGAGGTAACAAAAAAAACAGTCGAAAGTCTGTCCGTTGACGGTTGGCTGCGGAGAGCGAACGACGTCCATTTGAAGTGGGCGTATGGATTTCAAATTGGCCGACGTCTATACAAATGGAATATCTCTCTGTCATATTTGGAAGACGTCTACTACATTTGGATTGACGGAAGCGACGTCTGTGAAAAAAAACAAAATAAATACACATAATTATGTACTAAAAATATTTACAAAATCCTTCGCGTCATTGCTGAAAGGGAAGGTTCCCAGAATGACGTTGGATGACAGTAGGTACCTACTTATTCTGTGGGCCAAGAATTTCTGGTCCTGAAAAGCTTTGATCAGGCGTTTAGCGAATAAATCAATAGAAATAGTTTCTGTGGGCGATATAAGATTTAAAAAAACGTTTCGTTTGTTATGTCGTCAGTCCGTCTGCCACATGTACATTTCAACCTTCTAATACGCTGTTGAACGGTTTTACTTGCGGTGTTATCTGACAAGCTCAGCTTAAAAATTCATCTCCATTACAAACAAAATAGTCCAGCGGTTGTTAATTATACTCGAAAAAAAACCCTTAGAAATTTTTTAAGAACGGCACTACACTTAATATCATAATTTATGGCCACAATTACACCTAAACCGCTAAGTCCCTTTAAACAAAATTCTTCAAAAATCCTTCTAACTCATTAACCGAAAAACAAGTTTTCCATACAAATTTCAAGCTCAACTTAATCCAATACAACTAATAGGTTTAACTTAGCAAAAAAAGCGTAACTTATTGCTTTAAAGTGAAAAAAGACCGTCAATAGAGCAAAAAATGCCGTCAAAAGTGCAAAAATATGGTGTAAGGGAATGCAAAAAACTTAACTTTTGCGGCAAAAAGCAATAATTCTTAAAAGCCGTAAAATAGACGGGGATTGTCGCGAGGGGAATGCGCAGGCGGGCGCGGTAACACCGTGATTAAATACAAACACTTGGAACTAGACGATTTTGTTACACCGAATGTATGGATGCTTTTATTTTAGAATTATTTTAAAGTAATTTTGTTCACACTTCGTCGCGTAGTATTATTACTCCCTTTCAATAGCTCTCATAAACATTTTGTAAACAAACCCAACGAAATACTGGCGATTAGAAAATAATCTGGAATCTTTATTGCAGGATATCTTATCACTGGCTCTATTATCTTTCGAATCTGGCAGTAAAAGTAATAGAACAATCTAGACTTAATAATTGTTTCTTTACGAGCAACGTGAATAAAGATATTTTGATTTAGTATATTATAATGCGTTAAGTGATATACAATATTTCAATGTAAGTACATTTATTAAACTTAATTAGATTTAACAGAGATTTGGATTTAACATCGATTTCGCATCGATTCAGAACAATGGACTAACTTACTGTTCGGTGTGACTGTCGGACCAATAAAGCTTGCATTCGTTGCTCGTTATAAGGGCACGGTGTGACTGCATTTGAAGATCAATTGCTCGCAAATTGTTTGTGGGTACCTACAGATTATACGCTTGTTTAGAGTGGACGGATTTTTAATGTACAAATAATAGGTATGGCTAAATACATATAATATGCAGACATTTTTGCCAATAAATATATTTGTTATTAGTCCCACGGACTCTTCTTCTAAGTCGTTACACTGTTAACGAAGTAGTCATGGTCAACATGTTGAGGTTTCGATTATACCCAGATGTAACTCGCCTCACGATGACTCACAATTTCTCTTTGCTAGCAAAAATGTTAATGCACTGTTGTAAGTTGCCTCTTTCCGACGTTTTTATTTGGTCGGTCCATTTAATTTATTGCCTTTCACTCTACGCTAAAAGTGTTAAAAACTAATCCATCTGTTCGTGCATATATAAAAAATGTATTAAGTTACGTAGAACAAAAAAAGCCATTGCCTAAATTGGGTTTGCAGCCGTTTGTATCTTTTAACTAGCCCCTCGGAGAAATAGGCGTAATTTTATATACAAATTCTAATAACTTTTTGAACAGTAGGCTAGATGTCGCAAATAAAACGCCGCACACTATTTCGTCGTACCATCTATTCACACAGATGTCTCTTTTTTTTTGCTTGTGTCCACACGATGCGTCTTTGTACCTTCAAGTATAGATTTCAATTAAGTATTTCTTTTGTGACATTGTTGTTCCCCATTGTGATAGTGTTGCTCTATTGGCTTTGGTTCTGTGTTAAAATTTGCCGTTTATACTGTATTAGTTTTGAATTTGTTTAGCTGTTAACCGTCTATGTAAAATGAGGGTTGTTAAGTTTGATGTCTTAATTACTTGTAGCAAGTTCCAACTAACCTAACTATCAGTCGATAGTATACAGGATGTAACATTGATATGGGTCTGTGAGGGAAAGTCTGAAACTATAAGACTGACGAAGATCTGTTTTTAGGAACCATGTCATCGATTTTAGTAAAATTAAAAACTGCATTCACACATTATCACATATCAATGTTACACCCTGTATAAATATCCATTAAAATTCAATTACAAATACAATTCGTGGCAGGTGGCTTTTTACGTTACCTCTGGCGCTCCGCAAAAATCGGGTTCCAGACACTCACATACCGAACAACGTTTCTTGTCCTGCACCTGGAGCTAGTTAGGAATAACTAGTTCTTCTGTGCGGGACTATCAACTAATCAAGCATTACCTTGACATTGGCGAAATCATCGACGAGCATTGATGGAGCCACGTTTTTAAAAACGAAGATGAAGAAAAACGGTGTTCTAAACCTCCGAAAACTTATTATGAATAAGACCGTTAGTATTTAGTAAGATTAGTTGGTTAGAATTAGAAACCGGGACTATCTCTGTGATGATGATGATGATGATAATTAAGTCCCAGCGTCCACGTGGCAACAACGTCATAATTTATGATGACATTTGAACACCTTTGAACATTTTTTTTGGTCAAGCTTTTGAAGATATAACATCTGTCCTTCTGTGTTGAGTTAATGATATTTGTTGAGTTTTAATTTCGCGTTAAATTTTAACAAAGAGTTCGTTTATTGGCGTTTCAAGTACGAATGGAGTCGATGGGTTTATTGGCGGGAAATATTTGTTGAATCATAACTTTGTAATACTTTATGTTTATGACTTTGACTGGTTTGGTTGCATCGTTTCAGTAAACTGTATGTGGTGTAAGGTGCTTTTCCTGTCACGCGTGTTTTGAGACCGGCCCGCATGCGTATCGATTCTGAAACTGCTGCTTCGGTGGCGTGATCGGTAGTGCATCGGCTTTCGACTCCGAAGTCTCGGGTTCAATTCCCGGGTCGAATCAATTATTTTGGAGTTTGGTTGTTTTCTATGTATATTATGTGTGTATTTAGAAATATATTATAAGGATCTTTATCAGTTGTCTAGATCCCATAGCAAGCTTATACTTAGCTCGAAACAGCGTCCCTTTGACGGGCCGCCGTTGTATAACAGTTCCTGCCCATCCGGCGGCCCAAGGCGAAGGAGAAACATCCTGGATAGGTTTTAGTGGGTAGTCCGGCCCGTTTTCTGTCCTAGGGCCGGGAGACCCACACAAAGCCGTCCCGCTCCTCCCGCAGTGGGACGGTGAAGTCCCTAATTACATCACCGACCACGTAAAGCGGCTTTTATTGACAGATTTGAGAATCCACCAATGGGAGTTCAGTCCGATGAGATCTATCCAATGAATGTGAACTGTCCGAAAATGGTATTCGTTCCTATAGGTATTATCTTCAGGAAGTATGTGTGCTTGTAGTAACATAAAAAAATACTTTACTACATTATAATCTGGTCGAATATAATGGTGGAACGCTCCACGTACACCGTATGTAGGCGGGCATTGAGAGCGAGTAGTCAAAAGCCTTAAATATCATCGAAATATTACTAAAATTCTATTTCAACATTACAATACAATATATTAACCTCACTTCCTGTTTAACATATTCGGAAACACATATTAAGTATAATAAAATAAACTTGTGATCACCCGTGGCTTTGTCAGTATTGTTTAGCTTCTCAAAACAGTTTCCTATATATAAGATCTTAATATAGACTATCTATGGCGATTTATCTGTCTATAATGTATGAAGCAGTATGAACCCTTACAACAAAATCTAGCAATTTTAAAGTAATATTCCAATAAACAAACAAACTTAACCACATTATAATACATAGTAAACTTATAACTTAACAATTTTAACATGACAAAATCTATCAGAAATTTAAAATGGCCGGTAAATCTTATAAAATAGACACCAATATCTATTTAGGGAACGTCTTTATTTTGTCTAGTAGCTGAGTTGCTACTATTCAAAGTTGGAGATATAAAACCGCGGGATATCAACTATTCGTATTCTAATCTTATATTGTAATACTGTAGAATATTTTTGGATATATTTCTAATATACACATGGGTGGCTTATAATATTTACTTACCTATTTTGATTGAAGCTTGGAGTTTAAACTTAAATCAATCTACAATAATACCTAACATATTTGAGCGATTTGAGAGACTGGGGGTCATGGGGTCCGAGAGCTCGCCGCCTTTATAGAGGACATTGCTAAACGTTAATCGATGCTTTCTCAGGCTGGCTATTTTCTGGCCCAAAGAATAAGTATCACCATCCAACGTGGCAACACAGACATCATTCTGGGAACCTTTTCAGTCGGCAATGACGCGAAGGATTTTTTAACGATATTTTGTAGTGTTAAATATTTTTAGTGTTTAATTATGTAAATAAAACTGCTAAATTTACAATTGTATTGCTGATAATTGTTTTTAGATACATACATTATAATCGCGTCTAAATCCCCGAAGGAGTAGGTAGACCCAGTCCCCTATTACCAGTAGTTTTGTTGGTCCCATGTAACAGGGTCAACCCTATTGCCGTTACCAGGTTACTACCACTATGTGGTTCCAACAGCCAGGACAGATGTTATATACCTACTTCTAAATAGAATATCTGCCTGACAAAATAATGAAAATTATAAGCTCTATAAAGAGTCTAAAAACCGTGTGTATAATCTCAGACAAAATGGCAAAAGGATGAAGAGGATGTTGATTCTGTGTATCCACATATTAGCCGCGCAAGATGACAATAGGATTGGCGGCCATGTTGGTGACGTCATAGTGACGTAGATTAACCTACAATACTGTTTTGTCATCCGTACTTTTTAGCGATGGATGACGTCACGGATGGATGACGTCACGTATGTCAACAGGTGTAGGTACCCCGTGCAGGCGGGTTGACTTGGGCTCAGAGAAGTTGTGAAACCCTCTAAATTGTAAACAAATAGTCAATAACTCATTAAAAACTCTACATACATATAACGTTACAAACCACCAATCATACACGCGTGTATGTATGTCTGTTACCACAATAACTCATTAACTCAATATTACAGACACGTACGGAGCATAATTCCCGACAAAATAAGTTAAAATAAATCAGAGACACACTAAGCGCCTCAAAAGAAGCTGTGACGGTTAGGTTTGGGATACAATGAGAGCATAGTTCCTAGTTACGCCAGTATTTAACACAATTAAAGTCAAATATTGGATAGAAACAGGCGTTACTTGGCGAAAATCCATGACAAAACAATGGTAAGTAAAAATTTTTTTAAGAAAAAACTTTTTAGCATTAATTAATAGCATTAATTTTTCGCAGAATCAAAAGGACAACAAAACGTCGACAATTGTTTCGCCTCTAAACGAGGCATTATCAAGACTGTCTCAGAGAGAACAGCAATGCCTCTGCAATGCAATGAGAGCTGTTCTCTCTGAGACAGTCTTGATAATGCCTCGTTTAGAGGCGAAACAATTGTCGACGTTTTGTTGTCCTTTTGATTCTGCGAAAAATTAATGCTATTAATTAATGCTAAAAAGTTTTTTCTTAAAAAAAAATTTACTTACCATTGTTTTGACAATTAAAGTCTTAAATACAGGCGTAACATATCATCACATCTATATCCCCAAAGATAGGCAGAGATGCATTGTACACCCACAAATTGCCAGTTATTTTTTGGTCCCACGTAGTACCTCAGTATAAAGAAAACCCAATACTTAGGGGCAAGCCTATTGCCATTACCGGTGGGCACTACAGAAATTCGATAACCATTCGGTCATTTAAACCACAACTCCAACAGCCAGAAATGATTACATACTGCTAAATATAATCTCTGCAATCCAAACAATATAGACGCCTAGATACTCGTATTATTAAAACTGTCTTGTCCTCATTTTTACGATAGGTATATCGTAACTTTTTATAGCTTTTAGTATTATTACGTACATTAATACGTATTTATTAATAACTAGCTGTCCCAGCGACCTTCGTGCCGCATAAATTTTTCTAATGTTCCACTAAACTATTTTCTTCCATAAGAACCTTCTCCTGATAGTCACGATCACAACAAAAAAAAAGAATCAGCGAAATCGGTTCAGCTGCTCTCGAGATTTGCGCTTAGCAATACATTCAGCGATTCATTTTTATATTATAGAAGATTGTATGATATATCAGTTGCGTCAGAGAGCCTTTAAGTATTGTATATTTGATATTGTCAGGATTAAATCCCGTTCATCTAACAATTTATCCACCTATTCCTGTTAAGTATTAAGTAATCATGACACTAGCTGATATAGTATTACCAATAAAATACCAATGGGACCAAATTGAAATAGGACCACCTCGGAAGTAGTAGCTTTCATTTAAAAAGAATCAAATTCTGTTTACCCAGTCCAGAGATATGAGGTAACAAACATAAAAAAAATCATGCAGTCGAATTAAGCACCTCCTCCTTTTTTCGAAGTCGAATGATAAAAGTAGCCTATAACATTCAGAAATAATGCAGCATCATATAGGTAAGGGAAAGAATTATCAAAATCAATTCAGAAGTTTCGAAGCCAATTCAATGCAAACAAATCTATAGAAAACATATTCTGTAAAATCTCAGATCCTCAGTGTGTCCCCAACATTTAGTACATACCATTCAAAAAGCCAGTGAGATTGTAGATAAATCTGCCACGTATACAAACGCCTCAGATCGTATTACGAGTAATTTGAATAAGTTATGGCATCTTGTTCTATGTGATGTCTCTATTATTTAGGGACGCCATCTTGAAATAGGGTTGGGACAGATGAAAAAAAAAACATATTTTTAGGTTTTTCTAAAAAGATTGCTGTGAAAGTCTTATATGTTCTGATGGTTTGATTATTAGAACTACTATACTTAAGGTATAGAATAAACTTGAAAAGAAGAGAGTGAGCCGCTGACCCACTGAGTCGGTTGGAGTCTTTCCAAGAAGCGGCTGAACTTCAATATTTTCCGTGAAGCGACTGCTATCTGACCTCCACAACCCATGGGAGATATCGAAGTTCTGTAGTTAGACCAGTCTGACTTTTTAGTTGTTGTTTTTAGATGTTCGTATGGTAACTAGGATCGTGCTCTACGCACGAAGGGGTCTTAACGTTTTAATAATTGGTCACCCATCTTAAGACCGACTTGGTTGGTGTTGCTAAACCTTTGTTATGTGTTAATCTTATCGGTTACCACTTATCCACGAGCCTCTCTGTCACGAGGGTTACGGAATGGTTATAGTTTTATGGTAAGGGCATCCCAGGGCATCCCTGAATTATTAATGTATCTACTTAGGTGCATCTACTATGATGCCTAGTAATAGCAATAAGTTTGCCTCCTTTATTACTTGGCACCAAAAAAACTACTAACAAAAATTGGGTGGCAAATACACCACCAGTACCAGTACCAGTACTATTAATCGCAAATACCATCAGTACTACGTCAGTAGTATGGTGTTCAGGATGGAAAACACACATGCCACCAAAACGCAAGCCCATACCTACCTTCAGCCATGCTTCCGTATACATAATTCAGATGAGTTTTAAACCAGCTCAATGCTTTATGCGTCGAGTCACATTTTCACAAACTTCATCAATAAGTACCACTACAGGTAAGGTGGCCCGTTGGTCAAACAAAGCCAGGATACCAACCATTTAATGACCAATTACGTGGCCCAAACAAAATTTTTGTATGATACAAAAACCGTTTGTGGCTTACGACAGGCCATTAAAAGAACATAAATCTTTGTTCGAAGGTCATAAATTTGTTGAGCCATTATTCTTACAATAATTAGCAGAATTGTGGTGTACTGGGTATGTTTTTGTGTTTCGGGTGAAGTGGACCACAGGGCCGGATTTTGACGGGTAAAATAATTATGTAAAATGTTGTATGTATAAAAATATAGAAAGAAAAGAAAACCTACATTTAAGTCAAACACAAGCTTATGCTGAAATGCGTGGTGCCACATTGAGCAAGGCTGATCTTCATCCCCCCCAGCTACGCGGGATTTTCATTCCGATCAAACCCCCGAAGAGGCCACACAGGTGGCCAAAGTTCGCCGGGCGCCACTGGAAAAACCTGGGGTCACCAGAGACGCCCGCAGCAATGGACATGGGAGCGGCCGCGGTCTCGCATCTACATATATTATTGTTTATGCACAGGCTAGTAAGGGTCGCCTAGGTAGACATAGGTGCACTGATCAATTCACAGATGTCTTGTCGAATAGCCAAAGAGTACATTGGAAAATTGAAGAAGCGAAAGAAGTATCCTATTAAGTCAATAAATAGTAAGAGGACATCTATAGTCACTGTCTGCCCCTACAGGAAAGTGGCGTGACTGAAAGTATTACTTTACTGTTTAATTCTTATTTTACATTTTTAATTTTTATAAAACAAAGCGTATAGTATTGTCCCCAAGTGATTTTCCATAAAACTGGCATAAAATTCTATTCAGTAGCTTCAAAGTGAAGACAGAAAAAAATATTTTTTTTTTATAAGTTTATTAAGGAAACAGATACAGGTTCTACTGTTTTATAACAGTTGTATGTACATATAATTACTGCCTGATTAACTGTATGAAATAAATCAATAATCAAATCCGTCTCTGTCTCACTGAATAGCCCAAACACAGCGGGTGGGACACTCCTAACGCCTCCACGTCAAGCTACACATATTTTCGACTAAAGGATCGCTATGGGGTAAAGGTAGCGTTATGGGAACATCAATGGCTATTATTTAATTGGGAAATGGTACTTACTTATTTGTATTGTAATTTAACTTTTAAAGTAAGTATGGTATAGTTAAATTGAAATATTAAAATTAGAATGTTTCTTATTATATTATACTACAAGTGGACGCCCGCGGCTTAGCGCGCTTGACAAATTATAAACACATAAATCTTCCTTCAGAACCGCTCTACCTATTGGTAAAAACCGCATCAAAATCCGTTGCGTAGTTTTAAAGATCTCAGTATACATACAGACTGAAGCGACTTAATTTTATAAGATGTGGTGATAGCATATAAGATGATTACCATACCTACACTCTCCAGATGCAACAATGAGTAACCTAGCTTCTTTAACATCGGTTAACCCTTATTAAGTCGCAGTTTTTGGCAAGCCCCAATCAAATCAATTACAAAATCCATTTACAGTACAATAGGATAAATTGCTTCATTTCCTAATTCAATTTGAACTAATAAATAAACTGATGCAAAGTTAATGTATCGTGCATTTAAGTCTATAGAGGGGTGATTGTAATGAAATAACTGTTTAAGCGAGTCGGATGGAACACATGCAATATAATTACGCGTTCAATTGATCTATTAAGCTGTCTTTCTGAGTATAGTTCATAAAGTTTTTGTCTACTTTTGTGTATACCCTCAGTGGCCCATTCACTGAAAGTAGGACTATCACTAATCATGACTTCCTTAGACTTGAATATGGAGTTGAACTCGTTGTAAAAAGAATCAAAAAATAATTTATACATTACATTTGGATCTAAGCCAGTGTCTAAGAATGGAATTTTATTGCAAAGTCCAACCCTCATACGTTCCAAGCTCATATTTTACGTTTTATAACTTTTTCTTTAGTGATTTTAAAAGATGCTATTGGCCCACAATGGTCTGAATCTAGCTTTTTTATAATACTTTTACTTTCTGGCAACATATCGCTGTATATATTATCCAGGCAAGTGGCTATTGTATCACAATATCTAGTAGGCTCCAAAAATAAGTTTGTAAGATTGTGTGATTTAAATAAATTTAAAATATTATAACTCATAGGCGTATTAACAAGTAAATCGACATTAAAATCACCACATACTATTAGGTACTTATTAGTTTTTCCAAGTTTACATAGAACTTTGTCAATAAGTTCCTCAAATTCGCAAAAGGGTGAGATTCCAGGTTACAGGTACTATGAATTGCTCCATTTCCACGCACGACAGTTCGACTTTACACTCTAGAGAAAGAGACACAATATCTTTCCGTTCTTTAAATTTAAGTTTTTTATTTAATAAAATCAAAGATCCCCCCCGTACTGTGGTCACCCTGCAGAATGCACTACCAACCCGGTGATTACTGAAATTGAACATGAGCTCATTCGACTTACGCATTTATTATGTTCTGTAATACAAAAAATATCAATATTATCTGAATTCATTTACAGTTAAAACTCTAACTCTTTGCCATGTGTTAAACAACCAATATTTTGATGCCCTATGTTGATATAATTTTCATTTTTTGATTTGGTTTGATTTGGAGGGCAATTCTTTTTTTTTTAAAAAGTTAATACTATCAGGCGTTACTTTTCGGAAGTCCATAGTTAAATTAAATAAATCTAACTACTTTGCAATATTCCGCCACATGCAAATTACCCAACTCTCGTATTTATTCATGCACAAGTCCGCCCTCCAAACCCACTTAGGCCGAAAGAATAGAGAAATAATTTTGAAAATAGAATAAATATGAGAGTTGTGTTATCGTGCAGAAAATAATAAAAACCTCGACACGTGTTTCGCCCCCAACCAGGGGCATCATCAGGAGATGTCGATGGCTCGGCGCACGGCGACCGAATGAGCCACAACTCGTAAACCGCACCTATTTATATCCTAGGTTTTTTATTTCTACCCACAACCATAATACCAAATTATTTTATGTCTACCCACCACCGTTGTTTGAATGACGTATACCTACCCGCAGCAAAGGGGAAGAGGCGAAATTAAGTTGATCATTTAAAATATTAGAGTTCAAGCGTCTATGTTTGTAGATTTCTAATTGTTCCAAAACCGAAAGCCTCAGTCCTTTGTTGCAGGTGTGCAGAACGTCATAAGTGTGAGGATTAGGTAGGGAGTGACCGGAATCCAACAAATGTTTTGCGAAATGAGACCGTTCTGGGCGATTGTTTCTAAAAGCTGATATATGTTCTTTATACCGCGTCGCGAAGCTACGGCCGGTTTGGCCAATATCTTTTTTTTTTTTCTTTTTTCCCATGTTGCTTTTAAATTAATAATTCACATATCGTGGAAGATGAGAAGGCCTTTGGTGTGGGACGCTACATGCGTTGACACCTTAGCACCTTCACACCTTCCAAGCACATCCGGATGTGCCGGCGCTGCTGCTGCATCGGCTGAAGGCTTTAAACGGCGTAAATATGCTAACCTAGCAGGTGATTACATATTTGAGCCGTTTGGGGTTGAGACACTGGGGTCATGGGGTCCGAGTGCTCGCCGCCTTTATAGAGACATTGCTAAACGTCTAATCGATGCTTCTCAGGACCAGAAGGCTGGCTATTTTCTGGCCCAAAGTATAAGTATCGCCATCCAACGTGGCAACACAGCCAGCATTCTGGGAACCTTCCCAGTCGGCAATGACGCGGAGGATTTTTTAAACGATATTTTGTAATGTAAATATTTTTAGTCTATAATTATGTTTATTTTGTATATTGTAATTCTTATTGTAAATAAATGTATAATTCATTCATTCATATTGAATAGGTACCTACATATAAGTAGCTATGAACTCGAATTCTGTCGTATATTTATATTCGAGGTGGTTTTTCCAAAAAGATTAAAAAAAAAAATTCGCAAAATATCCGCAGACAGATGGGATTGATAGAGAAGATTGAATGGAGTTATTTACTTTATAATTATAAGTTATTAAATAATAGCGGACGCTCACGGCTTCGTCAGCGAGGAAGAGTTATCTAAGTAGTTACCTATTCCCACGTGACACACATTTTTGGGATAAACGAGGGAGTAACGTTCCGTTAAAATCAGTCACCTAGACCACACAGACAAACATTTAAAAAATACATTGTTTCTTTTTCTTTCTTGAATTACAATATACATTTCATGAATAATATACAAGGAACAAGAAAATTAAATTAAAAGAAAACCTTAACAAACTACAAACTAAGTATACTATCTAAAACTAAAAACTAAAATAAATATGTAAAGCAGGGAGACTTAGGCAGAGTGCCCATACCACAGGCTGCATTCCCGCGCTGAATTGCCAATGAGAGTCTTTGCGCGAGAAAGCTGCCTGCGCGGGGATCCCCAGTCTCTTCCCTTAGACGCTTGCTGAGTTCCGTGAAGAACTGATGCGTACCGTGGCCTCATGGGCCCAGTGTCTCGACACCAACTGCGACAAACTCATATTGAGTGCCGATACTTATATATTTGCTTGCCTTCATTTGTTCCCGCTTATCGCCGCCGCGCCGCCGCCTGGCTCGATTACTGGTAGCCCGGAGGTAGGACGCCGCTAGAGTATCGGCACAGGTGGCGTTACATACAAGAGCGCGCTCCATCCTCCAGGGTACACGAGACATTCCGTCGGGCCGCTTGCCATCTTCACGCATGATCCGGGGCTCCAGGATTGCGGGAACGCTGGCGGTGTTAAGAGCCCGTCGCAGGATGTCATTGAGCGCAGCGTGGCGGGTAAGGCGACCGGCACTGTAAAAGCAAGCAAGTCCATGATGACCATAACGATTCACAACAGCTCCACACGAAACACAATTGTGCTCCACACAATTGTTTATAAAACTTTCTTTCTTTGATTATACTTTCATAGGCATTAATTGAATGATCAGTAGTTTAGTGTTTCTACATTTGTCTTTGGGCAGTGTGATACACCCCTTATGTATGTCTATGATATCATCTATGGGAACTGGGTTACCATAGATAGTACAGGAGACATCTGTCAGTTGGACGAGCAAGCCAGGGATGGCGAGGCGGGGGACGACAGGACAACACGGATGAGGAGATGGACGGGGCTGGAGCGGGTCACCGATCGAGCCAAATAAGCACACCGCGTGTAAGTACAAACATGACAATTTGGAATTATAAACACAAACTTCATATACTATCTCAGTCTATGGATATAGATTAGGTAAGTAATTAACTACAAGAAGAGTTACATACTAGTTTAAATAAACCCCTATTGAAACTGGTAAAGATCGCAGCATTCCGAGAAAATATTTTTTCGGCAACACTCGAACTGCATCCTACATTAAACTATAATTTCAAACATTTTAAGAAAGATGTTCCTAAATACGAGTAAGATAACTTATATGACACACCCACAGTTTTCCCAAAAAAAACATGCGCCTGACTGTCTATCGACACTTCATCTAACCGCCAAGCAGATAAAGCCAGCCAATTCACAGTCTTTTAATACAAGTGTCAAGCATATCCACATCAATAACCAATACACATGGAGTCCCACTTCAAAATAACAATAAAACTACTTGTATTGCAACAAATTGTCATTCGCCATTCCTAGAAGGCGCCAGATGACACAATTATTACCAAATTTGAAATCTATCTGTTTATAAAACTCAACAAAACTTACAAAATAGTATTAAACTTACCATCGACTTTCAACCTTATAACCTTGTCAAAGTTTGACAGTTCTAAAATTCAATTTGCAAACGTATAAAGACGTCAAGTCAGGACCTTACAATGAAACTGTGATTGCCATCGTCCATTGTCAGATTATACACGGTCATTATATTCTATTTAGTTCGTTATAACCGTTTAATAGTTTACGAAAAGTTCCCCCTGCTTGCTTATTAACAATACAATAAAAATAAATAACCATAGAGCCACTTTACACCTTCTTGGAACCCGGCAGTTTAAAAAAAAAGCAACAGTCCTTCCCTTTCTAACCTTTTGTGCATTTTATTGATCGTTTACAAATAATGTACGTTTCTCACACAACTAACCATACGATTTGAATCTCTACTGCGTTTAAATAAAAGATTTAAAATGTTTGGCAAGTGAAAGATATAAATTGTTGAAGTTATAATGACGCTTATGAAGTGGAAAACGATACCATCGTTCTGTCATTCCCTTTTCACGGTCGTGTTAATATAAAATTAATATTTCTGTAGTCGTAAAAACTCGCCAACGTACAATGGATGTTTGACAAATAATTTTCACTTGAAATCGTAAAATTGACGAGCATGAAATTCAATAGGTATAATATTGTTCCCCGTGTTCGATATAACGATGGCTCATTTTGAAACAGCCTTCTGGCAGCTGTGGGTTTTGCGTTCACACTTTAAATTAGTGCAGGTTAAATTGGCTTGACAACATAAACCAATTTTGAAAATATTGGACGCTTAGTCCAAAATGAAAGTTACCTTACTTAACTCTGATTTTGTTAAGGGTTTGCTTGTTCTGAGGCAACTTGTATTTTGTAAAGGCTTGACTCGTATCGCCCATTCTTTGCCGGTGTCTTAGGTTATCGCCGATAAATGGACACTTTATGCTTCTCAAAGACTCGTCTGTTAATCGGCAGGCACAAAAAAATTTGAGCGGAAAAATAAACAGTTTTTTACGTGATTTAAATTCGTCACAAATTTTAATTCAGTGGCACTTTAAATGGTGACAATGGTGTTTATCTAAGATCTTTATTAGGGATATAATATGAATTTTAATTTGAAAGCTATTGTGTTGAATAATTGGCAGTATTAAATTTTTATTATAAGGTTTAATTTAGATAAATAACAAAGGGAATATAGTTCGTTGTTTACAGGTCATCATCATTTTCATCTCAGCCCATTTGACGCCTACTAGTGGGCATAGGCCTCCCCCGAAGAAGGGGGAATTCAGCCTACATATACCACAATAGGGTTTTGTGTCGCGTTTTCCTTCTACAAGATGAAAAAATAAAACAGTAATAGTTGCGTCGGGTTTCGCACTTAACATGTTAATAATTATTTAGGATTTTACTCTGCGCTATTTAGCCCAAAAAGCTAATATACGCTGAGATAATTTTAAGCACGCCATTTTATTGTTAGCTAATTACCGAGTCATGTATATTTATATATTATGATTAATAAAAAAAACGATTAGGCTGGAATTGAAAGTTATTTGAGAGGTTTTCAAAAGTTTTGAAAGTGCTCAAGTTTGTCCAAAAAATCTCCTCAATGGGTAGCATTTAAGTTTATCTTACCTCAATATCAAAATTCGCAAAAACACAACCTATTATTAAGAAAAACAATCCCCTATATCATTTCAAATCGATCACTCAACAAAATGACAGATGCATTATTTTTGCCACACATTTTTTGCCTCCAAACGTGTTTCAAAAATCGAATCCAAACATCTCTAAACGGGCAATTAAAATGGCGATTTGCTATATTGCTTCTGACAGTTCTAACGCCTACTTTAATTCGTTGAAATAACAGTTTTTGTATGACAGACGGCGTATCACTTTACAGAGCGCTTTCAAAACTTTTTTTCATATTATTCTTCGTATTTCTATTTTTTATTGCTAGTATTTATTAAATTACAATCTTTAGTTGCAATTTATGGTTATCATAATATTTTATTTCAGCTACGCATTTGAGTCATGCAAGCATTCTATGCAGCCTAGAAAAATTTATATACACATCTTTTATTTTAAATGATTCTGCTCCCTAGAACAGAATCTTTTATTTTAAATGATTCTGTTCACTAGAACAGAATCATTTAAAATAAAAGACGTGTTTTAAGCTAAAAGTTTATTAAGTACGAAATCATTGCAACTATGCAATGCTTTCGTACTTAATAAACTTTTTACTACTAAATTAATGCGAATTGTAAAGTTCCAATTAATTTATGGTTGGATGACCTTTTCACCTTTGAATACCATGTGTGTGATCAGAATCAGTATGTTCTACCTACCATAAAAGTTACATGTGAAGATGAAGCTTAGGGCAACATATAGGGAAGCTTTGTTTCATTAAAATCGGATGGCAGAAAAAAAAATATAGTCATAACGCAGAGAGAGGGCTGTGCGGGCTGTGATTTGGCTTGTTGTCGGTAAAATTCTAATTAGAACGCTCTAATTTGAATAAACCACTGACTAAACAGTTGCATCACGATGCATCACGCATGCACCCACCCTAGTCGCAGGAAAACGTTTCTTTCGACGCACCTATTAAATTATTACATCCACACACGTCTTGAATACGTATTGTCTATGACTCGTGTTGATGCGTTACGTGTGAACGACACTTTATTAAAAAACATGTGGCTCCTGTTGCTCGTAAATTGTCTCATTTACTTCGAAATAGTGATAAAAGAAATAAATTTTATTGTCAACAATTATTGTTAAACTGTGTTGCATGATTTGAAATCATTTTAGAATTTGTTTTTTGGAAAATAAGCGACGTTCTAACTAGAATATTTTAATTATTTAAGAATATTTTATTGCTTTTAAGAATAGGGAAGACAATTTAAGAAAAAGTTCATATTTAAACATAATAAACGTAAACAATGATTCATCAGAAAAGAAAGAAAAACATTTAATCTTTACAAAGAAATGGACACATACAAAAAAATACAGAGTGTACTTGCAAAAAAAGAGCGAGACAAGAAAATAAAAAAATAAAATAATGAAATAAAAAAAATACTTAGTGCATATTACACGTGGATGAGTAACCGCGTCAGTGTCGACACTAACCACTAAGTGCCAAATCTGTGCAAACATTAGGTCCATTTTGTTAAATGTTTAAAAGGTTTTAAATGTTTAAATGTTTAAAAGGCCAGCTTTTTAAACGAGTGCCGAGTGCGGGTCCTCTGCGATGGCCAGGCTTCTCGCTTCTTGCAAGTGAATGCCGGGGTACCGCAGGGGTCCGTACTATCACCAACTCTCTTCTGCATATCAATGATATGCTATCCCTCGGAAACATTCATTGCTATGCAGATGACAGCACACTGCACGGGAGTTACTCGGTTCGTCCGCCGGCGGGGCGATCTGAGATTGAGGAGGAGAGACGACGACTCGTGGCTGATCTCGACCGTAACCTCGACAGTATCTCTCAATGGGGTACCGAGAACCTGGTCGAGTTCAATGCCCGCAAAACACAGGCGTGTGCATTTACTGCGAAGAAATCCCCTTTCCTTCCCCTACCCTCTCTTCAGAATGCATTATTACCAATGAAGGACAACCTTGATATCCTTGGCATACACGTTCGTCGAGAGCTCAATAATAAAAACTACATCGAAAGATGTAGTATAGGGCTAGCTTCGCGGAAACTAGGAATACTGAATAAGGTAAAGAGATTCTTTACACCGGACCACAGGTGTCTGCTGTACAAGACGCAGATTAGACCCTGCGTCGAATACTGCTCTCACCTCTGGGACGGCTCCGCGAAGTATCTGCTGGACGCTCTCGACGCTACGCAGCGACGGGCTATCCGTATTATAGATTGTCCGGAGGTAACGGGAAGCCTTGAGCCGCTAGTTCAGCGCCGAACAATAGCTTCCTTGGCCGCATTCTACCGTATTTACCACGGCGAGTGTTCTGAAGAGCTCTTCAATCTGATCCCACCCTCTTCCTTCCGATCCCGAACGACTCGTGCCGGGCAGAGATGCCACCCCCACACAGTGGATAGCATGTTCGCGAGAACCGAACGTTTTAAACGTTCGTTTCTCTGCCGAACGATAGTGGCCTGGAACGCCCTGCCTGTGCACGTGTTTCCTCCCACATATAATATAAAAAAAAATAGGTCAATTGGAGGTCCCACTACAATTTTTGGTATGAAGCCAACTATACCTAAAAGCGGTAAAAGCGAATGGTTACTCTCTAAACATAAAAGTTTCCAGTAAACAACAATACGCACATATCTTTAATAGAATAATATCGAATATATTCATCGTCATTAGCCCATTTGACCTCCACCAAATAGGGGCCTCTTTCAGTCTAGGTACATTTGACATCGTCGGGCCTCACTAGAAATATTTCCCCTACCAGAGACGCTTGGCAATAGACGAATTAATGCAGTGTAGTCTAGTAATTTTTGAGCTTAATTCGTTACAAACAAACAAACCTTTCCTCTTGACATAGATATAACATGTCGTTTATAAAAAAAATGTTTAGACGAAATTTTAATACCCTACGATTTCTTTTAATGCCTTTACTGATTTAAACAAATAGGTCGTATGCAATTTAGACCACCAAGTTAATTTTAGAAAAAGTTATCGATAAAAATAATCTCACGGAGCGCAGTTACTACCAAAATAATTCCAAACAAACTCTTACCGAGAACCTATAAAACAAAAAGTCAATTCCCTAGCTTTAGACAATATCAAATTCAAGACATATTGCGTCAATAAACACAGTTGCATTCAATTCAAAGCATCACTGGAACGCTCGGTGTGGCCAACGGTAATAACTATGCATAGTGTTACCACAAGACGCATTTAAACATAACTAATTTGTGTTATGTGTATAGAATTTAATATAATTTCAATGGTAGTCATGCGTTAACTAGACGTTGTTGGAAATTTGACAGGTGACGTCTTAACTTTTTAAATTTCTTTTGTTTGAACCAAATTATTGGTATATAAAACACAGGTTTAGGTACAGCCAGTGTTAGTTATAAAAACAACCTTCATCTGTAAAATAGGAGTGATCTACAATCGTAGAAAATACTGTCACTGGAGCTAAATGTTAAAAGCTATTTGCAGTAAAAACTTTAAATGGATTTTTTCAATGTATGTTTTAATGTTTATTATTTGCAAAATAATCAGCCTACAAATTATAAAAGCTGCTCAAAGTCAAAGTTAACTAAGTTAACTTATTTCTATAGAGTTAGTTGGGCAGTGATGCAAGTGACAGAGCTTTGCTAGAATAATTACTAGTGGTCGCCCTATGGTCGAACAGCTCGCGAACATAAAAAATATTTTTTTGAGATTTGCCCCCCATCCTCCCAATAAAAAACTCACACTAAAAATATGGTTTCTAGTAAGGGAATACTTGTGTCAAGTTTCATGGAGATCGGATAATAAATGGAGCCGCTAACCCGGAAAAACGTTAAAATGTTATTTGACCTTATTTACCCCATTTTCCCCCCAATCCAAAAAAGCTCACGACGAAAAAATTGTATTATTAAATCAAGGAACACTTGTGCCAAGTTTCGTAAAGATCGTATAAAAACTGTGGCTGCTAGCCCGGAACACACATACAGACAGACAGCCGGAAGCAAAATTGTCCAATCACGAAATGTAGACGCTTCGCTCGCTCGGTTAATAAATAAAATTCTAGATATTAAATAACTTGCTTGTCTTAATAATTTTGATAACGACAGTGACGCAATAGATTTTATTTAATTCAACTGTCACCATCGCTAGGGTTACCACAATGAAAACATAATATTTTGACAATTATATGAGTTGCAAAAATAATAGTCTTAGGCCAGACAGAGCCAGGTGACTGTTACCTTTCCAGGACAAACGTTCTGCCAACTGATGAGGATTCTATTAGTCTAAAACCTTGAAATTTGCGATCATTGTGTGACTTACGACGTCGGTTCAGAACTATATACTAGCTATTAAGATACTAACCACTACTGGGTGCCAGTAGTTTAGTTTAGGCCCCATAATAAGGGTATTAAGTGGGCAGTAATGTGTTACACAACCACATTTTTCCAGTGCCCTCCAGTGCCAGGTGCGCCTCTGCCTACCCTTTCGGAGATATATATGTTGTTGTTGTCATTTTAAAGACTCAGGTTTCCTAATGAAGAAGTTTTATTTATTTATTTAGAACCTCTTAAAAGGTTCAAACTAGTGGTCGCCCTATGGTCGAACAGTAGACCTCGCGATCATTAAAAACTTTATTTGAGCTTTTTCCCCCATTTTCCCCCCAATCGAAAAGCTCAAGAAAAATTGTATTAAATCAAGGAACACCTGTGCCAAGTTTCGTGAAGATCAAATAAAAACTGTGGCTGCTAGCCCGGAACACACATACCGACAAACAGACGGACGAAAGCAAAATTGTTCAATCTCGAAACGTAGACGCTTCGCTCGCTACGCTCGCTCGTCAACCAGTTCCAACATTGTTTACATATGAACCCTAAGTATAGTGTATTTTTTTAGCTGCTACGTCAATTACAAGCTGCCATGACTTGTAAAAGAAAATTCCTTTTCAACCGATTTCCAAAAAAGGAGGAGGTTCTTAAATCGAGTGTATGTATTTTTTACTTTGAACAGCATTTTGTAAATAAGTACAATTTCTGGGATGGGTGTAAGATGACGAATTCCCAGGATCTTGAACTGACAACCAACAACAAGAGCTAGCTCTATAATAAGGGCAATTATACATTCTCCAAACGTACGTTTGTCTGTTAATGTGTGTCGTTAGCTCTCTGTATACGTGGTTAGGATATAATTATGCACTTTAAATTACAATATACCTAAAAATAATACAGCATTGTTCTTTGAATAAAAAAATACAACTGCATTTGCAATAACGTTTTTCTTACCTCACGTTATCTAGCAGGCTTAGCGAAGCCATCGTCGACTTTAATCGATAACCGATGGTAATAGGACTTGTCTTTTTGGCGAGCGCGTGGCTGGTTACCTCTGGCGCTGAGCAAAAACCTAGGTCCAGAAGCTCATTTGAAATAACGTTTCCTTGTCCCACACCGTGAACTAGTTCAGAGTTACTAGTTCTTCTGTACGGGAAAAAGCATTACCATGAAATTGTCAAAATCATAACGATGGAGCCACGTATCTAAAAGAAGAGGAAGAGGAAGAAGAACCAATGGTAACGCAGAAAAAGTACACGTCAAAAATTGACACAGAAACCAACTTCAAACTACCGAAATGGGACCAACAAATTGAAAAATAGGTCAGTCAAAATCGGTTCACCCATTCCGAAGGTATGAGGTAACAAACAAAAAAGGAATTGTTAAAATGCCAAGTTATACTTTAACAAGTTACAAAAAAAAGAAAAGCCCGATTTTCCGCAGTTTTTCGTTCGTTCTTTTATTGAGTATCCAATATTTTGACACATTAAAAACTATACTTAAGTCATAAATCCATGTAATTTTTCCATTTGAAACCTTTTTTCAACAACTGCAATACCTTTGGAACGATGTATCCTATTCAAAAACTCAACCAAAAAAATAAAAAGTACATGTTATTGGTCTGAGTTCAAAAATTATGTTCAAGTAAGCTTACAAACAATAAAAGCTTAAATAATAACTGACTTTCTCTGAAATTTGCGTATACGCATCGCGTGCTTTTGAAGCAGTCTTTCAAGAAATATATCCGTCTCTTTTTGACGTAGCACGTCGTCTCTCTCGTACATCATTTTGTTATTAGTCCGCGCGGTACATCAAGAACTGTGATTAGCAGATGATTAAGGCTCATTCAACATAATCATGTAATTATTTATTTATGTTTTAGAAACGAGTGGGTTTTGTATGTAGTATGTGGTAAGATTTCAGATAATATATCCCTCTATAGATCCCTCTGTAGAGGTCATAGGTAGTCGATTTTTAACTTTTTTTGGAACGAAGTTCTTTAATGCGGCTTACGGGTAGTGCGACTTAGTAGAAATCGTCATGTTACACTAATCAATGGTTCCCAACCGGTGGTCCGCAGAAGCCAAAATAAGGTCCCCTTTTTTATTTAATTTTAAATTTTGCGTCGGCGTCGTTAGTAAAACGAGTAGTAACCCAAACCTAGGTTGTATTGCGTTGCAGTTGCGTAAAGAACTTCGTTCCTGACGGAGGTCCCCCGACCGTACAATTTTTTTTATTGGTGAGTACTCCGCTCCTATTAATCGCAGCGTGATATTATATACCATATTTTGGCTTTGCGGACCACGCGGTTGGTAACCACTGATAAGCGTAACGTGACAATTTCGACTAAATCGCACTACCCGTAAGCCGCGTTAGAGAAATTCGTTTCAAAATATTGCAAAAACCACGTCACGACGCGGACGAAACGTGAACGTCCGCTAGTTAACAACAAAAGCTCTTTAAATAAATAGAGAAAACTAATTAAATGGTAAAAATTTATCTGAATTGTTTCCATATACGCTATTAGCAAGCTCGGCACGCAGTAACGATATCTGCTCACGATCGCTAATGAAATGAACGAGAACGTTCCGTACTAACTACGTGACATACAGACATACAAACTGTAGAAAAAATCAACATTATATTATAAAAGTTCAACGAAAAGTTTAATCTTTTCCTGCTGAAATTGTAAGTCTGTGACATCGGTCTTGGCTGTTGCTGATTACAGATTGGGTATTAATAACTATAGTATAGCATCCTGTAAAGGCAATGAACTAACAAATATGCTGGCAAAATGTGGGTGTGCTATCCTCTTTCTACCCCATGGGGGTGTAAACGTGATTTTATGAATTTATGTGTTAACTATAGGAATTTTCTCCAACTGTTCCTAAATATTTTGCCATATAAATAAATAAATAAATAGTTATTTGCGGACATTTTCCCACAACGTCATCTAAGCCTAAACTAAGCTATAAGCTTGTGCTGTGGGATCTAGATAACTGATAAACATACTTATATATATCTAAATACATACATATTATACATAGAAAATACCCAAACTCCGAAACAAACATTTGTGGATCACACAAATATTTGATTCGACCCGGGGATCGAACCCGAGACTCCGGAGTCGTAAGCCGATGCACTATCGACCACGCCACCGAAGCATTAAATCGGATAAACCAAAGTCTTAGACTGGATTTCAACCATCAATCCATCAGTTCACTTTCATGGGGGATGATCTGACGTACTATCAAGATCACAGCCGAGAACCATGAACGAAAAATTGCATTTATTTTTAAGGTTCCGTAGTTCAAGTCTTTCCTCTCAAGCGGTTGGTGCTAGAAACATGAAATTTTGCATGAATAAGTGTATTTATTTACCACGCCAAAAAAGTCGTAAAAGAAAATTATGAAAACATTGACTGATTTTAAACATCGTTAAGGATAAACTTTGAGTGGTTGTCAGTTCTTTCTGTCTGTATGTAGCGTGACATTTACCGGCTAGTTAGATAGACATTTTCCACCGGAAACACACAGCATTACGGCCATGTTTATTATTGTTACTGGCACAGGTACCAACTTACTACACATTTTAATATCTACGTGTACCAATTACCGCCACCTTTTACCCCCTAAATTCCTTACAAAATGTCTTCCCGTGAGAACTTCACGCTTGATAATAACTTATAGGTATTTTGATAATGTTTAATGTTCTTTACTTGTCGATATACTTTTTCTTCTTATTCGTTTGTTTCGGAGTTTGGGTATTTTCTATGTATCGTATCGGAGAGCACGCTAAGACGTGGGTTTCAGTTGTCATACGAACATCTATGGCAGTCGTTACGGGTATTTGGAGCCCTAAAACAAAAATCCGACCGGTCTAACTACAGAGCTTCGATATCGCTAATTGGTTGTGGAGGTCAGATGGCAGTCGCTACTCAACCTAAAGCTCAGTTTACACAGTGCGAGCTGCTGACCAGACAGTAGACAGCTACTCGGCTTGTCTACTCGTACGCCAGTAGCTCGGCTCGCCTTTGCTGTCTACACGACACTAGTAGCTGCTGTCCAGTCTTGCGAGTTGCCGCGATGTCGAGTTGGTTCCGCTCACGACGACTGTCGCGCTCGCACTGGCGAGCTACTGCCGAACGAGTCTATACGATGCGAGCGACGGCCGAGCTGCTGTCATACGAGTTGCTAGCGGGCGAGCGTGCGAGTGAAAACAAAAAATGTTAAAGTGACTCGGATGCGAGCTACTGTCCAACTCGCACATGCGAGTTACTCGTAAGTGGCGTCCAAACAGTACGAGTTACTGCAGTGCAGCTACTCGGCAGGCCGACTCGTACGATAGCTAGCAATGTGTAAACTAGGCATAAGTTCACCATCGCTTCCTAGGTGCTAGTGAAGAACATAGGTATAATGTAAGCCTATGTTTATAGACCGAGCGAGCGAAGCGTCTACATTTCAAGATTGTACAATTTTGCTTTCGTCTGTCCGTCTGTCTGTCTGTCTGTCTGTCTGTCTGTCTGTATGCTCCGGGCTAGCAACCACAGTTTTTATCCGATCTTCACTAAAATTGGCACAAGTGTTCCTTGATCAATTAAGTACTAGTGGTCGCCCGCGACTTCGTCCGCGTGGTAATTAGGATTTTTTCCCGTTCCCGTAGTATCGCGCACTCGGTTTGTCATCCTTCCTACTTACTTGATACTTATCGTCATATTTCGAACAATTTACACTATATCTTTATAAATTGTAGCCTATGTGTTATTCAGATGTATGCTTATACTAAACTTAAATTTAAACTTTACAATAATATAGCTTTATATTATTGTAAAGTTTCATTAAAATCCATTCAGTAGTTTATACGTGAAAGAGTAAAAAACATCCATTCATCCATACATACTAACATACTCACAAACTTTCGCGTTTATAATATTAGTAGGATAATCTTTTCGTATTTTTCGCTTATTAAGAATAGTATACATATTGACGAATTTTTAAATGATATTATTATATGAAATTATGATTATATTATTATGTAGCTTGTTATGTTGCTGTAACTGTATTAGCATTTGGCATTCTGTTTCTAAATGCAGGCTCTGAACATTTGCACGCCGCCCCGTACAGGTAAAACATGACAGATCTATTTATTTTAAGAACTTCCATCGTGTATACCTACTTATGTGTGCATACTTATGTTTAAGCAAATAAACTTTATCTTTTCTTATCTATCTTATCTTCGTCGTAATCTTGTAGGTGTGTCCCCGTGGGTATCGGGAACCAGAAAGCTATATCACGCTGGGGGCCGCGGTAGTCAGCTAGGGAGGCAGCTACTTAACATAGAAGTGCTTCAAAACTCCGAAACAAAAATATTTGCTCAATTCAGGCATCGAACGGGATCTTTGAAGTGGCAGTATCTATGTTCAACAGCCTTCGTCACAGAGACCGTTATAAATAAAAATTAAATTGTTGTAATCAAATCATTTGTGAGGCATCCATAAACAGGTGCATGCCGGTGTAACCAATTACATACCAATTTGGATCGGGCTTTTAATTAGGTATGCTTTTATTCTAGTCTTTCGTTTAGAAATGTGGTATGCCGTTAAATGTTAATAGAAATTATACACAAAATGCTATATCCCACTGGTTTAGTGGGATATAGCATTCGCACGCAGACCACAGATTGTCAATTGACCCTGGCATACTAAGGTACATCTTACGCTTCCTCAACTATAATGAAAGGTTTTATCTCGACGGTTACTTATACTTTTGAAAGAAAGAAAGAAAAAGAAAGAAACATTTATTTAGTACATAGTCAGGCTTATGTCGCTCGCCTAACAATCGCAAAAAATACGTGACGTCAGCGACAACTTGAAGTTGTAAGTCAGTATGGGTTGTCTCATGTTTGTGACACGGCATTGACCATAGAGTTAATATTGAGGCATTAACGTCATAATTATTGGTCAAATTATGCTGGTACTTTCCTGACAACCGTAACGTTCGAATTATTTTCTCTGTAAACAAAATAATGTGCTTTAATTAACGTCGGAGAGCAAGTTCTGTATGTAAGTACTGTTCCCTATTCTGTGACATAGTGCCCACACAATACACATATAACACTAGGTCGCCACCCTGCTTCGCGGCAGCATATTAGAGCGCAGCAAGTATCACATATCTTTGTGTAAAAAAAATTTTTTTTTTTTTGAGGACCATAATTGAAAATTCGGTCTCCGTTAGAATGATGTCAGTTAAATCTAGTTAAATTTGATATGATTGGAAGCATGTTCACTCATTTAACCTAGCCTTTATTTCACCCCGCAGAGACCACAGAGGTGGTCAAAGTCCGCCGGGCGCCACTGGAAATACGTTCTGCTTGTAACCAGAGACGCCCGGCAGCGGACGTTAGAGCAGCCGCGACCTTGGGCCGCGGAACTAAAAAAAAAGAGCCTTTATTCAACCCCAGCCGCTGGGCGCCAATGGAAATTCTTCCTAGAGGCGCCCGGCAATGGACATAGGAGCTGAATTAAAAAAAAGCCTTTATACAAGACTGTTGCGCTTTGGTCGCAATATTTTGACCTTCGTCAGTATAGTCACAGAGTAGACTAACATGTCATATAAGACTAACATTCTTATATATGTGACTTTGGTCGTCAGACACTATAGAAAATCCATAATCATAACAGTATAAAACTATGCTATAAAGCTATGCTTAAATCTTTACAACTACTCAACGGATTTTGATCCGGTTTTCTCCAACGGATAGAGTAGTTCTCAAAGAAGGTTTATATAATTTGCTACTAGTCATTGTATAATTCAACCAAAATTGTTACAGCCAGTACAGAAGTTACATTCCACCAAATAGAGTCTCTGCAGTCCGAGCAAGTTGAGTAGTATACAGAGAAAAGAATGTTAATCAATCAATCAATCGACATAGCAATAATTAAACATTTAATAGTTTGAATGTCCTTAAAGGTGCTCAAACAGTTCCTCGAATAGCAATTAGACAGTTTACAGCGCGATACTATAAGCTATTGTGATCAATATATTAATTGTGACTACTTATTTAAGAATTTGGATGCATTTACACCGATGCGAATGCATTAAGTGGTTATTTTTAATGAGTCAAAGGTTTTCGCTACGCATGCGATCCGTCGGGTGCGGATGCCCGGAAATGAACTTAAATACTTCAGATTTAGATTGCAATTTCGAGGACATCGGGGGACCAAGTCGCGTATTTGAATTGTGGCAAAGTAGCGTCGTATTTGCACGTCGAAGGCAAATTTTAACAGTTTTCATAGTCTACTAACACAAACGCAGTCCAATGGCGAACGTGCGTCTGCCTGCTAGCTTGTGACGTGCTAGTGGCTGTTTGAACCGATCTCCTTCAAACTTACCACAGTGATAACGTGTGGCGTGAGTGGTGGTTTAGAACAAAAAAAAATTAAAATCAGACATACCATCGAGGAATAATCACCGAAAAAAACAATGGTCCCATTGAAAACAATGTAAAATTTTCACGTGCAGAATTTAATTGATTTTCATTCGTTTTACAGTTTAAAAAAGTTTGAAGATAAAAAAATATATATCGTATAATCGTTGTCGTTCGAAAACAAACAACTTACAAACAAACAAACAATTAACACTTCGCTCAGTTTTTTGCAACAGCAGCATGCATTGCATAACCAGTATTAACTGGATATAGCCATACATATGAAAATCGGTGCAGACATTTTTGAGATTATTGCGAACATACGCGGCGGAGGACTTTGTTTTATAATGTGTAGTGATGATAGTGATTAGATACAAAACGGTGTAACAGTATGCCTCATAACAAGACTCCTGTCTGACTTAACAAGGTGATAGTAAATCAATTATTAGTAGCTATAAATGGCCATAAAGGGGCATTCACAAATAAAAAAATACCTTAATATAACTGCGCCTAATAAGATACAATATAATAATAAAAATCTCTGAAGATTACTTTGAATTAAGTATTTAATATACATATAATCACACCTTGAATGGCTCGTGTTTAAAGTGGTAACATATTAGGTTAACACATTGCAAAGGTTAAGCAAGTAAGGTCTGAGTCTGAGACACCTTTGTGCCTCAGAGAGCACGTAAAGTTGAGTTGTCACATGAACATATACGGCAGTCGTTACGGGTTATTGGAGCCCGAAAAAACTGGTCTAAGTACAGAACTCCAATGTCACCGAAATGTGGAGCTATTTGGAAAATTTCGAAGTTCAGTCGCATTCCAGTTAGACTGTAAAGCCGACCATAAATGGGTTAAGTAAAAACGCTCAGTAGATTTATGATGACGGATACAGAAGACGTAGGTAGAGGCTTATTACTTCTACTTTGTGTGTAGTCGGCCTCAGCTTTTGCCTCGATGGCTCAGTGGTGTATGAGACTGCCGTCCCTGAGGTCCAGTTTTCGATTTCCGGTTTGAATTAAATATTTTGTGTGATCCACAAATGTTTGTTTCGGAATTTTGGTATTTTCTATGTATATTTAGTATGGAATTAGAAATATATACCTAAGTATGTTTAGAGAAGGAAAACTCGATACAAAACCCTATAACTCTATACCAACCAGTCTGGTCAGCGTGGTATATGAAGGCTGAATGCCACTCTCTTTGGAGGAGGCCTTAACCCAGCAGTGGGCATCAAGAGATAGTGAGATGATTGTGTGTGTGTGTGTGTGTGTGTGTGTGTGTGTGTTAGTCACCCCTAACAAGGGGAAAAGTTACCTTATGGTATCGTTCAAAATCCAGCATCCCAGCTACATGAATCATCAGTATCTCGATTAGAAACAAACCAAGCACGACATGTGGACATCTTGTAATTATCAATTCATCTCTGTGCCGTGGGGAGGTGTTACAAAACCGATTGGGACAAATAAAAATGTTAAAAAACAGTTTTGTGATATAGGGTGACCATGATTTTAGGTTCAAGGACTTCTTTTCATGTAATTTTAATCGTAGTCTAGCAGAGTCGGCTAAGATTTACATTAAATAAAACATACACGTCTATATCCCTCAGAGGGTATGCTCAGCGATGCAATACATACCACATACATTTGTGTGTCACACTATTAGTAATTTGTATATTTAATACGATAATTTGTCTGTCTCTCTGTCCGTCCGTCGCGTTTTTCAATTTACATACATTTGCATGAAATATTAAAATATTCTTTTTATTTTTAATTTTTTTATTTGAGGAGATACAAAGTTCGTCGGGATAACTAGTAAGTATATTAATCGCGCGTCAGTTGTAGTTTGGAAGTATGTTTACTCTTAATAAGTGAACATGCTTCCAATCCCCAATGTGATTTATGTATCTTGTTATGTTGTATTGTGTGGGCACTATGTACTAAATAAATGTTTCTTTCTTCTTTCATTTGGCCAGTAGTTTTTAGTAGTTTTTTTTAACCATTCTGTAACTCGAACCTAGCTATATTCCAACAGCTCGGACCGATGTTAGACATAATAATAACTAGGTATGCAATGCATTCTGCTGTTGCAATAATTGAGCTGAGTTTTTCGATCCGGGTCGAACTCCTAAACGACTGGACCGATCTTTATGAATTCAGTCAGATATATGCACTCACGGTGATGGTCACTATGACGGGCTCGTGGTCTAGTGGTAACCGACAATATTAATACATTGCAAAGGTTAAGCAACCTCTAGTCAGGCCGGTCTTAGGATGGGTGACCATTTCTTAAGACACTGAGACCCCTCCGTGCCTCGGAGAGCACGTTAAGCCGTCGGTCCCAGTTGTCATACGAACATCTATGGCAGTCGTTAGGGGTAGTTGGAGCCCTTAAAAATCCGACCGGTCTAACTACAGAACTCGATATTGCCCATGGTTTGTGAAGGTCAGATGGCAGTCGCTTCACGGAAAATATCGAAGTTCAGCCGAACACAGTTAGACTAGAAAGCCGACCCCAACTAAGTTGGGAAGAGGCTCGGTGAATGATGGTGATGGTCACTATGACCATGCCAAATTTCAAAAAGATCGGTCCAGTCGTTTAGGAGGAGTTCGATCACGAACGAAATACACGAGTCGTCTAAGAAAGAGCTTCTTAAACTCCGCTCAATAAATACGACCGTGGGGAGCGAGCGCTTGTAGACTTTTTAAAATCATCTCAAAGCTTATGATCGACTTTTCACAAGACTAGATGGCTGGTTACTTTTTAGCTCAAAGAATAAGCATTGCCATTGCCATACATCGTGGCAATGCTGCTAGCCTTCTGGGAACACGAACACTGCCAGTCGGGGACGATGCGGAGGAGTTCTTTGACACCTGTGTTTAGTGAAGATTTTAGTATGTATAGTATAGTTTTTAGTAAGCGTAAATATTTTCTTCTAATGTTAATTTTCTTTATATAAATATTAATACATTTAAATAAGTTGGTGGGGGCTTTGTGGGAAGATCTTCTTGTTGAACCCGCCTCAAGTAAATCTTACTGGGTTGAATCCCATGTAGAAATATTAGTAGAAATATTAGTAGATTTAAATCCTGGTTGGCCAAAAAATGAAAGTAAAGAGTAGAAGTTCTCCTTTTTTGGTATCTTTTCCCTTAAAATGACAAAATGCTTGAACTAACTGAAAGTGAATGACGCAAAGCGGATCATACATACATATATACACATATCATGCATATATCAGTATAGTAGGCAGAGCTGCATTACACACCCACAATTTTCCAGTATTTTTAGTCCCACGTAATAGGGGGCAAGCCTATTGCTGTCACCGGGCACACATACCATGGGTTATATCCAAAATAGCCGAATGAATTTAATAAAAGTAGCAGCTATATTATAATTTTGAAAAAAATATTGAAATCCGTTGCCTTGCGATGAAATGTTGATGAAAGGCAATAATATCTTAGGTGCCAGCCGCTAAAGCGCGGCCAATTAAAGTCCTGGGAGTCTCGGACTCGATCAAAGTAGATCAGATAGAAATAAATACCTTAACAAAAATATCCTCCGTTATACACACGTATGTTATCCCTACACTACACTAAAAACAAGAGAGGACAATCTTACGGGATCTTAATTGGGGCTTCGGTAATGCCAGGCATCTGGCGGCTGGCCCCAAAACAATACATTTATTGTTTCATTTTCTACACCGTTACAGAACGAAGCGTCATGTGTCAACGTCGTGGCGACAGCGCGTCTGTCCATCCGTTATTTGACTTTTAAATCACTACATTTTATGTAGTCTGTGGCAAAAAATCGTGTTTGTGTCGTTTGATTGTTCTTGAAAAGGGTTTTTAGTATTTTGTAGTTTTTTTTTTGTTCTTAGGTGTTGTATTCACGAAATAAGCTTTTGAGTATTTCAACTACGTATTTTAAACCGCACAGATATTTGTATCACATTAAACATGTATTTAAAAAACCGGCCAAGAGCGAGTCGGACTCGCGCACAAAGGGTTCCGTGCCAAAACGGCAAAAAAATCACGTTTGTTGTATGAAATAACCCCCTAAATATTGTTTTTATTCTGTGTTTTAGTATTTATTGTTATAGCGGCAACAGAAATACATCATCTGTGAAAATATCCACGTTCTAACCATCACGGTTCATGAGATACAGCGTGGAGATATGCAGACGGACGGACAGCGAAGTGTCAGTAATAGGGTTCCCGTTTTACCCTTTGGGTACGGAACCCTAAAAAGCTAGCGCAAATATACCCTGGATTGAAGAGATTGTAATGTAGCTAATAACCTTCCTAGCTGTTGAATTTTAGGTTCAGATTATAATAATACTCCCAAAGGGGTAGGCAGAGGACTATTACACACCCACACTTTGCCATTAGTTTGTCTGTCCCACGCAATAGGTAGGTAGATACAAGGATTGTTTATGTTAAGGTAGACTTTCGAACTAAGCGTCACAGACGCAGCGTCTGTGGCGACTGACGCGGGCGTCTGACAACACAGCGCACAGCGGCACTGTGACATCACTGACGCCGCGTTAGTGTCGCTGAGCTTGAAAGTCGTTGCTTACAATTTCATACATTTGTACGGAACATCTATCTGCTGCTGTGTCGCGGCGTCACAGTCGCGGCGCCACTGACACTATAGACGCTTGGTTTGAAAGTCTACCAGGTGGCGTTACTACCCCAGTACGAAGTTTGCCGGAACAGCAGCTCCACATACCGAGTCCAATTTTAAATCTACACCACTCTCGAATCTTCTTCAGCACACATTATAAGGGTTAGTCACTAACTGGACACAAAGAACTCGACACACGTGTGGGCAGTTGGTGAAAATCACCTGTAGAACATCGTATTCTTTCGTCATCTGGACACACCAAGATTATTGCGTGTGTCCAGATAACTGGGTGTTCAGTAAAATCGCTCCTGCCGTTTAGGAGTAACCTACCTACACAGCACAGGCAGAAATATATTTAAAAAAAATCTAGAAACGAAATTAGGTCTAAGTATTAGGTACCTATTATAATATTAACATTTACATACATTGTATTTCTTGTACAAAAGTAAAACAATTTATCATTAATTTGACATTATCAATAATCTAGTGACCGGTGCAACTGGATCGAACCGTCAGGCACACATTCTCTACGCCATGTTCGCGCTAATTCTCGTACACAGTAAATTCATATAATTTATGGTTTTTTTTTAGTTGAGTGCACCACTTGATTATGATTACTTATAATAAAATTATTACACGTTCTGTCTTTTTAGGGTTCCGTAGTTCAAGTCTCGGAACCCCTTATATTTTCTTCATGTCCGTCCGTCCCTCAAACGTTAGTGCTAGAAAGATGAAACTTGACACGGATATGTAATACCTAAATATGTGAATTTACTACCCCAAAGTGCTACAATAAAGCTTAAAACAGACTGTTCCTTCACATACGACGTATGCCACGCGACGTGGAAAACAGCGACACACTGGTCCTACGTCTTACAACGTCTGTCGTTCACATTATCTACGCGCTATGACACTTTAAACGTGTGTGGCAGCGTCGTACGCGTGGGATAGCATGGGAACACGCGACTCTGGCGCGGTGACGCGTAAGACAGCGTGGTGAATGACCAGTGTGTTCGTTACCATACAAATTGTGTAGGCCAGATCCTGTTCAGATGTACCTTAAAATTATGATATGCGTCCCCTTCACGTAAAGTGGGGATAATTTATTTTTCTTGTGTCCACCCCATAGTGTGAGGTATCATTAGGTAGGTCTTTTAAAAACATTCAGAGGTTGCTAAGTCAATTTTCTGATTAAGTTATTTATTTACGAGATATTCCATATATATATATATATATATATATACTAGCGGACCCGACAGACGTTGTAATTGATCTCCTCCTAAACGGCTGGACCGATGTTGAAGAAATTTTTTGTGTGTGTTCAAGGGGATTCGAGAATGGTTTAGATTCACAAATTCGGTTCTTTTTTTGAAGAACAACGTCTGTCAGGTCCGGTAAAAAAAAAATAAGAACCAAATTGTGAATCTAAACCATCATCAAATCCCCTTGAACAAACAAAAAAAATTTCATCAACATCGGTAAAGCCGTTTAGGAGGAGTTCAATTACATACACACGTACAGTAGAATTATATATATAAAGATCAAACGGAGCGTCCAACCCCCCCTTCGCTGCCCCTCGTCTAATAATCTTTACAATCTGAAAAAAATAGGATGATGGGGTCCATGTAATGAACTTTAAAGGAAAACTATAACGGATCAGATAACTTTGTTGGTTCCGGAGTTATAGAGACTATTATACTACGTAACTCTATTCTATGCGTGGCCCGACACGCACTTGACCGGTTTTTTAATGAGTTAATACGCTTCTACGTTATATTTTTATGAAGCAATCAGAAGTTAATTATTAAATAATTAGCTACTGACGAGGACAGGTGTACCTACTTACTTAATATTCATTAAATAGTTGTAAAGTGCTCATTACCCACTGAATTATGATAGAACTAGTTGAAATAACTTTATGTTTTGTCTCTTTTCCTCCCAATGAATATACAAAGAAAATTTTTTTATGGCTGTAAACTAGCTGTAGCCCGCAGTTCTGCACGCGTGGAATAGTTTTAAAGTACACTCGGCCCCAAAAGTCACTGAACACATTCAAACTTCCAAAACATCTGAACAACTAAAATTGTCATAAGTCAGTAACGCAACACAAGAACAAAATAAACTCAACATACAAACGTCCATAAAACGCTGAACACTAGTATTCCAAAAGTAGCTGAACACTAGTATTCCAAAAGTAGCTTAACATCATTAACATCATAAGTAGATTAACAAATCATATTTTCAATGTTGTTGCCTGTTAATCTAATTTTGGTGTTCTTGATGTTACACGAATTTTGGTCTTTTGACATAGGATAATTCGAGAAAAGTTTTAAAGCTAATATTAAATCCGCTGCCCTGGGCCGCGGCCGCACCTACGTCCATTGCCGGGCGCCTCCGGTAGACACTGAGAGAATTCTCAGTGGCGCCCGGCGGTCCTTGGCCACATGCGTGGCCACTGCGTGGTGGTCGGGTGTTACCCCGCATCTTTGGAGTCGGGTTTTATCCCGCGTCGGTGAGTGAAGGCGTGCGTGGGTTTAAGCCCCACATCACGAAGCCCTTCTAGCCTGCTTCTGTAAGGACGGTGGTTTTCTAATCCATCGTCCTCAGGCCCCGATCATGGAGGTCGACGGTCCTGGGTGTAGTCACGTCTGCAGCGTCCTCGCCGAACACTTCGAAACTCAGCGGGGAGGGTACGCTCCCTCACCCTACCGGCCGCCTCCTTCACGAGCATTACCTGCTCGCAGAAGGAAACGGCCGCGTTCCACTGGCTCCCGCTAGAGACCACGACTTGTAGCATGCTCTCCAGCGAGAGTGTTTTTACGCCCGGGCCCACAACGAGGTCCCGGCGCTGACTCGCCCATGCTGAGGATTCCACCAACGTGTGGAATGCTGTGTCTTCGCCGGAAGCCTCGCAGTGTTGACACGCGGGTGTGACCTCACGATGCATGCGAAACAGATACTCACCGAAGTTTCCGTGCACAGTGATGGCCGCGGCCCAGGGCAGCGGATTTAATATTAGCTTTAAAACTTTTCTCAAATTATCCTACATTTTTTTTTTTTTTTTTGTGGGCCACTCTCACAGCACACATTACTATTGAGAGTGGCCCTCAACTTGACGACCTACTGATGTGCCTCTTCACGCTCCGCTTAAAGAACCCAGGATTATATGTGGGAGGAAACACGTGCACAGGCAGGGCGTTCCAGGCCACTATCGTTCGGCAGAGAAACGAACGTTTAAAACGTTCGGTTCTCGCGAACATGCTATCCACTGTGTGGGGGTGGCATCTCTGCCCGGCACGAGTCGTTCGGGATCGGAAGGAAGAGGGTGGGATCAGATTGAAGAGCTCTTCAGAACACTCGCCGTGGTAAATACGGTAGAATGCGGCCAAGGAAGCTATTGTTCGGCGCTGAACTAGTGGCTCAAGGCTTCCCGTTACCTCCGGACAATCTATAATACGGATAGCCCGTCGCTGCATAGCGTCGAGAGCGTCCAGCAGATACTTCGCGGAGCCGTCCCAGAGGTGAGAGCAGTATTCGACGCAGGGTCTAATCTGCGTCTTGTACAGCAGACACCTCTGGTCCGGTGTAAAGAATCTCTTTACCTTATTCAGTATTCCTAGTTTCCGCGAAGCTAGCCCTATACATCTTTCGATGTAGTTTTTATTATTGAGCTCTCGACGAACGTCTATGCCAAGGATATCAAGGTTGTCCTTCATTGGTAATAATGCATTCTGAAGAGAGGGTAGGGGAAGGAAAGGGGATTTCTTCGCAGTAAATGCACACGCCTGTGTTTTGCGGGCATTGAACTCGACCAGGTTCTCGGTACCCCATTGAGAGATACTGTCGAGGTTACGGTCGAGATACTACATGCCAAAAGACCAAAATTCGTGTAACATCAAGAACACCAAAATTAGATTAACAGGCAACAACGTTGAAAATATGATTTGTTAATCTACTTATGATGTTAATGATGTTCAGCTACTTTTGGAATACTAGTGTTCAGCGTTTTATGGACGTTTGTATGTTGAGTTTATTTTGTTCTCGTGTTGTGTCACTGACTTATGACATGTTTAGTGTTCAGATGTTTTGGAAGTTTGAATGTGTTCAGTGACTTTTGGGGCCGACTGTACCAATCCATTTTCTTCTCCGATCCCAAAACTATACCAATGGCAATTTTCATCCAAATCCATCCAGTCGTTTGACCGTGAAGAGGGTACATAATATTAGTTACGGTGATCCCGCGCAGGCAGCTTTCTCGCGCAGACTCATTGGCAATCCAGCGCGGGAATGCTGCCTGTGTTATGGGCACACTGCCTAGAACTCCCTGTTTTTCAGATTTATTTTAGGTTTTTAGTCTTAGTTTTGGATAACCGACAATATTAACAAATTGCAAAGGTTAAGCAACATCTAGTCAGGCTAGAATGTGTGACCATTTGTTAAGATACTGAGACCCTCCGTGCCTCGGAGAGCACGTTAAGCCGTCGGTCCCGGTTGTCATAAGAACATCTATGGCAGTCGTTAGGGGTAGTTGGAGCCCTTAATCAAAAATCCGACCGGACTTAGTAAAAAAAATGTCTGAAACTTGTGATAGAAAAATAGTAGCCGTGAGTTTTATTGCCAGGTTCTTTTTCACAGGTTCAACCTATTGCTTTGCGAATCTGGCAGTAAATGTAAATGCGACAAAACGCTCAGATAATAGTTTCATAACTTATCCGTAATAATAAACTATCAATCATAATATTCCTATAGGTACCTACTGCATTGCAAAATCATCGGTAAACAATGGACCTATTCAACTGCTTTACCAATAAAAAAGTAAAAACTATAAGAATTTTTACAGTTCTAATTTTAAAAGTCAACTTCTACAAATGACTTTGGGTTTCGTTCGACAAAATTCATGACTGTTTCTTTTAAACGTCAAACAATTTATAATGCTAAACATACATACAATAATGCTAAACTTTATGAATTATTGAAGTTAATAAATTCACCTTTACCTCGGTTTAATTAGACGGCATTGTGACTGCTTAACCAATTTCGCATGAAAGAAGATTATGTGGTACTGGTGAATTTAATTTTGAAACACGGGAGTTGAAAATATTATGCGTTTTTTTACACATTATAAACTAGATACCATTTTATGTATTGTGCAATAATTAAACGTGATTGTAAAAATGAAACATTTCAGGTCTTTTGAAAACTTTTATTTTAAAAAGTAAAGAAATCTTAACGTCAATTATTTTTCTCGAACCTATTTACTATTGAATTCTATTTTTAAACAAAAGCGCGGGACATGGCTTCTTGAATAACGTAAGGATTCACTATTTGAAATATAAAGTTTAGTATTTTTTTTTAATGTCTTAACGACCAGACCAGTAACGACACACAAAGTTGATTTTTTTATTTAAATTCTTTCTTTATTAGTGGCGTGACTTGCAGTTGACAGTTGGTTATGCGAGGTGTAATTTCTTTTAATGTGAACGTATTCACTTTATTGTACAGATAATCCTCAAACGTCAATTCCATTACTTGTATGAAGGCATTCGAATGAAAAATTGATTATGCGTAGCACCAAATTAATCGGTGGGGGAGATGGCGTGTGGTTTAAGTTACAAGTTTAGAAAAACTCTGCTTATTGTTTATTAAAATGGCATTTTATAATATTGACGGGTTATGCACGAATATCGGGCTGCTGAAAAATGGCGCCGAATTACCACACTAAAGTAAGGCCACCGAGACAAAATAAAAAAATGAACAAAGTTTCGGGGTTTTAAACAATTTTATTAAATATTGGATAGAAACAGGCGTTACTTGGCGAAAATCCATGACAAAACAATGGTAAGTAAAATGTTTTAAGAAAAAACTTTTTAAAATTATATAATAGCATTAATTTTTCGCAGAATTAAAAAGACAACAAAACGTCGACAATTGTTTCGCCTCTAAACGAGGCATTATCAAAACTGTCTCAGAGAGAACAGCAAAATTCGTGGTTGGAACGTGTTTGCTTATAAGTAAACGCGTGCAAATTTCATTATCGCGATGTAGGATTCTTGACAATAACTAATGTGGGTAGAAACCTCAGATCATGCTAACTAAGTTCCAAAAATAGGTATTCACCAATACTTGACCTTATCTGTTTGATTTAATTACTGTCTTTTGATAAGTTGCGTAGAAAACCCAAATGACACACACGAACCAACAACAATTAATGTGTCTGTCTGTTCGTAAACAGATTAAGTAAGGGAGATGTGTGAAAATCTATTTGTTCGTTGAGTAAGGTGTCCGCATTTCTTCTAACTATTTCTAACCTTTCCCAAACACTTAACTTGAACCCTTTCTCACATAAACGTAAAACTTTAAAAGTGTTACTATTGTTCAAGGAATGACCAGTGTCAAGAAGATGCTTCGCGAAGAGGGATTTCTCAGGACAACCATTGCGGGACGCCGCTCTATGTTCCTTGTATCTAATATCGAAGGACCTGCCAGTCTGTCCCACATACTTCAAACCACATTCATCACAACTCAACAAATAAACACCTGATCTGCGTGAGACCGACACCGAATCCTTGCCATTACATAGCTCCCTCAAGGTGTTCTGAGTTCTAAAAGCAACAAATATACTACTTTCCCTCATGATAGCTATACTCAACGAGACGGGACCCACGAACGGCAAACAGGCCGTGTACTTCCTAGGTGGATCTTGAATCGGATGTAATAAATGAAAACTAGCCTTTCTGCGTTTTTTATTTAATAATGAGTGGACCATTCCTACGTCATAGCCATTACTTTGTGCTATGTAGCAAATGATGGACAATTCTTCACCAAATGCCTGTGGGCTCAACGGTACCGCCAGTAACCTGCTCAGTAAGCTGTGGAAAGCTGCCATTTTATGTTGCCATGGGTGATTGGATGAGTAAGGAATAACTGTGTCTGTAACTGTTGGTTTCCTATAGATACGGAACTCATGAATACCGTTCCTTCTAGTAATTGAAAGGTCCAAGAAATTGAGAGTGGAATCTGACTCCAACTCTAGTGAAAAATCAATTCTAGGGTGTACTGAGTTCAACTTGGAGACAAGGACGCTGAGCTGACGTTTTGTTCCTGTCCAACATATAATAATATCATCCACATATCTAAAATAGTACAAGACATGAACGTTCCCAAACCGTTCAAAAACTTCGACAAATTGTATGCCAATTAGACCTGTTGTCGCATACAGGGGCGCTCCGGCATACAATTTGTCGAAGTTTTTGAACACAATCATTAAAGAAGCAATAGATTTTAACCCAAAATTTTCTATAAAAAATAGTACTGACCTCATAAACAAGATTAAAAATATTAAGTTACCGTCCAATGCTCAACTTGTGTCTTTGGACGTGAAAAGTTTGTTCACTAACGTACCGTATAATGAAGTATTAGATATTTTAAAACACAAATTAACAATAAAAAGGATCAATTTTAATAAAATAGAAGAAATTTATAAACTAACAAGATTGTGTATGACTCAGAATTACTTTCAGTTCAACAACAGTTTTTTTTCTACAGAGGAATGGTTTGGCTATGGGATCGCCACTCAGTCCTTTAATAGCTGAAATATTTATGGATGCATTCGAGACTAACCACATAGTTGGGAACGTTCATGTCTTGTACTATTTTAGATATGTGGATGATATTATTATATGTTGGACAGGAACAAAACGTCAGCTCAGCGTCCTTGTCTCCAAGTTGAACTCAGTACACCCTAGAATTGATTTTTCACTAGAGTTGGAGTCAGATTCCACTCTCAATTTCTTGGACCTTTCAATTACTAGAAGGAACGGTATTCATGAGTTCCGTATCTATAGGAAACCAACAGTTACAGACACAGTTATTCCTTACTCATCCAATCACCCATGGCAACATAAAATGGCAGCTTTCCACAGCTTACTGAGCAGGTTACTGGCGGTATCGTTGAGCCCACAGGCATTTGGTGAAGAATTGTCCATCATTTGCTACATAGCACAAAGTAATGGCTATGACGTAGGAATGGTCCACTCATTATTAAATAAAAAACGCAGAAAGGCTAGTTTTCATTTATTACATCCGATTCAAGATCCACCTAGGAAGTACACGGCCTGTTTGCCGTTCGTGGGTCCCGTCTCGTTGAGTATAGCTATCATGAGGGAAAGTAGTATATTTGTTGCTTTTAGAACTCAGAACACCTTGAGGGAGCTATGTAATGGCAAGGATTCGGTGTCGGTCTCACGCAGATCAGGTGTTTATTTGTTGAGTTGTGATGAATGTGGTTTGAAGTATGTGGGACAGACTGGCAGGTCCTTCGATATTAGATACAAGGAACATAGAGCGGCGTCCCGCAATGGTTGTCCTGAGAAATCCCTCTTCGCGAAGCATCTTCTTGACACTGGTCATTCCTTGAACAATAGTAACACTTTTAAAGTTTTACGTTTATGTTAGAAAGGGTTCAAGTTAAGTGTTTGGGAAAGGTTAGAAATAGTTAGAAGAGATGCGGACACCTTACTCAACGAACAAATAGATTTTCACACATCTCCCTTACTTAATCTGTTTACGAACAGACAGACACATTAATTGTTGTTGGTTTGTGTGTGTCATTTGGGTTTTCTACGCAACTTATCAAAAGACAGTAATTAAATCAAACAGATAAGGTCAAGTATTGGTGAATACCTATTTTTGGAACTTAGTTAGCATGATCTGAGGTTTCTACCCACATTAGTTATTGTCAAGAATCCTACATCGCGATAATGAAATTTGCACGCGTTTACTTATAAGCAAACACGTTCCAACCACGAATTTTGCTGTTCTCTCTGAGACAGTTTTGATAATGCCTCGTTTAAAGGCGAAACAATTGTCGACGTTTTGTTGTCTTTTTAATTCTGCGAAAAATTAATGCTATTATATAATTTTAAAAAGTTTTTTCTTAAAACATTTTACTTACAATTTTATTAGTTTAGTTCGCTATTCTAATTGCTGTCGTCTGTATACGATAAAGAAGAAGAGTCTGAATTCGATGTAATTATGATAGAACTATATATTCTATCAATGTTGACAAATGGTTGACAACTACGGTACTAAATGTTTACCTGTACCATGAAACACGCAACGATAGCTCTCGTCGACCAACTTACGTCAGTACTAGGTACTGGGGTATGTTACTACCTCGGGGATATAGGCTTTTTATTGGTATTTTCAACTGTCATTGTTGGCATTTTGGGTGAATTATAGGGTGGTTATGCATTTTGTATATTGCCCGGTAACGGCAATAGGCTTGCCCCCTATTACTTGCGACCAACAAAATTACTGGCAAAGTGTTGGTGTATAATGGCCTACCCCTTCAGGAATATAGGCGTGATGTATGTCTGTCTGTATTCAAAACACTCGTGACTGCAGAGTAGGTACTTGGCGAGCGAGCGACAAAAGTGACTATCGCTATACATGTTATTTGCCATTGTTAACACAACAGCGACGAATCATATGCAGTGATTAATCACTGGTGAAATCGCCGTGACTGGAAATAATCATATGGTGATATGATAGTGATTTTAAAATCACAGTCATTTCCATGCCTACTTACGTCAATTTTACGTCTGTGGCCGTCGTGACCACAGATAAGTTATATTTTTCTTTGTGTAACGTTTAGTGTAAAGTTGTGACGCAACAATTAAAAAAAATCATTCTTTTCTTTCTTTTCGTAGAGTAACAATTTCATTTATAATCGCTGTCATTCTTTACTTGGACCCAAAAGCCACTCCAAGACTCCAAGTGAGTCTGACTTTTTAATTTGCAATGATTAACACTACCGATGCGCGTGTTATCGATATTTTTTATGTTTATTTAACTTTTATTTTATTAAGCTGTATTAATTTACAAGTTATGAAGTTTTGTGAAGGTGCCTTAAGGTCTCACCAAGATCTAGAGACCTAGTCCTGCACGAGGGTCTGGCGGATTAAAGAACACGTAGAATACATTTTGATTTGTGTTCTACTTACATTTAAAAGTAATAAGCTTGCTCCCTATTTACGTGAGACCAACGAAACTAATGAAATATTGTGGCTTTGTAACGCACTTCTGCCTACCCATTCGGAAATATCGTAATTGTGTGTACCTATATAATGTGAGGTTCAGGTATTTGTACAATTTAAAGAGTACAAATCTCTTAAATGTGGAAACCACACTGCAAGATTAAAACAAACTGGTATGAAATCATTCAAAAGAGTTCTTCATATTGCTGAGGTTCTATATCAAACCATATTTAAAAAAAAAAAACAAAATCAACCATAAAGTTTAATTGCCGCCTATTTCTTCTCAACACTATCGACACATCGTTTAGAAACCAACAAATAGTTTGAACGTAACAACCAGTAATTAAAATCGTTGAGCATTTGAGTTACAGTGGTAGAAATAAAATGGACGTGTCTGAAAACTAATTAAAAGCTATATATAATATGGATACGCCCAACAACAAGGATTGCAACCGCTTCGGAACTTTTTGATTGGCGCATTTGAATTTATTTCCCTTTGGTTTGTATTTTTTTTTTACAATAAGGCCAATTGTTAAAGACTTATTAGAAAAATAGGGATATAAGTAACGACTAAAACTGCCACGCATAAGATAGGGTTCCGTAGTTACCCATGATAACCTCTATAACTACTGAACTAACAGAGTCATACCATCCGTTATAGTTGTCCTATAAAGTTCATTACATGGACTAACATCATGATTTTTTTTCAAGTTCTTCACGTCAGCCGTTTAGATTTTAGAGGGGACGACGACGACGCTCTGTTTTCTCAAAAATAAGCTCTTCAAAGCTAAATACCTCACAAACGGATACTTAAATCAAAAAAATCACTTTAGCAACCTCGCAATGAATTTAAAATACCTATCTAAGATATTCCACACGATGGTGTAGACGCGAGAAAAAAATATCATACCCACTTTACATAAGATACCTCAAAAAGAAAATTCTCTGTCGGCGTAGTAATTATACATGTCTGTGCAAAATTTCATGTTTCTAGCATTAACCGTTTGGGAGCAAAGTCGAGAACGGACGGACGAACGGACGGACAGACGGACATGATGTAACTATAAGGGTATTAGGTACTTTTTCTACGGAACAATTTTGGTCAAACTTAAACAGAATTTCATGTCGTTTTATAGAAATCTATTATGCCGCTATCTATTCTCAAACTAAACAGGGCCTTTAATATTTGACTAGTTATAAGACTAGATAACTGATACAACATACCTTTTTGGACGTAAAACCTCCGAATTCAACTACAAATAAATAATAGATACTAATCACATTTTGTGCCGATCCGGGGTTGTTTGATTTACCAGTTTACCAGTCTGTTTTACCAGTGTTTACCATGTTATACCATGTTTTACCAGTGTTTGAGGTAATATAAAATCAGCAATCTCTATATTAAAATACCAAGACTGATATAAAACAATGGCAAGTTGTGTTTTGAGTTTACACAGTTTCCCAAATGAATAACTCTCAAACAAGGAACGAACTCTTTTACCCTTCATTTCTAGACAATTAATATTAAATACTGTAGGTTTCCGCAGCACCGCCTACTCGTCAACTAATTACCATCGCGCTTTTACATCTGGAAGCTGATTAATAGAATTTAACTGAGATTTTTTAGAATTTACGATGTAAAATAATTGGTTGTTCGTCGTTTATATGAACTACGAGTACTCTAACTCTGTTCTGGTTTACAACGTCTGCCTGTAAAAAAGATATTTCTTGATTTTTTTATAAGTAAGCTTAACACTAGGTAAATATCCCGTTTTTTTTTTCGTTTAATAAATCCTAACCAAGCGATGACGGGTTAGTTATGTATATTTCAAAATGCCCCTAAAATATTAATCAACCAATTTCAAAATAACACCAGCCACTTAACCTAACAGTTAATATATTGACTCACAAATAGACATACATCCGTTTCCTCTAGTTGTTGACATAATGAACAAGATGGCCACCTACCTTACCATAGACACGAAAGAGGTTCTGTTTTTAAAAATAACAGTGAATACGTCAATATATTAGTTGAAGGTAGCGAAGTGGAGTCAAGTGCATATACTGTCTGGGAATAACGTTCTATTGGTTATAAATTATTATTTCTATACAAACTTATAACATTGTAGAATATACACCATGAGCTAGAAACTAACCTAAAGCATTCTTTGTACATTGACATACATAGAAACAAGGTGGTGGCAGTACCTATCATATTATAAAAGAAAATTACGTGTGTGTAGAGTTGGGGATTGAAAAAACTATTATTTGTGAATGAGGCCGCAGAAATCCACTTGTATGTATGTGTAAATATCTTCCTTAACCAAATTATCTATGGTAGGTACTTCGTTCGAAATCAGCGGCAACTCAAATATTGGTTGTGAAAACACAGTTTTATATACAACCGCGGACAGGAAGCGTTTATTGTAGTAAATACTGATGGAACCGTTCAAAACGACATTCAAATATTGGACAGCGGCAGATCTGTAAAATGTACGGTTTATAGTTTCTAAATCATCCATAACTATAGCATTCGCAAATAGTAGGCATTCCCGTGAACCGTTAATAAAAACGTCTGTCAGTCTGTCTGTTTATTCTGGCTTAATATCTGAAACGGCTGAAACATTTTTGGGGGCCCTTCACTGTCAGATACGTAGATGATGTTATAAGGAGTAACTTAGGCTGCTTAGGCTATTTATACTGGATTATTATAGCCGTGGGTAATATAGAGCTAGTCGCATTAGGATACTACGCCCTGTAATGATAGTGTTAAGTTATGAGAAAAAAAATATTATATCTACTCTCTAGCACACACACAAAAACGGCACGATTAGTTTATTTTAGCTACTTTCATAGCGTTATGTCATATGGTCTGCTGCCGTGGGGTTCAGCTGCCGATATTGAGACAATATTCATATTACAGAAACGAGCTATACGAGCAATCTATAGACTCAGACCCCGTGACTTGCTGAAAGAACTATTTAAAGAAATTAACATTTTAACAGTTGCTTCTCAATATGTTTACGACAACATCTTTTATGTACGGAAGAACATAGATCTCTTAAAAAAAAATCCGATAACCATAATTTTAATACAAGAAATAAAAATAAACTGGCAATGACAAAAATTAGACTTCATAAAGTTGGTAATTCGTTTGTAGGCGTTTGTATAAAAAAATATGATAAAATTCCTCAGGATTTGGTTGACATGCCTCTTAATAAGTTTAAAATAGTAGTTAAAAAATGGTTGATGATGAAAGGCTACTACTACTATAATGTAGACGAATATCTTAATGATAAAAATGCATGGTCACCCTAATCTTCTGTTGTTGGCCACTCGTATAATACAATATAAACTAATTGTAACAATGTAAACAAAACAATATTAAAAAAGAAAATGGATAATCTGACTGAGTTTCTTGCTGGTATCTTCTTAGGAGCACCAACTTACCGAACCAGCGAAAGAATCATTTTCTAATGGTTATTTATGTACTTAATTTAGTATTTTTATAATATTACTTGCCAATAAATTGTAAAATTTTGACATTCATTATGTGCCTAAACTGAATAAATGAAATTGATACTTTGATTAATTCTTTGACACACACACTAATAAAATTACGTCCTTATTCCCTGACTCCTTTATTCCTTTATTGAGTCCGAGACGCCCAGTACTTTAATTGGCTGTGCCACAGCGAATGGCACGTAAGATTTTGTTGCCTTTCCATCAACATTTCATCGCAAGGCAACGGGTTTCAAATTTAGATTTCAAAATTAGAATATAGCTGCTTATTTTATTAAATTATTAATTCGGCCGTTTAGGACATAACCCACTTTCTAGAGTGCCCGGTGACGGCAATAGGATTGTCCCCTATTACGTGGGACTAAAAATACTGGCAAATTGTGGGTGTGTAATGCACCTCGGTGCATGCGGGGGGTAGATGACTATCAAGTCCAATAACTTTCTTATTATACAATGATTTTAAATACAATGGATTTCGGATCATCGCTCAAAAGTGTCCGAACTAAAAGAGAAACAAAACGCTAAAAGAGAAACAATCGCGCGCCAGTCTTGATTTTGACAACTGAACGACAACACGTTGCACAATGCCGTACTGTATTGTAAAAACGTGTAAAAACTACGAAAAAAAAGCAAATTGAAGACGGTGTATCATATTTTCAGTAAATAAGCTTTTGTTTTATTATTTACAATTTATTATTTCACTTAAAATACAGTATTTCGTCGATAATAAATTAAAAGACAAAAGTAAATATTGCAATCCAGTCCAATACCGAAGTACCTATCTGTCTCTTTCGAACTCATCCCAAGCTCAGTAAAAAGAAAGAGACCATTTCATTTTCACTGAATAATGTACTAACAAAATAACCATTCAGATTTATTCGGATTACCGATAGCGATAAAACTATTTGGAACAAAGATTATAGTGGAGACGCCTTGGCTCTTTATGATTTTTTTTTCGTTATATGAACCAACATCTATTTCAGTTTTCCTCGGGATCCAGTACACTGTGCACAATGGAAAAATATTATTGCCCTAGCACGGCGAGAAGAATATTTTGATCCAAAAAATAACAATCTTGTTTGTTCGGCTCATTTTATGGACATAACAAAAAGAGGTCCGATCTTTATGAAACTTGTACAAGAATCCCTTGATTGAATGGAGGAGATAAGCCCAAAAATGTTTTTAATTTTCACAGGGTATCATTGTTTTGTCATAAATATAATTACACATGTCATTTTATTTCGTGTATGTACTGTTATTTTCTTTTTATTTGGATTCTCGGTAATGTATTCCCACGGGAATCTTCCTTATCACTTCAAGCCTTAAACGGAACGACTCATTTTTTCGTGCGTGCACCCGGCTCCATCGAATTATAAGACGTTGTCACGTCAAAAACGTGGCTCCATCGATGTTCATCGATGATTTCGCCAATGTCAAGGTAATGCTTGATTTTTCACGCACAGAAGAACTAGTTACTCTGAACTAGTTCGCGGTGCGGGACTAGGAAACGTTGTTCGGTATTGTAATTGAGCGTTTGGGCCTGGATTTTGGACCACGCGCTCCGCAAAAATCCAAGTCCAAGGCTCGTATAAAATTGTATGAAATAGAAGGCTATGACGTCACTTTTATTTACTGTTAAATCAGTAACTATTAGTAGTTTAATTGTTGATCAAAAACCAATACAAGAAAATTATTTTTGATAGAATAAGTAAAATATTGGAAGCTCTTTTAGAATTCTTATAGCTGTACTCGTATTCTTCAAATACATTTAAATTTATTTATTTTACTCGTAGGCATTTTCCCTATAATTATGATGTACTCTGTGTAATTTACTCTGTGGTACTTACTAGGTGATTACCGCGGCTCCACTTGCATGAAATATTTTTCTCATTCCTAATTACCACGGTAACACATTATCGGGATAAAAAGTAGCCTTTATCCAATGTAGTTAAATAGGTATTTGTTTCTTATGTTGGATTGTGTATTGTTATGTTGTATTGTGTGTACCAAATAAATGTTTCTTTCTTTCTTTCAGGTATTAGTGAAAGATTTTTTACTGTTTACTCCTGCACGATTACATGCGTAATTATTATGTATGGACAAATAAACAAGTGCTAATAACCACAGTGGGGTTATTACATGTGGTTGTGGGGTTTGGTTGTGGATAACCACTATTGTGGGCTGTTGACTCATTTAATTTATTGCTGTTGGAACCAGTTAAATTGTTATATTGATGGCTGCAAGCAGTCAGGTAGGGTTGTCACTGGCCTAAAAATGTATAGGTAATAATTAGCATCATCACATCCCACTTGACATCCACTACTGGGCATAGACCTCCCTAAAGAGATGGGTTGGTATAGGAGTATTTTGTGTCGAGTTTCCCTTGTCTATACCTTAGCTAATATCCTACTAGTGTTAAGTATCATCGCAAAAACTTGTGTGGAAGTTTACATGGATTTCCATTTCTTTTTCACGTGAAAACTACTGTTCAAGTTTTAATTGAACTCGACAGTAATATACTTATTACAATAATACATAGGCTATAATCATTACTGAGCGGAGCGAAGCGAAGCTCTATCTTAGACGACAAGTGTAAATTTTGTAGATTTTGACCAAATTTGGCACGCTGGTCGACATCATACCCGGGAGTGCATATCTCTGAAATCATGAAAATAGATCATTAAAAAAAAAAAGTAAAATTGCATCGCTCCACATTTGCAATTAGTAGTATGCATTGCATACCTAGTTTATCGTATAATAGTGGACGCCCGCTTAACAAATTATATACACAAAAACATTCCTGGAGAACCACTCTGTCCATTGGGTGAAAACCGCATCAAAATCAGTTCCGTAGATTTAAAGATCTAAGCATACATAGGTAACGGGCGAATTTGTTTTATAATATGTGGTGATAGTGATTAGAATAATACATAGGCTATAATTTATGAAAATGTTGTGATGAAATTGCACATAAGTTGGAAAAAAATGTACCATTGGCGAACCTTTCTGACATGTGTCAAAATTTGACATTCAGTTTGTACATTATGCCATAAAACTCATTTCGTACTGGGTTTTGTAGTTGTTATAATTATTAATTCCTTTCAAAACAATTTTTTTAAGGCCATCAGGTATTCACAGGTATCATCAGAAAAACAATAACTGTAATATAAAATTAACTTTTAAGTGCCAACCCTAACTAACCACGCCTATTAGGTCCTCAAATCATGCTCAGAGGCGAAGTAGAAGCCAATTTGAACTCAACACCACACACAAGTACACATAATATGTACAAACATACACAAAGTGTACATAAACTGTGTATTCATGAGTTCTGAACTTGAAATGAATGATATCGGATAAATTATGTTCTTTATTTATTTATTGTTAACCGACTGCTCCAGCGAGGTTATACATTTATGAAAGTAGATAACAAAGAAAATTTAAACCATAATTTCATGGGTACTAAATCGGTAGGTACTTACAATTCGTGAGGGATAAGCTGAGCTTTGCATTTGTGTGAGCGCAGTGTACATGAACTTATATGTGACCTCTTTAACACACAATTACAAAAAGAGTTTTTACTCTACTTTTCGTGGTCACTCACACAAATGCAAAGTTTCGCTTATCCCTTGCGAACTTTACCTACAATACCTACCCCTAAAATCATTCAAAAGTAGGCGTGATATAATTTTCTCGTTACTATTCCCATGGTAACACATTACCGGGATCAAAAAGCCTTTACCACTCGGGGATATTGTTTAATTTTTACTCGTAGCTACATACCTGCTATAAGTGAAAGAATTTTCAAAATCGAGATTATTCAGACAATTAAATCTCTTTATAATATTTAAAAATCAAACCAAAAGAAGTCCGATGATAATTTGAAAACAGGCTTCGCAAGCCTGAGGCTTTTGGTGATTTGATCATTATTTTATGGGCCTCAAATTTGGACATTAAACCCTATTATTTAGGCCAATATCAAGCCAATTATGGACTTCTTGGAATGTGGAGTGATTTGTAGACATGTTGTTATGAAAAGTGGGCGTTAGACAGTGGCTTAAAAACCAAATCTTTAGGGTATTATTAAAGAATTATTTAAGAAGAAAGCTTAAGTTGTAAGATCGGTATGTGGATTTTATATTGCTGTAGCAAATTTTTTAGATGGATCCAGCCTTAGATCTTTTGTTTTGCGATTTAAAAAGAAATTGTTGCTCTTTCTGCAGATACTATTGGTACTTATGTTACATCGGTTCTATTAGAATTTAGGTTGGTATTACAGAGTACCTAGTTATTACTGGTTAGAGGGGCTCGTGGTTGCAAAGGTTAATCAACATCTAGCCAGGCCGGTCTCAGGATGGGTGACCAGTTCTTAAAACATCTAGACCCCTCCTCCGTTGTCATACAAACATCTATGGCAGTCGTTAGGGGTAGTTGGGGCCCTTTTCTTTTTTTTTTTTTTTTTTTAATCCGCGGCTTGTGGCTGCGGCCGCACCTACGTCCATTGCCGAGTGCCTCCGGTAGATACTGAAAGAATTCCCAGTGGCACCCGGCGGACCTTGGTCACTTGAGTGGCCACTGCGTGGTGGTCGGGTGTTACCCCGCATCTCTAGGGTCGGGTTTTATCCCGCGTCGGTGAGTGAAGGCGTGCATGGGGTGAAGCCCCACATCACGCAGCCCTTCTAGCCTGCTTCTGTAAGGACGGTGGGTTGCTAATCCATCGTCCTCAGGCCCCGATCATGGAGGTCGATGGTCCTGGGCGTAGTCACGTATGCGGCGCCCTCGCCGCAGACTTCGGAACTCAGCGGGGAGGATACGCTCCCTCGCCCTTCCGGCCGTCTCCTTCACGAGCATAACCTGCTCGCAGAAGGAAACGGCCGCGTTCCACTGGCTCTCGCTAGAGACCATGGCTCGTAGCATGGTCTCCAGTGAGAGAGTATCCTCGCCCAGGCCCACAACGAGGTCCCGGCGCTGACTTGCCCACGCTGAGCATTCCACCAACGTGTGGAATGCCGTGTCTTCGCCGGAAGCCTCGCAGTGTTGACACGCGGGTGTGACCTCACGATGCATGCGAAACAGATACCCACCAAAGTTTCCGTGCCCGGTGATGATCTGTGTCGCACGGTACGTGAGGCCTCCGTGCTGCCTCTGCAGCCAGTCCTCCATGATCGGTCTCACCGCCGCGATGGTGGTGGTTCCCCACTTAGGTTGCTCAAGTCGCACCTTCCATGTCTCCATGAGATCCTGGCGGAGATGGGACCGCTGGGCCTCGATTTCTCGAGACGCAGGCCTGTGGTCCCGCTCCAGCGCCTCCTTGTGCCATTGAAACAATGACGCAAGGGCTCTCGCTTCCAGGTCCCATGGAGGGGAGTAGTTGGGACCCTAAAACAAAAATCTGAACGGTCTAACTACAGAACTTTGATATCGCCATGAGTTGTGGAGGTCAGATGGCAGTCGCTTCACGGAAAATATAATTCAGCCTAATAGCAGTTAGGCTGGAAATGTGGATTATGTATGATTACAGAGTGGTTATTGATTTTCTATGACATACAGTGCCTAATAACGTCAATACGCTCACCTCGACGTGGAACGACCTAATTGTAGGTCTAATAAATACTTCTGACTACCTCTTCGGGGATAAAAGTGAGTTTGTGTATGACAATAGTCTTACTCAGTAGCCTTTTCCTAACCCTGTTGAGGTCGGCTTTCATGTCTAATTGTTAAGCGGCTGCACTTCGATATTTTCTGTGAAGCGACTGCCATCTAACCTTCACAACTCATTGGCGATATTAAAGTTTTATAGTTAGACCAGTCGAATTTGTTTTAGGGCTCCAACTACTACGTAACGACTGACAGATAGGTGACGAGTGCTGTCCAAGACACCGAGGGGTTTCAATGTCTTAGGAAATGGTCACCCATCATATTAAGAGCAACCTGGCAAGTGTTGGTTAACCTTTGCAATGATTACCTAACCGTTTAGATACACGAATCTCCCTAAATAATAGCTGCCGAAATGTAGACCGAATAATTTTCCGAAGACTATAACCGCTGGCTGAAAATAAAAACATCTCGAGTGGTATAATATTTTTTTCAAATAGTAAATAATTAATCAAAAATACTATGATTTTAGACCGGATTCAAACCAAGGACAGTTTCCTTTCCAACCGAAATCCTCTTGTTATTTCCCATTTTACTGAATGATATTTAAAGGTGCATAACAATAATTTAAATACAGTTGAGGTCTGTGGTTTGATGTAGAGATGGTGGCAATTACAGTCGGTCATTAGAAATGCGTGTAAATCTGAACATCCTTGACTCGGTATCTCTATGTAGAGTTAGCAGAAAAATATCTACATCATTTTGTCTTCAGGCTAAAGTGCAAGGTTACCGTCTCAGACCTATGTTTACCTGCACGGGGTGTCACCAAAAGCAACCAGCAAGCCGAAGCTGCAGAGACGAGGATGAGGGACGGGTAAACTCATCCTTCACATGCGACGTACACCACGCATTATGACATCTGAACAGGATCTGGCCTATACAATTTGTATGGTAACAAACACACTGATCATTACCCACGCTGTCTAACGCGTCACCTCACCTCGCTTACGTGTTCTCATGCTATCTCACGCGTACGACGCTGTTGACGTTTAAAGTTTCATAGCGCGTAGTTAACGTAAACGTCAGACGTCGTAAGACGTAGGACCAGTGTGTCGCTGTTTTCCACGTCTCGCGGTCGTCGCGTGGCATACGTCGTATGTGAAGGACCAGTGTGTTTTAAGCTTGAATGCGTGTGATTTGTTACGCAAGGGCGTAGAGGCTGCACTTCCAGTAGCGCCACAGACGTTGCAGAGTCAAAATAAATATATAAGGGTGTAATAGATTTAATGTAAGTTAGTTATTATAAACAATGCGTTTATAAAAATGCTTCACTTTTAAATTAAAAGCAATATATAACGACTCATGATTACGAAATTAAAATTGTAGCTTACATTATATTGCTGTGCAATTAGTTTTTTTTATTACGAAATAGGTTTTTTTAGTACAAATGGAACGTTTTTTTGGTTTGCAGTTAAGTATTACCCATTATCGAATTCTTCGCATTTATAATAAATTAAATATTCGTATTATAATAATACTAGTGTTGTGCTGCAATCGATACAGGGCGTGGTCGTGGTATAACTCAAGTGGTTATTACCCGTCCGCAGCATTAACAAATATTTAAACATATTACACGCGAGCAAAAACCTGCGGGCACGCATCGTGACGTCACAAAATGTGTACAAGCTGTTTCTTTTTTATTCGCCAGTGTTAGAGAAACTGGAGTTATTTTTGACGTTATTTTTTTAGTTAATTTGTAAAAAAATAAACCGCCAGTTATTTAATGAAAGTGGACGAAAAATATGTAAATTGATGTCAAATTTATTTGACTTAAGTTAACATGTATAATAATAAAATTTAAGTGTCTAAATTAATAGGTTTTCATAAATGAATATGTGGATATACGCTTATAACACAAAAAATCCGTAGCGTAAATATTTTTTCTTTGTCTGTCTATTTGTTTGGCTTAGGATAGAAAGTAGCTTAAAATCTACTCTTTTTTTGCTATTCATTGCCATTGCCGAGCGCCTCCGGTAGATACTGAAAGAATTCCCAGTGACGCTCCAATTATTTCAACACCAAGTTTCTCATCTAAATTCTTCCAGCAATTTTTAATTATGTAGTCGCAAAACTATAACCAAAACAGCCAAAACTATACTTTTACTTATTTCTAGTGTACCGACTAAACTCTTTATATTTATTCAGAGACATGTAAAAAACTTTTGTTAACTAGCTGTAACGCCCATCAATAAATATCATCAATAGTTAATAAATAAATAAAACCAAAAGTCCATTTAACAATATTCTTAGAACCACATTGGCACCTCACCACCTTTTAATAATCAAAGAACACTGATTAATCACCAATCGATATATAAACGACCAATAATAAAAGCGTTAATTTGAAAAAAATCATTACGGAACCCTTTACCGATATATTAAAATAAAGGCAAGCTCGCATAATTGGGACCCGAACAAATTTCATTGATATTCGTGATGTGAAAAAAAAAACAAAACGACTTGTCGATAAGATGTGTTCTGAGTCGATATTCTGAGAACAATTCGACAATTTTATCGATACTTTTTACCGAACTTTATTTTTTAAACAATAAGGTTGGTTGTTCTACAACTGGTAGATTTATTTTATGTTTGTACATTTATAATAGGCCACTTATGTACAGCGCAAATCGCCAAGAATTGCTTCGTCTCAAACAAGGTGTCAATTTGGCAGAGTTATGAAAGTTTTCGTTTCTTGGAACTATTTGTTTTAAAGTTACGCCCTTGGTTGGTTTGCAGTTTATTATGTGCATTGATTGCCCGATGGGCGTATGTTTGTGTTTTATTGAATGTGAATATCGATGGAATAGGTTATGAATTGGTGTTGATACTATGTGTGTTGCTTTTAAAACGATTATTAATAATTGTACATATTATTTAATTTTATTTTAACTGAATAGTGTGATAAACACAAATAAAAATTTATCCTTTAACTAAATGCGTAAGGTTTTTATAAAATTAAAGGTTAACGTTACTAAAAATTACATTTTCCATTTGCAACAAAAAAAATCATCTAAAAACATGTTAGCAATAATTTAAAAAAATGTAATATCTCTCACGAGAGCAAAATAAACTAAAATTTAACAAATACATTAAAAGTACTTCTGATTTAGATACTTAAATATCATTTAAAATATTAGAAATATAAAGCAGAAATCAATGTGTAAAATTGTCCATAAAAATCAAACGAAGAAAATATCTAACAATTCAAAAACATCGATGACCTTATCGACATAAAACTCGACAACGTCCCATCACTACCCCACTAAACGAGATTTATATCATATCATTATGCATAAAATATTTCTTTTAAACGTATAATTAGTTAATATTAATATTTTAAATTATATATTTTGTCCCGAGGTAACATCAGGTAACCATCGATAACTTGTCAAGTTAGTTTATATATAATTATTCTTTCCGTAATAGCTTTTTGGTTTGAAATAATATCCGTAGATATATTTCACGGTATTTAACAGCAGCGTTTTTTATCGATACATATAATTTGTGAAGTAGATTAACCCTGCTTATTGACTACCGACTTAGGACGATTAGAAGAAGGTACATATTTCATGATTAAAATTATTTCTATACTCCTCAAAACAAATAACATAGTATAAAACAATTTCGCTGTCCGTCCCTATGTATGCTTACTTCACTATTGGACAGAGTGGTTCTCGAGGAAGGCTTTTGAGTATATAGTTTGCAAAGGTTAGGTTAGGTTAAACCTCTTTATAAGTTTATTGTAAAGTAATTATTATAGAGAGTTATCTTGGAAACCACGCTACGAACTATCTCAGATTTTTACTAATAAAATTTACCAATTAAGTGCTAGCTACCTTTTTATCCTGGTTTCCTTGGAAACCATTCAAAAGAGGCGGAGCCGCGTTAATTAGTTAGTACCCACTTATATAAGTTTTTAATAAATAATAATAAATAAATATGTAAGGACAATTCACACAACGCCATCTAGTCTCAAACTAAGCAGAGCTTGAAATGTATGTAATACTTACATACATTTTTTTTAAATACATAAGAAACATCCAGACTTCGGTACAAACGTATCTGTCTTCACACAAAGTTTGTTCCGACTGGGAATCGAACCCGAGACTCCGGCGTCGAAAGCGGATGCACTAGCGTCCACGCCACCCTGAAGCAGTCGAAGCACAATGGTACCATGGTACCATGTTTAAAAATACATAATTAATGACGTAAGTAAACTGTCCCTCATAAGGTTATTAGATAAAAGGCAATCATTGAGTGTTAAATATAAATTAAACACCTATGACATTGGGCAATACTTGGGACTACTGACTTCTCCTTCGTCAGAAAAGCAGACTTATTGTGGCAATTATTTAACCCTTAATGATTCCTGTACATTAAATACGAGTATGTTAATAATGACTGTTTGCTGTAAACTTTTTTGGGTATGATGAGGCTGACACGCCATTATGGACAAAAGCCTCGACAAAATAAAAGGAAAAAAAAAGTTATTTGTATTTTTCAGTTCACCGGTATATATGTTTTTATGTTTGTCATTCAGTTTCATAAAATGCAATGTAAGTTCGTGGATTACTGTAGTAAAAAATCTCTCAACATTGTATGTACAATTTTGTAAGCAAATATAATAATATAACGCTCATATATTATTCTTACTGTAAACTCACAGCAATTAAAGGCATTAAACACAGTACACTCTGACAACCCCTAAGATTTACCTCAATTACCCTTTATGTGGGTAATTTACATGATAGTGGCAACACAGGTTGCCATTACACAAAAACCAAGTTACTTTAACGTTCTTAAAAACAAAAATCTTTAAACATTTACCCTTTTAAATACTATTTTAGCTGCAAAGATAACTTTGTTCATGTCAATTACTTACGAGATTTTGCCGTATGAATTTAGACTTTAATTCTGAGGTTTTAAGTTGTTAATTGTCGTAGTTTCTCAGCCATCTGTAAACACGAAGTTAGCACCGGCCCATTATTGAATTTACTTTATATAATAATGTTTAATCACCAGAATGCATCGTTTCAAGCTGCCTTGTTACTGAGAGGATAATAGTGATGGGACATGACGTTTATGAACTTCTATATCGATATGATGTATCGATATCGACGCTCCCAAACTTCAGGTTTAAAAATCCATACAGATAAATAAAATTGAAGTATCTGTGTATATTTTCAAATTACCAGCTTTTCACTAAATGCACATGAAAGTATAAAGGCGATACTTACATAATAATGCAGTTTTTAGTCATTTTGTCTGTCCGACGGTCTGTCTGTTTGTTCCCGCTACCCTCTGGAACGGCTAAAACGATTTTAACGGGGGTTCCACAGGCGGATAGCTGATGTATTAGGGTCTAATGTAGGCTACTTTTCACATTTTCATAAACTTAATAATCTAGTTTAAATTCTGTACATTGCTTGGAGTACATCATTGTAGTTAACTTATGCACTGGCATCCAGCAATTTTTATTATTAACCAGTCAGTAGTCGATTTGCATACTAAACAGTGACGTCACTAAATGTTCTATTGTCTATGTCATCAGGAAATAACCCATTACGTCATCATCAGTGTATAGACAAGAATGGACTATAAAAAATAAAATAACGGAAGTATTTTACGATAAACTAAGATATACAGCCTGCAATCCATGGCCACACATAGCGCCTTTTTAAAAATCTAACGAATAACTACATTAGAGGAAGTTTGAAAATTGCGCAAATGAATAACAAATTGAATAGCGAGCGACTGCCATGCTATATGAGAAGAGAGGAAAATAATGTGGTTAGAAAGGTGCCAAGTAAGTATGAATGTAGAGGCATTTAGAATTACACCTGAGAAAAGATGGATGGAATGAGTAAAAGAGGTTATGACAAGGAAAGTAAGGCTTCGTACACTTGACTCCCCTAAATGCTTCCTTGGTAAAGACAAGGTGACTTTGCTTGTGGCTTGGCACCATTTGATTTTAATATATTTTTAATAGTATGCTCCCTAGTGGAGACAAAGTGACTTGGTTGAAGAGATGACGTGTGACAGGGATGTGTGAAGAATGAAAACGTGTGGTGCCGATCACAAATAATTGGGTTAATAATGCCCGGTTCACATTATTCCAGTCCAGTGATCCAGTGGGCTAATCCAGTCCAGTGCTGGACTGGAGCATATCGTTTACATTTATTCCAGTCTTTGAAGAGTAGCTGGACTGGTGACAATGATATCTAGAAAGAAACTCAAAAAATGTTCAAGCTAGCACTGGATTGCAACCGGAATGGCTGTCTACACTATTCCAGTGGCGCTGGATTGGATGAAATGGAATGAAAAGTTGACGGTCTCTCCAGTCACTGGAATGGGTACATTCCATTCCAGTAGCATTCCAGCACTGGATTGGATTGCTGGACTGGAATGTTACTGGAATAATGTGAACCGGGCAAGGGCATGTTATATGATGACTAACACTGGTGGAGAATTATTGCGTATCCTGAACCTACTCAGTGCAAGAAAGTGAAGGTCTCAATAGGAATATATTTTCGGTTTTGTTTGGTTTCTCCGCTTAGTCGTAGCGTGATATTTTAGGGCCTAAACAAAAAATCTCTACAGCGTCATAGTTCTTGTAGGTAGATATAGTCATCTGATGACAAACACACACACACGCACTACAACTGTCTCTTATACTGTTTCTCATAATTATTGTCCATCAGAGTCACTCCGGTTATAGAAAAATTATTTTTGTTGGTGTAGGTATTTATTTATGATAAATAAATGTTTGTATTTTAAAGTATATTTCTTATTAGTTATCTAGATCCCGAAGCCCGAGACGCCCAGGACTTTAATTGGCTGTACCATAGCGGGTGGCACGCAAGATTTTGTTGCCTTTCATCAATATTTCATTGCAAGGCAACGGGTTTAATTTTTTTTTTCAAAATCTCAATAAAGCTGCTAGGTACTTTTTATTAAATTTATTTGGCAATTTTGGACATAACCCCATTATATGTGTGGCCGGTGACGGCAATAGGCTTGCCCCCTATTACGTGGGACCAAAAATACTGGCAAATTGTGGGTGTCTAATGCACCTCTGCCTACCCCTTCGGGGACATAGGCGTGAAATGTATCTGTATCTAGATACAATAGATGGCGCAGTGTGAAAACTGTCCAAAATATTTTATTTCTTTATTTTATCGATATACAACCAACTCTATCGCCGGAGGCTAACCACATTGGGCGTTTCGTCCGTCCCGCTGTAATTTATACATGGCTTGTTAAACACCGCTCTAACTTGCCACTATCAACAATAAACTAAGCTATTTTAATTAAACATCAATTAGCTGGTATTTGATTATTTAGCACCAATCTAATCTATTTATATACATGACTATTTAGACAGTCCGAAACGCCCAGGACTTTAAATGGCTGTACCATAGCGGCTGGCACGTAAGATTTTGTTGCCTTTCATCAACATTTCATCGCAAGGCAACGGGTTTTTAAGTTTTTTTTTAAATTACAATATTGCTGCATCATTTTTTAAATTTATTCGACCATTTTGGACATAACCCATTATATGTTTGCCCCGGATATAGGCGTGGTATGTGTGTGTACTTTAAAATTGAAATCATATTTCGTTTGGTCAACAATTGTGCCACCTTGGTGGACCAATTTTGGTGCGGTTTCGGGTTCGGACACATTTATATTTTTGTTATGTTATTGATAATGACATCAATACATATTATAAAATAAAATCGCTTCCGTCCGTATGTATGCTTCGATCTTTAAATCTACGCAACGGATTTTGATGAGGATAGAGTGGTTCTTGAGGAAGGCTTTTGTGTATAAAATTTGTCGCGGACGATACAGCGGGCAACCGCTATTAGTCGATATATACGAGAAAGTTCTTATAAATTAATGGGGGTCCGAGAATTGCATTGTTTATACTTTATAGTAATCCAGTAATCAAACAAGCTGAGTATCACCAGTTCCTTACGTTCATTTGTTCGAAATACGTGTTCGTATTCCTCCATACATTTCACACAGTTCCCTGACGTTACTGCTAGGGGCGCTGGTGTGAAATGGGAAAAATCATATGGGAAATACCAAAAATTTATTTATCATAATCACGGACGTAATACAGTAAATTTACCTTTATGCTAAGTACCTACTTATCAAACATAAAATCACCTTTATTTATTTAACTTTTGACTGGGTTAACCGATTTTGAAGTTTCATTTTGCACTTATTAGCTGGTGCTTTCCGTGTTGTGCAATTTCATTTGCGAGCAAATCTATTGACGCTAATAGGGCTCTTATTGACATTGTTTGTTTTGGTTTTTGTAGACCTTTCTATGGCTGTATGAACAAGGAGGCTTTAAAAATTTTACAAAGTAAAAAGATTTAAATTTAACTCAATAAACAAATTAAACAGATCCTTAAGAAACTGGTGACATGACAAGTCCAACCATACATTGTTTTACAATAAGTATAATAATGACTTCTCATATCTATATCTATTCAAAAAACTACTTTATTCGCAAATATTCAAAGTACAATTCCGTTTAAACTTATTGTAAAACACTAATATTGTAACTGCCAAGTACTCGTGCGCATACACAAATAATTGGAACCGTGTCGTCCAATCAACGTTGAGGAAAGTTAGTAACTATTCTCTTTACTATAGTTGTTTCTTTCGCACTTTAAGACGCTATAGCTATGCATCTTAGTCTTTACTATGATTGTGAAATGGGTGTATTTGGTTATCCTATTTTTAGTTTAGGCCTAACGAGCGAAATAAATGTATTTAACTATGTAACTCTTTGTGGTGTAGTGTAGCCTACGTGAGACTGCTACCTCAGAAGTCCCGGGTTCGGTCTCTGGGTCGGGACAAATATATTTTGTACTAGCTGTTGCCTGCAGCTCCACCTGCGTGTTATAGTTTTCTTGATCACCAGTTACTGATTTATTATGTATAGCTGTTGCCCGCAGCTCCACCTGCGTGGTACTTTAGATCGACATAACTTTTTTATTTATGAACCGATTTTTTTTTTAATTTTCGGCCCAAGGCCGCGGCCGCTCTAACGTCCGTTGCCGGGCGTCTCTGGTTACTAGCAGAGGGTATATCCAGTAGCGCCCGGCGGACTTTGACCACCTCTGTGGTCTCTGCTGGTGTTTGGTCGGGACGAGAATCCCGCGTCGTTAGGGTAGGGTTTTATCCCGCGTCAGTGAGTGAATCTGGTTGCGTGCTATGGGACAAAGGCCCCGCAGCACGCAACCCTTCTGGCCTGCTTCTGTAAGGACGGCGGCTGGCGATCCCGCCGACCTCAGGCCCCGATCATGGAGGTCGATAGTCTTGGGCGTAGTCGCGGAGTCTGGGGCGCCCTCGCCGCCGACTTCGGAACTCGGCGGGGAGGGTACGCTCCCTCTCCCTCCCAGCCACCTCCTTCGCGAGCATGACTTGCTCGCAGAAGGACACGGCCGCGTTCCACCTACTCCCGCTGGAGATCATGGCTTGAAGCATGGTCTGCAGCGAGAGGGTATCCACGCCCAGACCCACTACGAGGTCCCGGCGCTGACTCGCCCACGCTGAGCACTCCACCAACGCGTGGAGTGCGGTGTCGTCATCGGAAACCTCGCAGTGTTCACACCGGGGTGTGACCTCACGATGCATGCGAAACAGATAGCTACCGAAGCATCCATGCCCGGCAACGATCTGCGTCGCACGGTACGTGAGGTCACCATGCTGCTTCTGCAGCCAATCGTCCATGATCGGTCTCATCGCCGCGATGATGGTGGTACCCCACTTGGGTTGCTCAAGTCGCACCCTCCATGACTCCATGAGATCCTGGCGGAGTTGGGACTGCTGGTCCTCGATTTCTCGAGACGCAGGACAACAGTCCTGCTCCAGCGCCTCCTTGCGCTATTGGAACAATGACGCAAGGGCTCTCGCTTCCAGGTCCCATGAAGGGGTTCCAGCTAGGAGACATGCAGCTTCTCCGGAGATCGTGCGGTAGCCCCTTAATGTTTTGACGGCCAAGGTATTCAACGGTCTGTTAAGGAGTGTTGAGTTGTTGGCCGTCAACCTCGCCGCCCATACGGGAGCCCCGTATAGGGCCATACGCCGCACGATCCCCAGGTACAGTCTCCTGCAGGAAGCGTTGGGTCCCTTTAGGTTGGGCATCAGTCGCGTAAGCGCGACTCTGAGTCATCTTCGATGTACAGGATGATTGATGATAATCTGCATCCATATGTTTGTGAGTTTGAGTGTTTTTATATTTCACCGAAGCGAACGAAGCGTCTACGTTTCGAGATTGTACAATTTTGTTTTTGTTTGTCTGTTTGTATGTCTGTATGTCTTTTCTAGACTACCTCGGTGGCACAATGGTGCTATGTACGGACTGCTACCCTCAAGGTCTCGGGTTCGATTCCCGGATCTGGTGGATAATGTATTATTCTCGTTAGAATTTTACCCAGATAATTATCCCATAGTCTGGAACTTGTGCCCGGTAAATGGCAATAGGCTCGCCCCCTATTACATGGGACCTAAGATAGCTGGCGAGATGTGGATGTGATGTAATGTCTTTTCTAGGCAAACGGCCACATTTTTATTGGTCAGTTGGTAGAACGTTCCTCCTGGTAAGAGATCAGTCGCTGGTTCGAGTCTAGCCCAAGATTATAGTTTTTATGATTCATATTGTAAAATTATATAAGAAATAGTTTTATTGACTGAGGGAGCGAAGCTCGCGAAGGCTCCGTTTCAACTTGCAGACTGGGGAGAATTTCTTTCGTCTGTACCCATCTAGGGTTCTGTCAGATCATGTTTGAGGCCGTATTTATCAACCGATTTGCATAAAACTTTACACACACACTCCTTGCTTACAATGAATAACATTTGAATGATATTTTTTGGATTGGATGACAAATGAAAGAGTAATAAAGAAAATTGAAGAAGAAATTTTCTAAACAAAGCCGCTCCCGAAGTCTACGGTTCACAGAACCACTAGAGTAAGTTTGTAAATATCTCACTAATATAGCCTAAGGAAACGAAAGATCACATCTAAAACTCCTGCGCATACCCACACAAAAGCTGATTAGAAAATTTAAAACAAATGAACTACACTTAAGAACAAGAACATAAACATCTCATTATAAAAACACTAATTAAGATACAGCCTTCGCCGAGTGAATGAGTGAATTAATTTGTCAGGAACGAATGACTTGCGATTAAGAACCGTTCCCGTTTGAATGAACTAATTTGTGTCGGCTTAATTTGAACGAGGGATCTGATAATTTTAATTGGGCGATTTAGAATGAAGCTTTGTGGCCCATATTAGGTTGGAGGCTGTACTTTAATAAGGATATACTTATGTATATAATTATATGAATGGTTACGTGTAACGAGGTGAATATTAAGTGGTATGTTTATTTGAACCGACTTAACTAAATGATGCTATCATTTATGATAGTGTTATGAACAAAGTGGTAAAGGCCGTTTTTGATAGTGCATAGTTGTAATAACGAACACAGAACTGTTTTTACTCTGCATTAAATGAATATGCAGAAGACAATATTTTCAGTTAAACACAGGCCAAGTGCGAGTCTGGCTCGCGCAAAAAGTCACGTTTGTTGTGTGGGAGCTCCCTTAAATATTTATTATAATCTGTTGTTTAGTATTTGTTGTTATAGAGGTAACATCTGTGAAAATTTCATTTTTCACAGATGAGGTATTTCTATTGCTCATGGTCTAGTGGTAACCGACAATGTTAACACCTAACCTTTGCAAAGAAAGGTTAAGCAACCTCAAGTCAGGCCGGTCTTAGGATGGGTGACCATTTCTTAAGACACTGAGACCCCTCCGTGCCTCGGAGAGCACGTTAAGCCGTCGGCCCCGGTTGTCATAGGAACATCTATGGCAGTCGTTAGGGGTAGTTGGAGCCCTAAATCAAAAATCCGACCGGTCTAACTACAGAACATCGATATCGCCCATGGGTTGTGGAGGTCAGATGGCAGTCACTTCACGGAAAATATCGAAGTTCAGCCGAATCGCAGTAAGACTGGAAAGCCGACCCCAACTGAGTTGGGAAAAGGCTCGGTGGATGATGATAATGTATTTCTATTGCCTCTTTCTATTTTCACAGATCTCTTGGGCTTTATAACTGAACTACAAACGCAATTCAGAATTTCATGGGCGTTATTTCATGAAACGTGAAAATAAAAAAAAAACAATTATCTAACCATCACGGTTCATGAAATAAAGCCCAGACAGCGAAGTCTCAGTGTTCCCGTTTTACCCTTTGGGTAAGGAATCCTAAAAAGCGGCAGTACCTACTTTGATTTCACACTCAATCAAGATCTTGCAAAAAAACCGCCAAGTACGTGTGGGGCACGCACAAGATAGGGTTTCGTAGTTACCTATAAAAACCGTTATAGTTTTCCTTGATGAAGATTTTTTTCAGGTTCTTCACGTCAGCCGTTTAGACTTTAGAGGTGGGGTGATATCCGCAAACAGATACCTAAATCAAAAAATCATCTTAGCAACCTCTTAATGATTTAAAAAGACCTATCTAATGATACTTCACATGATAAGGTAGACGCGAGACAAAAAGACCTATCTAATGATACCTCACATAATAAGGTAGATGCGAGACAAAAATACCTATCTAATGATACCTCACATGATAAGGTAGATGCGAGACAAAAATACCTATCTAATGATACCTCACATGATAAGGTAGATGCGAGACAAAAAGACCTATCTAATGATACCTCACATGATAAGGTAGATGCAAGACAAAAATACCTATCTAATGATACCTCACATGATAAGGTAGATGCGAGACAAAAATACCTATCTAATGATACCTCACATGATAAGGTAGATGCGAGACAAAAATACCTATCTAATGATACCTCACGTGATAAGGTAGATGCGAGACAAAAATACCTATCTAATGATACCTCACGTGATAAGGTAGATGCGAGACAAAAATACCATCCCCACTTTACGTGTAGGTGAGTACCTCCCCTATACGTAAAGTGGTATGGTATTTTCCTAAAAAAAGCTTAGCACTTTGTCGGCGTAGTAAATATACATATCCATGCAAAGTATTATGTTTCTAGCACTCACCGTTTGGGAGGAAAGCCGATGATGGACGGACGGACGTCCAGGCGGACGGATATGACGAAACTACAAGCGTCTTGTTGCGGCGTTGTCGTTTGCATTTGGCGTCTTGTCGTCGCGACTAGACGCGGAGCTGTCGCTAGCGTCGGCGACTAGTCGTTACGACAGACGTCATGCAGGAAGCGATCATTAGTAGTGGAGTATTCGAGAGAGACGGTTGTTGTTCATCTTGTGAGTTAATATGGAGCCTCTAGTTGCACTTGTCTTGGTGCTTATAATGCTAAGGAAAATAAACACGTGCCCCTTCCTCAGCGCTCACAGCGTGACTGACGACTGCGGGCTGACGCAGAGCTGTCGCGCGACTGTCGTCGTGTGTGTGCGTGCACGGCGCGTCTAGACGCGGCGACAAGTAGCGAGCGCACGCGACTCCCCTAGCTAGGCAAGTGCAACTAGAGGCTCTATATTAACTCACAAGATGAACAACAACCGTCTCTCTCGAATACTCCACTACTAATGATCGCTTCCTGCATAACGTCAGTCGTAACGACTAGTCGCCGACGCTAGCGGCAGCTCCGCGTCTAGTCGCGACGACAAGACGCCAAATGCAAACGACAACGCCGCAACAAGACGCTGCGAGTAGACGCGGCGATATGTCGTCTAGTGTGCGGTGTCTGTGAGGGTCCGAAACTTTTAAAAATGCGTTATACACCTTATCGTTTACAGTTTTACTCCATTGAAATGGGACCGTCTCAGGGTTTTACAGGCACCGCACACTAGCCGACAAGTCGCCGTGTCTATTCGCAGCGTCTTGTTGCGGCGTTGTCGTTTGCAATTGGTGTCTTGTCGTCGCGACTAGACGTGGAGCTGTCGCTAGTGTCGGCGACTAGTCGTTACGACAGACGTCGTGCAGGAAGCGATCATTAGTAGTGGAGTATTCGGGAGAGACGGTTGTTGTTCATCTTGTGAGTTAATATGAAGCCTCTAGTTGCACTTGCCTTGGTGCATATAAAGCAAAGGAAAATAAACACGTGCACCTTCCTCAGCGCTCACAGCGTGACTGATGACTGCGGACTCGGACTGACGCAGATGTGTCGCGCGACTGTCGTCGTGTGTGCGCGTGCACGGCGCGTCTAGACGCGGCGACAAGTAGCGAGCGCGCGCGACTCCTCTAGCTTGTCGTCGCGACTCCGCGACTCTGTCCCCAAGTGTGCGAAGCTTTGAACAAAATATATGAAATTGACGGCCGCAGCCTGTCGCCGCGTCTAGACGCCGAGCTGTCGCTGTCGCGTGTCGCCTAGTGTGCGCCTGGGGTAAAGCTTGGTCCAGTGCTGTCAATACTACACCACAGACAAACTGCAAATCTATCAAAAACTATTGGTAGTTATGTACCTACTCTATCATCACTATCCAACCTTTTTTCACAACGCAGGTCGGAATTCCAGTACAACTGCGATTCGGCTGAACTTCAATATTTTCCGTGAAGCGACTTTCATCTGTACTCCAAAACCCATGGGCGATATCGAAGTTCTATAGTTAGAACAGTTGGATTTTTTATTTAGGGCTCCAACTAACCTACTGCCATAGATGTTCGTATGACAACCGGGACCGACGGCTTAACGTGCTTTTCGAGGCACGAAGAGGTCTCAGTGTCTTAAGAAATGGTCATTCAATCCAAGACCGGCCTGACTCGATGTTGCTTAACCTTTGCAAAACCCTTCCTGTCGCAACCGGGTAAAAACGGCTAGACTGATACGATTTCAAAAATACAAAAAAAATCAAAAATCTTTATTCATGTAGGTCACAAAGATGAACGTCAAAAATAGAAAATGCTTCTATATTTACATTTACCGCCAGATTCGCAAGGCAATAGGTAGATCCTTTGAGGAAAGAACCTGGCAAGAAAAACTCACGGCCACTCTTTTTATTCGCCAGTAAATACAATGATTCTATTACAACAATAAAAAGAGGGCAAGGGCAGTACGTGACCATGTGTGGACCAAGTGAACTTAAAAATTATGGATCTCTGTTATTCAATCAGTTATCAAATAGATTTTATCCGGATAACAGTTTTCCGGTGATTGGTGGTCAAGAGCACTTAATTACCTGGATTGCAAATGCCTATTGAAGACTTGTGTCATCCACCTTGGCTGTCCAGTCTTGTCATTTTGGTTCTTATGTACTCACATAACATTCAGACGGGTCAATAGACTGAATAAGACAGTTTTTTTAACTAAAATCGATGACATTGTTCCTAAGAACAGAATGATCTTCGTATGTCTTATATTTTCAGACTTTAATATAATGACACATCTAGATGTTACCCTCTGTACAGTAGGTAACCCCAATTAACGGCAGTAGGCTTGACCCCTATTACGTGGCACCAACAGAACTAATGGAAGAATAGTAGAGTGCGCTTTGATACTCTTTCAGGGATATAGGAACCTAGGTGTGAATATTATGATACAGTAACACTATTCTACGCGGACGGAACCGTGGGCATGAAGTAGTAAATATACTTATATAAAAAGCTATTATCTCCAAACTGTGAGTGTCCGTAATTAATTCATTCGTTTTGTATTTCACACGCGAGATGTCGAATGATCATAATATCTGATTGTAGACTTAGAAAGGATTAGACGCGGCAGTATTTATTTTATTTTGACTTTTTTCATAAAATAAGATACCTTTTTTAAATACACAACTTATCTTTTGAAAGCAGTCATGGAAACATACGTTTAATTTGCAAATAATTTGTTACAAAGACACAACATTTTTACTATTATACTAGATACATATTTTCTAAAATAAATTATCCAGATAAGTTACATATTTACTTAAACAAAAAAATAATTAATCACAACTTTTATAGAATTTCGTTCAGAATCGTCTGCATCTCTGACTGGGAAGTTCCCAGAATGCGTGCTATGTTTCCACATTAAATGATCGAATGGCGATGTCTCTAAAAAGATAGCAAACGCTCACACCCCATGACCTCAAGTGTTATCCATCACCAGCCCAATGAGCATGGTTTCCGAAGATTTTGTCGCTAGCCAATAATATCGCGGAAAATGTAGGTCACGTGACAAAATTAACATTTTTTTTTAAATTTTCTGAGATAATCTTTGGTATTAAGTGTGTAAGTTAAACCTATAATATCAGAAATATTGTCCACCAGCACCACTATCTAAATCATGTAATTTGTTTTAGAACTACGATGAGTCAACAGACGGCGCTGTAGCTATGTTATGCATAATGTACTAAATCTGAATCGCACTTCCAACATTGTTTTAATATTATAAATAAGCAAATTACTATAATGTATCAGTAACCTATTAAACAGACTAGGAGCGAACCTAGTAGGAACAATGTTTTTTTTCCATGTGACCCACTCTAACCATCCTGGTTTCTCGGCGGTTAAACATTGATAATCGATAAACTCTTCCGAGCGCTATGGTAAAGGACAGGTAAGTTAGCGTAAGACTCTTATTTTTTTTAAATTGAACACCTACAAACACGGCAAGAACTGTCTCATCCCCAAATGGCAATGGTTCCTAGAAGGGATAAAAATATTAAGGAATTTCTCCATTGAGTAGTATTTTGTCCATTTTCTTAGCTCAGAACTCATAAAATTTACTCAGTGGAATTTGTTACACTTAATTGAAGCTCAAGGCTATCGATTTTGCGTTTCATATTATAAAGTCCAAATAAAACACGTCAAAAATTGACACAACAACCGACTTCAAATTACCAAAATGGGACCAAATAATGGTCGGTATGAGATCAAATTGAATTAAGACCAAAAAAATTAAAATCGGTTCATCCAGTCCAAAGATATGACGAAATAAACATATAAAGAAACATACAGTCGAATTGTGAACCTCCTCCTTTTTTGAAGGTGGTTTGAAAACGGAATTTTTTCTTCCCTACAACTCAAACTAACACATAAGCACTCTCGAAATCTCATTCGAATCTCGATCCGTTTAGTTTATTTAAATGTGTCAACAGGTGCACCGAGTACAGATGAAAATGATTTTCCATTAAAAAGACACAAACCTCAAATGTACCAGGAATACATAACAACATAAGAGCCTTCAAGATTAGAGAGACTGACCATAATATAAAGTCATAAAATAATAATATTTTTAAGGGTTATAAAACCAAAACATTGAAGTAGTACAACGGGATTTTTTTCTTCCCATAGTACTACTAGACTGCTTGGTAGTACCATGGGAAGAAAAAAATTCCAATAACAATGGCAACAAAGGATGTGGTCGCAGTGTATATTCTAATCACACTTAACTCTATAACCAATCACAGCACTAAACTGTTTAACAGCGTGCAAAAAGGACAAATATAATATATTTTCAATTGATGTGAGAGGGATAAAGTTAGAGTTATTACGTCACAGCGGGGCATCTTCCCTGGCCGTAGCCTTATCGAGATTAACAAGACAATTAAGAGAGAAATCAAAAATTTAATGTTCATTGCTGGTTTTGTATGCCGTGAGTGGCGACCACGCAGATGCCTGCCGTAGAACTTGGTAATGAGCCTTGATAAGACAGAAAATATATTTACCATTTTGATAGGTACAAAATAATTCGTTTTCTTTTAAAAAAAAAGTCAGTTATTCTATTTCTCCTAACTACTGTTCTCTGTGATCTTCGCATCATGCAACAAGCTTTAGTTCAATTATTAAAAAAAATCTGTACCGCTCATTAATCCTTAGAAAAGGTTTACATTATAATGTACCCATAAAAGGGTTAACGTACCTATTTATTATCTGAATTAACTTATTATTTATTATACTTTTAACTTTTAAGTTATTTTTATTAAATTCATAGAGCATTAGCACAGAATAGGGAATAGTACTTACATACAGAACTTGCACTCCGACATTAATTAAAGCACATTCTTTTGTTTACAGAGAACATCATTCAAACGTTAGGGTTGTCAGGAAAGTAAAACATATAGCAGCATAATTTGACCAATAATTATGACGTTAATGCCTCAATATCAACTCTGGTCAATGCCGTGTCACAAACAAGAGACAACCCTTACTGATTTACAACTTCATGTTGTCGCTGACGTCACGTATTTTTTGCGGTTGTTAGGCGAGTGACATAGGCCTGGCATTAGGTACCAATATTTATTTACGTAATTAAATATATCCAAACATATCCTTCAATGTATAACATACATAACAGAAGCGATCGTAAACCAAACAGCTCAGTACTGAAGCTCGTTAACTTGGTCACCTTTTGGTTTATTTTCATAACTACCCGTATCTATCACTGTTAACGATGTTTATTCAAGCAGTTATTTAACTGTGACCATGATTTATGGTATTTCAAGGACAATTTTTATTAAGTTAATTACTAGTGTGCCTCGTCAAATTCTTATCTTTTAATCGGTCTTATCATCCACACAATTTTATTGTGTGCGAAGCGTGAAGAGGTACATTACTAGGTCGTCAAGTTAAGGGGTACTGTCTATAGTATTTCTGTGTACTATGTCGCCCACAATCGCCCACAATCGTCAGTCGTCGTCACAGCGTACCATCAGGTGGGTGGCGTCAATTTGTCGACCTAAATATAAAAAAAAATTGTATACCTAATTGTTAATTTTGATGTCATAATTGAACGTTTGCTGCAATACAGGATCGGGATCGTATTCAATAAAAATATTATACCACATTTCCACTAGTTTTACTGTTTTTCACTACATTTATATTCATTTTTAATTTAGTTGGTGAATGAGGGTAAACCTAGGGTAATATAGGGTAGGGTAATAAGGTTATGGTACCTTTTATATTCTTATTAACTCCCGATTATTATCAGTAACATTATCACCTCGCCTTAACCAAACAGTGTAATTTATTTATATTAAATCTAAAACAAAATGTATGCCTTTTTATCTCTCCCACTTTAAAAGATGGTAGTTTACACATACACAGAATCACATCTTTATCCTAAAAGTATGGACAGAACCTTTTATTACATTTGTCAGTCACTTTTGATCCCACGTAACTAATAGGGGTGAGTCTATTAGTTCCCGCGCAATTTTCGTGAACCAGTTTAAGAACAGACTTGACAAACATATCTTAAACTCCAATACTTAAATTAGTAGGATACAGGCATCATCAGTTGTTTTTCAACTGCCTGCTTGATCAATAATAATAATAATAATAATTTGGGTATTCATTTGTCTAGTACAGCAGGTGTGGAAGACTTGGGTCCTGGATCTGTGAAACCTTAGCACGCTATTTTTATTCTACAATAATTTGTATTTTTTCAAATCTCTAAAGCCTGGTCACCCCACAATAATAAGGCATAAGCTTAGTGGCTATTTGCTCTTTTATAGTGAGGCGAGTTCTCTTAATGATGTTGTTACTATACCTTTCTACCAAGCTACAGTAGCATTTTTTACCTGTCAAATGCAGTATTGAGTATTACCATCGTGAAAAATGAATAGAAATAGTACTTCAACTTATAATCACGATGCGCAGAGGTCAGGGGAGTTAATTTTGTATGAATTTCCGATTGGTAATTAGTTTGTGGGATGTTAGTTATGGTAGTTAATGAATACAATGTGTCAAGAATGTATTTATACGCTGGCAACTTTGTATTGTAATAAAAAAGTGTGATCAGCTGTAATATGATTGTGAACATAAGTGAACTAAAAGTTCAACGAACTTGATGTGAATTCTGACATTATTTTCATAATTTGAATAAGAACATTGAAACAAATACCGCACAAAGGCCTTTGAAGCCATGCCAAAAATTCTCAAAAATTCGTTTGGATTGGAATACTAAATTCAAGTTAATAAGTAAACCTAGTGAAGATTTTGTTATCCTGTGCCAATTTAAAATAAAAATAAAAAAGTTTAATAGTTTATTTAATATTGGCTGACTTCGTCGGTGACGTCGTTTGCTAGTCAAAAATCATAGAGAATTGTTTCCATAACTTTAACAGGCCACGGTAACCATACGTTTTTTCACCAGAGCCTGCGGATCTCACCCGCAATACGTGTTGATGTCAACGTCAAATCAGTTCGCGACTTGTCCATACCTTGTCGTTACCATAGCAACCGGCGTACAGGTGCCCCACGTGACAAACGCATTTCTTATGTAATTTGACATTGACAGTGGAACGCATTGCGGGCGAGACCCGCACGCTGAGCGCTGGTGGAAAAACGCTTTAGGTACCATTAAATCGGGGGGGGTGTATACGTCGTGGAATAAGTTAATAACATCTGTAACTTTTCTCATGTAACCTTAAACAATAATTTAAAAAATTGTTAATATATTTCTTAATATACACAATTAAGTGATTAAAATACTTCTATACGTTATCTATTCAGATAATAATAAACTAACTCGTTATAAAATAAATATAAGTCCACCTAAATTCTTGAAGCCAACACACAGACAAACACAGCTTCATTTTATCATCAATTTAATCTTAATACAAACATGATAATCGAACAGTCAGTAGAAGTAGCTGTCTTGACACCCCCCGCCTGCAAAGCATTCTCAGCAGGGCGCCATTGTACATCCCAAAATGAATACCACTTCGAACGAGCTTAAATATTATAATTTGATATTTTTAAACGTATAAAGATATTAAAAGTCACGCTCACAACTGTTTATTTAGCGCGTTCCTGAACGATTCGAATCTTTTTTTTTTATTTATGAAGGTGAATGGCCGGTTGATAGATTGGTTTTGACAGATGACGTCATTGTTATAAGTTTGTATTTAGAATTTGAAATTGTAAAGACTGTTAAGTATTTAGGCTGAGGTGTAATTAATGAATAATTAACAGACAAACTGATATGTTTTTAAAGATCGAACAAGAGACACCTTTTTCTCTCCTATCTCGATTTTCTTTGCTACCTACACCAACCCCTCTACTGGTAGATTGGTGTCTATCTTTGCAATCATGGTCCGAGGTTTTATTTTAGTTTATATCTATTATAATAAAAAATATATAGGATGAGGATAGAAATGAATATTTATGTTAGGGAGCTGCTTAAGAGCTTGCTTAAGATCTTTCCTAGTGGTTTTGAAAGTCTAGCTCTTAAGGGGATTCCCCTTCTTAAAGAAAGATACGGGTTTGAATCCCGACTAACACACTGTTTTGGACACCTGTACTCTGTGTAAACCGGTGACTTTATGCGAATAAATGCTTACTTTACATTACATTACTGACTTACTTACACTACCCCCCTATGGTTCCTCGCGTGATGCTGGAAAAAGTAATAAGAAATCTAAGGAATGCATCCCACAACATTCCAACACCTTATACCCTCACCACAAAACTTGAACATAAGTTATTAAGAAGCACAGTTACCTGATACTTTATAAGTATAACTAATGATATTAAAACAGTTTTGGATCGTATTAAAATAAATTATTTGTACACGATGTGACTCAACATGTATTTGGGAACGATAACTTGATTTGTGGTGCGAGGAACAGTGTTCGGTTTTATTAATATTAAATATTAAGGATATTTTGTTTACATAGTGCCTTAAAGCGCAAAGTAAGCTACTATAAGCTTGTGTTATGGGATCTTGATAACTGACAAACATACTTATATATACATTTTGAATAAACTCAGTTGTACATTCCACAATTTTGTTTATTATTTAAAATCCTGACTGGTTTTGCCCAATATATGGCATCATCAAAGGTAAAATTTATTTTCTGTACGTCTGTTTGTTGCGGATAATCTCGGAAAGGACTTTCCCTGTTTCAAAATGTTAGGTATAACGAATAACTTAGACTACTTTTTGTCTCAAATTAAATACGACTAAGTATATAGCTGGCAATAGGGACATTCACCCTACAGATAATGATCACATAACCGCCATCTAACGAGTCGATGATTAACGACACACATCACGCTCGTAATGACGGATAATGATCACTGTTTGTTTTTGTTAATATCACCTTGCGAACGGTTTAGAGGTCCACGGGGTCTAGGCAGATGAGACGCCATTTTTAACCTACTTATATAAAAGGAAGGTAATGGTTTATTGAATATGGCTCGAGACAGACGACTGCAAGCAGACAGGTTCTGCCCGACTGCAACTGGTGCAATCGTCAGAACTTTGCATTTTTATTGTAGTAGTAGTAACTTCATTGAAGCGACTGGGTTACACCAAGATCAAGCCAAGTTTACCTACAAGTGGTGCTTGCTAATCAACCACCACTTGGTTGCAGGAGCCTGAAAGAAAAAAGAAAAAGTAAAATACATATTTTTTAATCTTGACACAGAAATGGAGACTATGCAAAAAATACGAGTTACGTACACGAAGAAGACATAAAAATATCAAACACACTGAGTTATAATAATAAGATATCAAAGTAAAAGTAAAGATGGTTACCAAGAACCAGTGTAGCTAACTAGCGCCAAATCAGTGCAAAAAATATGTTTTTTTTTATTTTTTATTTATTCACCTATAACACTATTACAGCTTTTCCTATGAAATGTTATAGGTAAACTTTAGACACTCAAAACAAAACTTACAATAAATAAGTACGCTAAACCACAGATCAGTATCACTGCACTGTACCAATAAGATAAGATAAGATACAATAAATACTCTTTATTGTACATCGTACACAAGCAATAAATAGTAACGTATAACATACATGCCTTAAAACTAATATACAAAGGGCGGCCTTATCGCTAATAAGCGATCACTTCAAGGCAACCTTTGGATGGAGAGAGATATGTACGATATAATGTGGGTAGTGTACAATATATAAATAACTTAAGTAATAGATAAAAGAAAGGTAGTGAGAAAAAAACAAAGATGAGAGAAAGCGTAGTTTGCAACTTTATATTTACCCATTAATTTATACAAGATAGTGCTAAAAACTTAACAATTAGGTACTAAAATTAAAAAGCAAACCTCATATTAAATGTGTTTTACTGTAGTCTATTTTAGTCTTAGCATTTCAAATATTGCAAATATTGTTGGACATTCTCACTCTTAGTCATCTAGCCCAAACTAAGCTATAAGCTTGTACTATGGGATCTAGACAACTGATATACATACTTATATATTTCTAAATACATACATAATATACATAGAAAACACCAAAAAACAAACATTTGTGGATCAAACAAATATTAGTTTCGACCCGGGAATCGAACCCGAGACTCCGGAGTCGAAAGCCGGTGCACTACCGACCAAACGCCACCGAAGCTGTCAATTCCCGTGTAAGAGAACTTTCGCTATTCTTTATATTTTAATTTTTTAATATATGGCAAAAGGTTTGCATAGGAAGGTTCTCATTGTTTCATATTATTGTGTAGGTATCTCACTACGGAACACAGATGTAATTAATATCTATCCACCGATCCAGTAGTAGGTGGCACAATGACACAGCACTCCTGCCTATACCCTTACGATTAAACAGACATATTCTGACACTAATGATTTATTATTGATACCAATTTCTTGGTAGCCATATCCGGAATATTTTTAGTTTACCTGTAGCATGAGTCAGACGTTTTGAGATGTTCATTATGAGCTTTTAGCATCTTTATTAGACGTATATTATGTAGTTGTTTTGATTTTGTTTATATTTGATGGCTAATTCCAGAAGTTACTAGTTTTATCCAGCTACCGCTGTGCCGTAATCCAAGTCGGTTTAGAATTAGAATTCGTGGTTACTTTTCTTAATCACCCAGAAATCGATAGGAGCAGAATCAAGCATGGAATTGCTTTGAGTTGGTGTTTTTACAATAAGAATTACAATATACAAAATAAACATAATTATAGACTAAAAATACCTACATTACAAAATATCGTTTAAAAAATCCTCCGCGTCATTGCCAACCGGGAAGGTTCCCAGAATGCTGGCTGTGTTGCCACTTTGGATGGCGATACTTATTCTTTGGGCTAGAAAATAGCCAGCCTTCTGGTCCTGAGAAGCATCGATTAGGCGTTTAGCAATGTCTCTATAAAGGCGGCGAGCACTCGGACCCCATGACCCCAGTGTCTCAACCCCAAACAGTTAGCATATTTACGCCTTTTAAGGCCTTCAGCCGATTCAGCAGCAGCGCCGGCACATCCGGATGTGCTTGGAAAGTGTGAAGGTGCTAAGGTGTCAACGCATGTAGCGTCCCACACCAAAGGCCTTCCCATCTTCCACGGTAGCAAAGACATACCGTCCGGTCTCTTTCCATCGCTTCGTGCTAAACCATTTGGTTCACGTACGGCCGGAAGACCTGCGGTGGAAAGAGCCCTACGAATTATGTCGTTTAGAATAGCGTGCCGAGGTATACGACCTGCGCTTCTGCTACAAGAAAGGCCATGGTGTCCCAGATTATCGACGGCCACTCCACAGGTGCAATGATGCGGGGATATAATTATAACTTAGTCTGCTTTTCCGCCAAAGATACCTAATTACCTATGCTACGTTGCACAAGCGCAGATCCACCATGGTGGGCACTATGGCCATGCCCACCACCTTAATTGACCATTGACGTCACGCTCTCAGCAATATGTTGGGACTCTGACTGGGATATCCATAGCAAGACACTAATATAAAAATTCGGAATCAATAATTATCTGAAATATTATTTAAAGATATATGAGGGGCTGGTGGTCTAGTGGTAACCGACAATGTTAACACATTGCAAAGGTTAAGCAACATCGAGTCAGGCCGGTTTTAGGATGGGTGACCATTTCTTAAGACACTAAGACACCTCCGTGTCTCGGAGAGCACGTTAAGCCGTCGGTCCCGGTTGTCATTCAAACATCTATGACAGTCGTTAGGGGTAGTTGGAGCCCTAAATAAAAAATCCGACCGGTCTAACTACAGAACTTCGATGTCGCCCATGGGTTCTGGAGGTCAGATGGCAGTCGCTTCACAGAAAATATCGATGTTCAGCCGAATCGCAGTTAGACTGGAAAGCCGACCCCAACTTTAGTTGGGAAAAGGCTCGGTGAATGATGATGATTATTTAAAGATAGGAAATCCGTATTAACATAGGCCTAAAATCCGAAAAAGGGGACTGTGCCCACAACCTTTATTGAGGACTAGATCCGCGCCTGACGTTGCAATGTGTCTGATATCCACCAATCATATTTATTGGTCCATAGCACACATTCTCATAGCATACCTCCATAGTACATCTCTGCTGGAAAAGCACCCTTGAGCCGGCTTAACTACATGTAGCCGCAGCAAGTCGAAATCCATAGTAGGTATCTGCCTACCTTAGTAGAAAAAAGAAAGCTCACACTGTATGCTCAACAGATAACGTTACCAAGATCATGCAAGTTAGTTTTAATTGATTGCAAGCCTATTATAACTTACAACGCAAAGTTTTTTTTCTCAATTCTCCAAGATAAGTAATCAACAATCATCATTCTGAAACATCTCAGTCAGAGCCATCATATTTCTCATTTTATAATCACTTGAACAAAACGTATACGCGCCTACCCCGCAGGGTGCGTCCTCGGAATCAATGAAGTGCTCACGCGCACTTGACGAGCGCTGGCAGCATAATTAGCATGGTAATGAGCTGTCATGTTATTTGTAGTATTAATTAGTTGTCGTATATGATTTAGGTGTCGTATTAAATATGATGATAGTTGAAATATTTCAGTTTTGTAATTGGGTTCATTGTAAAGAGACGTTTTTTTGTGTATTGTGTTTTGACATCTAGTTAAACTTGGGTTCAGAGGCCCTTTCAACATGTCTAAGGTAACTCATCCTTACATGCAAGCGGCTTGCAAGGAGGCGAAATAAATAAAAAATAAAATAAAATAACGTTTATTATCTTTGAAATTTTCAGAAAATTATTTAGATTCGTCAGAAGTTGGTGTGACTCTACCGAGGGTTCCAAAATGCAACGAGACTGAGAAGAGCCCTCAAGAAACTCAGCTCGGCTTTTTTCAAAATATTTCATCTTAAATCTAATACAGAGTTATTTAGAAAGGAGCAATTCGTTACGTTGTTACAACCAGGCCGCCTTGTCATCTAAGAAATCATTAATACTATAATAAGCTTTATGGCACAATTTACTTTTTATTAGTTTTTTAAATTTATTGACAGATAAATTTGCTATTTCGGTTGGCAATGTATTGTACATTCGAATAAAGTTCCCCGCAAAAGAATTACTCACTTTATGAAGCCTAAATTTAGGAACAGCCAGTTTATCCTTATTTCTTAAGTTTAGATTATGATTATCACTATTTTTCACAAATTTACTTTTGTTCTTGTGGGTATACAATAAAATTTCATAAATATACTGTGAATACACTGTAAGGATGTTAATATGCTTAAACTTATCTCTTAATGACTCCCGAGACCCCATTCGATAGATAGTCCGGATAGCCCTCTTCTGCAACACAAAGATGCATTCAATATCGGCAGCGTTACCCCACAGTAGTATGCCATATGTCATGATACTGTGGAAGTAGCTGAAGTAGACAAGACGCGCCGTTTTAATGTCTGTAAGTTGTCGGATCTTTTTGACAGCATAGGCTGCTGAACTAAGCCTGGCCGAAATTTTCCCGATATGAGGCCCCCATTGCAATTTGGAGTCTAACGTTATGCCCAGAAAGACAGTGTCATCGACTAATTCTATTATATCATCCCTAACCTTAACACTGGTTTTAACAAGTCTTACATTAGGTAAGGTGAATCTTACACATTTAGTTTTATTTTCATTTAATAATAAATTATTAGCACAAAACCAGTGGACTATCCTAGAGAGGGCAATGTTTACATCGTCAAGTTCGCGCTGTCCACGTTTAACTTTAAATATTAAAGAAGTGTCATCAGCAAACAAAACTACCTCGTGGTCGTCTCTTATGAGGTGAGGGAGATCATTAATATATACTAGAAAAAGAAAAGGTCCCAAAATTGAACCCTGCGGTACCCCCATTGCTACAGGAGAACCAGGTGACTGTTTACCATTGATCACTACTTTCTGGACCCTATCACTTAAGTAAGAATTGACGAAATTCAAGGCCGTCCCCCGGATTCCGTAATGATCAAGTTTCTTAATTAAAGTCTGGTGCTGAACGCAATCGAAGGCCTTAGATAAGTCACAGAATACACCATAAGCATCATATGACTCATCCCAGGCCCTGTATATACACTCTAATAATTTAATACCGGCATCAGTGGTGGACCGACCACGAGTGAAACCGAATTGTTTTGTATGTAATAGTTTATTAACGTTAAAGTGATTTTGCATTTGATTAAGCATAATTTTTTCAAAAATTTTACTAAATGTAGGTAGTACAGAAATGGGACGGAAATTGGACGGATCTGAAGTACTACCCGATTTAAACAGGGGAATTAATTTACTAGATTTCATTAAATCAGGGAACACACCACTATCAACACAATTATTAAATATTATTACTAGTTCAGGAGCAACCATTTCAATAAAAGAATTTACTAAATACACAGAGATGCCCCAGAGGTCAGCTGTTTTCTTGATATTTAAAGATTTAAAAGTTTTTAAGATAGTGTTTATGTTAACTTTACTGAATTTAAATATAACGTTACAACAAGGAACGTTTGCTTTTAACAAAGATTCTGCAATGGGGGTTGAAGAGCCTAGGGTTTTTGTCAAATCTACAGGAATTCGGGAGAAAAAATTTTCAAATTCGTTAAGAGTCGCGAGAGTTCTTAAAGTGACTGGAAACTGGAATAGGCTCGGTGTTTATTATGTGAGACTAACAGTAGGTACCTACTACTATACAACGGGTTAGTCCCTAACTGGACACGAAGAACTCGACACACATGTGGTCAGTTGGCGAAAATCAACTGTAGAACATCGCATTCTTTCGTCATCTGGACACACCATGATTATTACGTGTGTCCAGATAGCGAAACTTAAATAAATCACTTTTAACTTGTCGTCAACTGGACACACATAGGTTTTTTTTTGCAAAAAACCTTACAGTCAGGTTGAGAATCGTTTCAAACATCGAATTTAGAATTAATGAGTTCGGCACAAACGTGTCCCAATTTCGACTTTAGAAATAAAACCAATACGACAACTATTGAAAATAATTTAGTACTTATCTAAGTAGGTACCTACCTGTACTTTTATTATAAAAAAAAGAAAAATTTTAATATTGTGGTGAAGTATTACAACAGTGTCTACTCCTTTCGAGACCTAGGGGAGATCAGTTCGCCAGGCGCCACTGGAAAAACCTTCTGGTACATACCAGTGACGCCGGGCAATGGACGTAAGCGCTTGCTAGCACTAGGCATCAGCTACCTACCATAAATGTCATCTACACTATCTTCACTAATATTTTTTAAGTTAAGCAATACTTATAGTGTGACCTACGTAATAAAGTCACCGTTTTCAACTGACTTCTTAAAAAGAAGGACGTTATCAATTCGACTTTGTTTTTTTTTTTAAAGCTACTACTTCCTAAGGTCCTTCCGATAAATATTTTGTCCCATTTCGGTAATTTGAAGTCGGTTGTTGTGTCAATTTTTGACGTTTATTTTATTGTAGGCCTCATGTAATAATATGTAACCCTGTCGCCGTTACGAGGTATTATATAAAAATATCATTCAATTGTTATTCATTGTAAGCAAGGAATGTGTGTGTAAAGTTTCATGCAAATCGGTTGATAAATACGGCCTCAAACATGATCTGACAGAACCCGTAGATGGGTACAGACGAATAAAATTCTCCCCAGTCTGCAAGTTGAAACGGAGCCTTCGCGAGCTTCGCTCCCTCAGTCTATTATTAGCGAACAAATAAGCTATATTACATCACGCTACGCTCAATAGGAGCTGAGTAGCAATTAAAAATGTTGCAGAAACCACGAAGCCGAATTCGCGAGCATTCGCTTGTTATTAATATGTAGTGAAAGTGTTACGTTCCACTCAAATTAAATAAATTCTAAATAATATTTCATTATAAAAAAAACTTTCCAAGCAAAAAATTAAGATGAAATATTACAATAAATCAAACTAATTATCAACACTTTAATCTTAAGATTAACACAACACACATTAGTATAACTTAATTGCCGAATTTGTGATTTAAAAGGTCCGTAATAACACATTAAGTTGAAATAATATGTTAAACATTTAGTTTCTCTAAATATACCTACCTTGTATAAAGACACCGTTTTCAACTGACTTCCAAAAAAGAAGAACGTTATCAATTCGACTGTACGTTTTTTTTCTTTTTTTATGTTCGAACTGTGTGAACCGATTTTGATTTTTTTTTGAAAGCTACAACTTCCCAAGTGATCCCATTTCAATTTGGTCCCATTCCGACAATTATTTGGTCCCATTTCGGTAATTTGAAGTCGGTTGCTGTGTCAATTTTTGACGTGTATTTTTATCTGTCTGTATACCTATAATAGCATCCAAACTGTGTCCATGCTTTCTCCCGTATTCATGATTAATGATTATGGTGCTGTAGCAAGATGTTATAATATTTGAGTAGGTAGGTATAACCTGTATTAGATAGGCTATGTTACAGAGTAAAAATTCCCATAGGCAACTTAAAGTAGTAGTAAATACTTCATACTTTCCAGGAAACGTAACAGAGGACAAGCCTTCTGCCGTTACCGAGCACTAATGAAAATCCATAACTCATCTGACTCTGAACCATAATTCTAACATTCAGGACAGATGCGTGGTACATAGAATTTATGCAATCCGAGCAAAGATCTTTTGGTTTAATGTCAAAGTCAATTAAATGTGTAATAAAAAAAGATAGGTACAGTCAGAAACAATAACATGGCCACACCCAAAATATTCACATTGCAATATACTCGTACAACGAATACGTCAATGACATCGTCAACGTAACGTGCGTCGTCACATACACAAGAATTTATTGTGTTAAATAAAACATTAATAATACACATTGAAAAACATAAAAAAACATAAACACATCACCATAATTATTATATATAATGAATATCGAAAGTGTTTCCATCTCAAAAAAACCCGTTAGTATAAAAAAATATATATTGCATTTATAAATTCACAATATAACACAGTTTGTTACAAATTACACACGTTCATTAATACATTCCTACAATAATTATTGTATATAAATCAAATAAACAACTAGGCCAAAATAAAAAAAGCCGGTCAAGAGGCTCGCGCACAAAGAGTTCCGTACCAAAACGACAAAAAAATCATGTTTGTTGCATGGGAGCCATTTAAATGTTTATTACATTCTGCTTTTTAGTATTTCTTGTTATAGAGGCAACAGAAATACATAATCTGTGAAAATTTCAACTTTCTAACTGTCACGGTTCACGATCAGCGCAATACAGACGGACAGATAGATGGAAGGCCAGCGGAGTCTTAGTTATAAGGTTCCCGTTTCACACTTTGGGTACGGAATCCTAACAACAACTTTTGGGCCAAAACTACAAGAATTGGAAAAAAAAGTTACATGTCGAGAACCGAGGTGCCTGTCGTTATGGCTCTTCCATTAATCTATTAGACACGTCGTTGTATATAAACCTATTTAAATTAACAATAATTATATTAAATTATATGTACAAAGTAATGTTATTATTTATACTATAATAAAACAGTAGATGATGTGTGTCTGTATATCTAATAATTTGATTCATTAGGTCAGGCTATGAATTTCGGCCCTGTCGTTTTGCGAGCAAGTCATGCTCGCGAAGGAGGCGGCCGACAGGGTGAGGGAGAGTTCCCTCCTCGCTGATTTCCGAATTCAGCGGCTAGCAGGGCGTCGCAGACTTATCTACGCCCAGGACCATCGACCTCCATGATCGGGGCCTGAGGACGGCACGATAGCCACCCGCCATCCTTCCAGAAGGCAGGCTAGAAGGCGTAATTAATGTATTGACTGATGAGAAGCTAATATTTTAGGGTTTTTTTTTTAATTCCGCATCTTAATGCCGCGGCCTTTTCTACGTCCATTGCCGAGTGCCTCTGGTTATACATTTTGGGTTGGTTTTAGGTACCACTGATCAATTCAAAGAGATAAGATTGTAAATAATAGGAACAAATGAAATAACAATAAATAATGTTATATAATATCGTCATAATATTAAAACCGTACGCAACAATAATTAAGATATAATATTATATATAAGACTACGATGTACAAGCTAATTATACAAGCTAATTATATGTAATAAAGGCTCCGAAAGCTTACATCGGGGGTCCACAGATTGTAAAAAAAAGAAAGAAAAAAAAATCAAACAGATATTATGGGAAACACCATCTCTAGATGTCTAGAAAAATATACTAAAAAATTTAACTCTACTGTACATTTCCGGTAAATTCATGACATAAAGTTGTGCGTTTCTGCAACTGTGGGTTGCGAGCTTAAGCTAACAGATATTACCCCTACTTGACAGTTGGAGTCTTAAAAATCCGACTGGTCTAACTACAGAACTTCGACATCGCACATGACCGACCCGAACTGTGTTTGGAAAAAGCTCAGTGGATGAAAATAATTTTCAGAAAAAAAAACATCAAGTTACAACCGCATCGTAGTAAAACTTTATGATTCACAAACCGCACAATAATAATGTTAGTTAAACATATAATTATCTGATCCCATAATTAATTCACGCTATGTTATCATTATCAACCAGAGCCGTGCGACGTGACTAGTGAGATAAAAAGAAAATATATGCCCCATCTTGGTGCTTGAGCATAGCGCGGCCAATTAGTTTATTGGTCGACACATGTCCTTCCCGGAACGTTACGATACCATCTATAGAGGTGCAACGTACACACAAAAGGAATGAACAACTTCGGTATTTCATTCATCATTTTCTTTATTCAGTTCTTATAAAAGCTCTTTATAGTTTATAACTAGATCGGTGTTGTTAACATTTATAGCTTTTCACATGTAATTACCGATCTATATTTCACTGTAAACGTGGTCTTTAAGGCACTGTCACCCCCATTTTGCATAGATATACGAATACACGAATTTAATTTAGTAATTGCAAAATAATCATATTTTATTCAAACAGCAACGGGGCCAGTCTGTCATTTTATTTCATATTCTTTACATCCTACGATTGTCTAGAAGGGTTTATAAATAAATATAAACTAGGAGCTGCGGTCGCTGCCGTGGTACTGCGCTGCAGCATGCAATTAAGCGAAGTGACTATTTCTATTAAGACATTTATCAATCTATAAGGAGCAGATTTTCAAAAAAAGTTATTGACCAAAAATATGTCAATAACTTTTTTTGAGGGTCCTAAATCAAAATTCGGTCACGAACAAAACCTGCTCCTGAGAATGCTCGATTTTTGAGTGAAAAATTCATGAAAATCGGTTTTTGACATATTTTTGGTCAATAACTTTTTTTGAGGGTCCTAAATCAAAATTCGGTCTCGAACAAAACCTGCTCCTGAGAATGCTTGATTTTTGAGTGAAAAAATCATGAAAATCGGTTGGGTAGTTTCACATCTAGTTGCATTTGAGTCACCTGAAAAGGAGCTCCGCTCGCTTCGCTCAATAAGATTGTTCATAAGGGATAAGATCGCCTGCTGTAATTTATATTTTAGTCGTGTGAAACTATTTTATTTGTTATTCCTTGTTTGTCAATATTATTTCTTATTATAATCATTTTGCAAAATTATGACTCAAGTAAGTGAGTGAATGATAAGCTGCTGTCTAACCATTCATTCACTCATCTTACTGCGCGTTGACCCCAAATCGTACAAATTTAAAACTCGCGTTAATGTGGGCACATGCATATATCCCACCAATAATACACACCACATCTTAAGAACAACACTATCGCCCGATACCCAATTAATAAAAAAACCCCTTCAAATGTTCTTTTTGTAATGTTTTGTTAAACAACTAAATTTGGGGTTTTAAAAAAACAACTCAGATCTTGTTAGTTGAAGTTACCCGTATTTATTTTGACAGGGGTTATAAATTCTCAGGGTTTTTGTTGTTCAAAAGATTAATCACCTATTATTTCGGTAATTTTAATAGGTTAAGGTGTCGATGCCCATTTTTGGGGTTCCCGCAGGTGTTTTATTGGAACGATATGATCATTTTGATGATGCCATTCTGGGTTCTGTGGCTGAGATTGAGATAAGTCGAAGTTTTATGATAATTAGTGCCGTAGCATTTTATGTTGGTTGTTTTAAGATGTCTTACGTATGTTTTTAGATTAAACGACTTGTATTTCTAATTTGTTAAGATTCCAATAAAATTAAATTACTTAGAGGTTACAGAGTTTACTGTTATTTCTAATAAATTCACTAAATCAATTTTAACTAAGTATCTGACGCCCGCAGGTCTGAAGGAATAGTTTATTATATTCTCATACGAATGGGCACATGTCATGACGTATCCGTTTCCAAAAGTAATAGCCAATATGTCCAAGAAATGATATAAATACTTATCTATGTGAAAATATTTGTTGTGTTTGACTAAAAAATATTCAACACACACGTATCACGCCTATATCGCCGAAAGGGTAGGCAGAGGTGCATTACACACCCACAATTTTCCAGTATTTTCCCACTTAATAGGGGGCAAGCCTATTGTCATCATCGGGCACGGATATAATGGGTTATGTCCAAAATAGTCGAATGAATTTAATAAAAAGTAGCAGCTATATTGTAAATTAATAAAAATTGAAACCCGTTGCCTTGCGATGAAATGTTGATTAAAGGCAACATAATCTTACGTGCCAGCCGCTATGGCACAGCCAATTAAAGTCCTGGGCTTCTCGTACTATTACATACATCTCCAAAAACATTCACATTACTAATATTGAAAAATTTATACGAATATTTAGGGCGGTTGTTACAGGTCTAACTACAGAACTTCGATGTCCATTAGTCCAATAGGTTGTGGAGGTCAGAAGAAAGTCGCTTTACGGAAAATATCAAAATTCAGCCGCATCGCAGTTAGACTAAAAAACTGACTCCAACTGTGTTGGACAAAAGTTCAGTGGACCTTTGTTAGGAGTCCTTAAGCACCTAATACCTATTTTAAAACTACCCACACTACAAAATTTCACCTACATACGAGTAGTTTAATCACCACATCAAAGATTAAAGATCGACACACACTGAGAGTCACTATGGACTGTTCCGTACAAATTTAATGAAAAAGAAACGTTTTTATATTTTTGGACATTCTCACACAACGTCATCTAGTCCAAACTAAGCTATAAGCTTGTTCTATGGGATCTAGACAACTGATAAAGATATTTATATATTTTTTTAAATACATACATAATATACTTACCTACATAGAAAACACCCAAACTCCGAAACAAACATTTGTGGACTAGACAAATATTTGATTCGATCCGAGAATCGAACCCGAGCTTCCAGAGTCGAAAGCAAATGCACTACCGACCACGCCACCGAAGCAGTGACTCATTATTTGTTTGTTTGTAATCGATAAGCTCCGAAATTAATGAAATGATTTTAATCATTCTTTCACTATTAGAAAGCTATTTTATGCAGGATGCAATAATACTTAATATGCCCAGAAACAACCATAGGCTCGACTAACAAAATTATTGGCAAAATGTGGGTCTTTCTCTGCCTTGCCTATCCCTGTGATGTAAGTAGATAAAATAAATAATTCAACAATAAAAACACGACTGCACATATCCAGATATTTAACTATAAGCAGGCGGGACTCACTTTTTATTTTCAAATCTGAACTGATATTATTGGTGTATCGCCTATCTAGATATGTGCAATCCTACTTACATACTTTTGGAATACGATTTCTCATACCATATTATATTGAAACAGTTGTATATATTTCTGAAATCTGCTTTAAAAACTCTTCATTATGATTTTTTTGGACAACCTACATTTTATGCACCCGGTGACACTGTGAGATAATTACCTACCTTTCAATTGAGACCCCATTCGTCGAAATCCATCCAGCTGTTATATAGGCCTGTAGAGGGGAACAAAGAAACATACGTACGCGCGAAACACATAACCCTCGCTGACTCAGTCGGGTAAAACACACAAACAGTAGATCACAACAAACTTATCCAATATTCGTGTTTACTGATAAGGATAACCGGCTCTTGTACCCAGTGTGTCCCAAACCTAGTTAGAAGAGTGCTTGTTAGAGAGCGAGCTATTTGTTCCGGCACGTATAAAGTCGATTAATGTGAACAGATACCCAGCACGTCGGCGGTACCGATTTATTAGACTATTATTGGTTATGGTCCAAGTTATTAGACTTATGAGATCAAATAACATACTTCACAAAAGTAAGAAGTACGTCTTACTTTTTTGGTTTGGTTTATTTAATGTTTAAAGTTTCACGATTTCCACTCATTCATACATAACTGACATTGAAGCGGGACGGTATCGTGATAATATCTCGGGAGGATGTAAATGTCGAATGGAACGCACAAACCTTGGCAATCCAACCGAAACCGTTACCGGGCACATTTATGATGTCCAAAATGGCCAAATGAATTTAATAAAAAGTAGCAGCTATATAGTAATTTTGAAAAAAAAATAATCCAGTTACCTTGCTATGAAATCACGAGAGACAACCCAGGACTGTAATTGGCTGTGCCACACACAGCCAATTACAGTCCTGGGCGTCTTGAACTAAAATAAACCTTTGATACAATCATGATTAAACCGCGTTTAGATATCTTCTATTAAGTACTCAAACATAAATGTATACCCACTTTCACATCTATACAATTTATGTACGTCCTAAGGTTACTTGTAAGAGATCGCTGTTTGCTAATAAGTCTGCCATATGGACATTTTCATACTACGCTTTCTCAAGTAGTTATATCTGTATTGATCTAGTTTATTATATTTATATACTATTCTTATAACCTTGGCTTTCCATTAGGCGGGTGGGCAGCGTCACGTTAGCGACCAAAACATCGAATACATAATTAAAAGCGTTGTTGTAAACGAGCACTTTACTAGCTGCACGGTTTAAAACAACAGTGTTCAACAGAACGTCCGTATAGCCAGGACTATGACACTCGCCTAACAATCGCAAAAAATACGTGACGTCAGCGACAATTTGAAGTTGTAAGTCAGTAAGGGTTGACTCTTGTTTGTGACACGACATTGATCATAGAGTTGACACTGAGCCATTAACGTCATAATTTATTGGTTCGAACGTAACGTTCGACTTATGTTCTCTGTAAACAAAAGAATGTGCTTTAATTAACGTCGGAGTGCAAGTTCTGTATGTAAGTACTAATCCCTATTCTGTGGTATAGCTTCCAACCGCGTTTGCAATCGCGATTTTAATGTTTCAAAAAACATAATATCGCTACCTCTTATGACACAGGCCAATCCCAGCGTGCGACCATAAGAGTCGCAGCAGTTTGTTAAACCGTCCCAAGTGAGAACTAGCGTTATCGGGCGTTAATTAATTGTGTTTTATATTACCCTCGTTTAGTGGCCACACATTTATGTATTTGTGTCTAAGAGTTATGGCGGATGATGGTTAATTTAAACTCATAGATAATATTATTGAATATACTGATGGTGATGTTCAAATGAAGATTTTATTTCGATTAGCTAGCTTATCACCGCGGTTCCACCCGCGTGATGTAGTTTTCTCGTTCCCGGTTCCCGTGGGAACACATTACCGGGATAAAAAGTTAAAGGAAATTATACATAATACGGTAAACAAAACATTATATTGAGCGGTAGATGACAAATAATGATCTTTCTCTTTCGTTCTAAAAGAGTTTTACGCATTTAGCGTTACGAACTAAGAGCATTACGCTGAGGACCGACAGACAGACACATATCACGCCTACATCCCCGAAGGGGTAGGCAGAGGTGCATTACACACCCACAATTTGCCAGAATTTTTAGTCCCACGTAATAGGGGGCAAGCCTATTGCCGTTACCGGGCACATTTATAATAGGTTATGTCCAAAAAGCCGAATGAATTTATTTAAAAGTAGCAGCTATATAGTAATTTTGAAAAAAATATTGAAACTCGTTACCTTGCGATAAAATGTTGATGAAAGGCAACAAAATCTTACGTGCCAGCCGCTATGGCACAGCCAATTAAAGTACTGGGCGTCTCGGACTATTCCTGGGTGTTTCGGACTACGGACCTAATATATTTATTTATTAATATTCTCTTTTCTTTTTCATCTTTCTTTGTGACCATCATCATCATATAGCTATAAGTTCCAAGGACATTCTTGCACGTCGTTGTATCGCCGGTACAAATCCAAATGGATCATTATGCATTGAACACAAAAACGCGTCCGAAGCGACATAGAATCGCGAAACTTATAAATAAATACATATTTGATTGTGTGGTCTAAGGCATAAGCGTCAAGCATGGATAAAGTCGAAGTCAAAAAAAAAGTCAGTCACAAAGATTTTAACGTCGACTCTGCCTGTTTGCGATTGCCCCCTATTACGTGGAAACTATTCAACAATATAGCTTATAAGCTTATAAGTCACGATTGCAAACGCGGTTTTAAACGTGGTATTAAAAGGATAGATAGTCCGAGACGCCCAGGACTTTAATTGGCTGTGTCATAGCGGCTGTCACGTAAGATTATGTTGCCTTTAATCAACATTTCATCGCAAGGCAACGTGGTTTCAATTTTTTTTCAAAATTACAATAAAGCTGCTACTTTTTTTAAATTCATCCGGTCATTTTGGACATAACCCATTATAAATGTGCCCGGTGACGGCAATAGGCTTGCCCCCTTTTACGTGGGACTAAAAATACTGGCAAATTGTGCCTACCCCTTCGGGGATATAGGTGTGATTTGTGTGTGGGCCTATGTATTACTCAGATAGACCCTGCGAGGTCTTCGTAGTGTGGGACATTGTAATGTATAGATTGTATTTTACGTATATTGGAAAAAAAAATAAAAAAAAAATAAAAAAATTAAAAGGAGTGCTTTGCTGGCTACACCGTTTCAAAACCAACGTCACATCATCAACATCAACATCATTGGATTTAAACAGCCGTTTTAAACCGTGTATGTACCCTTACGGCCTCTGCCTCGAATCTTGTGGGCAGCGGGGCGGCGGTGGCGGCTGCGCGGGAGCGGGGCGGGCAACGCAGACCCGTTCTCGAAAGCAGCGGGCAGATCGCGCGGCATTATAGCGGCGTAATGTTGTGTTCGTGTTTGTGTCGTCGAGATATTTATTTTTATTCACGAACGAAATGTCTGAACAGCGGCGACATCTTTTTGATTCAAATTTATACCTAACGCTCGATTTATTGTGGGCAAAGGAAGAAGTGAATCCCTACTATAGGGCAAGGAAAAGAAAAAACGAGTTTTATCGAAATTATGAAGAACAGAGACATTGTCCGGACAAATTCTACGACTACACCAGAATGAGTGTAGAAACTTTTGACTATATTCTTGAAGCTATCAAGCGCGATTTAGAGTCTGGAATTAATCCAAAACGATATAGAGGTATATTTCCAGCAGAAAAAATATATTTGACGCATTATATTTGAAGCATGTCCGAGGACATTTCGACACGTCTACGAATTTGATCCTGCCGCTCCCGCGCCGCCGCCGCCCCGCTGCCCGCAAGATTCGAGGCAGAGGCCTTAGGCTCTTTTTAACCGTGTGCATTGGGAATGAGTAAACTATTCCACGTAGACAACACCACCGCCGATGCCAAGTGCAAATGATGTCGTAGAGCGCTAAGGCAATCATTATCATCCACCGAGTCTTTTCCCTACCCAAGACTTTCCAGTCTAACTGCGATGCGGCTGAATTTAATATTTTTGTGGAGCGTCAGTCGGTAGTTAGGTCAGTCGGATTTTGTTTTAGGGCTCCAATTACCCGTAACAATCAAGTCAACATAAGATCCAAAATGTGTTTTCCATCAACGCGAGAAGAAGTGAGAGCAATCGCGTTCTGTTATACCTTGCACCACCCGTTAACATAAAAGACGTACACCGCATCATCCCCATGCATGAGTCGCATGAAAAACCCGTGAAACTTCTCGTAATGGCCACAGAACATTTGTTTCATTATACACTCGCGTTTCTTTAAGAACACATCCGATTTATCTACACCGATCGGACGAGGGTTTTTTTACAGGATCCAAGTGATTCCCAAATTGGACTTAAGTATAAATGTTTTATTAATAACGTCATTTATTATACGTAAGTATTGTAGAGTTGTTTATTTGGAAGATTCAGGAATGAAAACAGATAAAAGTATGTGATAAAATTTGAATAAATGAATGTAGGCGTCGAAACTCACTCGCTGGAGACCATCCTACGGGCCATGGCCTCCAATGCATCAAGTTATAGCACGCCGTTTTCCTGGCCTGCTATAAGGATGGAGAGGTGCCAACCCACCGCCGCCGTCCTCAAGTCTTAGGTTAAGATAAGTCTGCGGGAACTTATGGGGAAGGATCACGAAACGCCTCTCTACCTCCGTCGTATTGTCGGGGTCTACCTTTCGGAGAGGGCCATAGCATGACGTACCTAGGGATCGTACTTGATAGCCGATGGAACTTCGGACCACATTTCCGAAGTTAGGTCCCCAAAGTGACGGGGGCATCAATCGCGCTTTCGCGACTCATGCCCAACCTAAAGGGACCCAACGCCTCCTGCAGAAGACTGTACCTGGGGATCGTGCGGAGTATGGCCTTATACGGGGCTCCTGTATGGGCGGATAGATTGGCAGTCAGGGTGAACGCGACTCGGTTGACCAGACCACTGCGAACCTTGGCCGTCAAAACAATACCGCACGATCTCCGGAGAGGCTGCATGTCTCTTAGCTGGGACCCCTCCGTGGGACCTGGAAGCGAGAGCCCTTGCGTCATTGTTTTAATGGCACAAGGAGGCGCTGGAGAGGGACCACAGGTCTGCGACTCGAGAAATCGAGGACCAGTGGTCCCAACTCCGCCAGGATCTCATGGAGACTTGGAGGGTGCTACTTGAGCAACCAAAGTGGGGAACTACCGTCATCGCAGCGGTGAGACCGATCATGGACGAGTTGCTGCAGAGGTGGCATGGTGACCTCACGTATCGTGCGACACAGATCGTTACCGGGCATGGATGTTTCGGTAGCTATCTGTATCGCATCCATCGTAAGGTCACACCCCGGTGTCAATACTGCGAGGTTTCCGACGACGACACCGCACTCCACACGTTGGTGGAGTGCTCAGCGTGGGCGAGTCAGCGCCGGGACCTCGTAGTGGGTCTGGGCATGGATGTTCTCTCGCTGGAAACCATTCTCCAAGCCATGGTCTCCAGTGCGAGTAGGTGGAACGCGGTCGTGTCCTTCTGCGAGCAAGGCATGCTCGCGAAGGAGGCGACCCACGCAGGTGGCCAAGGTCCGCCGGGCGCCACTGGGAATCTCTCAGTGTCTACCGGAGACGCCCGGCAATGGACGTAGGTGCGGCGGTGGCCCAGGGCAGCGGATTTAATATTAGCTTTAAAACTTTTCTCAAATTATCCTACATGTCAAAAGACCAAAATTCGTGTAACATCAAGAACACTAAAATTTGATTAACAGGCAACAACATTGAAAATATGATTTGTCAATCTACTTATGATGTTAATAATGTTCAGCTACCTTTGGAATACTAGTGTTCAGCGTTTTATGGACGTGTGTATGTTGAGTTTATTTTTTTCTCGTGGTGCGTCACTGACTTATGACACTTTTAGTGTTCAGATGTTTTGGAAGTTTGAATGTGTTCAGCGACTTTTGGGGCCGACTGTACATGTTATGTAAATTAAGTTTTCTTTAAGAAATTAAACCCTACAGATGCATTTGAAGATCTATTAAATCAGCAAACTTTCTGCAACCCAAACGGTATTTACCTTGAAAATTCGTATCTAAATCACTGTCACAACGGCTTCCATCACACGGCGACAACTGTTTCATTAAATTCTCAAACCAAAAAAGACCACAGAACACCGTTATACTTATCAACTTGACAAGATAATATAAGGGCCCTCTTGTACCACTGTCCTGGGGCATTTGTGGACAAAAAACTCGCAAACTAATGAAGAGATTCACACCGCGAGAATGTTTGCGAACCCGCAAAAACTGCAGCGACGAATTGTGCAATCAATTTAAGTATTTTAACTATATCTTAATAAATAAGATGGTGAATTCAAGGGCATTTAATATTATGCTAAGTAGAGTATTATACGAACTAGATAACATATACAATAATCTTAAAACTCCGGCACAAACTATTCAAACATCAGTTTTACAGGTTTCAGGCCCAGTGAAGGTTGAATGCACAGAGTCATCATCTTCAACACACACACACATATCACGCGGTAGGGTAGGCAGAAGCGCATTATACAACCACAGTTTGCCAGTATTTTTAGTCCCACGTAATAGGGGACAAGCCTATTGCCTTCACCGGGCACACATATACCTAATGGGTTATATCCAAAATGTCCGAATGAATTTATTAAAAAGTAGCAGATTTATTATATTATACAGCCTTGCGATGAAATTTTGATGAAAGACAACAAAATCTTACGTGCCAGCCGCTATGACACAGCCAATTAAAGTCCTGGGCGTCTCGGACTATCGTCTTCAAGCAATCAATATTTTTGTCAATGCAGTTTATTAATTACAATGAATAGCTACATTTTCTATCTTGAATTTATCATCATCCAATGAACCTTTTCTTGTCAGCTTTCCAGTCTGACTGCTGCACGGTTGAACTTCGATATTTTCCGTGAAGCGACTACCATCTGACCTCCACAACCTACAGGCGATACTGGAGTTATGTAGCTATCCCAGTCTGATTTTATTTCAATTGGCTTATAATAACTCTAAGTTTTACAGAAAGTTTCAGGCCCGGTAGAGGTTGAATCCACAGAGTCATCGTCTTCAAATAATCAATATTTTTGTCAATGCATTTCATTTTTCAACAATTTTTTTAAGGAGGTTCTCAATTCGACTGTATGTTTTTTTATGTTTGTTATCTCATATCTTTAGACTGTGTGGTCCCATGTCAATTTGGTTCCATCCCAACAATTATTTAGTCCCATTTCGGCGGTAGTTTGAAGATGGTTGTTGTTTAAATTTTTGACGTGTATTTTATCTTTTTATCTTTAACTTATCATCATTCGCAGAACCTTTTCTGGTCAGCATTCCAGTCTGACTGCTCCACGTTTGAACTCTGATATTTTTCTTGAAACGACTGCCTTCTGACCTCCACAACCTATTGACAATCTTGAAGTAAGCCTTTACTATGTCACCAGGTTCACTGCTTGCAGCTAAAGCTGACTTGGGCTCCGGAGATGTAGTGCCTCTAAACACCCTCAAAAAACAACTGTACACAAACCCATCAATACTCCATGTGTCGCCACCCCTGACATTAAAACCTCTAGGGTGCCACCCCTACACTTGTACCGGTTAACCGGAACAACCCCGTAGGGATAGCTTACAGGATTTAGCGATACATCGTAACAAGGGCACGGAACACCCCACGGATTTGCGCAACTATTATTTATTAGGAAAAGTAATCGATTTAGTTATGACTCGAGCACAAGTGACTCGATAATATTATCGTTATGGGTGAATAAAATTATAGGAATAGAATGCAACACAAAATCAAGTCATCCCGAAGGGATAACACAGACACTTCTTCGAGGTTCCACGTAAAGGGTGCCGAGTTGGCGTTCCAATAGGGACGCCATTACAGTGAAAAACGTCAAAAACATGATTTCAGAATAATAACTACCTACTTGGAGTTCGATTTTTGCTGAGCGTGACAGGTGGCTTTTTAGGTTACCTCTGGCGCTTCGCAAAAATCGGCTTTCCAGATAATCTCATATCGAACAACGTTTCTTGTCCTGCACCTGGAGCTAGTTAGGAATAATAGTTCTTCTGTGCGGGACTATCAACTAATCAAGCATTACCTTGACATTGGCGAAATCATCGATGAATATCGATGGAGCCACGTTTTTATAAAAATAAGAAGAAGAACCACCTACTTACATACACAATAAATGTTCCAGTTTTTGCCACACGCCAAGTTATACTTCATAAGCTATAGGAGTCTTATTGGATACTTTGAGTTGTTTTCGTGCACTTTTGTAAGAATGCGTAGGTACCGCGTATACAAGTTGAGCCCCAAAGATGTCGATAGAACCCCTCACCGCATTTCGGAACTAATCCTTTGAATCACTCAATTATAATTGAGTGATTAGAGAGATATCATTATTGAACGTATACCTATAGGTATACGTTCAATAATGATATTCTATAAATCTTTACTTAAAAGATGATAGACGTTCAACTAACTTCAGAGACTTTGTTATTGAAAAATAAAACAGTGTGACATCATAAACTATGGTAATAGTCGAAACAAAGGAACAACAAAACAAAAACCACAGACAAACATGCGTTTTATGTATTCAGTTTTTCGCTTGGCGGGAATTCGTGTTTTTTTCTTAAGCCCTGTTTACACCGGTCATGGCGCGGCGAGGTCGTCAATCAAGGTACCACCGACGCGTCCACAGCGATTGTTTTCAAATAGGATATATTCTCGCTTGATATGGACAAGTATAATCAGAGTTATAAAGGGGGTTTTACAATGTGTGAATAACTGTAATTATTTTAAGATGTTTGCATGAAATATGGATTCTCTTTCTGTTTTCGCTAGACTCCTCCCGAGTCCAGCAAAAACAGAAAGATAATGTAATTGAAAGACAATGAATGTTAGAGAATCTGTACTTAAGGGCTTAAAAAAATATTTTTCAAAGCAATTCAACAAAAGCTGATTTTAATCAAAAATATAGAAGAATTCTTTCATGTAAATTAAGTTATTTAAACTATTTCGCTCTGACTGCAGAGATACTATTTATTGAACAAAATTACTAGCAAATTGTGGGTGAGTGTGGGTGTGCAATGCACTTCTGCCTACCCTTCCCGGTTATAGTCGTGATGTATGTTTTTCTGGCTGTAAATGTAGGTACTTAGTAAACAAAGTCTTAATAATGTTAGTATTATTAAATTTTTAACACCAATTGTGTCGCTATAGCAGCTGATTCGAGAAGAGACACGCGATGTCATAATAGCATGTGCTAAAAAGTCTAGTGAGGAATATTTTTGACGACAGGGTCAAAAGAGTTAAGTAGCTATACATTTCTACAGGTTTTAGAATTTAAATGGATATTTTATTTACAATATGAATTACAATAAACAAAATATACATAATTATAGACTAAAATATTTACATTACAAAATATCGTTTTAAATTCTCCGCGTCTTTGCCTACTGGGAAGGTTCCCAGAATGCTGGCTGTGGTGCCACGTTGGATGGCGATACTTATTCCTTGGGCCAGTAAATAGCCAGCCTTCTGGTCCTGAGAAGCATCTATTGGGCGTTTAGCAATGTCTCTATAAAGGCGGCGAGCACTCGGATCCCATAACCCCAGTGTCTCAACCCCAAACGACTCAAATATGTAATCACCTGCTAGGTTTGCATATTTACGCCGTTTAAGGCCTTCAGCCGATGCAGCAGCAGCGCCGGCACATTCGGATGTGCTTGGAAGGTGTGAAGGTGCTAAGGTGTCAACGCATGTAGCGTCCCACACCAAAGGCCTTCCCATCTTCCACGGTAGCAACAACATACCGTCCGGTCTCTTTCCATCGCTTCGTGCTAAACCATTTGGTTCACGTACGGCCGGAAGACCTGCGGTGGAAAGAGCCCTACGAATTATGTCGTTTAGAATAGCGTGCCGAGGTATACGACCTGCGCTTCTGCTACAAGAAAGGCCATGGTGTCCCAGATTATCGACGGCTACTCCACAGGTGCAATGATGCGGGGATACACAAGGTGTACCCAGCCGAAGGCAAGTGGCAATGCGGAAGGTTGTGTCGTCCAACATTATACCGATGTTGGGCGATGGGAGCGTCTGTATCCATAACCCTGACTCCCATTCTCCAACAGCTAGTAGGCGTGCATGCTCTGAAATATTGACAGAAGTGTCAATTAGTGTATTAATTCTCAATTTACAGAGCGGCGAATCCCACAGTCGCTGTGAGCCTATGCGTGAGGGCAGGTCAGTGTCGGGGCAAGACATCCTCCAAGTATTTATAGCATCGGTCTTTCTATAGATTGGTTCGTGTTAATTCCCATAGAATAATATAGTATAGTAATATACCTAGTAGTCTTATAGAGAGGGGCTCGAGGTCTAGTGGTACCCGACTATGTTAACATATTGCAAAAGTTAAGCAACATCTAGCCAAAACCCAAAACCCATCCTGAGACCGGCATGGGTTTTGGGACATTTATTTAGACATTGAGACCTCTCCATGCCTCAGAGAGTAGGTAACATCTATGGCTACCCTCTATGGTGTTTAGTGATGGAGACCTAAATCTAAAATCTGATCGGTCTAACTTCAGAACTTTAATATCACCAAAGGGTTGTAGAGAGATGGTAGTCGCTTCACGGAAAATATCGAAGTTCAGCCGAAGCGTAGTTGGACTGGAAAGCCGCACCCAACTATGTTGGGAAAAGGCTGATGAACTAGTAGTCATTTAGTCAAAAGCTTCCATAAATAATATTTTGTTTTCAGTGTAAAAGGTCCTTAATATCAGTTGTAAACTTTTAACCAAATAGTGTCGATACGTATCGTGGTGAGGTGTTTGCGAGTCAAATGTCCTACTGGTACTGGATTCTTTGTGATACACGGGACTATATCTCTTCAGAACATGATAGTATTTAAAAATCGGTTCGGTATACTTTCTACATTTTAGTACCGTACTTTTACATTTTGATTTGGTACTTTCTACATTTTGGTTACGTACTTTCTACATTTGCCCAGACTACAGAGATTGTAGATATGTAACAATAGTCCTGGCTGTTGATTTTGAGGGTCCCGAAGATTCGTTTAGAAACCCAGATCTGTCATGTCCATTTTTTTAGGGTATGGACCTCCCTTACGAAGTTTTTTTTTTCTCGCGTCTTGTGTGAAGTATCATACATGAGATGGTCTTTTAAAAATATTGAGAAGTTTTCATGACAGATGTACCCATTTGCGAGATATCTATATATTTAATACGACAATTTGTCTGTCTGTCTGTCCGTCCGTCGCGTTATTCAATTTACATACATATGCATGAAATATTAAAATATTCTGTTTTTTTTTTATTTGAGGCGATACAAAGATCGTCGGGATAACTAGTTCAAGTTTAAACAGAAAGCTTCTGTCTACACCCTGTAGAAGTGATGGTATGTTTGAAAGAAAATAAAACGTGTCAGTATAAAAATATAGTTTTAAAACTATTCTTCTTTTAAAATGCTAAGTAGGTATATGGTTATCTTTCTAAAATAATATGTTTCGCTTCAAACGAAGAAATCATATTCACAAAATACGTATTTACATACATACATACATACATATGGTCACGCCTCTTTCCCATTGGGGTAGGCAGAGACTATGGAATTCCACTTGCTACGGTCCTGGCATACTTCTTTCGCTTCTTCCACTTTCATAACTATCTTCATGCACGCTCTCCGGTTCTGGGTGCTCTTGACCTGGCCTTTGTTCAAAACATCTCCGATTTGGTCGAAGTACGTTCGCCTAGGTCGACCCTTACCTGCCTGTCCATTCACGCCCGCCTTATGTATCTGTTTCGTCAATCTTCTTTCATCCATCCTTTCTACGTGCCCGAACCATCTAAGCATCCCTTTTTCTATCTTACTCACTACATCTTCTGATACACCGCAAAGTTCTCGTATCTCACTGTTCCTCACTTTCTCAACCAATGTCACCCCAGTCATACTTCTCAAACTTCTCATTTCCACTGCATTTATTTTACTTTCATGCTTCTTCTGCCAAACCCAACATTCACTTCCATACATAAGTGTAGGGACCAGCACTCCTCTATGAACAGCCAGCCTAGCCCTCCGGGAAATCTTCTGACTGTTCATAAAGTTATGCAGAGCCCCATTCACTTGATTTCCTGCCATAACTCTTCTTTCAATGTCGTCGTCACATCTTCCATCCCTTGTAAACTTAGACCCTAAATACACAAACTCTTTCACTTGCTCCACTCTTTCTCCTTCAATAACAATCGCACAGTTCGACATGCTTTCGTCTCGTTCAAATACCATTACTTTCGTCTTACTTGCGTTCACTTTCATTTCCTTCCTTTTCAAAGAGTCATTCAAAATATCAACCATCACCTGCAACTCCTCCGCCGATGACGCAAGTATTACCTGGTCATCAGCATATAAGAGGCACTTGATGGTCAATTCATCCATTCTTAAACCACACACACTCGCTTTCAGATCTTTCAGACAGTTATCCATGTATAGGTTAAACAGCATTGGTGACGCTACACAGCCCTGCCTGACGCCTCGTTCGATACCGAACCAGTCCGTGTAAGTCCCGTTTATGCGGACACAAGCACTGGAACCCTCATAAAGTGATTGCAGTGCTCGTATTAGATTGCTGCTTACTCCATACATGGACAGCGCTGACCACAATTCGCTCCTCACCACTCTATCATAGGCCTTCTCTAAGTCTACAAAAGCGCAGTAGACCTTTTGTCTTTTTGCCAGGAACTTTTCGGCAATGCTGCGTAAAGAGAAGACCTGATCCATGCATCCTCTTCCTTTCCTAAATCCAGCTTGCACATCCCACATTTTGTCATCAGTGTCATTCGTCAATCTAGTAATCAGAACCCTTGCATATAACTTGCCGACGACGCTGAGCAGACTTATCCCGCGGTAGTTTTTGCAGTCTCGCTGTGACCCTTTCCCTTTGTACAGCGGCACAATGACGGCTTTGCACCAGTCTCCTGGTACACTACCGCTTCTCCAACAAAGGTTAAAAAGGCGGTACAGCTGACTTGATACTACGCCTTGTGCTGCTTTCAGCATCTCGGTCGAGATCCTGTCATATCCTGCTGCCTTTCCAGCTTTCATGCCATTCAGTGCATCCATAATCTCTTTCACACTTATTTCATTCTCCTCTTCATTCCCACTTTTATTCTTGTCCTCTATACGAGATTCCACTTGCGCATCCTCTTTCTCAAACAGACTTTCAAAATATTCCTTCCATCTCTTTAAAACACTTTCTTCCCCAATCAGAGAGCTTCCATCGTGGTTTCTGACTTTGTCCAGTTGCGAGGATTGGATAGTGCCCCTGGCTGTTCTTATAGACTTCCAGAAAAGTTTAACATTTTCCTGGAAGTTGTCAGATAACCTCCTATCAAATTCATCCCTTTCATTCTCTTTCTCTTTAGCTATCACCTTCTTTACTTCTCTTTTACGCTTCTTGTATTCCTCTTTTGCTATTGAGACATCCTCATCTGTCGCCTTATTCATTCTGTGATTGGCTTTGATTGCCAACCAGTCCAGCCACGCTTTCTTCTTGCCCGCTACAACCATTTGTGCCTCTACACTCATTCTTTTGACCATACGTCCTTTTTTCCTTTTGCTGACACCACATACTTTCACAGCTACTTGCACAAGTCCTTCCTTTAACTGCACCCATAACTTTTCAATATCATCTTCTTCATCCATATTCTCATACTTCTCTCTCAAGCTATTTCGAAATTCTTCTCTTTTATTCCTTTCTTGCAAACTTTCTACTTTTATCCGTTCAAGCTCGGTCCCAGACTCATGGGCGTAGTGTCGCCACCGTTTAAATAAACCTCTTAACCGGCTTACAACCATATAGTGGTCTGTGTCGACACCAGTGCCACGATAAGCCCGGGTATCCATCACTGTCTTTCTCAATCTGTCGTCCACAATCACAAAATCTATCATACTTCTCTGTTCTCCTTCTTGTCTAGTATACATGTGGATATCTTTGTGGTTAAACAGAGTGTTTGTTACCACAAGATTCCACTCCAAACATACTTCAAGCAAACTTTTTCCATTCTCAGTCACTCTATCGAAATACGTATTTAGCATAATTTATTTGAACTTAATTTGACCCAAGAGAGTCGTAAATTGACTTAACCTCAATATTAGCATAAAATATCGCGAGACGCCATGTTAACTTACAAATTTGATAGATATTATTTGAAACGTATTTTTGTACATATAAATTAAGCAACACTTTAAATCATGTTGATCTTCATGAGATACATTAATAGTAACTTAAATTTATCGTAATTTTATGTTTTACACGTTGCGATAATTATCGAAAGTTACTTTTTAGAAAATTTGGCATAGTACGAGGTCTGCTATTTATTTATCCGGAACTGGCCAGTTACAGAACAATAGTATATTTTATGACAAGGGAGTATGAGATGATATCTGTAGATGAAGGTGTTGAGGCATTCAAAGTACGTCGCCTGCAAAAAAAAAGATTTCACTCTCGAGGTTTAAAAATTACTTATATGAAAAAAATAATAAGCCATGAAAAATTGCGTGTTTTGTTTTTTTTTCAGTTGGATTACTATGAAAGATTCGTGTTCCAAATTCGAATCACATTATTGCCTCAAATTGCCTACTAACAAGTCTCTGAACAAAATACAGCTACTTTAGGAGACGCACTTATGTAAGAACAAAAACCCTAGCGAATCGCCCGGTCTATTTATGCGACCGGTACCGCAACTGCCCGCACTCAGTAATACTGCGCCTCATAGTTGCTGCTTCCCGTCGCTGAGTTGACTAACACACACACACACACACACACACACACACACACACACATCACGCCTATATCCCTGAAAGGGTAGGCAGAGGTGCATAACACACCCACAATTTGCCAGTATTTTCAGTCCCACGTAATAGGGGGCAAGCCTATTGCCGTCACCGTGAACATAATAATGGGTTATGTCCAAAATGGCTGAATGAATTTAATAAAAGTAGCAGCATGGTAATTTTGAACAAAAAAAATTGAAACCCGTTGCCTTGCTATGAAATGTTGATGAAAGGCAACAAAATGTTACGTGCCAGCCGCTGTGGCACAGCCAAAATCCTGGGCGTTTCGGACTATGTGAGTGAGTTGACTCACTATTAGTATTTATTACACGTTTATACTATTGCTTAGACACAGCATGGGTAGGTCTGCTACAAGGAGGACTGACGACATCGTAAAGGTCGCGAGAAGCTCAAGACCGAATTTTGTGGCGTTCGTTGAGGAAGGCCTATGGCCAGCAGGGATGTTATTTGGCTGAAATAATGATGACGGCTTTAAAAAATTGCACGCTCGTGATAATCTCCCATATGTTTACAGAAGCCACGAGTCCTTACTCTGTCCATGTAAGGGCTCTTGGCTTAACGATCTCTGAATTTGTAACTGTTTGATATTACTACGTTTTACAATTCAACAGATCTAGAATTGATATTTACTTAGTAAATAGGTTTAAGTTAAAAATTATAAATTAAAATTTTGGAATGCTAGTTTAATACTATCAGATCAACAGTGTGAATCTGTCGGGGATACATAACCAGATCACCTAAGAGGGAGCGTACCCTCCCCGCCGAGTAGGTACCTAAGTCAGCGGCGAGGGCACCGCAGACTCATCTACGCCCAAGATCATCGACCTCCATGATCGGGGCCTGAGGACCGCGGGATAGCCACCCGCCGTCCTTACAGAAGCAGATTCACTCAACGACGCGGGATTATCATGCCAACCCCGTAGAGACCACGCATGTGATCAAAGTCCGCCGGGCGCCACTGGCGCCACCTTCTGTGTGTGCACCAGAGACGCCCGGCAACGGACGTAAGAGCGGCCGCGGCCTTGGTCAACGGAATTAAAAAACATATCACCTAGATAAATCGGGTGATATTTTGATGGTTATTTTTATTTTGTGAGCTATGCCTTCTTTTTTTTTCCGCGGCCCAAGGCCGCGGCCGCTCTAACGTCCGTTGCCGGGCGTCTCTGGTTACAAGCAGAACGTATTTCCAGTGGCGACCGGCGGACTTTGACCACCTCTGTGGTCTCTGCGGGGGTTGGGTCGGGATGAGAATCCCGCGTCGTTGGGGTCGGGTTTTATCCCGCGTCAGTGAGTGAATCTGGTTGCGTGCTATGGGGCAAAGGCCCCGCAGCACGTAACCCTTCTAGCCTGCTTCTGTAAGGACGACGAGTGGCGATCCCGCCGTCCTCAGGCCCGGATCATGGAGGTCGATGGTCTTGGGCGTAGATGAGTCTGCGGCGCCCTCGCCGCTGACTACGGAACTCGGCGGGGAGGGTACGCTCCCTCTCCCTCTCGGCCGCCTCCTTCGCGAGCACGACTTGCTCGCAGAAGGACACGGCCGCGTTCCACCTACTCCTGCTGGAGACCATGGCTTGAAGCATGGTCTCCAGTGAGCTATGCCTAGTATAGAGTAGGTAGTATAAGTTTCAGTAAACTCCGTTCATTATATTTTGCATCAAATTTTAATCTATATATATAAAAATGAATCTCTATTTCCCTTGGTCACGACATCGCGCGTGAACCGCTGGACCGATTTCGCTGATTCTTTTTTGTTATATTCGTTATTATCAGAAGGGTCTTATGGAAGAAAAAAAAGTCCGGAATATCAGAAAAATTAATGCGGTACGAAGTTCGCCGGGACAACTAGTAATAGATAATTATATTATAGTACCTACTTGGACAGATCTAATATTGATATTGGTATTTTAAAATTATAAATTTAGACTTTAAAATGCAGAATAAAATTGTGATCAATTTCCATTGCTGTCCCGGCGAATTTTGTACCCTCACAGCTCCAATTGGTCAATTCGTCAAAGGTCCAATTGTATATCTAAACGTTCCTCAAAGCCTCGAACTCACCTGAACACCCACTAAAATTTCATCGAAGTCCGTCCAGGCGTTTGGACGGAATTCAGTGTCAACCTCTGCTTAGTTTAACTGTCCTCGAGTCTTGACATATTTATTTATTTTCCCCCATCCCAGATTATAACCACCCCATAACATCACAGAATCATACCGTAACTACCCCTGAGGGATTCTTCACGGGGGGTTCAAATCATAGAGCAAATTGACTTTCCAGATCACGCCCACCCTTTTACTACGGTTATAGAAGCATTATTTTTGATACACTGTAAAAATAATAACATTTTGTCTATGTAGGTACTGTCATGAATTGACGACCATTTTGATATTATGATTTTGGCGCGCTTAAAAAAATGGCTGATACAAATCAATGCTATCCCACGCGGCCGGGACTACAGGCATCAACAAGTCTATACAAATATAATTAAGAAGAAAGATTCGTTTATTTGTATGTTTGTTTGTTTGAATTGAAAAGGCTCCGAAACTATGTACTGAAACGATTTTGAAAATTCTTTTGAAATCTAAAAGATATACGGAAGGATATATATCACGGAAGATTTGAAAATTAAAAAATACAAGTCAATAATTGACACAACAACCGACTTCAAGTTACCGAAATGTGACCACTTGCGAAGTAGTAACTTTTATTTAAAACTAGGTGTGCTAAGCGCAGCTGCTAATTGCAAATGTTGAGCGGAGCAAATGTTTTTATAACATATCAGAATCAGACTCGAACACTTAAATTAATTAATCAAATGAGCAAAAAAAATATTTTCATTGTTGACGCACGTGTTTCCATGGCAACCATTTAATCATCTGGTTTTTCGGTGATGTCAAGGACATTTTCGGTGATTATTCCTCCGTGGTCAGCTCTATTTTCATGATTTCAGAGATATGCACTACCGGGTATGATGTCGACCAGCATGCCAAATTTAGTCAAAATCGGTCGAGCTGTGTTGGCACACAAACCATTTACACTTGTCGCCTAAGATTGAGCTCCGCTTCGCTCCGCTCAAAAAAATCGGTTCACCCAGTCCAAAGATATGAGGTAACAAACATCAAAAAAACATACAGTCGAATTGAGAATCTCCTCCTTTTTTGGAAGTCGGTTGACAAAGGCCGTATACTCACCTATCTACCTATATCTTAATACACACACACACATATCACGCCTATATCCCGAAGGGGTAGGCAGAGGTGCATTACACACCCACAATTTGCCAGTAGTTTATAGTCCCAGGTAATAGGGGGCAAGCCTATGGCCGTCACCGGGCACATTTATAATGGGTGCTGTCCAAAATGGCCGAATGAATTTAATAAAATAGTAGTAGCAATACCGTAATTTTGAAAAAAAAATGAAACCCGTCGTCAGCAATGAAATGTTGATGAAAGGCAACAAAATCTTATGTGCCAGCTTCTATGGAACAGCCAATTAAAGTCCTGGGTGTCTCGGACTAAAATCTAATCGGAAGGAATACCTTACTTTATATTTTAGTAAAGGGACATACACTTTGCTACCGAATACTTAGAAAATAACATGTTTTAGTAATTAATAAGTGCTCCAGTTGCCCAATTTGTCACTATTATGAAATTGGAAGCAATTACCAAGCGGAAATTACGCCTAAATCGTCTCAAAGTAAATTCAACCTTAAATCTCGATGGATTTCTATCAACATTCTATTAACATCTTCCTCTTAAAATAATATGCCAAAGTTACCAAATAAATGAATTTAACCTCAAAACAGAACAATACAAAGCATAAAATTCTGTAAGCATGAAACTAAAACAGTTTTCCACGACAGGGAAAAGAGGCTAGTTTTCTATTTCACTCCAACAAATAAATTTGTCCTTTTCACTCAAGTTCTATTGATTTTCTTCCCGTAGTTATGGATATATTTGCATACTGCAATTTGCCATAATCTTTTTGAGGAAGATTTACCTGGCTCTGAGTCTCGTAAAAGCCTGAGCGGAATAAGTTTTGCCAATATCACGAAAATTTGTTGGTCATAAAATCTTATGAAAGAACTTCCTTTGTGTTTCAGTTCATATTTATATACTAGCGGACGCCCGTGGCTTCGCCCGTGGCTTCGCCCGCTTTGTTGTTAACAAAAACCTTCGTCGAGAACCACTCCATCCATTGGTGAAAACCGCATCAAAATCCGTTGCGTAGTTTTAAAGATCTAACTGATCTAAGCATACGCAAGCGTTCGTCTGGACCGAAACGGCTTTGTTTTATACTATTAGTACGTGGGCCGTAGAACATTGAAAAATATTGATTAACAGCAAGCTCATTTTTCGTAAGTAGCTTTATATTACCGAGTCTCCCACATATATCTCAAAGCGAAATCTCAAATCAGGTAGCTCAGCGCAAATCAGTAGAGTTATCCAGTTAAAATATTCGGCACAAAATTGTAAGGTTGCATTAGTTTGTATAGAGCTGCAAAGTGGTGCAGATATTAAGTACACCATTATAAATCAAATATCATAAGTTCCCATCGATCCGACTTGTGTTAAAAAAGTTACTCAAGGTTGAAAAGTTAAAAATTTTCGGTTTTTTGGATTTTTCTCGTAAACAGTGAATTATATAAAAAAATGCTTTTGTACAAAATTGTAGATAATAAAATAACCTACAAATAAGTCATCACAACTTTTTTCCTAGGAATTACCATTTCTGAGAGGTTGCGGTTATTAACGTCCAACAAGCTATAGTCTACACGCAATGCTGGTCCGCTCCTATTAACTCTGTCGTGGTGTTATATAGCCTATGTTACTCGCTAAAAATGTAGGAGCAAATGGCAAGCCTCAACTTGCTCCTAAGGGGGAAAACCGGTGTGATTGTGGAAAAAGGAAGACTTAGGAAGAGTCTCTTTTTTTAATGCGCTCCTACGTTCGTTGCCGGGCGTCTCTGGTACGCACCAGAAGGTATTTCCAGTGGCGCTCGTCGGTCCAGTGGCACCCAGTGGAAGAGTTACTTAACTTAAATACAACGTTTAATACATCCAGAACCATCTATTAACAAAAATTCGAACCAACCAATTAATTCCAAAGCTTACCCTCACAAAACCCCGTCCAAATTATCTACATAACGACAGTTGCATTAAAGTTTAATTGTGTGTAAAATAACCCCCCCTAAACTGGCAACACCCAATACACACACACATATACAAGGGACGTACGACTCGTAGCACGCACACAGACAGCGGAGGCTTCTGATTGGTGGAAGGTTACTTCGTACATGCTGTGGTGAATCGTGCTGTGCAGATTTGTAAGTACAGGGGGTTTGTAGTTGTTTTGTTTAATAATTTGGTTGTGCTATCAATATTATGTACTAGTATTATAAAGAGGAATATGGGATATTGCTAACGGTTTAGTCAATGGTTGACCAGAAGGCTGGTTTTTGCCAATATGTTTCAAAATCGGGGAAAAATACTTCTTTTAAGAATGGTTAAGGTTATGTTGTTCCCTATTAAAAGTTTAAGAAGGTTCGTTCTTAATTCATTCTTTGCGAAGCTAGATACGGGTGACGCGACGCGAACAATAATTACAAGCGACGGGAACGGGAAAAAATCCAAATTATCATGCGGACGAAGTTGCGGACGAACGCTAGTTCTATTATATTCTAATAGTGAACATCCTGTAGCTACAGGGACGGTAATGACACGTTTAACTGTAGCTCACGTAACAACACTCAGACTCCCTAGACGAGGGGGAGAGGGCGGTCTCTGCGAGAGGGTAAGGGGGGAGGTACAGTTACGGGTAATGACATGGAACTAACTTGGCTATTAGATACTACGATTATATTGTAGCAAGGGTAGGCAGAAATGTTTGACTTTAGATTTTATGAGTTTAATAAAAAAAAAATTTTTTTTGCACATTCTCACACAACATCATCTTGCCCAAATTAAGCTAATATAAGCTTGTGCTATGGGATCTAGACGACTGATAAACATACTTAAATATTTTGAAATACATATATATTATATGTATAAAACACCCAAACTCCGAAACATACATTTGTGGATCACACAAACATTTGATTTGACCCAGGAATCGAAAGCGAGACTCCGGAGTCGAAAGCCGATGCTCTACCGACTACGCCACCGAAGCAGTAATTGACCGAGCGAGCGAAGCGTCTCAGTTTTAACTCGAGGACTGGCCGATTTGGTGTTGTTGGTATGTGTGTCAGTTCCGGTCTACAGGCCGCATTTTCATGAAATTTCGCACAAGTGTTCTTTGTTGCAAGGCGCAACTTTTGTCAAAGGGATTTTTCGATTGGGGGGAAAATGGGGGAAAAATGCGAAAATAACGCGAGGTCTACTATTCATAGAACCACTAGTTTTAAGTCAGTTCGTAGCCTTATCTTAGTGTGATAGTTATCTCGTTAGTCATTCTCAGGGGAAAACACATTTACGAGATAATAATTAATTTTACTTAATACATTATAAAATAAACTCACTCGTACACATGCTCCACAATTTTTGCCTCCATGCCTCCACCATAGTCCCTCTACCGGGACTTTTTATGAATAGTGGGCGAAAAGTTTGTTTTGTTGAACGCGTTAATCTTAGGAATCTATACTTCGATTTGAAAATAGTTTATTGGGTTGAATAGTCCAGTTATTGAGGAAGGTTATAAGCTTTACATCATCACGCTACGACCAATAAGAGCATAACAGCGATGAAATTCGTCGCTAGTTATAAGTACGTATACATAAATTTCTGGATACTAATGGTTGTTCCGCCTCTCGCCAACAGTCTCTTACACTAACAGCTCGGTAATTGAGGACAAATAACGTATCCATCATCCCCCCTCCCGTTGTGAACTCCCCTTGACCCCTCCCACCCTGAGCTGTTGAGATAAGTGCCACCCTTGGGTATTGAGGTACTGTCAAATGCACAATTGTATTTGACAAATAACTACCCAAAGAATAAATCGCCGTCCAACATGGCAGCAAGCATTCTGCGAAACTTCCCAGTCCGCAATGACGAGGAGAATTTTTTACACTATATTTTGTAATTATTTTTGGTATGTGTGTCAGTTCCGGTCTACGGGCCGCATTTTTCAGCCGATTTTCATGAAATTTGACACAAGTGTTCTTTGTTGCAAGGCGCCACTTTTGTCGAAGGGATTTTTCGATTGGGGGCAAAATGGGGGGAAAATGCGGAAATAACGCGAGGTCTACTGTTCACAGAACCACTAGTTTATTTATCAATACATACATGTATCATTACAGGATTACCTTATTGTAAGCCGCCCAGGCAGTCGTTACGATTATTTGGAGCCCTAAAATAAAATCCGACAGGTCCAACTACAGAGCTTTGATATCGCCCATGGGTTGTGGAGGTCAGATGGCAGTCGAAAAAGGCTCAGTGAATGATGGTTTAGTATATTGTAAAAGGTGAGTCAACTCATTTGTTGAACTGCTAAATATTGACTGCCTTGTTGGCGCAGTGGTATGAGTATGCGACTGCCGTCCCTGAGATCCCAGGTTCGATTCCGGGTCGAATCAAATTATTTGTGTGATCCACAAATGTTTGTTTCGGAGTTTGGGTGTTTTCTATGTATAATATGTATGTATTTAGAAATATATAAGTATGTTTATCAGTCGTCTAGATCCCACAACACAAGCTTATATTAGCTTAATTTGGGCTAGATGATGTTGTGTAAGAATGTCCAATATTTTTTTTTCTAAAATATTGGATAGAAACAGGCGTTACTTGGCGAAAATCCATGACAAAACAATGGTAAGTAAAATGTTTTTAAGAAAAAACCTTTTAAATTTATATAATAGCATTAATTTTTCGCAGAATTTTTTTTTCTTTTTTTTATTATCTACAGTGCTGTCTTGACATTTAATCGCTAAAAGAAAGGGTTGTTAAGAACAAACCACCGTAAATTACAAGTGAACATAGAACGTGTGGAACTGATTCAATGTACCTCCATGTTTGCAAGAGCGTCTGTTGATCGACAGTCGACAGGTGCACCTTCCGCAAGGAAGGTTAACTTGGGGCTCTAAGCTCTTGGTGGAACCCCCTTACAGCTCCCTAAGGGTGCGAACAAAAAAATGTTTGATCCACAAATATTAGATTAAGTAAACTTTTAATCTAAAAAAATAAACCTTTTAATTATTTAATTTCTTGCAAGGATTTTTTTTAATTTAAAGAGCGTTTAAAACCCTTCGAGTAGTTTTACACAAATTATGAACAACAATTAGAATAATAATGTCAATTGTGGAGACTTTTGAATTTGGAACAGTTTTTTTGTAATTTTCGAGTAGTACTGAATGAAGGCATATTGGCGCCATTATTAAAAAAGGAAACACTTTTTACCGCGAAAGTACATAAGTGGGATGTATATTTGCTAAAGGAGTGCCACTTGTCTGAAATAGGATTGTAAGACGATGGATTGTGTCCTCTATCACCTTCTAACACATACATCTGTCCCTTTCTGTTAGCAATATGGATTCAAGAGGGGTATGCTCTTGAATCCTAGCTTTAGTCTAACGTTTATAATTATTCAGAAGAATCCAGTAGAAGTTTAAAGAGTTAAATAGAAATTTAACATCTTGTGCTGGACATCATACATTGATATAAAAGGTCACCGAAAACAATGATACCAGCCGCGCCGCCTACCCTGCTCGCTTCACCCTGCAGTGACAGTTTGTTTGATGACACGTTTGACGTTTGATACTCAGTGTCAATCACCTTTTATTTCAATCTATTTGGGATTATTTACACTCGTAGTAGGTAGGTATATCTATGTAGTCAACATTCTTCTTCAATAAATTACTTGTAACTCAACACCAAACTACAATACAAACATTGGTAACACAACACTAGCAATCAGTGTTTATGTGTTCGAAGCAATTTTGTGTGGTTGGTTCCGCGATGTAATAAATCCTAAAACCATAGATCCGTCCTTTTAGTTGGTTTGTTCTTATTGGTACCAATTGAATAATACTCGGACTGCATAGATTCTATTTAGTAGTATGTAGCATCTGTCACCATGGCATATCAATTCTGTTCTAGCTATTGGAATTTTGGTCTAGATACAGAGTGGTTATGGATTTTCTATTGTGTTCGGTAACAGCAATAGACTTGTCCCCTATTACTTGGGCCCAAATAAATTATTGGCAAAGTGTGGGTGTGTATTTTTTCTTTTTTTTTGTCAGGTTACCAAATAGACGCCCCACCTGATGAAAAGCCGTTGCGACGTGTGGCGATTGTGGGCGACTCTGACAGTACGCAATATGTAAGTACTGTTAAGAGTGGCCCTCAACTTGGCGACCTAGTGATGTGCCACTTCATGCTCCGCTTGAAGAACCTGGGTTGTAGGTAGGAAGCAATACGTGCGCAGGCAGGGCGTAATGCACCTACGTGTGTCTGTCGGTCTGTTGAATAATCCAAATAATATTACATCTTCATCGTTATTACGTAGACAGAGACGTTCATTACATTTCGCCAATCACTTTGTAGGTCCCATTATCGTTCGTGTAGCTTTTAAGAAGAAACAAATAAACCTGTTTTTTTTTGTGGTTTTTCACTCCTCAATCTAACCCTGGAAAATTTTTTTTTAATCGAAGACCTGATCACAATAGATTCAACTTTATCCAAACCTCTATTAGAAATTCAAATATTTTTTAAAGGATTTATCCTAAAAGACCCAATAGGAACCAGCTTCGCGACAATTCTATTCAATATGTCGTCTGGCCATAAAAAGAAAATAGACTAGAGAGGAAACTAATAAAAATACGATAGTCCACAATAAAGTGTTTACTATAAAAATGTTTTGTATAAAATGGAAATGACGTAACTACCTTTTATAACGTTATAACTTTATGACTTTGCTCATATGCAGATAAGATAAGATAAGATAATTATTTACTTGCAAAAAAACATGTGTGCATAAATTGCAGATCTTACATTAGGATTTAGTGTTAACATGTTTTACCATTGTCATAGTGTACAAATTGTGCTTAAAATTATACAATTAACTTAAATTCGTACATAGACAAAACAAATTGGAGAATGTTAAAACCAATATCCAACAGTCTATGCCTTACCATAGAATATTCTTGTATTATTAAGTCCCTAATTGTAATGAAAAAATTTTGTTAATATTACAAAAAATACCTGCCAAATGCGAGACAGACACGCGCACAAAGGGTTCCGTACCAATACGGCAAAAAAAATCACGTTTGTAGTATGGGAGCCCCCTTAAATATTTATTATATTCTGTTTTTTAGTATTTGTTGTTATAGAGGCAACAGAAGTAATAACATTATCTGTGAAAATTTAAACTTTCTAACTATCACGGTTCATGAGATACAGCTCAAGACAGACGGACAGCGAAGTCTGAGTAATAGGGTTCCCGTTTTACCCTTCGGGTACGGAACCCTAAAAAGCATATATATTGGCCTTTCTTTTACCTAACCTACTGCTTCTATCCATCAGCAGTATTCACTCAAAACCAAAAAATATCTAAACCTCTTACTTATCGGTAAACAAAGCAACCCATTCGGCGCTTAAATCCGTTTGGAAACAAACCACCTCTCAATATTTTTCACGGTACTCAACGAATATTGCTCCCGGCAGAACGATTCCGAACGAAACGACCAAAAGATTTTCGTCTCACCACGACAAAAAAAAACAAATTTAAAGACGGCCATTTTGAAAAGATTTTCCTTGTTGGGTCGTCCGGAGCAAATTGAATTGGTTTCAATATTATGTTAGTAAAAGGATAGTTATTCTTATGTGTTTATATTGGTGTGCAGTTTTGTTTATTTCTACGAGTAGATACTTACTGTTATATGTGTAAAAGTACTATCACAAAATAGAGAATATTACTTACATACAGAACAAGCACTCCGACGTTAATAAAAGCACATTCTTTTGTTTACAGAGAACATAATTCGAACGCCAGAGTTGTCAGTTAAAGTAAAATATATACCAGCATAATTTGACCAATAATTATGCCTCAATATCAACGCTATGGTCAATGCCGTGTCACAAACAAGAGACAACCCTTACTAACTTACAACTTCAAGTTGTCGCTGACGTCACGTTTTTTTTTGCGATTGTTAGGCGAGTGACATAGGCCTGGTAGTAGTCATACCTATCAGTAAAGCCTCCGACAAAGTTCAGTATATCATCAACTTGATGAGATTAAACAAACTTGATTGAGATGACATCAAAATTAATAAGTCTTGTAAAACGTCATTTTTATATCCACCAAAGTGTGAGATAAAAATTAATAAATAAATAAATATGTTAGGACTATTCACACGACGCCATCTAGTGTCAAACTAAGCAGAGCTTGTGAGTGAGTACTAGATAAACTGATATAAATACTTGTACACATATTTTTGTAAATACGTACTTAGGTACATATTATATATAGGAAACACCCAGACTTCGGCACAAATGTATCTGTCTTCACGCAAAGTTTGTCCCGAAAGCAGATGCACTACCGACCACGCCACCGAAGCAGTCTTACTTATAGATACTTTAGTTACCCAATATTATAAATGTAGTTTAATTACGGGCAATTCATTAATCTCGATCCACAATTTACTATTCGGGATTGATAATTTAATCACAATATTAAGTCTGTCTTTTGTACATTATTAGTGCACTAAGTCCGCAGAGACCACAGAGGTGGTCAAAGTCCGCCGGGCGCCACTGGAAATACGTTCTGCTTGTAACCAGAGATGCCCGGCAACGGACGTTAGAGCGGCCGCGGCCTTGGTCGCGGAACTAAAAAAAAAAAAAAAAAAAAAAAAAATTAGTGCACTAAGTTAAGAAGTAAAAAATATATTAATAAATTCACAAGACATTGACTGAAACTGATTGAATTTATGAATTCCGCAAAGCAATTTATGAATCTAGATTGAAAATGGCCGTATGTAAACTAAAAAAATCTGTATTCGTTTTTCAAATATCGGCGGCAGGAGGTCGATAGATTATCCGTTCCGTTTCATAGCAAAACAATTTAACACTTGAACACAAAGTTGTGTTTCCCACCCATTCCCGGAACTAATTTGTTCCATATTAGATTTTTATTTATGAGGTACGGCACAAAAACACGCACCCTACTTCGTTAGCTCGCACAATTTGTTAAAACGTTCACGCTATGTATAGAAATAGAGTTATTAATTTACCCGATAAGTGATACTCTTAAAACCAAGTGTCCCTTTTTTAAGTAACTATAAAAGAAATAAGATTCTCGGAACAGATACATAAGGCGCGCTGTCTTCACGCTTCTTCTTCTTCAAATCTACCACGGCAGTGCAACAAAAATAAAGAAAACGTTTCACAGCGACCCTAGGAACTCGGAACCTAGGAACACTAACATCCGTGGACTCCATGCGAACCTCGATGCCGTCCACCATCACCTTGAGACGGCACGGCCCGCTGTGATGTTCCTCACGGAGACACAAATACGCCGCCCTGACGACACGTCTTACCTGTGTTACCCCGGCTATGTCATCGAGGAACAATTTCGAGATAAAGCCGGGGTGTTCGTGTTCGTTAGGGCGGATGTTTTCTGCCGCCGGTTGCGCTGCCTGGAGAACCCCTCCAACTCCGTCCTTTGGCTGCACGTAGACCATGGCTCTATGAGCCAGATCTACGTGTGCGTCTACCGTTCCCACACAGGGGATTCTGAGACAACAAAGCTCTTACAGTACCTCAGCGAGACGGCTAATGAAGCGCAGGTGAGGTTCCCAAACGCTGACCTAGTATTTCTGGGGGACTTCAATGGCCATCACATTGAATGGATGGGGTCCCTCAGGACTGATCATGCGGGTAGGGCCGTCCATGCGTTCGCTCTCTCCCACGGTCTGACCCAGATGGTATGCGGAATCACCCAGATACCAGACAGGTCAGATCACACGCCCGCTCCGCTGGATCTACTGCTGACGAGTCTCCCAGCCCAGTACAGTGTTTCGGTAGAAGCCCCATTGGGTAGTTCCGATCACTGTGCTGTTCACGCTGGCATGAAGATGTCACATCCTGCACGTGCTGTATAAACATCACGACGACTATGGCACTACTCGTCAGCGGATTGGGACAGTCTACGCGATTATTATGCGTCCGTCCCCTGGAGCCAGCGCTGCTTTGTAGGAAAGGCTCCTTCGGAAACCGCTTCTGCGATTGCTGGCGAGATCAGTTTAGGGATGGAATATTACATCCCTTTCACTGACGTCGCAAGTATCCGCAGAGCCCGTCCCTGGTTCGGGCGAGATTGTGCCAAAGCTGTTCGACAAAAACAGTCGGCATATCGCGCCTGGATCAGGGCCCGGGCTGTGCGCAACCCAAACGTGGGCCACCTCAAAGCAGCGTACAACCGGGTCACAAAATCCAGTAAGAGGGCCTTTAAGAGAGCGGAGAGCGCCCAGTGCGTCGCGCATCTTGGTCAGGAGCTCACTTCCCATCCCACGGGCAGCCGTGGATTCTGGCAACTGGCCAAAGCCATGCAATCTAACTTCTGTCAGCCCTCGCTGCCACCGCCGCGTTACCCAGATGGAACACTGGCTCACAAAGCCCAAGAGAAAGCGGATATGCTCGCAGACCTCTTTACGGCTAATTCCCGGGTCGTCGACCGTGGCCTGCAGCCCCCCGCCATCGCCAACTGTGGCCACACTATGCCTGATATTGTTATCAGGCAATGTGATGTACGGGCAGTGCTGCGGTCACTCGACACGCGGAAAGCCAGTGGCCCTGACGGCATTCCGGCGGTGGTGCTACGAAAATGTGTAGCTGAGTTGTCTCCTGTATTAACGCGTCTGTACCGTCTGTCATACTCTACAGGGCTCGTGCCGGAGGTCTGGAAGGAGGCGAACGTACAACCAATCCCCAAGAAAGGGGATCGATCCGATCCTGGCAACTATCGACCCATAGCTGTCACCTCAGTCATTTGCAAGGTGCTTGAGCTCCTTATAAATAAGCAGCTCATGCGATACCTAGAGGATCACTCGCTAATCAATGATCGACAATATGGCTTCAGGCTAAAACGATCAACGGGTGACCTCCTGGCATTCGTCACGCATGTATGGGGTGGGGCTATGGAAAGGTACGGCGAGTCCTTGGCTATTAGCCTGGACATCGCCAAAGCTTTCGATAGGGTCTGGCATACTTCGCTCCTTTCCAAGCTTCCGGCATATGGTCTACCTCCTCAACTGTGCAGTTGGATTGCCAGCTTTTTAAACGAGCGCCGAGTTCGGGTCCTCTGCGATGGCCAGGCTTCTCGCTTCTTGCAAGTGAATGCCGGAGTACTGCAGGGGTCCGTGCTGTCACCAACTCTCTTTCTTCTGCATATCAATGATATGCTATCCCTCGGGAACATTCATTGCTATGCAAATGACAGCACACTGCACGGGAGATACTCGGTTCGTCCGACGGCGGGGCGATCTGAGATTGAGGAAGAGAGACGACGACTCGTGGCTGATCTCGACAGGAATCTGGACTGTATCTCTCAATGGGGTACCCAGAACCTGGTAGAGTTCAATGCCCGTAAAACACAGGCGTGTGCATTTACAACGACGAAATCCCCTTTCCTTCCCTTACCCTCTCTTCAGAACGCATTATTACCAATGAAGGACAACCTTGACATCCTTGGCATAGACGTTCGTCGAGAGCTCAATAATAATAACTACATCGAAAGATGTATAGGGCTAGCTTCGCGGAAACTAGGAATACTGAATAAGGTAAAGCGATTCTTTACACCGGACCAGGGGTGTCTGCTGTACAAGACGCAGATTAGACCCTGCGTTGAATACTGCTCTCACCTCTGTAAGTATCTGCTGGACGCTCTCAACGCTATGCAGCGACGGGCTATCCATATTATAGATTGTCCGGAGGTAAAGGGAAGCCTTGAGCCACTAGCTCTGCGCCGAACAATAGCTTCCTTGGCCGCATTCTACCGTATTTACCACGGCGAGTGTTCTGAAGAGCTCTTCAATCTGATCCCACCCTCTTCCTTCCGATCCCGAACAACGCGTGCCGGGCAGAGATGCCACTCCCACACAGTTCGTTTCTCTGCCGAACGATAGTGGCCTGGAACGCCCTGCCTGTGCACGTGTTTCCTCCCACATATAATCCTGGGTTCCTTAAGCGGAAGAGGCGTGAAGAGGCACATCAGTAGGTCGTCATGTTGAGGGCCACTCTCTATAGTATTATGTGCTGTGAGAGTGGCCCACAATCGCTAGACGTCGTCACGACTTACCATCAGGCGGGTGGCGTCAATTTGGCGAACTAAATATAAAAAAGGCGGGCCTGGATGGACAGGCAGGTAAGGGTCGACCTAGGCGAACTTACTTCGACCAAATCGGAGATGTTTTGACCAAAGGCTAGGTCAACAGTAGGTACCCATAACCGGAGAGCGTGCATGAAAATACTTATGAAAGTGGAAGAAGCGAAAGAAAAGAACTATGCCAGGATCGTAGCAAGTGTAATTCCATAGTCTCTGCGTATCCCAATGGGAAAGAGGCACGACAATTACACGATCACATGAACTTTAAAAGAGGATATTCTTGTTAAAACAGAGTGCCTCTCTCCCTCCCCTCTAAAATCTAAACGGCTGGCCCGAAAAAACTGAAAAAATCATGATTATAGTCCATAACATGAAATTTTAATGAAAACTACCTATATCCTTTTGGATAATTTTGTTAGTTCAGGAGTTATAGATACTGTTATGGGTAACTACTAAACCCTATTTTATGCGTGGTTTGGGCGGGTTTTTTCATTCTAGATTATATTTACAGAAAAAATCTTACGAACGACCTTCTACTTACAAAAAAAAATGTAAACGTCAAATTTGACGCTAAATTTGACAGCTGGTTCCCGCGGGTGGCCATATTTATCCCTAAAATCCCTTAATCCGACCTGTTTAGATAACTAATGAACGTAACATAAATTAAAAACTTTTAACATGTGTTAAATTGTTTTTAAGTGGGCAAAAAATGGCATACGTTCGGATCGTAGGGTTTTTTTTTCCAAAAGATTACGTGCATCTAAAACTAATTCATACGTTTCCTCGAAGGGTTAGTCTAGCTACTAATCTATCAAGGTTACTACATTTACTTACAGCTGGCGGACGTGAAATAAATATTAAAATATTCTCCTTATAACACCAGCTACCTACTAGTGAAAGTCCCGTTACAAACGGTGCAGCCACTTCATAAAAGACAGACAGATCTCAATTAGAAAATTGCATTATTTTTTTGTTTAAACCTAAAGTCATATAAACGAGTTTATTCCTTTTGCATCTGCCTTGTACATCATGAATGTGCCCGTGGAACTTAACTTATGATAAAGCTTCTATGATATTCGTTAAAATGAAAATTATATGGTTTCAATGTCAATATCTTGTTCCAAGTTAAAGACTGAAAAACGTATTTATTTGGTGGATTAGCAATATCATGTTAGAGGGACTCGTGGTCTAGTGGTAACCAACAATGTTAACACATTGCAAAGGTTAAACAACATCTAGTCAGGCCGGTCTTAGGATGGGTGACCATTTCTTAAGACATTGAGACCCCTCCTTGCCTCGGAGAGCACGTTAAGCCGTCGGTCCCGGTTGTCATACGAACATCTATGGCAGTCGTTAGGGGTAGTTGGAGCCCTAAAACAAAAATCCGACCGGTCTAACTACAGTACTGCCATCTGTGGCAGTCGCTTCACGTGAAATATCGAAGTTCAACCAAATCGCAGTTAGACTGGAAGCCGACTCCAACTAAGTTGGGAAAAGGCCGAGTGGATTATTATTAGCAATATCATGTTTATAAATATACCCAAAAAATAATAATTAATACTTAAGTGCTTACTTAAGTATGGTACCAAATAACGTTTATCATAATAGACATTACTTCTTTGATATATTTGAATGAAATAAAAACAATAAATGTGATTATTATTGGATACATACAAGCTTTAAGTACTCCATGATTCCTATTTAAACTCATAGCATACTTCTTATTACAACCTATGTGCTTCTTTTTTTACAACAAAACAGGTCAACGCTTTATCTAATTCTCTAAAATCCCAATTTAAATAAACTTATCAACGTACAAATCTATTTTCCTGTCGTTAAAATGAAATAAATATCACTCAATGTTCTATTTAGTTTGAAAAAAGCACTCATTTGAGTAAATCTATTTTAGTTCCGGGAAAACATTTAACTTGACAGAATGAAAAGGAACTACAATAATTGTTATAATGGCAACACTCATGAACTGATGAATCGGTGAGCACGTTCGAAATTTAAACCAAAAAATAAAAGATTCGACGATTGTTAGGAAACACGCTTCGAATTTTTTGTTTGTTCTATTTTCAAACATTCCGTTTTATTGACGTGTGTTAAAATTAACAGGATATTCTGAACTGTTTTGGGATCTGTAGACTGAAGTAAAAGAAGTTAAAAGACTAATAGATATAATATTTAAAAAAAACCGCACAAGGGGTTCCGTACCAAAACGGCATAAAATCACGTTTGTTGTTAAGGAGCCCCCTTAAATATTTATTATATTCTGTTGTTTAGTATTTGTGTTATGAAGGCAACAGAAATACATCATGTGTGAAAATTTCAACTTTCTAACTATCACAGTTCATGAGATATAGCGCAAGACAGACGGACGTTCCCGTTTTACCCTTTGGGTATGGAACCCTAAAAGGGTAGATAATACTATGTTACTAGAGCGCGTCGAGTGAATACTCGAAAAAACGTAAATCCTTTAGTACAAATTAGCTCCTCGTTTCGCAAGAACAGATTTTAGGGAACATAAATAAGTCTAGTATCTCTATAATAGTAAATAATCATAGTGAAAGACCCTATGGGCACAGATTAATAAATAGTTACTACTAGAGGGATCTTATAGTATTAATTAAGACGAAGCGCAGCGGAGTATTCCCAAGATGGTCCCAATCGAAAATGTATGTAAAACGATACCGGTCGCAACTTTAAAGATATCGACTTGAAATTTGGCTGCAGATAGAACACATTAACGTGCTTAGCTGTATAGTTTTTAGTGTATGTAGCTTATATAGTTTTTGAGTTATCAAACATTAAAGTAACGTACCTTTCACAGTACTAAAAAAATCGATTGTTGGATTTCGCGCGCCAAATTTAATAATTCAAAGCTTCAAATTATTTAACTATGTAACTATTCATCCGATTTGTGTGATTTATTTATGCCGTAATGCAATTAACCTGTTTTTCACTCCGTCTTATTTATTTCGATGTAACCGCCCGCGTTCCGGCGAACCGCCTAGTATCTATAGTATTTTTGATCTAAGGTTACAATACTTTAATCGAATATTCATAGTTTAGTTAGATAATAGTGAAAAATATGGTTTCATTTGGACTTTTTTAGGTTTCGGTACTGTGAAGGTGCTTGTACATTCGCATACGACCTCATTGAGTTTATTGTAAATGTGAAGGTGCTTGGACATTCGCATACGAGCTCATTGAGTTTATTGTAAATGTGAAGGTGCTTGGACATTCGCATACGACCTCATTGAGTTTATTGTAAATGTGAAGGTGCTTGGACATTCGCATACGACCTCATTGAGTTTATTGTAAATGTGAAGGTGCTTGGACATTCGCATACGACCTCATTGAGTTTATTGTAAATGTGAAGGTGCTTGTACATTCGCATACGACCTCATTGAGTTTATTGTAAATGTGAAGGTGCTTGGACATTCGCATACGACCTCATTGAGTTTATTGTAAATGTGAAGGTGCTTGGACATTCGCATACGACCTCATTGAGTTTATTGTAAATGTGAAGGTGCTTGTACATTCGCATACGACCTCATTGAGTTTATTGTAAATGTGAAGGTGCTTGTACATTCGCATACGACCTCATTGAGTTTATTGTAAATGTGAAGGTGCTTGTACATTCGCATACGACCTCATTGAGTTTATTGTAAATGTGAAGGTGCTTGTACATTCGCATACGACCTCATTGAGTTTATTGTAAATGTGAAGGTGCTTGGACATTCGCATACGACCTCATTGAGTTTATTGTAAATGTGAAGGTGCTTGGACATTCGCATACGACCTCATTGAGTTTATTGTAAATGTGAAGGTGCTTGTACATTCGCATACGACCTCATTGAGTTTATTGTAAATGTGAAGGTGCTTGGACATTCGCATACGACCTCATTGAGTTTATTGTAAATTTGGATTGGCTGGTTATGAATCAGACAATTTAAATATTATAAAACATTTAAAACGGAATGAAACAAATGGAAGACAAAGGAAGAAAGAAAAGGCAGTCGGGCCAGGGCCGCGGTGGCGGATACCTGGGCTCCTCAAGAAGAATTAAAAAGGTGTTATATAAAATGTATTAATTGTTAAATATAAATCAGTATTCGGGGAAACCAAACCAAAGAGTAAAACGGGAACCCTATTACTAGAACTCTGCTGTCCGTCCATCCGTCCGTCTGTAACCAGGCTGTATCGTATCTCATGAACCGTGATAGTTAGTGAGTTGAAATTTTCACAGATAATATATTTCTCCTGGCGTCATAACAACAAATACTAATAAATTTACAAAATATTTTGCCGTTTTGTAAGGAACCCTTTGTGCGCGACTCTGACTTTTCAATTAATTTTTGATTAAGGGGCCTTAAGTAGCTAATTAAGAATTAATGAAGTCTAATCACGGTTAACTCATTAACTAGCCGCTCGTTTCATTCGATAATCAGATGGATAATGGTCAGATGAAATAGTGTTAAATATACTTAAACGTTGTAATCCACGAGCAATGTAATAACCACAAATCAAGATGGCAGAGATAACAGATTCTATTCACATATTTATATTTGTTTTTGTATTTAAAGAAGGTAAGCATAAATATATTAGTACTTACAATAATACAAATATGTTAGGACAATTCACACAACGCCATCTAGTTCTCAAACTAAGCAGAGCTTGTGATATGAGTACTAGATAAACTGATATAAATACTTATATAATTTTTTTTTGTAAATACATACATATTATACATAGGAAACATCTAGACTTCGGTACAAACATATGTGTCATCACACAAAGTTTGTCCCGACCGGGAATCGAACCCGAGAGGCCGGCGTCGTTTCCGTTCCAGGAGGAACGTTCCACCAACTGACGTAAGTCTAGAAATAAGGCTCAGTTGATAGAATTATACGAGGTAAGCATAGTATTGGCTTTCTCTGAAAACCAGGTTTGTTTTCCTTTACGAAAGCCTTGTAACGGCAATAGGCTAGCCCCCTATTACGTGGGACCAACAAAATACCCGGTAAAGTGTGGTTGTGTAATGCACCTCTGCCTACTCCTTCAAGGATATAGGCGTGATGATCGATGTATGTATTGAGCTGAAAGACGGCTTGATTTCTACATTGATTTGACACTAGATGGCTGCACAGGCGCTGGCGTATGGGTGCTCATTCCCTAATTGAATTCGGAATTCTCCCTTTCATTCTCCTTTTCCCAAACCTGTTGAGGTAGCCAGGCCCAGACCCGCGACGACGTCCCGGCGCTGACTTGCCCACATCGTAGGGTTCCTGCACACGATGCCGTCACCGCGCCGTCGCCGCGCCGACGCCGCACAATTACACTGTAGATACGAGTCGCGCGAAGCCCGCCACCGCGCCGCCGCCGCGCCGCCACCGCGCGCGTTCCCCTCCCTGTCTGTTTGATTCATTCCATTACCGGCGGCGTACGAATGTGCACGTGCGTAACTTTTTAAGAAATTATTATGGAAAGTTTTAATTACGAAACGTTTATAAGTTTAGTGGAGGACAGAGAAGTGTTATGGGACAAAACTTTAGAAATATATAAAGACAAGATCTGCCATATAATGAATGAGAACTTTGCAGAACTGCCTGATACGGAGAAAAATAAATACGGTAAGTATCTTTTTACAACCAGAGACGCCCGGCAACGAAAGTTAGAGCGGCCGCGGCCTACGGCCGCGGATTAAAAAAAAAAAAAAAAAGTATCTTTTTACAAAATTTTATTAATTCTTGTTAAAGTGTTTTTATCTAGTGGGGCCAATCGAAAAAATATATAAGTAGATGACTTAAAGGAACTTTGGGACAAGACACGATCAGTACCTATGTTTTTTATTTAAATCGTAATACAACAGAGGGTACCTCTATATATTATAGTGTGTGGATAGTATATGTCGTGAGCAATTTCTTGTGGTAGGTACCCACCTACATTAAACAAGCAATCACTTGCTACTGGTAGTAGCTCGAGTATTCCCGCTAGATAGAAACACGAATCGTGCTACATATTAACAATAATTATTTTGCCATGGTAGACTGTCATATTCAGAATTAAAATACTCCTTAAATTTGTCACGTATATTATTAGCTGTTGTAGGAACTATTTCTGTTAGAGATTCTTGCACCCCTTTTACGCCCTCCTCTTTGTGTATAAAATTTTGCAGTAAACAACAAGCTTTTACAACATCAACAGCCAAATCCAATGACACATTTAAAGGTCGATGAAAAATTCGCCACTTATTGGCCAGTATCCCAAAGGTACATTCTACATATCGTCTCGCTCTTGTTAACCGATAATTAAAAACGGATTTTTCTGCATCAAGCTGTTGACTATGGGCGCAGTAAATTCTGATGTAGTGCAAATGCTTCATCGCCTACGAATACATATGGCAAGGCAATGTTGGTATTAGGTAAGGAAGCAGGTCCTGGCAAGTTCAAAGTATTGTTAATCATGTTGTGCCAGAAAGCTGTATCTTTAAAAACACCTGAATCACAATCCTTTCCATAAGCACCGACGTTGATATAAATAAAGTTGTAGTCACTATCGGCGACTGCCATCAATACAATCGAGAAGTAATGTTTGTAGTTCAAAAACATCGATCCACTTATATTTGGTGTAATTACTCTGATGTGCTTTCCTTTCCATCTACAGCACCGACACAATGAGGGAAATTAGCAGAAACTTCAAATTTATTTGCTATTTCTATCCAATCGTTCATACATGGCATTTTCATATATTTTGGGTAAAGTTCAGACCATATTAGAGAACACACTTCTCGTATGATTACGCTTAAAGTTGATTTTCCCATTCTAAAACGATATTCAAGATCTGCTAATGAAGTTCCGGTTGCTAAATACCTGCAATTGAAAAAAACATTATAAAAATAAAATGGATTATTAATATTAATTATTTCAGGTAAAATAATATCTCAGAAATGGAAGAATATAAGAGATGCGTGGATGAAATGCGACAAAAAGATACGTGAATCGAAATCTGGATCAGGTGCAAAACCAGTAGTACATAAATATCAATATTATGATAATTTACAATTTTTGAAAAAAATTACCCCACGACCACCCCGTAAGTTTATGGAAACGTTAGAAAAAGATGACGATAGTAGAATGATGTCTTTTTTTAAAGGTATAGCTCCTACCGTGGAACGCTTCAAAGACGAAGACATTGTTGAATTCCAGTATCAAGTATTGAATATTATAAAAAAATATTCAATATAAAATACTTATGACGCTCCACATCATTCACGCACAGCAGATGCAATGGACACCCTGGCACACTACGGTTACAATACTGCTGATGGAGCCAGTACGAGAGTTCAATCACAGGCTTCGAATTATAGCATTGAAAACGATTCATTACAAAGCATCCCAAGTCCATCTACTTCAAGCTTGATTGATTGATTTTGAATTTTCAGAATAATTAAAAAAAAATATTTAAGTTACTTTACCTCAATGTAACAACCAATCTCTCCTTAGCAGATATACTTGCTCGCATATTTGTATTTGTGTGTTGCAATTTGTTCTTTAATAAATCTAATAATTTATCAAATGTCTTGTAATTCATTCGAAAATAATCACAAAACTTGGTCTCGTCTTTTTGGAGATCTTCGTAAAGTGTATGAAATTCACCATATTGCTCCCGTGCCGACAGCATAGGATGAACCCACAACTTTCTAACTCGACGTTCTTTTTGCCATTTTCTATACATATAGTAAGCAAGCACAAACTTCTTTTTTTTTTTTCATTATATTAGACATGTTTGCGTCAAGTGCGATCTTGCGGCGTGCACGTTCGTACGCAGCCGGTAATGGAACGAAATGGGAATGAATCAAACAGTTAAACGCGCGTGGTGGCGGCGTGGCGGCGGCGCGGTGGCGGGCTTGGCGCGACTCGTATCTACAGTGTAATTGTGCGGCGTCGGCGCGGCGACGGCGCGGTGACGGCATCGTGTGCAGGAACGCTACCGTACTGGTTGACCGCCAGGTCTGGCTCCACGGCTTCCCGCGATAATTCGCTCAAAGAGATACACACCTTGTCGAGCAACACAATCGGCCGGTAACCGGACGGTGAGTCCACCGGCTGCCTCGCCGGATCAGGACCAGTTTCCCCGTCCTCCACAATTTGGGAAACTGGCCCTTTAAAAATAGCCGAAATGCCGAAAATCTCATACAAAATCTGTACTGTTTTGTATTTCAGCACTATGCAATCCGGAACTGACCACAACAACAACTGAGGAAAACATCATAACTCTAGTGCCAGATCCTGAGATACATACTTGGCCTGGTATACAGTTCGATGGAGTAGACTATGAAGACCAAATGCATAACAGAAATTACTACCCTCATTTCAGTAAAGAAACAAGTTATGATACTTATTACAATACAAAGGCTGCAACTTATTACGACAGGGGACAGTCGTGGAAGTGTTGGTACGAGCATCTTAGATGCATAAGATATCAGTAAGTGAAGGGTTCTATCTATCTATATATAGAAATCTAGTCTAGAGTCTATATATAGAAATCGACACGAAAAGAAGAAGAAGATTGTTAATAATAATTATTGTTACTATTGTTTTAGAACTAATTTGAAACATATATGTACAGTTGATGCATTTCATTTACAATTCAGTTTCATTAGTATATGCGAAATGGAATATTATAATTGCTGGCTTGGATACCGTAAGTTATATTTACCTACTATTTTTGTGGGTTCCGTGGGACCCTATTACTCAGGTACATACTAAGACTTCTCTGTCCGTATGTCTGTCTGGCTAATACTGTCTAACTATCACGGTTCATGAGACAGACGAACCGCGAAGTTTTAGTAATAAACCCTAAAACTATGCTGGATCCTAGATCTGTGAAAAAAAACCAGAAGGGTTCTGTACCATTATCTAAAAATTGGCAACAAAAATTACGTTTGTTTTATGGGAGCCCCCCCTACCCCCTAAATATAAAGGCAACAGAAATACATCATCTGTGAAAATTACAACTTTCTAACTATCACGGTTCATGAGATAGATAACCTACAGCCTGGATAGAGACGCACGGACGGACGGACGGACAGACAGCGAAGTCTCAGTAATAGGGTTCCCGTTTTACCCTTTGGCTACGGAACCCTAAGAACAGACTTATCTACACTACTATTATAAAGAGGAAAGATTTGTATTTTTGTGTGTTTGTAATGAATAAACTCAAAAACTACAGTGCCGATTTCAAAAATTCTTTCACCATTGGAAAGCTACATTCACCCTGAGTAACATAGGTTTTTTATCCCGGTAATGTGTTCCCACGGGGACCGGGAACGAGTAAACTAAATCACGCGGGCGGAGCTGCGGCGATCAGCTATAGTAAATTATAATAGATAGAATTTATCAATATCAACACATATTATTATAATAAAATTGTAAGTGGTCGATGTCTGTACATCGAAGATATAATAGAGAAACTGTTAGAGGGGCTTTATGAACGCAATAGAACCCAATTTTTTTTAGAATTTTTGTCTGTTTGTCTCAATGTCTGAACACGCTAATCTCAGAAACGGCTTAACCGATTTGAATGCGGTTTTCAGTAATGCGTTGTGGTTTATTCAACTTAACATTTAAGATTGGTTTTATTTCAATCGGTTCACGCGGTGCACGCGGAGCTGCGGGCAACAGCTATACATAATAAATCAGTAACTGGTGATCAAGAAAACTGTAATACGCAGGCGGAGCTGCAGGGAACAGCTAGTCTATCAATTTTCTTAATCTAAATTTATTTATAATATTTATAATACTACTAGTGGTCGCCCGCGACTTCGTCCGCGTGGTAATTTGGATTTATTCCCGTTCCCGTCGCGCCGCGTCATATTTTGAACATTTCACACAATATCTTTATAACTTGTAGCCTATGTGTTATTCTGATGTATAAGCTATATTACTGTAAAGTTTCATTAAAATCCATTCAGTACTTTTTACGTGAAAGAGTAACAAACATCCATCCATCCAAACATATACACTCACAAACTTTCGCGTTTATAATATTAGTAGGATGTATTTGTATGTATATATTATGTATGTTTGTATGTATTCGTGAGTAATTGTATAAAGAATATCTATTTAATTCTACCTTGTTTCTACTATTTACTTTGTACCTATTAAATAATTAGTACTTAGCACTAGGGGCTCGTGATCTAGTGGTAACCGACAATGTTAACACATTGCAAAGGTTAAGCAACATCGACTCAGGCCGGTCTTAGGATGGGTGACCATTCCTTAAGACATTGAGACCCTTCCGTGTCTCGGAGAGCACGTTAAGAGTCCTCCTATTAAATTTTACCGTTTTCGCTGATTTTACAGACGTGTTTTTACACTGAAAATACTGTATTTTTATAAGTTTTAATGCACAACATGAGATATCATTTCAATAATGATCTAATAAGTGAGCTACTTTCTTCTTTTTGTCATTAAATTTTGATTAATCGACCTAAAACAATCGGTAGTTTTTCGTATCTTTTGCTGGAAGAGGTCTGGAATATCACAAATTCACTAATCGTTTTGACGTCTAAAAAGTATTAAAAAAATACAGTGTATTCTTGTAAAAGTCATCTATCAAATGTATGGATTACTTTTTATCACTTTCATAAAAAAAAATTGAGTAAACAAATATTTAAGTTAGTCAAATTTTAGAGAAAATGGGCAATGAATTGGTTCTTATTTCGGCTACATAAAACTCTCGTTCATAAAATTAAAACAACATAAATAAACCTTGGTTCAAAATCAATCCATTTCCAAAAAAAAAGAAAGCTAAATAATAAAAAATAGGCTGTAAATAATCTTTTAAAAACACCTAAATTTCGCTTTATAATACTCGACGCATGCCTCAAGTAAACAGTCCGCGCCAAGCGCTTACAGGGAGAGGACGTGTCGCTCTGCGCGCCAAAATTCGACGCCGTCTACAGACGAATATAGCGTGGCGTGAGATTTTGATACTTTGGTAATATTAGTTATTATTTTGTGATGGCTTCTTTTTAAATACAACAAGTGATTATGTAGAATGTATTTATCATTGTTTTTGTTAAAAAAAGCTGTTATATTTTATAAAGCTGGATTACTCACTCACTCACTGACACAATTTTATTGTTCTCCTTGATGGTGGAGGGGAAGGTACCTATGTTTTTTTTGCAGAAATGTAAAGGGGGTTCGGGGACCTAGGGAAAATTCCGAGTATTTGAGATTTGCCCTCCAGTCCCCCAAGGGGGGCTCCCGAGTAGAGTCAAAATGAGTAATAATTTTATAGAGGTAGTTTTTTATTTTATTTTTTTGTATTGGGTTCGCCAATTTGACGCCACCCGCCTGGTAGTAAGTCGTGACGACGTCAAGCGATTGTGGGTCACTCACAGCACACTATACTATAGAGAGTGGCCCTCAACTTGACGACCTACTGAACCCAGGATTATATGTGGGAGGAAACACGTGCAAAGGCAGGGCGTTCCAGGCCAGTATCGTTCGGCACAGAAACGAACGTTCGGTTCTCGCGAACATGTACCTACTGTGTGGGAGTGGCATCTCTGCCCGGCACGCGTTGTTCGGGATCGGAAGGAAGATGGGATCAGATTGAAGAGCTCTTCAGAATGCTCGCCGTGGTAAATACGGTAGAATGCGGCCAAGGAAGCTATTGTTCGGCGCTGAACTAGCGGCTCAAAGCTTCCCGTTACCTCCGGACAATCTATAATACGGATAGCTCGACGCTGCATAGCGTCGAGAGCGTCCAGCAAATACTTCGCGGAGCCGTCCCGGAAGTGAGAGCAGTATTCGACACAGGGTCCAATCTGCGTCTTGTACAGCAGACACCTCTGATGCAGTGTAAAGAATCGCTTTACCTTATTCAGTATTCCTAGTTTCCACGAAGCTAGCCCTATACATCTTTCGATGTAGTTTTTATTATTGAGCTCAAGGTTGCCCTTCATTGGTAATAATGCATTCTGAAGAGAGGGTAGGGGAAGGAAAGGGGATTTCTTCGCTGTAAATGCACATGCCTGCAATGTGCTGTCATCTGCATAACAATGAATGTTCCCGAGGGATAGCATATCATTGATTTGCAGAAGGAAGAGTTGGTGACAGCACGGACCCCTGCGGTGCCCCGGTATTGTTCCTCGATACATATATACATAACCGGGGCAACACAGGTAAGGCGTGTTGTCAGGGCGGCGTATTTGTGTCTCCGTGAGAAACGTCACAGCGGGCCGAGCCGTCTCAAGGTATGGTGGACGGCATCGAGGTTCGCATGGAGTCCACGGATGTTGGTGAACTCCACCTCGAAAAGTGAAGCTGTGGGGTTTCCTGGGGCCGCTGTGGAACGTTTACTTATTTCTGTTGCACTGCCATTATAAATTTGAAGAAGAAACGTGAAGACAGGGCGACATTTGGTGCAGCAGTAATAAGTGACAAAGCGCAGGGGCTAACTTCGTCTGGAACCGTGTGGTTAGGTTGGAGCCGACCCGCCGGACGGAAGGGCTACCAAACCTCGTCCGTTGATCAGCAGGTGCGCCACTAGCAGATGAGTTCGCTGGGGCCCTAAATATGTTGGTAGAGCCCCTTTGTATAGAGGAGGTCAAATGATTTTGATTAGGAAAAAAAATTAGCCCTCGCCCCCCCTTTGAGAGTGCAACGACAGAGGAAAGGTAGAGGAGTTTTGATTACGGGATCATACGAGTATAGAGGGTCTTTTCTTGAATTTAAGGAGAGAAAAAAACACCCCCCCCCTCCTAGCCCTCTTTTCACCTCCCCCACACAAGACACTATTATTATAAAATGAAAAAAAAAAAGATCAAAACCATGTAATCGCCGTACCTACTGGCTGTCCACCATCGGTAACTCTGGACTCACGCACAAAATGTGTCAAATACCTAATTCCGCCCGTTTCGATTCTGCATACGGACTCTTAAGCCGTCGGTCCCGGTTGTTATACTAACATCTATGGCAGTTGTTAGGGGTCCAAGCCCTAAACCAAAAATCCTCGCGGTCTAACTACAGAACTTCGATATCGCCCATGGGTTGTGGAGGTCAGATGGCAGTGGCTTCACGGAAAATATCGAAGTTCAGCCGAAAATCAACTGAGTTGGGAAAAGGCTCGGTGAATGATGATGATATAAATACTTAGTACTTTTGTTTCCAAAAATCTATTAATGTTGTTCATTTACACCAATGTCTATCTCCTTTTTCTTAAGTTCTATTCTTTCTACCTTTCTATCAAAAGTTTGCTGTAAGAAATTACTTTTTAGTGATGAGGCCACCATTTGTACATATTGAAACCTGGATTGCTTTTGTGATATTATTTTGTATTGGTGTACAGTCAGCTTCAGAGAAAAGGAACCCCCCTTGATAATGACATGAAAGCATTAAAGTTTTTTGAATCATTGTGTATATGGCATGTTGGTCTAGTGGTTATGACCGCTGCTTTGTGGACACGGCAACCGAGGTTCAAATCCTCGGACACAAGTTCTTTTTTTATTCATATAATTATTATTTTATTTTCTTAAGCACTTTTTGTTAATTAATATTTAAGGAATCAAATTTTATAGTAGGTATGAGGTTTGTAAGAAAAGATAGGCTTATTGCATAAACAATATTAATTTATTTCTCAAATTACATTTCTAGGTTTTTTTCTTTCCTCTTTCCATTCCTGGTTGAGTATACAGTTTTCTATCTGAGTTAAATTGGGGTTACTTATTTTTAAATTTTACCTGACCTAAATTTATTGACAAAATACTATACCCTAAGTGAAGAATAAAATGTTTACTTAATATACTAAATATCGCCGTGTCACATGACTCACGAATGACGTCACGTGATGCAATCGTTCGCTGAGCTGCGAACGAGCGAGCAGCTTCATCTGCCTTTTTTTCCATGTTTATATTAATTTGGAATTTTCTGATATTTTTCGTCTTTCGGCTCAATTGTATACCAAGATACAATTTACTCACAAAAAAATACCACATTAATTTATGTGCTGTTTGAGGATACGAACTCGCATCTCCAGCGCCAGCCGATCACCTAGGCCGTGCCTTATACCACTAGGCTATCGGTTCACTTGATAATAATGTCGAAAATATGAATAGCATTACTCCTTTTATCGTACAAAGTTGATTACGGTGTAATTTTCTAGACCTTAAGGTTTAAATTTCAACTTCCACCATATGTGATAATAATAACTGCTCAATAGACTAAAAGATAAGGTTGAAATTAGTATAGATTTCTCGTTTAGTTCAATAGATTACGCTTGATACAGCTAGTTGCACTACCGTCATGTTTTACTTAAAAAACTTATCTGCTGTATGAGCTGCGGCTATAGTATTATAATATCTGTGACAGCGCGCTAAGGTTGCAATTAATTATTATTATTCTTTGCCTTATTTACTAAACTGTGATTGAAGGTTACTTTATAATTCGTGGTAATTTGCATTGGTGTTAATCCTCCTCGTAATATTATTCAATTTATTAAGTTTTTGATCAGTTTTTTGAGTAAATTGAAACTATGGTTCGATTAACAACATTTTTGAAAGCTAAAATTATTGTTCTCTGGGAGGAAGAAAATAGCACGAGATATGGGCATAACGGTAAGAGTTACGATAAAAATATATTATATACCTATTTATTGCTTAATCATGTTACATTTTCATTTAAAAGTTAGTTTTTTGGAATTTCTTTTATTTATTATCATTTTCATTACAGAGAAATACAGTGCGTAGATGGATTCGAAGGTATCAAGCGACGGGTGATATAAAATGTGAACGCCAAGGACCTCGCCCAGTTGCTTACACTCATGAATCAGAGCGGCACCGTGATATTGTGGAAGTTCACTTTTTGCTACTCGTTATTTAAATTTCGACTGGGAAAACGAAATTGTTATATTTACCGACGAATTGTTATGTTATACTAATACATACATATATCTATATTATATATATAGATTTATTATATATATATATATATATATATATATATATATATATATATTATATTTCTAATTATTATTGCTGCTGACATTGATTTACATATGGCAACAGATTTGAAAAGGTTTATTATTTTAGGTTACTGGGGATGGATGTCTTCAATGGGCCCAGGCGAGCTAGTGGAAATAGGTGGCCGCAAGAACAGTGAGCGATACCTTGAAGTGTGGAATGACGTAATGCTCCCTTCAGTGCGGGTCGCATATCCAGAAGGACAAATTTACCTGGTTCAGGATAACTCTTCAGTGCATCGGTCCCGAATTGTCCCGAAAAGACTGGCTAAATGCACAAGAAGATATAACGGTGTTTGAGTGGCCGGCTAAAAGCCCGGATCTTAACCCTATAGAAAACTTATGGGGTCAGATGGTTTTAAACTGGGACTCAAGTGAAATAAAGTCAAAAAAAAATTGGATGAAGAGGTAAACAGAACTTGGGAACTAATGCGAAATAGTGCCGCATGTTTTAATATGGTGTCGGGGATGAAAAGTCGTCTTCAAGAAGTGATAGACAGTGAGGGCCATCCTCTCCGTTATTAATGCAGTTTATCGATTCTTACCCAGGACAAATCTTTGTGTGCTGAACACGATTATTTGTTATGTTTATGTATTTCAAAGCAATGAGTTTGCTTAAACTATTCTTAAAATATTAAGAAAGAAATTATAAATAGATCACAAAAACTGATGTCATCGGCGGGATTCGAACCCACGGCCTTTCCCTAACAGGGGGACTGCTCTGCCAACTGAGCTACGATGACCACTACCGACAACATCGAATTTTTGCTTCATATCATATTCATAATTTCTACATCGCGCTATTAAGGTTAGCGTTGGATCCACCTACCGCAGTTCTACCGAACTGACGGTACCAGTGTATCGTGTTACAACGATATTTAAACACTGAATTTTTAGATGAATCCTTACCAAATCCATATATTTATGTATTTCAAAGCAATGAGTTTGCTTAAACTATTCTTAAAATATTAAGAAAGAATCAGCAGGTGCGCCACTAGCAGATGAGTTCGCTGGGGCCCTAAATATGTTGGTAGAGCCCCTTTGTATAGAGGAGGTCAAATGATTTTGATTAGGAAAAAAAATTAGCCCTCGCCCCCCCTTTGAGAGTGCAACGACAGAGGAAAGGTAGAGGAGTTTTGATTACGGGATCATACGAGTATAGAGGGTCTTTTCTTGAATTTAAGGAGAGAAAAAAACACCCCCCCCCCTAGCCCTCTTTTCACCTCCCCCACACAAGACACTATTATTATAAAATGAAAAAAAAAAAGATCAAAACCATGTAATCGCCGTACCTACTGGCTGTCCACCATCGGTAACTCCGGACTCACGCACAAAATGTGTCAAATACCTAATTCCGCCCGTTTCGATTCTGCATACGGACTCTTAAGCCGTCGGTCCCGGTTGTTATACTAACATCTATGGCAGTTGTTAGGGGTCCAAGCCCTAAACCAAAAATCCTCGCGGTCTAACTACAGAACTTCGATATCGCCCATGGGTTGTGGAGGTCAGATGGCAGTCGCTTCACGGAAAATATCGAAGTTCAGCCGAAAATCAACTGAGTTGGGAAAAGGCTCGGTGAATGATGATGATATAAATACTTAGTACTTTTGTTTCCAAAAATCTATTAATGTTGTTCATTTACACCAATGTCTATCTCCTTTTTCTTAAGTTCTATTCTTTCTACCTTTCTATCAAAAGTTTGCTGTAAGAAATTACTTTTTAGTGATGAGGCCACCATTTGTACATATTGAAACCTGGATTGCTTTTGTGATATTATTTTGTATTGGTGTACAGTCAGCTTCAGAGAAAAGGAACCCCCCTTGATAATGACATGAAAGCATTAAAGTTTTTTGAATCATTGTGTATATGGCATGTTGGTCTAGTGGTTATGACCGCTGCTTTGTGGACACGGCAACCGAGGTTCAAATCCTCGGACACAAGTTCTTTTTTTATTCATATAATTATTATTTTATTTTCTTAAGCACTTTTTGTTAATTAATATTTAAGGAATCAAATTTTATAGTAGGTATGAGGTTTGTAAGAAAAGATAGGCTTATTGCATAAACAATATTAATTTATTTCTCAAATTACATTTCTAGGTTTTTTTCTTTCCTCTTTCCATTCCTGGTTGAGTATACAGTTTTCTATCTGAGTTAAATTGGGGTTACTTATTTTTAAATTTTACCTGACCTAAATTTATTGACAAAATACTATACCCTAAGTGAAGAATAAAATGTTTACTTAATATACTGAATATCGCCGTGTCACATGACTCACGAATGACGTCACGTGATGCAATCGTTCGCTGAGCTGCGAACGAGCGAGCAGCTTCATCTGCCTTTTTTTCCATGTTTATATTAATTTGGAATTTTCTGATATTTTTCGTCTTTCGGCTCAATTGTATACCAAGATACAATTTACTCACAAAAAAATACCACATTAATTTATGTGCTGTTTGAGGATACGAACTCGCATCTCCAGCGCCAGCCGATCACCTAGGCCGTGCCTTATACCACTAGGCTATCGGTTCACTTGATAATAATGTCGAAAATATGAATAGCATTACTCCTTTTATCGTACAAAGTTGATTACGGTGTAATTTTCTAGACCTTAAGGTTTAAATTTCAACTTCCACCATATGTGATAATAATAACTGCTCAATAGACTAAAAGATAAGGTTGAAATTAGTATAGATTTCTCGTTTAGTTCAATAGATTACGCTTGATACAGCTAGTTGCACTACCGTCATGTTTTACTTAAAAAACTTATCTGCTGTATGAGCTGCGGCTATAGTATTATAATATCTGTGACAGCGCGCTAAGGTTGCAATTAATTATTATTATTCTTTGCCTTATTTACTAAACTGTGATTGAAGGTTACTTTATAATTCGTGGTAATTTGCATTGGTGTTAATCCTCCTCGTAATATTATTCAATTTATTAAGTTTTTGATCAGTTTTTTGAGTAAATTGAAACTATGGTTCGATTAACAACATTTTTGAAAGCTAAAATTATTGTTCTCTGGGAGGAAGAAAATAGCACGAGATATGGGCATAACGGTAAGAGTTACGATAAAAATATATTATATACCTATTTATTGCTTAATCATGTTACATTTTCATTTAAAAGTTAGTTTTTTGGAATTTCTTTTATTTATTATCATTTTCATTACAGAGAAATACAGTGCGTAGATGGATTCGAAGGTATCAAGCGACGGGTGATATAAAATGTGAACGCCAAGGACCTCGCCCAGTTGCTTACACTCATGAATCAGAGCGGCACCGTGATATTGTGGAAGTTCACTTTTTGCTACTCGTTATTTAAATTTCGACTGGGAAAACGAAATTGTTATATTTACCGACGAATTGTTATGTTATACTAATACATACATATATCTATATTATATATATAGATTTATTATATATATATATATATATATATTATATATATATATATATATATATATATATATATATATATATATATATATATATATATATATATATATATATATTATATTTCTAATTATTATTGCTGCTGACATTGATTTACATATGGCAACAGATTTGAAAAGGTTTATTATTTTAGGTTACTGGGGATGGATGTCTTCAATGGGCCCAGGCGAGCTAGTGGAAATAGGTGGCCGCAAGAACAGTGAGCGATACCTTGAAGTGTGGAATGACGTAATGCTCCCTTCAGTGCGGGTCGCATATCCAGAAGGACAAATTTACCTGGTTCAGGATAACTCTTCAGTGCATCGGTCCCGAATTGTCCCGAAAAGACTGGCTAAATGCACAAGAAGATATAACGGTGTTTGAGTGGCCGGCTAAAAGCCCGGATCTTAACCCTATAGAAAACTTATGGGGTCAGATGGTTTTAAACTGGGACTCAAGTGAAATAAAGTCAAAAAAAAATTGGATGAAGAGGTAAACAGAACTTGGGAACTAATGCGAAATAGTGCCGCATGTTTTAATATGGTGTCGGGGATGAAAAGTCGTCTTCAAGAAGTGATAGACAGTGAGGGCCATCCTCTCCGTTATTAATGCAGTTTATCGATTCTTACCCAGGACAAATCTTTGTGTGCTGAACACGATTATTTGTTATGTTTATGTATTTCAAAGCAATGAGTTTGCTTAAACTATTCTTAAAATATTAAGAAAGAAATTATAAATAGATCACAAAAACTGATGTCATCGGCGGGATTCGAACCCACGGCCTTTCCCTAACAGGGGGACTGCTCTGCCAACTGAGCTACGATGACCACTACCGACAACATCGAATTTTTGCTTCATATCATATTCATAATTTCTACATCGCGCTATTAAGGTTAGCGTTGGATCCACCTACCGCAGTTCTACCGAACTGACGGTACCAGTGTATCGTGTTACAACGATATTTAAACACTGAATTTTTAGATGAATCCTTACCAAATCCATATATTTATGTATTTCAAAGCAATGAGTTTGCTTAAACTATTCTTAAAATATTAAGAAAGAATCAGCAGGTGCGCCACTAGCAGATGAGTTCGCTGGGGCCCTAAATATGTTGGTAGAGCCCCTTTGTATAGAGGAGGTCAAATGATTTTGATTAGGAAAAAAAATTAGCCCTCGCCCCCCCTTTGAGAGTGCAACGACAGAGGAAAGGTAGAGGAGTTTTGATTACGGGATCATACGAGTATAGAGGGTCTTTTCTTGAATTTAAGGAGAGAAAAAAACACCCCCCCCCCCCCCCCCCCTCCTAGCCCTCTTTTCACCTCCCCCACACAAGACACTATTATTATAAAATGAAAAAAAAAAAGATCAAAACCATGTAATCGCCGTACCTACTGGCTGACCACCATCGGTAACTCCGGACTCACGCACAAAATGTGTCAAATACCTAATTCCGCCCGTTTCGATTCTGCATACGGACTCTTAAGCCGTCGGTCCCGGTTGTTATACTAACATCTATGGCAGTCGTTAGGGGTCCAAGCCCTAAATCAAAAATCCTCGCGGTCTAACTACAGAACTTCGATATCGCCCATGGGTTGTGGAGGTCAGATGGCAGTCGCTTCACGGAAAATATCGAAGTTCAGCCGAAAATCAACTGAGTTGGGAAAAGGCTCGGTGAATGATGATGATATAAATACTTAGTACTTTTGTTTCCAAAAATCTATTAATGTTGTTCATTTACACCAATGTCTATCTCCTTTTTCTTAAGTTCTATTCTTTCTACCTTTCTATCAAAAGTTTGCTGTAAGAAATTACTTTTTAGTGATGAGGCCACCATTTGTACATATTGAAACCTGGATTGCTTTTGTGATATTATTTTGTATTGGTGTACAGTCAGCTTCAGAGAAAAGGAACCTCCCTTGATAATGACATGAAAGCATTAAAGTTTTTTGAATCATTGTGTATATGGCATGTTGGTCTAGTGGTTATGACCGCTGCTTTGTGGACACGGCAACCGAGGTTCAAATCCTCGGACACAAGTTCTTTTTTTATTCATATAATTATTATTTTATTTTCTTAAGCACTTTTTGTTAATTAATATTTAAGGAATCAAATTTTATAGTAGGTATGAGGTTTGTAAGAAAAGATAGGCTTATTGCATAAACAATATTAATTTATTTCTCAAATTACATTTCTAGGTTTTTTTCTTTCCTCTTTCCATTCCTGGTTGAGTATACAGTTTTCTATCTGAGTTAAATTGGGGTTACTTATTTTTAAATTTTACCTGACCTAAATTTATTGACAAAATACTATACCCTAAGTGAAGAATAAAATGTTTACTTAATATACTGAATATCGCCGTGCCACATGACTCACGAATGACGTCACGTGATGCAATCGTTCGCTGAGCTGCGAACGAGCGAGCAGCTTCATCTGCCTTTTTTTCCATGTTTATATTAATTTGGAATTTTCTGATATTTTTCGTCTTTCGGCTCAATTGTATACCAAGATACAATTTACTCACAAAAAAATACCACATTAATTTATGTGCTGTTTGAGGATACGAACTCGCATCTCCAGCGCCAGCCGATCACCTAGGCCGTGCCTTATACCACTAGGCTATCGGTTCACTTGATAATAATGTCGAAAATATGAATAGCATTACTCCTTTTATCGTACAAAGTTGATTACGGTGTAATTTTCTAGACCTTAAGGTTTAAATTTCAACTTCCACCATATGTGATAATAATAACTGCTCAATAGACTAAAAGATAAGGTTGAAATTAGTATAGATTTCTCGTTTAGTTCAATAGATTACGCTTGATACAGCTAGTTGCACTACCGTCATGTTTTACTTAAAAAACTTATCTGCTGTATGAGCTGCGGCTATAGTATTATAATATCTGTGACAGCGCGCTAAGGTTGCAATTAATTATTATTATTCTTTGCCTTATTTACTAAACTGTGATTGAAGGTTACTTTATAATTCGTGGTAATTTGCATTGGTGTTAATCCTCCTCGTAATATTATTCAATTTATTAAGTTTTTGATCAGTTTTTTGAGTAAATTGAAACTATGGTTCGATTAACAACATTTTTGAAAGCTAAAATTATTGTTCTCTGGGAGGAAGAAAATAGCACGAGATATGGGCATAACGGTAAGAGTTACGATAAAAATATATTATATACCTATTTATTGCTTAATCATGTTACATTTTCATTTAAAAGTTAGTTTTTTGGAATTTCTTTTATTTATTATCATTTTCATTACAGAGAAATACAGTGCGTAGATGGATTCGAAGGTATCAAGCGACGGGTGATATAAAATGTGAACGCCAAGGACCTCGCCCAGTTGCTTACACTCATGAATCAGAGCGGCACCGTGATATTGTGGAAGTTCACTTTTTGCTACTCGTTATTTAAATTTCGACTGGGAAAACGAAATTGTTATATTTACCGACGAATTGTTATGTTATACTAATACATACATATATCTATATTATATATATAGATTTATTATATATATATATATATATATATATTATATATATATATATATATATATATATATATATATATATATATATATATATATATATATATATATATATATATATATTATATTTCTAATTATTATTGCTGCTGACATTGATTTACATATGGCAACAGATTTGAAAAGGTTTATTATTTTAGGTTACTGGGGATGGATGTCTTCAATGGGCCCAGGCGAGCTAGTGGAAATAGGTGGCCGCAAGAACAGTGAGCGATACCTTGAAGTGTGGAATGACGTAATGCTCCCTTCAGTGCGGGTCGCATATCCAGAAGGACAAATTTACCTGGTTCAGGATAACTCTTCAGTGCATCGGTCCCGAATTGTCCCGAAAAGACTGGCTAAATGCACAAGAAGATATAACGGTGTTTGAGTGGCCGGCTAAAAGCCCGGATCTTAACCCTATAGAAAACTTATGGGGTCAGATGGTTTTAAACTGGGACTCAAGTGAAATAAAGTCAAAAAAAAATTGGATGAAGAGGTAAACAGAACTTGGGAACTAATGCGAAATAGTGCCGCATGTTTTAATATGGTGTCGGGGATGAAAAGTCGTCTTCAAGAAGTGATAGACAGTGAGGGCCATCCTCTCCGTTATTAATGCAGTTTATCGATTCTTACCCAGGACAAATCTTTGTGTGCTGAACACGATTATTTGTTATGTTTATGTATTTCAAAGCAATGAGTTTGCTTAAACTATTCTTAAAATATTAAGAAAGAAATTATAAATAGATCACAAAAACTGATGTCATCGGCGGGATTCGAACCCACGGCCTTTCCCTAACAGGGGGACTGCTCTGCCAACTGAGCTACGATGACCACTACCGACAACATCGAATTTTTGCTTCATATCATATTCATAATTTCTACATCGCGCTATTAAGGTTAGCGTTGGATCCACCTACCGCAGTTCTACCGAACTGACGGTACCAGTGTATCGTGTTACAACGATATTTAAACACTGAATTTTTAGATGAATCCTTACCAAATCCATATATTTATGTATTTCAAAGCAATGAGTTTGCTTAAACTATTCTTAAAATATTAAGAAAGAATCAGCAGGTGCGCCACTAGCAGATGAGTTCGCTGGGGCCCTAAATATGTTGGTAGAGCCCCTTTGTATAGAGGAGGTCAAATGATTTTGATTAGGAAAAAAAATTAGCCCTCGCCCCCCCTTTGAGAGTGCAACGACAGAGGAAAGGTAGAGGAGTTTTGATTACGGGATCATACGAGTATAGAGGGTCTTTTCTTGAATTTAAGGAGAGAAAAAAACACCCTCCCCCTCCTAGCCCTCTTTTCACCTCCCCCACACAAGACACTATTATTATAAAATGAAAAAAAAAAAGATCAAAACCATGTAATCGCCGTACCTACTGGCTGACCACCATCGGTAACTCCGGACTCACGCACAAAATGTGTCAAATACCTAATTCCGCCCGTTTCGATTCTGCATACGGACTCTTAAGCCGTCGGTCCCGGTTGTTATACTAACATCTATGGCAGTTGTTAGGGGTCCAAGCCCTAAACCAAAAATCCTCGCGGTCTAACTACAGAACTTCGATATCGCCCATGGGTTGTGGAGGTCAGATGGCAGTCGCTTCACGGAAAATATCGAAGTTCAGCCGAAAATCAACTGAGTTGGGAAAAGGCTCGGTGAATGATGATGATATAAATACTTAGTACTTTTGTTTCCAAAAATCTATTAATGTTGTTCATTTACACCAATGTCTATCTCCTTTTTCTTAAGTTCTATTCTTTCTACCTTTCTATCAAAAGTTTGCTGTAAGAAATTACTTTTTAGTGATGAGGCCACCATTTGTACATATTGAAACCTGGATTGCTTTTGTGATATTATTTTGTATTGGTGTACAGTCAGCTTCAGAGAAAAGGAACCCCCCTTGATAATGACATGAAAGCATTAAAGTTTTTTGAATCATTGTGTATATGGCATGTTGGTCTAGTGGTTATGACCGCTGCTTTGTGGACACGGCAACCGAGGTTCAAATCCTCGGACACAAGTTCTTTTTTTATTCATATAATTATTATTTTATTTTCTTAAGCACTTTTTGTTAATTAATATTTAAGGAATCAAATTTTATAGTAGGTATGAGGTTTGTAAGAAAAGATAGGCTTATTGCATAAACAATATTAATTTATTTCTCAAATTACATTTCTAGGTTTTTTTCTTTCCTCTTTCCATTCCTGGTTGAGTATACAGTTTTCTATCTGAGTTAAATTGGGGTTACTTATTTTTAAATTTTACCTGACCTAAATTTATTGACAAAATACTATACCCTAAGTGAAGAATAAAATGTTTACTTAATATACTGAATATCGCCGTGTCACATGACTCACGAATGACGTCACGTGATGCAATCGTTCGCTGAGCTGCGAACGAGCGAGCAGCTTCATCTGCCTTTTTTTCCATGTTTATATTAATTTGGAATTTTCTGATATTTTTCGTCTTTCGGCTCAATTGTATACCAAGATACAATTTACTCACAAAAAAATACCACATTAATTTATGTGCTGTTTGAGGATACGAACTCGCATCTCCAGCGCCAGCCGATCACCTAGGCCGTGCCTTATACCACTAGGCTATCGGTTCACTTGATAATAATGTCGAAAATATGAATAGCATTACTCCTTTTATCGTACAAAGTTGATTACGGTGTAATTTTCTAGACCTTAAGGTTTAAATTTCAACTTCCACCATATGTGATAATAATAACTGCTCAATAGACTAAAAGATAAGGTTGAAATTAGTATAGATTTCTCGTTTAGTTCAATAGATTACGCTTGATACAGCTAGTTGCACTACCGTCATGTTTTACTTAAAAAACTTATCTGCTGTATGAGCTGCGGCTATAGTATTATAATATCTGTGACAGCGCGCTAAGGTTGCAATTAATTATTATTATTCTTTGCCTTATTTACTAAACTGTGATTGAAGGTTACTTTATAATTCGTGGTAATTTGCATTGGTGTTAATCCTCCTCGTAATATTATTCAATTTATTAAGTTTTTGATCAGTTTTTTGAGTAAATTGAAACTATGGTTCGATTAACAACATTTTTGAAAGCTAAAATTATTGTTCTCTGGGAGGAAGAAAATAGCACGAGATATGGGCATAACGGTAAGAGTTACGATAAAAATATATTATATACCTATTTATTGCTTAATCATGTTACATTTTCATTTAAAAGTTAGTTTTTTGGAATTTCTTTTATTTATTATCATTTTCATTACAGAGAAATACAGTGCGTAGATGGATTCGAAGGTATCAAGCGACGGGTGATATAAAATGTGAACGCCAAGGACCTCGCCCAGTTGCTTACACTCATGAATCAGAGCGGCACCGTGATATTGTGGAAGTTCACTTTTTGCTACTCGTTATTTAAATTTCGACTGGGAAAACGAAATTGTTATATTTACCGACGAATTGTTATGTTATACTAATACATACATATATCAATATATATATAAATATATATATATATATATATATATATATATATATTATATATATATATATATATATATATTATATATATATATATATATATATATATATATATATATATATATATATATATTATATTTCTAATTATTATTGCTGCTGACATTGATTTACATATGGCAACAGATTTGAAAAGGTTTATTATTTTAGGTTACTGGGGATGGATGTCTTCAATGGGCCCAGGCGAGCTAGTGGAAATAGGTGGCCGCAAGAACAGTGAGCGATACCTTGAAGTGTGGAATGACGTAATGCTCCCTTCAGTGCGGGTCGCATATCCAGAAGGACAAATTTACCTGGTTCAGGATAACTCTTCAGTGCATCGGTCCCGAATTGTCCCGAAAAGACTGGCTAAATGCACAAGAAGATATAACGGTGTTTGAGTGGCCGTCTAAAAGCCCGGATCTTAACCCTATAGAAAACTTATGGGGTCAGATGGTTTTAAACTGGGACTCAAGTGAAATAAAGTCAAAAAAAAATTGGATGAAGAGGTAAACAGAACTTGGGAACTAATGCGAAATAGTGCCGCATGTTTTAATATGGTGTCGGGGATGAAAAGTCGTCTTCAAGAAGTGATAGACAGTGAGGGCCATCCTCTCCGTTATTAATGCAGTTTATCGATTCTTACCCAGGACAAATCTTTGTGTGCTGAACACGATTATTTGTTATGTTTATGTATTTCAAAGCAATGAGTTTGCTTAAACTATTCTTAAAATATTAAGAAAGAAATTATAAATAGATCACAAAAACTGATGTCATCGGCGGGATTCGAACCCACGGCCTTTCCCTAACAGGGGGACTGCTCTGCCAACTGAGCTACGATGACCACTACCGACAACATCGAATTTTTGCTTCATATCATATTCATAATTTCTACATCGCGCTATTAAGGTTAGCGTTGGATCCACCTACCGCAGTTCTACCGAACTGACGGTACCAGTGTATCGTGTTACAACGATATTTAAACACTGAATTTTTAGATGAATCCTTACCAAATCCATATATTTATGTATTTCAAAGCAATGAGTTTGCTTAAACTATTCTTAAAATATTAAGAAAGAATCAGCAGGTGCGCCACTAGCAGATGAGTTCGCTGGGGCCCTAAATATGTTGGTAGAGCCCCTTTGTATAGAGGAGGTCAAATGATTTTGATTAGGAAAAAAAATTAGCCCTCGCCCCCCCTTTGAGAGTGCAACGACAGAGGAAAGGTAGAGGAGTTTTGATTACGGGATCATACGAGTATAGAGGGTCTTTTCTTGAATTTAAGGAGAGAAAAAAACACCCTCCCCCTCCTAGCCCTCTTTTCACCTCCCCCACACAAGACACTATTATTATAAAATGAAAAAAAAAAAGATCAAAACCATGTAATCGCCGTACCTACTGGCTGACCACCATCGGTAACTCCGGACTCACGCACAAAATGTGTCAAATACCTAATTCCGCCCGTTTCGATTCTGCATACGGACTCTTAAGCCGTCGGTCCCGGTTGTTATACTAACATCTATGGCAGTTGTTAGGGGTCCAAGCCCTAAACCAAAAATCCTCGCGGTCTAACTACAGAACTTCGATATCGCCCATGGGTTGTGGAGGTCAGATGGCAGTCGCTTCACGGAAAATATCGAAGTTCAGCCGAAAATCAACTGAGTTGGGAAAAGGCTCGGTGAATGATGATGATATAAATACTTAGTACTTTTGTTTCCAAAAATCTATTAATGTTGTTCATTTACACCAATGTCTATCTCCTTTTTCTTAAGTTCTATTCTTTCTACCTTTCTATCAAAAGTTTGCTGTAAGAAATTACTTTTTAGTGATGAGGCCACCATTTGTACATATTGAAACCTGGATTGCTTTTGTGATATTATTTTGTATTGGTGTACAGTCAGCTTCAGAGAAAAGGAACCCCCCTTGATAATGACATGAAAGCATTAAAGTTTTTTGAATCATTGTGTATATGGCATGTTGGTCTAGTGGTTATGACCGCTGCTTTGTGGACACGGCAACCGAGGTTCAAATCCTCGGACACAAGTTCTTTTTTTATTCATATAATTATTATTTTATTTTCTTAAGCACTTTTTGTTAATTAATATTTAAGGAATCAAATTTTATAGTAGGTATGAGGTTTGTAAGAAAAGATAGGCTTATTGCATAAACAATATTAATTTATTTCTCAAATTACATTTCTAGGTTTTTTTCTTTCCTCTTTCCATTCCTGGTTGAGTATACAGTTTTCTATCTGAGTTAAATTGGGGTTACTTATTTTTAAATTTTACCTGACCTAAATTTATTGACAAAATACTATACCCTAAGTGAAGAATAAAATGTTTACTTAATATACTGAATATCGCCGTGTCACATGACTCACGAATGACGTCACGTGATGCAATCGTTCGCTGAGCTGCGAACGAGCGAGCAGCTTCATCTGCCTTTTTTTCCATGTTTATATTAATTTGGAATTTTCTGATATTTTTCGTCTTTCGGCTCAATTGTATACCAAGATACAATTTACTCACAAAAAAATACCACATTAATTTATGTGCTGTTTGAGGATACGAACTCGCATCTCCAGCGCCAGCCGATCACCTAGGCCGTGCCTTATACCACTAGGCTATCGGTTCACTTGATAATAATGTCGAAAATATGAATAGCATTACTCCTTTTATCGTACAAAGTTGATTACGGTGTAATTTTCTAGACCTTAAGGTTTAAATTTCAACTTCCACCATATGTGATAATAATAACTGCTCAATAGACTAAAAGATAAGGTTGAAATTAGTATAGATTTCTCGTTTAGTTCAATAGATTACGCTTGATACAGCTAGTTGCACTACCGTCATGTTTTACTTAAAAAACTTATCTGCTGTATGAGCTGCGGCTATAGTATTATAATATCTGTGACAGCGCGCTAAGGTTGCAATTAATTATTATTATTCTTTGCCTTATTTACTAAACTGTGATTGAAGGTTACTTTATAATTCGTGGTAATTTGCATTGGTGTTAATCCTCCTCGTAATATTATTCAATTTATTAAGTTTTTGATCAGTTTTTTGAGTAAATTGAAACTATGGTTCGATTAACAACATTTTTGAAAGCTAAAATTATTGTTCTCTGGGAGGAAGAAAATAGCACGAGATATGGGCATAACGGTAAGAGTTACGATAAAAATATATTATATACCTATTTATTGCTTAATCATGTTACATTTTCATTTAAAAGTTAGTTTTTTGGAATTTCTTTTATTTATTATCATTTTCATTACAGAGAAATACAGTGCGTAGATGGATTCGAAGGTATCAAGCGACGGGTGATATAAAATGTGAACGCCAAGGACCTCGCCCAGTTGCTTACACTCATGAATCAGAGCGGCACCGTGATATTGTGGAAGTTCACTTTTTGCTACTCGTTATTTAAATTTCGACTGGGAAAACGAAATTGTTATATTTACCGACGAATTGTTATGTTATACTAATACATACATATATCTATATTATATATATAGATTTATTATATATATATATATATATATATATTATATATATATATATTATATTTCTAATTATTATTGCTGCTGACATTGATTTACATATGGCAACAGATTTGAAAAGGTTTATTATTTTAGGTTACTGGGGATGGATGTCTTCAATGGGCCCAGGCGAGCTAGTGGAAATAGGTGGCCGCAAGAACAGTGAGCGATACCTTGAAGTGTGGAATGACGTAATGCTCCCTTCAGTGCGGGTCGCATATCCAGAAGGACAAATTTACCTGGTTCAGGATAACTCTTCAGTGCATCGGTCCCGAATTGTCCCGAAAAGACTGGCTAAATGCACAAGAAGATATAACGGTGTTTGAGTGGCCGGCTAAAAGCCCGGATCTTAACCCTATAGAAAACTTATGGGGTCAGATGGTTTTAAACTGGGACTCAAGTGAAATAAAGTCAAAAAAAAATTGGATGAAGAGGTAAACAGAACTTGGGAACTAATGCGAAATAGTGCCGCATGTTTTAATATGGTGTCGGGGATGAAAAGTCGTCTTCAAGAAGTGATAGACAGTGAGGGCCAACCTCTCCGTTATTAATGCAGTTTATCGATTCTTACCCAGGACAAATCTTTGTGTGCTGAACACGATTATTTGTTATGTTTATGTATTTCAAAGCAATGAGTTTGCTTAAACTATTCTTAAAATATTAAGAAAGAAATTATAAATAGATCACAAAAACTGATGTCATCGGCGGGATTCGAACCCACGGCCTTTCCCTAACAGGGGGACTGCTCTGCCAACTGAGCTACGATGACCACTACCGACAACATCGAATTTTTGCTTCATATCATATTCATAATTTCTACATCGCGCTATTAAGGTTAGCGTTGGATCCACCTACCGCAGTTCTACCGAACTGACGGTACCAGTGTATCGTGTTACAACGATATTTAAACACTGAATTTTTAGATGAATCCTTACCAAATCCATATATTTATGTATTTCAAAGCAATGAGTTTGCTTAAACTATTCTTAAAATATTAAGAAAGAATCAGCAGGTGCGCCACTAGCAGATGAGTTCGCTGGGGCCCTAAATATGTTGGTAGAGCCCCTTTGTATAGAGGAGGTCAAATGATTTTGATTAGGAAAAAAAATTAGCCCTCGCCCCCCCTTTGAGAGTGCAACGACAGAGGAAAGGTAGAGGAGTTTTGATTACGGGATCATACGAGTATAGAGGGTCTTTTCTTGAATTTAAGGAGAGAAAAAAACACCCCCCCCCTCCTAGCCCTCTTTTCACCTCCCCCACACAAGACACTATTATTATAAAATGAAAAAAAAAAAGATCAAAACCATGTAATCGCCGTACCTACTGGCTGTCCACCATCGGTAACTCCGGACTCACGCACAAAATGTGTCAAATACCTAATTCCGCCCGTTTCGATTCTGCATACGGACTCTTAAGCCGTCGGTCCCGGTTGTTATACTAACATCTATGGCAGTTGTTAGGGGTCCAAGCCCTAAACCAAAAATCCTCGCGGTCTAACTACAGAACTTCGATATCGCCCATGGGTTGTGGAGGTCAGATGGCAGTGGCTTCACGGAAAATATCGAAGTTCAGCCGAAAATCAACTGAGTTGGGAAAAGGCTCGGTGAATGATGATGATATAAATACTTAGTACTTTTGTTTCCAAAAATCTATTAATGTTGTTCATTTACACCAATGTCTATCTCCTTTTTCTTAAGTTCTATTCTTTCTACCTTTCTATCAAAAGTTTGCTGTAAGAAATTACTTTTTAGTGATGAGGCCACCATTTGTACATATTGAAACCTGGATTGCTTTTGTGATATTATTTTGTATTGGTGTACAGTCAGCTTCAGAGAAAAGGAACCCCCCTTGATAATGACATGAAAGCATTAAAGTTTTTTGAATCATTGTGTATATGGCATGTTGGTCTAGTGGTTATGACCGCTGCTTTGTGGACACGGCAACCGAGGTTCAAATCCTCGGACACAAGTTCTTTTTTTATTCATATAATTATTTTTTTATTTTCTTAAGCACTTTTTGTTAATTAATATTTAAGGAATCAAATTTTATAGTAGGTATGAGGTTTGTAAGAAAAGATAGGCTTATTGCATAAACAATATTAATTTATTTCTCAAATTACATTTCTAGGTTTTTTTCTTTCCTCTTTCCATTCCTGGTTGAGTATACAGTTTTCTATCTGAGTTAAATTGGGGTTACTTATTTTTAAATTTTACCTGACCTAAATTTATTGACAAAATACTATACCCTAAGTGAAGAATAAAATGTTTACTTAATATACTGAATATCGCCGTGTCACATGACTCACGAATGACGTCATGTGATGCAATCGTTCGCTGAGCTGCGAACGAGCGAGCAGCTTCATCTGCCTTTTTTTCCATGTTTATATTAATTTGGAATTTTCTGATATTTTTCGTCTTTCGGCTCAATTGTATACCAAGATACAATTTACTCACAAAAAAATACCACATTAATTTATGTGCTGTTTGAGGATACGAACTCGCATCTCCAGCGCCAGCCGATCACCTAGGCCGTGCCTTATACCACTAGGCTATCGGTTCACTTGATAATAATGTCGAAAATATGAATAGCATTACTCCTTTTATCGTACAAAGTTGATTACGGTGTAATTTTCTAGACCTTAAGGTTTAAATTTCAACTTCCACCATATGTGATAATAATAACTGCTCAATAGACTAAAAGATAAGGTTGAAATTAGTATAGATTTCTCGTTTAGTTCAATAGATTACGCTTGATACAGCTAGTTGCACTACCGTCATGTTTTACTTAAAAAACTTATCTGCTGTATGAGCTGCGGCTATAGTATTATAATATCTGTGACAGCGCGCTAAGGTTGCAATTAATTATTATTATTCTTTGCCTTATTTACTAAACTGTGATTGAAGGTTACTTTATAATTCGTGGTAATTTGCATTGGTGTTAATCCTCCTCGTAATATTATTCAATTTATTAAGTTTTTGATCAGTTTTTTGAGTAAATTGAAACTATGGTTCGATTAACAACATTTTTGAAAGCTAAAATTATTGTTCTCTGGGAGGAAGAAAATAGCACGAGATATGGGCATAACGGTAAGAGTTACGATAAAAATATATTATATACCTATTTATTGCTTAATCATGTTACATTTTCATTTAAAAGTTAGTTTTTTGGAATTTCTTTTATTTATTATCATTTTCATTACAGAGAAATACAGTGCGTAGATGGATTCGAAGGTATCAAGCGACGGGTGATATAAAATGTGAACGCCAAGGACCTCGCCCAGTTGCTTACACTCATGAATCAGAGCGGCACCGTGATATTGTGGAAGTTCACTTTTTGCTACTCGTTATTTAAATTTCGACTGGGAAAACGAAATTGTTATATTTACCGACGAATTGTTATGTTATACTAATACATACATATATCAATATATATATAAATATATATATATATATATATATATATATATATATATATATATATATATATATATATATATATATATATATATATTATATTTCTAATTATTATTGCTGCTGACATTGATTTACATATGGCAACAGATTTGAAAAGGTTTATTATTTTAGGTTACTGGGGATGGATGTCTTCAATGGGCCCAGGCGAGCTAGTGGAAATAGGTGGCCGCAAGAACAGTGAGCGATACCTTGAAGTGTGGAATGACGTAATGCTCCCTTCAGTGCGGGTCGCATATCCAGAAGGACAAATTTACCTGGTTCAGGATAACTCTTCAGTGCATCGGTCCCGAATTGTCCCGAAAAGACTGGCTAAATGCACAAGAAGATATAACGGTGTTTGAGTGGCCGGCTAAAAGCCCGGATCTTAACCCTATAGAAAACTTATGGGGTCAGATGGTTTTAAACTGGGACTCAAGTGAAATAAAGTCAAAAAAAAATTGGATGAAGAGGTAAACAGAACTTGGGAACTAATGCGAAATAGTGCCGCATGTTTTAATATGGTGTCGGGGATGAAAAGTCGTCTTCAAGAAGTGATAGACAGTGAGGGCCATCCTCTCCGTTATTAATGCAGTTTATCGATTCTTACCCAGGACAAATCTTTGTGTGCTGAACACGATTATTTGTTATGTTTATGTATTTCAAAGCAATGAGTTTGCTTAAACTATTCTTAAAATATTAAGAAAGAAATTATAAATAGATCACAAAAACTGATGTCATCGGCGGGATTCGAACCCACGGCCTTTCCCTAACAGGGGGACTGCTCTGCCAACTGAGCTACGATGACCACTACCGACAACATCGAATTTTTGCTTCATATCATATTCATAATTTCTACATCGCGCTATTAAGGTTAGCGTTGGATCCACCTACCGCAGTTCTACCGAACTGACGGTACCAGTGTATCGTGTTACAACGATATTTAAACACTGAATTTTTAGATGAATCCTTACCAAATCCATATATTTATGTATTTCAAAGCAATGAGTTTGCTTAAACTATTCTTAAAATATTAAGAAAGAAATTATAAATAGATCACAAAAACTGATGTCATCGGCGGGATTCGAACCCACGGCCTTTCCCTAACAGGGGGACTGCTCTGCCAACTGAGCTACGATGACCACTACCGACAACATCGAATTTTTGCTTCATATCATATTCATAATTTCTACATCGCGCTATTAAGGTTAGCGTTGGATTCACCTACCGCAGTTCTACCGAACTGACGGTACCAGTGTATCGTGTTACAACGATATTTAAACACTGAATTTTTTAGATGAATCCTTACCAAATCAAATTAATAGCGCGATGTAGAAATTATGAATATGATATGAAGCAAAAATTCGATGTTGTCGGTAGTGGTCATCGTAGCTCAGTTGGCAGAGCAGTCCCCCTGTTAGGGAAAGGCCGTGGGTTCGAATCCCGCCGATGACATCAGTTTTTGTGATCTATTTATAATTTCTTTCTTAATATTTTAAGAATAGTTTAAGCAAACTCATTGCTTTGAAATACATAAATATATGGATTTGGTAAGGATTCATCTAAAAATTCAGTGTTTAAATATCGTTGTAACACGATACACTGGTACCGTCAGTTCGGTAGAACTGCGGTAGGTGGATCCAACGCTAACCTTAATAGCGCGATGTAGAAATTATGAATATGATATGAAGCAAAAATTCGATGTTGTCGGTAGTGGTCATCGTAGCTCAGTTGGCAGAGCAATCCCCCTGTTAGGGAAAGGCCGTGGGTTCGAATCCCGCCGATGACATCAGTTTTTGTGATCTATTTATAATTTCTTTCTTAATATTTTAAGAATAGTTTAAGCAAACTCATTGCTTTGAAATACATAAATATATGGATTTGGTAAGGATTCATCTAAAAATTCAGTGTTTAAATATCGTTGTAACACGATACACTGGTACCGTCAGTTCGGTAGAACTGCGGTAGGTGGATCCAACGCTAACCTTAATAGCGCGATGTAGAAATTATGAATATGATATGAAGCAAAAATTCGATGTTGTCGGTAGTGGTCATCGTAGCTCAGTTGGCAGAGCAGTCCCCCTGTTAGGGAAAGGCCGTGGGTTCGAATCCCGCCGATGACATCAGTTTTTGTGATCTATTTATAATTTCTTTCTTAATATTTTAAGAATAGTTTAAGCAAACTCATTGCTTTGAAATACATAAATATATGGATTTGGTAAGGATTCATCTAAAAATTCAGTGTTTAAATATCGTTGTAACACGATACACTGGCACCGTCAGTTCGGTAGAACTGCGGTAGGTGGATCCAACGCTAACCTTAATAGCGCGATGTAGAAATTATGAATATGATATGAAGCAAAAATTCGATGTTGTCGGTAGTGGTCATCGTAGCTCAGTTGGCAGAGCAGTCCCCCTGTTAGGGAAAGACCGTGGGTTCGAATCCCGCCGATGACATCAGTTTTTGTGATCTATTTATAATTTCTTTCTTAATATTTTAAGAATAGTTTAAGCAAACTCATTGCTTTGAAATACATAAATATATGGATTTGGTAAGGATTCATCTAAAAATTCAGTGTTTAAATATCGTTGTAACACGATACACTGGTACCGTCAGTTCGGTAGAACTGCGGTAGGTGGATCCAACGCTAACCTTAATAGTGCGATGTAGAAATTATGAATATGATATGAAGCAAAAATTCGATGTTGTCGGTAGTGGTCATCGTAGCTCAGTTGGCAGAGCAGTCCCCCTGTTAGGGAAAGGCCGTGGGTTCGAATCCCGCCGATGACATCAGTTTTTGTGATCTATTTATAATTTCTTTCTTAATATTTTAAGAATAGTTTAAGCAAACTCATTGCTTTGAAATACATAAATATATGGATTTGGTAAGGATTCATCTAAAAATTCAGTGTTTAAATATCGTTGTAACACGATACACTGGTACCGTCAGTTCGGTAGAACTGCGGTAGGTGGATCCAACGCTAACCTTAATAGCGCGATGTAGAAATTATGAATATGATATGAAGCAAAAATTCGATGTTGTCGGTAGTGGTCATCGTAGCTCAGTTGGCAGAGCAGTCCCCCTGTTAGGGAAAGGCCGTGGGTTCGAATCCCGCCGATGACATCAGTTTTTGTGATCTATTTATAATTTCTTTCATAATATTTTAAGAATAGTTTAAGCAAACTCATTGCTTTGAAATACATAAATATATGGATTTGGTAAGGATTCATCTAAAAATTCAGTGTTTAAATATCGTTGTAACACGATACACTGGTACCGTCAGTTCGGTAGAACTGCGGTAGGTGGATCCAACGCTAACCTTAATAGCGCGATGTAGAAATTATGAATATGATATGAAGCAAAAATTCGATGTTGTCGGTAGTGGTCATCGTAGCTCAGTTGGCAGAGCAGTCCCCCTGTTAGGGAAAGGCCGTGGGTTCGAATCCCGCCGATGACATCAGTTTTTGTGATCTATTTATAATTTCTTTCTTAATATTTTAAGAATAGTTTAAGCAAACTCATTGCTTTGAAATACATAAATATATGGATTTGGTAAGGATTCATCTAAAAATTCAGTGTTTAAATATCGTTGTAACACGATACACTGGTACCGTCAGTTCGGTAGAACTGGGGTAGGTGGATCCAACGCTAACCTTAATAGCGCGATGTAGAAATTATGAATATGATATGAAGCAAAAATTCGATGTTGTCGGTAGTGGTCATCGTAGCTCAGTTGGCAGAGCAGTCCCCCTGTTAGGGAAAGGCCGTGGGTTCGAATCCCGCCGATGACATCAGTTTTTGTGATCTATTTATAATTTCTTACTTAATATTTGTTATGTGTCTGGGTGTAATTAATCTAAAAAAAATATTTAAAATAAGTATTATATCCATTGTCTAGTATCCATATCACATTAAGGTGCTTATTTTAGGCTAGATGACGCTGTGTATAAAGTGTCCTAACATTCATAATAATAATATTATATTATTAATACCTAATCCCATTACAAGTTTTTGTTTACTGACCTGACATATTTTTCTAACTTTCCAACTGACCTCATTCTAACTGACCCATATTTTTCTAATGTTGTGTTAAAAGGGTTACCTACTTATCAGAAAATGTGATCAAAGAGGAAGATGTATATTGCTCTACTGTTATAGTTTAGCATGTTGGTTCTTTCTTTGTGATTCACAGGAACAAATGACATTTCATTTTTCAACCATTCTTTTATATTCAAAGATTATACAGAGTGTAAAAAATTAATGTTTGCAACTTTAAATAAATAAGTAAATAAATATTGTAGTTATGTTTCTAGAATTATCTAATATTAATTAAACATTTTATACTTCACTTAGGGTATTGTATTTTGTCAATAAATTTAGGTCAGGTAAAATTTAAAAATAAGTAACCCCAATTTACCTCAGATTAGGAATGGAAAGAGGAATGAAAAAAAACTTGAAATGTAATTCGAGAAATAAATTAATATTGTTTATGCAATAAGCCTATCTTTTCTTACAACTTACAAACCTCATACCTACTATAAAATTTGAGTCCTTAAATATTAATTAACAAAAAGTGATTAAGAAAATAAAAAAAAAATTATATGAATAAAAAAGAACTTGTGTCCGAGGATTTGAACCCTGGTTGCCGTGTCCACAAAGCATCGGTCATAACCACTAGACCAACATGCCATAAACACAATGATTCAAAAAACTTTAATGCTTTCATGTCATTATCAAGGGGGGTTCCTTTTCTCTGAAGCTTACTGTACAATAATCACCTTATGTATTTATTCTATTGTATATATAAGTATCATACTATGTATTATTGTAATTGTTAATGTTTTAATTAGGTATGTCTATGTAGTAAAAGTAGATATGTATATTAGCTTTAGAAAGTTAACCTACGCACACAACAAAATATTTCAACCAAACATTTCCCGGCCCACTGGAAAAGATTTCTTTTGAAATAAGTGGTGCCTTTGTACTATAAATCTATCCTGTTTGTTATTCTTCTCGCTCTTTTATCTTCTTGTGTGTACATAACTAAATAAATAAAATAAAATAAATAAATAAATAAAGATTATTGTATTGTATTGTAAATTTTCAGATGTATTGGTGTACAATAAAGATTATTGTATTGTATTGTAAATTTTCAGATAGATTTTTCTACAGTGGCCAAGAAAGGGAATGTTACTACTATCATGAATTCGGTGCTGAAAATGTCAACATCAAGAAGGCAAAAGAAGAGTATGGCCTTCCATTCGAATCTGAAGATCAATGGCCCAACGCGACATACAAATTAAAACACCCTTTCCAAACGAGCTCGGTCAATACATACGGTACTACATACGGTGGATGGTGGTGGTTCTTTGGGAAATAATGCTTTTATTTCTGAGATCAAATATACCCCGATTACCGATAGTGCTTTAAAAACGGCACCACTTCACCTCGGTCATTGCACACCTGAGCGCTTCAACCGCGCGCCGTACTAAGTTCCTATTCCGCTTGCTGACTCTCGAGGATTGCGACAACGGCGCTGTACATTGATGCTTTTGTATTATTACGAATTTTGTTTTATTACGATTTTTTTCAATGTCAACCATCAATGTACAACCTTGTTAATTTTATAGATGGCATTTGTAATAATTACCTATATACTTAGTATTCGAGTGCCAAGATTCTAAGTTTTATTCGGGAAACAAGGATCTTCTTCTTTTCCCTGGCCATAGTCCCACTTCAATTGGGTTTGGCGGTCGGCCGTCCTCGTACGCCTACGCCACAGCATACTATTCTGTACACACATTGCACAAAAACACATATACCTTTCGAGACAGAGATTTATACAAAATATAGTTTTAATTCACATAAAAATATCGTACTACATATTCATACGGACATCAAAACACTACACAACAAACACTAGTGTGTTACATGTATAAATCTCTGATGATGCCGTGAGGTTAACCGGTCAGTGAAAATAAAATTATAACAGTGGAAAAGTATATGTGTTTTTGTGCAATATGTGTAGTAGATTCCACCAAGTGCCGTCAATCGACAGGATAATAAAACATAAAACATAACATAGCATCACGCCTTTTTCCCCGAAGGAGTAGGCAGAGGTGTGCAGCAAACACACCCACATCTCGCCAGCTATGTTAGGTCCCATGTAATAGGGGGCGAGCCTATTGCCATTTAACGGGCACAAGTTCCAGACTCTGGGATAATTATCTGGATAAAATTCTAAAGAGAATTATACATTATCCATCAGACCCGGGAATCGAACCCGAGACCTCGAGTGTGGCAGTCCGTACATAGTACCATTGTGCCACCGAGGTAGTCGACAGGATAATAAATACACTATTCTGTGTTGTTGTTTCCACACTCACTGCCTTTACGTCCTTCTGGATGCTCTGCCAGGTGGCAGCCGGCTGTCCTCGGCTTCTCTTCCTGATCATCACTGCGTCTCATAACATGCCCGTGCTACCGGTTGTCCCTCAGTTTGTCCTCTATAACGGGCCACCGTGAACGTGCCGCTTATGTGTCCGTTTTTAACCCTGTCCAGCCGTTATAAAAAACAATAAATGTATAGAAATAAGCAATTACCCAAACCCCTCCCAGATAAAATAATGAAAGGTCGAGAACAATATATGTTCGGACTGGTATGTTACAAGGGGAATGGGATAAAATATAGTATATACACACACACACACATATCACGCCTATATCCCGAAGGGGTAGGCAGAGGTGCATTACACACCCACAATTCACCAGTATTTTTAGTCCCACGTGATAGGGGGCAAGCCTATTACCGTCACCGGGCATATTTATAATGGGTTATGTCCAAAATGGCCTAACTAATTTAGTAAAAAGTAGCAGCTATATTGTAATTTTGAAAAACTAGTTTGAAACCCGTTGCCTCGTGATGAAATGTTAATGAAAGGCAACAAAATCTTACGTGCCAGCCGCTAAGGCACAGCCAATAAAAGTCCTGGGCGTCTCGGACTATACGGATAGAATATAAGAATAGTTAAACACGAAGGAGCCCTGTGAGGGCTATGGCCAACTTAGTTAGATTAGATTATAATGTATAAAATAGACTCTGCCATAGGTACAGGTGGGCATGTTATAAATATTAAAAAAAAACCCTGTCCAGTCTTGTGACCACTCCGCAGTATTTTCATTTCTGGGACATGCAGTTTCACGTCAGATGTTTCATTTGATAAACAAGGATCTTATCTGGACCTGGGATTTTGCGGAGCGCGTGGCTGGATGCCTTTTAGGTTACCTCTGGCGCTGGGCAAAAATCCAGGCCAAAACGCTCAATTACAATACCGAGCAACGTTTCCTTGTTCCACACCGCGAACTAGTTCAGAGTAACTAGTTCTTTTGGCGAAATCATCGATGAATATCGATGGAGACACGTTTTTAAAAAAAGAAGAATGTTATCTAGTTACTAATAAACTTTTTTTTATATAGGTATCAGTATTGTATTCTTTTTAGGGTTCCGTAGTTCAAGTTTCGGAACCCATGTCTGTCCGTCTGTCGTGCTAGAAACATGAGACTTCGCATGGATATGTGTATTTACGTTAACATTATAGTGTGGATGACACGACAGAGCAGTTTATTATTTCGTTGTATTTTATTATTACGTCGTATTTTTTTATTGTTTATTGCTTTGTTTTCAACCGACTTCCAAAAAAGCAGGAGGTTCTCAAGTCGACTGTATGTTTTCTTATGTTTGTTAACTCATACCTTTAGACTGGGCGAACAGATTTTGAAAATTGAAAGATTCATCGTGTGATATATTATTATATCTACTATTGATTTTGATCCTTTATTTCACTTAAAACATATTTTGTACATTTTTAAATACTTAGATATATAAAAATACAAAAATATATATATGTAGGTATATATATATATATATATATATATATATATATATATATATATGTATATGTATATATATATATATATATATATATATATATATATATATATATGTATATATATATATATATATATATATATATATATATATATATATATATATATATATATATATATATATATATATATATATATATATATATATATATATATATATATATAATATTCGATTCCCAGCTAGGATTATTGATTTTCCAAAAATCTAATGACGAGGTTTTAATTTTCATCATAATCGGGGTCGTGACTCCATTTTTCGCTATTCCTTATAGTTTTGGATTTGGCCATCCAAGCCCTTTTCAAAAATTCACCTGTATATACTATAGACAGACAAAGAAACACGCGCACGCCGTTTAACTAGTTTATAGCAAAAAGTGTCGTGCCAACTTTTTTGGTCTTAATTTTTTCCGTCTAGCCCCCTTTCGCAACGTGCGATAAGGAACTTCGTTCCAATATAAAAATAGTTACCCCACCAGTAGCTGAGTAGGACCCAAACTACCGGCGGTGGAGGCTACATACTGAGAAACCTCCTTTGATTTTGATTATTATTACTACCTTGACATTTATCTTTAATTTTTTAATATGTAGATATGTTGAAATTTTATTATTGTCAAACCTATGTTTATTATTCATTTAGGGTTCATTTCGACACAAATGTAATAATTGGTTTTGAAATAAATTACTTTATTTTTAATTTTTTGAGACCTCCCTTCACGTAACCAGAATTTGTTTTTTTTATTTGTCCAAATTGGAGACAATGTTGTTCTTTGAGGAGGGTTACTTTGGCTTGCTGTTCTTTTTTGATATAAAATAGATACCTACTTAACCAAACAAAGATTTTTTTTTTTTTTAAATTCCGCGGCCCAGGGTCGCGGCCACTCTAACGTCCGTTGCCGGGCGTCTATGGTTACAAGCAGGTATCTCCAGTGGCGCCCGGCGGAACCACGCAAAGCTAAAATAAAGCTTGGAAATGACAGATAAGACACATACACATTTTGACATACAAAATTCCTTGAGTCTTAATAGAAAAATTAATAAAATTTTACTTTAACAAAACAAAAACTTAGAAACGGAGGAAGCTCCCAGGATCATCACAGAGATTAGTTTCGTCAAAGGTGTAAATGTTATCTGACGGTACATTCTTCATTGGAAATACCTTCCCACTGGAAATACCTTCTCGTGTCACCAGAGACGCCCGCAGCACAGGGCCGTCTTTTAACTATTTGCGGCCCTGGGCACAGTAGGATAATGGGGCCCCTATGATCTTGGACACTATTTACCCGATTGCGTCATCAAGGGTTATGTTTTACACGTATCAATCTATGTATGTATGTTTCTTTGTTCCCCTCTACAGGCCTATAATGACTGGATAGATTTCGATGAATGAGTTATCATATGAAGTAGGTAAATAAAAAGTGTATTTGGGCTTTTGGGCGCCAAATATTTTTATTTATTTAATGACTTTCAATAGAGCGAGAGCTGGTAGACCTAGGGAAGAAGTTTGAGGCAATCTGAAAGTTTGATAGATTGCTCTCCCATAATAATCACATAAAACCCCACAGCACGCAATCCATAAGGATCCATATATAAGGAGCCATAAGGCTTGCTTCTGTAAACATAGTGGGTTGCTTGGCTGCTGTCCTCAGACCCCGATAATGGAGGTCGCTTGTCCTGCGCGTAGATGAGTCTCTGGCACACTCGCCGCAGACTTCGGAGCTTCCCGCTGGTGGCCATGACTCATATCATGGTCTCCAGTGAGAGATATCATGGTATCCACGCCCAGACTCACGACGAGACCTCGGCACTCACTAGACCACGCTGTGCACTCCACCAACGTCGGAGTTGGGTCCGCTGAACCTCGATTCCTCGAGACGCAGGCCCGTGGTCCTGCTCCAGCGTCTTCTTGTGCCATTGAAACAATGACGCAATGGCTCTCCCTTCCAGGTCTAATGGAGGGGTCCCGGCGAAGAGACATGCAGTCTCTAGGTTTAGGTCTAGGTCTTATAATGTCTGTTTAAAACCCACTCCTGTGGAGATCACAGCTGTGGTAAGCCATGGCCCTCTCTGATAAATAAGCCCCTACAGTACAACGAAGTTAGAGAAGCACCCCGTCTGTCAAGAGACACCGCCGCCACCACCACCTCGTCCTCCGAGACTGCTTCTACCGCGAGGTTCCTCACGTGCATGATAGCATTCACGGGAAAGAGGGGCCTGCCGCAGCAATGGACATGAGAGTGGCCGCGTTCTCGCGGAATTTAAAAAAAAAGCGGTACTGTTATTGTCATTTTCTGAAATCTGAGCTGATGGGCTGTGATAGGAAAAAATACCAAAAACTCTTTTTAAATGTTTGCAAGGTCACTAGTTTATTATTAACTAGCATCTGCGTTTCTACCTGCTTCTAGTAGCCTATTTTAATTTCTTATTTCCTATTTATGTTTAAAAATTCATCAAAATTTGTTTTAGGCCTTGGGCGTGAAGGCGTAAGAGATACACGGAGTTGTAATTGTCGTAACTTTATAGTGCAGTAACTGATTACTGCGTCTCCTCCCGCGTGATTAATATACACACACACACACACACACACACACATCCCCGAAGGGGTAGGCAGAGATGCATTGCACACCCACAATTTGCCAGTAGTCCCACGTAATAGGGTGCAAGCCTATTGCCGTCACCTTTATAATCATCGTTTATAATGGGTTATGTCCAAAATGGCCGAATGAATTTAATAAAATGTAGTAGCTATATTGTGATTTTGAAAACAAAAATTGAAACCCGTTGCCTTGCGATGAAATGTTGATGAAAGGCAACAAAATCTTACGTGCCAACCCCTATGGCACAGTCAATTAAAGTCCTAGGCGTCTCGGATATAAATATTTTCTTTCTTTCAAGTAACATAGACTCAATTTTTACAATGTCGTTTCATAATATTTAATTCGGCACTTACCCGTGGTCCCACCGCTACGACCCACTGGTGGGACCACGGGGAATTTTATTTCCCCGTGGTCCAACCGCACTGAAGAAAATTTGAATTTATTCTATGTGTCAGTTACAGTGGGACCACGTGTAATCCAATTCGGTAGACCCACTGGACTAGAGATGTGCCTAATCTTGAAGGCTCTTATGTTGTTATGTATTCCTGGTACATTTGAGGTTTGTGTCTTTTCAATGGACAATCATTTTCATCTGTACTCGGTGGCCCTGTTGACACATTTCTTTATTTTTCATCAGGACAAAAAAAAATGTATCATGCGCTTAGTAGGGCAGTATGGATATATCTTACCAGAGCCGCGTAGGTCCCTTAACTCTCGATTATAAGATACACAAACAAACAAAAGTACTAGGAGTTCAGAACTACAAAAGAGCACTCGCCAACTCTTATCTCGCTCAGTTTGGTTTATTCAAAATGTGTTCGAAGAAGTTTTGTTCAGAAACCGTTCACCCTTTAATCGTGCTTAAAAAATGTCATATATATTCTTCTGTTTTATGGTTTGATGAGGTAGACAGAGCTGTTTATTGTACCTATATTTCGTAGTCACGTTGATGGTGAGGCCATCTTTTATTATAAAAGACACGAACCTCAAATAAAATACTAGGACTACAGAACTACATAAGCACTCTCGAAATCTCATTTGAATCTCGATCCGTTTAGTTTATTTAACTGTGTCAACAGGTGCACCGAGTACAGATGAAAATGATTGTCCATTATACTCGTAAAAGACACAAACCTCAAATGTACCAGGAATACATAACAACATAAGAGCCTTCAAGATTAGAGAGACTGAACAAAATATAAAGTCATAAAACAATAATATTTTAAAGGGTTTTAAAACTAAAACATTAAAGTAGTACCACGGGAATTTTTTTCTTCCCATAGTACTACTAGACTGCTTGGTAGTACTATGGGAAGAAAAAAATGCAACAAAGGCTTTGCGGCACATCTCTAATCTAGTGGGACTACGGGTAATTTTTCTTCCCATAGTAGGTACTACTAGACTGCTTGGTAGTACTATGGGAAGAAAAAAATGCAACAACGGCTTTGCGGCACATCTCTAATCTAGTGGGACTACGGGTAATTTTTTTTTCCCATAGTACCAACACAAGGCAGTGGGACCACGGGGAAAAAAAATCCCCGTGGTCCCACTAGTGGGTCGTAGCGGTGGGACCACGGGTAAGTGCCCATTTAATTAAGTTTATAAATGTGTGTTTATTAAGTTTATGTCGTGGCTACCGTGGAAGATGGGGAGGCCTTTGGTGTGGGACGCTACATGCGTTGACACCTTAGCACCTTCACACCTTCCAAGCACATCCGGATGTGCCGGCGTTGCTGCTGCATCGGCTGAAGGCCTCAAACGGCGTAAATATGCTAACCTAGCAGGTAATTACATATTTGAGCCGTTTGGGGTTGAGACACTGGGGTCAAGGGGTCCGAGTGCTCGCCGCCTTTATAGAGACATTGCTAAACGCTTAATCGATGCTTCTCAGGACCAGGCTGGCTATTTTCTGGCCTAAAGAATAAGTATCGCCATCCAACGTGGCAACACAGCCAGCATTCTGGGAACCTTCCCAGTCAGCAATGACGCAGAGGATTTTTTTAATCGATATTTTGTAATGTAAATATTTTTTTATATAATTATGTATATTGTAATTCTTATTGTAAATAAACAGTTTATTTAGTTTTCTTTGTAGTCACGAAACGTATTCAACGAAAATAAACAATCAGATGACCGCACCGTGGCATTTTGTCAATTTTTGACTTGCCCGCGTGTTTTATAGTTTACTAGTACGGTGTCTGGCTTGTGCTTCGCGCCACACCACGCCATAGGTTTTGGCCTATAACCGAATATATATATAATAATATATAATATATATATAATTACCGAAATGGGACCAATAATTAACGGAATGGGACAAAATTGAAATAGTACCACTTGGGAAGTAGTAGGTTTCAATTAAAAAAAAATTCATTTGTTCACCAAGTCCAGTCCAGTCTAGTCCCAGTAACAAACATAAAAAAACATAGTTGAATTGAGAACCTCCTCCTTTATGGAGGTCAGTTAAAAAACACTTTGTGCTACTAGTACCGCCATCTGTTGTCGTTTTAATGAAACATATGGCACGTCTTAGTATAGCGCCATCTCTTAGGGAGTAACGGAAGCTATACGTTCGTTCTTATTATCGAAACCCAGTTTAATTCATGATTTTTAAACCAGCAATGTGTTCCCGTGGGAATTGGGATCGAGTATAACTACTATTCCACTTATTTGAACAAAATAATGGTTATTTATTGTTTAAATACTTAGTTAAAATGTACCTTAACGATAGTTATTTTAAAAGCTTTACAATATAATACCGATCTGACTAACATTTGCTTCAATGTGGTTATAAAAAAAACAATAAACGTGTAACAGAACCTAAATATAAGTGCATTAGATGATTACTCAGTGAAGTACAGTCGAGCGCAAAAGTGGTTTGGCTCAAAAACTTTCTATAGTTTCTGGCCAATGGTAATTACCTACTTATAGTTTTTGTTCGCGTTCCCGACTGACATGATACATGGCCTGTCAACTTAACTTTCAAGAATAGTATATGAAGTAATTTTTTTTATAAGTACGCGGCCCAAGGTCACGGCCTCCCCTACGTCCATTGCCGGGCGCCTCAGGTGAGCTATCGAAAGAAATTCCAGTAGCGCCCTGCGGAATATTAAGGGGATTGAATTCGATTTCAGCAGCTACGATCTTGGCATCTTTTCAAGTTTACACATTATATACGTACTATTTAGTAAAAAAGAAATTACCATATGTAACATATATTTTTAAATTTTTAGTGCTTACATGTACATCTGTCATCGTATGACATAAGTGTGTACACTCGGATACATTTTAGCGAAACGTTTAGTAGTTGCGTTGTTATTGACTGAAATAGTGATGACAGATGAGGTGACACGATGTTGCCAGTGTTAAAAATATGTTCAACATTAACTAGATGAGCTAGGAAGTAAAACTACTTTACCGATTTAAGGAGAATGACTTTTTTTAGGGTCCCGTATGAGTAGTACGGGACCCTAAAAAATGTACTAAGATTCCGCTATCCGTCCGTCGGTCCGTACTTCTGTCACCAGGCTGTATCTTATGAACCGTAAAGTTAGACAGTTGAAATTTTCCCAGATGGTGTATTTCAGTTGCCGCTATAACAACAAATACTTAAAAACAGAATAAAATAAATATCTAGGGGGTCCCATACAAAAATCGTAATTTTTTGCCGTTTTTATCGATAATGGTACGGAACCCTTCGTGCGCGAGTCCGACTCGCACTTGATCAGTTTTTATTTATTTTATATTACCCCGATTAAAATTAAATACAGTAACACCAGAATTGCACCAAGTTTTTATATGTCCGAGCCAACTTCACAATCATGCCAGTGGTACACCTGCCAATCAAAAGACGAGGCCATATCAACATACTTACACACTGGCAGATTGGTAATGTGCTGTCTACTTTTATCCCGATCAGCACGAGAAAACTACACAGACGTTCACTAGTTAAAATATATAACATTAAATAACTAGCAACACTACAACACAAAAATATGGCGGGAACAGATCACCCGATGACAGTTTTATAGACCACCATTTTGGAGTCCATTTACTAAACGTAGATAAATATTTATCGGTTCAATAACGGTTAACGATGAGTTTCAATTATTTTTGTTGTTGAAAGCCCTTGTTGTTGTTGAATCAAATTTATAAATAAACAGTATGTCTGTTAATATTACATTACTTTTGTAGTAATATGATCAATATTTACTAATAATATATCTATACTATAAATAATAAAGTAGGATGCTGTCGGCTTGTACCTATGCTTAGATTAAACTGCGCAACGAACATTGATGTGGTTTTTTGTAATAATTGATAAAGTGGATCTTGAGGTAGGTTTCAAGTTGACGAAGGTTGAATGCGTTAATCTCAGGATCTACTGGTTTGAATTGAAAAAATATTTTAGTATTGAATAGGCCATTTATCTAGGAAGGCTATTTGCTATATAACATCACTCTACAACTAATAAGACCGGAGCAGCAATAAAAAATGTTAGAAGAACGGGAACGCATGCGAAGTCACCAGCGTCAATAGGCACGTATTACTAAATAGTACCTACCTACTTATATTGAACTATCACTATCATCACTAGAGACCGGATAGTGTGGAACATAAAATACTTTATATATGGATGCAAAAATGCATGAAAACTGCATGAAATATACACAAAAATTGTCAAAATATGCATGAATATGCGATATATTATGCTGTTCTTCGTTCGTTGGTTTCGCTAAAACTCGGTAACAGCTGGTCCGATTTGGCTAATTTTAGTGTTCAAATATTCGTAGAAGTTCTGGGACACTTTAAAAGGTTTTTTTTTTATTTCAGGCGGTACGAAGTTCGCCGGGACAGCTAGTATGAAATTTATGTCTCATTTTAGGAAACAAGATTTTTTATTTTATTTTAATATCATCATGCAATTAGTAACTTATCCTTTGATATGCAATAATACAGTAACATTAAAGCTATTAAAATTATTTACTTTATATTTTTGTAAATGTATCAAGAAGTTATTGTTGTGTGGATTCAGTAGTAAGATTGTGTCTTCCATTATACAATCAATTTGTATTAGTGGAAAAGGTCCGCTACATATTCACTGATGTAACTGGACAGAATTTGAACTTGAGTGCTGTGGGAGCAGTTCTAGAGCAGTTATAGTTTCCGGCAAAAGTTATGACGTTCCATTAATAAAACTATCACTTTGACACAAACATTCAAAACCAGGTTAAACCTTGAAACACACTGGTCCTTCACATACGACGTGTGCCCCGCGACATGGGAAACAGCGACACACTGGTCCTACGTCTTAGGACGTCTGACGTTTACATTATCTACGCGCTATTACACTTTAAACGTGTTTAACAGCGTCGTACGCGTGGGATAGCATGGAAACACGTGAATCTGGCGCAGTGACGCGTAAGACAGCGTGGTGAATTACCAATGTGTTCGTTTCGTTACCATAATAATGGTATAGGCCAGATCCTGTTCAGATGTCATAATGCGTGACGTACGTCGCATGTGAAGGATGAGTTTGACCGTACCTTAATGTTCAATACGTTTTCAAAGTTTATGCGACAATGTCATTGCTACGTGGAGTTCATTTGGCGGTTTTTTTTCACTTCGAAACGCAGTTTGTACGTTCATTGCACTCGGAAAAATATTCTAGGAAAAGTACCGATTATATAATTTATGCTTTCGATTGTCAGCACTTATAGTAATACATTTTTGAATAAAACTTACTTGTACACTATTCCACAAATATTTTTATTTTCGGTAAACCCTGACCGGTTTCACCTTATGGCATCATCAGAGGTGTTTACTCATACTCAACCACTCACACAATTCACTTTTGTAACACATTTTTTACTATTAATTACTTTTAATATTATTTACTTTTAGAACTACGTTACGTTACTTTTAGAACACGTTATATTACAAAAGAGGGCAGTCCGTGCCATTTATTGTTTAGGTAAGAGAGATTTTCTTAGGGAGCGATTTAAAGATTTTATTTATTTATTAATTTATGTACACACATAACGGTATAAGAGCGAGAAGAATACAATACAGAAATATCATTAGTACAAGGGCACCACTTATTTCAAATGAAATCTCTTCCAGTGGGCCAGGGGATGGAAATGCTAGGTAGAATAAAGTTAATGTGTGCGTAGATCGGTTGAAATACATAGATACATACAATATACATATACATACATATTATACTTACATAAAATATACATAATTATAAGATAAATAAATACATTCAAATATATATAAGTACAAATTATACAGAATACATACGCATAAATATAAAGATATACATAACCTAAATATTATAAATACATATACATATAGATAATTCAAGGCAGAGAGGAGAATAGAAATCTTTCACTTTACTCTTAAAGGTGAAGATAGTGTTACAGGATTGTATGTTCTGCGGTAGAGAGTTCCACAGCCTGACCGCATGAACAGTAAAGGAGTAGGAGTAGAAATCGGGTTTGTGAGAGGGACAGGTGAGGCGGTATTGGAGATGAGACCTACACGGAGCATCAGGTGCGTTCAAGTAGGAGAAACGCTCTCGTAGGTAGGACGGATAGGAAGGATTATGTAGGATATTATATAGCACACATAATATCCGAGTATTTCTGCGAAGACGAATTGGGAGCCACTTGAGTTCCTTGCGGAATTGTGAGACGTGATCATACTTACGCAGGTTGAATATGAAACGAATACATAGATTTTGTAAGCGCTCAAGTTTATTTAGAAGCTCCTCGGTGGCATCCAGGTAGCAGGCATCCGCATAGTCTAAAATAGGCTGAATCAACGTCTGCGCAAGGGACACCTTGATGTCCAAGGGTAAGAAGTCTTGAAGACATTTAAGGGTGTGAAACGTGAAATGAACTTTCTTACTCAGCTGCCCTACATGAGCGTCCCACGATAGATGACAGTCGATAAAAACGCCAAGATTCTTTGCGACCTCAGTGTATGGAATCTGACAATCATCCATGACAACTGGTGGGAACGTAGCCATGTCTAACCCACCTCGCATTTGCCTACTGCCAACAATCATGGCTTGTGATTTAGTCGGGTTTGATATGAAGGCCATACGAACTAGTCCACTGATGAATAGCACTGAGATCTCTATTTATGGCTGCAATGGCAGTTCTACTCTCATTCAGCGTAAAGTGCCGATACAACTGCAAGTCATCTGCATAGAGATGGAAGTTAGAGGAGATAACTCGAACAGCAGAGTTGATGAAAATGGAAAATAGTAAGGGAGAAAGTACGCCGCCTTGAGGGACACCGGCACTAAGGTTACACCACGCTGAGTACGATTCATTGTGGCGAACAGCCTGCGAGCGCCCCCGAAGATACGAGTCGAACCAAGCCACAGACTCCGGGGAGAAATTGAGAGATTTAAGGATTCCAAGCAGTACATCGAAATCCACGGATATGAAGGCACTACTGAAGTCCAGCGGGACCAGAACCGTAAGTGACCTGTTCTCCATGGCCCAACGAATATCATCTGTGACCTTCAGGAGTGCCGTCACCGTGCTGTGGCCTGAACGAAAACCTGATTGAAATGAGTTTAGGAGATTATTCTGCGATAGGTGACTAGATAATTGTCTGTGTACGACATGCTCCAGGACTTTGGAGAGATAAGGAAGTATGGAAATGGGTCGGAATTGGGATAATAGTGTGGGACTGGAGGTTAAGATATTAATATTTTAACTGTAGCTTCCCAATATATATTTGATAATATACTGTATGTCAGATACAACTTCGATATCGCCCATGGGTTGTGAAGGTCAGATGGCAGTCGCTTCACGGAAAATATCGAAGTTCAGCCGAATCGTAGTTAGACTGGAAAGCCGACCCCAACTGAGTTGGAAAAAGGCTCGGTGAATGATGATGATGATGACTGTATGTCAGGAAAAATATATCTAGCTATACTAAAGTAAGTGACGTTACAGACAGAAATCTACGTAATAAAAATAAACTACTCCCTCTGTGTTATCGGCTTAACAAGGTTGGTCATTCTTTCAAGGGGGAAGGTATACGCTTTTATATAATAAATTGCCTGAATCGGTCCTTTGTATGCCCCCCAATAAATTTAAAACCTTTATAAAGACCACTTTATGTCAAAAAGCATATTATAAGACAATTGATTACCTTAACGATAAAAGTGTCTGGCTTGAGCATGGGGCAGGCGCCTCCTAAAATGCCGTAATTGTAGCATATTTTGTACTTTGGTGACTATATATACTTATATTTTTTTTTGGTGCATTATACACGCCCTTTTTGATTTTGACACGGGACCAATGAACATTCGTCCACATTTTAGTCTTAAGAAAATGTATAAATGAGTTAATTATTGAAAAAGAGTGACCGAGAGTTTTATTGCCAGGTTCTTTCTCTCGGTTCTACTTATTGCTTTGCGAATCTGGCAGTACATGTAAATATAGAAGCAATGCCTTTTTTTTATTTTAAGTACTTACTGACGTTTGTAAGAGCCATTTAGTGACCTATACAAATAAATAAATCATTTCAATTTCAAAACGTAATTCTAAAAGTAAATAATAGTAGTCAAAAATGTAGTACCGATTATATGCATCAAAACTAGATTTTAGGTAAAGCATGCTATTAGGTACCGCTGAATATCGCTTAATTATGCAAATGCATACAATCCGGTCTCTAAACTTAGATCTTTAAAACTACTCAACTGATTTTGATGCGGCTTTCAGCAATGGATAGAGTGGTTCTCGAGGAAGGTTTTTGTGTACCTATATAATTTGTAAAGTGGGCGAAGCCGCGGGCGTTCGCCAGTATGTAAGTTATGAGGACGATAATGTGAAGTTTTTTTTTTTAATTCTGCGACTCAAGGCCGCGGTCGCTCTAACGTCCATTGCTGGGCGTCTCTGGTTTAACACGCAGGGGGTATTTCCAGTGGCGCCCGGCGGTAATGTGATGAGTAAGATAATGTCTTATTGATACCTTGTAGTGTGCTCAGTCTGTATTAATGTCGCAAATGATATTATTTAAAATAATATCGACGGAAGAACACATATTTGGCGTAGCTAACAAAAACTCGATTTTTTTTTTTACATCATTTTATTCAGAAAACTGCGTCAATCAATCAATCAATCTTTGCTACCGTGGAAGATGGGAAGGCCTTTGGTGTGGGACGCTACATGCGTTGACACCTTAGCACCTTCACATCTTCCAAGCACATCCGGATGTGCCGGCGCTGCTGTTGCATCGGCTGAAGGCCTTAAACGGCTTAAATATGCTAACCTAGCAGGTGAATACATATTTGAGCCGTTTGGGGTTGAGACACTGGGGTCATGGGGTCCGAGTGCTCGCCGCCTTTATAGAGACATTGCTAAACGCCTAATCGATGCTTCTCAGGACCAGAAGGCTGGTTATTTTCTGGCCCAAAGAATAAGTATCGCCATCCAACGTGGCAACACAGCCAGCATTCTGGGAACCTTCCCGGTTGGCAATGACGCGGACGATTTTTTAAACGATATTTTTTAATGTAGGTATATTAGTATATTTTAGTAAATTTTAGTCTATAATTATATTTATTTTGTATATTGTATTTATTTATTTATTATTTTATTATTATTTATTTATTATATCAATTTCATTTATTCAGTTTAGGCACATAAAGAGCACATAATATGAATGTCAAACATTTTACTATTTATTGTCAAGTAATATTATAAAAATACTAAATTACTTAAGTACATAAATAACCATTTCAAAATGATTACTTCGCTGGTTCGGTAAGTTGGTTCTCCTGAGAAGATACCAGCAAGAAACTCAGTTAGATTATCCATTTTCTTTTATAATATTGTTTTGTTTACATTGTTACAATTAGTTTATATTGTATTATACGAGTGGCCAACAACAGAAGATTAGGGTGACCATGCATTTTTATCATTAAGATATTCGTCTACATTTTAGTAGCCTTTCTTCATTAAACATTTTTAACTACTATTTTAAACTGTATAAGAGGCATGTCAACCAAATTCTGAGGAATTTTATTATATATTTTTATACATTTGCCTACAAACGAATTACCAACTTTGTGTAGTCTAATTTTTGTCATTGCCAGTTTATTTTTATTTCTTGTATTAAAATTATGATTTTTTTTGAAGAGATCTATGTTCTTGCGTACATATAAGATGTTGTCGTAAACATATTGAGAAGCAACTGTTAAAATATTAATTTCTTTAAATAGCTCTTTCAGCTAGTCACGGGGTCTGAGTCTATAGATTGCTCGTCGATTAGTCTGGGTCTCATTATGTTTACGGTGGAAAAAAAATCACTTACGCCCCGTTTGCTTTTTGAGCAGTATCGAGACTTATTTGATGTAAGTCTGCCAAAAGAGAGTATTTTCGATGATTTACTTTTATGAATGGCTTACGCCATTTTCGCGGTCAGCGAAATTATGCTATAGAGAGGCTTACGCCATTTTTCCGGGTTGAGATTTTTTAACACCTAACGCTTACATCCGTTTAGCCAAATATGTTTTCTTCCATCGATATGATCATATAATAAATAATATCACACTATCCAAAATTAAAAAAAAAGTACTCCTACTCACCGCTAGATGACGCTAGCCCCATGAAACTTATGAAAAAAAAATTATTTTATTGGAGAATAGAATTAACATACAAAATACTATCTTAATTCCTAATTTTAACATTGCTTGCAGAGAAGATGCTGGTTAGGCGGCTGGTATGGCACCTAGCACCGAGGATGAGCCCCCGTCAGTACGGCTTCATGCCACAGCGCGGTACCGAGGACGCCCTCTGCGCCCTGGTGGGCCACGTGAGGGGCGAACTTCGCAAGAAGAAGCTCATCACGATGGTCTCGCTGGACATAGAGGGCGCCTTCGATAACGCGTGGTGGCCTGCCATCAAGGTTCGGCTGGCGGAGGAACAGTGTCCACCGGTGTTACGTGCGGTGCTAGCCGACTACCTCAGCGAGAGGAGGGTACGAGTGAGGTACGGGGGCTGCGAATACGTTAGGGAAACCACCAAGGGCTGCGTGCAGGGCTCCATCGGAGGCCCTATCCTCTGGAATCTCCTCCTCGATCCCCTATTGAAGGGTCTCACGGAGAGAGGCGACTATTGTCAGGCTTTTGCCGATGACATAGTCGTCATCTTTTCCGGGGACACGGCAATGGAGATCGAGCGCCGTGGCAATGGCGCCCTCGAGTATGTTCGGTCTTGGGGTGTCATGAACAAGCTGAGGTTTGCACCGCACAAAACGTGCGCTATGGTGCTTACCAATAAGCTTGATTATGACACCCCACGCCTGAGCATGGGCGGGGTCGACATTGCAATGGCGGAGGAAATCAAGTTGCTGGGGCTGACGATCGACCGGCGGTTGACGTTCAATGCCCACGTCGCAAACGTGTGCGAACGGGCATTGGGCGTCTACAAGCGGGTGTCGTCAGCCGCCAGATCCAGCTGGGGCCTCCATCCGGAGATAATCCGGATAATCTACACCGCGACAGTGGAGCCCATCATCACATATGCAGCAGCAGCTTGGGCGCCAGCGACAGAAAAGAAAATGGTGCAGAAGAGACTCAACGTGGTGCAGCGCGGCTTCGCACAGAAGTTGTGCCGGGCCTACCGGACGGTGTCTCTCAATGCCGCGTTGGCATTGGCCGGCCTGCTCCCCTTGGACATTCGGATCAGGGAAAATGCTTCCCTGTACGAATCGAAAAGGGGGGTAGGGCGACCAGTGCTGGCCGACCGGGATGTAGAGACACCGTTCCCATTCAGCCAGAGACCTCATCCAGCCGACCATATTAGCAGGCAATTCATGCGCCTCACCTCCCAGAGTGATGTGGCAGACCTGGTAGGCGATGCAGTACGTATTTTTACAGACGGCAGCAAGATTGATGGCAAGGTAGGAGCCGCTCTGTCGATCTGGGAACGACAGACGGAAACCAGAGCCATCAAACTTGGACTGTCGCCCTACTGCACCGTCTACCAGGCCGAATTGCTTGCAATATGCCGGGCTACGAGGCTCGCGGCTGAAAGGCCCGGTACACGCTTCGCAATCATCAGCGACTCCCGATCGGCCCTCTAATCCGTTACCAACCACGCCTCCACCCACCGCCTGGCCGTCGAGGCCAGGGCCAACATCAGGGCCGGCGAGGTCCAGGGCAGGGAAATATCCCTGTTCTGGATCAAAGCGCACGCCGGTCTGGAGGGTAACGAGAGGGCCGATGAGCTGGCGAAGAGTGCCGCGTTGAGTCTGAAAACCCGACCCTCCTACGATCAAGTGCCGGTTTCGTTCGTCAAACGAATTCTCCGCGAGAAGTCGGTTGACGAATGGAATCGGCGATACACAGAGGGCGGGGTCGCCGGCGTGACCAAGTTGTTTTTCCCTGACGTACGCGCAGCCCATAAATTCGTCGTCAAAGTAGGTACTGGGTACCTACTCACCCAGATCCTTACAGGGCACGGCGGGATCGCCTCGTACTTGCATCGTTTCAAGTGCAAGGCGAGTCCGTCGTGTGCCTGTGACGCCACCGTCGACGAAACCGTGCCTCACCTCCTGTTCGAGTGTCCCATCTTTGGGGCACCACGGTATGACCTGGAGATGTGCCTGGCCACTGATTTTAGTCTAAATAGTGTAGGTAGGTTAATATTGGATAAGAACAATAGAGGAAAGGTGATTGCCTTCCTCACCTATGTGGCAGGATGTGCGGTGGAGAGAAACAGGACCTAGGAACCCCCGGCTGAGCATCTATGATAGGCTTATGCCGCTAGCATACATCGCTCTCAGCCGGGAAGTTAACCGCAGGGTCCTGTTTCTACCCATCGCACAAATATCTCGTATTACTGAATGATTGGTGTCGTATTTTAGGATGGAAGATTTGTTTTGAATTTATACACTTTATTGACTACTTACATACAATTTTATTTGACTTATTTACAATTTTATTTTACTAATTTTATATACAATGTTTTTGACAATTCTACATTTTATTCCACTATTTTACTGTATTGATGATTTTATTTTTTATTTGATTTTAGATATTAATTAGACACCAATAGTTTTAAGCTGTTCACAACTTCGCACTATTTAGCCCCTTAGATTTAAGAATGTACAGTTGAATTATTATGTATAAATTTATAAAGCTAGCAAAGCCTTGCTCATGGCAGGGATACAGTACGCGGGCCAGGCGACAGCGCCTGGACTATAAAAAAAAAAAAAAAAAAAAAAAAAAAAAAAAAAAAAAAAAAAAAAAAAAAAAAAAAAAAAAAAAAAAACCAAAACCTCTTGGTTCTACAGAACACACAATACAAGACACATACAAGAGCTATTGTTACCAACAATAACTCTTGTAGCTTCTATTGTATTAGCTATAGCTATAGCATTAATTGTTATTAATACCTCTTGGTCTTGTATTATTTTTTTATTTTAGTTACATTATATTCTGGATTTCATTTACTATTTCAAAATGATGTCATAGCATAGAATACTGTACAAGAAATTAAAAATATTGTTTTAGAGATGAAGAAGATACTTCTAGTGACATCTAGTAGTTACATAAATAAACTAACATGTATCGAACTGTGGAGAGCTTTTTAATGCCTTGGTTTCATGTGGAAGTTGAATACAAGTGCAAATATAATAATTAATATTTAAAATTGCCTGAAATTAGTAAGTGTTTTTTTAAATCATATTTATTTATTGTATGAACCTTCTTCTTTTGATATATTTTTTACAATGGCAATAATGGTTTGATAAGTACGGTCCGTTTCTAATATGTATGTAAGTAACAAAAGTGTGATGACGTTGTGACGCAAAAAATAATAAACGAGATTAAATTATTACAACACATAGTATAATAAATTAGAAACTACTTCAAAAATATTAATAATAAACAATCGGTTAAACAAATAAATAAAACATTGTAAAAGTTTACTACAGTTTACGAAATAATCGATGAAAAGGAACGCTAATTACAATAGTGCCAACCTACAGAAGTTGAAATTCAGAAATAAACTTGTCTGTCCGAATGAAATGAAAGCCACCATTTTCCCTTTATTCTAACCGGTGTACAAAACACGTGCGTACGATCAAGTTACATGGAAAAGTTGTGTGATCATTTTGTGCATTGAAATACTAGTAGCGCCAAAAAGTGCGGCGTTTTTTGCAAAACTAGCGTCAAATATTAAAACTTCATAATGAATACTGAGAAGCTCAAAAAACTGCAGTCACAAGTGCGTATCGGCGGTAAGGGCACACCGAGGCGCAAGAAAAAGGTTGTTCACGTTACAGCGGCGACAGATGATAAGAAATTGCAATCTTCCCTCAAAAAACTGTCAGTGAACACTATTCCTGGCATTGAGGAGGTTAATATGATAAAAGACGATGGCACAGTTATACATTTCAATAACCCAAAAGCACAGGCATCACTAACTGCGAATACTTTTGCTATCACGGGTCATGGGGAGAACAAGCAAATTGCTGAGATGCTGCCTGGTATATTAAGCCAACTGGGCCCTGAGGGATTGAATCAATTGAAGAGGCTCGCATCCAGCGTTGCTGCTCCTAAACCCCTTGATGAGGATGATGAGGTACCAAACCTAGTCGGAAATTTTGATGAGGCATCTAAGCAAGAGGCCAAGGAAGTCACAAATGAGAAGGAAAAGGAGGAAGAGAGTGTAAAGGAGGAGAAATCCGAAAAGAAGGAAGATAAACCAGACAAGAAGGAGGAGAAACCAGAAAAGAAGGAAGAGAAAAAGCCAGAACCGGAAACCAAAGCTTCAGATAAGAAATCTGATTAAAAATACAGTCAACAAAATATTGGTGTAGTTTTTAATTTTGCTCACCTGAAGTGACATGTGTTTCCAAAGCCACCTGCTTACTGATAGTTCGTTTTATTTTATATTGTGTTCCTAAAATAAATATTATTATGATCTTTACTTTGTTTATTGTATAATATAAATTTGTGAATGTGTAAAAAACAAAGGTGCACTCAACACCATAACATTTTTGTGTGACTTTGGAAACCATTGAACCTTATTTCATACTGTGTAGTTCTGCCATGCACTAATACATTATCTTTAATTTTCAACAACATAACAACATAATGGGGTGTGAATAGGGTTGTTATCTTATATAGGACCTCGTTAAATATGTTTAACTCCAATATTGACAAAGTAGGTTACCTTTGTAGCATTATTTTTGACAATGCACCAGGAAAGGAAATATATATTCATCTATATATGTATATTAAATGGGGTGTTAGTGTCCCATATAGTATTTTATAAAATATAAATATTTTCTAAAATGTTGTTATCTCATGTCCGGACTAAGATTGGCTTACGAAACCATAGACATGTAACGCTCTTTAGGTTATTGAGCTAACATTGTATAAAAAAAATATAAAATAAAAATGGCAAAAATTGGAAATGATAAGTTTTGGTATGTGGAAAGAAACATTAAAACTTTGTTCAATGAGAATGTTCTTTTAATTTGAAGTATTAATTTTAATAATATTAGGTGCACCTATAGTTTAGTGGAAGCCTGGCGAAGGTAAATGATTCCTATCTCAAATTCAATTGGTTTCCTTATAACAGTGAGATAAAATTGTCATTAATAGAAATGGCTCCACAAGTCATCATAACCAACTTCTTGATAATATGGACTTTGGTGAAATATTATTATTATCTTGATCCAAGTAACTAAAATGTCAGGCCTACTACATAGTAGGTACCTACTCTGTCTTGTTTAATATAATTTCTTTGTCTAATCTACGCACATGGCAAAGGATGTATCAGTCAATGACAGTCACTAGTTGCAGGCAAAGGCACAACAGATGTCGCTATTTTAAGTAATGTATGTTCTAGATCTTATGAATATGTTTAGTTTTGTGTTAGCCAAAGTTTTACCAGATGGAAATAATTGGCAAAGATTGTTTTAGGGTTCCGTAGTTCAAGTTTGTAACCCTTATAGTTTCGTCATGTCTGTCCTCCTAAACGGTGAGTGCTAGAAACATGAAACTTTGCATGGATATGTATTTACTACATTGAAAAAGTGCTAAAAGAAAATTAATTATGAAAAATATTTTTTTGGGGTACATACCTCCCCTACACGTAACCAGAATTTGGTTATTTTTCTTGCATCTACCCCTGAGTCTATCATTAGATCGGTCTTTTAAAACATTGAGAGGTTGCTAACACGATTTTTTTTATTTAAGTATTCCTTTGCGAGATATTTAACTTTAGAGCTCATTTTTTTTGGTTAAATAGTGGAAATACCTTTAACTGCTTGGGTGGCGTGGTCGATCGGTATAGTGCATCGGCTTTCGACTCCGGAGTCTCAGGTTCGATTCCCGGGTCGAATCAGATATTTGTGTGATCCACAAATGTTTGTTTCGAAGTTTGAGTGTTTTCTATGTATGTTATGTATGTATTTAGAAATATATAAGTATGTTTATCAGTTGTCTAGATCCCATAGCACAAGCTTATAGCTTAGTTTGGGCAAGATGAAGTTGTGTGAGCATGTCCAACAATATTTATTGTATTATTTATTATATATATATATGTATATAGATTTATTGACTCTTTTTCAATTCAAAAGCCTTTTAACACCATCGTCTGTTTATCTGCTACACTATAGAAACGGAAGGAACATCATGTGCTGCTTTGTAGCTACCTAGTTTCTGATAGAACATACAGACCTACATAAATTGTATGAGTGAGAAAGGAAATTGCGGTAAGATGACCATGCCATATCATATTAGATAGGCTATGTCAGTTAACTGCGATAAGCGATATTACTTTGTTACTGTGAAACTAACTAAATATCATCATTCACCGAGCCTTTTCTCAACTCAGTTGGGGTCGGCTTTCCAGTCTAACTGCGATTCGGCTGAACTTCGATATTTTCCGTGAAGCGACTGCCATCTGACCTTCACAATCCATGGGCGATATCGAAGTTCTGTAGTTAGACCGGTCGGATTTTTGATTACTACCCGTAACGACTGCCATAGATGTTAGTATGACAACCGGGACCGACGGCTTAACGTGCTTTCCGAGGCACGGAGGGGTCTCAATGTCTTAAGAAATGGTCCCCATCCTAAGACCGGCCTGAGTCGATGTTGCTTAACCTTTGCAATGTGTTAACATTGTCGGTTACCACTAGACCACGAGCCCCTCCGTGAAACTAACTAAATATGTACCTACATCACCTATTCTAATTATACCTACTAAGATTAAGTACATCGAAATTCTAACATGCGTCAAAGAATTCCTCCGTCTCGTCGCCGACTGGTAATGTTCCGAGAAGGCTGGCAGCATTGCCACGTTGTATGGCAATGCTTATTCTTTGTGCCAAATAGTAACCAGTAATAATTTGTGACTGTTGCATGTACCTAACTCAGCAATTCAGGTAAATTTCCAATTCCACCGACTCCCTCGAACAATAATTTGTATAGAGGCAATAATAAAACGTGCTTAGAGAGAGCGAAGCAATTTTTTTAACAATAAATTAATTTTTATCATTCTTGCCAGAAGCGTGACTGCAGAAGGTATTTCCGGTGGCACCCGGCGGACTTTCGCCAGCTTTGTGGCCTCTTCGGGGGTTTGGTCGGAATGAAAATCCTGCGTCGTTGGGGTTGGGTTTTATCCCGCGTCGGTGAGTGAATCTGGTTGCTTGCTGTGGGGCAAAGGCCCCGCGTAGATGAGTCTGCGGCGCCCTGGCCGCTGACTGCGAAACTCAGCGGGGAGGGTACGCTCCCTCTCCCTCTCGGCCGCCTCCTTCGCAAGCATGTCTTGCTCGCAGAAAAACACGGCCACGTTCCACCTACTAGACCATGGCTTGGAGCATGGTTTCCAGCGAAAGGATATCCACGCCCTGACCCACTACGAGGTCCCGGCGCTGACTCGCCCACGCTGAGCACTCCACCAACGTGTGGAGTGCGGTGTCGTCGTCGGAAACCTCGCAGTGTTGACACCGGGGTGTGACCACACGATGGATGCGAAACAGATAGCTACCGAAGCATCCATGCCCGGTAACGATCTGCACGCACGATACGTGAGGTCACCATGCCGCCTCTGCAGCCACTCGTCCATGATCGGTCTCACCGCCGCGATGACGGTAGTTCCCCACTTTGGATCATTCATGCCCTGGGGTAAAAATAGGTCAGACGGTAATATTTATTATTCTTCAAGAATAACTGTTGCAGCTTTGGTAAATGTTGTAAATAATTTATTTTTGAAACAAAACAAAACGTATAGTATTGTTGTTGTCGTACGCAAGGTAAGGCCGGTTGGTCAGAAGACTTACGCCTGCCCTTAATTGGGCGAAGAGATAAAAACATCATGACGGGGTGCTAATGTGATATTCTTTACCCCATTTCAGGCAAAATAAATAACTTTATGTTTCAACAACAAGGTACTTTATGTTTCAACAACAATAATACACAATTATAATCACTACGTTTACGCCTTTCATAACCCTGTGAGAAACAACTTACCTTTTGGGTCGCTCGCTCCGATAATGTAGATTGATTGTAGAATGCAAAATTGGTGAATGGTATGGTAACCAAAGAGTACTTTTGTATGGTAACCCTGTTTAAAGTGTCAAATTACAAAAATAAATATTGCTTCTTTTTCAGAAATAAATAATTTTGTATGAAAGGTAATGTTAAACCTGTATTCAAACATTGAATATATAATAATATACTACTATGATTGCACGGCCATGGACCGATGACCTTCCAAAATGCAAGAATACTTGCGTCGCGTCGTATTTTTCACGCCTCGGGGGAGGAAATACGAACACAACCGATGACTATTTATGTTTTTACTGCCAGACTGAGGATAATTTGTAAGTTTTATGTTACATTTATTTTTTATTTTTCAACCGACTCCCAAAAAGGAGGAGCTTCACAATTAGATTTTTTTTATGTTTGTTAGGTAGGTACCTCATATCTTTGAACTGATTTTGATTTTTTTTAATTGGAAGCAATTTTTTTTTAAATCATAAGCCCATTTTGCCAAGTATTTAGCCCCATTTCGGTAGATTGAAATCGATTGCTTTGTCAATTTTTGATGTGTAGTTTAGTCTATTGACCCTAATTAAAAGATTACACTAGTATCTGTAATTGTTTGTTTTTAGATTTATTAATCAAAATAGTCGTTATATATGTATAAGTGCTCTTATAAATTTATTTTTAACCTAACAACGGACCTTTGTTTTCACCGGAGCTGTATCATGCATGGCTTATAATAAATGTGTTTACATGCACCGGAGACAGGTCCATCGAAATGCATTGAATGCACCCTGACGGTGAAACAAACGGCCGTCTAAAAGCAGCCTAGTCATTGTGTAAATTAGAAGTCTTACACCCGGTTTCCAAAAGGCTGATCAACGCTAAAATTAACTAATTGTCTGTTAAATCTCTTGTCAAGTAGCAATTGGGTTCCTAGAAGCATGGTTAAATAGTTTAATTTGATCATTGTGTCAGTTAACATAGCTGTCAAATGAAATTGGAGAATTGTATGTCAACCACGATTTTGGGTTTCCGAAACACTTATCAACCCGTGATCAAAGATTCTTCGTTTGTCAATTAATCGGTGTGTATCGGCGAATTAACTTATTACTACAAGTGTTTTTTACGTGAATTTACATTTTCTCTTCAAATCTACATTATTAAGGTATGTTAAACCATATTTAAAATAAAGTTTTATTTACAATAAGTGTTTTTATTTGTAAAAATAGTATATTACGAACATTTTGCTAAGTTTATATTGTTTCTTGTTTTAGATTACAATCATGTCACTTTCTGATATCAGCACATCTAGCAGTGATGAAGAGCAAAGAACGCGAACATTTAGGACGAGAATGTATCCTTTTCAGTTCTATAATGATTAGGAATTCAAGAACCGGTACCGGCTAACAAAGGCCGTTGTACTGTTGTTGGTAAATTTGATAGAGCAGAAAATAAGACACTTCACTTTGAGAAATCAGTCTATAAGTGCTTTGGAACAGGTGTTACTGACAATAAGTTATTTTGCAACAGGAGCATTTCAAATTACTGTTGCTGATCACGTAAGGGTGCATAAATCTACAGCTTGTAGAATAATAAAAAAGGTATCTGCAGCTATTGCAGAACTTAGGCCGCAGTTTATTTCTATGCCCAGTACAGATCAAGATCGTAATAGGATGAATGAGAGTGAATTCTACAACATTGGCTGTTTTCCTAATGTAATTGGGGCAGTTGACTGCACACATGTAAAGATACAGTCTCCTGGTGGTCCCCGAGCTGAGTTATACAGGAATGTATAGGAGGAAGAGTCATATGTGTTGCAATCTCAAAATACTTGATGTGATCTGTCGGTGACCTGGATCTGTTCATGACACTTCAATTATTAATGATTCTCACGTTCGGGCTGATTTTGAATACAGTGGAGAGATGTTTTGGTGTTCTGAAGAGACGGTTCCCATGTTTGTCCATGGGCCTTCGTGTTAAGTTGCCTACTACGATGAACAGTATTGTTGCTTGTTGTGTTTTGCTTAATTTGGCACATAATAATGAACACATAGAAGAATCAACCAGTTCATCATTGGATCCGAATGCTCCAGATGATACTGGTTCTAGTTCAGTTAACAATGAAAACCCTTCTGTACGGTCATCCCTATTATTGACACATTTTAATTCAAATTGATATAATAAAAATTAATTAAACAACCATTGTTATTAACATGTTTCTTTCTACAATTGAAACATACATTGGAAAATTAACATAATATTTGAAAATAAATAACTTTATTTTATTTTTGAAACATATTTTCATATTCTTTTTGTTGGAGTTTACTCCTTAAGAATTGATTTTCATATATAAGGCGCCCGGTATGAGAAAAATCCGAGGGGTAAAACCTACTAACAAGTAACGAAAATCGTGTCACGTTTTTGGTGCGCACCTCTAGTGCGCAACTTTCTAATTTGTTATGGTTAGATACTCGTACTTAAGGAGTAAACTCCAGTCGTGCGTCGGAGCTGACACACACACTTTTGGAGTTTACTCCTTAAGAATCGATTTTCATATATAAGGCGACCGGTATGAGAAAAATCCGAGGGGTAAAACCTACTAACAAGTAACGAAAATCGTGTCACGTTTTTGGTGCGCCTCTAGTGCGAAACTTTCTAATTTGTTATGGTTAGATACTCATACTTAAGGAGTAAACTCCAGTCGTGCGTCGGAGCTGACACACACACTTTTTTTAATTTTAATTTCTAAATCTAATAACTTATGGCGTTTTAAAGTTAATCTATATTCTAATAACTTGTTCTTTTTCTCTAAATTTACACATTCCATCTTTGTTTCATAATACTTCTTCTTTATAAAGGTATTATTTTTGGGACATATTGTCTTTTTTGGCATCTTCCTCTCTATTTTTATTTTCTTAGGTTTATCTGGAGGTGCATTTGTTATTAGTGGAGTAACAGAACTACTTAAAGCATCAGTAACATTTGATTCAACTGGAATTACTTCAAATTGTGTCACATCTTCAACTAAAAAAAGATTTAATTAGAATATAACAGTGTAAAATATTAAAAAAAATATGTATAATGAGTAGAAGGCATTGAGTAAGAAAGGTACCATTTTTGTAGTAACTTGAAGCACTATCACAGGTATTGGAGAGTGGTTTCACCTGATCACGCATTATTGATAAAATTTGTGCACCCACAGTGCCAAGGACTGATTTATATAGACCACCACCTGTTGCCATGATACCCTTCTGAAACAAAAAATATAATTTTAATACCTACTCAGTGTAACTATCAGTATGTTAATGTATGTTAGCAAACTCTTGAATTTATAACCACAAAGCTCTAGCTCGTTCCAAGGCAAAGCATGGATGTTGTAATTCAGCAAGGCAACGCTGCCAACATCATTTTGCACTGGGAATGATATGGGGAAGGTTGTTCAACTTATACTAATTTAATTATATTAGGTACATGTACATACTTATATTTTATTTCTAGTTACAGTGTACGTTACTTATAATGTGTTTTTAGTTATAGCTACAGTTTGGTAATATATTATTTTAAATATATGACATATTGATTCAACTGGAAATAATATATGGACACTTGACTTCACTTGACATACACTTGACAGTCCGTACCTAACATTTTTTCATCCGTTTTGGAACCGGGCGCATTGGCATTTTTGACTGATAAGAATGAACTAATGAACAACAATGAGCAGTGTGGCCCCAAATAAAAACAAACTGCATGTCAACTCAAACTAATCAACTAGTTTCTGAAACGTTGATCAGGCCAAAATTAACTAATCTATAGTTAATTTTGGCCTGATCAACGTCTCAGAAACTCAAATTGATTTGACATCCTTGTGAAGTTAACAGCAGTGTTAGTTGATCAATGATTTGACAGGCCTTTCAGAAACCGGCGGTTAGACTTGAAAGTGTGAACAAAATTCATTAATCTCTTCCCAGTTCCCTGTATGGAGTGTTTGAGCCTCACAATGGGTTGGACGCAGCCAGGTTCATCATGCAGAGGATGGCTGCTGAGATCCTGTTCCCACCACCTGCGTCTGCCAATACTGATGAAGAAATAAGGGAAAGGTTAAGGTTAGTACCTTAACTTCTTGGGTGCACAACTGTCTTATCAAAATCTTAAACCTCAAACTTAACACTAATAAAATTATTAGTTTTAGTTTTGAACATAGTTACGTCATCTAGGCCTTTGGTGTGGGACGCTACATGCGTTGACACCTTAGCACCTTCTTTACACCTTCCAAGCACATTCGGATGTGCCGGCGCTGCTTCTGCATCGGCTGAAGGCCTCAAACGGCGTAAATATGCCAACCTAGCAGGTGATTACAGATTTGAGCCGTTTGGGGTTGAGACACTGGGGTCTTGGGGTCGAGTGCTTGCCGCCTTTATAGAGACATTGCTAAACGCTTAATCAATGCTTCTAAGGACCAGAAAGCTGGCTATTTTCTGGCCCAAAGAATAAGTATCGCCATCCAATGTGGCAACACAGCCAGCATTCTGGGAACCTTCCCAGTTGGCAATGACGCGGAGGATTTTTTAAACGATATTTTATAATGTAAATATTTTTAGTATATAATTATGTATATTGTAATTCTTATTGTAAATAAATTTGTCCCCCGCCCAAATTAAGCTAATGTAAGCTTGTGTTATGGGATCTAACCAACTGATAAAATATTTCTAAATACAGGATGCGGCAGAATGGACTACCTAGTTTCAATAACCTATAACTAGTGGTTCTGTGAACAGTAGACCGCGTTATTTTCGCATTTCCCCCCCCATTTCTCCCCCAATTTCCCCCCAATCGAAAAATCCCTTCGACAAAAGTTGCGAATGGCAATAAGGAACACAAATTTCATGAAAATCGGCTGAAAAATGCATTTTCCCCCCAATCGAAAAATCCCTTCGACAAAAGTTGCGCCTTGACCCAAATAACACTTGTGCCAAATTTCATGAAAATCGTCTGAAAAATGCGGTCTGAAAAATGAAAAATGCGGTAGACCGGAACTGACACACATACCAACAACGCCAAATCGGCCATTCCTCGAGTTAAAACTGAGACGCTTCGCTCGCTTGGTCAATAAATAGACAGTCATTGTAGGTACAATATTTTTTTTTTTTAAATCAGCACACCACAGCCCATTTTGGTTTTACTTAGTTTTGAAAATCATCACTCTCGTAATTTAAAGTTACTTAGACCCTGGAGATGTCAGTAGGGACCTTTAGAACCTCACTTTGATTATATTGATACTTTTAGTCTTTAGCTAACAATAAGAAGTACATTATTTCTGAAATGTATTGTTTTATTAATTTCAGAAATGCATTTATATCTGTTGAGAAAGCTTACATAGAGAATTACGATGGTATGATAGCAGAGAGGACTAGTTTACAATATCAGTTGCAGACGCTCAATGAAACACAGGTGTGTGACATTTTTTACAGACTAGGTAGATAGGTTCCGGAACTACTCAAATGAACTATGAACTACTAGGTGAATTGTTCTCGACGAATTACCGCTGACGTAACTGCTCGACCTACATTACGTCGAGTGACATAGACTAGTTGTTATCCTGGTATTGTATTCCCGTGAAAATTGAGAGTGACAAATTATATTAATTTATATTTTTCATATTACAGGCAGCCCAAAACCCTCACATACTATCCCGTTTAAAAGAAATAGATTCCCACTTATCAGGTGGCGCGGGTGTGGTCCTAGCGTTAGTCCACGGACCACGTCTGTTCATAGCCCACGCTGGAGCCCCACGGGCTTTGTTAGGACGGACCGATGACAATGGTGTACTGAGAGTGTTGCAGTTGACAGTGGACCATAGTTTGAATAATGAGGATGAGCTGTTGAGGTTACAGCAACTTGGGCTTGACGTCAATAAACTGAGAAATGGTAAGTGTTGGTTAAAGGTCGATTCACACATATTAGTGAAGCCTAAAGGTCGATTCACACATCAGTAAAGGACGATTCAGATATATCAGTGAAACCTGAGTTTCGTCCAACACAGTATTGGCACAGTTCAGTATCAGTGCAAAATATTCTTTCAAACATTTTCTATGAACATGTCAGTGTCAGTGAAGTGATGATGACTGAGACGTATTTGACACTGACATGTCGCGAGGGCTACTGTTCAACCATAGGGCGACCACTAGTGTTATAAGGATAAACTGTCTACTTTTATCCTGGACTTGAGCTTTCGAGAATTGGAAACCATAAGCTCTAGTTAAGTCACAGCAGTAACAGCGTGATTCTATGTTAGCTGACTTAAAAAAAGGATGAGGTTCTCAATTCAACTGTAGTTTTTTATTCTCTATAAGACAGGCCTTCTTGACTAAACCGATTTTGAATTTTTTTTCATTGGAACCTATTGAGTACTAATTCAATTTGGACCCATTCCGACAATTGTTTGGTCCAATTCCGGTAATATTGAAAGTCGGTAAATGTTTCACGATTTTTCATACCGCTTGCTTATTAACTTTTAAAGCACCCCTAAGTTCACTTATTTTTGTTCCCAGGACAATATTTAGGTAATCAGACAGGCACTAGATGCCTAGGCAACTATTTAGTGAAGGGTTTATACAAAGCATTTCCAACGATAAGTGCGGCCACATCAGAACCTGTTATAGCCGCACCAGAAATACATGGACCTATAATATTGGATGAATCTTGCAGGTACGTAGTTAACAACTGTTAATAATAAACCACAATTCACATATTGCTATTGGCTCTTAACCAGACACAGTAGTCACAACCCTAATACACTCAACATGGAATTCCTACACACGCAACCCAGAACCCCTGTACACCCAGCCCAGAACCCCTTAAGTACTCAACCCAGTACCTCTTAAATACTCAACCCAGTACCCCTACCCATAACCCTCACTACCCATAACCCATACTTACACTCAACCTAGTATTCCTAAACACTCAACCTAGTATTCCTAAACACTCAACCCAGTAACCCTAAACACTTAACCCAGAACCCCTATACTGAAAACCCAGAACCCGTATGCACACAAACCAGAATCCCTATACGCTCAACCCAGATCCCATTTTCACGCAACCCAGAACCCATCTTCACCTAACCCAGAACCTGTATAGACACAAACCAGAATCCCTTTACGCTCTATTCAGAACCCATCTTCACGCAACCCAGAACCCATATACACTCCTCCCAGAACCCTTAAACACTCAACCCAGAACCCCTTAAACACTCAACCCAGTACCCCTAACTCAGAACCCATATACACTTCACCCAGAACCCCTTAAACACTCAACCCAGTACCCCTAACTCAGAACCCATATACACTTCACCCAGAACCCCTTAAACAGTCGACCCAGTACCCCTAACCCAGAACCCATATACACTTCACCCAGAACTCTTAAAACACATATACACGCAACCCAGAACCTCTATACACCCAAGTTACAGACCAACTGCTTACCTGTTCATTTAATGTTTAATGATATTTGTGAGGGACTATCCCTCATTGTCGCAGTTTCGCATTGGTCGCACCAAGATCTTAAAAACCAAAGCCAACCTGACATGCAAGTGGTTCACGAGGCTCTGACAACTATAAAAGGCATGACAGACAAGACAAGACATGGGACAAGCAAAGTTACTGGATACAGATACGATTATAATGTACCTATTTAATGTAAGGGTACCTCCCTAAATATGTGTATATTTTCAACAGACTTCATTCAATACAGGAATTTCTCTCTCTGGAAGTTCTCAATTCGGCTGTTTTTTTTTATGTTATCTCATATCTTTGGACTGGGTTTGAACAATTTTGTTTTTTTTTAAATTGAAAGCTCCTACTATCTAAGTGCCATTTCAATTTGCTCCCATCCCGACAATTATTTGGTCCCATTTTGGTACTTCTTCTTTCTTTAAAAACGCGGCTCCATCGATCAATGTCAAGGTACTTAATGCTTGATTAGTTGATAGTCCCGCACAGAAGAACTAGTTATTCCTAACTAGCTCCAGGTGCAGGACAAGAAACGTTAGGCCAGAGGTAACCTAAAAAGCCACCAGCCACGCGCTCAGCAAAAATCGAACTCCCCATTTTGGTAATTTGAATTCGGTTGTTCTGTCAATTTTTGACGTGTATTTTTTTTTAGGTTCCTTGTATTAGTAAGTTCCGGTGTTTACAAACGTATACAAGAAGCGAAAGGGAGTTACGAGCAAACAAATAAAATGCTTTCACAAGTCATTGTAGAAAATTTCCGAAAACATACGGACTTCAAAAACGTCAGCCAATATGTTTTAGAAGATATTGAAGAAGATTTTGTTTCGTATTGTGTAAAAAATAACTCATCACCGAAACCAAATACCCACGTGTCGTTGTTAATAAGAAATTTCAATTTTCTACCAACAAATGATGAGAGTGATCCACCGAGCGAAACTGTCAAAAATGCATCTGTCAGATTCAATCCGATCGTTCAATCAAAATCTCATACATTACTGAATGAGATAGATTCTGAAGTTTACTCTTCGGGAACGAATGATTCGAATGTAGATACGAATCGTTCGATCGAATCTAGTTCGGATATAGATCCTGTGGCGCGACAATTCGATAGGAATAAAAAAATTAAAGGTTATGTCGATTTTACTTCGTATTTCGAGAATGTTGCAAAAGCAAGGAGAAATGGAACTTTACCGGATTTTATTAAATAATCTTGCACACTTTTTGCGACCATTTTTTCTCTACAATGCTGCTCTACTCATATCGTAGCGTGATGTTATATAGTGTATGTTGCTCGCTAACAATATAGCTTTATAAAGATGAAAGATTTTTTTAATCGGTTTAGTAGTTTCAGAGCCAATTACATGGAGACAAACATCTTTCCTTTTTATAATATTAGTACCTACCTAAAGATAGATTAACATTATAAATATGAAGAGTTTGTTCGGTTAGATGCACCGATCTCAGGAACTACTGGACTAGAGGTCGATTCCCACATATCAGTGAAGTCTCAGTTCCGACACAGTACCTTTCATAAATTTTCTATGAACATGATTGTCAGTGTCAGTGATGATGACTGAGTCGTGTTTGACACTGATATGTGGGGACGCGTTCATAGAAAATGTATGAAAGAATATTTTGCACTGATATACCTAGGTATTAGGAAATTATATTTCTTTTGAGAGTGAACGCCGGCTAGTGTATATATATATATAATACTGTATATAGTATATAGGCAATATTTATTAATTTAAATGAATAAACGTTACTTTAAAATGTTTTTTAATCATTATCGTGCAGAATTCTTATTATTTTGACTACATACCAACAGCCGAGGTTAACCAAGATATTAAAAACCCGGCCAACCTTACCTGCAACTGACGACCTGCAAACGACGCTTTTAACTGACTTCTAAAAGGAGGTTCTCAATTCGAGATTTTTATGTTGTTTTTTTGTAAAAAATGTTTGTTACCTTAGTGGTATGGGTGAACCAATTTAAATTAAAAGCTATTGCTACCAATGATGTCTACTGATGTCAATGTTTTTGACAGCTCGGTTTGACATTAAATAATGATCTTTGACACAATGTGCAAAGGCCCAATAAATATAAAAATATTTGAACTGAGGTACATATTCCATTTATAGTCCGAGACGTCCAGGACTTCAATTTTTCCTTTCATCAACATTTCATCGCAAGGTAACGGGTTTCAATTTTTTTTCAAAATTACAGTACAGCTGCTACTTTTTAATAAATTCATTCGGACATTTTGGACATAACCCATTATAAATGTGCCTGGTGACGACAATAGGCTTGCCCCCTAATACGTGGGACTAAAAATACTGGCTAATTGTGGGTGTGTAATGCGCCTCTGCCTACCACTTGGGGGATATAGGCGTGATATGTGTGTATGTACATATTCCATTAGGACCTACGTATATCTGAGATCATTATTCAATTGAAATGAAATGATTTATTTATTTGTATAGGTCACTAAATGGCTCTTACAAACGTCAGTAAGTACTTAAAATAAAAAATGTCATTGCTTCTATATTTACATGTACTGCCAAATTTGCAAAGCAATAAGAATCGAGAGAAAGAACCTGGCAATAAAACTCGGATTGATTATGATTACACATTACAACTTCATAAAGATCTTATCTTATACGTAAAAATGGATCGCCGTTCGTTTGTCTCGCTAAAAGTAGATAACGGCTGGATTGATTTGATTAATTTTGGTCTTAAAATATTGGTACAAACTCAGGGTTTACTCAAGGTTTAGGGACAGCTAATAAGTAATACATATCACGCCTATATCTCCGAAGGAGTAGGCAGAGGTGCATACACATTCACAATTTGCCAGTATTTTAAGTCCCACGTAATAGGAGGCAAGCCTATAGTCGTCACCAGGCACATTTATAATGGGTTATGCCTATTTGCGTCACCGGGCACACATATCATAGATTATGTCCAATATGGCCGAAAAAGTAGCAGTAATTTTAATTTTGAAAAAAACATTGAAATCTGTTGCCTTGCGATGAAATGTTGATGAAAGGCAACACAATCTTACGTGACAGCCGCTATGGTACAGCCAATTAAAGTCCTAGGCGTCTGGGAATAAGTAATCATCATTCACCGAGCCTTTTCCCAACTCAGTTGGGGTCGGCTTTCCGTTAGAGTCAGAATTGCTGGTTGCCTATAACAAGAGACTCTTAAACTATATTCAGGAATTGCTTAACTTCTTCAATAATTGCTACATATAATACATACGACCGAAACTGGTTTTTAAGACCGAAACCGAAACCGAATTTCGGCAACGGTCTCAGTTTCGGCCGAAACCGAAACCGAAACTTTCTTATAAGGATCATGTTTTCAGAGAAAAATAAAGAAAATGTATTATAATTTATAAAATCTATATAAAAAGAAAGGTTCTCTATTAGGTTTAATCAGTAGGTACTCGATGTATTTTAAATTATTTATTTATGTTCGTGAACTATTATGGATAAGGTTTTAAATTGAAAAAACGGAAATAAAATAAGTATGTGTTAATTTTATATGGATAACCATGTACCTAACTAATGTTTATTACATATAGCATATAGCGAAAGAGTTAATTAACTACAAAATGTTTAGATTTTTATGGTAAACTTGATTCTACTATAATCTAGGTACTCCTTTGTTATATTAAATTACTTTTCGAGGTACTCTTATATTATATCACATGATAAAACTTACCGAATTCAAAACATATTACACGAAAACTCACAACAAACAAAATGAACTGCAAACAAACTGGTTACGACATGATTTCGAAATGAAATTGAAATGAAATGATTTATTTATTTGTATAGGTCACTAAATGGCTCTTACAAACGTCAGTAAGTACTTAAAATAAAAAATGTCATTGCTTCTATATTTACATGTAATGCCAGATTCGCAAAGCAATAAGTAGAACCGAGAAAAATAACCTGGCAATAAAACTAGGTCACTCTTTTTCAATAAATTACTCATTTACATATTTTCTTAAGACTAAATGTGGACGAATGTACATTGGTCTTGAGTCAGAATCACAAAGCGTGTATAATGCAAAAAAAATTTGTTTGTCATCTAAGTACAAAATATGCTACAATTACGGCATTTTAGGAGGCGCCTGCACCATGCTCAAGCCAGACAGTTTTATCATTAAGGTAATCAACTGTCTTATAATATGCTTTTTGACATAAAGTTGTCTTTATAAAGGTTTTAAATTTACTGTCGGGCATACAAAGGACCGATTCAGGCAATTTATTATAAAAGCGTATACCTTCCCCCTTGAAAGAATGACTAACCTTGCTAAGCCGATAACACGGAGGGAGTAGTTTATTTTTATTACGTAGATTTCTGTATGTCTGTACGCACGTGGACGCGGCCAAATGTCATCGTCGCTTGGATGTTATTTACCGCGCCGAACACACCCGAGCACAGCGCGGAAACTCCCGAATGCAGTTTCGGTTTCGGTCGTAGTTTCGGCAGGTTTGCTGCCGAAACCGAAACATAACCGAAACTCGTTTTTTTGCCGAAACTCGACCGAAACCGAACATTCGGTCGGACACTAATATTTTTTGACCAGCCATTCTGACGTCAAGATGAATGGTCTTTCCTATTCAATTTTCTAAATTTCCTTCATTTCTTCATATTGAAATGCAATTTCCTATTCCAGTCTAACTGCGATTCGGCTGAACTTCGATATTTTCCGTGAAGCTACTGTTATCTGACCTCCACAACCCATGGGCGATATCGAAATTCTGTAGTTAGACCCGGATTTTTGATTAAGGGCTCCAACTACCCCTATAACAACTGCCATAGATGTTCGTACAACACGACAACCGGGACCGACGCGACAACGTGCTCTCCGAGGCACGGGGGGTCTCAGTGTCTTAAGAAATGGTCACCCATCCTAAGACCGGCCTGAGTCGATGTTGCTTAACCTTTGCAATGTGTTAACATTGTCGGTTACCACTAGACCACGAGCCCCTCTGTCTGGGAATAAGTAATACAAACGAAAAAATAATATTATTCGTATATATTGAATCAAGCAGTACATAATACATGAAATATGAATTAATTTAAATACAAATTAAACCGGCTTATAGTCAAGTTTACTTTCAAGTTTCTTGTTATCAGCTACTTTTCGAACCGCTTTCATTAAATCCTCCTGGAAAAAGAAAAAGAACAGTTAAATTTCATCAGGAAAGAAAAAAAACAGCTCAAAAACAAATTGGGACCAAATATTTATTGAAATGGGACCACTAATAGCTTTCATTAAAAAAAATCGGTTCCTAAATCAAGAAATATCAGATAACAAACAAAAAAAATCGGTTTACCCAATCAAGAGATATCAGATAACAAACATAAAAAAATCGGTTCACCCAATCAAGAGATATCAGATAACAAACATAAAAAAATCGGTTCACCCAATCCAGAGATATCAGATAACAAACAAAAAAAATCGGTTTACCCAATCAAGAGATATCAGATAACAAACATAAAAAAATCGGTTCACCCAATCCAGAGATATCAGATAACAAACAAAAAAAATCGGTTTACCCAATCAAGAGATATCAGATAACAAACATAAAAAAATCGGTTCACCCAATCAAGAGATATCAGATAACAAACATAAAAAAATCGGTTCACCCAATCAAGAGATATCAGATAACAAACAAAAAAAATCGGTTTACCCAATCAAGAGATATCAGATAACAAACATAAAAAAATCGGTTCACCCAATCAAGAGATATCAGATAACAAACATAAAAAAATCGGTTTACCCAATCAAGAGAAAAAAATCAAATGGGAAAGGAGGAGATTGTCCCCTCCTTTTTTGGTAGTCGGTTGATAAATAGAAAAGATTTGATTAGGTATGTGATTGCATTCAATAGAATCCTTAATTACTGAGCGAATTTAAAAAAAAAAAAATTTTTACTCTTCTCAAGACCAGAAGGCTGGTTACTTTTTAGCTCAAAGAATAAGCATTGCCATACAACGTGGCAATGCTGCCAGACTTCTGGGAACATTGCCAGTCGGCGACGAGGCGGAGGAGTTCTTTGACGCCTGTATATAGTGTACATTTTAATGTGTATAGTATAGTTTTTAGTAAGTGTAAATAGTATTTTCATCTACTATTATGTATATTGTAATTGTTAAATAAATAAATAATTATATAAAAAAAAATATTTCACATATACAGGATGTTACGAAAGGGTTATATTAACCCGAAGCCCGCATCATCAGCTGGTCGACCATAACCCGTTTCGATATATGGCGACCGCCAAATGAGAAAAAAAAGTTCACCAAAAAATTTAAAAAGATATTTCAAATCAAAACAAACGTGTCCCAACGCTACGTCTTGACGTAGCTACAACTAGAAAATGAGCGCGTGGTACGTATGTACAATGCCCTTGGCGGTTGTTCGGGCGTCGCGGCGGTGTGGGCGTCCTTAAAGGATTATTTTTGTTTATGTAAATAAAATTTTGACCAACACATAGTTATGTTTCCCCAGATCCTCGTCCGTGGTTCGACAGGTGCACCACATGCAAGTGATAGTAAAATCTCTGTCCCCAATTTTAGAAAAATCTTATCTGTTTACAGGAAAGGTTAATTTCTTGTGTAACAGTGCTAAATGCGGCTTCGACTCGAATGCGTACACAGTATTTTTAGGTATCAAAACTCACGGTACAACTCCCTCCTACACAAAGCATCATCTCGTAATACTCTTCGTTACTCAGAGCCATTACTACACAACACAATCACTATCACACACAACTTGACACAACTCACAAATTAACACACTAAACAATTATTTAGCTACCTCACTGCACAAAGCGAAGATTGCAACTGAACTGACCTGTGACCTTGCTAAATGATTTTAAATAAAATTCTAGGAAACTTCGTGACTCGACCTTGCGCTTCGTGTTCGTTCGGCGTCGCTTGATGCGAAACAGAGACAAAATGTTCCTACCAGGAGTGAGACGGAAGGCTTTTCACAGGCGCGCATGATTTGTATCTATTTTAATGTCGATGACCAAAGCAGCTGATTTTAGCTAGTGTTGTTTAAACAAGTGTGTATTTTATTCGGTAATAATGATATCTTTATGAACTTTTTTTTTCTTTTCTGACGGTCGCCACATATCAAAACGGGTTCTGGTCGACCAGCTGATGGTGCTGGCTTCGGGTTGATATAACCCTTACGTAACACCCGGTATGTAGCTACATTATCCCCGAACAGCACAGGTTACTTTTTCTCCCGGTAATGTGTTACCACGGGAACCGGGAACGAGATAAAGCCGCGGCATTGAGCTTACCTGTATGATATACTCCCTCTCAGCCCTGATAGCGAACAGACCAGCTTCGGTACAGACGTTTCGGAGGTCAGCACCGTTGAATGTGTCAGACAGTTTGACAACCGCCTCGTAGTCCATCTCGCCGTGTTTAGCTATAGGGGCCGCGTGGATTTTCAGGATATCTAATCTGTGAAATAATTTAGCCTATGATTATGAAACCAGTACCATAAAAAATTAAAAAGTTATTTTATGATACAGATTTTGTACGAGATATTTTGCAAATCTGTATTATACGGTAAATTTTTAATTTATTATAACACAGTTGGTTAGAATCATAGTACATTATGATAAAATTCTGCTTGCAATAACATGCTAAGGTCTTTCGACCATACCGCCTTGTTGTGTTTTGCCGCTATATTGTCAATAACTTCTTCAAGTTTGTTGTCAAAATGCTTAAACGTATGAGATTAGATAAAGTTGTGTATGTAACTGCAGTATCCTACGAGTGTTCTTATACCTAGTAATGTACTAGGGATAAGAACACACGTAGGATACTAGAAACTAGCTAGGGCTCGTTTCTTTTAAACCTAACTCGTGTTCTAATAATACCCATGTGTATGTAATTTAGGTAGATTTAACATTCATCAGTGGGTTCCGTATCGATAGTTAAAACGGGAACTATTCAAAATCAAAATGCTTCTACATTTACCGCCAGATTCGCAAGGCAATAGGTAGAGCCTGAGTTCGATTTTTGCTGAGCGCGTGGCTGGTGGCTTTTTAGGTTACCTCTGGCGCTCCGCACAAATCTGGTTCCCAGACTCACATACGGAACGTTTCTTGTCCTGCACCTGGAGCTAGTTAGGAATAACTAGTTCTTCTGTGCGGGACTATCAACTTATCAAGCATTACCTTGACATTGGTGAAATCATCGATCAGTATCGATGGAGCCACGATATTAAAAGAAGAAAAAGGTAGAGCCTGTGAGGAAAGAACCTGGCAAGAAAAAGTCACGGCCACTCTTTTTATTAGCCAGTAAATACAATGATTCTGTTACAACAATAAAAAGAGGGCAACGGCAGTACGTGACCATGTGTGGACCAAGTGAATTTAAAAATTAAGGATCTCTGTTATTCACAAAAAAAGTCAAATTCTAGTTAAAGGTGTCACATAATCTCAAAGGACATACTTTACAATATCATAATAATAATAATTTAACAATTATAAGTGAGTTTCAGCAATAAAACAACATTTCAAACAGAAGTAGTCCCTATGTAGCTCGAGTGATTATTTGATATTACTAAGACCACTCCATCCGTCCGTCCATCTGTCAACAAGCTGTATCTCGTTAACAATGATATGTAGCCTCTATAACAACAAATACTACATACATACATACACATTATCACGCCTATATTCCCGCAGAGATGCATTACACACCCACAATTTGCCAATATTTTAGTACCACGTAATAGGAGGCAAGCCTATTGCCGTCATCGGGCACATTTATAATGGGTTATATCCAAAATGGCCGAATGAATTTAATAAAAAGTAGAAGCTTTATTCTAATTTAGAAAAAAAATTGAAACCCATTGCCTTGTGATGAAATGTTGATTAAAGGCATCAAAATCTTACGTGGCAGCCGCTATGGCACAGCCAATTAAAGTCCTGGGCGCCTCGGACTAACAATAAATACTAACAACAAATCCTATAACACAGAATATAATAAATATTAAAATAAATATTTTATACAACAAAAGTGATTCTTTTGCCGTTTTGGTACAAAACCCGTCTCGCACTTGTCCGGTTAATAATAGTGTATGTTATCTAACCTGGCCTGCTCGTTAGGCAGTGGTATCTCAATCTTCCTGTCAAGTCTCCCCGGCCTCAGTAAGGCAGGGTCCAGGGTGTCAGGTCGGTTGGTAGCCATGATGATCTTCACTTGCCCCAGTGAATCGAACCCGTCCATTTGGTTCAACAACTCCATTAGTGTTCGTTGGATCTCTCTGTCAGCTGATGTACCCTCGGAGAAACGACGGCCGCCTGTATATTCAAAATTTATTTTTGACAGACGGATTATCTCGTCTTTATATTTCTGTATTTTGAAAGCGAAATGCGTTTTCAAATTCTTAAAAGTTTTAGATAGTAATTATAAATTTTTGAAAAAGATTTATAATTTACTAGAACTACTAACTCGGTCGTTAGGGGCGCTAACGACCGAGTTATCGACCAATGTAAATGAGCAACTTCTGAACTAACGAAGTTATCAACGCAGTTATAATTTTCATCCAAAGTTAATTATAAAATCATTATGATTTTTTTCTGGTCTTTCGAACCATTCGTTTATCTTTTAGAGGAGGATTCGTTTATCTTTTAACGATAAAAATGCGCTTTAAAGTTCAATGTCACTCAAACGCATACCCAAATAAAAATCTTATTAATTAGCAACCTCTCATGACAATTTTTTTAGCTATTTATAACGACAGTAGGATGTTTTAACTTACCGATAGCATCAATTTCATCCATAAAGATAATGCAGGGTTGATGATCGCGAGCATAGTTGAACATCTCACGGATCAGACGAGCTGACTCACCGATGTATTTGTCTACTATGGCTGACGATACAACCTGAAACACAAACAATATCCTTCTTATTCATAATGAAATGCTATTATTAAAAATGCTCAGTTTAGATCCAGAAGAGCAAGAGAATCTTCTGTCTGTCACCTGACAAGAGACGAAGACAGTCCCTTTCTTCTTTGACAATCGGTACCTATCTTAAACCTCTGATTATAACGTTAGTTTAAACCACTGAAATCTATAATCATATCATAGTTTGGTAAACATACAGGTGAATTTTTCAAGTACAAAATGCTCAAAGGAGTCACGAGCCCGATTTTGATGAAACTTAAAATCTCATCATTAGATTTTTTAAAAACCTATAATCCTAGCTGGTTCGATACCCATTGATTTAGAAAAAAAATCACACCCTTTATTATTACACCATACGATAGTGTTGCTGTTAAGGATCAAATTCTGGGAAGTAATGATATATGGCAAATTTAAGTAAAACTTAATAAGATTCTAAATCGGTTTAACCAGTACTATATTTTTCTTTTATATTTTTGGCATCCATCGTTTTGACATGAAACGAGAATCAAACTGACTTAATTTAATGGTAAAAAACAGGCTTCATGGGAAGAACTATTTACTACTAAGAAACTTAGTAAGATGCTAAGTTAAGGAAGGCCATGAAATATTTCATTTATTAACGAAAATATTCACATTTCATGTTTCCCAGTCCAATTATTTGCCCACAAAACCGAGGGTAATGTTCTGGTTTCAAACACACACACACATATCACACGCCTATATCCCCGAAGGGGTAGGCAGAGGTGCATTACACACCCACAATTTGCCAGTATTTTTAGCCCCACAGTTTTGAAAAGAAATTGAAACCCGTTGCCTTGCGATGAAAGGCAATAAAATCTATGGCACATCCATTATGGCACAGCCAATTAAAGTCCTGGACGTCTCGGACTATCAAAATACCAATAAAAATGTAAAAAAAATCTACGTACCTTTAAAAAGTTAGCATCAAGTTGTGAAGCGACAGCCCGAGCCAGTAAAGTCTTCCCAGTACCCGGTGGTCCGTACAGCAAGCAACCCTTGGGAGGGGTGATGCCCACACGGACAAATAGCTCGGGGTTCATTAACGGTAGTTCTATCACCTGGAGTTCGATTAAAAATATATTATAAAATATAATAGCGTTTATTTACTAAATTGTAATGTTTACAAGTCAGAAGTAATTTTTGTCCCCCCTTAGCTCTTAAGAACTGCTTATGCTCCAATGATGGTTGACCCCTCTATGGATAGCCCTCGATATGGAGGCAAGCCAAAAAATCGAAAAATCGATCTAGCCTTAAGGGGTCAAAGTTATAGACCAAAACCTATGGCGTGGTGCGGCGCGAAATAAAATCACAGAACTCGGTGTGCCTATTGGCAAAGGCCTCCTAGGCTCCTAGCTTCAATTAGCTAGAGGGGTTTGGTGCCACCGTGACCAGGCGTATTGGGAATGGCGTGAATTTTATTTTTAGTAAGTTATCATCTGCCTGCCCTTATCCCAATTATTTGGGGTCGGCGCAACATGTTTTCATCTTCCATACATCCCTGTCACACGTCATCTCCTCAGTCACTCCTATCCTGGTCATATCCTCTCTCACGCATTCCATCCATCTTTTCTTGGGCCTACCTCGAGTTATCAAGCCGTCTACATTCATACTTTGCACCTTTCTTAACACGTTACTTTCCTCTCTTCTCATAACATGTCCATACCATGACAGCCGCTCGCTTCTCACTTTTTCATTTACTGGTGCAACGTTCAAACTTCCTCTAAATATACTCGTTCCTTACTCTATCTATCCTTCACACATCCATCTTAACATTCGCATTTCCGCTACATGCAGTTTTCTTTCATCCGTTGCTTTTACAGCCAAACATGAAAGTCCATACAGGACGGCAGGTCTGACGACAGTCTTGTAAATTTCCCCCTTAAATTTCGGAGGAAATTGAGGGTCGCATATAGTAGCTTTGACCTGCCGCCATTTCATCCAACCTGCGTCAATTCTGTGCTTCACTGTACGGTCGATTTCCCCATCGTCCTGGATAAGAGAGCCGAGGTACCGGACTGGCTTTATTTTTAGTAAGTATTTTTTTTTAATTGTAATTATTTTTGTTTTTTTTTCATTACCTATAATATTTTTTGTACAATTTGTCTGTCCGTCTGTCCGTCCGTCGCGTTTTTCAATTTACATAGATTTTTTTTTTTTTATATTTTAGGCGATACAATGTTCGCTGGGATAACTAGTTATTCTAATTGTAAATAAATACTATCCACCTGTGGAGACTTATTAATGTATCAATGTTACTATCTTTATGTAACGTTCATGTATTTAGCGGATTCTTCCTAAAATTCAATAAATAAATATGTACTAGACGAATTATATTTTATTTTTATTAAGCATGTTTTTTTTTTTTTTTTTATTGCGTGTAGCTTTTCCCGGAAGATTTTCACAGTGAAAAACCTACAAACAATAAATAAAAACTTATAAAAATTATTATAATCAATATAAAAAATTATTAATTTACAGTATGAATCACAAAAACTAGTCGTGGGCTGGACTCGAACCTGTCACTGTTCCCTTTTCAGGAGAATCGTTCTACCAACTGACTAAGGCTCCACTTACAGTGGGAGAAGCACATGGTCTAGTGGTAACCAACTATTCAAAGGTTAAGCAACATCTTGCCAGGCTGATCTTAGAATGGGTGACCATTTCTTAAGACATTAAAATCGCCCGTGCCTCGGAAAGCACGTGGTCGCGTCGGTCCCGGTTGTCATACGAACATCTATGGCATTCGTTATGGGTAGTTGGAGCCCTAAAACAAAATCCGAGCAGTCGCTCCACAGAAAATATCGAAGTTCAACCGCATAGCAGTTAGACTGGACAGCCGACCCCAACTCTGGTTGGAAAAAGGCTTAGTGGATGATGATTCTTGATTGAAATATTAGGTATAGTCACTATCACTACATCATATCATTATAATAAAATTGTAAGTGGTCGATGTCTGTACATCGAAGATATAATAGAGAAACTGTTAGAGGGGCTTTGTGGACACAAAACTTTTTGTCTGAATGTTTGAAGACGCTAATCTCAGAAACGGCTTAACCGATTTGAATATGGTTTTCAGTAATGCGTTGTGGTTTATTCCACTTAATAATTAAGGTTTGTTTTATTTCAATCGGTTCATAAATAAAAAAGTTATGTCGATCTAAAGTAACATGCAGACGGAGCTGCGGTCAACAGCTATCTATATGTAGAAATGGAGAATGTACCCCCCCTTAACTCTCGAGAACAGCTTATGCTCTAATGATGGTTGACCCCTCTATGGATAGCCCTCTATCTGGAGGCAAGCCAAAAAATCGAAAATTTGACCTAGCCCTAAGGGGTCAAAAGTTATAGGCCAAAACCTATGGCGTGGTGCGATGCGAAGCACCGCGCAAGACACCGTACTAGTACATAATAAATCAGTAACTGGTGATCAAAAAACTATAACACACAGGCGGAGCTGCAGGCAACAGCTAGTATTATATAAAAAAGTCACCTGTTCCATATGTATGCTTAGCTCTTTAAACTACGCAACGGATTTTGATGCGGTTTTCACCAATGGATAGTGGTTGTCAAGTAGGTTTTTGTCTATATGTATAATTTGTCAAGCGAGTTAAAGATAAATTCAGTTGATACCTCTCTAAGCTGTCTGATCTGTTCCTGCAATCCTCCGATGGCTGAATATGTGACGTCGCCAGGATCTTCGTGGCTCATGTTGTATACTAATGGATCCACCTAAAAATAACATTATAGATTATTATCAATAAATAAAAGAGAAGGAAAACTCGACACTGCACTCTATACCAACCCGTCCCGCCACCGTGGGATATGTAGCCTGAACTCCTCCTCATTGAGGTGATGAATAAATAAAAGTTAAGGTATCTATTGTATCTTAAAATATTCATACAAATCAGGTAAGTTTTAAAAGTAAAATTTCAGGCAGACGCCCAGGACTTTAATTGGCTGTGCCATAGCGGCTGGCACAAAAGATTTTGTTGCCTTTCATCACCATTTCATCGCAAAGCAACGGGTTTCAAATTTTCAAAATTACAATATAACTGATACTTTTTATTAAATTCATTCGGCCATTTTGGACATAACCTATTATAAATGTGCCCAGTGACGGCAATACTAAGACAAAAATACTAGCAAATTGTGGGTGTGTAATGCACCTCTACCTACCCCTTCGGGGATATAGGCGTGATGTGTGTATAAAAAATTCATAACCACTGTACAATTCAAACCAAATTTCCAACAGCCAGGACATGTGTTGCACATATACAACAAAATTTAAGTTCTGTAGTTAGAGCATAGAAGTAAAATATTGTCCTTTAAATATCACAATACCTCTCTGGGCAAATGTCTCATGATGGTAAGAGTTGTCATGTCCAGGGCTACTCGGGTCCCCCCCTTGAGTTTCTGTTTGTCCAGCTGTCGCCGGCAGCCAACCACATAGCGGGGACCGTTTGTCGCCTTGACGATGACTGAAAACAATATTATCATTCGCTTTTAGTAGTAGTCAACATAATCCTTCTCATATATTACTTATGCGTACATACATTGTTACAATGTAAAAACATCGAACAGGCGCCCAATACCTTATCTACTTAATCTACGAACAATGGACTACGTTCCGCGCTTGGATTTTTTTTATTTCTAGAATGTTCCAATTAGTGATGTGACAAATATTTATCGTGGCCTGTTCGATGATTTTACATTGTAACAACATGCATGATTCTTCGAAATAATAGAGTGCGGCAGGAGCCTATTGTCACTAAACAGGCACTACTATATTTAATATTGGATTTTGTTTACACAATTGTTTATTATGCAATAAAACGACGCTATGCAACGACGGGCTATCCGTCTCTGATCTGAAGAGCTCTTCAATCTGATCCCACCCTCTTCCTTCCGATCCCGAACGACTCGTGCCGGGCAGAGATGCCACCCCCACACAGTGGATAGCATGTTCGCGAGAACCGAACGTTTTAAACGTTCGTTTCTCTGCCGAACGATAGTGGCCTGGAACGCCCTGCCTGTGCACGTGTTTCCTCCCACATATAATCCTGGGTTCTTTAAGCGGAGCGTGAAGAGGCACATCAGTAGGTCGTCAAGTTGAGGGCCACTCTCAATAGTAATGTGTGCTGTGAGAGTGGCCCACAATCGCTAGACGTCGTCACGACTTACCACCAGGCGGGCGGCGTCAATTTGGCGAACCAAATATATAAAAAAAAAAAAAAAACTCTTCTTAGCGGACTCATCAGTTTTTTATTAGTTTTAAACTATACTTTTCGAAGCCTAAACCGGGTTAATGGTCTCAGGGAAACCAAGGTGTCACCCCCAATGCTAAGAATGTTATACATTATTATTGAACTGCGTCCCTATTGAGTAATTGATTGGCAGGTGCACTACTTGCAGCTGTTATTGACTTAGACCTCTAAGATCTTGGTAGGGTTCCTAAGCACCCATATATACTTTACTCGACTGTCTTGTCTGAGAATGTACAAAATTCCATCATGGGAAATAAACACTTTAATTTCTTTGCAGATTATTTGATCCGCCCGCATATAGTTTTACCATTCCCGGTTCATAACTGGGATAAAACGTCGCTTATGTTACCCAGGCATAATATAACTGTATTTCAGTGAAGGAATTTTCAAAATTGGATTACGGAGTATATTTGCCACAAACAAACAAAACTTTCCTCTTTATAATATTAGTATAGACAGGCTCTACCCGTTGCTAGCGAATCTGGCAGTAAATGTAAAGGTACCATCACCATCATTCATACATCATCATTATTGACTTTCATAAGTTTTTTTAAAATATTTAGGTTGACAAATTGACACTGTCCGCCTGATGGTAAGCTGTGGCGATGTCTGGTGATTGTGGGCGACTCTCATAGTACACAGAAATACTATAGTGGCCCTCAACTTGACAACCTAGTAATGTGCTTCTTCACGCTTCGCTTAAAGAACCCAGGGTTATATGCAGGTTTAAATATGTGCGCAGGCAGGGCGTATTAAGCCACTATCGTTCGGCAGCATGTGTTCAGAAGTGTCATCATACTGGCCTAAATTAATAAATGTCTTGACTTTGACTTACATTTCTCTTCAGTAAGTTGTTTAAGCACTTCCCCGACAATTTGACCGACACTCTGTAGAGCCTTCAGATCATTCTCACTCTTGTCATACTGTTTTGTTACCTCTTTCAGCTTGTCTCTCACTGAAATAATACAAAAAATATAAGGAATTTCTGATATAGACCATTGTGAACTCCCAATTTTGTGACTTTGGATACAATTAGAACAAATAGATTAATAGAGGAATAAATGTTTCATCTGGTTATTCTAATATTGTGTTATATTCTAATTTGGTCTTTTATAGCGTTTGTAGCTGCTAGTCCTTGTGCAGTTAGCCCAAGATCGGACAGGGTAGCGAGTTATGAGCTCTTGTGTCACAATTTCATAACTAAATGACATTAAAAATATCAAATTATAATACCTACACTTTTAGTTTACACTTGGGGTTGGGAACGAAAACTAACCTCGACCTATAATTTGGTATTATAAAAAGTACTCCAACACTTCTCTTAACATGTTATTTTACTATACTTTCAGTAAATAACAGCTAGAATATGTAAATTATCAAACAATAAACAAAAGTATAGGTCATGATTCGGCAAAAATGGATGTCAAGCTGAATACTTACTTTCTTTGAGCCTGGATTCCACTTCTTTATGTTCCATAAGTTTCTTGCGGTAGTCCTGAAAGGACTTTTCTCGTGCAGAGTCAAGAGTTGACGGTCCCGCAGGCATTTTCGCTATTTTTTTATTAATATTTTTCAGAAAATGCAAACTGAATGAATAGCAGATTATAACGTTAACTGACAGTTTTTTGACAGCATACAATTGTCTATGTCTATGTAATTTATTTTTGGATTGTCTTTGATACGTTCCGTTTTACACCACACTAATATTGTCCCGCCGGGCGCCACTGGAACTTACATCCTGGTGTATCAGATTCAGATATGCCCGGCAATGGACGTAAGACCGGCAGTAGAATTTAAAAAACACGATTAGTGTATTGGAAAGACTTATATTTATGTGCTTTTGGGTGCAAAGGGCGCGTACGGGCAGTGCTGCGGTCACTCGACACGCGGAAAGCCAGTGGCCCTGACGGCATCCCGGCGGTGGTGGTTTGCTTGCATAGATTCTATGAAAGAGTTGAAACAAAGAAGAAATGTTCGAAATTTAAATGATAAGTTAATGAGTGCCCAAAACACCTACAGGTGAACGGATACGGCTCTGACTAACATAAAACTAGGTAAGTACTTTTTTTATTCTTAATTGTACAAATTTACAAAACACCTAACAGACAAAAACAATATGTACAAAGACGTGATTAAGCCAGTAATGGTTTTTTTTCCTGCAGACGTTAGAGATATAGAGGAGATAGATAATAGTGAAGAGAGCAGAGGAAAATGTAACCGCTGTAGTTAGCTGCAATAGTTGGACAAATCAATCAATTGGTGAAATGTAGGCAAATAATATGACGACAGGGATAATGGGACTATACATAACATTAAAAAACCGTATAAAAGTTCTCAGAATGTGGTATTAGACGACAGTAGTGTATGACCGTCTATACATTACTCCATTATTACGGATTAATTTATAACAGTGACAAATAAAACACAGTACAAGCAGTGGCAATGCAAAGGCACCAGGCTGAACGAATGCTCAGAATGCTGGCGCATTGTCACGTTAATCTCTCTAGTTATAAAATAACCAGCATTTCTGATGCTGGATAATAATGTATGTATTCTATACTTTCACAAAAAACTGCTACGTACGTGATAAATTTGTATGAGCACCTATTTCGCGCCAAAGCTGCTCTTTCAATGCATTATTTTTATAGATAATATATGTTTGGTCGTAGAGTACAGTGCGTACTCTCACACATTCCACTAATAGTTCTTCAAGCACGGCATCTACCATAATGATTTTAAATTTTTAATACTTTTATCTGTCTACAATTCTACGTACATCCCTGGACCCTGACAGATTATTGTTTTTGTTTGTGTGGAGCCTAGCCAATACCAACTAACCAAAAAAGAAATAAAATAGACATAAAGACTTGTACCTACATCGTTCGGATGTCTGCGCATAGACAAGAAAACTCTGTCCGACAGATGTGAACGGGCTATCGGACTGTCCGATCAGGACCGATTGAATGAATGGGTGACAGGTAACAGTGTGACCAAGTTCTTCAAGAGTGTGACCAACGTAAATAATTTGTGGTTGGATAATAGTTGGCTGGGGATCCCCAAAAAAAAGGTTTTCTAAATTGTTATACACTGAATATGGATTTGTCGCATGGACCAAAATCCTTATTTGTCCACCATACAGGTGTAAATAAATAATTTACTGAATAAAAACAGCCAAACTCCAACTACTTGTATTTAAAGGTGGATTTAGACTTTTAGACCAAATGAGCGAGTGCTCATTTTATCGGTTCTACGTAAAATTTCTAATTTTGGAAATTCCTTCGCTATTCGCTATGAAAGAGATGAAACAGAAAAATTTAAGTGACACATTAAAGAGTGCCCAAAACACCTACAGATGAACGGATAAGGCTCTGACTAACATAAAAACTAGGTAAGTACTAGTTTTTTTTATTTATAATTGTACAAATTTACAAAACATATAACAAACAATAACAATATGTACAAAGACGTGCTTAAGCCAGCAATGGCTTTTCTTCCAGCAGACCTTAGAGATGTAGAGGAGATAGATTAATACTGAAGAGAGAAGACGAAAGTGTAACCGCTGTAGTTAGTTGCAATAGCCCTATTATGTGGGACCAATCAATCAATTGGTGAAATGTGGGCAAATAATATGACGTCAGCTAATAATGGAACTATACATAACATTAAAAAATCGTATAAAAGTTCCCAGAATATGGTATTAGAAGACAGTAGTGTATGACCGTCCATACATTATTCCATTAATATCTATTAACTTACAACAGTGAGAAAGAAAACACAGTACAAGTAGTGGCACTATACATGCAAAGGCACCACGTTGAACGAATGCTCAGAATGCTGGCGCATTGTCACATTAATCTCTCTAATTTCTGATGCTGGAATAATGTATGTATTCTATACTTTCACAAAAGACTACTATGTACGTCAGTACGTGATAAATTTGTATGAGCGCCTATTTCACGCCAAAGCTGCTCTTTCAATGCATTATTTTTTATAATTTCCGCATGTTTGGTCGTAGAGTACAGTGCGCACTATCACACATTCTACTAATAGTTCTTCGAGTTCGGCATCTACCCTAATGATTTTCTTCTTCTTCTTCTATTTTTAATAACGTGGCTCCATCGATATTCATCGATGATTTCGCCAATGTCAAGGTAATGCTTGATTAGTTGATAGTCCCGCACAGAAGAACTAGTTATTCCTAACTAGCTCCAGGTGCAGGACAAGAAACGTGGTTCGGTATGAGAGTATCTGGAAACCCGATTTTTGCGGAGCGCCAGAAGTAACCTAAAAGCCACGCGCTCAGCAAAAATCGAACTCATATAATGATTTTAATTTTTCAATATCTTTATCTGTCTACAATTCTACATACGTCACTGGACACTGACTGACAGATTATTGTTTTTGATTGTGTGGAGCCTAGCCAATACCAACCAACCAACAACCAACAAAATTTTTTTTAATTTCGCGGCCCAAGGTTTAGGCCGCTCTAACGTCCGTTGCCGGGCGTCTCTGGTTACTAGCAGAGGGTATGTCCAGTGGCGCCCGGCGGTGTCCAGTGGCGCCCGGCGGACCAACCAATCATTAATAAATAAAATGGACATAAAGACTTGTACCTAACTTATAAATCAGAGAATGAATGATTTCTGGGCTTAAAAGACTTGTTTCAATCATTTAAAAAGTTTTACCGTGATGCCATCGGACTTCCATAGACTACAAGTCATTCGGTCTAAAGTTGTCCGACAGGTGTGAACGGAACAATGGAATTCCCTACACTGGATCGAAATTTCTATAGTCTTGGACAGTATAGTCTATGGCTTGTCCGAATGATGTGAACAGCGCTTAAGTATCTATGTCTTATGTCATTATATTGTCAATGTCAAAAATGTGACATAACATCTATGCGTAATATTTGGTGCGTTCCGAATCACGCACGCTTTATTATTTTTCCAAATCCAGAGTTAATCTCAATACCTTGAAAATGTGACGTCATTTTCTCAATGAAGGTGGTGGGCATGCCCATACTGCCCATCACGGTGGATCCGCCCCTTAAACCAACAGTGTTCAATAGAACATCGTTGGTTTTAAACAACAGTTTTAAATCGTGTATTGGATGCTTAATTGAGCGAAGCGAGCTCCTTATCAGGTGACTCAAATGCAACTCGATGTGAAATTGTTTCTCGACAACTACCCAACCGATTTTCATGATTTTTTCACTCAAATATGAAGCATTCTCAGGAGCAGGTTTTGTTTGAGACCGAATTTTAATTTAGGATCATCAAAAAAGTTATTGAAAAAAAATATGACAATAGTCGCTTCGCTCAATTGCATGCTGCAGCGCAGTACCACGGCAGCGACCGCAGCTCCTTGTCATAATTATACATTAAGCTCCAACGTTTTAGTGTTGGTCAATTTGCCTAAAGTTCCCGGCAACTGCAATAAACTCGACCTACCTAGGTATATATTATTTGCGGCGTGTCGACCTGTTTGCTTGCACCAATGATATCGCACAAAATGTCGCTACTTAACATATTTTTTGTAATGAAATGAAATGATTTATTTATTTGTATAGAAATATTGGATAGAAACAGGCGTTACTTGGCGAAAATCCATGACAAAACAATGGTAAGTAAAATGTTTTTAAGAAAAAACCTTTTAAATTTATATAATAACATTAATTTTTCGCAGAATCAAAAGGACAACAAAACGTCGACAATTGTTTCGCCTCTAAACGAGGCATTATCAAGACTGGAGATCCTAGGTGGATCTTGAATCGGATATAATAAATGAAAACTAGCCTTTCTGCGTTTTTTATTTAATAATGAGTGGACCATTCCTACGTCATAGCCATTACTTTGTGCTATGTAGCAAATGATGGACAATTCCTCACCAAATGCCTGTGGGCTCAACGGTACCGCCAGTAACCTGCTCAGTAAGCTGTGGAAAGCTGCCATTTTATGTTGCCATGGGTGATTGGATGAGTAAGGAATAACTGTGTCTGTAACTGTTGGTTTCCTATAGATACGGAACTCGTGAATACCGTTCCTTCTAGTAATTGAAAGGTCCAAGAAATTGAGAGTGGAATCTGTCTCCAACTCTAGTGAAAAATCAATTCTAGGGTGTACTGAGTTCAACTTGGAGACAAGGACACCGAGCTGACGTTTTGTTCCTAGTCCTGTCCTGTTAGTTAGCATGATCTGAGGTTTCTACCCACATTAGTTATTGTAAAGAATCCTACATCGCGATAATGAAATTTGCACGCGTTTACTTATAAGCAAAAACGTTCCAACCACGAATTTTGCTGTTCTCTCTGAGATAGTCTTGATAATGCCTCGTTTAGAGGCGAAACAATTGTCGACGTTTTGTTGTCCTTTTGATTCTGCGAAAAATTAATGCTATTATATAAATTTAAAAGGTTTTTTCTTAAAAACATTTTACTTACCATTGTTTTATTTGTATAGGTCACTAAATAGCTCTTACAAACGTCAATAAGTACTTAAAATAAAAAATATCATTGCTTCTATATTATTTACATGTACTGCCAAATTCGCAAAGCAATAAGTAGAACCGAGAGAAAGAACCTGGCAATAAAACTCTCAGTTTGTAATTTTCTGCGATATCATTGGTGCAAACAGGTGGACCGACAGTATATCGACACGCCGTGCTCGCACAGCTGGAGAAATTTGAAACAATAAACCATTTGCTTTGGAGCTCTCCAGGTGGAGTAAACTTAGGAAGAACATCGGTCTACGGTGAACCTACTTTTTAGCGGATTGCGTCAGGGAGAGTTCTGAAATATAATTTACTCGCGTACCTATGAGTATGACGGTGTATTGCTCTGTTTCCCTATATAGGCCTAACGGCTGAATAGATTTCGGTGAATGAGGTCTCAAATGAAAGAGGTATCCTTAGTGTCATAAATAAATTCACCTGTCTAGTTCTAGACTTGTTCCCAGTTCCTGCAGGACCAGATTCCCGGGATAAAAGTAGTCTAAAATCTTCCTTAAAATAGGTGAAAACACCATGAAGCGATCTTCATGCCTGTGACGGTGCACTGATGCCTTCATCAAGCCGGTCACCACTACTTCGCCCGCACATCGCTCTTCGCCTCCGCGCGGCCACTATAAATTTGGGAAGCGTTCGACCAATATTCTCTCTTGACCACCACAACATCTACACGTGCGATCTCTCAAACTACACCTGTCTCAGATTCACGTGACGAGGACCCCAGACCACACCCCGACCTATCTTTGTAACCCTAGTGTATCTGCCTATACGTAATTGATAAATTCAATCGTAGCTTTTAATTCTATCTATCTAACATACAACCCCTTAACGAGCAGTAACTATCTCTTCAACGTTACATGTTTTCATTAAATCCCAAGACTAAGTAGGTACTTACTTACGTATTGAATGTGCAATAGTTTTTGAGTTTAATTTGATTCACTAAACAAGTCTAAAAACTTCAAAGACCAATAAATTTATCGTTCACTAATCGTACCTAATAGTCGCGACGACGCTTTTAACTAAGTCATTAGATTAGATAAAGATTAAAACTGTGTAAAATATATGGAGTTAAAGTTAAATGCCACTTTACTTTAAACCTAACTTCGCTTTACACTAAATTAAAATTATACCTAATTGCTCCTAATGAAATCATCAAATCAAATCACATTTTTTTTAAATGTTAAAAGCCTGTGTAGGTCGATGCCTGCCCGCCTGCGTTCATCGACAAGTGCATCTTGGTAAGGCCCTAATAGACCGATTACAATCATGAAGGGAATTCTGTATGACCTAAAAATAATAACCAATTCGACCAAATCAGTTCTTGAATAACGGATAATATTTCATATCCTGTTCCATATTCGAAAAAATAAAACAGGCCAAGTCCGTGTCGGACCACGCATAGAATAGAGTTCCGTAGTAACCTATAACAGCCTTTAAGAACTAACAGAATTACCTGATCACTTATAGTTTTCCTTCAAAGTTCATTACATGAACTACCATCACTTTTTTTAACCACTTACTCCACCTATTTTACTTGTAAGTAGGGGAGGTACTTTGCAATTTGTAGCGTAGGAAACACAAATATCCCTGCAAATATTCAGCTTTCCAACACTAACCGTTTGAAAGGATAGCCGTAATTTTTTGAAATTAAAATCCGCGAGACCGCGGCAGCTATGCCATGTCCATTGCTGCGGGCGTCTCGGTGAAACCAGAAGGTATTTCCAGTGGCGCCCGGCGGACTTTGGCCACATGTGTGGTCTCTTCCGGAGTTTGGTCGGAATGAAAATCCCACGTCGTTGGGGTAGGGTTTTATCCCGCGTCAGTAAGTGAACCTGGTTACGTGCAGCCCGCAACCCGTCTAGCCTGCTTCTGTAAGGACGGTGGGTGGCTATCCCGTCGTCCTCAGGCCTTGATCATGGAGGTCGATGGTCCTGGGCGTAGATGGACAGGCGGACGTGGCGAAATTATAAAGGGTCCCAAGATTTGAACTACGGAATCCTAAAAAACGAGTTGCTATTTTTATCAAGAGGATGGAATCTACTAAATAACTTACATGAAATAAAACTTTTTAGGCTCCACACTCGAGTACCTCAGCCGATAAGATATCTCTTGACAAACAAAACTCAAAGTTTCGACGTTTGTACAACGTTTCTGTTAAATCTATAATCTCAACACTGAGTTTGTTCGTTTCTCATTTTGTTTCAAATCTTTGTTTATCTTCAAGAACAGTATCCTTATTTAGGAGCGGAAGTAAAGGCACATCACGGAGTCGTCAACTTAAGGGTCCGTCTCAATAGTATTGTACTATTATTGTATTCTTATATCTGTGGTATTGTGTTGGTACAGTTTGCGAGGGATAAGCGGAGTTTTGCATTTGTGTGAGTGCAGTGTACGTGAACATATGTGACCTCTTTTACACACAACTACAAAATGAGATTTTACTTTACTTTCGTGGACCTCTCGCTAGATGTCGCCACTACTTTTCATCAAGGATCCGCATCATTTAGGCAAACATTTATAATAAAAGAACAAAATTATTATTGCCCAAGCTCTTTTCAGGGTTCCGGACCTCAAAAGGAAAAAACAAAACCCTAATACGATCATTTCATTGGTCATCTGTATCAGTTTGTCTGTCATGAGTTCAAGACCCTTTTAATAACGCGGGGAGGTTTCAAGCTGACATTCAAATTAAATACTCATGTCTACTTTCCCTTACCTGTGAAAAAATCAAACTTCTAAGCCAATGCATACAAAATATTAAAGCCAAAAATTCAAAATTTTCGACACTTGCAACCAAAATCTACAGGCACAGAATAGGGAATAGTACTTACATACAGAAATTGCACTCCGACGTTAATTAAAGCACATTCTTTTGTTTACAGAGAACATCATTCGAATATTAGGGTTGTCCAGAAACCTAACGTTGTCCAGTAAAGTAAAATATATACCAGCATAATGCGATCAATAATTATGACGTTAATGCCTCAATATCAACTCTATGGTCAATGCCGTGTCACAAACAAGAGACAACCCTTACTGATTTACAACTTCAAGTTGTAGTTGACGTCACGTGTTTTTACCGATTGTTAGGCGAGTGACATAGCCCTGCTACAGACAGGGTACTTCCAGTGAACTCAGAATCTTGATTGTTTTGTAGGAAGCAACGTCAGCACAGATAAAGGAAAATAGCATAAACTTTAAGGTTTATACGAAACCCTCGGTGCGCTAGTCCACATCGCAATTGGCGTGTGACATTACAAATTAAGTGACATTAGAAAAAAAAAACTATTAACCATCGATATATTTTTTTTATTCACGTTTATAACATAAGTATGCAGCACACTATAACTATCTTCATAAACTCCAAGATTCTTCTCGAACACCGCGTGCCTTCACAAACTTCGAACAAGATACATCGTCTGAATATCCGTACAGATAAAGTACGACGTCAGGAAATTATGAACTGTCGAACCACATTTAGTTTTGAACGACATTATAAGTTTCCACCATGTGCTATGTGAATCCAATACACTGTAACTACCAAATACGGACTTTGAAAAAAAAAAGAAACAAAAGAAAACTTTATCGAAAATTACTACTTTGATACGTCAAAACGAGAAGATTATTTGGCAATACACGGTATTTAAAGTTACCATGTTTTGACAAAGCGCAGGTACAATAAAATGCGATAAAGCACTCGCAAAAGAGCGATGATTTTTTTGGCAATACACGGTATATCCTACACGGCAGTTTAAGTTGCCGTGTTTTGATATTATTTGACCTGTACACTTAAGGAAATAGAGTCTAATTTGCGTTGTAATATCTCAGAACTTTTCATACAAAGTAAAATCACTTACGAGATGCAACATTGGTATGCACAAACATTACTTCTCTGTTTATATATATATATTATGTAAGTATGTATGTATGTATGTGTGTATGTATGTATGTATTGTATATATTTAGATTGTAAGTTTATTTACCTACGGCCACTACTACCTTTTCTTCCTACAAGGATCTTTCCATCCAAAAGTTGCCTGGTAGAAATTGCTTTAAGTAATAAGGCCGCCGATTGTATTGCTCTTAGACTTAATAAGCTCCATGTACATATTAATGAATACCTACTGTATTGGCGTACAATAAAGTATAATTAAATAAAAGTGGTAACGTGGCACAATGAAACAGGCTAGGAATCGAAAGAGCGTAGTTAATTCAAACACTGTAACATGAGATACAGTGTATTGGATTCACACGGTACATATATTATTAACTTTTAACAGGAATTGAACTATTTACATAGCAGAAACAAATACAGAATCTCTATTTATAAAAATGAATCCCTATTTCCCTTGGTCACGACATCACGCCTGAACGGCTGGACCGATTTCGCTGATTCTTTTTTTGTTGTGTTCGTTAATATCAGGAGAAGGGTCTTATGGAAGAAAAAAAAGGTCCGGAATATTAGAAAAATTAATGCGGTACGAAGCTCGCCGGGACAACTAGTTAGGAGATAGAAATTTAATATTTTTATATGATCGTCAAATCAACCACAACACGAATTACTGTCACATGACAACTGACTTTATATTTATATTCTAAAACTAAAAAAGCCAGAGTTTACATTAGTGATTTACCTAATAACTTGCTCCAACAGTTTTTACCCTTGGGTACGAAACCCTAAAAGTAATTTTACAATATTTTTTTTTTGAGAATTTTTGGCATGGCCTCAAAGGCCTTTGTGCCATAATTTTACAATGTTTTCTTGTAGATTGCATGTAAGAATAATTCTAGTTAACGCGGTGTTGCTAGCTCGAAAAAATACGCCTAAGATCATCGACCTCCATGATCGGGGAATGAGGACGGCGGGGTAGTCACCCGCCGACCTTACAGAAGCAGGCTAGAAGAACCAAATTTACTCATCGACGCGGGATAAAACCCTAACCCAACGACGCGGGATTCTCATCCCGACCAAACCCCCGCAGAGACCACAGAGGTGGTCAAAGTCCGCCGGGCGCCACTGGAAATACCTTTTGCGTGTGAGCCAGAGACGCCCGGCAATGGACGTGGGACGTACAAATTCTAGAATAAATTATACTTCTTCCTGAACTAATTTAACAGGTTGGTTAGTATTTCTTAATTTATAGACCCTTGAGCAAAACTTACTAAAATTACTTCGTATCAAAATATATATGCCATATTTATCTGAATAAATCATATGGTTTCTTTCTTTTGGAGGCGATAAATAAAAATGTGTCGCAAAAGTTATACTATAAGGGTTATCTATATCGGCAATTTTATTAATAACATTTTTAGTTTCAGTATAAATGCCATCTCTTGCGCAGAAATACACATTACCGTATATGTCTTCAGTAATTTGTCTAATTACAATGTTATTCTTAATTAGATTAGGGATCTTATCCTTTTTATTCATTTTAGCTTTATATAATCCAGTTCCATTAGAAAAATACACTTCCCGATTTTTTGATACAAAAAAATTGTCTATTTCAAAACCTATAGTTTCTGGGAGTCTTTTGAATTTAAGCTTTTTCTGAACGTATAATTGTTGGAATGGATACCTTATGTAGTAGAAATTTCTTTTAATAAATATTCCCCAAATGGATTGGCCTCGTTCTGCGAAATATTCTGCTTTGTTTGTTTCTATATTGTATTTGTAAAGTCCTTGGTCACCACCTAGGTAGATGTCATCGTTGATTATGTCATAACCTATGGCGTAACCTCCTGGGACATCCTCTACTCGCTTGCATATCAGCTTTTCTATATGACAGATCATTATTTGGAAGTTTAGCTCTGTACCAAGTGTGATTGTGTAACTGAAGAGTAGGTTCCCGGAATATCTGGGGAATATAAAATTGTAAGTAATTAACATTTAACTAGGTATTCGCCGGAACGCGGGCGGTTACGTCGAAATAAATAAGACAGAGAACGTAATTAATAACTCAAAAACTATAAAAGCCACATACACCAAAAACTATACAGCTAAGCACGTTAATGTGTTCTATCTGCAGCCAAATTTCAAGTCGATATGTTTAAAATTGCGACCGGTATCGTTTTACATACATTTTCGATTGGGCCCATCTTAGAGAAGACTCCGCTACGCTCCATCTTAATAAAAAACAATCTTGTGTGATATTTCTGGTTACAATCCTTCATAAAAATACACGTCAAAAATAAACACAACAATCGACTTAAAATTACCGAAGTGGGACCAAGTAATTGTCAGAGTGGGACCACTTCGGAAGTAGTAGCTTCCAATAAAAAAAAGAATTTTCAAAATCATTTCAACCAGTCCGAAGATATGAGGTAACAAACATAAAAAGATTGAGAATTTCCTCCTTTTTTGGAAGTCGGTTGAAAAACAATCTTATGTCAGGATATTTCTGGTCACAATCCTTCAAAACAACTTTTTTTTTTTTAGGTACGTGGTTCCATTGATGATTTTGCTAATTTCAAGGTAATGCTTGTTATTTTCCGCACGGAAGAACTAGTTACGGGACAAGGAAACGTTGTTCGGTATTGCCATTGAGCCCAAACGCCTGGCTTTTTCACGCGCTCGCCAAAAATCCAAGTCCAATTACTGGTCACAATTCTTCGAAACGTTATGCCAGATTTTTATGAAATTGAAGGTCAGGTCATATTTTTACCTTTCTACCCACAACTTAAGAGTACCCAATTCTTCTTTAAGTGTTACCACAACCTCTGGGCTGGTTCCATCTGTATCACCTTAAGGTAGACTGTTAGATAGTGCCTCACGCGTTAAGTCCGTGGCTTCTTTCCGTCCGTGGTTTTGAACCATAGAGTTCAGAAGAGGTTGTCGATAACCAATTATACCGCAGGAAATTTAAAAAATGTGTTGATCAGGTCTCATGATTGACATTCTCTGCGCTATCATTGGTTATCGAGACTCTCTTTCGATGTCATGCCCATAGGGTTGGGGAGGAGCAGACTGTTTTCCAATTAGCACTTACCGATCTAGAAACATATTGTACGGCTTCCCAGGACTTTCAAACAGCGTGTGTTTGTCATAATACCTTCCACGGAACATGAGACCATCACACTGGACCACCAATTTTGATTCATTCCCAAATATTGTAGTAACTAGATCCAGTACTAGAAGTAGTACATTTCTGAGGTAATTGAGCATTTGGAAGTATAAATCTGTAATGTTGACGAACATGTACATGATCATACTCTAGAACTGTAGAGTAATATTATAAAGAGGGAAGATTTTGATTAACTACTGAACCGATATTGAAAATTCTTTCACTGATATGTAGCTACATTATCCCTGAGTAACATAGGCTACTTTTTATCCCGGTGATGTGTTCCCACGGGAACCGGGAACGAGAAAACTTTATCATGCGGGCGGAGCCGCGGTGATCAGTTAGTCTTCTATAATCTAAGCCAATCTAAGGTATGAAATTATCGTGTCACAGTGTTTGTTGCCAAACTCCTCCAAAACAGCTTGAACGATTTTTCAGAATATTTTATGCATATTTGGTAAGACTGAGAATCTGTCGTTGTGAAGTGAACGAGTTGCCGGAATCGAAACTGAGACCTTTCCCAAAACAAAGGGAATACTATCTTTATACGTAGGTCACACTATAAGTTTTGCGTAACTTAAAAAAACAACATGTTAAAACTAAAATATTATGTTTATTGCTTTTCAAAATACTCTCCTTTACATTTTAAACATTTTTTCATGCGATCGAACCATTTTTTAAAACAGGAGGACCACAGATCTGAAGGCATGTTTTCTACGTGCTGATTGAACGCTATCACTGCCTCTTCGGAGTTGGTAAAAGTGAAACCTCTCATCAAATCATTGATTTTGGGGAAAATACAGAAATCGCATGGTGCTAGATCGGGGCTATGCGCAGGATGGGTGACGAGTTGTACTTTTTTGGAAGCTAAAAATGACTTTGTTTTGTTGGCCGTGTGTGAAGAAGCGTTGTCATGATGTAGGAGATTGCGGCTTTTGGGTCGTCTTTCGCGAACTTTTTCTAACACTCTGGTTAAACAAATGGTAGAATACCACTCGGCATTAATACTCTTTTGATCTTCAAGTGGAATTGTATAGATGGGACCCGTAGCTGAGAAAAAAAACGCGATCATTTTTTTACCAACGTTTCTCGCCTGCCTCATTTTTGTTGGCTTGTTCTCATTTTCAAACACCCATTCACAAGATTGGTTTTTTTTCGGGTTCAAAACAATAAATCCGTTTCGTCTTCGACAATGTCATAAACAGCATTAGAATGTCCGTGGTCGTACTTCAGTAGCATCTGTGAGCACCATTCCACGCGAGCCCGCTTCTGCTCCGCTGTCAGTTCTTGAGGGATCCAACGACAACAAAGTTTCCGAACTTTTAATTCTTCGTGTAAAATTTTGTAGATTTGACTCATACCAATCCCCAATAGTCCTCGAATTGTCACATAGGTAATCCGCGGATTTTCTTCAATTAACCGCTTAACAGTAGCTTAGTAGTTGTAGTTGACGGCAGTTGAAGGCCGCCCTTCACGAAATTCGTCATGTACAGAAACTCGACCTCTCTCAAATTCAGCAAACCATGGCCTCACGGTGCTCAAACAAGGTGCTTCTCTCCCAAAAGCATTTTGAAGACGAGCGGCACAGTCTTGCGGAGAGAGCGAACTTTTAAAATCATAAAAAATCATCGCTCTAAAATCTTTTCGACTTCATTCCATTTTCGTTACATACGTAGAACTTTGATGTGTGATAAAAACAATTGACAAATGATATCCCGCCAATTGTTTTTTTTATTACTAAGAAGGTTGTTGGTTCCGATTAGCTAGAAGTGCAAAACTTTTAGTATGCCCCATGTATTATTATTTAAAACAATGTCGTTCCCACTGTCTGTACGTATTATTATTATACTAGTGAACGCCCGCGGCTTCGTCCGCTTGACAAATTTTACACTAAAAACCTTCCTCAAGAATCACTCTATCCATAGGTGAAAACCGCATCAAAATCCGTTGCGTAGTTTAAAAGATTTATGAATACATACATATCGATCGACTTGTGTTTTATAATATGTAGTGACAGTGAACTGTTTTTAATTAGAGGTACTTAAATTACCTTTGATGTTAAGCCAAAACCGGTCAGGTTCATAATATAAGTTAACATGATTGAGTACAAGTGACTATAGTTCTGCTATAGTGCTTCATAATGCATTGGCTAAGAACCTCAGAAAAAAAAACATCAGAACCCAAAACCCCTAAACACTCGATTGCTAATTTAACATTTATGCAAAGGGGCCGCTCCGATTAGGCATGCCCTTTACCCTTTCTTGATTTGATTAAGGTATAATTACGATACACTCACTAAATTATTATTTATATTTAACTAGCTTACTCGCAAACGTAGTATAGGTTTTGATTTCCACATTAATATCGACAAAAATTCGTGCAAAACCGGCTCTCTCCGGTTTTCACGAATTTTGATAATTAAATTAATATTTTTGCACATTTTCACACTTTCTCAGATGAGAATGTGTGAAAATGTGCAAAAATATTAATTTGGGCTAGATAGCCTAAATTAAGCTAATATAAGCTTGTGCTATGGGATCTAGAAGACCTATGAATATGAACCTTCCTTTTAAATCACTCTTTTTGATGCTGAAATCTGCATTATAATCCGTTTTATAGAGTACTAGATGTGGACACCAGCGGAGGTGACTTAAACTTAAACCGACGTTAAAAAAGGAGTAGTGTATGCGCTGGTTCTATCGGTGCGAAAGTTCTCAATTCGAATGTGTGTTTTTATATTTTTGTTACTTCGATGACAATAGTTTTGGTGATTTATAATTTCTATCAGGAACTCAGCAAGCGTCTGAGGGAAAAGACTGGTGATCCTTGCACAGGCAGCTTTCTTGCGCAAAGACTCTCATTGGCAATACAGCGCGGGAATGCAGCCTGTGTTATGGGCACTCTGCCTAAGTCTCCCTGCTTTACATATTTATTTTAGTTTTTAGTTTTAGATACTATAGTTTGTAGTTTGTTTAAGTTTTTCTTAATTTTAATTTTCCTGTACCTTGTATATATACATATATATTATATTAAATTGGAACTCATTTCTATCTAAATAATAAAGAAGGTACGATAATACTCACATAGATAATGATGAGAGGCTTATTATTTACAGTGGGTGAAACTTTATAGTTAGCGATGTTCTTAGTAAGATTAAGATTTCTTAGTAAGATTTTGTACGAAATCTTGGACACTGTTGTTATAATGTATTTTTTTAAATATCATGTACGTTAAATTAACGTCGCCCTGATGGTAAGTCGTGACGACGACGCGACGTCTAGCGATTGTGGGCCGCTCTCACAGTATGCTGCTGAAACTATCAAATTGTAAAGAATGAAGCATATGTATCTATAGTTCTCAATTAACACAATGGAAATAAACAAGAATTCTTACATTTAAGATTCATGATAAATATGTGTTTATTATCATCATCATCATCATCTCTGCCCCATTTGACGGCCACTGCTGCAATAATATGGTTTTGTGTCGAGTTTTCCTTCTCTAAACTATATTTCTAAATACATACTTTTCTAATAACGTTGTAGAATTTATTACTAGAAACAGGAAAATTTAATAAAAAAAAAACTAAACAAACTACAAACTATACTATCTAAAACTAAAAAAACTAAAATAAATAAGTAAGGCAGTGAGACTTAGGCAGACAGAGTGCACATAACACAGGCAGCATTCCCGCGCTGAATTGCCAATAGGCAAGCGGCAAACCCCCTGAAAAACTAAAATGACTGACCAATCAGTGAAAATGTGATTTCCCCAATACAAATTTATACTTTTTGTAAACCTTAGACCAAAAGGCGTCGATTGGTAAGAAACCAAAATTTGTGCGGTTGGGCTATTAATTGTTATAAACAAATTAATTTGTTAACTGATAAAAAGTTTGTTTTTATATTGGAAAATGATTTCGAAGGGTAAAACGGGCAAAATAGAACACTTTTTACTTTGTGATTTTTTCGAAAAAATGCGTTTTAAAGAAGTTACAACCATTTTAACGCGCAAAAATTGTCACATTCAACATTTTTTATCTCGCCGAGTTTTCATCGAATTCAACTGGCTATTTTTCAAAATGAGAAAATATACATTTTTCACATCGTAAAATCTATTTATACAAATAGCGTTTTTTTAGCGTTCCACAATCCGGAGGCAGTGAGAAATCAGATCAGAGCCAAAGCAAAAAAGTTCTTAGATAAGTTTTGGTCCAAGGTTTACAAAAAGTACAAATTTGTATAGGGGAAATCACATTTTCACTGATTGGTCAGTCATTTTCATTTCTAAGCACGTTTTCGGGGGTTTGCCGCTTGTCTACAATGAGAGTCTTTACGCGAGAAAGCTGCCTGCGCGGGGATCCCCAGTCTCTTTAAAATACGAGTACATACTATATATACAAAAAAAATACCCAAACTCCGAAACAAACATTTGTGAATGCCACAAATGTTTGTTTCCGGGACCAGATGGCAGTCGCATACACTGCGCCATTCACGCAGTTAAATAATCGAGTGTTAATCTACACATACTGTAAAATTGTTGTACCGTCTGTACATTTATGATTCAGGTGGTTATGGACTTGGAGCCCATGAGTGATAGACATACCTCACGTTATACAGGCTGGAAATTTCTCAACCTGAATATCTCAGAAAGTAAGCACTACCGATACTCCATATCAAAGAATCAATCAAAGAATCAATTTCGTTTATTCAGTTTAGGCACATAAAGAGTACCTACATAATGAATGTCAAAATTTTACAATTTTATGTCAAGCAATATAATAAAAATACTAAATTAAGTAGGTACATAAATAACCATTTGAAAATGATTCTTTCGCTGGTTCGGTAATGTAAAAAACCCCCCTACTATCTAACTATAATTATCTAATATAACTCTAAAGGGAAGAAAGAAAGGAAATATATAAATACAGAAGAAAGAAAGACTATGAAGAAGGAAAACCTAGAATATGGAAGGAATTATATCTAGAATAAATTGAACATGGATTATAATTTTTTGAATTCTGGACGGAGAATCTGAAATACATGGACAGCTGCATTATAATCGTCTAAATGATTATACTATTCTATCTGATAAGATGATAGTATATCAACTAAATGGTTCCATTTAGAATACCTATAATGTACTTCTAATATGAAACTTTACTGAAGATTGGCCAAAGTGATCGATCGTCTAGTGATTAGTGGTAGGACTCTACGTTGTGTCATAGCAAACCGGATTCTTTTTTGTGATTATGCGCTCAGAACTATAATGTAAGACCTGAATAGTGCTCCTAATTTCAAACCTAGATAAGTGAAGTTAATATCTTATAGTGATTCTAATTATTTGTTAGACCTAATTAGTGCTTTTAATTTCCTAAACCTAGACAAGTTGTTCTAGTAACTCAAATTGTCCTATCAGTAATAGATGAAAGGTATTTTAGTGTCAATTGTGTACATAACCTAAAAGTGACATTAATATTGATAATAATATTCTAGATTACTGTAATAAATTATTAAAGCTTTATCAACAAGTGAGTACCTATTTATTTATAATAAGATAGTGAATTATAGTGGTTATTATAGAACCTAGGGATGTAACATACAGACTAGTTGCAATAATTAAATGTTTACCGAATGGTCATGATAATTAGGGGGGGTAATGGACAGTAGGTAATTAGGTATCAACATGGGGTTGGAAAAGGTCTTTTACTGCCCCAGCCACGCAGACACCGACTGGAAATCAACACATACACCATATTTCCTCGTGAAGATATTTTTGGATGATGAAGCAGCTTGAACAGCTGATCACGAAGGGATTAGAACGAGTTCCAGATCCACAATATTGATGTTAATATTATCAATAGGTAAGTATACCCAGTGATAGCCATAATAGTTCAGCTAGGAGTTATGCTTGGCAAGAACCTCCAAAGCTTATTGGTATATCTGAGATCATGTTCATACAAACAGTCTCATGATTTATAAAATGACGAATTGTAGAAGATCCGAGGATACATCTACCGTAGAAACCCTGATCCAATGATACATCAACTCTATCTCAATCTGGTCCAGTCATGGAAATCCAGTGAGTCCGGAGCAGTGCTCAAATTCACAAGGGCTGCCCATAAAATACAATCAGCAATACACGATACAGTCTATCTCGTCTTGCCCTTAGGCCAAGAGAGTCCGGACCATCGGTAAGCCAAGTTGCAACCATGCCAGCAAAGTGGTTGAAGTTGTAATCATATGAATGTCCGTACCACAAACACTCAGATATACATCAAGATAGTTATCATAAAATAAAAAATAAAATAAAATAAAATAACGTTTATTATCTTTGAAATTTTCAGAAAATTATTTAGATTCGTCAGAAGTTGGTGTGACTCTACCGAGGGTTCCAAAATGCAACGAGACTGAGAAGAACCCTCAAGAAACTCAGCTCGGCTTTGTTCAAAATATTTCATCTTAAATCTAATACAGAGTTATTTAGAAAGGAGCAATTCGTTACGTTGTTACAACCAGGCCGCCTTGTCATCTAAGAAATCATTAATACTATAATAAGCTTTATGGCACAATTTACTTTTTATTAGTTTTTTAAATTTATTGACAGATAAATTTGCTATTTCGGTTGGCAATGTATTGTACATTCGAATAAAGTTCCCCGCAAAAGAATTACTCACTTTATGAAGCCTAAATTTAGGAACAGCCAGTTTATCCTTATTTCTTAAGTTTAGATTATGATTATCACTATTTTTCACAAATTTACTTTTGTTCTTGTGGGTATACAATAAAATTTCATAAATATACTGTGAATACACTGTAAGGATGTTAATATGCTTAAACTTATCTCTTAATGACTCCCGAGACCCCATTCCATAGATAGTCCGGATAGCCCTCTTCTGCAACACAAAGATGCATTCAATATCGGCAGCGTTACCCCACAGTAGTATGCCATATGTCATGATACTGTGGAAGTAGCTGAAGTAGACAAGACGCGCCGTTTTAATGTCTGTAAGTTGTCGGATCTTTTTGACAGCATAGGCTGCTGAACTAAGCCTGGCCGAAATTTTCCCGATATGAGGCCCCCATTGCAATTTGGAGTCTAACGTTATGCCCAGAAAGACAGTGTCATCGACCAATTCTATTATATCATCCCTAACCTTAACACTGGTTTTAACAAGTCTTACATTAGGTAAGGTGAATCTTACACATTTAGTTTTATTTTCATTTAATAATAAATTATTAGCACAAAACCAGTGGACTATCCTAGAGAGGGCAATGTTTACATCGTCAAGTTCGCGCTGTCCACGTTTAACTTTAAATATTAAAGAAGTGTCATCAGCAAACAAAACTACCTCGTGGTCGTCTCTTATGAGGTGAGGGAGATCATTAATATATACTAGAAAAAGAAAAGGTCCCAAAATTGAACCCTGCGGTACCCCCATTGCTACAGGAGAACCAGGTGACTGTTTACCATTGATCACTACTTTCTGGACCCTATCACTTAAGTAAGAATTGACGAAATTCAAGGCCGTCCCCCGGATTCCGTAATGATCAAGTTTCTTAATTAAAGTCTGGTGCTGAACGCAATCGAAGGCCTTAGATAAGTCACAGAATACACCATAAGCATCATATGACTCATCCCAGGCCCTGTATATACACTCTAATAATTTAATTCCGGCATCAGTGGTGGACCGACCACGAGTGAAACCGAATTGTTTTGTATGTAATAGTTTATTAACGTTAAAGTGATTTTGCATTTGATTAAGCATAATTTTTTAAAAAATTTTACTAAATGTAGGTAGTACAGAAATGGGACGGAAATTGGACGGATCTGAAGCACTACCCGATTTAAACAGGGGTATTAATTTACTAGATTTTATTAAATCAGGGAACACACCACTATCAACACAATTATTAAATATTATTACTAGTTCAGGAGCAACCATTTCAATAAAAGAATTTACTAAATACACAGAGATGCCCCAGAGGTCAGCTGTTTTCTTGATATTTAAAGATTTAAAAGTTTTTAAGATAGTGTTTATGTTAACTTTACTGAATTTAAATATAACGTTACAACAAGGAACGTTTGCTTTTAACAAAGATTCTGCAATGGGGGTTGAAGAGCCTAGGGTTTTTGTCAAATCTACAGGAATTCGGGAGAAAAAAATTTCAAATTCGTTAGCGACCTCGAAGTCTGATGTAGTTATTTTACCATTTATATTAAGTTTAAAATGATTATCATTTAATTTTTGTTGACCTCTTTCCGCGTTTATAATTTTCCAAGTAGATTTAACTTTGTCTGCACTATTGAGAATTTTATCACTTATATATTTTGATTTAGCTGCTAAACAATCTGCTTTAAACTTTTTTGAATAAGTTTTAACATAATCTAGAAATTCAACTGATCTATTAAGCTGTCTTTCTGAGTATAGTTCATAAAGTTTTTGTCTACTTTTGTGTATACCCGCAGTGGCCCATTCACTGAAAGTAGGACTATCACTAATCATGACCTCCTTAGACTTGAATATGGAGTTGAACTCGTTGTAAAAAGAATAAAAAAATAATTTATACATTACATTTGGATCTAAGCCAGAGTCTAAGAATGGAATTTTATTGCAAAGTCCAACCCTCATACGTTCCAAGCGGTCACCAGTTATTGGTCTACATAATATTTTACGTTTTATAACTTTTTCTTTAGTGATTTTAAAAGATGCTATTTGCCCACAATGGTCTGAATCTAGCTTTTTTATAATACTTTTACTTTCTGGCAACATATCGCTGTATATATTATCCAGGCAAGTGGCTATTGTATTACAATATCTAGTAGGCTCCAAAAATAAGTTTGTAAGATTGTGTGATTTAAATAAATTTAAAATATTATAACTCATAGGCGTATTAACAAGTAAATCGACATTAAAATCACCACATACTATTAGGTACTTATTAGTTTTTCCAAGTTTACATAGAACTTTGTCAATAAGTTCCTCAAATTCGCAAAAGGGTGAGGTTCCAGGTTTATACACGCATACTACTATGAATTGCTCCATTTCCACGCACGACAGTTCGACTTTACACTCTAGAGAAAGAGACACAATATCTTTCCGTTCTTTAAATTTAAGTTATTTATTTAATAAAATCAAAGATCCCCCCCGTACTGTGGTCACCCTGCAGAATGCACTACCAACCCGGTGATTACTGAAATTGAACATGAGCTCATACGACTTACGCATATGTTCTGTAATACAAAAAATATCAATATTGTCTGAATTCATTAACAGTTCCAACTCTAACTCTTTGCCATGTGTTAAACAACCAATATTTTGATGCCCTATGTTGATATAATTTACATTTTTTGATTTGGTTTGATTTGGAGGGCATTTTTTAACATAATTAATATTTGTAACTAAATTTAATTCAATTAATTGACTATGTCTGCTAAAGGGTAATATTGCCTCTGTTGTCGTAGAACTTAATTTAAATTACTTGGAACAGATTCCAAAGTCTTAACACTAAATCTACATTGCTCAATAAAAGCAGTTTTGTCAGCCAAGTTCTTGGCTGAAGTGTAAAAATAATTGAATAGCAAACTTGCTATTTGTCTCTTATAATGCTTTGGTAGAAAATACCTACCTTTGTTTACATAAACAATATGTTTGTTATTGTTAAAGTTACTGTCAGAAGTTGACAAATTGTATTTATATACAGTTCTCTTAAAAACAGAGTTAAAGTCAATTACATGGAATTTATTATTATATTGGCTAGTTAAATTGAGTTGTAAATTTATCTTATATCTAAGAGAATTTTCCACGTCTGGCACACCTTTTATATATGGTAATGTAAACATTACTACATGTTCAACATTTAAGTTTTGCATTTTGTCAAAGTATAGGGATAGTTCATTTTTGTTAATTTTACCCCTGTTTGAGCAGAAAATAATTATTTTACTGTTTGAGTCAAAATTATATTCTAATATCTTTTGCATAATTTCATTTAAAGATGCACCTGGATAACAGTTATTAATAATAATAATAATAATCATTAATGTAACATAAATCCATTCTGAACTATTTTAGCAGATAGATACAATTATTTAAGAATTAGCTTCTGGTAACCCAAGTAGGATTAATATGATGAAGGAATAAGTAAGTATGGGTTTTATGATTATAGTTTATACATTTGCTTGACCACAATGGGAAAAGTAGGTATAATAAAACAACCATATTTATTGTAGAGTATTTATTGAATAATTACCTTCACCTATGTAGAATAGCCTTCTTGAAATGTATTATGTAATTGTTATTTACATTCTACGGATAGATCAGAATAAGTACTATAAGGAGTGGGTAAGTCGGGTAGGAGTTCACTCAATATTCCATTGTTGTGCCAAGTAATATCAAGCTAGTCTGACTTGGATATCGGAGTTCTAAACGAACCAGGCTGTTAGAACTACTTCGGCTTCTCTTATAAATTCCAATCTCCTCTGGTGAGACATGGCTCCGAGTAGACTGGAGGATACCCAGGTATGTTATAACCTTGAAAATATGCAAGAGCCAAACGCTTAGTAGACCAAGGTTTAATCGATTTCTGAGATGAGCAAATACAGCTACATCTTCATGTATATCAACTGAAGCTTGTTCAGCATACCAGGAAACAATTTAACCCAAGATTAAAATACTTCCATCTCAAACCATCCGCTATCCAAAATCTTACAAAATTGGAAATTCCTATAATAAAACACATAGGGGGTAGGTTTATTCTGATACTATCATTCCATTAGCGGTTTCAATAATAAAGGTATGCGAGATGAATTCAAGAAGGAATTCCCACAGGCTTATGAACCAAATTACCTTACCTATTACCATGATTCACCAAATATATAATTTGATATCACACAGTAAAGGTTACTAATATAAATTAATTTACTTTATGCCATCCTAGGCGTAGCTCCGACAATGGACGGGTTTTACCAATCATTGCATGAATGATTTGGCGAAATATAGGTACACTCAAGTATGCTAACATAATTTGTGTCAACCTCACCTAGGTGCTTCTGACTACGGACGAGGTTTACCAATCATTACCTGAATGATATAGCGAAATGTAGGTACATTAATGCATGCTTATATAATTTGTTATAGGCAACCTCACCTTAGGCGTTTCTGACAACGGACGAGGATTACCAATCATTACAGGAGTGATATGGCGAAATGTGGTACACTAAAGTGTGTATGTAATTCAGATCAATCCTCCTAATGGTTTATGACTCTGTTCATACACCTCAGGTTATTCGCTGGTTAGTTCAGGGTGGTCAAGCAACAGTATGAAATATAATATGTATGTAGGTAATATACAATAAAGATATTAGAATCAGTATTGTAATTATATTCAATTTTGGACAACTTTTCAATTCACAATATTAATTAATTAGGTAGGTAGATATGTAGTAAGTATGATAATATGACCATTATCTACGGGTAGTTCCTGCCACGCTTCCTACTTCGATTCAAGATGATCTCATCAGGATTATCTCACTAAAATTGGCTAAGTAGTGTTTATTTAGTCATTACTATACACACTAACGGACCTAATTAGAGTTGACACTGGAGATTCGATTATGCTGTCAAAATCATTGAACTAGAATGTACCTAGAATGTTGTACGCACTACCAGGACAATATAGAACATTTAAATAACGCGGGATGTCTATAAACTACACTGGATTTATCGCACCTACACATCCACAATCTGAACAAATTGGACGCTTGTCTTACGACCGTTACACTGAATCATGAATTTATCCTTACTTTATAGTTCATGTACACATTCCAAGCCCTTAGACAAATTTTACCATAAATTTTACGCATATTCATCAGATTACACGCTAAAACCCTAGAAATCATCCGTCAGTTCGTTGTCCATACGGTGTGACCAATTTCTAAATTATCAAAAATTTTGGTAAATACATGGAGGGTATTTGGATAAAATAATTCACTAAGATTTTAATAGAATGAAAAGATCTGACCTCAAAATGACGTCTTCCTCGACTCCTCGTTGCTCTGCAGCTGCATCTTGAATCACTTAAATTAGTGCTAGTCTCATAGCGCGGACTAGTATGTAATGTCGTACACTTATCGCCAAGAGACCAGACTCAATCTCTTTCCCAAATGCAATAGATATAAAATATCTATTCATTTCTATCCCCAGAAGTCTTAGAAGCGATAAATGCTTGAGTAAAATGTGTGTGTATCCCTCTGAATAGAATCTGGCCAGGATTCTAGACAAAGGCGTATAATAAAATAAATATATATATTTAATGAATAATTGTAGGGGTAGGTGTATTGTGCAGGTACCTAAGATACTCACATGTCGACAGTCGAAACGCGCACTAGATGATACCGACCACTCAGAGGATGAGCAGAGTTACGTTACTGTTGATAGTTCGAAAAGCAAAAGAGAAAAGAGCTTGTTATACCGTCGAAAATGCGAAAGGAAAAGAGGACGAGAATCCCGCACACCCGTTTTTATAACGTTTTTCTAAACCACATCCCATATCCGTATCATTCGTTCTTTTCCCGTAAAACCCATTCTATAATCTAGCAACACCGATCTACACTCTTTCCCACTTCCAACAATTCCAATAACCATTAACTAACTTTAAATCTTAATTATGTAATCTAAACATACAGAACCTATTCAAATGTACCTAAATTTTAAATAAAATTAATAAATATAAATAAGTGGTTTAGAATACCTCATTACCATTCTCTAATAAAATTAATAACTATGAATAAGTGTTTTTGGAATATCCTAGTACGATCTCTAAAGAATTGTGAAAAGTCCAACGTTATATCAACTAATATACTAATTATCTAAATTTAGTGCCAAGAATTTTAATTCATACATGTATATTATTTCTAACAATAATAACTTGATATAAACCTAACTGATATGTATTTCAACCACTTCTAAGAATATAAGGCTCCATGATGTATTCTAACAATACAATATTGTAACATTTTAATCTGTATTGAAGTTATTAATTTTGGTAATCTAAATTTTCTATCTAAATTAATGTTTATCTGGCTTCTACCTATTATTCTGATATCTACATAGCTTCTACTTATAAGAACTTGTCATTCTTCATCATGGGACACCTCAAATTTGAAGAAACAATTGTAATGAATTGTTAAAATTTTGGTAAATTAATCTTTATTTTCTACCACTAAACTCCTAATATTTCCTACTTCCCTGCTATATTCTAGTTTATTTGTAGTCTACATTCCTCAGATATGTTAGTACTTCATAATAATTACAGGCATTAGCATAGTTTTAACAGATTGAATTTTCACTAAGTTACTGGACCAATATTTTTAAGTATAATGTGAATTTCTCAATTCATAAGCAAACTCATGTTTATATCTGACAGTGATACCTCATGAACTCATAAGGGTAGAATTTATCTCATTTTTAGTATATTCTTTTGGTTAAATGTGAAATTTTAAGATATTTTTGTAGCTTACTTATCCTGAATTTTGAATGTTTGGGATTCAATGTTTCTACTACATAACTTAGTTTGTACTTGGTATTCTAATTGAATTTACATAATACATAGTATGTATTTACTTATTTAATAGATACATACATCAATCATAACTAGTATTCAAAATTATACCTAGGGTCTAAGTTTGACTAAATTGACTGTCTTTTCTATTCAATACTTTCATATTTTTGACCATAACTTTATTATTAATTGGAATTTTAATGTTATATTTTGAATAGTAGTCGTAGGTACTGGCACAATCAATATTCTAACATCAATTATTGCCAATCTATCAATAATTTGTAATCCAACATAAACCTTAATTTCCTTCCTAAACTAATATATGCATTTCCAGATTTATGAATTCTACTTCTACATTGGCTGTAAAGTGACAACTAATGAACTAATCACCCCTAAGGTACTGTGTCTTACTTATACTTACGTTTAATAATTAGACATGCTGAAAATAAGTAAATTATTAAAATTTAATAAATTGATTCATTTAAAATTTATAATTAGCGCCATCTAGTGATAATAGGATGAACTAAGTACTATTTGCTTAGAGAATATAGTGTATCCGACATTGATTTTTAAATGTAATTGTTAATTGCCAGCAGATGGCAGTTATAAATATTTTTTATCATATCAAAATGAGATTTATTCAATTAAGAATGATATTTTTTAAAGGGGAATTAAAACAATCGAATCTTATTATTCTTTATTTTGTGTTTCCAATTTGAAGGCCTTCTTCAAGAAGAATTAGCGTTGCAGACATAAATTTATCATACGGATCTACTCGTGTGAGTAGAGATCCGTTACAGTAAGTTGGTTCACCTGAGAAAATACCAGCAAGAATCTCAGGTAATTATCCATTTTCTTTTATTTTTTGCTCATGCTCTAAGAATTTTTCAGCTTTCAAATCACGACTTGGGCTGATTTTCGAGACATAAGTCACTGGAAGTCCATCAGAAACTTAATAAGGGAACAATAATTATCTTGGCTATTTTATTTAGTCTATACTTACCAAAAGCTCGAAATGGAGATATTCTATGAAGTGATACCACTTATGTAGTTGTTAGATTTTCTATAGTACCCGATAGAGGCAATTGGCTTGCCTTTTATTACGTGGGACCAAAAATACTGGCTCTATAGAAAATCTAACAACTCATACTGGCACTATAGAAAATCTAACAACTCTGTAATTCAAACCAAAATTACGATAGCCACGACAGTTGTTACACACCACTACCGCGTGTCCGTGTATACCCAAGTTTAAGGCCCTGTACCATCTTTGGATTCCCATTCAGGATAATGTTGTTACAACCTTGCCTTTAGGCCACGTTCGTCGAGGTAAAATTTCGTCATCTATAGGTACCTATAATAAATCCGTAGAAGTGAAAATTCTGTACATTGTTAATATCAAAAAAATAAATGGCAGGGGGTGTTACTAGACCGAAACCGAACCCAAAAATGTGATTAAAAAATTTTTGTCTGTCTGTTTGTTCTGCAACTTGGTATAATTATTCTTTAATATCCTGGACACCACGCTTACTTTTTATCCCGGAAAAGTATATACGTATACAATAAAAAACAAACTTAATTTTGCGGTTCGATCCCTAGACCCGATTACTGTACCAACCGTAAATAATAAGTTTGTCGTAGGTTACGTCACCCGCAGTGGAGTTCACTAAGGGGCGCTGCACACGGCTAAGATACTATAATATTTTATCTTAAGATACAATATCGCTCTACAGCTATACGTAATAAATCAGTAACTGGTGATCAAGAAAGCTATAACACGCAGGCGGAGCTGCGGGCAACAGCTATTCTATTATAAAGACGTCTCCAACTGAAAGATTTTTAAAATCTCGTGATTTTGCTTGCCGCGGTGTCTGGGATGGTAAATATTCTTCCAAAAATGATCGAATAATGGAATAACTTTTTTCCAATCTTGGCGACTCAACAAATCTTTATCATGGTCACAAAAGTGTATTTGTATACAGATATAGACTCTGCCAATTATATCTGTCTCTTCAGTCGACGAATAGGCTTCTGCTTACCCCTTAGCGGCCAAGGGTAATGCGAGATGGTTAAGGACCAAGTAAAAATACTAAAATAACAATATAATGCTTTTTTGTGAATAAGTTTTACTCAACACCAAAACAGATTGAAGTATACAATGTGTGACCTTATCACTAAAAGGAACATCTTTTACGTATAGTTATGTGTTTCAAAGCAATGAGTTTGCTTAAACTATTATTAAAATATTAATATAGAAATTATACAAAATCCGAATTTCTGATTTATTTATAATTTATATCTTAATATCTTTTATGTTAAAGTTTCAAAGTTTTAAATGGAGGGGTTGACTTTGAAAACAATAATTAATATATTATTACATATATATTATTTACCTAAATAAATAATAAGAAACGACGACATACGTAATTTTATAAAAATTGAAACTGAAAATTTAACTTTATAAAATAACGAATTTAACCTGGCAACAATTTTAGACACTTTGCTACCTGTTACCCGCCCATCCCAATAACCACAAACAAAATCCCAATTCCATACTCACTGATGGTTGGGTATATGCTTCGACATATTTATTATTTCGTATTGTAAAACGATGTCTGTCTGGCAATCTGACGAAGTTTCTCCTAAATAAAAATAATATTCAAAGACGGTCACATCTTCCATTGTTGACCGACCTAATTGAAAAGAATCGCAGTGGATGGCTCTCATTTTGCCCTAAGGCGTGAGATCTATTAAATTAAATTTGAATAAAATCGGCGCATCAATTCAGATTTTAAACGTTGAGGTTTCGAGAACATGAATTATTAAAATTTCTAAGTTGCTTGCAATAATATTTTAAGTTTCTACAATATTGTTAATACATATATGACTGTTATTGCTAGGTAATAACAAATATATATTATTATAATCCGAATATATGACTTCAAAATGTTTTTTTCTAGATTGATCTGCTTTACCAGCCTTGTGAAATGTCATACCCAACATATTTTCAATATTAGCAACTTTTCTAATTTTGCGTCTATGTTTGTCTACCATATATATACCATCACTTGCACTAACATATATATCACCATAATCATCATATGTTAACTGTCTTACTTGTATATTTTCTTTTAACTTCACAGGCTTTTGATTTGGCTTATTAACTTTATATAAACCAGTTTTATTTGAAAAATATATACTAAATTGCTTTGTTACAAAGATATTATCAATTTCAATATTGACAGCTTCAGGTACAGGGACAAACGTACGATTTTTATATACGTAAAGTTTTTGTAAGGGATATTCTATGTAGTAAAAATTTCTACGAACAAATATACCCCATATAGACTTATTTTTTTCTCCAAAGAAATTAGCTCGGTTTGTGAAAGTTTCATACTTATAGATGCCGTCGTGACCGCCGAGGAATATTATATTGTTGCCTCGGTCCCAGGCAATGGCATAGCCTCCTGGAATGCCTGAAACATGTTTGCAGTGGTTCCTTACTATATGACAAGCCAATATACCGAGGTTAACCACAGAGCCGTTCTGGATGGTGTGACTGAAGAACAGGTTTCCAGTAGGTCTAGAAACAAAGAAACACGTAAAACAACAAGTTAAAAATATGGCAAAAATTTGCCATATATTTTAGAGTTCTCGAAAGTTTTTTCATAATATTTTAAAAAGAATAAAAAAAAAAAATCAACATTACTTTAGAGGTCTTTGACCATGCTGAGTTGATTGCAGCTGGTCTCGAGTCTCTAACTATTACCGTTCTTGATTTGACCTCGTTTTGACCTTGACCTTGAGATTAGAGGTCAAAGGTCAAGTTCATTTTAGAGGCCTTTGACCATGTTGAGTCGATTGGCGTTTACACTGAGTCTCTAGCTCTTACCGTTCTCGAGTTGAAAGTAGTTCACGGACGGACGGACGGGCGGACATTACTGTTGTATAAGAGATTTTCGTTTCGAAAACTAAAAACGGACTTCAAATTACCGGAATATCGGGACCAAATAAATGTCGTAATGGAACCAAATTGAAATAAAACTACTTGAAAAGCAGACGATTTTAGTTATAAAGTGCCCAGTCAAAAGATATGAGTACATCACATCAGTAGGTCGTCAAGTTGAGGGACACTCTCTATAGTATTGTGGGCTGTGAGAGAGGCCCACAATCGCTAGACGTCGTCACGACTTACCATCAGGGGGGCGACGTCAATTTGACGTACCTGATAAAATAATAAAAAAATAAAAAATTAAATAAAAATACTTTCGAATTGAGAACCTTCTCCTCTTATTTCTCATATTCTCCTCTTTATTTTTGGACAACTCATTTCGACAGTGTTTAACAATTCTTGGATATTTACATATAAAATCATGCCTATTATCCCGTAGACTTACGAACCAAGCGTCTATAGCGTCAGTGGCGCCGCGACTGTGACGCCGCGACACTTAAAGCATTCAACCAACTTGGTTGAATGCTCTAAGCCGCGACAGAGCGACAGATAGATGTTCCGTACAAATGTCCAAATGACACTAACGCGGCGTCAGTGACGTCACAGTGCCGCTGTGCGCTGTGTTGTCAGACGCCCGCGTCAGTCGCTATAGACGCTGCGTCTGTGACGCTTAGTTCGAAAGCCTACCTAGGTAGACTTTCCTTTAGGGTACACAGAGGTACATCACACAACCACATTCTAGTAATAAGCACTAGGCTTGTAGTTTTGTCCTATGCAGGGGCAAGCCTATTACTGTTACCTTTAGGGTGTGACCCCCAAAGTGACCCTATTATCCACTGCAATAGGCTTCGCCTCTATTACGTGACTTCAACAAAGTGCCTGACCAAAATGTAGGCATCAGAAACGCCTCTTTATGCTATATTTATGCAATAAATGTAAATAATTAAATAATATGTTTCAAAAACGCGGCACATGCTTGCCACGTATTTCAAACCAAATCACAGTTGTGTTGTGACAGTTTGTGACACGACCGTGTCAGTTACGTCAATTTGACGTCTGTGGCCATCATGACCAGAGATAAGTTATATTTTTCTTTGTGTAACGTTGAGTGTTAAGTTGTGATGCAACAATAGAAAATATTCTTTCTTTCTTTCTCTCTTTGTGTTGAGTTAAATAAACTCTTACGTATGCATCATTAGGTTGTTCGGTTTCCCAAGTCCTTCATACAATATGTGTTTGTCATAATATCCCTTCCGAAATATCACACCGTTACAAAGTATCGCCTCTGTTATTACAAGGTTTAGCAAGTTTAGAGCTATAGAGTAGAAGATCATCTGGGGGCTGAAATAAAACAAAAACAGAAAGAGATAAATCAATTTATAACACATTATGAAACAAACTCAGGGCTCGTTTAAGGAGACGCGGCGCGTCGTGCGGTGCGGTCCGCGAGGCAGGCCGCCAGAAACACAAACATACGGCAATGTTTGGAGCGTTCAAGGAGAAGCGTCTTTGCAAGCGTTTGTTTGCGTTGTAGCTACCCAAGCAACGAGCGTCGCCGCGTCGGACGCGGCAAATGTAGCGACAGGCGACGCCGCGGAGCACGCGGCGGGTAAACCAGTGAGTTTCGCAATGGGAGGACGCGGCGGATGAAGCGGCGGGTGACGCCGCAAAGGACGCGGCAAGGAAGGCTGGGAGAGGTGCGGGGTATGCAGTGGGAATGTCGGCGTCGTCGGTGCCAGTTTCAGGGAAGGAAACTTAGCATTGCGCTCAGGAAAAAAACATTACAGCGCTATCTACTAATCCTGCTGGATAAACAGCGGACAAGTTAATATCTGCATTTCTCGCTAGATGTTTCTTTTCAAAATTTTATGAATAAATTTTATGTCCCGCTCTAGCGGTAAATAAAATACTTTTTAGGTTATAATTATCTTCAAGCAATATATCAATGATGTCGTCCATGATTACAAACAATACACACGTTTGCTCTTTGTAACTAGTCGAACAAGACTGGAAGGACGGCAATAAGCTGCGAGAGTCGCACCGGGTGTCGCACTGAACGACGCCGCATACAAAGCTGCGTCCCACGTGGCGGGCGCAGCGCCGTGCGAAGCCACGCCGCTCGCGTCGCTCGACGCCCCGCGTTTCCTTAAACGAGCTCCTGCATTTCTATATGTTTGAGTTTGCGCGTGACGCGACGCGGGCCGCTTCACGCGCCGCCTCACTATAAACGGTTAAATCGCACGACGTGCCGCGCCAAGCCACGCCACACGTGAAGCTCGACGCCCCGCGTCTCCTTAAACGAGCCCTCACATGTACACATATTTCTCTGTATTCATTAATTTAAAAAAAAAACACGTTAAAAATTGACACAACAACCGACTTCAAATTACCGAAATGGGACCAAATAATTGTTATTTTTAAATACATTTTTGAAACTTTTATTCTGTGTACTAAATTGACATTTTAAAATTTCTAATTTAATGTGACTTTTTGATAATAATTTTGGTATGAAGGTATATGAGTCAATGTTACTTGAAATAAATCAATATTATTATAATTGTCGAAATGATAAAAAAAAAATAACTCAAAATCGATTCGCCCAGTTCAAAGACATGAGGTAACAAACATAATAAAAACATACAGCCGAATTGAGAATATCCTCCTTCTTTTGAAATTGGTTGCAAACCTGGCCGGTTTTGCCTTGCGGTATTATCAAAAGTACGTTATTCCATAGTGTACAATAACACCTCTAATAATGCCGGAAACCAATTACCATTGCCGGGTCACATTATAAGCAGTATTAACTAACATTACATTACAATGGGAGCCCCTTATTTCGTAGAAAGAAATTTCATAGAATTTCGTTTCATAGAAAATGTTTCATATAATATTTGGTTCTTATATTTTTATTTCGAATATTATTGTTTCAAAAACAATTTACTACAATGAAACATATTTCACAGAAACACAATTGAACAAATTTTTAATCACATTTTTTTGTTTAACAAACTTATCAAACTGTAGAATTATTTTTAAAAGTAAAATATAATAAAATCATTTTGTTATTAAATTATAATAAAACATCATTATAGTTAACACCCCGACTCAGATTACCCCGACTCGGATAGGTTAGGTTAGAAGCCCCGCGTAGCGGGGCTCCGTCGACCTTGTAGACGCATCAATTGTTTAGTTTATAAAAAATTGTCCCATGTATAGTTTAGGGCACCCCGACTCGGATAGGTTAGGTTATTCTTTGTAATAAGTTTTCTATTAAATAAACAATATAATGATTAAGAATATTTCATTTGATATTCTATGAAATGATTATTCTAATGTTTAACTTTATATGAAACAAAATTCAATGATTTAAAATTCTTTAAAGTAAGTACCTATTCTGTATATTGATTATTCTATGAAACGAAATTATGCGAAACATTTTCTGTAATATTTAATTATATTAAACAATTGTCTATAAAACAACGCACACCCCATTACAATACATAATGTACATACCTTTTTTTCTCTATTCTGGTCTATACGATTCGTTTCGGAAATTTTGTGTTTTGTTGAAGTACAATCCTTTGTCAAGTTTTCATAGAATAAGCTTTCTTAATATATAAATATATTTATAGGTTTAAAATCTTCTAAGACTTTTCTTCAGTGACTCGTACAGTGACACGTGAATAACGAAATATTGTTTCAATTGAACTGTACTCACTATAGATCGAATCTAACACTACCCGTATTGTTATTGAGTTATTTAATTTGTATTTGAGTCGAGGAGCTGGTGGTATGATGTAGTAAAAAAATGATTAGTATTGACTAACTGATAATACTAGTGGTCACCCAGATGATGCGAATACTAAAATCATTATTTGGGATTTTTCCTTATTTACCCCCAATAAGAAAAATTATGGGAATTTTTGGAACGAAGTTCTCTAACGTGGCTTACGGGTAGTGGTTCCCAACCGGTGGTCCGCAGAAGCAAAAATACGAAAAGTAACGCAATCCCAGGTTCCTGACGGGGGTCCCCCGAACGCACAATTTTTTTTATTAAAGACAATTGTGCCAAATTTCATGGAGATCTCATATACCTACAGATGTAAGCAAAATTTTTCCGTCTCGATTTATAGATGTTTCGCTTGCTTCGTTCGCTTACTTAACTGATCTGTGTGTGGTGATTTTAATGTTGATGTACTTGTGCAGTCACCTAAATGCATTAAATTTATCAATTTATTTAGTTCCTTCGGCTTACAACACTTATTTTCAGAGCCAACTAGAATCACATCACATTCTGCAACATGTCTAGATAATATATTTTGCAACTGTGAACTCCTGACAAAGGAGGTATTAAGTAACTTCAAATCTGACCATCTGGGGCAGAAGGTCGTATTTCCCATCAATATCACGGCTAAAGGAAAAAAATTTCATGTAGGCCAATGAGTACATATCGCCTAGAACGATTTAATGAAAGCGTTTCTGCAAAAGTTGCTAGTATTGACTTTAACCAGGTTGATCCAAATAACTTATATGAGTCCTTGTTTAATACAATTAAATCTGAGTTCGACAATATATTTAAATCAAGAACTTTTTATAAAAATGGAAACCTCCAGTTCTGTGACTGGGCAACCACTGGCATCTACAAAAGTAGAGCTAAGTTGTATGAATTATATGGTATGAAGCAATATAATTTTAATCCTGATTTTATTCAGTATGTTAAAGATTATTCCAAAACTTTCAGAAAAGCGTGTGTTGCTGCCAAGTCATTATATTTGAGTAATAAGATTAAACAGTCCAACAATAAAGTCAAAACGACTTGGAATATAATTAATGCTGAAACCGGTCGCTTAAAGCCCCGTGACAATGACTTTGAATTAATTATTGATAATAAAGTCATTAACAAAGAACCAGATGTAGCACAATCCTTTAATAATTTTTTTATAGACATACCCGCGAATATAACTAGCTCCTTGAATTCTTGCCCAGTTAAAGCTCAACGTATGCTGGAAAGCGGCATGAATCAGTGTCATGTCTCATTTAGCTTTGAATATGTAAACCCTAATGATATTATAAAAGTATTCAAGTCGCTTAACTCAAAAAAGACAGCTGACTTGTGGGGTATTTCTGTAAAATTGCTTCAGTCCATTATTGTGAATATATCTCCACATCTAGCTGCAATATTTAATAAATGTGTCAATAGTGGAGTGTTTCCTGATCTCATTAAATACAGTAAAGTGATACCTTTATTTAAAACTGGATCAAAAAGCGACCCTGGTAATTTTAGACCAATTTCAATACTACCTGCCATTAGTAAAATTTTTGAAAAAATTATATTGCAGCAATTACAATCACATTTTAATTCAAATATGCTACTACATAATGAGCAGTATGGATTCACAAGAGGTCGTTCTACCATTCACGCAGGGGTAACGCTTCTGAAGCATATTTTCAATGCCTGGGAGAATAAGCAAGATGCCATTGGTATATTTTGCGATCTCTCCAAAGCTTTTGATTGCGTTGAACATAATACCCTATTACGCAAACTCAATTATTATGGTATCAGAGATTCGGCACTGGACCTAGTTGCCTCATACCTCAGTGATAGAGTACAACATGTTGATATCAATGGTAGTCGGTCTTTAGGGGCTTCTGTAGCTATGGGCGTGCCACAAGGATCAATTCTAGGTCCGTTTCTATTTTTAGTTTACATTAATGATCTACCGTTCTATGTACAGAACTTGTGCGACATTGTTCTATTCGCCGATGATACATCACTTATTTTTAAAGTTGATCGCAAGCTGAGGAATTTTGACGAAGTAAATAGTTCACTTGCACTAGTTCTGGATTGGTTTACAACCAACAATTTACTTCTGAACGCAAAAAAGACGAAGTGTGTTAGATTTAGTATGCCGAATGTTCAGAACTACGGTACTAATATTATTTTGAACGGTGATACCCTTAATCTTGTAGAATCAACCGTATTTTTGGGTATTACTCTAGACAGTAAATTACAGTGGAACGCCCAAATATCGGGTCTTGCAGGGAAACTTAGCTCTGCGGCTTATGCTATTAGTAAAGTCAGACAGCTCACGGATGTAGAAACTGCCAGGCTGGTTTATTTTAGCTATTTTCACAGTGTCATGTCGTATGGAATTTTACTGTGGGGCAAGGCAGCTGATATAGAGATCATTTTTATACTCCAAAAACGAGCTATACGTGCGATTTATAAACTGAATGCACGAGTTTCTCTTAGAGAAAGATTTAAAGAAATAGGCATTTTAACAGTTGCATCACAATATATATATGCGAATATTATGTTCGTTAAACAGAATATACATTTATACAGTGTGAACATACATGCAATAAAAACTAGAAATAAGCATAAATTGGTTGGGACGTATTATCGTTTACAGAAGGTTCATGACTCCTTTGCAGGATTTGGTGTGCGTTTTTATAACAAAATTCCTCTAAACTAGCCTTACTTTTTTCCTAAATTCCTTTATTCCTCTAAACTAACCTTCCTTTGAATAAATTCAAAGTGGCTGTTAACACCTCCTAAAAAAGGCATATTATACTATTAAAGATTATCTAAACGATACAGAGAAATGGCAATGAGTTGCTTGCTTATCACTCGAGCTACATAGGGGCTACTTCTGTTTGAAATGTTGTTTTATTGCTGAAACTCACTTATTATTGTTAAATTATTATTATTATGATATTGTAAAGTATGGGTACTTTGAGATTATGTGGCACCTTTAACTAGTATTGACTTTTTTTTGTGAATAACAGATTCAAAATTTGTAAGTTCACTTGGTCCACACATGGTCACGTACTGCCCTTGCCCTCTTTTTATTGTTGTAACAGAATCATTGTATTTACTGGCGAATAAAAAGAGTGGCCGTGAGTTTTTCTTGCCAGGTTCTTTCCTCACAGGCTCTACCTATTGCCTTGCGAATCTGGCGGTAAATGTCAATGTAGAAGCATTTTCTTTTTTTGACGTTCATAAGTGTTACTTTGTGTCCTACATGAATAAAGATATTTTGATTTTGATTTTGATTTTTGATCTGATCAGAGCTTCTCAGATTATAAAGATACTACTCGTATTTCCTTGCTTAGACAGTTATCACCATTCAATTTAGCAAACGCAGCCAGCATTTTAGAAACCTTACTAGTCAACAATACCACTTTCGTCGACACAACTGTCCTGCCAATAACATTTCAATTTTTATTACAAAAAAATAGATTAAAATAAACTAATTACCGCTCAAAAAAAAAAATATGATAATTAATTTCTGTCTAAATATTCAATAACACAATGTTTACACGAATTTCTATAAATACTGTAAGTACTTAGTTTTTTTTTGTGTTTTACTGCCTTCTATACATATAGATACTAAGGGACCCCGCTAAGGACTTCCCTCCAATAAAATCAACTTTGTCTACAAAAAATGTTCCTTGATTGAAACATTACATATTATTCATAATAATAGGTCTCTTTGGGATTGGAAATGAGCAGACGAGGCGTGGGTATTCACTGGTAGGAAAAATCACGTAGGAAAATACTATGCCGACTCTTGGACTACATTTTTAGAAGTGATTCAGTGTCTTTGTTTCACAACCAATGTTATTGTATAAAGAATTTAAAGATGAAGGAACGCATACCTTATATTATTATCTACTGTATAATTTTGTATGTCTGTGTTATTTTTTAATTCGTAATGATAAGTCAGATTTTCGTACCACAGTGGGATATGTGTTATAAATGAGTCAACTTGGCGGCGGCAAGAAGCAACTGTGAGTTTGTTATTTTTAATCCTTTTTAATTTAGCAATTTGATGTCGAGTCAGCATTTTAATAATTTTGTGGTTTAACAAAAATACAGTTGAATAAGTTTTTATTAATTTATTTCTGTATTTGAAAGCAATGAGTTTGACTCTTGTGTTCTTAACATATTGGAATAGTAATTATAAATCACAAAAACTGAAGTGTCATCGGCAGAACTCGAACCCACGGCCTTTCCCTAACAAGGGGAATGCTCTAACCACTGAGCTACTTACGATGACCAGTACCAACATTATCCAATCTTTTTGCTTCATCTTCTTTATATATATAATTCTACTGTACGTGTGTATGTAATTAAACTCCTCCCAAACGGCGGGACCGATGTTGATGAGTTTTTTTGTGTGTGTTCAAGGGGATTCGAGAATGGTTTAGATTCACAATTTGGTTCTTTTTTTTTGCAGTACATCGTCTGTCGGGTCCGCTAGTATACATATTATATTATCTAAAGGCCGTTGGTTCGAGTCCTGCTGATAATATTTCAGTTTTTGTGACTTTTAATTTCTTTATTAATATTTTAAATTTTTATTACTTTTAGAACTGCAGACTATCGGCGAGGTGGGCATCTCAGGCTCGTACCAACTACACTGCACTGTATTTCCGTTTCTGCCTTATACTTCAAGAGGTATTCCTCGAAGGAGATCTCAAGGCCCACTTACGTTTCAGTGTGAGACAAGAACAAAGAGTAAAAGTTCTTGCCTCAGGTATAATTATATAGCTGCTCAGCTCTTATTAATTGTAGCGTGAGGTGTAGTGTAAAACTATCAATTCTAATTTCATAATTTATTTAAGTATTTACAGTTCTTAAACATAATTATTATTCTTATCATTTACTTAACATTTACATTTATTACGCACCTCACTATTGTCATAACTAAATTTACGCAGTACGCAAATGTACACAAACTTAAAATGTCTCTAACTAAATTTACAATATTAAGAAAGAAATTATAAATAGATCACAAAAACTGATGTCATCGGCGGGATTTTTGTGATCTATTTATAATTTCTTTCTTAATATTTTAAGAATAGTTTAAGCAAACTCATTGCTTTGAAATACAAAAATATATAAATTTACAATATTATAAAACTTATACAAAATTTATTTTACATTCTTTAAATGAAGAACAACTCAAGTCATCAAGAGAGACCACAAAACAACGAATTTCGGCCGTGCGGTACCGTTGTGAAGAGGCAAGAGAAATATTGAAGGTCTGCGAATGAATATGAAATACTCCATATTGTAAAAAACAGAGGCAGAAGTTACACATGCTTTAAAAATAAAGTTGGTAAAATTGTACAGAATAGGTAATAGGTACAACAGCCGGTCTTAACGCTAAATAGCAATTTTATTCAGGCAACCTTGCTGTTTGCATTGATATGACTAACTACAACTCTACAACTTTCGAGATCGTAAACACTTAAAAGTCTGTGGGAGCTTATGGACGTTGGATCTACATTTAATGACAAATTCGCAAAACAATAAATTTTGAAAGGCCTTTAAGAAAAGAACCTGACAATAAAATAAGTTAAGCTGTCGTAGTATTTCTTAAATCTCGCTTAGTAATAACTTTCATGCATTTATCTTTATATTTACTAGGTAATAATAAATATATAGAGTTGGAATCGGAATATATAAGCTGATTACTTTCACCTATTTCCGTAACAATCTTTACAAAAGCCATGCCGTAAGGCTGTTTTATGTCAGCTACCTTTCTTATAATGTCTAAACGTCTATCTTCCATATAAATACCATCTTGAGCACAAAAATACAAATCTCCATATATATCTTGAGCGATTTGTCTCACAAGAACTTTATTATTTATAACTATCGGTGGTTTAGAAGGTTTCTCGACTTTGTAAACTCCAGTTATGTTAGTGTAGTATATTTCAAAGCGTCTTGTTACAAAAATATTATCGATTTCAATGCCAATAGCTTCTTTGACCTTCATAAATTTACCAGCTGTATATATGTATAGTTGTTTTGAAGGATTTTCTATGTAGTAAAAGTTTCTACGAGCGAATAAACCCCAAATTGCTGTGTTGTTTGCTCCAAAGAATTGTAATTCTCTTTTACGTACTGAGTATTTGTAAATTCCATCATGGCCGCCAAAGAATATTGCTCTGTTACCTCTGTCGTATGTGATAGCGTATCCGCCTGGCACGTCGTCTATGTTTGTACAGTGCCTGGACTCAACGTGACAAGACATGATGGTATGGTACGTTTTATTGTTTTTTTCTGTAGAGTGACTGAAGAAAAGATTGCCTGTGTACCTGTGAATAGATTGAATTTTATCTTTAACTGACTTTATAAAAGAGGAGGTTCTCAATTCGACCGAATGTATTTTTTTATGTGGACTGGGTAAACTGAAATAAAAATAAAAATGGAACGCCTCAGAGCGAGGTAACGCCGCATGACGTCATGTTTTTTCGTGCGTGCAGCCGGCTCCATCGAATTATAAGACGTCATGCGGCGTTACCTCGCTCCGAGGCGTTCCATTTAAGGCTTGAAGTGCAAGCGAGAGCGCGGAACGAGCGACAAAGAGGCACAATCGGCCTCCGCGTTCGGCAGTTATGACGTTGTCTCGTTCAACTATCGTCAGTAAACCGACGTAACGGACAACCGATTTTTTTTTATTGTAAGCTACTGCTTCCCAAGTGGTACCATTTCAATTTGGTCCCATTCCGCTAAATTTGAAGTCAGTTTTTGTGTCATTGTCAGAGACCCTAGCAAATCTCAAGACTTTTGGCTTCGAGGATCGGGTCTGAGGTCTTAGGACGGTGGGCTGGTGACCCAATGTCCTTACAGAAGTAGGCCAAAACGGTTGTGTGCTGTTTGGTCTCACCCCCGCCGTCACTCACCGACGCGGGATAAAACTCGAACCCAAAGATGCGGGGTAACACAACCCCACCTTGACAAAGGCCGCATAAGAGAGCGAAGTCCACCGTCACTTTGGGGTTATCCATTCACGAGGTATTGCCCAGCAATTGGAGTACGCATACAAAACTGTATTAAAAATATTGTCCTGTCGATGATATTCGTATTTGCGAATTATAACTGTTATCTAAATATTCAAGAATATTTAAAGCTAACTAATTGCTTTCAAATACAACAATATATTGATTGACTGAGGGAGCGAAGCGACCGAAGTCTCCGTTTCAACTTGCAGACTGGGGAGAATTTCTTTCGTACATCTCTACATCTACGGGTTCTGTCAGATCATGTTTGCGGCCGTATTTATCAACCGATTTTCATGAAACTTTACACACACACTCCTTGCTTACAATGAATAACATGTGAATGATATTTTTTGGATTGGATGAAAAATGAAAGAGTAGTAAAGAAAATTGAAAAATAAATTTTCTAAACAAAGCTTCCGAAGTCTACGGTTCACAGAACCACTAGCTTAGATTGGGAGCCATTTTAATCTCAGTGTTTAAATATCGTTGCAACCTATTAGTAGTTCAGGCGAACTGTGGATAGATGGCATCTCCAACGTTTACCGTAAAAACGCGATCTAGAAATATATGAAGCAAAAATTGAATATTTAATATAACTCATTAACACATTCGCTGCCAATTACTCGGATCCGAGTGTATTGATGTGAGTCTATGATGTGCATTTAAGTATCATTAAAAATTCATCTCGGTGCCAAGCTATGTTATTTACTGATTAACTTATTTATGCACTATTATAACTTTATTTATATAAATTTCACATCTTATTATCATTTTTAATGAAAAAAACCAACACACTCGGATCCGAGTAGTAGCCGACGAACATAGACTTTGGCAATTGTTGATACTAATTTTATTGGAAAAAAACTAATTCTCTGATTATGAAATGAACCAATATATAGTTTATACATCAGAATAACACACATACTATATTTTATCCGGATATTCTTACGGGAACGGGAACTAGGCGGGTGAAACCTCGGGCGAAAAGCTAGTACTTAATACATATTAGCCTCTTTTTTGGCGGTAAATAAATAAATATATATATATTTTTTTTTGGACATTTTCACACAACGTCATCTAGCCCAAATTAAGCTAATATAAGCTTGTGTTGTGGGATCTAGACGACTGATAAACATACTTATATATTTCTAAATACATACATATTATACATAGAAACTACCCAAACTCCGAAACAAACATTTGTGGATCACACAAATAATTCGATTCGACCCGGAATCGAACCTGGGACCTCAGGGGCGGCAATCGCATACTCATACCACTGAGCCACCGAGGCAGAAATTAATATTTATAGACGTATTTTTACGTTTAGATGGACCTGCACCACGGTCCATTGTTAGCAAAACTTTGTCTCACTTGGTAGCTTCATAAAATGTAAAAAAAAGTTTACTTAAAAACCAACACCACTCGTAATTACTTTGGTTTGTACTGCAAGAGGCCGTAACAAACAACGTGTGTCTGTCACCGAAACCAGCGACATAATAACCTGAACAAAATTAATCGGACGGGTACTCGGATCCGAGTGTGCGGGCACGGTGCAAAATTTTTGTGAAGTTGGTTTGGCAGTGAATGTGTTAATATTATATCTTACTTACTTGTGCATCATCAAATTCGTTGGTTTTCCAAGACCTCCAATAAGTAAATACTTATCATAATATGTTCTTCTGAACACAACACCGTTACACTTTTTGCCCATACCTGATGTTACTCTTAACAATAATAGGATTAAGGTAATTAAGTGTGAATACATCGCTGTTTACCTGAAAAATATAAAAGCAAATGTTGAAGAAAGCTATATCTATATTAATGTTATAAACAGGACAGAATTTTTTTTTTTAAATTTTTACTATTCTGTAGATACATTGTCCTTGACTAACTATAGCCTACTTTTATCCAGGTAATCATTTAATGAGTAACAAATAATAATAGTTAACTCGACCGCGCCAATCCTTGGCATAGACGTTTGTCGAGAGCTTAATAATAAAAACTACATCGAAAGATGTATAGGGCTAGTTTCGCGGAAACTAGGAATACTGAATAAGGTAAAGCGATTCTTTACACCGCACCAGAGGTGTCTGCTGTACAAGACGCAGATTAGACCCTGCGTCGAATACTGCTCTCACCTCTGGGACGGTTCCGCGTAGTATTTGCTGGACGCTCTCGACGCTATGAAGCGACGGGCTATCCGTATTATAGATTGTCCGAAGGTAACGGGAAGCCTTGAACCACTAGCTCAGCGCCGAACAATAGCTTTCTTGGCCGCATTATACCGTATTTACCACAGCGAGTGTTCTGAAGAGCTCTTCAATCTGATCCCACCCTCTTCCTTCCGATCCCGAACAACGCGTGCCGGGCAGAGATGCCACTCAAATAGCATGTTCGCGAGAACCGAACGTTTTAAACGTTCGATTCTCTGCCGAACGATAGTGGCCTGGAACGCCCTGCCTGTGCACGTGTTTCCTCCCACATATAACCCTGGGTTCTTTAAGCGGAGCGTGAAGAGGCACATCAGTAGGTCGTCAAGTTGAGAGCCACTCTCTATAGTATTGTGTGCTGTGAGAGTGGCCCACAATCGCTAGACGTCGTCACGACTTACCACCAGGCGGGAGGCGTCAATTTGGCGAACCCAACATAAAAAAAAGAATAACTGTGAGGCGCTGTTTGAAGAGGCACGGGGCAGCCGAAGGAAGTTTTTTCTTGACAAACCCTTTGTCATGTAGTGACGGGCATTGCCGTGGGCCCTAGTCATCAAGCTTGTACAATTTAAAATAAATATTCATACGCGTACCTAAACTCAAAATAGAGTAAGTACCGATGTAACTTACAACTATATATAACTAACACACACATATCACGCCTATATCTCGAAGGGGTAGACAGAGGGGAATAACACACCCACAACTTGCCAGTATTTTCAGTCCCACGTAATAGGGGGCAAGCCCACTGCCGTCACCGGGCATATTTATAAAGTGTAATGTCCAAAATGGCCGAATGAATTAATAAAAAGTAGCAGCTATATTGTAATTTTGAAAAAAAATTGAAACCCGTTGCCTTGCAATGAAATGTTGATGAAAGGCAACAAAATCTTACGTGCCAGCCGCTATGGCACAGCCAATTAAAGTCCTGGGCGTCTCGGACTAAAGAATATAACTTACAATAACTGCAATCCTATTTTAAACCGTTTATTATTATAATTATTTTAGTTCACTCACTTGTATACAAGCCAACTGTGTAACTGATGAATGAATCTGGTGATACAACATTTACTCTTATAGTTTATTATTTTAAACTCAAATTACAATGTTTACCAGTTCCAATTACATATAATATCATAACAAATCATCTGTTTAAAATGTTTTACTTTAAACATAACATAAAGTAGATTTATCTGAATACTATAAATATTTAATCATTGATTGCATACCAATAATTACATACATACTCGTAATATCACAGAATATTTTCTTTCTTATAATATAAACACTTACGCTGTCTTTAGATTAGACGGGTGTCGTCTGTCGGGGCCACTGGACCTCCGCGCCGGGCGCCACTGGAAATACCTTCTGCGTGTGAACCAGAGACACCCGGCAACGTAAGAGCGGAATTAAAAAAAAAAGACGGGTGTCGTTTGACACTTCGCGTTAGGTAACGTGCCGCGAAAATGTCAATACACGATACATTTCAGCCAAAACTCTTCCTTAAGGAATATGTCGAGATGTTGAGTCGGTACCCTAATCACGAACGACTTGAAGTTCGTGTTATGGCGCGACTCCAATCCTCTCGATTCGACGAATAAGAGTCTATGCCACCTTTAAGGGTTCCGTAGTTCAAATCTTGGAAGCCTTATAGTTTCGGTATGTACTTCTGCCCGTCTGTCTTCGGCTATCCTTGTAACTAACGACTAGTGCTAGAAATAATAAGCAAACACTAACCAGGTCAGTTTTAGGATGGGTGAACATTTCTTAAGACACTGAGATTTTTATTTATTTATTTATTTAATAAGTACATACGAGTATTAGTGCTTATAATTTAATACTATGTCCCACAAAACTGTTTTCACAGTTTGTCTGTGGGAACGTGTTTTTACAGAAAATTAATACAATTTTACATATTAACAAGTAATTACTAAAATCAATTAACAATAAATACAATATTATACTACATAACAATCTGACGGCCTGTACTCTTAAACCAACCCCAGGGACTTTAACTGGCAGATGCATTACTTATCGACAAGTCTTTATCCAAAACCGCCCTATTATTAGTACCTACCATGATATTATTCATTAGAACAGTAAGTACTCGTTACTTACTGTTCTAATGAATAATATCATGGTAGGTACTAAATAATAAGGCGGTTACGTGGCCACACTATAAGTTTTGCGTAACTTAAAAAAACAACATGTTAAAACCAAAATATTATGTTTATTGCTTTTCAAAATACTCTCCTTTACATTTTAAACATTTTTTCAGGCGATCGAACCATTTTTTAATACAGGAGGACCACAGATTTGAAGGCATGTTTTCTACGTGCGAATTTCAATCAATACCTCTTCGGAGTTGGTAAAAGTGAAACCTCTCATCAAATCTTTGATTTTGGGAAAAATACAGAAATCACAGGTTGCTAGGTCGGGGCTATGCGCAGGATGGGTGACGAGTTGTACTTTTTCGGAAGCTAAAAATTACTTTGTTTTGATGGCCGTGTGTCAAGCAGCATTGTCCTGATGTAGGAGAACGCGGCTTTTGGGTCGTCTTTCGCGAACTTTTTCTAACACCCTGGGTAAACAAATGGTAGAATACCACTCGGTATTAACACTCTTTTGATCTTCAAGTGGAATTGTACAGATGGGACCCGTAGCTGAGAAAAAAACCGCGATCATTTTTTTAAAAACGTTTCTCGCCTGCCTCACTTTTGTTGGCTTGTTCTCATTTTCAAACACCCATTCACAAGATTGCTGTTTTTTTTCGGGTTCAAAACAATAAATCCACGTTTCGTCTCCTGTGACAATGTCATAAACAGCATTAGAATATCCGTGACCGTACTTCAGTAGCATCTGTGAGCACCATTCCACGCGAGCCCGCTTCTGCTCCGCTGTCAGTTCATGAGGGATCCAACGACAATAAAGTTTTCAAACTTTCAATTCTTCGTGTAAAATTTTCTGGATTAGACTCAAACCAATCCCCAATAGTCCTCGAATTGTCTCATAGGTAATCCGCGGGTTTTCTTCAATTAACCGCTTAACAGTAGCCAGATTATTTTCGTTGAGGGCAGTTAAAGGCCGCCCTTCACGAAATTCGTCATGTAAAGAAACTCGACCTCTCTCAAATTCAGCAAACCATCGCCTCACGGTGCTCAAACAAGGTGCTTCTCTCCCAAAAGCATTTTGAAGATGAGCGGCACAGTCTTGCGGAGAGAGAGAACTTTTAAAATCATAAAAAATCATCGCTCTAAAATCTTTTCGACTTAATTCCATTTTCGTTGCATGCGTAGAACTTTGATGTGTGATAAAAAACAATTGACAAATGATTTCCCGCCAATTGCTTTTTTTTATTACTAAGAAGTTTGCAACGTTTAAAAAAATATAACATTCGAAATTCAAATAGTTCCGATTAGCTAGAAGTGCAAAACTTTTAGTGTGCCCCATGTATATTATCATTTCTTCACTCCTCCTCTCCGTGCCTCAGAGAGCATGTTGTCGCATCGGTCCCGGTTGTTAAACGAACATCTATGGCTGTCGTTACGGGTACTCGAAACCCTTTTAAATCCGACCGATCCAACCAAAGAATTTCAGTATTGCCAATGGGTTGTGCTTGTGGAGGTGGCAGTCGCTTCAGCGCGGCAGGATAGCGTGGGAAATATAATTCGTTCGACATTTTCGTAATAGGGTTCCCATTTTACCCTTTGGGTACGGAACCCTAAAAATGGAATATCATCCAAAATGGAATTCGTGCTACGTCAACTACGAGATTCTACGACCTTCTACGATTCTCTACGAAGCTACGTCACTAGTTCAAGCAGGAAAGGATGCTAATTTTGAAAAACAAGGCGCGAACGAAGCCGGTGGCATCCGCTAGTTATAATATATCACAATAGTTTGTCGGTCTATCCCTTGTCATGTAATAACTATAATAATATTATTATGTAAGGTATCTACAGTGAAGTTTAATTGAATTATTTAGAACTCCACAACGACATAATTAACACTAAAATGTGTCAGAATTAGCTCGAGTGAATTATCTCAGACTTGCTGATCACCGCATCTCCGGCTGTGTCGTATAGTTTTCTTGTTTCTGATTCCCATGGAAACACATTATTGGATTTATGTTATATGTATATGTACGAGTATGTGGATAATGTAGCTATATATCAGTGAAACATTAATCAAAATCGGTTCAATTAATCAATAATAATCAATGAGTTTCGCCCTAGAGATGTTTCTTTGCGATGCTTTATTTAGGCATTAAGATCTACAGTTTTACATTTTATGGTTCGCCAAAATGACGTCACCCGACTGATGGTATACTAACGCCATATTTTCGCAAAATCATGGTCTTCAAAGCTGAAAATATATATAAATATATACATAAATAAAAAAAAATCAAAAATAAATATATACATAAATCAAAAAATCATCTTAGCAACCTACCTGTCAATGTTTTTAAAAGACCTATCTAATGATACCCCGCATTAAGGGGTAAACGCTAGAAAAAAAAAATCGGGTTACTTGCAGTGTGTCAAAGTAGTAAATACACATATCCATGTAAAATTACATGTTTCTAGCACTTACCGTTTAGGAGGAAAGCCGAAGACAGACGGACATGAAGACACTATAAGGGATCCGAAACTTGAACTACGATATCCTAAAAACTGTGTTTAAGACATTTTAAAGGCCTCATACCCTCCTATGAATTTATGGTATTGGATTTGTCTATGCATGTTTGTAAATATTGTAAGAACCTATTTACTTAATTTTAAGGAGTTGGACCTTTCGTTCTGCATGGCTTCGACTTCAGTAAATAACCAATGATATTGCAGAAAGTTTCAAAATTGATTAATTAAGGTCACGTGACCGTCAGTTTCTGCGATATCATTGGTGGAATAAGTCGATTGACTTTAATCTACAGTTCTACACTGTCATGCCCAGGGCTGGGAAGAGCTTGGCTAGACTAGGCTATGGAGTTCGATTTTAGCTGAGCGCGTTGCTGGTGGCTTTTTAGGTTACCTCTGGCGCTCCGCAAAAATCGGGTTCCCAGACACACATACCGAACAACGTTTCCTGTTCTGCACCTGGAGCTAGTTAGGAATAACTAGATCTTCTGTGCGGAACTAATCAAGCATTACCTTGACATTGACAAAATCATCGATGAACATCGATAAGCATCAACCATAGAGCCACATTTTTAAAAAAAGAAGAAGACTATATAAGCTATACTTACAAGCAAGAGTCTACTTCCATTAAGGTAAGATTAAAACTTGTGTACTATCAATCTACTGGCAAATATCTTCAGAAAATGAATCACCACCTATGTATTCCGAACAATAAAATCACGTCAAAAATTGACACAGCAACCGACTTCAAACTACCGAAATGGGACCGAATAGTTGTCGGAATGGGACCAAATTGAAATGAGACCACTTGGGAAGTTCCAATTATTAAAAAACTTTTGACTGCTTCGGTGGTCGGTAGTGCATCCGCTTTCGACGCTGGAGTCTCGGGTTTGATTCGGGTGATTGGTCGGGACAAACTTTGTGTGATGATAAGTACATTTGTAGCGTAGTCTGGATGTTTGCTATGTATAATATTATGTATGTATTTGCAAAAAAATGTATTTATATCAGGTTATCTAGTACTCATATCACAAGCTCTGCTTAGTTTGAAATATTTATTATTATTATTCCATTTATTCATCTTTATGCTTAACTTATAAATTTTTACAATATTTTTATAAAAAGATTCATAAAAATATTATAAAAATTTGTAGGTCAGAGCACACCAGCAGCGTAGCAGGGCTCAAACTACCGGCGGCAGAGGTCACAGACTGAGAAACCTTCTAACGATGCGTGCCGTTTCGAGGATGACAGCCTTCTGTATCTGACCCTTGATCCAACAGTCTAGCGAGAGTCTCTTGAGATGTTGATCGAGAATCTTTGCAATTACTATTTGTTTATTCACTTCACTTATATTCTTATTTTATGCATTTTTAAATAGATTTATAAAAACACAAATACATTTAAAAATATAAAAAATAGTTACCCACCAGTAGCGGATTAGGACCCAAACTACCGGCTGTGGAGGCTACAGACTGAGAAACCTCCTAACAATACGGCACGTGTCGAGGATAACAGCCTTCTGAATCTGATTCTTGATCCAACAGTCTAACGAGAGTCTCTTGAGATGTTGATCGAGACTCTTCGCTATTAATCCGTTTGCTGAAACGACCACCGGGACAATAATCGTCGAGTCTACGTCCCACATGGCGGTTATCTCGAAGGACAGATCAAGGTATTTACTAAGTTTGTCCTTCTCTGCCTTCACGAGATTTTCGACATGCGGGACGGCGATATCGACGAGCACTGCCCGACACTGGGTCCGATCAACCAACACGATATCGGGCCTATTGGCAACAATAGTCCTGTCCGTGATGATTGATCGGTTCCAGTAGAGCAATGCACGGTACTTCAAACTCAATAAGGCCATATTGAAGAGCAAGTTGCTGGTGGATGATCCTGGCTACTTGATTGTGCCTATGCAAGTACTCGGTGTTAGCAAGATACGAACAACCGGAAATAATATGGCGAAGTGATTCACCAGGACGGTGGCATGCTCGACAAATGCCGACCGTACCGTCCTTCATGATGTATTTCCGATAGTTGTTCGTCTTGATAACCCCATCTGCAATTGCACAGGCAAAACCTTCAGTTTCCCCAAAGAGGTCCCCAAAACGCAGCCAGTTCACCGAAGCGAGCAGGTCTACATCGAGTCCTGTTAAGACTCGGTAGAACCGCCCGTGTAGCTCCTTGCTCTTACCTTTTACCTTTGGTTTACGCTTTACCTTTGGTTTACGCCAATTCTCGTTAGCCAAGGAAAGAGGTGTCAGGCCCTTGTCAACCTTCACAACATCGCAATGAATGTCACACCCGTTCTGTAGAAAGTAATCTCTCAGACTGCACACTTCACGGTTGTGGAGGTTCTTGGCATTCAAAAAGTTCGAGATCGTGAGTACATCAGGACGAAGACCAACTGGGCTTTGAGAGTCGAGAGGTTAGATTCGCGCCATAACACGAACTTTAAGTCGTTCGTGATTAGGGTCTCATCATCTCGACATGCTCCTTAAGGAAGAGTTTTGGCCGAAAGGTGTCGTGTATAGACGGTTTCGCGGCACGTTACCTTACGCGAAGTGTAACACGACACCCGTTTAGTGATTTTACAGACAGTTTAGTGTTCTATTGTAAGATATAATTATATGTATTTTTAGTTTTAATGTTTAATTGTATGTATCTATGGACCGTAGAATAAGTTAATATAAGATCTGTAACTTTTCTGACGTAGCCTGATAATAAATGAATAAATAAAATAAAAAGCCTCGACCACCCCACTTCCGCGGAATGTACAGTCTCATGACAGAAAATCGTGGGTGTAACATTCGATGCAATGTCAGTTGTTGACGGACTCACCTATCCAGGGCGTCCAGTTCCGTTTGAGTCCACCTAAGTATGCCAAAGGAGTATAACAATAAAGGTATCACCCAACCGTTGAAAGCCCGCATTTTGTTACCACCAGACAAAGAACTGTTAAGAACTTTTGTCAGGCGGCCAAAAAAACGTTCTTTCACCGATTTCTTTATATCCTCTACCGCTATACCCAATGACTCTGACATACCTAGGTATTTGTATGTTTCGGTCTCGGTGAGAGATCTGAGAGTTATTATATCAGAAAGTTGTAAATTCGGTGAATTTACAACCTTCCCCCGCTGTACATGCATAACCGCACACTTATCAACACCGAACTCCAATCTTAATGGCATTACTAAAAACTGACGTAGTTTTTAATAATGTCACTAAATCTTGGTGCTTCAGTGTGAATAGCTTGAGGTCATCCATATACATCAGGTGAGAAATGACCTAACCCTCTCTAGAAACCGATAGCCTAGCCTTGAATCCTTTAGCAATGTGCTAAGTGGATTCAGTGCTAAACAAAACCACAATGGACTCAAACTGTCGCCCTGGAATACCACGCTCGATCCTTATCAGGCCTTGCGGATCAGATGTGACCCCACCACAACCTGGTTGACGAAGTACTGTGGTCCACTGCCCCATAAACGAGACTAAGAAGGATTTAAGAGTCGAATTAATTTTATACAACTCTAAAATCCTCCTCAGCCATGAATGAGGCACCGAATCATAGGCTTTCCTGTTGTCAATCCAGGCAGTAAAAAGGGCGCCCCTACTCCGCTTGACCTGTTGGCTAATGGCCATGTCAATAAGGAGTAGCTCCTTAGTTAGTACCACGTGACCCAGCCCATACATCCATTCTGAGCGTTATCTAAAATGTTGTTAGAAATTATGTGTGAATTTAATTTACTTCTCAGAATAGATGTAAGATACTTGTAGATGGTAGGTAAGCAAGTAATAGGTCTTGAAATAAATAAAATATTAATATTATATTATAACAAAATTTATTGCTACAAGTTTACTGTTACAAACATTTGACCATTCACTAAGATTTTTATGATAAACTGTTGAAATTTCACAACTGAAATCATAATTATTAACCAAAGTAAAGCTCTTCTTCCTCTGGAGTTCAACAATCTCTCTGAATTTAATATTTAGATTGTTTTGTCCTTTTCCTTTTAATTTTTCTCTCCTTTCTTCTTTATTTCAGGTTCATCTGATACATAGCAGTTCATGCAGGAATCGAAAAGGGGACAACACGATACAAAGGGACTTACAAGGCAAGGTAAAAGAACGGTGAAAATACACATCTTTACATATTGTTACATAACTCTACATTAACTGCAGAGTTTCATACTGTTACATTAACTGCAGAGTTTCATATCGTTACCTTAACTGCAAAGTTATGTAATTATATTACTTGCAGAGTTGCTGTGGAAATTCTGATTAAGTGTTATTTGTTTAGGCAATCATTTTATGAATGTTTTTGTTTTATTTGGTACTGTTCCTTTTCAAAAACTAACTTATTTCAAAGTACGATGGGTAGTCTTGGAGTAGAATTGGCACAGATTTTGTAAATAAGCATGGTGTTCACTAAAACTGGGTAACAAAAGGAATATTGCGAAAAATTAGAACGAAATTTTTGTTAAAAACATGATAGTAAAATGCAAGTCAATTTTGAATTAGATAGATGTACTGACAGATTAAAAAAGACGTTTAGGTTCTGTTAAAAAAATTGTCTATGATTACCACTTTCATACCCCATTCACACATTCGTGCGAGTGGTGACACGAGACTAAGTACGAGACGAGACTGTGAACAGACGCTCGAGTCTCGTCTCGTGTCGCCACTCGCGGCGCGCTCGCCTCTCTGGAGCGATTTTTTGGGCACGAGTCCTCTTTTACATGGTCAAGGACCAACCAAGGTTCCATACCAATCATTCCATAAAAGAACATAAAAATAGTCTTCTGCTTCTTCTTTTTTAAAAAAAGTAGTTCCATCGATTATCATTATGATGATTTCGCCAATGTCAAGGTAATACTTGATTTTTCCCGCACAGAAGAACTAGTTCGCGGTGCGGGACAAGGAAACGTTGTTCGGTATTGCAACTGAGCGTTTGGGCCTGGACTTTTGCCCAGCTCCAGAGGTAACCTAAAAGGCAACCTGCCACGCACTCCGCAAAAATCCAAATCCTAAAATTTAGTTTTTCTAAGTCCAGAATATTTATGGGTCTAAAATGGCGTCTGTCAAGACCTGTCAAGTCTACCTGCAATTGTCAAAATATAAATACAAAATGTTATGATGAAACTTAAAGGATGAAGTAGATGCTTAAATATACGGCATTTGGACTTATATAGATATCACCTAATAAATGACATTATGTACTTTGCTATCAAAGTCAAGTTATAAGTACCTATCTATATTTATCCTCTTAATTTAAACAATTCTTCAAAAATAACTTTGAATTTTAGTTTCAACTATGATATTTTGCCTCTGCATTTGGAGTTTATAAGAATCATGAAGAGTATTAGAAGTTGAATTGTAACTTCATGAATTGAACAAATTATGAACACACATAATTATATTATTGTATTGTAACGAATCGTGAAGTGAATTGTAATTTTATATTTTTGTAGTTGATGCACTGAGGAGCAGATACATGTGTTTTTGTGTGTGTGCCCCGCGGCTGTGTTGCTATCCATCGATATTGTCTCCCTGCCTATCCTGCCTACCATGCTGTTTTAAAAGTAAGATAAACAGATACTATCTCAAAAAAAAAATTATTTGAACCAGAAGTGGTTCCTCAGATTACCGCGTTTAACCCAACAAACTCTTCAACTTTATGAGGAACTATTAATAGCTTGCCCCCTATTACGAGGGAACGACAAAATTACTGGCAAAATGTAGGTGTGTAATGAACATCTGCCTACTCTTTCGGAGATATAAGAGTGATGTATGTCTGAAGTTGAAATTAAAGACTTAGGCCGATACCTCACCGAGACGCCATGGCGACGTCGCCAGTCGGTCGCCAACTAGTTCTCATTGAGATATATGACGGCTAACTCACTTGGCGACCGACTGGCAACGTCGCCAGTCGGTCGCCAAGTGTCATATATCTCAATGAGAACTAGTTGGCGACGTCGCTGGCCACGTCGCCATGGCGTCTCGGTGAGGTATCGGCCTAATGCACGGATATCAGCATTTTATACTAAACATTTACATTTTAAACTACCTAAGCTATTAATTTGTGTTAAGTACTTACGTAATTAACATTAATAATTCTTAGCCGTCATATATCTCAATGAGAACTAGTTGGCGACCGACTGGCGACGTCGCCATGGCGTCTCGGTGAGGTATCGGCCTTAGGGTATTTAATATTCTCATTTCCAATTCTCAAGGGAACACATTGCCGGGATAAAAAGTAGCCTATGGGTTCATTTGACATTGTTTTTTAAAATCCGTCCAGTAGTTTTAGCGTGAAAGAGTAAGAAACATTATACATAGAAACTTTCACATTTATAATAGGTAAGATTTAACTTCTGGACTACAAATGTTAAATCTCGAAATGTTGAATTTACGAAATGTTGAATCTCAAAATGTTGAATTTGCAAAATGTTGAATTTGCAAAATGTTGAATCTCAAAATGTTGTATTCGTAAAAAGTTGAATCACAAGACTTCATATTATAACTTATTTTTCAGACATCAAATGCTGTCAATGTATCGTGGTGCGCCTAGCTGATGATGATGATGAAATTTATAAAAAGGCTGGATCACAGTCTCCACCGATATCTATAGCATAGAAAATAAAAACCACAGTTAATAATAAAACAATTATTTACCTATTGTGATGGTTTTTTTTTACATTTACCGCCTTCAAAAAAAGGAGGAGGTTCGCAATTATTTGACTGTTAGAGTTTTGGAAACGAAAATCTCTTATACAACAGTAATGTCCGTCCGTCCGTGAACTACTTTCAACTCGAGAACGGTAAGATCTAGAGACTCAGTGTAAACGCCAATCGACTCAGCATGGTCAAAGACCTCTAAAATGAACTTGACGTTTGACCTCTGATCTCAAGGTCAAGGACAAATCGAGAACGGTAATAGTTAGAGACTCAAGACCAGCTGCAATCAACTCAGCATTTTTCAAAGACCTCTAAAGTGTTATATGAATTTTTTTTTATTTGAACTTCATATCATTCTAAAACTCTAAATTTTATGGCAAATTTTTGCCATATTTTTAACTTGTTTTTCTTTTATTTTTAAGAGCTTTTATTTAACTTGCAATGTTTGTATGTAATATGTTTGTTCGGGTGGAATCTTGCAACTCAATTTTGAAGCAGATTTCCTTAACCGATTGAGTTGAAACTTTGTATCCACATTTGGTTTGGATGACAATACATGGTGAACCTTGTGCGGTCATTCTAAATCCAACATGGCGGCACATACAAGATGCTAAGAGCTAACTCGAAAAAGTAAAAAAATAATTACAAGAAAAAAAATTTTTGATAAACAACAACATATAGCATCACGCCTTTTTCCCCGAAGGAGTAGGCAGAGGTGTGCAAACACCCACATCTCGCCAGCTATGTTATATATATATAATACGCCAGTGAAGCCGCTTCTCCTCCTAAACTAAGAGTCTCACAGTCAAGTGTGGCACACCGTTGGAAAGGTCGTGGTCTCAAGTGGTGCGATAAAATTAGAAATTTGACAAAAAGTAAAAAAAAATGCCACGTGCGAAACTACCCCCTAACACGGCCTCTCCTGACACCGGGTCGTCACACAAATTCCTCTTGAGCAGCTGCTTGGACCATCAGCACGTTCTTCTGCAGGTACCACGTCAGCGTTGCCGTCGTCTAGCAGCGGCATAGATGGCTCAGCAGACAGGGCTGCCTCTGCAATGTAGCGTCATCGTCTACTTCTTCATCTGTAAAGAGGCACCCGATTAGAAACTAACCAGGAAGCTGTAAGCTCAACATTCAACCTTTTACACCGTTCACTACATAGTCTTTCAATCAATTTAGGCATCACTCTTTTACACGATTCACTCGTATGCAATTATAATTCACGCTCTTAAAGATAATCAACAACACAGTAAAAGTGAATTGCCAAATAATAAACACTAGCGCGCACGTTGCATAGTGACTGAAAGGTTTACAAAGCCGATCAGCTTCCCTGGCCAGAAAAGACACTTTCCATTTGGACTTGTGTCACCGCCTCAAGGGCCACTACCTCAAGGGCCACCTCGAACACCTCAAGAGTTGTACAGCATTACTTGTGTCTTTCTGGAACATAAAGCAAAGTAAAACACACACTGCCTCAAGGGCCACAGGTATAACCACCTCAAGGAGTTATTCGAACACCTCAAGAAATAACCATACCGAGGTGATCACAAACACCCTGATATTAACACGTAACCAGTCAGGTGACTCAGGTCATACGAGGGTACATTCCCAGCACGTAGGACGCAGCCATACGTCTTGGAGCGATCGTGGTCACAGGTCTCGCTCGTCCATTCCTGACGAAGACCTCAGGGTGCCGCCACTCTCGTCGAGCACCAGCAGTTCTAGTAGAACTGCGACAACCAGCACTACTCGCTTCTAGCTGAAACATAAATCAAAGCAAAACGCGCATAAAGCGCGCGGGTCACTTATATGCTGACGGGTACCACCTGGTGGGCTGCGACCTGCAGACTGACTGGTGCCATTTGCACTGCCTCGGTGAGGCATGGCGCGAACTGGCAGACGTGCTGACGGGCTCGCGGCTGCAGGCTGTCAGGCACTCACAGCAGGCTGTCAGGCACGCACAGGAGGCAGGGCGCCTCCACGAAGATCACCGCGCAGCAGCGTGCTTCAGGCACGCACAGGAGGCAGGGCGCCTTCACGAAGATGAGCGCGCAGCTGCGTACCGTCTGGCACGTACAGGAGGCAGAGCACCTCCACAAAGGTGAGAGCGCAGGAGCATGCTGAGAGGTACGCACAGGAGGCAGGGTGCCTCCACGAAGCTGAGCGCGCAGCTGACAGTGCGCCCACGTGAAGACAAGTGTACGGCAACTTTCAAAACTTCACTGCTTGGAGTAAACTGTAACAATGCTCGACATACTGTTATCGTATCCACCATTCACGGTAGCTGATATGCCAGTGTGACATGGCAACCCTTTGCCACGGCACCGGGTGGACGACAAACGTACACGTCCACGGATGTACTACGTCCTTCGTTCACATTTGTGAACACAAATTATTAGACAGAAAACACATTTATGTTATTCGTTACAGTCTACTAGGTCGCTAGAAACATTATCTAGCTTTGATTTATACGACTGTAGGTAGCACTCTATTGTTAATGTATGCGCTCATACATTCACGATCAGCACTTATCTACCGTCACCAAATCTAAAACAAGCCAAGGTGGCATCTTACATTGAATTTAAGCTAGGTGCCAGCGTAAAGCACACCTTATTAGTCGTTCCTGCCATCAGGCAAAGGTAAGTAGATATCACAAGAAGAAATACACCCCATGGGTAGGTATCATCAGTTAAGCTTGAGTGGTTATCATAACCAAGCTCACTCCAGAGGTAGTTGCCGTAAGGCAAGCGCGAGTAGCTCCCTACATAACTCACCACTATTGAGAACACCTCACAAGTCTTCGGATCTCACTCACCAAGCCACTAAACCATGAGTTTAGCAGCGGTTTGGATCCTCCTCACTCAGGCACCATCGCCGGTCGAGAACCGCACCACTCGACATCTCACACGAACCAGCCATTCCAGTTTGTATCGCTAGTGTGAATTCTTGTGGCAGCACGCGCCCAACCTTTGAGGGGAGCGCACGCCCGAGTCCAGCAGTACACAGAACTGTAACATTAAAAGTCGAAGCACAGTACACAGAACTAAACTTTTATAGTCGGAGTACAGAAAACAGAGCTGTACTATTTAAAGTTAACACCTTTCGTAACGTTTACATTAAACTTCAACAATATTCAAAGTTACCTTCATCTTTCATAAGATATCGAACCACTTAGGGTTACCCCCATATGGCTTACTTCCATTCACAGCACGTCGACATCCGTCCGACAGTACCGCTTTCCGTTCTCACGGTGCATCTCCGGCGTGTGTGTATGTCACAGTGTAGCTCCATAGTCCAATCACAGACGATGGTTGATGGAGACATAAAACAACAAAGACAGCATTAAGAAATACACACTTAAATTCTCGGTAGTGTCTTTATTTATTTATTTATTTATTCATTTATGTACACACAGTATAAACAATATTGTGAATAGAGACATTTTAAACATGTATACAAAGGCTCCACTTATCTCTAAAGAGATCTCTTCCAATGGGCCTAGGACAGGAGAAGTGAGTTCAATCAGTTGGTGGTGTGTGTGCAGGTTGGTACGGTTGTAAACTTAAGGTTAATAAACTTACATACCTACACTATAACTACACAAATACACAAATACATACATATTAACTTATCATAAACATACATACATTAACATACAAATAGTTAAGGAAGGGAAGCGAGATAGTGTTCCTTCACTTTCTTCTTGAAGACAAAAACAGTTTTGCAGTTCCTTATATCGTCCGGAAGAGCGTTCCACAGCCGAACAGCATGAACAGAAAAAGAGTAGGAAAAGAAATCGGTTTTATGGGAAGGACAGTTGAGGCGGTAGGATAGGTGAGGCCGGCACGGTTCATCTGATGCGCGCATCAGAGTGAACCGCTCCCGCAGGTAGGAAGGATATGAGGGATTGTGTAGGACATTGAAGAGGAGACATAATAACCGAGTATTCCTACGAAGGCGGATTGGGAGCCACTTGAGTTCCTTGCGAAATTTTGAGACATGATCATACTTACGTAAGTTAAAAATAAATCGAATACCTAAATTTTGCAACCGCTCAAGTTTGTTTAAGAGCTCCTCAGTAGCATCCAAGCAGCAAGCATCCGCATAGTCTAAGATGGGCAGAATAAGCGTCTGGGCCAGTGTAATTTTGGTGTCCAGAGGCAAGAAAATCTGTAGACATTTTAACGTGTGAAAAGTAAAGTGAATCTCTTTGCTGACCTCATTAATATGACCAAGCCAAGACAAATTGCCGTCAAAGAAAACTCCCAAATTCTTAGCGGCATCGGAGTACTTGATTGGAATGTCGTCCAGCAATATAGCTGGCAGAGATCCCGTATCCAGCCCTGCCAACATCTGCCGGCTGCCAATAACAATAGCCTGAGACTTGGATGGATTAATGTGAAGGCCGTAGGACCTTGCCCATAAGCTGATAGCACTCAGGTCGTTATTCATGGCAGCGATGGCAGTCCGATACTCGTTAAGAGTAAAATGCCTATAAAGCTGTAGATCGTCTGCGTACAGATGGAATTTGGAAGAAATAACCCGAACTGCAGAGTTGATGAAGATGGAGAACAAAAGAGGAGAAAGTACACCGCCCTGAGGTACACCCGCAGCAAGATTACGCCATTCAGACTGTTGGTCATTATAGCGAACACACTGCGAGCGGCCCTGAAGATAGGATTTAAACCAGGCCACAGCCTCCGAGGAACAATTCAACGACTTAAGGATCCCTAGGAGAACATCAAAATCTACAGAGTTAAAGGCACTACTGAAGTCCAGTAGCACCAATACCGTGAGAGACCTATTCTCCATAGCCCAACGTCTTGTCTATACAAAGCACATAATAGCTCACAGACCATGTAATAGTACTAGTGGTGGGTACATAGAAAACAAATCTACTTCCAGCAGTTGCATGATATACAAGAAACCATTAAACTCATTACCTTAACCAAGAACATCTGCATTTATTACAACAAATGATGTTTGTGATTTCATAAAAGATTAATTTGACTTGACCTTGATAATCGTAGCGCACTAGGCGGTAACAATATTTCATACAAAAGTCATTGAGGTAGGTAGGTACTAATTTTCAAATTATAATTATCTCTATGACAAAGGGATACGCATATCCTACGAGAGTAACGTGACGCAAGTTCTTTTGCCTCACTAGGTAGGTACCTATATACCCCAGTCGTTGAAACACTTCTTCGTCAAGTCCATATACAGTACAGCAAACCGATTGGTGTCAAGTTTTAATGGACATCACTAAAACTCGAACTGATTGTTTGCTACTCAAAATAAAGCAACTCTAATAAGTTGAAAGCTACCACTTACTTGATCTCGGCTTTACCGATCATGTTTAAGCGCTAGTTCAGACACGGCGGGAACCGCGCGATTATAGAATCGCATGGAAATCGCGCGGGTCTTATTTATATGAGTTAGTTAGTAATCGTTCAGACATAACCGCGCGGTTAATCAAGCCGCGCGGTTACCGTAACCAACTGCCAGAAAATAGAATCGCGCTGCCCACGCGCGTTTCTATGGAGTCGCAACTACAGTAAACACACTTCTTCGTCGACCTACATTTTCAAACGGACGTTATCACCGCACGAAAATCGCATAATAACTGCCGGTGTCTGAATAGCATCACAATTTTGCGGGTTCAAACCGCGCGATTCGTAAATGCGCGGTACCCGCATGCCTGAACTAGCGCTAATAACCTTACCGACTTTATTCGACGGCGGTTCACATAATGTGAACGCGGATGTAGGTACGTAATAGTAATCCACGTGAAGTAGCAACGCGATGAGCTAAGTCGCGAATCGCTACGATTCAACGATCAACTTGGTGTACTTGCAGTACACTAATTATGTTTGGGCGACTTCCTGAAGTACCTACGTGACTTCACATTGCTACGCGATTTAGTACTCACTAATTATTTTTACTTTTTCACACAAACACCAAATAATCGAAAAGCAAACGGCAAGTTTAGTAATTGATATGAAACTTGATATGAAACAAAACAAAGAAGTAAGTGTGGAAATGAATCCTTTATCCCACTTCTGATATTGGGAATAAAAAGCAGAATAAATAAAAAAAAACGGTTTATTCACAAGAAATAAGTAAGTCAGGATTTTATACAAAAGTACCCATTACATTTATTAGCTTTAACAGTAACAATTACACAACCTTTATAACAACCGACAGCAATTACTTAAGACATGTTATCGCTACGAGAGTTGGAAAACGACTTTCCGACCTATTCTTGACGCTACGTTTTTATAGGAACGGAGGGGGGTATGCCGCGTGCGAAACTACCCCCTAAAAATATATACATATATATATCATCCGCGCCTCATCCCGCGCACGTTATGCCGTCGGTCCGGTTGTCATACGAACATCTATGGCAGTTGTTACGGGTAGTTGGAGCCCTAAATCAAAAATCCGACCGGTCTAACTACAGAACTTCGAGTAGTTCTTTCGAGTACAGAACTTCTAGTTGCGAGAGTCCCTCTCGCTTGTTAGTTGATATTATTAAGATTTGCTGTTGTTCGCGTGGGAATTAAGAACTGGAATTAAGAACTGCCCGCGAAGCCGCGAGTATCCACTATACAGGGTTCTAAAATCTGGAGTCAAATATAAAGGGCAGACTATATGATTACGATATTTAAAAAAAAACATCGAGTTTAAAGTGTCCTTAAAAATCTTATTTACTGGACAACGGGGTACGCGTGGTGTTTACATTGTATTTAGCAGTTTACTTTAATTGTTTAGTAGTATTTTCATTCCGAGGCGATTTTTTTTGATTAGGTTAGAATACAAAAGCATAAAATAAAAAAATAACACTTGTGCGTATGCGACCTTAATGAACACCAAATATTGAGGTGAAATTTTTTTCTTACGTATCTCGATTATATCGCCGATCATAAGTTGGTCATAAAAATTTGGTTTTTCTTTTTGTCGTCAATATTAGTTGTCTGGTCGAGTGTAACGAGGGAAGCGTCTTTTTCACAAATTTCGAGATCAGACAATTTTCCTTTCGTCCGTTCTGTCTGTTGTGTGTTCCGGGCCACATTTATTACCGATCTCCACAAAATTTGGTTCAAGTGTTCCCGGATTTCAAACATGTTTTTTATCGTGTGTTTTTTTATTGGGGAGAAAAAATAGGGGAAAAAGCTCGAATATGTTTTTTAATGTTCGCGAGATATGTTTGGGCATAATATGGGCGATACTAGTAAAATAAGTACCTTTACCTACATGATCCCTTCATTTCAACGCAATTTCTCCAAACGCTCTCAACGACACTTCAGAAATGGGCAAGTCCACTAGCGGAGAATGAAAATGGGAAAATAATATTGGTATAACACAAACAGAAAAGGACAAGAACGAAATTTAATTAGTTGTCTGTCTGTTTGGACAAGTTGATTGATGTTTTATAAGCAGTATTATTGCTTTTTTTGTACTTTATTTTGGTGAGGCTGGAACCTCATCAACTAAACATCAACAATGTTTTATTTTCATTAAAATTTTTAAGACCCTGTTATTTGGATTTACACCCATAGTATGTTAAAATATGTGTAGTTTGTGCTATGGAATTTAGACGACTGATAAACATACTTCTAGATCTCTAAATACATACCTAGGTAATTATTATATTTGGAAAACACCCAAACACCGAAACAAACATTTGTGGATCACACAAATATTTGAGTCGACCGGGAATCGAACCAGGGACTGAGGTCTGGACGGCAGTCGTACACTCAAACCAATGCACCAACGAGGTAGTTAATATTATCCAAAGGCAGTTTTCTATTCGAAGCTTGCTTGTGGGAAATAAAACCACCAGTACACTCGATACAAAGACACTATATAAAGTAATCTTGTAATCTGTGAAATCCTAACCGACAACTGCCATCGGTGCAAGGACGTTCTAAACTGTAATCTTGTAACCACCAAAATCCTAACAGAGCTGGTAGCACCTTGCACATCTCTGTTATACTGTCAGAACAAAACTGTTAAGTTTTGAAGACAGACGTCTTGAAGACGTTAAGCATCAGTAATAGAAGAACCGCCCTAAGCGCTCATATACCCACACCGCAATTCCTCTGATCAGATCTTCTGAGTTCCTTGTAACCTGGTCTTCAAAAAGTAGTTCGGTTTTGGGAATCATATTAAAGGACACCATGATAACAACCTGGACTGAACATTTTGGAACCACCATCATCGAACACGGTATGCTAAATGATGTTATCCTCATCCACTGAGCCTTTTTCCAATTCAGTTGCGGTTGGCTTTCTAGTCTAACTGCGTTGCGGCTGAACTTCAATACTAGCTCCACGGAAGTGGAGCGACTGCCATCTGAACTCCACAAACCTATGGGCGATATCCAAGCTCTGTAGGATTTTTTAGGGCTCCAAATACTCGTATCTTTGTTATATCAGAATCTCGAAGAAGCTCTGCTAAGTTTGGGACTAAATAGCATTGAGTTTAAATATCTTACCATAAATTATTCATATACAAACAAAGTTTGAGGTTTGATCGAAATGAAACCTTCAGCTAAAGTTCGTCAACGTCCTAAATGCGGTCTTTAAGATTGATTATAAGGTCAACCTCGATGGATTACATTCTGTTGTAGTGCCTTTTGGTTTGCCATGATAAATTTGATTGAAGATTAATAGGTACTTTCTTAATAAATTCAAGAAATTCCCTATTGAATGCTAAAGATAAATTATTGGATAGTAGAAGCATGCATTTCCTAGTTAAAGAGCAAGCAAACGGCTTTGACCTGCTTTCTTATTACTAGCAAAAGAACCGAAAAAATTACTGGCAAAGTGTAATATGCAATGCAACTCTGGCTATCCCTTCAGGGATATAGGATATATCCCATAGTGATGTATGTCTGTCTACCCAGCTTAAAGATTGACTGCTCGACCAAGAGCCAAAACTTCTAAGAAAGAAAGAAAGAAAGAAAGAAGTTTATTAAACCACACACCTTATACCTACCTACTAAATTAAATTAATAAAAAAAAAATTAAAGCCGTGCGCCGCCTACGCACTCAGACTGCATTGTGCGGGTGCAGTGACCCATAGGTATAAAACAAAAACATTGGTTGAGCCACTGCAGGCGCAGCAGATTCAGACTGAGCGCGGCTGCGACGAGACAGTACACATAAACAAGAACCTATAATAATTATGTTAGCGTGGAGTGTGTGTTTAAAAGGCCACAGTTCAGCTAATGCTGCAGATTAGGTGCAATCTGCAGGGCTGGTTTTCAACTGTAGCCCAACCAAACCAGGTAGCTTACTGTACTTCCAAAAAACAATACGTCACTATGTACATAATGCATGTTCGTGGATACACACGCGCATAATACAAACCAGCAAAAAAGAAAATAATGTCGCACATGTAGGTAAATAGCACGATCCCCTTACAACTATTATGTAAGTGCTAAAGTATACAATTAATAATTTAGCTTCAGTTGTTCTTTTTTCTAGATATCAATAATTTTACTAATTTTCGGTGTGTCTCTGTGTGTGTACACACAGAGACACACCGAACACAAACAGCCAAGGGCGAAAACAGACAACGCGGCCTCCGAAAGACCTACAGGCCCTACGGGACAAAATCCCCCTATCAACTTGATTTATGCTTATGTACCTAACTCGGAAGCCATGCACGCCAGTAAGACTTCTAATAGGCGAAGGAATATTATTCCATATTTTACTCGCTCGATATCTAAAACTACCCTGAAATGCCGCAGTTTTATGCTTGGGTATAATAATGTAGGTTTACGCGCGATGCTCTAGTCAAATATCTACTATTTTCATAGAGCCATCTCAGTTTAGAGTACTGGTAAAAAGGTTTTCTTGTCTTTACAATTCCAAATAGAACAGTTGCCAGGTGTAACTCCCTCCTGTACTTCAGTTCAAGTTTGTTATTATTATTTAGATATGGCGTTACATGGCTTCTTGGAAGTATATTGTAACAATAGCGTGGCACGCATTTTGCACTCTTTGAATCAAAATGGCCGTTTTAGCCAGTAACCGCGGGCCGTAGACTACATCCATGTAATTGAATTTGGATACTACTAAGGTGTCAACCAACTTCTCACGGAGTTCAACACTGAGGAACTTCTGTCTTTTCTTGTTCTTCCGGTTTGGTGTTATAAATAAAGTGAACTGTATTATATAGTTGGTACATATGTATATTGGTTCTTCAAATAATTAACAATTCGTTACAAGATAAGAGTGTCGCGGGCGGTGTTCTATATGACACGTTTTATATGAGATGATCGTATGAATGCTGAGACTAGCTAACAACGGGTCGCGCGTTGTAAGGCGCTAGTGCGCCGACAACTTCTATTTCGATCGTATCTAAATAGAACCGATATCTTTGTGTAAGAGCCAGCCTGAGGTCAAATTTTTACCCTAATGACTAGGAATGGTTTGTTGTTTTACAGTATTGGTAGTCGATTATCACGTTTGCTGCAAAACAGATGTCGCCACAACATTCGGTACTGCGCTTTCCACATCCAGTGGCTTCCCGCGACCTTTACGGTGTCGTCGGTCCCCCTTGTGGCAGGCCTACCCACGCTGCGTCTCCCAGTACGCGGTCGCCACACGAGGACTTTCTGGCCCCATCGGCCATCGGTTCTACGAGCGATGTGTCCGACCCAATGCCACTTGAGCTTGGCGACTCTTTGGGCTATGTCGGAGACCCTGGTCCTCCTTCGGATTACATGGTTACAAATTCGATCGCGAAGTGACACTCCGAGCATAGCCCTTTCCATTGCTCTTGCAGCGAGCTACTGCAAAAGACGTGTCGTCAATGGTCATGTTTCAGTTCCGTAGGTCATCGCTGACAACACACATTGGTCGAAGACCTTACTTTTAAGAAAGAATTTGAGCATACTAATCCCTATTCTTTGGTTTCAGTCCTGAGTCTACTAACCAAAGTTTAACTTTTTCAATAGGCACGTCCCTATAAAAAGTACATAGTAGTAATTTTGCCCTATTGTGTGCTATTATACATTTTCAAAACCTCTTTTGAAACTTAACACAAACGGGTCTTTTACGCGATTATTGAGATACTTCGTCCGCGTGGTAATTTGGATTTTTTTCCCGTTCCCGTCGCGCCGCGTCGCCTAATTATCGTAATATTTTGAACAATTCACACAAAATCTTTATAAATTGTAGCCTATGTGTTATTCTGATGTATAAGCTATATTATTGTAAAGTTTCATTAAAATCCATTCAGTAGGTTTTACGTGAAAGAGTAACAAACATCCATCCATCCATACATACATACTCACCAACTTTCGCGTTTATAGTATTATTATTATAGTAGGATATACCCTCTTTATTACCCGCGACGTTTCTATTTTGTACCGTTACCTGAAACTTTAAGAATATTTCCCGGAGTTTTGTCCTTCGTTTATAAGCTGCATGTAAACATGACTTGTGTTCTACAAGTATGGGGCAACAATTTTCCTGTATAACCCCAACCAACTATTAGGATCCCAAGTCAATCTTATCAGCAAGTGGTGCTCCTGACGCAACAAACGAGGTTCTGAGAAACATAATAGTGCCTGATAAGCGGCAATAGACTCGCCACCTATTACGTGGCACTAAGTTACTGGCGATAAGTAGGCGTACAACATACCTCTGCCTACCACTTCGAGGAAAGAGGTGTGAAATAATATTATGGTTCGCAATTCCCGCGGGAACACATTCCCGGGATAAAAAGTAGCCAATATTACACCTTTTTATATTACATCAGCTGTCTGCCAGTGAAATTCCCGTTAAAATTGGTTCAGCCGTTCCAGAGATTAACGGAAACAAACAGAGACAGACAAAAAAATAAAAAATTGCATTTTATATGTCAGTATCGTGTATACTATGCATGCAGGTATGCATTGAGTAAAAACCTGGTAATTTGAAATTATACACACACTTCAATTTTAGTTATTTATTTATATGTAGGACGTATGTACGAGTATGTACGTGCAATTGGCTAGGCTCAGACACGTTTAATAACGGGATTTGGGAGTGTGCTTAGGGAATTAACAAAAGTTATATTACATTTCAAAGCTCTCTCTGAGATTTGAAGATATAGAAACTTATGGATCGTGCTTAATACGCTTAAAAGTTTGTTTCTGTCTGATGCTCGTTTTGGATTACTTACTTTATACTACATGGGGCACACTAAAAGTTTTGTACTTCTAGCTAATCGGAACTATTTGAATTTCGAATGTTATATTTTTTTAAACGTTGCAACCTTCTTAGTAATAAAAAAAAAACAATTGGCGGGAAATCATTTGTCAATTGTTTTTTATCACACATCAAAGTTCTACGTATGCAACGAAAATGGAATTAACTCGAAAAGATTTTAGAGCGATGATTTTTTATGATTTTAAAAGTTCTCTCTCTCCGCAAGACTGTGCCGCTCGTCTTCAAAATGCTATTGGGAGAGAAGCACCTTGTTTGAGCACCGTGAGGCGATGGTTTGCTGAATTTGAGAGAGGTCGAGTTTCTTTACATGACGAATTTCGTGAAGGGCGGCCTTCAACTGCCGTCAACGAAAATAATGTGGCTACTGTTAAGCGGTTAATTGAAGAAAACCCGCGGATTACCTATGAGACAATTCGAGGACTATTGGGGATTGGTATGAGTCAAATCCAGAAAATTTTACACGAAGAATTGAAAGTTCGGAAACTATGTTGTCGTTGGATCCCTCATGAACTGACAGCGGAGCAGAAACGGGCTCGCGTGGAATGGAGCTCACAGATGCTACTGAAGTACGACCACGGACATTCTAATGCTGTTTATAACATTGTAACAGGAGACGAAACGTTGATTTATTGTTTTGAACCCGAAAAAAAAAAAGCAATCTTGTGAATGGGTGTTTGAAAATGAGAACAAGCCAACAAAAGTGGGTGCAAATGGGCCCTTCTTACATCTATCGGGCCCCAGCGACCTCACCTGCTAGTGGCGCACCTGCTGATTGACGGACGACGTTCGTAAATTACGGTACCCATGTAGTGGCTTCGGCCCCTACGGGGATACCAGGTGGTACAACAGTGTTGGTCCGGGGGGGTACCACCGTGCAGCTGTGCTAAAGCCCCCCAAGTAACCCAGCCCAGGCTGGGTTGCGTTAGGGGTTCAACAGCTGCACTGCCGGGCCCGGGGCGCTGTATGGTGCGGCAGGCAGGGGTCGCCAATATCGCCCTGTCTTCACGCTTCCCCATATCTCACCATGACAGTGCAACAAATTAATACACGGTACACAGCGGCCCCTAGAAACCCCACAAAATTGACTTTGTTTGAGGTGGAGTTCGTGAATATCCGCGGACCTCGATACCGTCCACCATCACCTGGAGACGGCACGGCCTTCTGTGATGTTCCTAACGGAGACACAGATACGCCGCCCTGACGACACGTCTTACCTCTGTTACCCGGGCTATATCATCGAGGAATGATTCCGCGATAAAGCCGGAGTGTGCGTGTTCGTTAGGGCGGATGTTTGCTGCCGCCGGTTGCGCTGTCTGGAGAACCCCTCCTACTCCGTCCTATGTTTCCTTGTTACTTCGTCCTGTATTTACCCCAAAATCAAAGATTTGATGAGAGGTTTCACTTTTACCAACTCCGAAGAGGCAGTGATAGCATTCATTCAGCACGTAGAAAACATGCCTTCAGATCTGTGGTCCTCCTGTTTTAAAAAATGGTTCAATCGCATGAAAAAATGTTTAAAATGTAAAGGAGAGTATTTTGAAAAGCAATACTTATATATTTCTATATGTATGTATATAGAAATATATAAGTATGTTTATCAGTCGTCTAGATCCCATAGCACAAGCTTATAGCATATATCCTTTATTTTATTTAACTACATATTTAATACATTTTTAAATAAATCTATAAAATAAATATAAAGAATAGTGACCGGTATCGAGTACAAGGACCAAGCTACCGGTGGTTAGGGCTCCAGAGACAGGAATTTCCTCACGATGCGTGCCGTGTCGAGTAACACTGCCTTCTGCATCAGGCCTTTGACCCTACCGTCCAACGTGAGCCTAAACATGCTGTGTTGGTCGAGGCTCTTAGCGATCAGTCCATGCACGGAAACGACTATCGGTACACTGAGATTACATGCCACATGCCGACAATCTCGTGGGCCAAATCCAAGTACTTTACTTGTCTTTGTTGACCGAGCGAGCGAAGCGTCTCAGTTTTAACTCGAGGAGTTCCGGTTTACAGGCCGCATTTTTCATCCGATTTTCATGAAATTTGGCACAAAAGTTCTTTGTTGCAAGGCGCAACTTTTGTCGAAGGGATTTTTCGATTGGGGGAAAAATGGGGGAGAAATGGGGGGAAAATACGAAAATGACGCGAGGTCTACTGTTCACAGAACCACTAGTTATCTTCTCTTATTAATCTCCACCCTACCTGCCAATGATGTAGGATTTTTTTTTTAAATATAATTGCACTAATTTCGGTAGATAGAAGACATTATAAACGTCAACATATGTTTCTCCTACTCACGAGGCATAATGAATGAATATCTATCTAATTCTACCTTGTTTTTTCTATTTAATACATAGTAAATAGAAAATACACTACTAACTAATACTAAGTATTACTTTTGTTTCCAAAAATCTATTTATTTTGTTCATTTACACCAATATCTACCCCTTTTTCTTAAATTCTATTCTTTCTACCTTTCCACCCAAAAGTTGCCTGTAAGAAAATACTTTTACTTGGGACCAGCAAAGTGATAGGCGAAATGTATGCGTACTGAACGCTTCTGTCTGTCCCTTCGAGGATGAGGATGTGTGTGTCAATAATGAAACTAAGATATTAAAGATTAAAATTTGTATATTGGTACTTCGTATATTCCTTCATTTACATTTTAAATCGATAAGAATTAATAGTTAATCGTATAGTCTTAGACGATTTTAATAATTTATTAATATTTGTTTTATAAAGAACAATACAAACGTAACGCGTCTGAATTATTATATTATTAAAATTAAAATATTTAACAAATATTATATAGATTAATATTATTATACTATAAGTATAAATAGTATTTTATTAATTTAGAACATTTTTATTGAACAAGTTTCTAGATACACACAGTACAGGATAGTCACCTATAATTCATGTATTTATTTATTATTAAAACTTTCTAAATATTTAACTATATCCGAAAATTATTGGCATTTAATAGTATTTATACATTATTAATTTAGAACTGTACAAAAACCTGTACGCAATTGAATAATTATTATATTTATCGCATATACTATGATTAAATATAGTATATGCGATAAAAAAATATACTTTAGTTAATTTATCATTCGTACAACAATTTATTTTAAGTGTTGTAGGAACAATGTTGAAATATTTGAGTCGGTTACGGTTAAAGTTCGTTACCGACTTAAATAGAATCTGCACAAATAAGCTTGGGCTCGGGGCTTGTTTGTGCGGTTCTAGTTTTATAAAATATTGTTACTCCAAATTTAAAGTACCTTACGTTATAATTTTAACATTAAGACAACATACAACCGCAAAACATAAAATAAAAATTACATTAAATTATTAAAAATAACAATTATAATATATTATTAATAAAAGACTACATTTATTTATTAATCACACACACCTTGGAAGACTATATGAAATTTAAAAAAGGTAGTTTCATGAAAAAGAAATCTACGCAATGTCTATTGCTTGGAATTCAGTACATCATTAGTATCTATTTATTATATTATCTAAATCTAATTATATCTAAACGGCAATGGTGTTGCAGTATTATTAATAATTATTATGTGATTAATTATTAAATTACGAATTATTATTACGACTTCTAAGATTCAAGAATCTAGAATACATTAATTTAGAATTAGGTTGTCGTTGTAGTTCATTAACAATAAATCGAATTTACAATTATAATAATAAAATATTAGAATATCTTATTTACAATTTGTGTAGTTAAAAGGTTGTTATTAAGTTTTATAAAAAAAAAATATCTTCAGTCGTAGGGCAAGTTTAATTAATTGTTAAAATAGTGATAAAATATATTTAAAATTTACTATTTTGATGTAAACCATTTAAAACGTTAAACGTTATAAAATTAAAATAAAAACGAAATTTTAATTAAAATATACTGTCTATACTAATAATTACTTACTTTTAATTCAAGATTAAAATATTATTTTAATATTCATAAGATTAGAAAAATGTACAGGAAGTATTTGGTGTTCTTTTTGGTTAATTTTATACAGAAATAAGCTACTTAATTACAATTTATTTACAATGAAAAACTTAAGTTTATAAAAGCGTCCCGCGCCATTAATATTTTTTAAAATTATAAAAAAAAATATTATATATTTCTTTAATTAAATTCTAAAAAATACGAACTAAGCTAAGTTAAATTTATTATTTAAATTGTTTAATTAGTGCATTTTATTGTTATGTTGTGCTTGTCGATAGGCACAGAGGCACAGTCAATTAATTATTAATTATTTATAATAGATTATCCTATTAAATAGTTATGGTGAAAGTAAGCAAAAAATCTTTTGTTAGTCACTGATTTTGTAATAATAAATTTTTCTTTTACATATTTAAAATGTGTTCTTCCTTTATACTTTATTAAGTTTTATAATAAAGTGTAATCTTGGTTGTCGAGGAATTTTAATTATTGCAAGGAAATTTTTCAGTGTATAATATTGTAAGTAGGTACTAAATGTGAGATCTATGTTGTAGTTTTCCTTTAAATAAATATTTGCAACACCATTAAGTTACCAAATATAAAATAATTTACAAGTCCGTTTATTATGTTAAACTGTGAAAGAATATAATAGTTTTGATATTAGTATTTCTGTATTTAAAACTCAAAATAATAGCTTATATTATTGGCTCTGCCATATTTCCCAGTAGCTTCTATGATTTCATTATTTGTTAATCTTTTAATACATTCAGCAGCTGATTGCTAAATTGTTTGGAAAAGGAAAAAAATAAATAAATTTGATAAATACGAGAACCTACTTTCACAATAATTATTTTTTTATAGTACCACCGCATGTTTACAACGATAGTTATAGATATTTTCAAATATTATGTGTAGGAAGTAATGCTTTTAATAGTTAATGGGTAAACTATGTAATATAATTATTTAGGTAACTGTTTAATCACATGGTTTTTAGGTAAATTAGTTTGGATACAAGATAAATAAATTACAGACAACCGTGTTGTATATTACTTGTTACAGTGAAATGAGGAGTATTTGTAATTCTTTAACGTATATTGTACTGTAAAATATTTTTTTGAATGTTTTTATTAATAATGTTGAATCTTAAGATTAATTATAGCAAATAATTTTACACGAAATCTACAAATATTTCACTATTTTGTACTTATATAAGCGTATGGGTAAGTCTTCAAGGGAGTTGTAAAAGAAAATTATAATATTGTTATTAATTTAAAATCTATATAGAGTTGAGGGACTTCAGTGTTGTCTCGCTATGGCGTAACACAAAATAATTTTATGTTACATACTTTTAATATGGTTACCTAAAGTTTATAATTATAAACACAGCCACGCCTTTCTACTCTGTAGATAATTGCGTTTTCTATTATTATCCACTAAAGGTATGTAATTTTAAACGACATAAAACCCGATTATATGTATTTTATAATCGACGAAGTATGCTAAGTTTTTCTTAAATAATTTTACAAAATAAATCGCAAAACGACGCCGTGAGTCGCGATATTAATACAATATTGGTGATTGCAATATTAGAGGTCTTAGCCTAGTGATGTCTTCGTCAGTTGATAGAATGTTCCTCATGGAAAGAGAACAGTCCAGCCATAGACTATAGTTTGCGATTTTTTGTAAAACATATGACATAAAACATGATTTAAGTGTTGCGCCATAGAGTACAAAATGCTATAAGTAAAAGACACAGCTAGCCACTAATTATTACAAAACTTAATGTCATTAAAGCTAGGTAATTCCTTTATTTTAGAACATTAAAGGAATTATTATATCACCTATTTATATTAATCAAATCCATTAGTGTTTTGCAGTTTCAAATTTATACAATTATTTCTATAATTTGGCTAAGTACTCGTATATTAAAATGGTCTACTTAATGAGTTCTGTAATGAATTTACAATTTACAATTCCTTTTATAACTTAAAACTAGTCACTTCATGAATTAGACATTTAATATAATTTAATTATAATAATTTTAAGGCTACTAGTAACAGAAGTTATGTTACTAGTTGTTTAAATGGTATATCTGACTAATCTATAGAAATCGGAATTGGATTTATACTATTACTTCTAAAGGTATTCGTAATATCTGGTAGTATAGGCACAGATTGTTAAGAGATTTGTAAAGCGTATTTAACATGAAGTGACTATAAAAGTTCTACTCAATTTTAAAAATAGCAACAAGCATTCCTAAAACCTTGTGATAAGTTATTGTTGCATAATGTGATTGATTAACTTTTATAAAGTTTTCACTATTTATTAATAACTATATCGAGTTTATTCTCTGATAATCTGAAATAGTATTATATAATAATTTAGAATTTATTATCGATCATTCTATCGATCTATCTATTCTAAAATATTCATTAAAAATTATTGTAAAATAAATAAAATTTACAATTGTAAAATTACTTAATGACCGTTGTATTTACATACAAGTGGAAGTAAAATTTAATTTGAGAACACTTAAAACAGTTATCAAAGAACAAAATTCGTTCACCATTATATTGTAAAGTTCATTTAACGTACATTGTAAAGATTCGGTGCTGCTCGTTGCTGTGCCAACATTATCCTATTGGCAACGCATCTATAACAGCACACGTAAGCTAAACATCACTTAAACAGTATTCTTCTGAACGCTCTTCTAAAATCTTTATTAAAAATAGTATATATAACAGGATTTAATACAGAATTCATGTATCCTAGCCAAAATGCTATTGCAAACGCACTAGCCGGTATAACACAAACTCTACAAGCGGCCTTAAGAATATATAGGAAGAAAAATGGCAGCCAGCAAGCGATGAAACTGCCCATAATTAAACCTAATATTAACGTAGCTCGTTTTTCTTTTTTTCTTGCTAATCTCTTCTTTTCTCTTTCTGGATCTCTTGGCTTATGTGGTTTTGGAAGTGCAGGCTCTAGTTCTGATTTACTAGGCTTTGATTTCTCTAGTCTTTTGTCTATTTTTTTGAAAATTCTTAGTTTTAATGGTTTAACTCCACCACAGCGACTCACTACGCCAGAGTCTGATGAGGAAGGTTCCATTTCTGAGACCATATCAGTGTCTATGGCGACACTGGGTGCTCTGCCCCTGGTCTGTTGAAGCTGAAGTTCTCCATTGACTGATAGCGAAGAACTTCGAAGTGTACACGAAGCCAGTGGATTTTTTGTAACTTGTGCTGCTGTTGTAACCTGTATTAAAAATAAACAAAGTTTACACAAATTGTAAATAAACAGCTTTGAGTGTTGAATACAAATTGAGGATTATTTGTCCCACTTTGATTTTCGATTTAATTGTTGTTCCATTGAGATGAAATTTGGTAAAGTATATAACTAGAATGACAATAGATGTCGTAATGCCATTCATTGCAAAGGTAAAGGAAGCACTAGCGAGGTTGGTATTAAGATGGGTGACCATTGTGACCCCTCTGTGCCTCGGAGCACGTTAAGCCATCGGTTCTGATTGCATACGAACTTTCTATGGCAGTCGCCTAGGGTACTTAGAGCCCTAAGAATCTGGCTGGCCGTCACTACAAATCTACAGTCACTTTTGAAATTAATGTACCATAGTATAGTTATTTAAACTGCCATCGTCGTTATTATTATAAACTTTGGAAATATATCCGGGATATTTACCATGTATTATTTTGTTGTCGAGTTTCCGATATTTCGGCACTATTGCAAGCGCCATGGTCATGGAGGAACTGTCAATACATCGCGAAATAGTTTTAAGGTAAACCGTATCGATCTACCCTCCTTCTCACTCGTTTTTGTCGCGCACCACTACTATTGTCCGCACTGTTCTCACTACCATCTCGAACATGATCACGGCACACAATACTCACGGTATCCACTCGCGGTTTTTGTATAGGTTGTTAATTATTTTTACATAAACTGACCACTGGATGCCAGACACCCGGCAACTGAAAACCGTCTTCACGATTGGAATTTTTATGTTTTGTTATTTCAATGACTTCTCTCACCAACCTGAGTATGTAATGACGGTCTGCCGAAAGTATTTGTGGGTTATGTAACTCTATCTAATGGCCAGTACCTGCCTCAAGTATATGCTCCGCAATCGCAGAGTTCTGTGGTTCATTATTTCTGACCGCCCTAATATGTTCCTTCATTCGGCATGCAACCGAATGCTTAGTTTGCCCAATGTAGGAGCTACCGCAGCTACAGTCGACTTTATACACACCCGGCTTCTCCAATGGGAAACTGTCCTTGGGCGAGCGCAAGGACAGTTTTCCCTTGGAGAAGAAATACTTTCGGCAGACCGTCATTACATACCCAGGTTGGTGAGAGAGGCCATTGAAATAACAAAATATAACAATTTCAATCGTGAAGACGGTTTCAGTTGTAGTATAGTAGTTAGTTCCTCAACTACCGGTAGATGGCGCTCTGACGACGCCGTAAGTCGCGATATTAAGAGAATCTGATTACAAAATTAAATGTCTTAGGCTAGTGGTGTCTTGGTCAGTTGGTAGAACGTTCCTCCTGGAAAGGGAACAGTCGCTGGTCCATATTGTAAAATTATATTTTGAAGTTCAGTTCGCAGTTGTGGGAAGTCGACCCCAACTGATGATATAAGTACAGTCAAGGTTCAAAAGTGTAATTATATTATTACAATGCAATAACTTGACTGTATGCTGATATTTAGACTGCAGAGGTTCTTCTAACTTCTGTCCTGGCACAGCTGTGATTGGACTTTTGAACCTTGACTGTAACTATGTATGTATAACTTACAACTTTAAGTGTATCCTTCCGTTCGTCTGGTGGTGGAGGTAACGTGTCCCCGGCTTCGCTCGTAGATATGTCTGATGCCAACTCGCACGTCACTGTCGGAATCTGGACTTGTGCCGTCTCTATTGTCGATATTTGGCTTTCACTGAAATTGAAAAAGGGTATGCCTTAAGTATTAAATTTATTACTTAAATTTAGTACGCTTTGAGCCCGTGGACTAGTGTTTATGGGACCAAAGCCTCTAGGGACCATACAATGTTTGAACCGATGTAATTATTGTGTAAATTGAAGCAGATTACGTAAGCAATAAATGTTAAAGTATGAAATTGGCGATTTGTACGAAAGATATATCAAAGTATCGAAAAAAAAACTTCTATAGCTGCCTACCTATAATTAAAAAAAAATTGTAAATTTTTAATTTAAAGAAACGACTGCACTTCACACAACTTTTAAGTTAAATCAAAGTATCTAATATTATATAACGGCAATTCAATTATTTAAAAAGCTTTTCTTTACAATTTTATCTAATGCACCTATTACTCCATATATAAATAAACAAAGGCGATTCGTTAAGGAATTCAAAAGAAATTCCCGTCACAAAGAAAATGGCGGCGGGAATGACGAAGGAATTCCAAAACTTTCTTGTAACCCAGTTCTGAAGGCCATTTGCAATTTTCTGTCATCGGGAACATATGTTTTTTGATTAGTCAGTAGTACGCCGATAATATTTTGACGAACCTAAAGAGAATGCCTAAGTTTCATAGAAAATTACCCCAGCTTTGGCGCTAAAGAAACCTATCCTAGATTATTTTTAGTAGGTATCTATATTCTACTCGTCACGGAAAGGAAAAAGGGCCTTAATTCTGCCATGATATCACACATTATGTTCTTAATGCACTTGACAAGCCATGTGGTATCGAGGCTTATACGAGGGCTTACCCACTTGTGTTCATCAACTTTTGTAGCTGACTGCACATGGAAGGTTTTCATAATAAAAAAAAACACCCTTGACAATAGTTTCATTGATAGCTGCGATGGGTCAGAAACGCCCATTGTCCTTTGTGTGAAGGGGTATTATGTTACAGAGCTATCTAGTCGTAAACTTAAGCCGACTTAATAACTGTAAATGGTACTTCACTTGGTTGACACGTATTAAGTTGACTGCCTCGGGGTGGCGTAGTGGTATGAGTATGTGACTGCCGTCTCTGAGTTCCAGGTTCGATTCCGGGTCGAATCAAATTATTTGTGCGATCCACAAATTTGTTTCGGTCCAAACCCAGTTGGTTGTATATAAAGAATGCACTAATTTGCAAGCATGTTTGAGAAAACTAAATTTTGCCTTTGGCAAGTAAGGACCACCTAGGTACATAATCGAAAAATAGAAAAAAAATCTACTCTACTTATTTATTTTCGCACTAAATTATAACTTATAACTTATTACTAAATAGTTAGATAAGTTTAGAATAAACTTAATTGTACAGCATACAGGATGTACAAAGGGCGGCCTCATCGCTAAAAGCAATATCTTACAGGCAACCTTAGGATGGAGAGTCAAGCGTTAAGGTGGGTAAAATATTGATGCCAAAAATTACAAATGAATATAAATAAACTATGAAAACTATACAATAATTATTGCCCGGTGACGGCAATATGCTTGCCTCCTATTACGTCGGTCTAAAATACTGGCAAATTGTGGGTGTGTAATGCACATCTGCCTACCCCTTCGGGGATATAGGCGTGATATGTGTGTGTTCGCTATAATTCTTGTGTTAACGAAGTCACGGGCAGAAGCAAGTTCTTAAACAATTACCAATAGAAAAGATACAAATCTTCAATATTACATAGGAAGAGGGGAAAAGGTACGAAGTAGAAAATAGTAGTAATATAATAGTATACGTACCCATTATTATTACTATTCAAGTGTCCCTGTGGCATGGGGTGTGTTGACGGCATTGGGCGCGTCCCTCTCGGTGGATTACTGAAGCTCGTCTGCTGGTCATTCTGTTGAAAAGGTTTAGCTATCTTTAAAAAGGAGCTCTGTACATCGCTATCATAATTATCACTACATATTATAAAACAAAGTCGCTTCCTTCCGTATGTATGCTTAGATCTTTAAAACTACACAACGGATTATGATGTAGTTTTCACCAATGGATACAGTGGTTTTCGAGGAAGCTTTTTGTGTATATAATTTGTCAAGCGGGTGAAGCCACGGACGTCTGCTAGTATTATTACTATTGTCTTCCTCGTCGTGTTCGACGAAGACGACTCCGTCACGTAGATGGATCATGTCTTGCTCGAGTATGACTTGCAAAGTGAAACATGGTTCTTAAAATGCAATGTTTGCATGGCGCGCAGCAGCGCTGTCCTGGTGGGTTATAGGTGTAGGTACGTGTAAGACGGCTTAGGGCAATGCTTGGGCTAAGGATATGGCGTTTGACATCTAGCTACCTATCATATTCCGGTAGGGTGACGGAGCGTACCCTCCCCGCTGAGTTCCGAAGTGTGCGGCGAGGGTGCCGCAGACGTGACTACGCCCAGGACCATCGACCTCCATGATGATGGATAAGCAACCCACCGTCCTTACAGAAGCAGGCTTGAAGGGCTGCGTGCTGTGGGGCCACGCACGCCTTCACTCACCGACGTGGAATAAAACCAGACCCCAAAGATGCGGGGTAACACCAGACCACCAAGCAGCGGCCACACAGGCCAAGGTCCGCCGTGCGCCACTGGGAATTCTTTCAGTGCTTACCGGTGGCGCTCGGTAATGGACGTAGATATGACCGCGGCGTAGGGCCGCGGATTAAAAAATACCTATCATATTCACAGGGCTTATGTAGACTAATCAAATGTTTGGTGGATATCAAACGCATCCATAGGAACAGCTGTAATAACAGCAACTAGCTGTTTCCAATAAAATTTTCATGTGGAACTGCGCACACGCAGCAACTCCAGCTGCGAGTTCGGAAGATAAACAACAGCTTTAAGTTACATACTGCAATCGATTAAGTTAGTTTTTTCCCGACTTCAAAAAAAGTAGGAGGTTCTCAATTCGATTGTTTTGTTTATATTTGCTACATCATTAACTTTTGACTAGGTGAGCCGATTTAAAAAAAAAATCATTTGTAAACTAGCACTTGTCATGTGGTCTCATTCTGACAATTTTGGTCCCATTCTGGTAATTTATAATCGGATTTTTTTATTTTTTATTGTCGCGTATTTGTATCCGTTATGTAATAATGTTAGTTTCCTCAACAGCCCGGGACTCGAACCAGTGACAGTTCCCTTACAGGAGGAATATTTTAACCGATTGCGTCAGCGAGGGTCCTGTGTTTCGCGCGTATGTATGTATGTTTGTATGTTTCTTTGTTCCCTCTACAGGCCAAACGGCTGGAAGGATTTCGAGAATGAAATCTTAAGTGAAAGGTATTTACGAGTATCTCCGGAGTGTCATAGGATACTTAGTTACAACTGAAGAGCTTTAAAGGACTCAGTTTGCATAAAGGTTTGAACTGATATTCGAGTCCCACCTGCTTATAGTTAAATATCTGGTTAGTTGCAGTCGGGTTATTTTGTTATTTATTTTTATTTGATACTCACGGGCTTAGGTCTAGGATTCTTTCTGATGCCTCTTCTCGCTCGGGCTTTTGCTGCGAAGTATATCCTGATGTAGACGAATACCATGATGCAGGACGGTATGTAGAAGCTGCCCAGGGCTGAGTAGATCACGTAGCCGATGTCATCTGACACCTGGAGACAATAATATAGGTTATTGCATTTCTGCGGAATGCTATTTCTTTGGTGCGTTCGAATGTACGGGCGTCCCCACTATTTGGTAGCTGCACTAGAACTCCTTAAGGTCGTGGCGGATCCTTATGATGAGGTTTTTATGTTAGGACATGTCTGAGGAAGGTTCTTAGCCATCAGGAAGTGGATGTAAATTGATTACTAATGGTTTGAACGTAAATTTTGGGCATCAACATCTGTTAATGCCAGAAATGTGCAGGAGTGTGGCTTCCAGTTTGATAATTTATAACCTCTTAGAGTGAATTGTATTTACTCTGACGTATGTAACTAAAATTAAATTATTTTAGGGAAATTATTCCACAAATACTCCTCTACAAAAATGCTCTGATGAATTTTACTGTAAAATGAGCAGAAAAAAAATTATAACCCCTTAAAGGAAATTCGTTCTCAAATTTTCATCTGTTTTTGTTAATAACTTTGTTATGTTTAATTCTACGACCAAAAAAAAGTTGTAGAGAATTTAATTTGCGACAAAAATGTTGTCGTAAATTTTTTGTGCGATGAATAGTTTGCCCGATAGGGTGCGATAACGATTTGCAACCCTTTTTCAAGATGGCGGAAATCCCACCCACAAACTTGGATTTAGCTTTACACTAAACCCCCATTGATATCTAAAAAATAAAATAGCGTCCTCTGACTATTGCACACTTAGCCCCAAAAAAATTAACATTTCAATAGCCTAATACAGGACACTGGTATGTCTATGAGCAGTTGTCATTCGCGGTATTCGAGGATGAAGGTAAAAAGAAACCATTTTCTAAGTCCACCGATGAAAAGAGGATCGACAATATATCTACAAGTTTATTGACTTCCAAACATTTGGTCAAGGTCAAGTGTTGCCATAAGGAAAATTAGAATCTTATCGCCAATAAAACGGTTTCTTTCCAAATAATTTGGAGAAAATATTGGCTCAAGAAGTAATAAAACTTCCTTTAATCTGTCTCATTCGCATTTTTCGGTTGAAAAAGTAACATTTTTTTTTCTCATCTATTTTTTTTTTCCTTGGACTAAATGATCTTAGAGTTTCGCGCCAGATTTGAATTTGATAGCTCGAAAATCTTTGCTGTAGTTTTAAGGGTTCCGTACCTAAAGGGTAAAACGAGAACCCTATTACTAAGACTTCGCTGTCCGTATGTCCGTCCGACTGTCTTGGACTGTACCTTGTGAACCGTGATAGTTAGAAAGTTGAAATTTTCACAGATTATGCATTTCTGTTACCTCTATAACAACAAATACTACTAGGTATGCAATGCATGCTGCTGTTGCAAAAAAACTGAGTGAAGTATGAATGAATTTACTTCTTTTTCCTCGATGGTATGTCTAATTTTAATTTTTTTTTGTTCTAAACCTCTCTCACGCCACACGTTATCACTGTGGTAAGTTTGAAGGAGATCGGTTCAGGCGTTTAGGAGGAGTATGCGGCCAAACGAAATACTTGAGTCGCCTAAGATTGAGCTTCGCTCACTTCGCTCAAAAAAAACAATATAATAAATATTAAAGAGGGCTCCCATACAATAAACGTGTTTTATTTCTTTTTGGTACGGAACTCTTTCTGCGCGAGTCCGACTCGCACTTAGCCGGTTTTTTTTGTAGGTTGGAAGTTGGTGTGAAGGTATGATAAAACTTTTTTTTTGTCTCTCTTTCCCGCTTACTCATGAAATTAAAAAGAGAGACTGACTGGGAAGTTTGAACTTTAGAACGTATTTGACTAATTTTGGTATTTTTTTTTCTTTTTTTTATTCCGAGGCCGCTCTGACGTCCGTTGCCGGGCGTATCTGGTTCACACGCAGAAGGTATTTCCAGTGGCGCCCGGCGGACTTTGAACACCTGTGTGGTGACTCCGGGGGTTTTTGTCGGGACTAATTTTGGTCTGACTAAGTTTGGTAGGTTTATGTTTGAAGCGCTTTAAAGTTCGCCGGGTCAGCTTATTTCTAGTAATTTTGACTGGGCCAGAAAAAAAGTAATCGTCATCGGACGAAGCTGCGGATACCAGCTACTATTATAATAAGAATAGGTCGAATTTCGTTTTAATAACAAATGTGTTTATGGATATTTTGTACTAAGTTGAAATTGCGTCCGTAAAAGTTTCAAACTGAAAATTAGAAGTGGAATATCTTTAAAAAGGGGTAAAAACATATTAAATGGTTTTCACTTGGAACGGAAATGAGATCTCTGGAATTACCAGTCGAAAAAATAAAGAATAAAATGAAAGTAGAACACGATGGCACTTAGCTCACGAAAAACTTTAAATTGCCTTAAGCTCCATTTCTTCTTTGTTCTAACTATTTAAGACACGATAGAGTAAAATATTTAAATTTTAAAGCGACTTTGTTCGCGGTACCGTTGATACAACATACTTATATATATAGCTTATATATATATATATTATAGCCCAAATTAAGCTATTATTAGCTTGAATTATGGTGTCTAGATGATTAATAAACATATTTATATATTTCTAAATACATACATATTACGAGTATACATAGAAGACACCGAAACTCAGAAACAAATATTTGTGGATCACACAAATATTTGATTCGACCCGGAATCGAACCTCAGGGACGGCAGTCGCACACTCATAACGCACACTCACTGCGCCACCGAGGCAGTAAAAAGTTATTGGTCGATGTGCGATGTAATTGATAAGCTTTAAATTAAATTAATATAATTAAAAAAAAAAATTAAAATTATATAATAAAGTCTTCTTCGTTTTTAATTTTTTTTAGATAGCAAAATTCCACATAGATAACTTCTTGACACTTCTTAAAAAATCTACGCTCTGTGCTAATAATGAAGTGTGCAAAGCGTTTTGTTTATTTTTTTTTAGTTTTAAGCCTCAACGTTCATTGCCTGACGCCCCTGGTAGGCTCTTGGAAGAGTAACCCAAAGACTCTCACGGACTAAGGCCTCTTTCAAGGGGTTTCATCCTGAATCTTTGGGGGTCGGACCATGTCCGCGCCGTATGCAGGACTTCTAAAGGGTACTTTACCTTACAATGGTTTGCAACCGCGTGCGTTGCGTATATTATACAATTTTTTTTTATTTATTCATTTGTTATCAGGCTACGTGAGTAATGTGACAGATCTTATATTAACTTATTATACGGCTTATTAGACGAGAGGGAGCGTACCCTACTCGCCGAGTTCCGAAGTCAGAGGCGAGGGCGCCGCAGACTCATCTACGCCCAAGATCATCGACCTCCATGATCGGGGCCTGAGGACGGCGCGATAGTCACCCGCCGTCCTTACAGAAGCAGGCTAGAAGCTCCGCAGCACGCAACCAGATTCACTAACCGACGCGGGATAAAACCCTACTCCAACGAAGCGGGGGATTCTTATTCTGGCCAAACCCGAAGGGGCAACACAGATGGCCAAAGTCCGCAGGGCGCCACTGGAAATACCTTCTCGTGCATACCAGAGACGCCCGACAATGGACGTAAAAAATAAAAGAAACGGCCCATAATGACATGCGTGACCACGCGGTTTGCGAATTGATTTAACATTAACAAGCATGAGGCCCCGCACACTGTTCATAACGCGCCTGACAGGAAAATCGCCCTTATAGCATGGCGGCAATTTAATATAATACTCTTCTACCTACATATATCTTCCAGGAAAAATATGTAATTCTATAAATAAACAACATATTAACACATAATCAACCGGCCATGCTCTTGTGGGAGTAAGCCAACTGCGAAAGGTCGTTGTGCGAACCAATGAACTCCATATTGTAGATAATGTGAAATTTGTCACTCCTGTACTGAAATATGACAAGCGACAGTGACATTTGTTCATCGATAATATTACGCATAATGTATCTCTGAAGGGGTAAGCACATGCATAAGTTTGCTAGTAATAGGGAGTGAAACTATAAAGGGACGGTCAAACTCATCCTTCACATGCGACGTACACCACGCATTTTGACATCTGAACAGGATCTGTTATCACCTAATTACAATATATGCTACAATTATGGCATTTTAGGAGGCGCCTGCACCATGCTCCTAGGTGAACCCGCGAGCGTTGACTAGTATAAATAGTACGTCATATTTCATTAAATATAGTGCTCGATTTGGCTAGGCTGATCGGTTTAAGGCTTTAAATTTCAACGGAAAATTTATTACCATTTCGGATTAAATCGTAACAGCCCCAAAATACAGATGGCGGACGTGTAATTAATGGGATTTGTACTACAATAATATTTATATTAAATTGTTTAATTTGTATATTAATATATTATTCGTCTGGACTTCAGGGATTGTAGTTATGTAACATAGGTCCTGGCTGGTAGAATTTAGTTTCGGAAATTCTATATACCTATCTATCTCGTGTCTAACCAGGTCGGTTTTAGGATGGGTGACCATTTTCTCCGTGCCTCACAGAGCATGAGAACACGTTAAGCTGTTGGTCCCGGTTGCCAAAACATCTATGAAAGTCGTTACAGGTATTGAAATCTTAAATACCGGTCAAGTGCGAGTCGGACTCACGCACAAAGGATTCCCGTTTAACCCTTTGGGTACGGAACCCTAAAAACCAAAAGTGTGACCGGTCTATCTACAGAACTTCAATATCGTCTATGGCAGTCCAAACCTTTTTTTTTTTGACTGCCTCGGTGGCGCAGTGGTATGAGTATGCAACTGCCGTTCCTGAGGTCCCAAGTTCGATTCCGGGTCGAATCAAATTATTTGTGTGATCCACAAATATTTGTTTCGGAGTATGGGTGTTTTCTATGTATATTTAGTATGTATTTAAGAAATATATAAGTATGTTTATCAGTTGTCTAGATCCCATAACACAAGCTTATATTAGCTTAATTTGGGCTAGATGACATTGTGTGAGAATGTCCAAAAATATTATTATATTTATATTTACCGAGCCTTTTCCCAATTCAGTTGTGGTCGGCTTTCCAGTCTAACTGCGATTCGGCTGAACTTCGAAATTTTCCGTGAAGCGACTGCCATCTGACCTCCACAATCCATGGACGATATCGAAGTTCTGTAGTTAGACCGATTTGATTTTTTACTTAGAGCTCCAACCACCCCTAACGAATGCCATAGATGTTCGTGTGACAACCGGGACCGACGGCTTAACGTGCTCTGTCTCAGTGTCTTAAGAAATGGTCACCCATCCTAAGCCTGGCCTGACTAGATGTTGCTTAACTTTTGCAATGTGTTAACATTGTCGGTTACCACTAGACCACGAGCCTTTTTATTACCTATTTCTAACATAAATATTATACATAGAAAACACCTAAACTCTGAAACAAATATTTGTGGATCACACAAAATTATTTGATTCGACAAATAGAACCCGAGACTCTGGAGTCAAAAGCCGATGCACTACCGACCGCGCCACCGAATCACAGAATACGTGATGCTTAAAAGAACCTTGAGTCTTTAATACGAGGTTTATAAGGTACCTCATTTGAACCAATACTTCAGGGCCTGTTGTAAGTGGACGGACAATAGCCTCAGATTAAATATCTCTGTAAAGAATCTTGCAAAATATCTAATATCCAAGTTCTAACTTTGAAATGAAAAATTCAAGAAATCGTTGCTAAAGTGACTCGAGACTTCGGGAGTCAGATTTACTGTTCAAGAAACCTAACGGATTTCTACTTTAATCCTTATCACTTAGGGGTATGAAAAATAGATTTTCTCCTTTTCTCAGACCTACTGAATATGCATATTATAAAATTTCATAAAAATCGGTCAAGCAGTTTCGGAGGAGTATAGTAACTAATATTGTGACACGAGAATTTTATATATAAAATAATCACGCCTATATTCCCGAATGGGTAGGCAGAGGTACATTATACACCCACACTTTGACAGTAATTTTGTTTGTCCCATGTACCTACAAGTAGCAAGCCGTTATTGCCTTTACAATAGAAAATCAAAAGTAATTTAAACCAAAGTTCCAACAGTCAGAACAGATGTTACAAACTACTTAATTTTTTGCAGTTCGAGTAAAAGTACATACGATTTATATTGCTTTACTAGCTGTTGCCTGAGCTCCGCCTGCGTGTTACTTTTGATCGACATAACTTTTTATTTATGAACGGATTGAAGTAAAACAAACCTTAAATGTTAAGTTGAATAAACCACAACGCATTACTGAAAACCGCACTCAAATCGGTTAAGCCGTTTCTGTGATTAGCGTGTTCAAACATTCAGACAAACAGACAAAAATTCTAAAAACCATTGTTTTAGGTTCTATTGCGTTTATAAAGCCCCCTACTCTACTTTCTCTATTATATCTTCGATGTACAGACATCGACCACTTACATTTTTATTATATACTAACTGTAGCCCGCAGCTCCGCCTGCGTGTTATAGCTTTCTTGAGCACTAGTTACTGATTTATTATGTATAGCTGTTGAGCGATATTGTATCTTAAGATAAAATATTATAGTATCTTAGCCGTGTACAGCGCCCCTTAGTGAACTCCACTGCGGGTGACGTAACCTACGACAAACTTATTATTTGCGGTTGGTACAGTAATCGGGTCTAGGGATCGAACCGCAAAATTAAGTTTGTTTTTTATTGTATATACTTTTCCGGGATAATAAGTGTGGTGCCCAGGATATTAAAGAATAATAATTATACCACGGTTCATCGTAATCGAACCTGTAGTTTTTGCGTGATGCCTGAACAAACAGACAAAGAATTTTTAATCACATTTTTGGGTTCGGTGTCGGTCTAGTAACACCCCCTATCATTTATTTTTTTGATATTTTCAATGTACAGAATTTTCACTTCTACAGATTTATTATAAATATAGATAGACTAGTACGGTGACTTGCGCGGTGCTTCGCGCCGCACCACGCCATACGTTTTGGCCTATAACTTTTGACCCCTTAGGGCTAGGTCAAATTTTCGATTTTTTGGCTTGCCTCCAGATCAAGGGCTATCCATAGAGGGGTCAACCATCATTGGAGCATAAGCAGTTCTCGAGAACTAAGGGGGGATATTCCCCATTTCTATATAGTAATGTTTTATGTTTTATTTCAGTATAGATTTAGAGCCAAGATGAATATTGTTTATCCAATATAAATAAAAGATAAATCAATGTTAAGCTAAGCCCCAATTACAGAAATGACGGTATAATTTATGACTCAGAACCCGTATCTCCTCAAATGCTGTTTCAGAAATAAATAATATAACAAAATAAAAGTACATTCTTCAAAATCCAGTCGCATTCCAGAGAGAGTGAGCTCAAACAAAGCTACCTAGTACGCAATAAATAAAAATAAAACCTTTGCAGTGTAGAGATAGCAAAAAAACGGTGTTATTAAATCAAACCAACAAACAAACTATTAAATGAAGTAACTTGTATATATTATGTATGTATATATTTTATAATTTCCACTTAATATTATGTACTGAACTATTCTTATGTAACTTATATCGTAACTGCATTATATATTTGTAATATTATTATACCATAAATAACGTATCTAGATTTATTATAATTACTAGCTGACCCGGCAAACGTTGTTTTGCTTTAGGGGTGGACTACCCTTAACATTTAGGGGGATGAAAAATAGATGTTGGCCGATTCTCATAGATACCGGATAAGCACAAAAAATTTCATCAAAATCGGTCAAGGCGTTTCGGAGGAGTATGGCAACGAAAACTGTGACACGAGAATTTTATATATTAGATTATGTGGTTTTACTAGTTTATTAATTAAAATTAATTTGTAATATTTGGCACCAATATTGTACCCACCTTAAAGCTTGTCTCTTTAAATACCTGTCCATCCTAAGGTTGCCTGTAAGATATTGCTTTTAGCGATAAGGCCGACCTTTGTACATCCTGTATCTTTTGTATCTTATGATTTTTTAATTGGTGTACATTAAAGTTTACATAATTCAATTCAATTCAATTCAATTCAATTCATACCAAATATTATGTGGACACCTTTTGGTACACAATATTGAGACACTATTTAAACATATACCTACAAATGTAGGTATTATAGCAAAAAATATCTATCCCCGAAAAACTTTAACTAGCGAGTCAACGAAATATTTTATTTTAAAATCAGTGTCACCATATTGAATGGCTTTTTCTGTATTTGAATACAATGAGTTTTGTTTTTCCTATTCTTAAATATTTAGATATAAATTATAAATCACAATAACTGATATACCCTTGCATTTTTAAAGCAATGAGTTTGCTTAAACTATTCTTAAAATATTCGGTCACGGTCTTTCCAAATAGGCCATGGCTAAAGTCCTGGACTTTTACTACAAAAACTGCGCAACATTTTTTTACAACGCTATCGTAAGGTTTTTTGCGAACAAAGTCACAGGCGTCCGCTACTAAACGCTACAATAACTACATAACTATATTAGATGGAGGTTTTCCATTGAATAAAAACAGTATTCTTTTCTCTCTAAGTGGTAATGGCAGCATAAAAATGTGTGCAAGCGTTTTTATAGTTTTTCGTATAATTTTAACTTGTCATTTATTTAGCATAATGTTGTTTGGAGCATGCTGTGGTACGCATCGTTAACACTTATGAAGTTTTGGTGTTAGCACTTTCTAATGGAGAATATGTGTAAAATTAAACGAAGTAACTTGTTTGTTTATATTGTAAATATGTTGTTATTTTGACGCTAATCTTTGCATCCAAATTGCAGTTTTATTCTACGATATCTGATACTTGTCTCAAACTAAGTAAAGCTTGTTTTATGAGATCCCAGGTCCCGATCCCATGGGGATACTGGATCATATACATTCATAAACATTAATCACACCCTACCTGGAAGGGTAGCAGAAGCATATTATACGTCCACTTTTCGCCAGTAAGTTTAATGATCCCATATTATAGCTCGTGGCTAATAACCGGGAGATTTTATTATCCCACATTATAGCTCGTGGCTAATAACCGGGAGATTTTATTATCCCACATTATAGCTCGTGGCTAATAACCGGGAGATTTTATTATCCCACATTATAGCTCGTGGCTAATAACCGGGAGATTTTATTATCCCACATTATAGCTCGTGGCTAATAACCGGGAGATTTTATTATCCCACTTTATAGCTCGTGGCTAATAACCGGGAGATTTTACTATCCCACATTATAGCTCGTGGCTAATAACCGGGAGATTTTATTATCCCACATTATAGCTCGTGGCTAATAATCGAGAGATTTTATTATCCCACATTATAGCTCGTGGCTAATAACCGGGAGATTTTATTATTAGCCACGTCCGTTGCAGCTGAGATTAGCTTTAAAATAGAGCGACTAGCGTAAGCCCACGACTTCATTCACTGTTCCTTTATTCCTATATTTTTCACTCTGCTCCTATTGCTCGAAGCCAATTATTATAGCCAATAACGTTTGTCGATAAATGACCTTATTCTACCCAAAAAAATAATTAAACCAGTAGTACCTACCTAAAAATAGCGCGTTTAAACAAACGAACTCTTTTTTTATTATATTAAGTAAAGATTTAATACCTTATGTCATCTATTAATGAAATAAAGTTTATCTGTCTTTCTTACCTAAAATACTTAAAATTTCAAACAATTATAACAATTTTTTTTATGATGGGCGCTTATTTTCGTAGCACTTATGACTATAGTTTGTAAAAATTTGACGAAAATCGTTACAGCCGTTTAGAAAAAGATATAACTTTTGTGTTACTTTAATTTTTTTTGCTGACCGTGCATCTATTCGACATAATTCGCGGAATCAATGAGCGGAAACACATCGGAGTAATGCACTTATCTTGTAGCGGGTTGCGTACTTATTAACGGCGTTTCCTTATACCCTATACCCTAAAGGATAGGGTAATGCCCGTTATTGAAAAATAAAGGTAAACTTTTGGTCATTGAGGTAATTTATTGAACTACCTTGTTTGTGAGAGCTTATTCTTTAAGTCGGTTTTCTTTTGATTAAATGATTGTTACATACAAACATACATTCATAAAATGACGCCTCTTTCCCACCGGGGTAGGTAGAGACGATGTACTTCCACTTGCCACGATCCTGGCATACATGCTCGCAGGTTACAGGTGCTTTAACCTTGCACAACACATCTGTGCCTTGGTTGACGGTCGACTCGTACTAGTTTGTCCATTCACAATCGCTTCCTTATATCTATTTTGTCAGTCTCCTATCATCCATCCTCTATTCATGACCGAACCATCTAAGCATCCAGTTCTAGGTTCCCTAGTTAAAATCTCGGAACCCGTTAAGTTTCATCATGTCCGTCCGTTCTCGCCTTTCCTCCCAAACAATTAGTGCTAGAAAGATGAAATTTTGCACGAATATGTATATATATACTATACCGACAAAGTGCTAAAACAAAATTATGAAAAAAATTTCTCGCGTCAACCATATCGTGTGAGAAATCATTAGATAGGTCTTTTTGAAGCATTGGTCGCTAAGACAATTTTTTGATTTAGGTGTCTATTTGCGAGATATTCAACTTTAAAGCATTTTTTTTTGTTAAAACAGAGCGTCCCCCTCTAAAATCTAAACGGCTAGCTCGCGAAGAATCTGAAAAAAATCATGGCACGTAAGATTTTGTTGCCTTTCATCTACATTTCATCGCAAGGCAACGGAAAGCTATGTAGAATGACAGCTATGATCTGACAGTACGGTGTTAGAGATGACTAGTATATGGTACTCCATATAATGAAATTTGAAATAAAACTAAAACGGACCAGATAACCTTATTAGTTTAGGAGTTATACAGCCTATAACGGGCAACTATGGAACCCTATATTATGCGTGGCCAGACACGCCCTTGGCCGGTTTTCTTTCTAGGTCACTACATCTTCTGTCACACCACAGCCCTCCTTTATCTTTTCCACTTACGTTACCCCAGCCCAAAATTATTGTCAACTTTATTAAATGTTATGTAAGCCAAATTATTTTTCTTTCATATCAGATTATTAAGATACTTTTAAGACTAAGTAACAATCTTAATTAGACGTTCTATGATAATACTGATCTTATAAATAGCATTTACTCATCTTTAACGAGTGTTTATACAGAAAATTGGTTTCCGAAGGGCTCTTACGTTAGAATTAAGGGACACGGTCGCCCTTTAAACCCTTACAGCGACCGTAGAACTACTTAGAAAGTCCATTGAAGTTTAATTAAACAGTGTATTTACGAAGAATTCATTATTATACATTAATTATTTATCATCATACAAAGGACATCATCCATTTTGGTGTAAATATAAAATGTGCCAAGAAAAAGAAATTTAATATTCATTAACATATTTTGTTTAAACACAAAAATTAAACGTTTTTTTATGTTTGTTACCTCATATCTTCAGACTGGGTGAACCGATTTTGATTATTTTTTTTTCAATTGGAAGCTACTACTACCCAAGTAGTACCATTTCAATTTGGTCCCATTCCAACAACTATTTGGTCCCATTTCGGTAGTTTGAAGTCGGTTGCTGTGTCCAGTTTTGACGTGTAATTTTGATATAAATTGTAAGGACAATTAAATTAAAACCAAATAAAAAGAAAGAAAAAGGATAGGATATTAGGGAGAAAAGGAGTGTTCTCGATCTTGCTCTAGTAAATCTCGAGCCTTTTTTACTGTCATTTTAGGGTTCCGCACCGAAAGGGTAAAACGAGACCCTTCGCGGTCGGTATATCCGTCCGTCTGTCCATCTGTCACCAGGCTGTGTCTCATGAACCGTAATATATTTTCCCGTTCTTATAGATGGTACGGAACCCGATGTCCGCGATTCCGACTCGCACTCGACCGGTTACTTTTATAAAATAAAAAATAAAATAAAATACGGTATATTAAAGCTACTACGGTATATTAAAGTTACTACGGTATATTAAAGCTACTACGGTATATTAAAGCTACTATGGTATATTAAAGCTACTACGGTATATTAAAGCTACCATGGTATATTAAAGCGACTACGGTATATTAAAGCTACTACGGTATATTAAAGCTACTACGGTATATAAAAGCTACTACGGTATATTAAAGCGACTACGGTATATTAAAGCTACTACGGTATATTAAAGCTACTACGGTATATTAAAGCTACTACGGTATATTAAAGCTACTACGGTATATTAAAGCTACTACGGTATATTAAAGCTACCACGGTATATTAAAGCTACTACGGTATATTAAAGCTACTACGGTATATTAAAGCTACTACGGTATATTAAAGCTACTACGGTATATTAAAGCTACCATGGTATATTAAAGCGACTACGGTATATTAAAGCTACTACGGTATATTAAAGCTACTACGGTATATTAAAGCTACTACGGTATATTAAAGCGACTACGGTATATTAAAGCTACTACGGTATATTAAAGCTACTACGGTATATTAAAGCTACCACGGTATATTAAAGCTACTACGGTATATTAAAGCTACTACGGTATATTAAAGCTACTACGGTATATTAAAGCTACTACGGTATATTAAAGCTACCACGGTATATTAAAGCTACTACGGTATATTAAAGCTACTACGGTATATTAAAGCTACTACTGTATATTAAAGCTACTACGGTATATTAAAGCTACTACTGTATATTAAAGCTACTACTGTATATTAAAGCTACTACGGTATATTAAAGCTACTACTGTATATTAAAGCTACTACGGTATAAATTTAACATAAAAACCCTCAAATTATCTACTCATCCACCGAGCCTTTTCCCAACGCAGTTGGGGTCGGCTTTCCAGTCTATCTGCGATTCGGCTGAACTTCGATTTTTTCCGTGAAGCGACTGCCCTCTGACCTTCACAACCCATGGGCGATATTGAAGTTCTGTAGTTAGACCGATCGGTTTTTTATTTAAGACTCCAACTACCCCTAACGAGTCCCCGCCGAGTTCCGCAGTCAGCGGCCAGGGCCGCTGACTGCGATACTGGGACTGGGATAGCCACCCGCCGTCCTTACAGAAGCAGGCTAGAAGGGTTGCGTGCTGCACGCAACCAGATTCAATCACCGACGCGCCGATGCGGAATAAAACCCTACCCCGACGACGCGGGATTCTCATCCCGACCAAACCCCCGATGAGGCCACACTGGAAATGCCTTCTGGTTTCACCAGAGAAGCCCGCAGCAATGGACATGGGAGCGGCCTTAGTCTCGCGCAATTGAAAAAAAAAAATATATATGACAACCGGGACCGACGGCTTCACGTGCTCTCCAAGTCACGGAGGGGTCTCAGTGTCTTATGAAATGGTCACCCATCCTAAGACCGGTTGGAGTCGATGATGAACCTTTGCAATGTGTTAACATTATCGGTTACCACTAGACCACGAGCCCCTCATCTATACCCTATCTACATAACAACAAAATACGTTTAATGTTTTTTATATTACAGGTAGTATGTATTTTTATGGGACTTTTAAGTAGTAGGTACCATCATTCGTCACATCGTATAAAAATGATTAACATCTGTCATTTTACCTTTCTAATCTTAATAAAGTTTGAACCACAAAAAAGGTTGTGCTAGTATCGATATTTTAGATATCGATAATATTCAACAGTAATTCTTAAAGACCAAGTGTACATAAATAAGTACATTATACATAATCACGACAGTTTCCCCAGAAGTATACTAGGGCGGTTCGCTGGAACGCGGGCGGTTACATCGAAATAATAAAGATGGAGCTGGTGAAATCTTAACCTAACCCTACCTAACCTAAGGTAAATTTTTTTAGCACCGTCAAAGGCATGTTTCTTTAATGCTTAATAACTCAAAAACTATAAGAGCCACATACACCAAAAACTATACAACAAACAGGCTTATGTTATATCTTTATGCCAAATTTCAAGTTGATAGGTTAAGAGATGCGCCCGCTATCGTGTCGCATACATTCTTGATTGAGCCCATCGTTGTGAAGAAGAAGCAAGCGAGCGTCTTAATTATAACTAGTTATCCCGACGAACTTTGTATCGCATCAAAAAAACGGACAGACAGACAGACAAATTGTCGTATTAAATATATAGATTGTACGGCCACTTTTCGCCAGTCTGTTTGCCGCTCGTTGGTACGAGTAAATTACTTGCAGGTGAAGTTGAATGGGACGTTGATGTGAATTTGCTTTGGGAACATATGTTATATTTTTTTCACGCGTCTACCCCATATGGGGTATCATTAGATAGGTCTTTTAAAAAAATTTTGAGGTTGCTACGTTGATTTTTGATTTAAGGATCTGTTAATGAGATATGTAGCTTTGAAAAGCATGTTTTATGTGTTTGTCATGGGAAACAGAGCGTCCCCCCCCCTTTTATCTAAACGGCTGGCGTGAAGAACCTGAATAATATCACGATGGTAGTCCATGTCATGAAGGAAAACTATAACGGATAGTATATCTCTGTTAGTTCAGGACTTATAGAGACTTTTATGGGTAACTACGGAACCCTATATTATGCCTGGCCCGACACGCACTTGGCCGGTTTTCTCTATTTCACACCCCGTTCCATTACTCTAATGATGTTACAAGTGTCTGTTTGGTTACAATTTAAATCGTAAAAAAATATTTGGATAAAAAAAATTCAAACATCATTTTTAACTTCTTTTAGTTTTAGTTTAGTTAACAACTTTCCTCATCCGCTACAATATACTAAAATAATTTGTACTTACTATGTTATACATCGTTTCAAACCATTCATGTTCACGACAGCCATAAACTACCATCTGCGTCAAATCGATTACATTACATCACATCACTATAAACTCTTAAATATTGGTGTTCAGACCACCTGATAACATAGGTACAAAGTGCTATATAATACCTGAAGTAAAGACTTCATATCTCTTACACAAGTTCCAATATGCTGTATAACTTTACGATATACAATATCTATAAAATATATAATTGATATCAGCGACATCTAGGTTTAAAACATAAAAGTTTTATTGGTGTATTTCTCTTGGTATAAAAGTACTCGGGTTTTATATACTATTAGCGTTTCGCTCCGGCTTCGCACGTGTAGTAATTTTGTAATTTTTAGAGTTTATTCTTCAACTTCATACATGCTTTTCCTGTCAAACACATACGCGGGTTGCGAATTGATTAGCAAGCACCCTTAATAATAATGACATGTGTTAAATAATTGTTATAATCTAGAATACTCTTGGTTGTATTATCTTTTAGCCGACGCCGGCTCTGCCCACTAGAAAATTTACATACTACTCGTAAAACCTTCGTCGATAACCATTCTATCCATTAAAAAAACCGCATCTAAATCCGTTGCGCAGTTTGAAACATCTAAGTGTAGGTACATCGGGACGAACATACGGAAAACTACTTTGTTTTATACTATACTAGCAGACGCCCGCGGCTTCACCCACTTGACAAATTATATACACAAAAACCTTCCTCGAGACCTCTCTACTCTCTATCCATGGGTAAAAACCGCATCAAAATCCGTTGCGTAGTTTTAAATATTTAAGCATACATAGGGCCGGACAAACTTTGTTATCAACCGACTTCCAAAAAAGGAGGAGGTTCTCAATTCCAGTGTATGTTTTTTTTATGTTTGTTACCTCATATACGGACTGGATGAATGGATCTAGAAAAAAAAAAATTGGAATTGGAATTAAAACTTCCCAAGTGCTCCAATTCCGACAACTTTTTGGACCCATTTCGGTAGTTTGAAGTCGGTTACTGTGTCAATTGCAGTGGCAGTAATTATGATTTAGACAAGATAATTATAACAAAATAGGAAAATAAACTTTGTATGCTAAAATTTCATCACTGCCTTCACAGTTAGTACGTTTTGCTCAATAAGAATGTTTAATAATGTAATCTGATACATCATTACTGAACTTGTTCATCAACAATTTCAACTCGTCCAATTTACTTCTACATAAATTATTAGCGGGTTTCGAGACGGCTTAACTTTCAGTACTAAGCAGTCGATTACTTACTGGATTAGTACCAAAACATGTCAAGTTTTGATGTATCTCATTACATGCGCGCTGAGCGCGTGGCAGGTGGCTTTTTGGGTTACCTCTGGCGCTCCGCAAAAATCGGGTTTCCAGATACTCATACCGAACAACGTTTATTGTCATGCACCTGGAGCTAGTTAGGAATAACTAATTCTTCTGTGATTAACTAATCAAGCATTATCTTGACATTGGCGAAATCATCGATGAACATCGATGGAGCCACGTTTTTAAAAAAAGAAGAAGATGTTCATTTTGTTTGCTAACTATACTGAAAGTTTCTAAGGGTATATATAAACAGCTTAAACAAATTATATATACGACTGCTTCGGTAGCGTGGTCGGTAGGCATCGGCGAAATCATTGGTCGAATCAAATATTTGTGTGATCCACAAATGTTTGTTTCGGAGTTTGGTTGTTTTCTATGTATACATACTCGTATGTATGTATTTAGAAATATATAAGTATGTTTATCAGTTGTCTGGATCCCATAGCACAAGCTTATAGCTTAGTTTGGGCTGGATGATGTTGTGTGAGAATGTACAAAAATATTTAAAATATTTATTTATATTATTTCACATTGTGGGATTTAACGTGTAAGTTATCATGTTTCCCCGTAGGAGGCAATGGTGTATCACCTACTTGACATGGTATTCACAAAACGAAAAAGAAAAATAAAAACACCTGTAGAACGGAATGGCGATACGGGGTTCAAGGGAGTACTACTCGCCGAGTTGTTTTAAGGAAATATAATAATCAAAAAAATAGCCTCTGTCATCCGGCTTTCCTTCCTACGAGCGGACTCGAGTATGTAAAAAGGCATCCAGCAATGGTGGGTGGCCGTCTACCGTCATTTAGTCAGTCCTAGGAGGTCCACATCAAAGAGAATACAATACTACGTAAGAAGAGACGGGACTCCCATAGTGCAAAATAATCTTACAAAATGTCAAATCAGGGATAACGTTATGTAGCCAACCTAACAAATGTTACACATACAGAGTCGCCAACATAAAAGAAAAATAGAGATGTGCCACTTAATATTATTTTATTTATCGATATCGATAAATGCAGTGGTCCGTACTTTTTTTAAATAATTTTATATTTTCGCAGACGCTATACTCCATTTTTCAACTAAAGTACTGCGTCATACAAGTTACATGTTAAAAATGAATAAGCGTTCAATTTCCCGGAGGCAGTACATTTAATTAAAAAACGGAGTATAGGCTCAGTTTGGGTTTTAAAATGATAAGTTCATGAAATTAAATATTTATTTAAAAACATTACATGTATATTAAAAATATTTGTAATTTCTTCTTCAATCAATATTCTGCAGCTCGTAGTATTGGTGACTGTGTAACATTATGATGACCCTTTTTATTTAAAACTCACTTTAGTAGGCTAGAAGGTTTTATATAATCTACAATCTGCTTCGCTTCTATTGTGTAATGATGACCCGGTTATCTGAGCCTCCAATACATCCTTAGTCCATAGCACCCAGTCCCTCTTGTTCTCCTTTCTGTAAGTATAAATTAGAGCTCAAGCAACCATTGTCACTTGTCTAAGTATCCTACATTCTAAACTATGGTAAACCTGGTTTCATCTTTTCTTTAGGTAAAAGGAAGGGTTAGGCTTTTCTCTTTAGCATACAATTGAAAGAACCAAGGAATTATTTATCTAAGGGCAAGTAAGTTACTATACTCACTTTATACTATACACAATGGTCAGACGGTCCTGGTGGATCATCGGAGGCCGTCTACACTTTACTGTACAACTCTTTCACTCTACTCAATGGTCGGACGGCCCTGCTGTGGATTCAATACATCACATCAGAGGAAGCCGTCCGTGCTCTACTTTGAGGACGTCTCCTCACTCTGATCTGGCGGTCCTGATGGGGGTCACATACACCCCGTCACAGGAAGCCGCTGACTTTACTTTAGGGACGTCCCCAACACTCTTTAAGGACGTCCCGAACTCTTTACTTGGCGCCTAGATGAACATAGGACGTCTCAATCCATCCCCAATTAAGTAAGTTACATGAAACCAATACAAAGGATATCAACGTCCCGGCATCTGTCTGGTCACTCACACTCTCTTTCTTTAGTCTCTTTACAATTCTATTAGTCTCAACAGGTTACTCAATTCAGTATCACTTTAACGGGTCAAACTTACTTTCACGGTTGGATGGAGGTTACTTTCCATCCATCCGTACAATATCATGAGAATGAGCTAGAAAGGTAATTGCAATGTGCTGACAAGTAAATTATCAGAGCAATAGCTTTAAATTACAAGTCAACCTACCCCGCAACTTTATCATCAAGCTTCTACCAACTATAACATGCAGCTAAGACACTAAACAGAACTCATTTGATATACTTAGCTTATAGGCCGACAGGAATCAGGTCACCTTTGCATCTTTATAATTACACTTGAACAATTCGTTGGCTCGCGTCATTGTTGAAAATTGAATTATATTTTTTAGAGGTTAGGTAGGGTTCTCCGTCTTATTGGATGTAACCGCCCGCATTCCAGCGATTACCTAGTTATGAAGATAAAGTTTTACATCACGTTCGAACACAAAAACACATTTATCAAATGTTTTGAGCGATAATTTGTCTTTCCATCATTCTTTCATGATATGTAGTTATATATTTTGTTATCTTCCGGTGTTATTGTTCTCATCCATTGGAAATCTGGCCATGAAAATGCTAATGCTAAATTCTTACTCACAGGCTCTTTCTGTTGCTTTGCGAATCTGGCAGTTAATGTATATGTAGAATAACTCTTATTGACGTGTATAAGAGTCCTATATAATTAATAAATTTGATTCTTTGATAAAAAACTTAAGAAATTAAATGATGGTTAACCCATGGATCTTGGTCAAACTCCTAATACCTACTCTTATTAAAAAATTATGCAATTATATAAAAAAAAATCGAAAGAACTCCGAATTTTATCGACAACACCCACCCCTATACAAATTTATTTACATAAATTCTTATAAAAACGGCAGTATCAACTCGGAAATCCTTTCTAACACTCACACGTTATATTAAAGTAAAAGCATAGTAACGACAGCATATTATATTATTATATCTGAGCATCCAAAGTATACGCCATTAATGTTAGGTGATAATAATGGGATGAATTATTGTTGTCATTTATGCTGGCTGTAAATCGTATATACCATTGCTAGTATTAGAGAAAGTATGGTTAGGTACATGGGTACAACACGACAAACCTAGGGTGTATATGAGAAGAAAGAAGAGAAAAAAAATGTTTAATTCGCAAACACAGATATGGCGATTATAAGCATCTGAGATAAATTAAGCATTATACACAGGGAGAAAGTAAAAGTAAAAAAAAACCGTCGGTTGTATGCTAGTACGCGTCACATCTACGTGGAATTTGGTCTCCTCTCAGCTTATGCTGACGTGGGCATTCCCACATTTGCCAGCGCTGGTTTTCTGAGGAGGCCAGCGACACTGAAAATGGCGAATCCATGCAGTATCTCACCAGCACAGTATCTCATGGCATGTACCGAGTCGATAATAAGAAAATAAAGTATCAGTAATATAATATAATCTAATCAGTAATATTCTGCGATATTATTGGTTTTAGATTGAAGTCGACGCTGATTGTGCTATCTTTGCTCTAAGTGGAGCACCTGTCGATTAACGGACGAGGCTCTAGCAAACTCAAAAGCGACCGTTCAGCGGCAATAGGCTCGCCCCCTATTGCGTTGGACCAACAAAACTACTGCCGAAAACCTGGTCGTATAATATACTCAATACATTTATTAAGTTTTAAAGGTGCCCCAGTAAATGAAAAAGTGAGAAGCGAACGGCTATCATGGTATGGACATGTTATGAGAAGAGAGGTGAGAAAAGAGAGGTGTAACGTGGTAAGAAAGGTGCAAAGTATGAATGTAGATGGCCTGAGAACTCGAGGTAGGCCCAAGAAAAGATGGATGGAATGCGTGAAAGAGGATATGACCATGCAGGTCAGGAGTGACTGAGGAGATGACGTGTGACAGGGATGTATGGAAGATGAAAACATGTTGCGCCGACCCCAAATAATTGGGATAAGGGCAGGCAGATGACGACTCAATACATTTATTGCTTCCATAATGTGATACAGATGTTAAAATAGGTAAAGTTACAATTATGGACCCTGTCGGGCACAGCACAATATTTATCTAGATATAGGAGGAATTTTATTTGCTTTATTAATTAATTACACATAATTTTATTTCATTTAGAGTTTTTGTTTGATTTTTTTAACAAAAACATTAAACCTTTTACAGTGCTTCGTCCGTCTTTCAGTAGGTGAGGATAACTTGAGCAATAGCGACGTTGATACAGCTTCTTAGAACATCATGGCAAATCCCAATACCAGAAGATTCCTCAAATATTGGTCCATGTAAGAACGGAATCAACCAAGACCGCAGTACCTAGTTATATAGGTAAATAAACTATACGTTTCTCTTCAAAAGTATAGTTGTGACTATATATAGTACACCGTCAACAATTCGTCTATTTCAGAAAGGTTGCCAGCGAAGTCATTTGTCATTTTTCAATTCAAGTTTTTCCCATACGAAGGGTCTTTCAAATGAACCGCAACTTGTATCTATCTTTTTGCTGAAAACTATCAGTCCGTACATTTTCATATCCAATTTACAAACCGCATAAAAAATATAACCCAATTTTCGTCCATGTGTTTTCAAATATGGTATCCCAGAGCAAGTTGATTCTAACAAACGATTCAGTATCCATTCATTCGACATTTTTTATCATGGCAACCCTCTCGCTTACATTCCATTGTAGCTATTTTATGTCTAGATGTGTCATTGGAGAAACGTTTCATGTGGAATCTATTTTGCATTGGGAATGGAGCGTTTTATTATTTTTATATGAATGGCGGGAATTTCGATTTTAGAATTCTGTGTAGTTTTTAAAAACTGCATCACCTATGTAAATCGAGAATATCTCAGTGTTGTATGATAGATATACGTATAATATAGTTATAATATATATAATAGTAGAGACGCCCAGGACTTTAATTGTCTGTGCCATAGCGGCTGGCACGTCAGATTTGGATGCCTTTAATCAACATTTCATCGAAAGGCAACGGGTTTCGGTTTTTTCAAAATTACAATGTTGCTGCTACTTTTTATAAAATTCATTCAGCCATTTTGGACATAACCCATTATATCCGTGCCCGGTAACGGCAATAGGCTTGCCCCCTATTACGTGGGAAAATACTGGCAAATTGTGGGTGTGTATTGCACGTCTGCCTATCCAGAATATAGGCGTGATATGTGTATGTGTGTATTATGTATAATATAGATGTGTAATATCACAACAACAAAGTTTAACTGATGAACGTAACATAAATACTGAAATAAATATTTTGAAACAAAGTCCTCCGCAGCTTCTATCCGACTGTTTGTTAGCGATAAACTCAAAATCTACTACACCGATTTACATGCTGCTTTCACTAATGGATAGAGTGGTTCTCGAGAAAGGTTTTAGTATCTAATTTGTTACGGGTGAAGCCCTGGGCGTCCGCTAGTTATAGATAAATTACACCCTGGCACAGAATAAATCCTCTCAAAATTTTGTTCTGGCTGTGATGCAAACCGACTACCTCCAAGGCCAGTACTTAGCTTCAGGCAGTGTTATCAACCACTGTCCCACTCTTGTTGTCACAAAAATTCCACAAGTAAGAATAAAGATAAGAAAAAACCGGTCAAGTGCGACTCGGACTCGCTTACAAAGGGTTCCGTCGCTTACAAAGGAACGTGATTTTTTTTGGCCCTTTGATATTTATTATATTCTGTTTATTTTAAGATTTGTTGTTATAGAGGCAACAGAAATAATCATGTGTGAAAATTTCAACTTTCTAACTATCACGGTTCATAAGATACAGCCCAATACGGACGGACGGATGGACAGCGAAGTTTCAGTAATAGGGCTCCCGTTTTACCCTTTGGGTACGGAACCCTAAAAAGAAAGGAAATAAAGGAAAGTGAAGCATTAAGAAATGCTAGTATACCAATATCAAAATACGCTCAATAAACAGAGCGAGATAGAAAAAAAAACAAACATTCCAAACATTGACATTCATTATACAAAGTAGGATCAAAAATTCTTAAATATGAAAATCGGATTTAAAATTCAAAAACGCCGCTAAACCTTGAACAAACCCTTCAACATTATGCAAATTCTCTTACAACCATAATAGATTCGCGGCGTCAAAACATTGAATACCTCGTGTCCCTTCCATTAAACCTTATAACAAGCAATTGACGGGGTATATTTCGCACTCAAGTCCAACAAAAAACGTCCGAATATCATGAGAACATTTCCATAGCGTTTTAGTGTTAAGTGTAGCTTTTTTTAACCCTTTCAGGCTTCGATTGTGAGAGATGAGAGGGATCTCTCTTAAGTATTGGTATTCTAAGAGACACATTTGGCGCGAACGTGTCTCTTCTTTAGAAAGAATGGGTTATTTGTTGAAATGGATACTTTTCAAAGTTATGTGCTTAGAGATATTAAGGGACGCTCAAACTCATCCTTCACATGCGACGTACACCACGCATTATGACATCTGAACAGGATCTGGGCCGATACAATTAGTATGATAACGAACACACTGGTCATTCACCACACTGTCTTGAGCGTCACCGCGTCAGATTCGCGTGTTCCCATGCTATCCCACGCGTACGACGCTATCACACACGTTTAAAGTGTCAAAGCGCGTAGGACCAGTGTGTCGCTGTCTCCCGCGTCGCGTTGCATTATACGTCGTATGTGAAGGACCAGTGTGTTTTAAGCTTTATAGACTTACATACAATTACTAGCTGTCACTTACGTGAAGTATCTAGTTCTCATATCAGCCCTGTTTAGTTTGATACTAGGTAGTGTTGTGTTAAATTATTCTTAGTTCTTCTTTATTTATTGATCGAGCGAGCGAAGCGTCCATTTTAAGACCATTACGCTCAGACTGTAAAGATTTTACTTAGAGATAATATGCTACAGATATGTTTGGCTGTTGGAATTGTGTTTTGAATTACAGAGTAAGTAGTTATGAACATTGATAAGATGATGTGCCAAAAAAATTACTAGTAAGGATTAGATGAGTAATGTACCTCTGCCTACCCTTTAGGGCATATAGGCGTGATGTATGCCTGTCCGACTGGACAATTTTGCTTTCGTTTGTCTGTAGGTATGTGTGTTCCCGGTTGGATTCCGGATGTAGTTATTACGCAATTATTTCATCGAGAGAATTCTTTAATGTTTGAGGGGAAATAGAAACAAAACGCCCAAATAGACAGACAGACAGACATATATCACACCTATATCTTCGAAGGTGTTGGCAGAGGTGTATTGCACACCCACACTTTGCCAGTAATTTTGTTGGTTTTACGTACCTAATAGGGAGTAAGCCAGAGACATAATTATGTAATATCATTGGGGCAAGCCTAAAATGCCGTCACCGGACTATTAGAAATCCCATAACCACTCTGTAATTCAAACTAAAATTGCAACAGACAGGATAAATGTTACCTACCACTAAACATTTTAAATTCGCGAGGTTCACTGTTTAACCAATGAGTGACGACTAATTTAAATAGATTTAATCCTTCTCAATTTTTGAAGTTGCTTTTAAAACAGAATGCTTAAACTACCGTAGAAAATGAAGATACGGTTGTAGGCGTCGTAAGAGCTCATTAAACACGAGGATTATAACGTCGGGACCCAAATAGACGTAACGTGTGTGAAATGGAACGTCATATTCATATGAGGACTTTTATTGAAGGGAAGAATATTAAGGACTAGCTGATCGTTGCGGCTCCGCCCGCGTGATTTAGTTTTCTCGTTACCGGTTCCCGTGGGAACACACTACCGGGGTAAAAAGTAGCCTGTGTTACTCAGGGACAATGTAGCTACATATTAGTGAAAGAATTTTCCAAATTGGATCATTAGTTACGGAGCATATTGGCTTCAAAAAAATAAACAAACAGTCAAATCTTTCCTCTCTATAATATTAGTATCTATATATAGAAATGGGGAATCTCCCCCCTTAGCTCTCGAGAACTGCTTATGCTCCAATGATGGTTGACCCCTCTATGGATAGCCCTCGATCTGGAGGCAAGCCAAAAAATCGAAAATTTAACCTAGCCCTAAGGGGTCAAAAGTTATAGGCCAAAACCTATGGCGAAGCACCGCGCAAGACACCATACTAGTACATAATAAGTACAGAAGTGTAGGTGTAGAAGTTAGATATTATAAATATGTCGGTATGTCGATTATTTATACAAATTTTTATGTTTATTTGTTTGTTTCCGTAACTACTGAACCGATTTTGAAAATTCTTTAACTAATTTGTAGCTACATTATCCCTGAGTGCTATAGACTACTTTTTATCCCGGTGATGTGTTCCCGTGGGAATTTGGATCATAGCTACGGCGAGCAGTAATCGGCCAGTTTAACTGCGTCGGTGGCGTGGTCGGTAGTGCATCGGCTTTCGACTCCGGAGTCTCGGGTTCGATTCCCAGGTCGAAACAAAAACTTGTGTGGATTCGGAGTTTGGGTGTTTTCTATGTATGTTATGTATATATTTAGAAATATATAAGTATGTATATCAGTTGTCTAGATCTCATAGCACACGCTTCTAGCTTAGTTTGGGCTAGACGACGTTGTGTGAAAATGTCCAAAAAATATTTATTTATTTATTAGTTATTAATAAAAAGCACAAAGAGTTAAGTCAAATTAACTTTTCTTCCAGCAGACCTTTTATAGAAGAAATGTTTTAGAGGATGATATTTAAGACTGAAGAGAAGACGTGTACACCCCGTTATTCGAAGTCGGTCAAAATAAACTTCTGTCTTAATTCTAAACAAAGAACAGACGTAAGAAAATATGTATGCACATAGCGGAGGTCGTTATATTATGGTATATTTAGGAAACGAGCCCCGACCCATTTACACAATGGGCTTTTAAAATTCCTCTGCTGTGAGTTAAGGGCCTCCATTTTTCCACATTATATCTTTATTATGTTTTACTCTTTGGTTTATCATAGACTATAACCTTTTTTTTTGTAAATAAAAGCTGGCGGAAAAAAAAATTAAGTTCCTTAAAATTTTATATTTGCATAATTATAACAGTGTAAAACAATTTTCGCTTACGCTGTCTGTCCGTCCCTATGTATGCTTAGATCTTTAAAACTTCGCAATGGATTTTGATACGGTTCTTATCAATGGATAGAGTGATTTTATGTATACCTACCTATAGTTTGTAATATGTATATCTATTGGAATTCAACGCTACTTGTATTTATGTGTGATAAGTAAGTATCTACTTGGAACATTTTCCCCAAGAAACTGTTTTATTTATATTTTTTATTTCTTCACCAATGCCTACCCCCTCTTTCTTAAGTTCTGTTCCTTCTACTTTGTTCATCCAAAGGTTGTCTGTAAGAAATCACTTTTTAATGATAAGGTCGCCATTTGTACATTTTAAAACCTGTTTATGTTTGTTATGCATTTTATATTGGTGAACAATAAAGTTTTATTGTATTGTTTTGTATTGTATTCTCGAGGAAGGATTTAGTAAATAATTTGTCAAATGGATGAAGCCGCGGGCGTCCGCTTGTCTAATCCATAGGTAGATAGACTACTAGGTAATAAAACTCGATTTTACTAACATATATGAGCCTTTGTTGTTTTTAAATAAATAATTCATTCATTCATTCATATATTATGCTATTTTTATGCCAGTAAATCGTTCCCGTGGGAAATGGGAATGGAAAAACTAAATCCCGCGGATGGAGCCGCGGTCATCAACTAGTATTACATAAAGTAATCACAACGTTTCAAAGTCAAAACCATTTGGTGAAGACATTTTAACTTTTATAGAATCGGTCAAATTTTGAGGGAAAAAGTTTTTAATTTGCGTCGGCGCGTGTCAAATCAAATTAGACTTCTAAACACGTATTTCAAGTGTCATTTAGTACGTTTTTGACTGACCTTGGAAAAGAAAGGTTCTATATTTATTTCTATGTATCTATACCAGGGTCCCCCTAACTGTGAACCGTGCGCGGGCGCCTTAAGAAAATAGCCATGATCATTTTTCGATGGGCGGGTTATCATGTTTGTTGATGACTGGTATTTGATAAAAAATGTGTCCCATCTTGCAGATGGGTGAAGGTCGATCTACCACGGATCTTAGAATACTAGTGCACCGCAGAAAGTAAAGAGGGGCAAGGGTGAAGCCCCACAGCACGCAGCCGTTCTAGCCTGCTTCTGTAAGGACGGTGGGTTGCTAGACCGTCATCCTCAGCTCCCGATCATGGATATCGAGGCCCTCGAAATTCAGTAGGAAGGGTACGCTCCTTCACCCTACCGGCCGCCTCCTTCACGAGCATAACCTGCTCGCAGAAGAAAATGGCCGCGGTCCACTGGCTCCCGCTAGAGCCCATGTATAGCTCGTAGCATGTTCTCCAGCGAGAGGGCATCTACGCTGAGACCTACAATGAGCTTTTGGCTGATCGCTGATTATTTAGATTTTTTGCTGAACCAGATTCTTTCCAGATACGGTTGAACCTGTCTTTGCAAAGCAATATTTCTAGCAGATTCCTCTGCTGTCAGGGTACAAATATTGCTGAAAATAATATATAAATAAGGATAGCCTTGTTTTAGAAGACTTAGAATAAATTGGTAAAGCTTTTAAATTAAGTATAATATGTATCACTAATTTGCAAAACAGTTCAAGCATTCGTTTAAAAGGAATTACTGTAGTGCAACCACACGGAATGAAAACTCACCGGTATGAGCTTACCTAAAAACCACGTAGTGTGTTCCCACAGGTGAATTTATTTGCTTATATTAAAATATATGCTTGAGTTCGCATTTTGTTCTTTATAAAGATTATCGTTTTAACTGCTTTGTACGTAAATACCTCCGTAGTGGATAAGCCGTGGAATAAGTACAAAATAATCTGTAGGATAATATTATAATGTGATAGTAGCTTTATCATGTTTTTCACACCTAAATCAATGAGCCGATGTTAATAAAATTATAGTTTAAAGATAGACTAGAGATTAGAAAAAGATCTAGGTTACTTTTTATCTCGAACGGCAGATATTCTATTTAGTGGAATGTAACATGTGTTTTGGCTTGATTTTCAATTGATTGACAAATTATATACTAAACCCTTCAGAGAACCGCTCTCTCTTCTGATAACACCATTGGTGAAAACCGCAACGCCGACGATGGTTGTAGATTCTCAAATAAACAATAAGGAATAAATAAATTCAATTCATTCAATTCAATGCAAGAAAGATGTATTTTGTATACATCTGAGTGTATTAAGGGTATTAAGTCACAACTTTTTATGATAATAACATCGATTTTGTTACATAGTTTGTAAATTCAATTCAATTCACTCAATTCAATACAAGAAACACGTATTTTGTGTACATCTGAGTGTATTAAAGGTATTACACAACTTTTGTTGTGTAATACCTTTAATGTGGTTAGTCACAACTTTTTTATGATAATAACATCGATTTTGTTACATAGTTTGTAAGGTTGAAAGCTTTCTAAGTAGCATTTACCTCTAAGTGCATTACACTTAAGAATATTGTAGAATTAAAAGAATTGGATTCGAAGAAAGTCGGTGATTATTGAATTACTTATATTGAATTATATATACTTCCATTAGATCGCTACCAATGTTTGCACTTTGCAAAAGTGGCACAGACATTCACGATAATCTATATATACAGATAAAAGTTACTATTAATTTAACAGCTTTTTAACCGACTTCCCAAAAAGGAAGAGATTCTTAACTAGATTTTTTTTTTTAATAATGTTTGTTACCTCATATCTTAGGACTAGGTGAACGGATTTTGATTTAAGGAAGTAGTAGTTTTCATTTAAATATAATTATGTTAAATTAAAGTTACTACTTCCCAAGGGCCAAATAATTGTCCAACAATTGTTTGGTCCCATTTCGGTAATTTGAAGTCGGTTGTTATGTCAATTTGAAGTCGGTTGTTATGTCAATTTGAAGTCGATTGTTATGTCAATTTGAAGTCGGTTGTTATGTCAATTTGAAGTCGGTTGTTATGTCAATTTTAAGTCAGTTGTTATGTTAATTTTAAGTTGGTTGTTATGTCAATTTGAAGTCGGTTGTTATGTCAATTTTTGACGTGTATTTTTAACTAAATAATACACGGTACTTACTTAAAGACGCAGTTTCTTTATTTGTTTGTCGGTCGTTGTATTTGTTTCCGCTAATTTCTGATGAGTTTACTAAGTCAGTTGAATCCGAGACGCTTAGGGCTATAATTGGCTGTGCCACAGCGGCAAGATTTTGTTGCCTTTCATCAACATTTCATCGCAAGGCAACGGGTTTCAAATTTACTTTTAAAAATTATAATATAGCTGCTTATTTTATAACATTAATTCGGTTATTTTGGATATAACCAACTTTCTAGAGTGCCCGGTGACGGCAATAGACTTGCCCCCTATTACGTGGTACTAAAAATACTGGCAAATTGTGGGTGTGTAATGCGCCTCTGCCTACCCCTTCGGGGATATAGGCGTGATATGTGTGTCTGTGTGGTTACTAAGTCACACTACTTAATGTCGTGCAGCGAGGTATCGATGGAGAGGGATATAGATACTCGGGTTTTCCCTAACTAGAAGGTAGAAGAATTAAAGTTGCCGCAAACGCAATTACATATTTGATGGAAGCCGCTGACTAAAAAAAACATTTTCGTGATTAAGACGGAGCGCAGCGGAGTCTTCCTCACACTTGGTCTCAATCGAAAAACTTTGTGCCACGATACCGGTCGCAATTTTAAACATATAGAACACATTAACGTGCTTTGCTGTATAGTTTTTAGTGTATGTAGCTTATATAGTTTTTGAGTTATCAAGCATTAAAGTAACGTACCTTTCACAGTACTATAAAAATCGATTGTTGGATTTCGCGCGCCAAATTTAATAATTCAAAACTTCAAATTATTTAACAATGGAACTATTCATCCGATTGGTGTGATTTATTTATGCCGTAATGCAATTAACCTGTCTTTCACTCCGTCTTATTTATTGCGACGTTCCGGCGAACCGCCTAGTAAAGAGTAGCCTTAAGTTACTCCTTATAACATCACCTAATTAGCAGTGAAATAATTGACCGAGCGAGCAAAGCGTCTACATTTCGAGATTGGACAATTTCGCTTTCGTCCGTCTGTCTGTCTGACTGTGTGTTCCGGGCTAGCAGCCACAGTTTTTATCCGATCTTCACGAAACTTGGCACAAGTATTCCTTTACTAGAAACAATATTTTTAGAGTAAGTTTTTTTGGTTGGGGGTAGGATGGGGAGGGGAAATCCCGAAAAATGTTTTAAATGTTCGCGAGGTCTACTGTTCGACCATAGGGCGACCACTAGTATAAATGTATAAAAATACGAATGCCTCGGTGGTGCAGTGGTATTTGTATGCGACTGCCGTCCCTGAAGTCCTGGGTTCGATACCCGGGTCGGATCAAATATTTGTGTGATCTACAAATGTTTGTTTCGAATTGCCTATTCTTGGTTGTTCTATGGTTTGTGTAGGTATGTTCTATCGCCGTCCCCGGAGAATAAAATGATAACTGCAAAAACACAACTTTTAAGGAAAAATAAAAAACATATTTTCAACGATTACTCCGGAAATACTGGACATAGATGCGTGATTGTTAGGTTTTTAAAAACGTATTTTTTTCTTCATTTGAATCTTTTTATTCAAATTTGCCTAACACCTGTTAAAATTAAGATATTTCAAGAATAAAAAGTTAGTGTAAATGAATCATCATTAAAGTTGCATAATGTAAATTATCATTTTATTCTCTGTTCAGTGGAATCAGAAAGAAATATGATACTCGTTACTTATCATTTTCTTCTACGAGTTTTTGGGATGGGAGTGATGATGATAATACTTTAATATCATGTTATTCTCATAAATGCTGCAAAGCTTTTTTTCTATAAAGGAGATACATTTAGTTTTCCAATAAAACGTAAAGTGCGAGAAGAGAATGACAATATATCTTATCGATCCGAACTTCTTAAGTCGTTTGACTTAAAGTCTTTATACGAAACGAGTGGACGGTTTTGACCAATGAAAACATGCATTTATCATATTAAGTCGAATGTTTTTTTACGAGAATATAATTCTATTACTCTTTGTCATAATAACAAGTGAGGATACGTTTTGATAATATTATATTATCCTTTTATTCCCGTTCTTTTAGGCCTGTCTTAAATCTTCGAATACTATTGTAATTTTTTGTAACTCTATAAATAATTGTAAAAAATTACAAAAAAAATTAAGTAGATGTATTAACACTGAAAGATCTCAAAAATGACATAACATTAAAATCAAGAGAATGGCAGTTATCATTTTATTCCCCGGGGACGGCGCTATGTAGGTATATTTAGTACGAGTATGTTAGAATATGTTTGTAGACGTATGTTTATTGTACGAGTATTATACCAACCCGTCTCGATTGTGGTATATGTAGCCGAAATCCCCCTCTCTTTGGGGGAGGCCTATAAAATGAAAATTAAAATGAAAAAGAAAAATTATTCAAGTGGGTTACAAGGTAACACTTTTGAACGTCAATCAGTTTACAATTAAAGTCTAAATTGCTTCTAAATTGATATTTGCTGCCAGATTCGCAAAACAATAGGTAAACCGCCTCCTTCACGAGCATAACCTGCTCGCAGAAGGAGACGGCCGCGTTCCACTGGGTCCCGCTAGAGACCATGGCTTCCAGTGAGAGGGTATCCACGCCCAGGCCCACAACGAGGTCCCGGCACTGACTCACCCACGCTGAGCATTCCTCCAACGTGTGGAATGCCGTGTCTTCGCTGGAAGCCTCGCAGTATTCACACGCGGGTGTGACCTCACGATGCATGCGAAACAGATACTCACCGAAGTTTCCGTGCCCGGCAATGATTTTAAATACAATGGATTTCGGATCATCGCTCAAAAGTGTCCGAACTAAAAGAGAAACAAAACGCTAAAAGAGAAACAATCGCGCGCCAGTCTTGATTTTGACAACTGAACGACAACACGTTGCACAATGCCGTACTGTATTGTAAAAACGTGTAAAAACTACGAAAAAAAAGCAAATTGAAGACGGTGTATCATATTTTCAGTAAATAAGCTTTTGTTTTATTATTTGCAATTTATTATTTCACTTAAAATACAGTATTTCGTCGATAATAAATTAAAAGACAAAAGTAAATATTGCAATCCAGTCCAATACCGAAGTACCTATCTGTCTCTTTCGAACTCATCCCAAGCTCAGTAAAAAGAAAGAGACCATTTCATTTTCACTGAATAATGTACTAACAAAATGACCATTCAGATTTATTCGGATTACCGATAGCGATAAAACTATTTGGAACAAAGATTATAGTGGAGACGCCTTGGCTCTTTATGATTTTTTTTTCGTTATATGAACCAACATCTATTTCAGTTTTCCTCGGGATCCAGTACACTGTGCACAATGGAAAAATATTATTGCCCTAGCACGGCGAGAAGAATATTTTGATCCAAAAAATAACAATCTTGTTTGTTCGGCTCATTTTATGGACATAACAAAAAGAGGTCCGATCTTTATGAAACTTGTACAAGAATCCCTTGATTGAATGGAGGAGATAAGCCCAAAAATGTTTTTAATTTTCACAGGGTATCATTGTTTTGTCATAAATATAATTACACATGTCATTTTATTTCGTGTATGTACTGTTATTTTCTTTTTATTTGGATTCTCGGTAATGTATTCCCACGGGAATCGGGGCCGAGATAACTATATCTCGCGGGCGGAGTCACGGTGATCAGCTAGTAGCCAATAATTTCGTATCCCAAAAATTAACCATAAGATAAAAATAAATTAATGATGCGCAGTTTTAGCAACTAATTCAGTCACTTGAAACACGGCTATCTTGTAGTAGACGTAGCGACATAGCGTTATGAAAATAGTAATGAAAGCGGAAGAACTTTGACACCCGCAAGAAGTTTGGCATTTATAATATTATAATTAGTTAAATTCATTAATTCCCTTTTTGTTATTCATACACTACAGTTACTTATTATGAAACTGACTCGAAAAAAAAATCTTTGTCAGTCGTTAATTAGTTTTTCAGCTTATTTCGTCTAACATAAACAAGTAATTACAATTTATAAGATTATGGAATTTATTGTAGTCTTACATTAATTATTACGCCTACGTAGGTAGGTACATATCATGGAATCATTAAAAGACTTTAACAAAATAAACCTACTCCATTGTTTCTATGTTCACGTAGTTCAAGTATAAGCTGCATAAGGTGAATTAGTCAGGCGGACAGATAGAAGCTACGTAATGCGATAAATTAGTGCAAACAAAAGTGAACACTATTCCGTTGAATCAAGGTTTAAATTTTAATATGAAATTTGTTTATATCTATGTATGCCTATGTATAATGTATAGGTCGACTCGGGACATTATTTTCTTGCGATTTGTTCTAGATCCTATGTCCGTTGTATTATAAGGTCTTTGGTGCCCGGTGACGATCTGTGTCGCACGATACGTGAGGTCACCGTGTTGCCTCTGCAGCCACTCCTCCATGATCGGTCTCACTGCCGCGATGGTGGTGGTTCCCCACTTTGGTTGCTCAAGTCGCACCTTCCATGTCTCCATGAGATACTGGCGGAGTTGGGACTAGGGAGATCGTGCGGTACCCTCTTATTGTCCTGACGGCCAAGGTCCTCAACGATGTGTGTAGTATAGAAGCGTTGTTGGCCGTCAGTCTCACCGCCCATACGGGAGCCCCGTACACGGCCATGCTCCGCACGATCCCCAGGTACAGTGTCCAGCAGGATGGGTCCCTTTAAGTTGGGCCTCAATCGCGAAAGCGCGAAGCTTCGAAAGTGTGGTCTGAAGTTTCACCGGCTATCAAGTACAAGCCCCAGACTTCATTGAGGGCTCGATGCCGATGCTAACGCTTCCTCAGAGAAAGAACCTGGCAATAAAACTCAGGGCCACTCTTTTCTTTTTTTTTTCCAGTAGTGGGCATAAAATAGGCTAAGACTATGATGTTGATAAAAAACCAAATATTGTTTGACATAATATTTTAAACAACAATATTTTTCATCACTTCCAACTCCAAATCACCCAGTATTTGTCTTCTCTCAATTCACCGAATGTGATGTTAAGAGGAGTATAATGTCTGCAACATCAAAAGCCGTTGGAAATGACTGTGTTGGTCGAAATATGATCATGCCCATACTCGACCTAATCCTTCCTGTTATAACCCACATTTTAAATGCTTCAATTTCGACCAGCAGATTTCCATCGGCCTGGAAAGAAGCACTTATTTTTCCCTTGCCTAAAAAACCTCATCCTTCTTCCTTTTCTGAGTACAGACCCATTTTTATCCTACCTTTCCTTTCAAAAGTGCTTGAGCGACTAGTTCTTTTGCAGCTCAGCTCATATCTAAACACGTATTCCCTCTTAAACCCGTTGCAGTCTGGTTTCCGACCAGGCCATAGTACTGTGTCTGCCTTGGTAAATGTTACCGAAGATATCAGGAATCCGGTAAACTCATCGTGCTCTGCTTGCTGGACTTTAGCAACGCGTTTAACACAGTAGATTTTCAAATTCTTGTTAGCAGACTTCGCTCACTTAACATATCTCCAACGGTGATTGACTGGTTTCAAAGTTACCTGTCTGGTCGCCGGCAGTGTATTCGCGTGGAAGAGTGTCTTTCTACTTGGTGCGACATCACAGCTGGTGTACCGCAGGGTGGCGTGCTCTCTCCGTTACTTTTTTCTATTTTTATAAATTCCATCTCGAATAATATAACTTCTTCCTATCACCTTTATGCAGATGACCTTCAGATTTACTCACAGGCTCCAGCGAATTAAATATCAGATGCCATTTCAGTAATTAACTCTGATATAGAACAGATTTGTCAGTGGAGCGTCAATTATGGATTGCAAGTTAACCCATCAAAAACTCAGGCGATTGTGATAGGTAGTTCCTGGATGATATCACTCACAGATTTTACTCAGTTGCCACAGATTATTTTTAATGGTACTCCTATTGACTTGAGTATGAACGTTAGAAATCTGGGTATTTACATAGATCGAACCTTATCCTGGGGGGTGCAACTACAAGAAGTTAGCCGCAAACTTTTTGCAGCGGGTGGGTCCTTGCGAAGATTGCGAAACTTTTTACCAACGGCTATTAAACAATCCCTAGCACAATCTCTGCTACTCCCAATCCTGGACTATGCGGATGTCAGCTATCTGGATCTCACTGAGGAGCAACTTAATAAACTTGAGCGGCTTCAAAACTTTTGCATTCGTTTCATATTTGGATTAAATAAATAAAATATGATCACGTTTCTGAATTTCGCCGGACGCTCAGGTGGCTCCCAATTCGCCTTCGCCGTAACACTCATATACTCTCTCTCCTTTACAACGTACTGTTCAATCCTTCTACTCCTCCTTATCTTAAAGAACGTTTTAAGTTCCTTAGTGACTCACATTCTAGGTGTCTGAGGTCATCGGAGAATTTGCTGTTGCAAATACCAGTGCATTCCACAAATTTCTATGATAGTTCTTTTACTGTTGAAGCCGCACGTTTGTGAAATGCACTGCCACTGCAGGTGAGACGCGCACAGTCACTGTCGTCCTTCAAGACCTTGTTGAGAGACCATTACTTATCGCTTGTCTTATGATATTATGTTATGTTAATCCTGTAAGTCTCACTTTTTTATTATTGTGTACACTACCCGTATAGTAAGTTTAAGTCTATTATTTTATATTGTTTCTCCTTTTCCATCCTAAGGTTGCCTAGAAGAAATCGCTGTCAGCGATAAGGCCGCCCTTTGTACATGAAGCTGTAATTTGTTTCAATGTTGTTTTGTTATGTGGGGTACAATAAAGAATTTTTGTGTTTATGTTATGTTATATTTTGTCATACGCAGTAGTAGTATGCATCATTTACGATAATATGTTTATCGTATGATTCAATCATAAACAAAACAAACTATTACAAATATGTTGAAAGATTTTAATGCAATTTAGTTTGTGATACATTCTCGTATTGTGTTGTATAGTTTGTGTGATTTATCGATACAACTGTGCTACTTCACATTGTTAAAGTTATACTGGATTTATTGGAAGGTAATGAATTATTTATGATTTAGTGTGTCTGATACGGTTTATTGCTTATAGAAGTTTGTGGAATTGCTTAGAAAATGTAGCGTATTTATATTAGTAATCGATTAGGTACAATGGACTAGATGCCTACAACTAAAACAAATAAGTGGAAGGCGATTATTACATTAGGTAAAATAGTAAAATTAAAATTTAGTTTAGCAAGTGCTCAATATGTGTCCCGTTCTTTAATCCCGTTCGGAATTTTCTTCCTAACAATTTCGCTACCTGTTAATATTTTTATCGCGTAAGCATATCTAAGTGTCATGTTCTTGACTTGAGCAACCCAAGGGGGGTGCCATCTTCATCGCGGCGGTGAGACCGATCATGGACGATTGGCTGCAGAGGCAGCATGGTGACCTCACGTACCGTGCGACGCAGATGGTTGCCGGGCATGGATGCTTCGGTACTTATCTGTTTCGCATGCATCGTGAGGTCACACCCCGGTGTCAACACTGCGAGGTTTCCGACGACGACACCGCACTCCACACGTTGGTGGAGTGCTCAGCGTGGGCGAGTCAGCGCCGGGACCTCGTAGTGGGTCTGGGCGTGGATACCCTCTCGCTGGGGACCATGCTTCAAGCCATGGTATCCAGCGGGAGTAGGTGGAACGCGGCCGTGTCCTTCTGCGAGCAAGTCATGCTCGCGAAGGAGGCGGCCGGGAGGGAGAGGGAGCGTACCCTCCCCGCCGAGTTCCGTAGTCGGCGGCCAGGCCGCCCCAGACTACGCGACTACGCCCAAGACTATCGTCCTCCATGATCGGGGCCTGAGGACGGCGGGATCGCCACCCACCGTCCTTACAGAAGCAGGCTAGAAGGGTTGCGTGCTGCGGGGCCTTTGCCCCATAGCACGCAACCAGATTCACTCACTGACGCGGGATAAAACCTGACCCCAATGACGCGGGATTCTCGTCCCGACCAAACACCCGCAGAGACCACAGGGGTGGTCAAAGTCCGCCGGGCGCCACTGGACATACCCTCTGCTAGTAACCAGGGACGCCCGGCAACGGACGTTAGAGCGGCCGCGGCCTTGGGCCGCGGAATTAAAAAAAAAAAAAAAAAAAAAGTGTCATGTTCTTTCTTTTATTTTAAAATGACCCTGTCGTAAAATAACAATTCTTTTAACTATTTGACCGGTTTGATTACCGGTTCAGACAGGCGATTTTTCAAAATATAAGATTCCGTTGACAGAATGGAGTTGTGATCGTCGTAACTTTCACTACAAACACGGGACGGTAAAACTCGAAGGCGTACGAATACATTCATGCATATTTGACAATGACATGGCAATCCTTCTAGAAGACTTGACAGTATGGTAACTTCTACGCCTATCCCAATGAACGAATGTTAAAAACAAAATGTTTGCTGACATTATTATACATTTAAAAAATCTAAAATACTACAATATCCAAATACTGTGGAAAGATGCACAGAAAAATTAGAATAATACGTATAACAGTCACTGCTACGATCGATACACAAATAAAACCAAAAGAAAATGGTCGAAAACTGTATAGTGAGTAAGACAGGAGACCGGATGAGAGGTGACAACGGTAGACATCTAGTCTAGTAACTGATCGATTGATAGTTGATCGGTTATCGACCGGCGAAGGCGGAAGATCAAATTGAATTGAGAAAAAAATCATAATTGAAGGAAATTATAAAAAATTATAAAAATCGCGATCGAAAAATAGGGGTTAATCGTAGAGGGTTGCAAATTCAGGGTTGTATGTATTATCTAATGCTGTGTCGTAAAAAAAAATATCTAAAAATTTAAAAAAAAATTAGTGGTGGACTAAATCATCTTCTTAACATTTAAGGAGATGAAAAATAGATGTGGTCCGATTCTCAGAGCTACCCAATATGCACACAAAATTTCATGCGAATCGGTCAAGCCGTTTCGGAGGAGTTTAACTACAAACACCGCGACACGAAAATTTTATATATTAGACTTAAAAGAAATATGGTACTCTCAAATAATTTATCACTAAGGATGGCTACAGAATTGGTAGGTATTTATTTACAAGAAAGAAAATTAACAGTACATGAAAATACTATTTACACTTCTAAAAACTATACTATACACGCTAAAATGTACACTTTATACAGGCGTCAAAGAACTCCTCCGCCTCGTCGCCGACCGGCAATGTTCCCAGAAGGCTGGCAGCATGGCCACGTTGTATGGCAATAATTAAATAATCGCAAAGTATATACGTACGTACATTATTCGATCATATTATCATTATTGTATTTATTTTTAGTAATCAATTATTGAATCACTAATACTCGTAGTTAGTGATTTGACGATATTAAATAGTGACGGTCATAGTTCAGTTTTTTATAAAAAATCCTCTGAAGGCTATCGTTTTGACATTTAATAAAAAGAAGCTGATTCTGCCCTGAAGGACCATTCACACGCGCAGGGGCTATTTAGGGTACGTAGCGGTCGTGACGATATCTGAAGTGTCTCTATACTACTAGAAAATTGCCCCTGCTCGTCTACACATTTGCAATTAAGGGTCTCCAGTTTTATAAAGTAGATTGCCCCTGGAGCATTTGAGTTTGTAGGCCGTTTGAGATAAGCCGCGCAGGTAGCCAAACCAGATTGTACCTCCATTGAAGGCCCCAAGTACACTCTCGGAAGGATAAACTTCCACAGACACAAATCACGTCTTTAACCCCGAAGGAGTAGACAGAGGTGTTTATTTCTTTATAGCTGTACCTTTTAAGCCTTCCCTGAGTTGGTACGATCATTTTAAGACCAAATTTACCCAGATCGGTCCGGCCGTTCTCGAGTTTTAGCGAGCTAAATGAACGGTGATTCATTCATTTGTTAGCTGGTGCACCGCTTGCAGGTGAGGCTCACTTGGGCCCTGAAGATGCTGATAACCCTTAACACCTTTATTTTTTAAGTAGGTATAATTAGGCCACAAGACAGGGAGTTATTATTTACCAGCCTTGGAAGACCTTACAATTTAATTATGCATAAGTAAGTTATTCTTCATTTTCCACCGACTTCCAAAAAAAGGAGGAAGTTATCAATTCGATTGTATGTTTGTAACCTCATGTCCTCGGACTGGGTAAACTGATTTTTGTTATTTTTTTAATTGAAAGCTACTACTTTTCAAATGGTCCCATTTCATTTTGGTCCCATTCCGACAACTATTTGGTCCCATTTTGGTAGTTTGAAGTCGGTTGCTGTGTCAATTTTTGACGTGTATTTTATTAATCACAAATACCAGAATCTCTGAAAATTAACACGCTCACTGCGAGTAGGACCTATTTTGACACTAAGCAGGATTTCAGCTAGTGCGGACGAAGATAACTATATCCCTCTCGTTGATACGGAACGATTTTCTCCGGTGTTTGGAAGAGTCGAGACGAAAAATATCCGCTCAGTGCGATTATCTATATATTTAATACGACAATTTCTCTGTCTGTCTGTCCGTCCGTCGCGTTTTTCAATTTACATACATTTGCTTTTTTTTTTTAAGGCGATACAAAATTCGTCGGGATAACTAGTAATTTTAATTGCCACAGTGAGCGTGTTAAAGTCACATTACTTTGAAATCTACAGAGTTCCTTACGATCTTTCTTCACTTAACCATACATCAAGTAATGATTCCATTCCATTGTTTCCTATTTTATAATATTCTTTCTATTCCTAGTGTTTAAATTAATAATAAGTCCCTTATATACAGTCACAATAGGGTTAAACATAATGCGTTTATAAACTTATGTGTAACAATCCACTGACATTAACTTTTCTCTTGTCTTATAATATCACTGTTTTCTAGCACTTACTTAAGTGTATATGTATCCACGTTTTCCTCAAGCTGATTAATAAAGTGATTACTGAACAGTGAGTGTCGAAAATCGAAGTGATTTTGTAACAATATAGAGTTTTTTTGCTGCTAAATAGGTTAAAATTTCTAATGAGACGGTTAGTTAAACATTTTTGTGACTGATTCAATTTCTTATAATATTTGAATGGATTATCTACCTCAGTTTCTTGCTGGTATCTTCTCAGTAGAACCAACTTACCAAACCAACGAAAGAATCATTTTCAAATCGTGTATGTACTTAATTTAGTATTTTTGCTTGACATGAAATTGTAAAATTGTGACATTCATATTATGTGCTCTTTATGTGCCTAAACTTAATAAACGAAATTGATTCTTTGATTCTTGATTTATTTCGTCCCGGTAAACTTCCTTTCATCTCAGAATAAAGTCACCCTTTAAACCTACCCTGAACTTCTACGAATATTTTAAGTCCAAAATTAGCCAAATCTGGGTGAGTTTAGTCTGAGGTGATATAAAGTTCTCCGGAACGGCTAATAAGTTTTTAGCCATTATCGAGTTTAAGTTAGAAACTAACAGCGTTAAATTTATTTTTTTACATAAAAGGTTGAAAATAAAATCAAGAAAAACAACGTATTGTTTTTGCAGCGTAAAAACGACAGTAAAATGAGCGCGAACCTTAGCGTTCGCGCTCATTTTACTGTCGTCTTTACAGACATTTTCAGTATTCTAATTTAAGACCAGCCTTATGAGCATGACATTGTCGTCTCAAGACGATCGACGTATTAAACCAATTACGATATAACGGTAATAACAACTATCCAATCCCACATTTTATTTGAAATTCCCTTCAATATAATTGGCTATCGACTAAAATCTGGCTGTAACATTTTCTCAATTTGTTTCAGCATCCCAATGGTCTTTCTGGCTCTAATACTGTTACAAGTCGTCAGTGCTGCTCCTCTGAAGAGATCAGAAAATGGTTCGGACCTCATAATGTGTGACGGTGTGATCTTCAACGACGTATATTACGACAGGGAGTTATTATTTACCGGCCTTGGAAGACCTTACAATTTAGTTATGCACAAGTAAGTTATTCTTAATTTTCAACCAACTTCCAAAAAAAAAGAGGAAGTTATTAATTCGATTGTATGTTTGTAACCTCATATCTTCGGACTGCGTGAACCGATTTTTTTTTTAATTGGAAGCTACTACTTTCTTTGTGGTCCCATTTCAATTTGGTCCCAACAAGACAACTATTTGGTCCCATTTCGGTAGTTTGAAGTCGGTTGCTGTGTCAATTTTTGACGTGTATTTTATTATTTAATTATTCACAAATACTTAGAATCTCTGAGAATGCAATGGTACATTTCACAAATACATTACTTTCTTCAGTAGGTATGTTAGTCCCATGTACCTAATAAGGGGCAGACCTCTCGCCTTTACCGGGCACTGTACAGAATAGAAATTTAAGTACTTTTAGGTTATCTGGAGATATTTACGGGATTTGTAGTATAGATGTCAGAAAAACTACTCTTATGATGAATTTTTACTAAAATCACATCATTTCACATTATTAATCCCATACACTATAATCTGGGACCGGATTCGAACTAGTGACTGTTCCCTTTCCATAAGGAACGATCTGCTGGTCCAAGCCAATCCCAAGACTATAGTTTTTGCGATATTGTATAATAAAACAATGGTAAGTAAAAATTTTTTAAGAAAAAACTTTTTAGCATTAATTAATAGCATTAATTTTTCGCAGAATCAAAAGGACAACAAAACGTCGACAATTGTTTCGCCTCTAAACGAGGCATTACCAAGACTGTCTCAGAGAGAACAGTAAAATTCGTGGTTGGAACGTGTTTGCTTATAAGTAAACGCGTGCAAATTTCATTATCGCGATGTAGGATTCTTTACAATAACCAATGTGGGTAGAAACCTCAGATCATGCTAACTAAGTTCCAAAGATAGGTATTCACCAATACTTGACCTTATCTGTTTGATTTAATTACTGTCTCTTGATAAGTTGCATAGAAAACCCAAATAACACACACAAACCAACAACAGTTAATGTGTCTGTCTGTTCGCAAACAGATTAAGTAAGGGAGATGTGTGAAAATCTATTTGTTCGTTGAGTAAGGTGTCCGCATCTCTTCTAACTATTTCTAGCCTTTCCCAAACACTTAACTTGAACCCTTTCTCACATAACCGTAAAACTTTAAAAGTGTTACTATTGTTCAAGGAATGACCAGTGTCAAGAAGATGCTTCGCGAAGAGGGACCTTTCAGGACAACCATTGCGGGACGCCGCTCTATGTTCCTTATATCTAATATCGAAGGACCTGCCAGTCTGTCCCACATACTTCAAACCACATTCATCACAACTCAACAAATAAACACCTGATCTGCGTGAGACCGACACCGAATCCTTGCCATTACACAGCTCCCTCAAGGCATTCTGAGTATGACTGATGACTGACTATTTTTTATAGAAATATATAATATATATAGAAAAAATAGAATTTCTATAAAAAATAGTACTGACCTCATAAACAAGATTAAAAATATTAAGTTACCGTCCAATGCTCAACTTGTGTCTTTGGACGTGAAAAGTTTATTCACTAACGTACCGTATAATGAAGTATTAGATATTTTGAGACACAAATTAACAATAAAAAGGATCAATTTTAATAAAATAGAGGAAATTTATAACCTAACAAGATTGTGTATGACTCAGAGTTACTTTCAGTTCAACAACAGTTTTTTTCTACAGAGGAATGGTTTGGCTATGGGGTCGCCACTCAGTCCTTTAATAGCTGAAATATTTATGGATGCATTCGAGACTAACCACATAGTTGGGAACGTTCATGTCTTGTACTATTTTAGATATGTGGATGATATTATTATATGTTGGACAGGAACAAAACGTCAGCTCAGTGTCCTTGTCTCCAAGTTGAACTCAGTACACCCTAGAATTGATTTTTCACTAGAGTTGGAGTCAGATTCCACTCTCAATTTCTTGGACCTTTCAATTACTAGAAGGAACGGTGTTCATGAGTTCCGTATCTATAGGAAACCAACAGTTACAGACACAGTTATTCCTTACTCATCCAATCATCCATGGCAACATAAAATGGCAGCTTTCCACAGCTTACTGAGCAGGTTACTGGCGGTACCGTTGAGCCCACAGGCATTTGGTGAAGAATTGTCCATCATTTGCTACATAGCACAAAGTAATGGCTATGACGTAGGAATGGTTCACTCATTATTAAATAAAAAACGTAGAAAGGCTAGTTTTCATTTATTATATCCGATTCAAGATCCACCTAGGAAGTACACGGCCTGTTTGCCGTTCGTGGGTCCCGTCTCGTTGAGTATAGCTAAGATCATGAGGGAAAGTAGTATATTTGTTGCTTTTAGAACTCAGAATGCCTTGAGGGAGCTGTGTAATGGCAAGGATTCGGTGTCGGTCTCACGCAGATCAGGTGTTTATTTGTTGAGTTGTGATGAATGTGGTTTGAAGTATGTGGGACAGACTGGCAGGTCCTTCGATATTAGATATAAGGAACATAGAGCGGCGTCCCGCAATGGTTGTCCTGAAAGGTCCCTCTTCGCGAAGCATCTTCTTGACACTGGTCATTCCTTGAACAATAGTAACACTTTTAAAGTTTTACGGTTATGTGAGAAAGGGTTCAAGTTAAGTGTTTGGGAAAGGCTAGAAATAGTTAGAAGAGATGCGGACACCTTACTCAACGAACAAATAGATTTTCACACATCTCCCTTACTTAATCTGTTTGCGAACAGACAGACACATTAACTGTTGTTGGTTTGTGTGTGTTATTTGGGTTTTCTATGCAACTTATCAAGAGACAGTAATTAAATCAAACAGATAAGGTCAAGTATTGGTGAATACCTATCTTTGGAACTTAGTTAGCATGATCTGAGGTTTCTACCCACATTGGTTATTGTAAAGAATCCTACATCGCGATAATGAAATTTGCACGCGTTTACTTATAAGCAAACACGTTCCAACCACGAATTTTGCTGTTCTCTCTGAGACAGTCTTGATAATGCCTCGTTTAGAGGCGAAACAATTGTCGACGTTTTGTTGTCCTTTTGATTCTGCGAAAAATTAATGCTATTAATTAATGCTAAAAAGTTTTTTCTTAAAAATTTTTTACTTACCATTGTTTTGTCATGGATTTTCGCCAAGTAACGCCTGTTTCTATCCAATATTGTATAATTGTAAAATTATTCGAGAAAAGATAATAATTCATTGCTTAGATAAGTATAAAATCACATTCCGTACCCAAAGAGTAAAACGGGAACCATATTACTGAGACTTCGCTGTCCATCCGCTGTCTATGGCTGTATCTCATGAACCGAGATAGTTAGAAAGTTGAAATTTTCACAGACGATGTATTTCTGTTGGCTCTATAACAACAAGTACTAACAAACAGAATATAATAAATATTTAAGGGACTCCCATACAACAAACGCGCGAGTTCGACTTTTTTCATTTCCGATCGATATTTTGACATACTCTAATAAAGATCCTGTTTATAGATTCTCCGGCGTACTTTTCTTTAGTCACACAATCCAGAACGGCACTCAAGTAGATTTCGGTATTATGGCCTGTCACTTAGAGAAGAGAAGCTGCAGAAATATTCCCGGAGTTCCCGGCGGTTATGCTGTAGCTTACGACAACGGAAATGACGACATATACTTCGGGGGACACGATGGAATCTATAAGTATAACTTCTTGACCAAATCAGCTGAATTCTTCGCGGAAGAGGGCAAATCAGTTTGGGCAATATTTGTTAGAAGAAACTTTTACTACGTTGAATATCCGACGCAAAAGCTATACGTATATCAAGACGATAACTTTGTCAAAGTATCAGAAGCTTTGGACATAGAAATTGATACTTTCTTTATCTCTAAACATATTGATATTTATTTTGCCAATAAAACTGCCTTGTATAAAGTTGCTAAACCTAATGTACATCCAATAGTTTTAGATGACGAAATTGCTGTAAGACAGATTGCAGAAGATGTTTATGGTGACATATATTTTTGTGCAAGCGATGGAATGTATGTAGAAGAAAAACCGTACCATAAAGTTAAGAAAGTAGCTGATATCGATCAAGCATTTGGAATGACATTTGACGAGAAAGATCAAATATTGTATTCAGATAGAGATGCGATTTATCGATTACTTCCTAGCAGATATAGCAGATTGTGCTTAAATGCTATTGTTAATGCTGATAAGAAGAAAAGTGAACAAACTCAGTCTCATATTTTAATTAGTTAGAAATCGATGGTAAATTAGCTTAGAGTGTAATATAAGTAATATAACAAGTAATATAAGTTAAGTACATTCAGGTACTAATTTAAATTTATCCATATGTTTAAGTAGTTAAATCATTTTGTCGAAGTGTGTCCAAGGTGTACCTGGTTACATTCAAAGCTTTTGCTTTGCATAAAAAGGGATAATTAATAAACATTATTCCCAGCAAAAATGTGTTTTATTTGATTATTACATTCTACTTTGTCAGTAAACAACAAACTACTTTTATACAAACAGATACTCATGCCAGTATGGACATACGGCATTCAACTTTGGGGCTGTACAAAACGAACCAACGTTGAAATAATTCAAAGATTCCAAAATAAGGTACTTCGGAACATAGTAAATGATCCCTGGTATAGAAATTATGACATCCACCGAGACCTAGGAGTGGACTTTGTTTTTGAAGTTATAAAAAAAACACGCTGCATCACAGAAATAAGGCTTCTTCAACATGTGAACGTCGAGGCCATCCAACTTCTTGACACCACGGACCTAATTAGAAGACTAAAGAGAACTAAGCCCTTTGAGTTGGTTTAGTGTAATTAGTGTTACATAGTGCAGTGAGTGCTATTCCTCAAGAACACAAGAACAAAGTGTCTTTTTCTTATAATAGAGACAATAAGAAAAGTGCCAATGGACACATTCTTAACATTGTAAGTTTTTAGCAAATTAAGTCAAATTTAAATTACTTATTAGCCTTAAAGGTCTAGATTGTAATTGTTATGAGTAACCGTTAAATACGAGTATCTCATAAAAAAAAATATATTATTTACTTGAACGAGTAAGCTGCTGGACATGAACCCAGTAATGGACTGATGAACAGGTGCTTACCGGGCATGGTTGCTTCGGTAAGTACTTGTGCTAGATCGCAAGGAAGGGGGTGAGTTTCGCCTTCCACCATTGCGACTGCGTCGAGGACACGGCGCAGCACAAGCTGACGGTCTGTCCAGCTTGGGACACGCAGCGCCTTGCCCTTGTCGCAGCGAGGAGGTCGTCTCGCAGAAGGAGAGTGCGGAGCGGGTCAGGGAGAGCAATGTTCTTGCTCGCAATGACCCGTTTCGCACCCGACGCCCCAGCCTTACTCTTGATATAAATTCCTATCTAATACGATTCCAATACAGTTCCAATTCCAATCTCGATCCTGGTAAAGTTGGTACTCTGGAACGAAAACTGGATTGGAATCGAAATCGAGTGCACGATCGACTAATCTGAGTGACGTATGATTGCCATATAAAATAAAACTTAAACTACCAAAAATAAAACTAATAAAATCTAACAAAATCTTCACTTATTTACACTTTTTCAAAACTTTTGATGTACATAATCATCAACAGTCTTCTTTCCATTTGTGTAACATGGTCATAAACATACTTTTGTGAGAGCAATGAAATAATGATCGCTGATTAAATTTGGCGTAGGCCACACTTTGACACTTTCCCGTCCCGCCATTGAAAGCGCGCGAATTACCTGTCACTTTTAAAGTACGTAAACAAATAAATTTGTCTAAGTTATGTTAGAGATAAACCTCCACTTAACGGAGTGGTATTTCAAGTGTTCGGTTTAAAGTTTTTGCTGATATGGCATTGTATTTTTAACTTCGTATTGGGAATGGAAGTTATTCGATCGCCGAAGCTATTCATTTACGGACTCCTTATATTATTTTGAAGACAAAGTAAGTCAACATTTATTAATTACTCTTTTCTCAACTGTAATCGATTTTCTTTACACTTTATAACACCAAATAATATAATTTCAGCAAAATGAGCAGACCATCATACCAATAGCAGGAGGCTCTTGCAGATTTTTTGATGGAGAACCCAGGAGTTGCAAGAGGCCTCTTGCGCACAGCACATGCGAAGCAAGAGACTAGAAGAAAATGGGACTGTATAGCTACATCTTTGAATGCTCTAGGAGGTGCACAAAAGGATGGAAAAGGCTGGGCAAAGGTACCAAATTTTTTTCAGAATTTACCGTTTGATTTTAAAATAAAATTATTGTTTGCAAATAAGTTACACTAATTCAATTTCTCTTCTAGTATTGGGCAGACAAAAAGTGTGCATTAAAAAAACTTTGTGCGGTGCAAGCACAGTCGCTGAGACGAACAGGGGGTGGGACTGGTGATAATATATCTGACCTAAGCCCACTCGATCAGAGATTTGTAGCTGTAATGGGAGGTCCACAATTCGCCATCGGGGATAGGCACCTTGCTGTCAATCCATTTCCATCCACAGTAAGTACAAGAAGTATTTAATAGGTACAATCCCTACCCCTCACGAGGTCTAAGATACAGTTTAATTAATTATTTGCAGAGCCAAAGCGTCCCAGATATGCCTGTAATAGGAGGTTCCCAATTGCATCATACTGTCAATACACTTCCATCCACAGTAAGTACTAGAAGTAATGGGAAGTAATGGTATACCCCTCATAAGATCTAATATATATTTATTTAATATTTGCAGATCCAAAGCGTCCCAGATATGCCAATGCATGACATCAACATAAACACGTCTGAGGTAGTTGAGCCCACACTTGAGTTGCACTCTTCTGCAAGAAATGTGGTGACTGTGAGAGGTTAGTATTCCTATATTGATAACAATACCCAGTTTTCACGATTGGTATTATATTATGTATGAAACTGATTAATTCTTAACTTTACAGATACCGCACCTAATACCTCTACATCACAACCACAACCCAGTCAAAGGCGGCCCCAAGCAAGTCGGTCAAGGCATAGTGTCTTAGAAAGACAACAGCAAGCATTTGAAGATATTGAGCGGCACAGGGTTGAGGCAGAAGCGACTACAGCTGCATCTTTCTCCAGTCTCGTAGAACAGCTATCATCCTTCCAAAGGTCTTTAGATAATATGGCTGCAGCTACGAGAGAGAGTGGTCTAAACATCGAAAGTGGCCTTAATAATGTCGCAAGTGCTCTTAATAGCATTGCAAATGCTTTGCAACATAGACCTAATAATTAGATAAAATATGGTAGTAGGTATAAGTTGTATTATTATTGTATTAATTATAGGTATTTAAAAGAAAGATTTACTAAAAACTGTGATACGTGATTTATTTAATTTTAGAACCTTACTATTACATAAAGTGTCTTTATATCATATTGATTTTTTTATTAAAATACCAAAGTAGAGTTCACCAAGTCCTAAATACAATTCAAAAATCCTATTTTTAACATTTGCAATATTTGTGTTGAGTAATTGTGTCCAATAAAACATATTGAACTTGAATTATTAAAGCATACTTGATACCTACCTATATCATCTAATCCAATAGATCAATTTAATTACTAAACCACAGTCCTCATAAAAGGTAACTAAAACAGGAATTTATAATGGTTTATAACACTATCAAAGTCAAAGTCTAAGTAAAAAATCATTTATTCTGTATAGACCATTGAAACGGGATAAGAATCAAAACTAAGAATCAAATATCAAAACTAAGAAAGTGTACTTGTATAGTTTGATTATAATAGCAGACATTCTAAGGCTACAAACATGACTAACTTATAACTTCACTTCTAAATAACACAATGAAAGATAAACGATAATAATAACTATCAGTAAAATCAATATGAACTAAATAACAATCTGTGCTAATTGCTCCTTGCTGCCCACAATTCTTGAACAAGCTGTGCACGAGCCTGGACACCCCTTCGTAAGTCATAAATACCCTGTGTTCCCTCCTCTTGTATCGTTGTTACATCATCCACAGGTGGAAAGGCAATGTCATTACCATCCTCATCCAGTCGTGCCTGATTACAAATGTTGTGTAGGACACCGCAAGCATTTATAATTTTTGAGACTTTATCAGGATGGTAATGAAGAACTCTATGGCCTAAAAGACATCTCCATCTATTTTTTAAAACTCCAATTGTACGTTCGACTGTATTCCTGGCCACACAATGGAGATTTGTGTAATGTTCTTCAGCCGATCCTGGTGATGCATTTAATATTGGAGTCATTAAATACTCCCTTTGGGCATAGCCCGAATCACCTGAAAGTGAAATTATTTTAAATGATAAGTTGCACATTAATATTACATAAAAGCCCAAGAGTATTATTTTATATATTATCTTACCAAGTAAAAAAACTCTTTCTCTTGCATTTATTAAATTTGACATATGCATCTTAATGGGGTGTCCATTCCATACAAAACTATCATGAGTTGCGCCTCCTTATGTAGCATCTACACTCATAATATTTAGGTCAGCATCACAAATCTGTAAAAATGACATGAGTTAGACTTACTAGATTGAAATGATAAATACAACAAATCAAAATATATGTATGTAACTCACAATTAAAACATTCCTAGAATGATAGCCTTTCCTATTGTAAAAGCGTTCTTCATGCTGCGATGGTTTTATTAATGCCACATGAGTGCCATCAATGCATCCTACAACGCAGGGAATTTGGAATTTTTCATAAAATCTGAAATTATAATTTGATTAGTATCAAAACTAAGAAAGTGTACTTGTTATGTAGTTTGATTACAATAGAGCTGACTGGCTGATTCATCACAGTAGAGCTTTTAAGGCTACAAACAAACATGAAATTTTGAACATTCAATTCAACACTCACACAAATTCTCTATTAAGTATGTTACTACTGTTTTTTTAATAACTAAGATAGGTATATTACAATCAAAGATTTGAAAGTGTCAATTATGATGACAGTATTCACTGCTAAAAAAATTACCTTCTCTTTATTACATCTCGTTCCTGGCGAGTTTGTGGGAACTGTAGCCACTTGTTCAAGACAACACTAGAATTAAGAGCATCTGTGACTTCTGTTATTGCCTTTGAAACAGATTGCTGAGACATCATTGTTCCTTGTGTTCCACTCACTAACCGTTGATAGCTGCCCGTGGCATAGAACGAAAGTGCCACTAAAATCTAAAATTATGAAGCTTACATGAAAAAACAAGACGACGCGCATAAAAAATACTTTGATTCTTGTTCTAGATAGACTAATGTATTGATAAAATGTAATTTTTGTATACTTCAAGTATTAAATAAATAAAACGATACAAACCTTGTATTTTGTCGAAATATCACTGCGCCGAGTAGGACGAGGCATTAGAGATTCTAATTCGTGTAATAAAGCGTCGAAAAGTTCTTTAGTCACTCTATAATTCTGCCTGAACTCATCGTCGCCCATGGCAAATGCATTGTCGGCATATCGCGCCATTCTTCGCAAATTTCGCCTTCGTCTTACATCTAACGAATGAGCACTATCCAAAACACTATAAATAAGTCCCAAACGAGCCATATTTAACTTTAAAAACAATTATAAAACTGAAGACGATTCTCAGAAAGTTATACTTTTGTAACCGGGAAATTTCGATCTCTAACACGATACGGAACTCGATATGTCAATGTCAAAATCACGTCAAGAGTACCAAAAAAGTGCATTCATTCTACATTTCTCGATTTCATTTGAAAAAGAGTGGCTTTGAGTTTTGAATAACTAACGAGCATGCATAGTACCTGATTGCAGTTGATAGTATCCTTTTTGGGGTCCTAGTGAATCCCTGCATGCAAAAGGAACAATACAACCTGATTTCATAAATTTTGCTTTACATGCCCAAATTCGTTATCAGAAAACAAAAAAATCGATATCCTACTGAACAGAACCTTCTAGTATGCTTCTCGGTCAAAGCCGAGAAGCATACTAGAAGGTTCTGTTCAGTGGTAGCTTAGAGGTCGGTAGACCCTGGTTAACGGAATATTTTACTTCTTCCACCATCATAAAAGAACTTTCATGCATGCTCTACGGTTACGGGTAATCTAATTAACCTGGCCTTTTGACAAGACGTTATCGATTTGATCAAAGTTCATCCACCTACGTCGACCAGCATGTCCATCCACACATCTTTTTCTTCAATCTCCTTTCTTCCATCTTCTCTAAGTGAGCCCAAATTAACACAGTCCTTATAGTTTATTTAGAATATTGGTGCCTGGTCATATCAAACTTTCTGTTTCAATAATTTGCGCTACTACATTTATTTATTACTAGCTGTTGCCCGCAGCTCCACCTGCGTGTTACTTTAGATCTACATAACTTTTTTATTTATGAACCAATTGAAAACCAAACCTTAATGTTAAGTGAATAAACCCCAACGCATTACTGAAAACCGCAAATTCAAATCAAAAATTCAAATTCGTTAAGCCGTTTCTGAGATTAGCGTGTTCAAACATTCAGACAAACAGACAAAACTTCTAAAAACCATTGTTTTGGGTTTTATTGCGTTCATAAAGCCCCCCTACAACAGTTTCTCTATTATATCTTCTATTATATTGTCTATTATACCATACATACATGTTAAGATACGAAAATATGAAATATTATTTATTATCTTCGTCGTGTGTGATAGTCCATTGAATTGTATGGCGAGCGATATTGTATCTTAAGATAAAATATTATAGTATCTTAGCCGTGTGCAGCGCCCCTTAGTGAACTCCACTGCGGGTGACGTAACCTACGACAAACTTATTATTTGCGGTTGGTACAGTAATCGGGTCTAGGGATCGAACCGCAAAATTAAGTTTGTTTTTTATTGCATATACTTTTCCGAGATAAAAAGTAAGCCTGTAGGTGCCCAGGATATTAAAGAATAATTATAACAAGTTTCTTCGTAATCGAACCGGTAGTTATTGCGTGATGCCTGAACAAACAGACAGACAGACAAAAATTTTTTTAATCACATTTTTGGGTTCGGTGTCGGTCTAGTAACACCTCCTGCCATTTATTTTTTTGATATTTTCAGTGTACAGAATTTTCACTTGTACAGATTTATTATAAGTATATAGATTACACTATACACTACATTGTCATTCTTTCTCAAAACAAAAAACTGTTATTGTTTTAATCATCATTGTTTAGTTTTCCGTCATCAGATGACACAAGCGAACAACCGAACATTGTAACAATATATGTTAATATCAAAACATTTACTTATCTCATTCTTGACGGGCGACCGAATAAGAAACATGTGTCTGAGATTAATTGTAAGATAGGTTATTTCAGGATGGCTGTAATGGATTTCGAAAAATTCAGTGTGATGTAAGTAAAGATTTTATTTGTTTAAAATAATAACCAATCCGCAACATACACGCAAAGGGAAAGCAAGTCCTGTAGGGATTTTTGGACAATCAGGACATTTAAAACTTCCTAATCAATTAGTTATAAATTGAATTGATTTAAGTAGGTAATATTAAAAACTACTCGCTGCGGTCGCTGCCGTGGTACTGCGCTGCAGCATGCAATTGAGCGAAGCGACTAATTCTATTAAGGCATTTATCAATCTATAAGGAGTAGGTTTTCAAAAAAAGTTATTGACCAAAAATATGTCAATAACTTTTTTTGAGGGTCCTAAATCAAAATTCGGTCTCGAACAAAACCTGCTCCTGAGAATGCTTGATTTTTGAGTGAAAAAATTATGAAAATCGGTTGTTGACATATTTTTGTTCAATAACTTTTTGAGGGTCCTAAATCAAAATTCGGTCTCGAACAAAACCTGCTCCTGAGAATGCTTGATTTTTGAGTAAAAAATCATGAAAATCGGTTGGGTAGTTGTCGAGAAACAATTTCACATCCGCTCACAATTTTTCATACGCTCGCTTCGCTCAATTAAAAGCTTCGTCTAGCTCCATGTGGTTAGGTAGAAACTAATCTGCTGGATGGAAGGGCTCCCAAACCCCTATGAGATGTGGTCGCCGAGACCTGTGAGACTGTGAAACCAGTGGCACTACCGTTTCTAAGGGTCTCGCTGGTCGGTGCGAGTCATCTCATGCCACTGCACTAGACTCCACTTAGCTGTGCAGTTGCTGAAACTCTAGCGCAATCCAACCTGGTGTTTGCTATGACACGGTAGTATCTCGCTAGGAGCCAAAGCCACTACACGGATGCCGTGAAGTTGCGAAGCCTCATCCGGTAACTAGCAGTGTAGAACCACCTGGTACATACGTGGTGCTTGCAGGTAAGATTGCTTTCTTAGAGGGACTCCTTACACCCAACATTTTGCACGAATATCCATAGTGTTAATGTATTTTATTTCTAATTAAATATAATGTTTCTTTTTCTAAAAATTTAATATAATATTTGTTTTTTAAACATTTTATTGAGCAGAATGTTTTTGAATTCTATTTGATTTTTATAATAATGCGTCTCAATGTTTTATTATTATTCTATGAACAATGAGTTTACAAGTATGGAATTTATCTACCCATTATATTTAATATTATGATACATTTCTTTTATTATAACGTAATATTTATACGATGCTAGGGGAGCAACCCATTAGAATTTGTCGATTAGATTGATAGGACTGCCATGCATTCAGGGGCATAGGCAAGGGAGCGTATCCTTCCCGCTGAGTTCCGAAGTCTGCGGCGAGGGCGCCGCATACGTGACTACGCCCAGGACCATCGACCTCCATGATCGGGGCCTGAGGACGATGGATTAGCAACCCACCGTCCTTACAGAAGCAGGCTAGAAGGGCTGCGTGATGTGGGGCTTCACCCCATGCACGCTTTCACTCACCGATGTGGGATAAAACCCGACCCTAAGGATGCGGGGTAACACCCGACCACCACGCACTGGCCACACAAGTGGCCAAGGTCCGCCGAGTGCCACTGGGAATTCTTTCAGTGTCTACCAGAGGCACTCGGCAATGGACGTAGGTGCGGCGGCAGCAACAAGCCGCGGATTAAAAAAAAAAAAAAAAAAAAAAGTGGCATAGGCACGGTCATCAGTGGCTTAACTGATAGTGCGTTTTCCTTGTAGGAGAAAGACGCCAGTTCAATCCTGACCTGATGACGTTGGATGTTTGCGATTAAAATTTAAATAACTAAACAAGACATTTTGTTTCCAGATGTCAAAAAATGTCCAATACATTGTGCCTTCTATTAACAGTCCTAACATACACTGTCAAAGCTGCACCAGAAGAAACATGCAGCAAACTGAAAATTGGAGAAAATTGGTACGACCAGGAAGTTTTCTGGTCCAATCTTGGAAGACCATACAACCTGAACGTTCACAAAACTTCAAACATATTATTCTTTAGTTATTCTTTACCAGAGTCATACTCTGATGTGGATTTCCAACTAGGTCAATACAATTTAGACTCCAAAGAGTATCAGACCATTGCTGGTATAAGAGGAGGCTGTTCTGTAGCCATAGATCAGATAAATGATGATATTTTCTTAGGAGGAAGCGACGGTATTTATAAATATAATATGCTTACAAAATTAGCAGATTTCTACAAGGAGAAAGGAAAGAATATTTGGTCATTATTTTTCAAGAAGAATTTATTTTATATTAGCTATCCAGATCAGAAGTTACACATAGAATACGATGGAAAATTTTCAAAGGTTAAAGAATTTGAGGATATTGAAATAGATCATTTTCATGTCACCAGTAATAATATAATATATTATGCTAATAAGACAGGGCTGTTTAAATATGATAATGATCGAATGATAGCTGAATGTATATCTGAACTTACAACAGTAAGGCAAATTGTTGAGGACAATGAAGGTGACACTTACATGTGTACAAACATCGGTGTACTGGCTGACGGTAAATTTGAAGGCTTTAAAAAAATATTAGACATCAAAAATGTCTACGGTCTGGCGTTTGATAGAGATAACAATTTAATATTTTCAGATGAAACCAATATTATTAAGTTAAAATATAATTCGGTTGGTTGTGACACGAAGCGTTCGCAATGGTAATATGTACATAGGAGTCGAAATGACGCATGGTTATCTTTAACGTATAAAAAATATGTGTATAATGTGTATCTAGGGTTAATAAATTGGAGCAGCATAAATAGGCGTTTTTATTATCCGTAATTAACATGCAACATTGAGGTTCGGTAAAAGTTTTGAAATCAAGCCATAAAATAAAAAAAAATGAGATTCATAAATCTTGTCAAAAAGGTTGATTTTCGAATGTGATAAGTCAGAATTAAAAAAGTGGTTTGGTTATGTATGCGTTTTCCAAATGAATAAGTGAAATCAGCGTGATTTTATACTGGCTGGAAAGTTTGGAACATAACATTTTGAATTTTAAACACGGAACGACGTGTTCGAAATGATTGAAATATGAATGTGGTTTTTTTTATCATAGAGTGACATGCTTCGTTCCAACTTATGAAAGAATTATTTTTAATTTGCTTATTTTGTGTTGTTTTTTGAACGACTGTTTGTTGGTTAATTGGTAAGCACAAATTTGGTACACGAGCCCTAGTACTGAGATTTTTTTTTTATTAACAGCAAGCTCATTTTTCTATGTAGCTTTATTTTACCGAGTCACCCACCTATTTCGATAAAAAAATCTTAAATCAGGTAGCTAACAGAGTATCCAGTAAAAAAATCTAGAATAAAATTGTAAGGTCCTGCGCCATGCGCCAATTTGCAGCTTTATTAAGCTGCAAATTGGCGCAGGTAGTTACACCATTATAAATCAAATATCAAAAGTTCCCATTGATCCGACTTGTATCTCCCCAAGCGAACACCAGAGTTCGCGGCACGCCGTTCGACTTTAGACCTTAAGTCGCCGACGGAGAAGTGCGAACGCCGGTATTCGCTTGGGGTTTACCGAAGAAGTAAATAGGTTAAAAAAGTAATTCATAGTTAAGTTTGTTTCTTTGGGATTTTTCTCGTAAACAGTGAATTTTATCACAGTTTTTTTTTAAATTGTAGCTAATAAAATTACCTACAAAAATGACCTTACAACTTTTTTTTAGGAATTACCATTTCTGAGAGATTGCGGTTATTAACGTCCATCAAGCTATAGTTTACACGTAATGCGGATCCGCTCCTATTTACTTTTAATATCGGTGCAGTAGTTTCAGAGAAGTCACGTTGTCCCGTACAAATTTTGTCCCTCCTATTTCACCCCCTTAGGAGTAGAATTTTAAAAAAAAACACGCCTTCCAAGTTTTAGGTTACTACGATCAGCAGTCAATCGATATTAATTACAGTTAACTATACAATGTAACATGCTTTGTCCTAATCCTAAATGACTGACTGAGGAGCCTACCATAAAGCAAAGTTTCATGTTTCTAGCACTCACCGTTTAGAATGAAAGCCGTGGACAGACGTGACGAAACTAGGTATAAAGGTTTCGAAACTCGAACTATGGAACTGTAAAAAGAATATAACTAGTGCATTTGGCAGTTTGGTACTAAACTAAACTACTATGTTGGGAATTCTGAATGCCTGTGCCGTTATTTTATGCATTCAACCATTTTGTTTTCGCAATAAATGGCAGCCTTTTGGTGTCAAAATAAAAGTGTATTTCGAATTGGCACTACAGCGCACTAATTCAATGTGAATCTATTTCGACTGGTGACTAAAAGTTTAGGGTTATTTTGTGGTAGAATTGCAAAAAATGCTTTATATATTCATGTGTCGCACGTTGTTGGATTAAATAAGTGACTTTAATAAGTACATACATTATTTAATTATTTATTATTATTTAATTAAAATTGTACTTTAAGTTACACTAGCTTCGACAAGTGGAAAAGATTTTCAGTATCCAACTCCCACGGAATTCATGGGATAAAAAGTAGTTACCTACTCAGAAGATCAGCTATCAAATACAAAGAAAAAAAAGCTAGAAATCGGTCCAGCTATATCAGAGATGGCCGCAACAAACAGACAAAACATAGTCGACGTTTATAATGTCTTCTATTTATCGAAATTATTGCAATTATTTAAAAAATTCAACATCATATTTTCCATTGTTGTATACTTTTTGTATTTCTCTTCTCATTATTTTTATTTACTAACGTATTTAATTTATCTGATGTTACGAGTATATTGCTTAATACAGTATGTATTTACTTACTTATTTATTACTTTTTTAATAAATTTATTATTTTTATTGTTATTATATTATATTATATGTTTATTGCGTATGTACCTACTTCTTGTGAAAACATACTTTACTTCTCACTACAATAATCATCTTTCTCCGCTAAACCTCTAAGGTCTTCTGGAAGAAAAGTAATTTTTTTGAGACGCCTTTGTGCATGTTATTTTTAATAATTACCGACGTATGTACCTACATATTATATTTAAATGTACAATAAAGAACAAAAAAAAACAATATTTTTACTCTCAGGACAATAATTATGATCTCAGTGCAACTATGACTATACGACGTATATATATATATATATATATAGAGCGCTGATAACCGGTCTGAACCACTAACAAACACTCTACACGTCGGAACAGTCAAACGGTCGAGGATGACGTAACGTCATTAAAGCATTCCCAGTTTAAAATGTCGCGTGGCAAAAAATGGAACTAATTATTGTTTGTAGTTTTTGCTCTGAGATCTTGTTTTTGAGGTGTTTCAATGTAATGTGGCGCCCTTGGAACGCAAACATATTTTACTGGGCAACTTATTGAGCGAAGCGAGCGTACCTACTTATCAGGAGACTCAAATGCAACTCGATGTGAAATTGTTTCTCGACAACTACCCAACCGATTTTCATGATATTTTCACTCAAAAATCAAGCATTTTCAGGAGCAGGTTTTGTTCGAAACCGAATTTTGATTTAGGACCCTCAAAAAAAGTTATTGACCAAAAATATGACTATAGTCGCTTCGCTCAATTGCATGCTGCAGCGCAGTACCACGGCAGCGACCGCAGCTCCTAGTATCCGAGCTGCTTCGTTTTCACCACGAAGAAAACGGGTGACACTCACCCTCTATCTATAGATGGTTGCTCTGAGTCTTAAATCGATACTTTTTTTTCAAGCTCGCCCCTGGCAATACTTACATGTTTTTTTTATGACATCTGTTTTATAGCTGTAAATAGTAAGTACCTGTAACAAAAAATAAACTATCAATCATAAATTATCTTATCCTACTAATATTATAAACTCGAAAGTTTGTGAGTATGTATGTATGGATGGATGGATGTTTGTTACTCTTTCACGTAAAAACTACTGAATGGATTTTAATGAAACTTTACAATAATATAGCTTATACATCAGAATAACACATAGGCTACAATTTATAAAGATATTGTGTGAATTGTTCAAAATATGACGATAAGTGTCAAGTAAGTAGGAAGCGACGATGACAAACCGAGTGCGCGATACTACGGGAACGGGAAATAATCCAAATTACCACGCGGACGAAGTCGCGGGCGACCACTAGTGTGAAATAATTCTATTCTTTTTTAAGGTGACATTGCAAGCAATAGTTTCATCAAAATGTGTTTCATACAGTCACTTATCACGCTCTGCTTAAACTTATTAAAGGCTGTAACACAGGGAATTATTTGTGACTGCTTCGGTGGCGTGGTCGGTACATAGTGCATATGTTTTCGACGCCGGAGTCTCGGGTTCGATTCCCGGTTGGGACAAACTTTGTGTGAAGATACGTTTGTGCCGAAGTCTGGGTGTTTCCTATGTATAATATGTATATACGAGTATTTACAAAAAAAAAATGTATTTAAGTATTTATATCAGTTTATCTAGTACTCATATTCTGCTTAGTTTGAGACTAGATGGCGTTGAGTGAACTGTCCTTACATATTTATTTATATTTATATTTAACTGCGTACCTACCAACTTGGGGCGCTCGACAATGGACGCGGAGGGGCGGAATGGAAGGGCGACCTTGGACTTAAAAAACCGGCCAAGTGCGAGTCGAACTCGCGCACAAAGGGTTCCGTACTAAAGCGGCATTTTTATTTTCAATTTTTATTATATTATGTTTTTTTAGTATTTGTTGATATAGAGGCAACAAAAATACATCATCTGTGAAAATTTCAACTTTCTAACTATCACGGTTCATGAGATACAGGCCAAGACAGACGGACGGACAGCAAAGTCTCAGTAATAGGGTTCCCGTTTTACCCGTTGGGTACGGAACCCTAAAAAGGCCTAGTGTCAAAAATTTCGGATGGTTTGGTGTTGTTTTCGTGAACGATAAGTTATTTTTTTAAATACCAAACTCAAAGAATATAATATAGGTAGATAAATAAATTATCTGCAAAAAAAAGGAAAGGTCACCGTTTACGATAAAGGCTAAAAAACCAACAATTAGAACCTTGAATAAATTTAGGGGATCGATGGGAATTTTCATAATGTTTTGTACGTACTATAAAAGGATTTTTTTTAAAACTTGCTTGATTGCGTGTGACACTTAGTTCTATGAATCGAAAACAGATGGCGCTTCTCGATTTAAATTCAGACTATGGTTTGTTGTAGTGTGAAAACTCATATTAACTCGATTGGTATCCAAATTTAGATTATATCGAGTCATCGATTAAGCGTTTATAGTATTTTTGAGTAATGCTAGTTTAGTACTTCTCTGGAGGAGGGGTCTTTACTTAGCATTATAACAAGGTCAAAATATCCACATTACATTTCGTACAATAAAGGTAAGTTTTTAGAGGAAAGATTTGATTGCTTGAAGCGAATATGCTCAGTAACTAATGATCTGATTTTGAAAATTCTGTCACTGATATGTAGCTACATTATCCCTGGCTAGGACTACTTTCATCCCGGTAATGTGTTCCCACGGGAAACGGGAACGAAAATACTATACCATCAGACATAATGTCAGATCTTCTAGTTTATAAAAAAATTATGATCAACAATTTTCGCACTAGCAAAAAAAACGAAAATTATGACCTTTCCTTGATAATTTTTTTAACAGACGTGATCTACGGGGACTTTTTTCCTTTGTATAGATGTAAACCCAACAACTCCACCAAAATTTCGCTCTGTGGGAATTTTGATAGAATTTGAATCCGATATTTTCGTGTATCAGATAGACAGACTAATGAGAATGATTTTTTTTATAGCAACTCTCAGTTCAGTGAGACGATTTCTACTGTTTTGTAATAGTAGGTACATATCTATAAATTAAGATAATATTTTAATTATTAAAATAACTTATAACAAAAACATGGACAAAATCCGCTTCAGTTAAGAATGTATGTTGACTGAAAGTTAATCCCGGGAATGACACAAAAGTCTCCACTCATAACTTGGTCCCGGTACACACTGTCGGGACAATACGGGCGTGGACAGCGTGTGGTACAAGATAAGAGTTCGTAGCGGTAAGAGCGGTTTACACGTATATCCAATCCGCGCATATGGACTGCGGATTGGATCTGTCGGTTTGGACTGCGGATCATAATATGTGTTAATAAAATGGAGGCTAAAATATGACTAGAGTTTGGTACAGTGGGAGCAGCTGTCATGTTCTCGCATGCGGTCCAAACTGCGTGTGTCAACAGGACCGCGGATAAAATCTGTGGAACGTGTGACGTGCTGGAACGACAGATCGATATATCAGTTCTGGCGCGCCGTTCCGATCCAACAGATTGGAATGGCACGAGGTAAATCAGTCGTTTCGATCTGCACGTGTTAACGGCACCGTTGCTATTGTTTCCTTTGGGAGCAATGGATGTAGGGCGGGAAGAAATAAATAACTGTTGTGTGTGTTGGATTGATCGAAGGAGTTAGCAGATAAATAATTATTTGCCCACATTTAAAAACCATCATCCGGCCGGATCTCTGAAATTCATAACTGTCTGCCTGCACCAACGAGCAGACAGCATTACACTGAGAGACGGCCGTTTATTGCACGTTATATAGTGTAGTATCCTTGTTAAGGGTTCCGTAGTTCTAGTCTTGGAACTCTTATAGTTTTGTCAAATCAAATCAAATCATTTATTTGCCAATATGAATAATGTTATGGTATGTGTCATGAATATGTCATGTCCGTCCGTTCGTACTCGGCTTTCCTCCCAAACGGCTAGTTCTAGAAAGATGAAACTTTGTATGAATATGAGAATTTACTACGCCGACAAAATGTTAAAATAAAATTATGAAAAATATACCTAGATTACAATAAAAAAACAATATTTTTAACGACAACCCCAGAAGACTCATAATACTCGCGTCCGCCTTCTCTATTGACTCACGCCAATCATAGCTACGCCAGCGGAAGAAACTAATTCCTTAACATGGATAGAACTTTATTCGTTAAACTTCGGCGAGCCGTCAGCGACAGTGATGTCGTGTTCTCGGTTATATTATGTTATCGCGATCTATAACCTTATTGTCCAGTATCTATTGCAATTATAGTGCTAGTTAACTTATACTCGTATGAACTGCTCGTCTGTGATCAACTGATCATGGCGCTTGAAGCAACGCAAATATTAGAAATATTCGGAATTTTAAGATTGTTTTTGGAACATGTGTTATTGCTGATCTGCTTCAGATTGTAGCCTTAGTCGTAGTAGGGTCGTGGACTTGAAAAATATTCTTTTATGTCTAGACAGTAGTTCGTGAGACTAGCGAGGAAATAAAACTGTAGATTTATATTATTATAGATAATGACCTTCTGCGAGCAGGTCATGTTCGCGAAGGAGGCGGCCGAGACGGAGAGGGAGCGTACCCTCCCTGCCGAGTTTCGAAGTCAGCGGCGAGGGCGCCGCAGACTCATCTACGCTCAAGATCATCGATCTCTATGATCGGGGTCTGAGAAGCAGGCTAGAAGGGTCGCGTGCTGCGAGGCTGAGGTACTACACCACGCAACCAGATTCACTCACCGACGCGGGATTCTCATCCCCACCAAACCCCCGAAGAAGCCACACAGGTGGCCAAATTCCGCCGGGCGCCACTGGAAATACCTTCTGATGCATACCAGAGACGCCCAGCAATGGACATAAAAGCGACCAAAAAAATTATAGATAATGATCGAAACAAAATGAACACAACAATCTAATCCATGTAACAACTTTCATAGATAAATTCCCCAATAAATTCTACTTCACTTCGATATAACGTAAAACTCTGTTATATCATTGTAAGCGGTTCAGCGAGGTACCACGAGGCCCATGGGCCTAATACTATTGTATAGCCTAACCCTTATATGGAGCCACACTTTATTTACGCACATCTGAATAATTTAACTGTGTATATTCGTAACATTTCGGTTCGTACGCGAAAAGGAAGCATAATACAGGTGAGTTAGTATTAGCGTGTTGTTAGTTTAACATATATAGTGAGGTTGGTTGCTTTAGATATGTAGTTTACATATTTATCTTCTAGATGATGCCCGCGAGGTTTCATATTATTGTATATACACCGTAAAAGTACGACAATTCCAAAAAAAAAAAATTGGATTCAGTTTCGATAACAGAACCGTCTGGAAGTCTTACTTAGAAAAACAAACACAATTATTTTATAAAATTCTTTAAATTAATGTAGTTTCTTTGTTTCAATTCCGCGGCACGAGACCGCTGCAGCCTACGTCTATTGCCGAGCGCCTCTGTATAGCACTAGGAGATTTTTTAAGGCAGTGAGCTATCACGAGTCCTCATTTGATGTCTAGAGACTACATCCATTTTAAGATATTTGTAAAAAAATGTGTTTGTTTTTCAAAGTAATACTTCCAGTCGATTCTATAATCAAAACTGAGTCCAATTTTTTTTTTAAAACGTTGGTACTTTCACAATGTATAGATAGCAAAGGCGCATAGGTAACGGGACAGAGCGAATGTTTACGAAGAACGTGCAAAATTTCACACAATCAACGAGTCGGATTTAACTTGACTGCTTCGGTAGCGTGGTCGGTAGTGCATCCGCTTTCGACGCCGGAGTCCCGGGTTCAATTCCCGGTCGGGACAAACTTTGTGTGATGACACATACATTTGTGTCTAAGTCTGGGTGTTTCCTATGTATAATGTGTATGTATTTAAAAAAGAAATACATTTATATAAGTATTTATATCAGTTTATCTAGTACTCATATCACAAGCTCTCAGTTTGAAACTGGATGACGTTGTGTGAATTGTCATAACGTATTAAAAAATAAACTCTTAGCTCGAAGAAATGACCAGGTTCGGTACCTACTAGCACAGATATAAGAATACTATACTATGCTACTAGTGTCCATATATTATGTGTATTAGCTGGCCACTCAAATCAATGCAACACTAACTACAATTCAGTGTGTTTTCGGCTGCAACATCATGTGGTCGTCTGAAACACATGCTTACCCTAGTTGAGACAGGTAGCTAATTTCTACAACGTATCGCACTAACTTTTTTTATCTAGATTATGTAACTGTTAAGTTATACGTTTCGATCCTGTTAAAAGAGCTGTGATGCCTCTCCGAACATAATATTTAGTGACGACGAAGTGAGGGTAGTTGAACAAACCCGCACTTCACGAAAACGACGATGAGCTGAAGGCCACCCGTGACCACGGCTCTTGTAACAGGGTCGAAACGTCGGGTAATAAAGAGGTATGTATATATCTCATTAATCGACCTGTTTGTCTTAAGTTTATAAAGTTAAATTATGTTCTTATTAAGTAATACCTGTATTATGAAGAAACTATTTTAAGCAATGTTTCCATGTTAAGTATATTTTTGTCGTATAAATTGAATTGAATTCCATTTAATTCCACATACACACACATATCACGCCTATAACCCCTAAGTGGTAGTCAGAGGCGCATTATACACCCACAATTTGCTAGTATTTTTAGTCTCACGTAATAGGGGGCAAGCGTATTGCCGTCACGATCTAGAAAGTGGGTTATGTCCAAAATGGCCAAATTAGTGTAATAAATAGTTGATGGTTTCGATTGTCGGCACTTGGTCAAACTTATAGTAATACATGCTAACTCCGCCGGGCGCCACTGGAAATACGTTCTGCTTGTAACCAGAGACGCCCGGCAACGGACGTTGAAGCGGCCGCGGCCTTGGTCGCGGAACTAAAAAAAAAAAAAAAAAAAAAAAAATACATGCTAACAAAAAATACTTGTGCACCGTTTCACTTTTATTTAATTTACAGGATTTAACCTGACCGGTTTCGCTTTATAGCATTATCAAAGATTGTTGTCCACTTTACATATTTATTAAACAAGTAGTAGCAGTAGATAAAAATAAAATTTAAGAGTCAGCGTAAGAAATTTACCCTGAAAATGGGGAAATTCAATCATTCGCAAATTAATTATATTATTATATTATGCAATTAAATATTGAATTTAGTTAGATATTACAAATGTCAAATAAATTGAATGCCAATAAAATTAAAAATTAAGGGATCATTAAATCAAGTCCAATTAAATGTCAACTCCCATGTCAATTGTGTAAAATTAACAATTCCAATTAACAATAATAAATTCTAGTCAAATTACATTAATAATATGTCCAATAAATGAAAATCACAATTACAGGTAGCAATTAAATTCCAAATTTTAGTTTAACCCAATGTCAAATCTCATTAAATGAAAATGAAACGGTGTACAAGTGTTTTTGTTAGCATGTAGTGTAATAAAATAAGCAGCTGAAGAGCTCTTCAATCTGATCCCACCCTCTTCCTTCCGATCCCGAACAACGCGTGCCGGGCAGAGATGCCACTCCCACACAGTGGATAGCATGTTCGCGAGAACCGAGCGTTTTAAACGTTCGTTTTTCTGCCGAACGATAGTGGCCTGGAACGCCCTGCCTGTGCACGTGTTTCCTCCCACATATAATCCTGGGTTCTTTAAGCGGAGCGTGAAGAGTCACATCAGTAGGTCGTCAAGTTGAGGGCCACTCTCTATAGTATTGTGTGCTGTGAGAGTGGCCCACAATCGTTAGACGTTACCACCAGGCGGGCGGCGTCAATTTGGCAAACTCAATAAAAAAAAAAAAAAAAAAAAGTGTGTGTGTCAGCTCCGACGCACGACTGGAGTTTACTCCTCCTTAAGTACGAGTATCTAACCATAACAAATTAGAAAGTTGCGCACTAGAGGTGCGCACCAAAAACGTGACACGATTTTCGTTACTTGTTAGTAGGTTTTACCCCTCGGATTTTTCTCATACCGGGCGCCTTATATATGAAAATCGATTCTTAAGGAGTAAACTCCAAAAAGTTATTTTATAATTTTGTAAACTAAATTTGAAACCCGTTGCCTTGTGATGAAATGTTGATGAAAGGCAACAAAATAAAGTCCAGGGCAACTCGGACCATTTAATTCCCTCAACACTAAGCTGCATCATCACTACATCTGCAATAAAATAATACTCTCGCTTCCTCAACTTTCATCAAAGTTATACAGACATGTTCGCTGATAACAATTACTTTTAACCTTAACCACAGAAAAAAAGTACTAATCTCGTGCCATAACGCTGCTCCTGCTAAGCCAGCTGGTTGGCATTTCGTTGGTTTAGTATTAAAAGGTATATTTTAAGTTCTAACTGCAAAAATGTTGTGCAAAATATGAAACTCCATTACCACAGCTTTCAGAGGCAGAGCGGTAATGGCCCAGTACTATGTTTTTAAATCTTAGCGCCTGTAGAAATTTCATAGCATATAATAAACGTGAATAGCCGACCGCACTTTTGTAAGGTTTTATTTTAAAATCTAGATTAATATAAAAATACACATCAAAAATTGACACAACAACCGACTTCAAATTACCGCAATGGGACTAAATAACTGTCGGAATGGGACCAAATTGAAATGGTAACACTTGGGAAGTGGTAGTTCTCATTTAAAAAAATATAATTCAAAATCGGTTCACCCAGTCTAGAGATATGAGGTCACAAACATAAAAATTACCATAAAGAATGTGTGGATTGACCTCACAATTTTTTTGAAAATATAAGAATTATTCTTCCTACGGGAAGATGAGCTGAATCACGAGATAATGTCCTGTATTATTTTTTTGAAGTGGTAATAATGTCCCCAAGTGTGGAAGCGGTGTTAAAAAAATAATTCAAGGTCAAAGGTCAACGTATTCGATTATTTCAATTTTTTATTCAGCGTAAACGCTGAATTCTATCAAAAAGACAAAATTGTCGACAGGCAGACAGACATACATCATGCATATATACCCGAAGGGGTAGGCAGAGGTGCCTTATACAACCACAATTTGCCAGTAGTGTTGTCGGTCCCACGTAATAGAGGACATGCCCATTGCCATCATCGGGTACAGAAAATCTATTATTCCAACAGCTAGGACAGATGTTACATACAATAAAACTAAATAGCATCTCTACAGTCCGACCGTACAAAAAAAATCTTCATTCATCTATACTTATATAGTATATTATATACTATAAAATAAATGGCAGAGGGTGTTCCTAGACCGACACCGAACCCAAAAATGTAATTAAAAATGTTTTGTCTGTCTGTCTGTTTGTTCAGGCATCACACAAAATCTACCGGTTCAATTACGATGAAACTTAATATAATTATTCTTTAATATCCTGGGCACCATGCTCGGTACTTTTTATCCCGGAAAAGTATATACAATAAAAAAATAAACTTGATTTTGCGGTTCGATCCCTAGACCCGATTACTGTACCAACCGCAAATAATAAGTTTGTCGTAGGTTACGTCACCCGCAGTGGAGTTCACTAAGGGTCGCTGCACATGGCTAAGATACTATAATATTTTATCTTAAGAGACAATATCGCTCAACAGCCATACATAATAAATCAGTAACTGGTGATCAAAAAAGCTATAACACGCAGGCGGAGCTGCGGGCAACAGCTAGTTAAAAATATTTCTCTTTATAAATGTAAAAACGAATATAATTTTTATTTTCAAGTTGGTGGCACATTTTTAATAAAATAATTAGCTTTTGATATAAATTCATTAAACGGGAATGTTGAAATGTTTACCTTTTTAAATCAAATAATTAAGATAATTTCTTAATGCGACGACGACGAGTGAGACTTGAGTTTTGTAAAGTAATTATTTAATTTACTTTATAACTCATTTTATATATTCCCACTTCAAAAATAAGAGGAATACTTTGTTGGCACTTGGTAGAACCTAGAGCACAGAATAGGGAATAGTACTTACGTACCTATAGTAATATTTCATGAACAAACACACTTATACACAATTCCACAACTTTATTTGGATTTATTGGGCGTTTTCACATTGCACGATAACGATATCCTGACGATATCGCCACGATATAGTAAGTAGCAGCAGTCACATAACTTAATAAAGATTTAATTTACTATCACTTTAATGCAAACCTAACCTTTGAATATTAATAAAATACTATTATTTGTATGTGCTACCTGCAATCGGTACCAAGCCAAATGTTGCGTACACTCGCCGCACGTGACTTTGAGCGTGATACAGATGGGTACTGCAGTACCCACCTAATCAGCTTAGCGGATTAAGTCGCGAAAATAACGTAAAACGCCATGCTACTACTATACTACTACGTTGCAACTGTAATTGGTAAAAAAATCGGTAGTCTGCCAAACTCACAAGCAACGCGCAAGGATGGCGCCAGAAAGGCACGAAATCGAATGACTGCAGAGTATAATTATCATTAGGTTAAGTTGAATTTAGTTACTCCCGACATTACCAACTTCCCAGCCCCTATATCCCGGGAGCCGAGCTTCCCCCCTAAATTCTGGGCAAATTTCTGTTCCCCCTGAACCGCCTCCCATCACAAGTTCCATTCGCCTGCAAAAAAAATCCCGGGAATTCTCATCCGCAAAAATACCCAAGATTCCCAGTAACCCATATCTCGAAAACTAAGCATACCAGGTCAATTTTGCCCTTATTTTTTTGTCCCCATAGTAAGTTTGTATTTGAACCCTATTTTTCCACAATTTTTTTCTCCCCAATTCTCATCCCACTTTCCATAAAACTTGAAGCCCCTATATCCCGGTAACGGAGCTTCCCAGCTCAATTCTGAGCAAATTCTTGTTCCCCTGCAGCCCTACCGAGACGTGTTCTAATCGCCTGCAAAAAAAATCCTGGGAATTCCCATCCCACAAAAATACCCAAGATTCCCAGTACCCGATATCTCGAAAACTAAGCATCCCAGGTCAATTTTGACTTCATTTTCGGACCCCCCTTGAACTCCCCGACAAGTATTAAAACTCCATCTCTTCCCATAAAAAAAATCCCAATTCCCATCCCACTTCCCAAAAACTTTGATATTACCGGTGACAGTTGGACGCTTTTCTATGTTCCCCTATATATCCAGGTTCTATGAGTAGGTCTGAGGGCTATATCCTAGTAATACAACATCAATCACACCCCCCCACAGGTTTCTATGTTGCAGTTTATACATGTATAACATTAGTAGACTATACTAAATTGAGCGAGATAACAGATGCGAACAGTGACGAATCATATGCTCATATGCTGTGATTAATTAATCACAAGTGAAAACACAGTGACTCCTTGTGTAGTCACTTTGGGTGCAAAGGGGCTCTACCAACATCTTTAGGGCCCCAGCGACCTCACCTGCTAGTGGCGCACCTGCTGATAAACGGACGAGCCTCGTTAATTTACGGTACCTATGGAGTGGCTTCGGCCCCTACGTGGGTACCAGGTGGTACAACAGTGTTGGTCCGGGGGGTACCACCGTGCAGCTGTGCTAAAGCCCCCCAAGTAACCCAGCCCAGGCTGGGTTGCGTTAGGGGTTCAGCAGCTGCACCGCCGGGCCCGGGGCGATGTATGGTGCAGCAGGCATGGGACCAGTGGGGGCGAAACGGAGTCTAGTGTGGGTGGTGTGGGTCGATTCGCCGGCCAGGGACACCCTTAGCAACGGCGTTGCCGCGGCCGCCCGCAACACAGTCATGGGGCCCGCCTGGGGCCAACCACCCCAGGAGGCTGCCCCACATGTTGCGCATAATCCTGATGTGGGATCGCCGCTCCGGGTGGTAACCGGTGTGGGGTAGCGGCCGCCTTGCATCAGGGGGGTTTGGGAGCCCTTCCGTCCGGCGAGTCGGCTCCGACCTAACCACACGGTTCTAGACAAAGCTAGCCCCTGCGCTTTGTCACTTACTGCTGCACCAAATGTCGCCCTGTCTTCACGCTTCTTCTTCAAAATCTACAATGGCAGTGCAACAAAAAAGAAATAAACGTTACACAGCGGCCCTAGGAAACCCCTCAACTTCACATTTCGAGGTGGAGTTCACTAACATCCGTGGACTCCATGCGAACCTCGATACCGTCCACCACCACCTTGAGACGGCACGGCCCGCTGTGATGTTCCTCACGGAGACACAAATACGCCGCCCTGACGACACGTCTTACCTGTGTTGCCCCGGCTATGTCATCGAGGAACAATTTCGAGACAAAGCCGGGGTGTGCGTGTTCGTTAGGGCGGATGTTTGCTGCCGCCGGTTGCGCTGCCTAGAGAACCCCTCCAATTCCGTCCTTTGGCTGCTCGTAGACCATGGCTCTATGAGCCAGATCTACGTGTGCGTCTACTGATCCCACACAGGGGATTCTGAGACAACAAAGCTCTTCCAGTACCTCAGCGAGACGGCTGATGAAGCGCAGGTGCTGTTCCCGAACGCTGACCTAGTATTTCTGGGGGACTTCAATGGCCATCACATTGAATGGCTGGGGTCCCTCAAGACTGATCATGCGGGTAGAGCCGCCCATGCGTTCGCTCTCTCCCACGGTCTGACCCAGATGGTATACGGGATCACCCGGATACCAGACAGGTCAGATCACGCGCCCGCTCTGCTGGATCTACTGCTGACGATTCGCCCAGCCCACTACAGTGTTTCGGTAGAAGCCCCACTGGGTAGTTCCGACCACTGTGTTATTCACGCTGTCATGAAGGTGTCACCTCCTGCACGTCCTGTACAAACGTCACGACGACTATGGCACTACTCGTCAGCGGATTGGGACGGTCTACGCGATTATTATGCGTCCGTCCCCTGGAGCCAGCGCTGCTTTGTAGGAAAGGCTCCTTCGGATAGTGCTTCTGCTATTGCTGGCGAGATCAGTTTAGGGATGGATTATTACATCCCTTTCACTGATGTCGCCAGTATCCGCAGAGCCCGTCCCTGGTTCGGGCGAGATTGTGCCAAAGCTGTTCGACAAAAACAGTCGGCATATCGCGCCTGGATCAGGGCCCGGGCTGTGCGCGACCCAAACGTGGGCCACCTCAAAGCAGCGTACAACCGGGCCACAAAGTCGAGTAAGAGGGCCTTTAAGACAGCGGATGCCCAGCGCGTCGCGCGGCTTGGTCAGGAGCTCACTTCCCATCCCACGGGCAGCCGTGGATTCTGGCAACTGGCCAAAGCCGTGCAATCTAACTTTTGTCAGCCCTCGCTGCCACCGCTGCGTTACCCAGATGGAACACTGGCTCACAAAGCCCAAGAGAAAGCGGATATGCTCGCAGACCTCTTTGCGGCTAATTCCCGGGTCGACGACCGTGGCCTGCAGCCCCCCGCCATCGCCAACTGTGGCCACACAATGCCTGATATTGTTATCAGGCAATGTGATGTACGGGCAGTGCTGCGGTCACTCGACACGCGGAAAGCCAGTGGCCCTGACGGCATTCCGGCGGTGGTGCTACGAAAATGTGCAGCTGAGTTGTCTCCAGTATTAACGCGTCTGTACCGCCTGTCATACTCTTCAGGGCTCGTGCCGGAGGTCTGGAAGGAGGCGAACGTACAACCGATCCCCAAGAAAGGGGATCGGTCCGATCCAGGCAACTTTCGACCCATAGCTGTCACCTCAGTCATTTGCAAGGTGCTTGAGCTCCTTATAAATAAGCAGCTCATGCAATTCCTAGAGGATCACTCGCTAATCAATGATCGACAATACGGCTTCAGGCCAAAGCGATCAACGGGTGATCTTCTGGCATTCGTAACGCATGTCTGGGGTGGGGCTATGGAAAGGCACGGCGAGTCCTTGGCTATTAGCCTGGACATCGCCAAAGCCTTCGATAGGGTCTGGCATGCTTCGCTCCTTTCCAAGCTTCCGGCATATGGTCTACCTCCTCAACTGTGCAGCTGGATTGCCAGCTTTTTAAACGAGCGCCGAGTGCGGGTCCTCTGCGATGGCCAGGCTTATCGCTTCTTGCAAGTGAATGCCGGGGTACCGCAGGGGTCCGTACTATCACCAACTCTCTTTCTTCTGCATATCAATGATATGCTATCCCTCGGGAACATTCATTGCTATGCAGATGACAGCACACTGCACGGGAGTTACTCGGTTCGTCTGACGGCGGGGCGATCTGAGATTGAGGAGGAGAGACGACGACTCGTGGCTGATCTCGACCGTAACCTCGACAGTATCTCTCAATGGGGTACCGAGAACCTGGTCGAGTTCAATGCCCGCAAAACACAGGCGTGTGCATTTACTGCGAAGAAATCCCCTTTCCTTCCCCTACCCTCTCTTCAGAATGCATTATTACCAATGAAGGACAACCTTGATATCCTTGGCATAGACGTTCGTCGAGAGCTCAATAATAAAAACTACATCGAAAGATGTATAGGTCTAGCTTCGCGGAAACTAGGAATACTGAATAAGGTAAAGAGATTCTTTACACCGGACCAGAGGTGTCTGCTGTACAAGACGCAGATTAGACCCTGCGTCGAATACTGCTCTCACCTCTGGGACGGCTCCGCGAAGTATCTGCTGGACGCTCTCGACGCTATGCAGCGACGGGCTATCCGTATTATAGATTGTCCGGAGGTAACGGGAAGCCTTGAGCCGCTAGTTCAGCGCCGAACAATAGCTTCCTTGGCCGCATTCTACCGTATTTACCACGGCGAGTGTTCTGAAGAGCTCTTCAATCTGATCCCACCCTCTTCCTTCCGATCCCGAACGACTCGTGCCGGGCAGAGATGCCACCCCCACACAGTGGATAGCATGTTCGCGAGAACCGAACGTTTTAAACGTTCGTTTCTCTGCCGAACGATAGTGGCCTGGAACGCCCTGCCTGTGCACGTGTTTCCTCCCACATATAATCCTGGGTTCTTTAAGCGGAGCGTGAAGAGGCACATCAGTAGGTCGTCAAGTTGAGGGCCACTCTCAATAGTAATGTGTGCTGTGAGAGTGGCCCACAATCGCTAGACGTCGTCACGACTTACCACCAGGCGGGCGGCGTCAATTTGGCGAACCAAATATAAAAAAAAAAAAAAAACGATATCGTGGCAATGTGAAAACGCCCATTTTCACCGACCGGTTAGATTACACTGCTTAGGTAGCGCAGTGGTATGCGACTGCCGTCCTTGAGGTACTGAGGTTTGATTCCGTTTCGAATCAAATGTTTGTGTTATCCACATAAATGTAATGTTTTATCCGATTTTGAATGTTTTCTATGTACTACTAATATACTATAATGTATTTAGAAATATATAAGTAAATATGTTTATCAATCGTCTAGATCCCATAGCATCCCGTTTTGTATGTATGCTTAGATCGTTAAAACTACGCGACGGATTTTGATGCAGTTTTCACCAATAGATAGAGTGGTTCTCGAGGAAGGTTTTTGTGTATATAATTTGTCAAGCGGGTGTAGCCGCGGGCGTCCGTTAGTTAGTTATAATATAAGCTTAATTTGGGCTAAATGACGTTGTGTTAGAATGTACAACAATATTTATTTGCTTTCTTAGATCCCAAAATAAAATAATGTGAGTTCAAATTTATTATTATGGCAACATTATGTACAATGTCGCGCAAAAAGCTTTCCTGTCATTAATTTTGTCATTTATGCCATCACGTTGAAAATATTCGCAGTAAAGGAGCACAGAAATTAACATTATATAGGTAAACTGTATTTTAATTAAACATTAACTAAGACACCGAGTTAATAATCAGCTTTTAACTAACTTCAAAAACTAAGCTGCATTGGGTATGAAGAGCCCATGACAATTTTTTTTATGTTAAGACTATTCACTCAACGCCATCTAGTCTCAAACTAAGCAGATATAATATGAGTACTAGATAAACTGATATAAATACTTATATACATTTTTTTTTTGTAAATACATACATATTATACATAGGAAACATCCAGACTTCGGTACAAACGTATCTGTCTTCACACAAAGTTTGTCCCGACCGGGAATCGAATCCGAGACTTTGGAGTCGAAAGCCGATGCACTACCGACCACGCCACCGAAGCAGTCAGCAATTATCGGAATGGGATGAATTTGAAATTCTTCAATTAAAAGCTTATTGAAATCTAAGTCGGTTTTCCCTGTCCAATGATGACAATAAGGAAACAAACAAAAAAAAAACATACGGTTGAATTGCGAACCTCCTCCTTTTTGGGAAGTCGGTTGAAAGGTAGAAACCTTCACTGCTTAGTAAAATATACATTCAGGGTTTTAGTAGGTCAATAATATTCAAGAGTAAGTGCGGAGTGACTATCCCAGTCAACGAACCGTAATGGAAGCTTCAAACTCTTACGAAGTGAGGAGAAATTTTCAAATTGAAAAACTTAATATCAAAACTTCTTTGCTGAGGATTTCAAAAGTATTAAGTTGTAATTTTTGTTATTTTACTTTTCAAAAAAGCTTTTTAGGGTTCCGTACTCAAAAGCTGAGACTTCGCTGTCAGTCCATCCGTCCGTATGTCTCCACTTCACTCAATGGAAGCGAAGGGAAGGGCGAATGTTGCCAGTCCGCCTCATAAGTAGTATTTTTTCTCTTTTGTTTTCTTTCTCTTTGTTTACTTGTATTCTACTAACTACTATCCGGCCGTCCCTGAAAACCAGCGCCGTCTGCCTTGTACCACCACGCAGACAGCATTACGCTGAGGGACGGCCGTTTATTCCCCATTAGTATTTATAACTAAACATTGGTACAATTTTTATTTTATTTATTTTTTAGTTTTGTATTTTCTTGCTTTGTAACCTGTGTAAGTGTTTGTTTAGTTTTGAGAAATAATAAATCTTTCTTTCTTTCCTTCACGTTGTATCTAATGAACCGTGATAGTTAGAAACTTGAAGATGATGTATTTCTGTTGCTGCTATAACAATAAATACTAAAAACCAGAATATAACTAGGTATGCAATGCATGCTACTAATTGCAAATTTTGAGCGGAGCAAATTTCCTTAATTTTTTTTTATGCTCTATTTTCATGATTTCAGAGATATGCACTCCCGGGTGTGATGTCGACCAGCATACCAAATTTGGCCAAAATCGGTCGAGCCATTTCGGAGGAGTTGGCACACAAACGATTTACACTTGTCGTCTAAGATACGCTACGCTTCGCTCCGCTTAATAAATATTTAAGTAGTGGCAATAATGGAAAACAAATTACGTTTGTTGTATCTCCCATACAACAAACGTAATTTGTTTTGCCATTTTCATAGATAATGGTACGGAACCCTCCGTGCGCGAGCCCAACTCGCACTTGGCCGGATTTTTTAAGTCCGATTTATACATGTTGAACTATTTATACATGCACACACGTCATATTTATACATGTTACCCCGAAAGGATTTCTCCAGTAGATTATGTTCTGGGATCTTGAGGCTGGAGTCCTCAAGAGGATCTATTACGAGGGCGTCCTGGTGCATCCACAGAACAAACACATTTCCAGAGATTATGGTATTAAAGCGGATAGTTATTATATTGAAATATACACTCCTTTCATGGTCAGACCATTGACAAAGTTACATAAAAGTTGTCCAATAAAATATATAGAAAGTTGGTGTAATCTCGACTTAGATAATTGCTTGAGGGACTAATAAATAATCATGCGTCAGTTGGTATGTAGGTTATAACATACCAAATATATCGAACAGGAAATTGTTAGGGAACTTGGTCTCGTGTTTCTGTTCAGACATCAAGAGTTCGCTAGCTGTGGGCTTATATATTAAAAATAAAGTATGCTAACATTGCGGCATTCACAATAACACAGCCAACCTTAATGCTTGTTCTAGAACTGGGTTCGCCGTCGGTAGTACTCGTACGAGTAATGTCGTCAAACTGCAAAGTCTTACCCACCAAGCTACGGATGCTCCTATAAATACCATTATAATCCAATGAGCCTTTTCCCAACCTTGTTATGGCTTTCCAGTCTAAGTGCGAAGCGCCTGAACTTGGATATTTTCAGTGAAGCGACTGCAAACTGATCTCCTTAAACCGATTGGCAATATCGAAGTTCTGTAGTTACACCAGTCGAATTTTGTATAGCTTTAACTACCAGTAACGAGCGCTATAGATGTTTGTATGGCAGCCAGGACCGACGGCTTAAAGTGGTCTCCGAGGCACGGAGGACTCTCAATGTGTTAAGAAATTGATACCATCCTATGACCAACCTGGCTAGTGCCTGTGTTCAATGTCTTAACCTAACCGGTAACAGCCACGAGTCCTCTATGGTTTATCTGTAGGGAATACGATAGTATCTGCCTACCCCACCGGGAAGGAGATGACTTGTCATTATTATATGTTGGTCAACTACTATACTGTCTTTTAGAGCTGTTCTTTGTTCGAAGCTCATCAGTTCAAATTGCACGTTTTCATTCTGCATCTATCGTAAAACAGTCTGTCGTAAAATTTCCAAGTTATCCAAAGTATTTCTAACATTTACGTGAATTAAGAAAATGTTCTCAACATTTCCTTAAACGAAACAGTCTTCGAGTATAAAGTAAAACACATTTACCTCAGAAATTATTTTCACAATTGAGTGAACCTCTTTACGAGTAGAACCAACATTTGTATTCTAAATTCCTCACATTGTCTGTCTGTTGCATTCTTGTATCTGTCATCATCCACCGAGCCCTTTTACCAACGCGGTTGTCGGCTGTCCAAACTGTGATTCGGCTGAACTTTTACAACCATCTTCTACGGCCATCTGACCTATACAACCCATGGGCGTTATCGAAGTTCTGTAGTTAGACCGGTCAGTTTTTAGTTTAGGGCTCCAACTACCTTTGACGACTGCAATAGATGTTTGTATGACAACCGGGATCGACGGCTTAACGTGCTCTGTGTTTCTTGCGCTTCTAGCGGCTAAAGGACTTGCCATTCAACGTCGTGAGTTCGATCATCGGTCACCACACTACTGACCCACTCCTAACACAAGCAGTTTTAACTTAGTTGGAGGTATTAACGGGAATGCTAGTATCTTCATATAAAAAAGTTCTCTTTGGCTAGCAAGTTGTTTTGCGATTGGAGGTATTTAAAGAAAGGTTTCTTTTTCAAAAAATGTATTATATAATTCGCAACTTTTTTGGAAAACAGAGCAAACTTCATTGCTTAGAAAAAAATCATCGAGTTATCTGGTCTATACTCTCTATACTGACGGGGGCATCAGTCGTGCTTTCGCGACTCATACCCAACCTAAAGGGACCCAACGCCTCCTGCAGGAGACTGTACCTGGGGATCGTGCGGAGTATGGCCCTATACGGGGCTCCCGTATGGGCGGCGCGGTTGACGGCCAACAACTCAACGCTCCTTGATAGACCGTTGAGGACCTTGGCCGTCAAAACAATAAGAGGGTACCGCACAATCTCCGGAGAGGCTGCATGTCTCCTAGCTGGGACCCCTCCATGGGACCTGGAAGCGAGAGCCCTTGCGTCATTGTTCCAATAGCGCAAGGAGGCGCTGGAGCGGGACCACAGGCCTACGTCTCGAGAAATCGAGGAACAGCGGTCCCAACTCCACCAGGATCTCATGGACTCATGGAGGGTGCGACTTGAGCAACCCAGGTGGGGTACCACCATCATCGCGGCGGTGAGACCGATCATGGGCGATTGGCTGCAGAGGCAGCATGGTGACCTCACGTATCGTGCGACGTTTATCGTTACCGGGCATGGATGCTTCGGTAGCTATCTGTTTCGCATCCATCGTGAGGTCACACCCCGGTGTCAACACTGCGAGGTTTCCGACGATGACACCGCACTCCACACGTTGGTGGAGTGCTCTGCGTGGGCGAGTCAGCGCCGGGACCTCGTAGTGGGTCTGGGCGTGGATACCCTCTCGCTGGAGACCATGCTTCAAGCCATGGTCTCCAGCGGGAGTAGGTGGAACGCGGCCGTGTCCTTCTGCGAGCAAGTCATGCTCGCGAAGCAGGCGGCCGAGAGGAAGAGGGAGCGTACCCTCCCCGCCGAGTTCCGTAGTCAGCGGTAAGGGCGCCGCAGGCTCATCTACGCCCAAGACCATCGACCTCCATGATCGGGGCCTGAGGACGGCGGGATCGCCACCCGTCGTCCTTACAGAAGCAGGCTAGAAGGGTTGCGTGCTGCGGGGCCTTTGCCCCATAGTACGCAACCAGATTCACTCACTGACGCGGGGACAAAACCCTACCCCAACGACGCGGGATTCTCATCCCGACCTAAGAGACCACAGAGGTGGTGAAAGTCCGCCGGGCGCCACTGGAAATACGTTCTGCTTGTAACCAGAGACGCCCGGCAACGTTAGAGCGGCCGCGGCTTTAGTCCGCGGAATAAAAAAAAAAAATTCTCTATACTAATATTACTTCTTAAACCGGAAAGATTTGATTGTTTTGTTTACACTAGATAGGCTCCGTAACTACTTAACCGATTTTGAAAATTATTTCACTAATAAGTAGCTACATTATCCCCGAGTGAATTAGGCTACTTTTTATCCCGGTAATGTGTTCCCGTGAGAATTGAAAACAAGAAAACTAAATCACTAACATTCCGGAAATCATTATTACAAAATTATTTGTAGTGAGTTTCCTATATAACTGATAAATGTCTAGGAAACTACATTACCTAAAACCTTCCATATTTTTCTAGCTATTACATCACACGACCCTAGATAATAATATCAATTTCAATAACTTTACCCCAAAATATAGATCTTTTATAAAGCAATCTCTTACCAGTTTTTGTTCACCCTCCTTCAATAAAATACATGAAATAGCACAAAGTTTTCCTTATAAGTACGTCATTTTGTATTTGATTTTATAGAAGGCCAAACTGTCGCTGTAGCACGTAGGATACACCTGGGATTTGACTGAATGGCAGAGCATGTTTTTGCGAAAACAGACCGACCCCCCCCCCTTTTATACTAAACGGGGGGCGTGAAGAACCTAAACAAATTCATGATGCTAGTCCATGTAATGAACTATGAAGGAAAACTATAACCGATGGTATAACTCTGTTAGTTCAGGAGTTATAAATGAGTAACTAAGGAACCTATATATAGCCTGGCTCGACACGTACTTTACCGGTTTTTTTTCAGAGTTAACGTTACATTCGCCGTATCAAACAATTCCCAAGTGTATCTCACGTGCGACACAAAAACAAGTATTATAAACAGTTTAAATAGAAAGTCTATCTTTTAACCCCTCATGGGAGTTGGGGATAAACTGTTCTTATATATAACAAGTGATATATAATACTTTTGACAGTTGTTCAAGGGTGAAAAGTTTTACGATGAGTAACTTTTTTTTCTTTTTAATTCCTCGAGAGCGCGACCGCTCTCCCTCCGCGCATGTACATTGCTGCGGGCGTCTCTGGTGACCACAGAAGGTATTTCCAGCGGCGCCCGGTGGACTTTGGCCACCTGTGTGGCCTCTTCGGGACGATGAGTAACTAATATAACCTTTATGTTACTATCAAACGGACGTTGTATTGCCTGAACTATGAATATTGTGTTTGAATTCATAAATAATATAATGGTGTTTTATTTAAAGAAACAAAATATAAAACGTCTCTTAATATATTTTTTAGGCTTACGTTTCCAAAGGGTAAAACAGGAACCCTGTTACCGAGATTTCGCTGTTCATCCGTCCGTCTGTCTTGAGCTGTAATCTCATGAACCGTTATAGTTATAAAATTCAAATTTTCACAAATGATGAAAATACATAGAGACAACGGAAATCTGTTGTCTCTAATACAACAAATACTAAAAAAACAGAATATAACTAGGTATGCAATACATTCTGCTGTTGCAATAATTGATCTTAGTTTGTCGATCCGGGTCGAACTCCTAAACGACTGGACTGATCTTTATGAATTTAGATATATGCACTCACGGTGATGGTCACTATGACGGTGCCAAATTTCAAAAAGATCAGTCCAGTCGTTTAGGAGGAATTCGATCACGAACGAAATACACGAGTCGCCTAAGAAAGAGCTTCGTAAACTCAGCTCAATGAATATTAAAGTGGGTTCCCATACAACTAACGTGATTTTTTTTGTCGTTTTAGTACGGAACCCTCTGTGGGCGAGTCCGTCTCGCACTTGGCTGGTTTTTATTATTATTTGTTAAGTATGTGAGGCTGCACAATGATACCGGTAGGAAAGTAAGCGTTAATTTCTCCCTCTGACTACACGTGCATCTTTTACTGGTGAGAATAATTTCTATGACCTAGTCTAACCCCTCCCCTTCAGTGCCTAATAAAGGGCCCAAGTCAGGCCTATGTCACTCGCCTAACAATCTCAAAAAATACATGACGTCAGCTACAACTTGAAGTTGTAAGTCAGAAAGGGTTGTCTCTTGTTTGTGACACGGCATTGACCATAGAGTTGATATTGAGGCATTAACGTCATAATTATTGATCAAATTATGCTGGAACTTTGCTGACAACCCCAACGTTCGAATTATGTTATCTGTAAACAAAAGAATGTGCTTTAATTAACGTCGGAGTGCAAGTTCTGAATGTAAGTACCATTCCCTATTCTATGATACACAAGCTGACGGGCAGATGAGTCTCTGGTAGAAATACTCAAAGCACCCGAAATAGCAATAGACTCGCCCCGTATTACTTAGGACAACAGTGACTAGCATAAAAGTGAGAGTAATGAAACGCTTCTATCCACCATTTCGTGAATAAAGACGTGATTTTGTCGTGTGGTGGTTAAAATTTAGTCTTCACTTTCATTACACGAGTCACCGCCCTCTAGCGGCGAAGGCTTGGCAAATTTTATTAGCCGCTCATCACTGTGAATAAATTTGTTAGTGATGTACTATATAACCACATCGAGATTCAACTTTCGGTTGCCCGGATTGCTGAGATTGTGGGTAAATAACATTTGCCATGGCTGTTCTAATTTAGGTTCGGTTAGAGAATGGTTGTTTTGATTTTATACTGTACCTAATACTACCCGGTATTCACAGATCTGATATCGCCAATTGGTTATAGGATCATGGTATTCGCTTAGGAAAATATCGAAGTTCAGCCGGTACGCTGTTAGATTAGAAAGCCGACAACAATTAGATTGGGAAAAGACTCAGTAGATGATACGGAAATAAGACCAACAACACTATTGGCAAAATGTGGGTCGGTATGCCCAAAATGCACCTTTGCCTGCATGCATAGGCATGATTAAATGTATCTACCTCCGGCTAGCTTGGCCTTTGCTAGGATCATTTTCTGTATCTTTTATTTATATTGAAGTCACTATTGCCACCCGCTTGATGGAATGCCGAGGCCACATCTAGGGATTGGGGGTTAGTTTCATAGACTATCAAAAGTAGCCCTCATGTTGGTGGCCCTATGATCTCTCCTTCACACTGCTTGAATTCTATCTACGTGCAAAGTTTCATCCAAATATGTTCCATTGTTTTTGCGTGATTGAATAGCAAGCATTCTAACTGAATTTGCAGTGTATGATTTCATAAGCCCAACACTATTGGCGCTTGCCCAGCAGGGACACAGGTGTTTGAAAACTTTTTAAAAGAGCCATTTCAAGCACACAATTATGTCAGCTGTTAACTTTTGTTGTAGGAAAGCGTGGCAGAGAGCCAGTAGCACTTACAGCTGACTTAAGTTGATAGCTGGCTTAAAAGCCTAGTTCGCATTAGGCTAGTAATTTAGAAGAGTAGCGAATAATTTAGTAGCTAAATATGTGCGAACTACAAATGATTTAGTCGAGTCAATCCATTTTACTCTATTTTTTCGGGCGAGTAGCGCCTCCCACCACGCATCCGCGCTCACTGGTTCACCGGCTATACAAGTCCGTCAGAATGGTTGTTTTGATTTTATACTGTACCTAATACTACCCGGTATTCACAGATCTGATATCGCCAATTGGTTATAGGATCATGGTATTCGCTTAGGAAAATATCGAAGTTCAGCCGGTACGCTGTTAGATTAGAAAGCCGACAACAATTAGATTGGGAAAAGACTCAGTAGATGATACGGAAATAAGACCAACAACACTATTGGCAAAATGTGGGTCGGTATGCCCAAAATGCACCTTTGCCTGCATGCATAGGCATGATTAAATGTATCTACCTCCGGCTAGCTTGGCCTTTGCTAGGATCATTTTCTGTATCTTTTATTTATATTGAAGTCACTATTGCCACCCGCTTGATGGAATGCCGAGCCCACATCTAGGGATTGGGGGTTAGTTTCATAGACTATCAAAAGTAGCCCTCATGTTGGTGGCCCTATGATCTCTCCTTCACACTGCTTGAATTCTATCTACGTGCAAAGTTTCATCCAAATATGTTCCATTGTTTTTGCGTGATTGAATAGCAAGCATTCTAACTGAATTTGCAGTGTATGATTTCATAAGCCCAACACTATTGGCGCTTGCCCAGCAGGGACACAGGTGTTTGAAAACTTTTTAAAAGAGCCATTTCAAGCACACAATTATGTCAGCTGTTAACTTTTGTTGTAGGAAAGCGTGGCAGAGAGCCAGTAGCACTTACAGCTGACTTAAGTTGATAGCTGGCTTAAAAGCCTAGTTCGCATTAGGCTAGTAATTTAGAAGAGTAGCGAATAATTTAGTAGCTAAATATGTGCGAACTACAAATGATTTAGTCGAGTCAATCCATTTTACTCTATTTTTTCGGGCGAGTAGCGCCTCCCACCACGCATCCGCGCTCACTGGTTCACCGGCTATACAAGTCCGAACCTGTTGATTAGTCAAGTTCATTAGTGGCCGCCACCACTTACTTGTGTACTATACTAAACCGTAATGCGAACGATTTCTGTGTAGTAGCGAGTAGTTTAGCCACTAAATTACACGCTACTCTACTAAATTACTAAAGCAGTGCGAACTAGGCTTAAGTACGAGTATGATGCTTTACTACGGTTTAGGTACAGACAAAGAGTTGTGTATTGATTACTAGAGTTAATATGTTTTTTATGGTCAATGAAGAATTTGTTAACTTATTAAATGACTTTAAAAAAGGAAAGAGGAATTCAAAGGTGCTTTTTAATTTTTTTTGTTGCCGCATTGGACAGGGTTTGAATTTTTTTTTTCAAATTGAATGCTACTGCTTCCCGTGGGATCCCATTTCAAGTTGGTCCCATTTTGACAATTATTTGGTTCCATTACCATAATTTGAAGCCGGTTTTTGTTTTTGACGCATTTTTTCTCAAATATTTTTTCAGTATAAATAGATAAAAAGAAGGTCTAGTCCAGACTTGAGGTCACAGGTCTTACCTGGAAATTTGTGATCATGTCAATGTGCGACTTAGGGGTTTGGTTCAGAGCCATCTACCAGAAGTTAAAGAACTAATCGCTATGAGTATTAACGAGTGTATTGTATGGATGATTGTTTCATGGTTCCGGATTGCAAGGTTATAAGGGTATTCGACGTTTTAATGTCTTCTATTTTTAGCGAAAATAATGCTATTATTTAAAAAAAGTTTGAACATCATACTTACCATTGCTTTGTCATGGGCTTTCGCCAGGTAACGCCTGATTCTATCCAATATATAAGGGTATTCTTTGATTTAAGTTTTTTTTTAATTTTTAGGGTTCCGTACCCAAAGGTTATTTCTGTACATCAGTGTGTCTTCACACACCAACATTTCTAATACACCGTGAAAGTACCAACGCATTAAAAAATCAAAAAATTTGGAATGATCGATGACAGAACCGTCTGGAAGTCTTACTTTGAAAAAACATACACATTTTTTTTTATAAAATTCTTTAAATTAATGTACTTTCTTTTTTTTAATTCCGCGGCTCGAGGCCGCTGCAGCCTACGCTATTGCCGTGCGCTTCTGGATAGCACTAGGAAGATTTTTTATTTACTTTATGTCTAAAGACTACATCAATTTAAAGATTTTAGTAAAAAAAAATGTGTTTGTTTTTCAAAGTAATACTCCCAGTCGGTTCTTTTATCGAAACTAAGTCCAAAATATATTTTTTGCAAACGGTGGTACTTTCACGTTGTATAAGTAGGATTCACTATAAGAATTGGAGTTCGGTGTTTGTTTTGGACAACACTAGACTAAGCTCCTCCCAAAATCAATCACTCTAAGTTAAAGCACTTCAGTGACAACTTGACGCATACATACATAGTCTAATTAATAAAGTTAGATTAGTTAACGCACACAAAGAAAAATTAGCGCTGTCTTTACATCAACTAGACTTAAGTAAAATTACCGATAAAACTGCTATTAATCACATGAAACTACCAACAACGAATAGTTAAGTCACTTTTAGACAATGACCGCTAAGTTTCGTCAACCATTTGGCAGGATGGACAAGGCTAGCTCTCTCACTAAACCTAATGACCTCTCTGAATATTGGTGCAAGCAGTTCTGACAGTCTTAAACGAGTTTGTTTAAAAGAAAACTAACAACTGCAAATATTTGCATTCACATAAGTTCCATACAAATAAATGGGACCGTTCTGCACAGAGTCATACATAGATGATACATATTATTATACTGTTACAGATACGTCTAATCTGAAATCAACCTTAAACGGATGGTATGACTTTGTTAGTTCAAGAGTTATAGACGTTTTTATGGGTAACTACGGAACCCTATATTCAGCATGCCACGATACGCACTTGGCTGGTTTTTTTAAGTTTGTTACCTCATAACTTTCGACTGCGTGAACCGAATTTGAAATATATAATGGAAAGTTTGTGCTTTTCGTGTGGTCTCATTTAAACTACATTCTATTCCGACAATTATTTGGTCCTATTGCGGTAATTTTAAGTCAGTTCATTTTTGCTAATTTATTAATTTATGTTCGCGATGGACTCCTAGTAGAGTAACCTTAAGCTATTGTAATGAATCGTTGATTATTTAATATTGTTTAACAAACTCAGGTAAACTTAGTTGATATTTTTACCCAATAATTATACTGGACGTGATGTGATTCGATGAATGTATTTGAGTAAGTCAGTTGATTCAAAATGTCATTCACTTATGTTAGTCTATGAAGTTCGAACACATTCATTTCGTTCGCTCTAGAATGAAATGAATCTATGTGAACGAATGTGTTGTAGTGGGTGGGAGGTTTTAAAAATGGCATTCTGTTCGTACATCTCGAGTAATCTCGACAGAGACAGACGTGGAATATTTAAATGAGTGTAAATTCATATTAAAAGTTATTGTAACTACCTACTTATGAAAGTGATGTATATATTTGTGAAAGTGATGTGATGAATAGACTGTATTCTTACGAAATGAGTCTTTTTAATTCAACTGAGTCTGGATTGTGAGAGTTCTTCACACTATGTTCACGGAGGTCAAAAAGTTTAGTACAAGTCGTACTTACTGAACGCGATGCGAACTTCGCCTTAGGCGTTGTAAAACTTAGTTTTTAATTAATAAAAGTTTGAAGCGAAGTGCGATAAATATTATTGAATGTTAACGGAGGGGAATTGATTTTAATTTAATATAAATAATTGGCTGTTTTTGTTTGAGATCTTGGTCTCAAGAGTGAAGACATTTTCGTTTTGTTCATAGATCTTATGATGGAACAAATACAAACTTGTCTGAACTTTTATTAAGATTTCTGTTAATTTAATATTTTCATCTCAAAGGGGAGAAGAAATTATTTAGCTTTTTTTTCTTTTTTTAAGTCCGCAAGCGCGTCCGCTCTTACGTCCATTGCCGGGGGTCTCTGGTATACACCAGAAGATATTTCCAGTGGCGTCCAGCGGAAATTATATACTTTATTTTTTTTTTAATACCGCGAGACCGGCGCCGCTCCCATGTCCATTACAGCAGGCGTCTCTGGTAAAAATTATAAACCTAGTATAAACCTAATCATGTCTGATTTCCCGAAGGGGTAAGACAGAGAAAAAAATCAACTATATTTTGATAAATATTTTTAAACATATTTAATATTTTTATACATATTTGAGCCGTTTGGGGTTGAGACACTGGGGTCATGGGGTCCGAGTGCTCGCCGCCTTTATAGAGACATTGCTAAACGCCTAATCGATGCTTCTCAGGACCAGAAGGCTGGCTATTTTCTGGCCCAAAGAATAAGTATCGCCATACAACGTGGCAACACAGCCAGCATTCTGGGAACCTTCCCGGTTGGCAATGACGCGGAGGATTTTTTTAACGATATTTTGTAATGTAAATATTTTTAGTCTATAATTATGTTTATTTTGTATATTGTAATTCTTATTGTAAATAAATTATATATAGTTGTAGCTTGAAAAAAAAAATTTTGAAACATTCTCACACAACATCATCTAGCCCAAATTAAGCTAATATAAGCTTGTGTTATGGGATCTAGACGACTGATAAACATACTTTTATATTTCTAAATACATACATATATTTTACAAAGAAGACATCCAAACTCCGAAACAAACATTTGTGGATGACACAAATAATTTGATTCGACCCGGAATCGAACCTGGGACCTCAGGGACCGCAGTCGCATACTCATACCACTGCGCCACCGAGGCAGTCAAAATATATATAGTAGTAGATAGTAACTTTGTCAGTCATACGTCATCATCATCATCAGCTCATCATCGTCCACCGCTGAATATAGCCTCTCCAATTAGATTCCAGTGAGACCGGTCTATTATCGTGGCCGTCTCACACTGCGCGTACTTTTTAACCCACTTAAACAATTGAGGAGATTTTCAATTCGACTGTATTGTATTTTATATGTTTTTACCTTTTTTTAATTGAATGCTACTGCTACCATAGCGGTAACATTTCGGTAGATAATTATAAGTCGGTTTTTGTGACACAAAAATCGACTTCGAATGTTTTTTTTTTTATTTAATGCTTGACTTTTTTTTAATTCTACCACTTTCCCCGTCGATCGTCCAATTTTTTTGTTTTATTTAAATATCAGGTACGTCAAATTGATGTCGCCCGCTGTCTCTTCAGCTTGCTAATCCTTCAGGCTATGTTAGACACCTACGGATAGGAACTTGCACCGCCGGGTGCCACCGGAAATTCCCTGTGTGCTCACTAGAGGCGCCCGGCAATCGGACGTAGGAGCGGCCGCGGACATAGGCCGAGGGTCTTAAAGAAAAAGGCACCTACGGATTCCTCAGTGCAGTGCAAAAACAGTTTATTTTTTTTCTCCATCTGTCTGTCTGTCTGTTAAACTTTAAATAATAGTTACTACGAGTATAAAGGTAACCCGTTCAAGGAAGCAAAGGTCCAAAACAATTTACACATATTTCTCAACTTCACTTCAGTATTTTTTGATAACACACGTTATTCGTGTCTATCCTTGTCTGTCCCATGTCCCGTGACAATTTATTGTCTGTGTTTTTATTTTATACGACAGTATGGCCGTTGAGAGAATAAACGTTTGATAGTTCCCGTACAAATTGTCTAAACTAGGCATGCTGCTGTTGCAAAAAACTGAGCGAGGTGTTAAATTTTCGAACGACGATTTATTTTTTTATGTTCAAACTTTTTTATTTTGTTTTTTGTTCTACACCACCTCGCTTCGCTCACTTTGCTCAATAACAATTTGAAGTCGGTTTTTGTGTGGCTCAATTGATTTTAAAGAAAACTGACGCTAGTTGAAAAACCAGCCTAAGATTTTTTGTCATTTATGTACTTATATCAGGCCTACGTCACTCGCCTAACAATCGCAAAAAATACGTGACGTCAGCGACCACTTGAAGTTGTAAATCAGTAAGGGTTATCTCTTGTTTGTGACACGGCATTGACCATAGAGTTGATATTGAGGCAAATTATGCTGGGATATATTTTACTTTACTGGTCAACCCTAACGTTCGAATGATGTTCTATGAAAACAAAAGAATGTGTGTGTGTTTAATTCGGAGTGCAAGTTCTGTACGTAAGTACTATTTCCTATTCTGTGACACTAGTTCAAAACCAACCTAAGGTTTTTTGCTATTTATGTACTTATATTGCTAAGTATTCTGAGGGGCTCGTGGTCTAGTGGTAACTGACAATGTTAACACATTGCAAAGGTTAAGCAACATTGACTCAAGCCGGTCTTAGGATGGGTGACCATTTCTTAAGACATTGAGACCCTTCCGTGACTCGGAGAGCACGTTAAGCCGTCGGTCCTGATTGTCATACTAACATCTATGGCAGTCGTTAGGGGTAGTTGGAACCCTAAGTCAAAAATCCGATCGGTCTAGCTACAGAACTTCGATATCGCCCATGGGTTGTGAAGGTCAGATGGCAGTCGCTTCACGGAAAATATCGAAGTTCAGCCGAATCGCAGTTAGACTGGAAAGCCGACCCCAACTGAGTTGGGAAAAGGCTCGGTGAATGATGATTGTTAAGTATTCTGATTCTGCTTACGTTTTCGTTTTCATCCACAACATTCACAAAACTGTTGGTACCTAAAATATATGTTTAGAAACAGGAAAAAATAATACAATTATATCCAGCATCCGCGGGGAGAACCGTTCGCTGTCTCATAAAACATAGAGATTATACGGTACGAACTAACATTGGACAGTGTGTACTGACAACATACAAGTAAGATGCAGTAGTTTAACTTGGACTTGTCTTGTGGAAGTGTCTTGACTTAAAGTTGCCTGGAAGAGTAGAGAGAATATAACCACCCTTTTTAGGGTTCCAAAGTTCGAATCTCAAAACCCTAATTGTTACGTCATGTCCGTCCGCCCGTCACCGGCTTTCCTCTTTACTACGTCTTCAAAGTGCTAAAAGAAAAACATATTTTTAGGGTGCCTCCCCTACTCGTAAAGTGGGGATTATTATTTTCGTGTATCTACCCCATAGTGTGGGGTATCAATAGATAGGTCTTTTAAAAACATACAGAGGTTGTTGAATGATTTTTTGATTTATCTATCCGTTTGCGAGATATTAAACTGTAAAGAGCGTTTTTTTGTTAAGACAGGGGACACCCTGTCTTAACAAAAAACGCCGTAGGGACACCCTATTCTAAAATCTAAACTGTCAGCTAGAATAAACTCAAAAAAATATATGGTGATAGTCCACGTAATGAACTTTAAAGGATATATAGTGCCTATAACGGATTATATAGTGACTACGGAACCCTATTCTATGCGTGACCCGACACGCACTTGGCCAGTTTTTCATAATAATATGCATTTAACCTGTTAATTTGAAATTACAAAGGCGCTTCAAATTCTTTTATTATAGACTAACTGTCCCGGCGAACTTCGTAGCGTATTATTTTTTCTAATGTTTCACACAATTTTTTTAATTTTTTCTTCCAAAAGATCCTTCTCCTGATAATAACGAATACAAAAGAAAAAAGAATTAGCGAAATCGGTCCTGCCGTTTTCGAGCCATTAATGGCTTAACCAACACGACTTTGTTAATAGGAATAAATCTAAATAATGTCGAAACTTAATGAAGTAAGAGTACCTAAGTTTCTCCTACGTAGGTACTCTTACTTCATTAGGTTTGCTATATAAAGGTTTCTTACTAAATCAAGATATTTACATAATCCAATATTTGATTTATTGAGGAAATTGAGTAACGTAATGTAATTACGTATATTATATTGGAGGTTTGCAATGTACGCAACTACTAGTATGAAATCTAAGCGAGAAGATTTTGTGAATTATTTCCAGACTTTTAGACGTTAGATTAGTTTCATTATGAAGAGTTATGAGAGACATGAACAATTTTATGTAATAAAAGTTTTCTTCTTTTCTGTACTCTTTTTAAATATCTCATTTTATAAAAATCTTTCTGACTTAACTACTGACTATTTTTTATATATTGCGCTTTATGTCAACGCAACTTGTGTTTATAGAAATTATTCTGAGACGTTCTCTTGCCCTTTTATGTTTCTATAGGCTATATAGAACAATAAAACATATTGAGCCGACTATCTCCCAGAAAAAGCGATACTACCGCCGGGCGCCACTGGGATTTCTCTGTGTCTACCGGAGGCGCCCGGCAATGTACGTAAGTGCGGCAGAGGCCCAGGGCTGCGGTATAAAATAAAAAAAGAGTGATACTAGGCTGTGTCTGCAATGTTGTATTGTTTACATCCACTCCAAACTGCCCCACTTTGCAGTTCGTATACCTATAAATCTTCACGCGATAATAAATCAGTGGACTACTAATACCAGTATGCATCAGCATATTATGGCTCTTTCCCTAACGACTGTTATTTACGTAGAATTCCCAATAGATGTAGTTTCGACACATCGGTTGTGTACATACATTGGGGTACATAATAGGTTTTAATTATTTGGAAGACACGATATTTACTGTTCTATTTTTATATAATTGTAATCATAAGTGTAGCTATGAGGACCTTCCAGCTATGAATTATTAAACCAGCACACAAAAACTAAGTAATTAATCAAACAATTTTTTTTTTCAAAAAGAAAAATGTCCAAGCAATCTCAACAAGACCCTTTTGGCACACAATTGAGTCGGCCCATCCATTCGGCTTAGTTTGATCACAGAGGTACGTACCATTGTTCCTGTGTGACCTCAACCCTCCTCAGCCAAGGGTCGAAAGGACTACACACATTTTACAAAGCCTTTCAGGTTTGGACCTAGAAGGTTAATGAAATATGCTAATATAAAAGTGTGATCAATTGAAAAAAAAATACTTATTGCTTTTTGGTAAAAATATTTCAAGTGATTTTCTATGGTTTACAAGTACTTACATAAAGATAAAATATTATTTAACACAAGAAAGTGTCTTGAAAATAATGTACAAAGGACGACTTTATTTCTATAGTTCAATCTCTACCAGGCAACTTATCTATAAGTGAGTACCTAAGTAAAAGAGATCTCGACACTCTAATGAAAATGCTTCTAGTTTTATCGAACCAGGATAAAAAGGTCTTTAACTTGAAGGACCCAAAAAGCACATTTTACGATTTATTTTGATAACACTATACCAGACTATAGAATTTAGATTCAAGCCACGAGCAAACTCGTATTTCACATACGACGTATACCACGCATTATGTATGACATCTGTTCAGATGTCATAATGCGTATCTGGCCTATACAATTTGTATGGTGACGAACACATAGGTCATTTACCACGCTGTGTTACGCGTCATCGCGCCAAATTCGCGTGTTCCCATGCTATCCCACGCGTACGACGGTGTAACACACGCTTAAAGTGTCATAGCGCATAAGATAAGGTATACGTCAGACGTCAGAGTTATCCTAGGGGACTACAACACTTGCCTCTTGAAGGGTGACGCACGTAGCACTCGCCTGCGTTCCCTTGTCAAGTCTTGTAACATATCCTACCTTTAGACATTACACACAGACAGCATAACTGTCAACCCTCCCTTATAGACCTTATCCTAGTTTCCGACTCCTATAAAGTTTCAGCTCCAAGACAGCTTTCTGCTCCTTTCTCATACCATGACTTGTTGTACCTATCCTACAAAATTCGCCCTCCGAAGCGTAAGAGTAAATTTCTTCTTCTTCGCAGTTTTAAAAACATTGATCTGGAGAGACTGGGAGCTGACGTGAGCGGTATGGACTGGTCTGCCGTCTATGAATGCAACGTCTGGACGGGAAGGTGGCTGCTTTTAATGGTTTGTTGCTGGCCATCTATGATGTACATGCTCCTCTCAGGAGAGTAAGAGTTAGACATCTCCCTGCTCCGTGGCTTACAGAATCTGTCAAGAATGCTATGTCCAAGCGGGACAATGCCAAGAGGAAGTATCGTAGGGACCCAACTGACGAAAATTGGAATTTCTACAAGGGGTTGCGTAATCGCTGCAGTCGTCTGTGTAGGGATGCTAAGCGCAATCACGTCCACCGCTCGATCCAAAATCTGAACACAGCAGAGGTATGGCGATTTCTGAGAACGCTTGGGGTCGGTAAGGCTGCGAACGACAGTGTTATTGCTGACATGGATCTCAATGCCTTGAACGTGCATTTTTCCAAGGCTCCAAGGTGTGTTATTGTTGTTGTAACAATGTATGATGTTTAATATGATGTACAATAAAGAATAAAAGAAGAAGAAAGAAGATGTCGTACCAGTGTGTAGCTGTTCTCCACGTCGCGTGGCATACGTCGTGTGTGAAGAACCAGTGTATTATAAGTTTTTATTCATGTGACTGGACAAAGCAAGGAAGTACTTCTACGGGTACGGTATCCCAAACTGGAATGTAACGAAATGGGTACCTATTACGGGACCAAAAGTCACTAAAATCGTGGAACTAATTATCTAGATCCTATTACACTACTGGCGTAGGGGGCGATGTGTAAAAGATGTCTTAAATATATTTTTGTATTTCAAAGCAATGAGTTTGCTTAAACTATTCTTAAATTTTACGATAGAAACTATAAATAGCGCGATTTAGAAATTGTGATATGAAGCAAAGATTGGACGTTGTCGGTATTGGTCACCATAGCCACAGAATAGGGAATAGTACTTACATAGTACGTACAACTTGCACTCCGACGTTAATTAAAGCACATTCTTTTGTTTACAGAGAACATAATTCGAACGTTAGGGTTGTCAGGAAAGTGCCAGCATAATTTGACCAATAATTATGACGTTAATGCCTCAATATCAACTCTATGGTCAATGCCGTGTCACAAACAAGAGACAACCCTTACTGATTTACAACTTCAAGTTGTCGCTGAAGTCACTTTTTTTTGCGGTTGCTAGGCGAGTGACATAGGCCTGCCATAGCTCAGTTGGTAAGAGCATTCCCTCTATTAGAGAAAGATTTCGGTTCGAGTCCTGCCGATTACCTTCCCTCGGGGATAAAGACGTGAATTTGCTAATATATATAATATATTTTTATCCTAATATATATAATATATAATAACTTAAGATACTTACGGAAACACTTAAGAAAGTGTTTCCGTAAGTATCTTAAGTTATTTATATATTTTTTTATTATACATATTTTTAAAATGTCTCTTAAGTTACAAATTCCGAACACGTAACGAATCAGAATGAAAACTTTCAATTCGAAACGTAATAGGAAGCGATTATATTTCATAAAGTCGAATTTATCATTTTAATCGAGTACTAATCGACTTTACTGAACGCTGAACTTTCTTTATCCTAATAGACTTATATATTACATTCAGCATCAGATAGATATAAGCTTTCAAAGCTGTGAAATTTATGTGATAGATATCAATTCAATTTTATATTTGCATGCAAATTGTTGTAAGTGTGCAAAGTGCTCAAAACATCTTCGCTATCAGTTGTCAATTAAATGTTGGTTGTCACATTAACATTATCTAACAGTATCTACAATACCACGAATTCGATTTTTGCTGAGCTGAAGTTGAGCGTGTCTGGTGGCTTTCTAGGTTACCTCTGGCTCTCCGCAAAAATCGGTTTCCCAGACACTCACATACCGAACAACGTTTCTTGTGCTGGACCTGGAGCTAGTTAGGAATAACTAGTTCTGTGCGGGACTATCAACTAATCAAGCATTACCTTGACATTGGCGAAATCATCGATGAACATCCATGGAGCCACGTTTTTTAAAAAGAAGAAAAAAAAATACAATACCACATTGACACGGGAACACCCAAATACTCCGAAAAACTTTATTCCGAATTTCGATGTTCCGATTTTCAAAAGTCCGAATTTCATAATACCTAAGAATTGTAATGTCTATTATTAAAAATCACGTAACTTATTTTACCGAAAGTCATTAATGCGATTTGTTAGTTTTCCGATTTTCATACGTTCGAAGAGTCAAATGCTCGAAGGGTTCTCGGTCCGAAACACGACATTCTGATTTTCAATACTTCGAATAAATTAAAAGTCAACATGTTTGTTCTACAGAATTTAGTGACAGAAAGCAATCGCTGCAGAACCAACTTCACGCAGTATGGTCTGAGTATCTGGAAGGGGTAGAAGTGGGTTAGGTTAGGTTAGAACTGTGACCACAACAGTGCGCGAGCCGAGCGAGATCTCTATTATATAAAAAATTTGGGAAACATAGTTTGGCATGTGACCAGGGAAACAAAGTATTTTTATTCGAAACAAAGTGTTTATGTGTCTTGCTATTTAGGTATTTTAATAATCAAAATTTGTATTGTTGACGTTTCGAAATATCATTAAGTCGGACTTTTTGTTATTCGATCTATTGAAGTTCGGTATTTTGAGAGTAGTAGGTAATTATAAACGTTAGGAATATTGAAATTTAGGAATTATAAAAATAGGAATAATGATCAATCGAAGTTATATTCGCAATTTTGAACCAGTCGGAATTATGAAAATCGGTATTTTGAAATTCGTATTTGTGACTGACGGAATATATAATAATAATATTTATTTATTAGCAAAGAATGTAGGCAATCACACTGAGATGGTAAATACAATTTTTGCTTCCATATACATTCTGCCATTCCGGCACACAAATATCACTTCTGAGTTTAAATTTATGTCATGAAGTTACTACTAATATTATTTATCATATCTAACATGTCAAACATTTTAATACGAAATTTTCTGCATAATGGCCAGTCAGGATACAAGAATAAGTCACATTTAGAACATATTACAATTACAATATTATCAAACTAACAAATTATAGTTAAGAAACTCAGTTATTGAATAATAACATTTCTCCTCCACCAGCAACTTTTTGAGTTTCCATTTAAAAGATCCTAAGGGCTGTTCTTTGATGCTGGTTGGTATTTTGTTAAAAATCACAGGTGCCATTCCGAAAACACTTTTTCTAAGAAGTGCGGTCTGAAACCCTCCAGTGCTCAATAAACCTTGGTACTGTGATCTCATAGATACCGTTCTGATACGGGTTTCTTCGAGAGATTTAAAGAGATCTCGTTTGCTTTTGACAAAGAGGGCAATCTCAAGTATGTATAGACTAGGGAAGGTTAACAAACTATGGGTCTTAAAAATAGGAACACAACTGTCCGTAGTTTTTAGGTTGAACATTGACCTTATGCAACGTTTCTGGGATTTGAAAATACTCTCCCTTTCACTACAATTACCCCAAAATATAATTCCGAACCTTAATGTAGATAAAACGAGACCATGATAAGCTACTAACACCGTTTTTATGTCAACTTTATTTCTGAGGCTGTAGAGTACATAGGCCGATCTACTAAGTGTTACGATGTGCATACATCGATATTGCACATTTTGCGTTTGGTCACAACACTGGTTTAGAAGTTACCAGAATGTTAGCAGACCGGTTCAAGCAATGAGAAATTCCTTAGTTCATTGTTCAATGAGCCGGTCAAGATCATACCGATAACGATTCGGCCGTTTAACCAATGACGGGGCGCATCGATACGTGGAGCGTCGCGTCACTAGACACCAATAGGTGGAGCCTATATAATTTTACTGTCGAACCGAGGTTATATAAGCCAGCGCAGAACGGTCGGAGACACAAAAAAAAAATTAGCATAATAGAAATCTGATCTACGCACAACTGTCGTAACCACCGTTAACGAAATATTAAATTATAACATTTAAAATAATGGTAAATTAATCAAGTAATTCCGATTTTTTGACTTTTGGAATTTTTTTAATATTAATTTTCTAAATTTTTATCGTTAATAGATTTTCATGTGGACTCCGATCTTAAGGTAGCATTCTTAGATGCACTATCACATCAGGCCAGCCACGTCAACCCGTATGCTGCTCTCTCATCCACGGAAAGGGTCATAGCCGATAGAGTTATCAAGGATTTCCAGTCCGTTTCTTTCGACTCCATCGGGTTGGGTAGAACTACCGTCATCACACATAGAATAGACACAGGTGATTCGCCTCCCATTAGACAGCGTTCTTACCGGCTATCGCCAGACAAACAAAAGATCATTTCGGACCAAGTTGACGAAATGTTGGCGTTAAATGTCATCTCACCTGGAGAAAGTCCTTGGCTGTCACCGGTGCTGGTTATAGGAAAGAAGGATGGCGAACCTCGTTTTTGTCTAGACAGTAGGAAGCTCAACTCCGTGACGAAGAAGGATTCGTACAGTCTGCTATACATATCGGAGATTTTAGATAATAATAATAATAGTTTATTGTTTCTCCACAAAGGTTACAACATTGACTTACAAATAATTAAATACATAATATTAATCCTTTGTGAGAGCTGGTGTCTGTACTAGGTTTCATACGAATCCTGTATTACAGATCACCAGGCCCTCAGTTCCCGCGAAAACGGACAAGTGTATTTACTTTCACATGTAACATGTGGTCTTTGAAGATAGAAGCCAATTACAAAACTATCATTTGTATTTGAATTTGAGTATTTTTAACTATGTTTGTGTGAAAGTGTGTGTGTGTGTGTGTACCTTGTGTATTTGTGTGTGTGTGTGTGTGTGTGTGTGTGTGTGTGGGTGTGGGTGGGTGTGTGTATATGTGTGTGTGTAGATGTGTTATGTGTGATTATTTAAGTTAGAGCCTTTGTTGTGTGTATAATATTTTCCGTATTTTCATAATCTTGTTCAAGGAGCCAGTTTGTAACTATGATTTTACATTCAGTTTTAGGTTTTGGATATATGTTTAGGATTTTATTTAATTTATTGTAAACAAGACCACCAAGATAGCAGAAACTTCCGCGAGCGAGTTGAGAAGTAAAGGAAACAGTGGAACAGACATTGGGTTTACGTCGCGTCCTAACAGCCAGTATACGTGGGTCGTACGGAGTGAGTAAGTGTGTCCTCATAGTTAAACTTAAAATGAACTGCTGTCGTACTGTCAGTACCTTGCAGGTAGAATAAAGCTCTGTGGTCGGATAAAGAAGTGGCAGACGCCATCCCACTTTCAATATAAAGCGTTGTGTCCGTTCTAGTTTCAAAAGTGCGGTTTTAGTAGCACCGCCCCAAGAGATAATACAATAAGATGTTATTGATTGGCAAAGAGCCTGATGCACTAATTTTATCACGGAATTGTCTGCAATATGACGTAAGTTTTTAAATATGAAGACGAGTTTACGCATTCTAGATGAAAGTGAGTCAATGTGATGGTGGAATTTTAATCTGTAGTCAATATGTACGCCAAGGTATTTAATAGAGTCAGTGCAACCTAAGCTAGGACAGTGGCATGATGACCCCTTAAGCACGCAGTTGTGAGCCCTGACATCAAAAGATCCCGATGTAGGCTGACCAGCGCTCGTAAGAGAAAAAGTAATATACTTTGTTTTATCTACATTTAAAGTTAACAAATTTTTAACTAGCCATTCTGATATCAGGTCGAAACCTGACTGTGCATGATCGAAGGCATCCGACCAGGATTGTCCATGAAAAATGAGCGCAGTATCATCAGCGTACGTGAATATTTCGCCATTCCGGGGACAGAGTTTACAGAGGTCGTTGATGTATACCAAAAACAGTGTCGGACCGATGATGCTACCCTGTGGGACTCCATAGGTGATGGGGAGCTCGTCGCTGATCCAGTCCCCGATCCTAACACATTGCCGCCGGCCAGTTAGATAGCTCTGGAATAGGCTAAGCTGGTTGCCCCTGACGCCAATATTCTCGAGCTTGATGAGTAGAATAGGGACAGAGACCGTGTCAAATGCCTTAGCTAGGTCTAAAAATATTCCAATTACTTTATTTTTTTCTTCTAATTTAGTAACTATCTTATTTGTTAAGTCCAAGACCGCTTCATTTGTAGAAAAGCCTGTGCGGAAACCATATTGATTATGTGATAATATAGATTGTGAATTTAGAAAGTTAACAAGTCTTTTATTTAATAATTTTTCCAAAATTTTTGATAGAGTTGGAAGAATGGAAATAGGTCTATAGTTGGTTACACGGCCTCTGTCTCCACTCTTGTGGATAGGATGGATAACGGCTATTTTATACGCGTCAGGGAAAACTCCAGTTTCTAAAGCAAGGTTAGAAAGGAATGCAATTGGAGGCACCAGTACATTCTTAAATGTTTTTAGAAATGATCCAGAAATACCATCGGAGCCCACAGAGCAGTCAGACCGCAAGCCCATTATTATAATTTCAATTTCAGAGTCATCAGTTGGAGAAAGGAAAAAGGTATTATTTCTGTTGAGTGAGTTACCGCCAGAGGGGGTTTGTATATTGTTTATACCACCAGCAGCCACAGCCTCTGATAGTGTTTTGCCAATATTCACAAAGAATTTGTTTGCATCATTAACTGATGAAAAAGGGTCTAAAGGGGATAAAAGATCAATTGGAGACGTGTTTTGTTTTTTTGTATGAGTGATGGTTTTCACTGCATTCCAAAGCTTTTTGGGGTTTTTTTCTGCGGATTTTAATAGACATTTTTCATAGTTATTTTTGGCCTTTTTGAGAATCTTCGCGCAGAAATTTCTATATCTTTTATAGGTAACACTTATGATCTCATTACTAGGTGATTTTCTGTGTTTAATATGTAGTAGATCTCGGTTCTTCATACATTTGAGAAGTCCAGCAGTTATCCAAGGCTTTGTAATTCGTTTTCTATTTGACACTGGTTTGAGTATATAATTAGAGTCAATGCAACGGTTAAGAGAACTAATGAAGTAATTAGTAGCCTTGTTCACACATTTTATGTTGTAAATAGTATTAAAGTCAATTTTCTTTAAGTCTATTTCGGCCTTTGTATAGTCCAGTTGTTTTATTATTTTATTTGGTTTCATTTTAGGCAGTTTATGGGTGGAGCTCAAAAAAAGTATTACAGCGAAATGGTCCGTAACTGAGGTCTCAGCAACATAACAATGTGCTATATTATTTGTTTTTAAAAGAACGTGATCTAGGCAATTTTTGTCTCGAGTGGGTAGTGTATGTGCAGGCAGCATACCATAAAACGCGGCTACTGATAGGTATTCTAGTGAACGGGCATCTTTGTTATTGATTTTAATGTCGATGTTTAAATCGCCTGTAACTATTAAATTTTTATATGATGAGTAATTTTTAAGAAGTTGAGATAATGATTGTAGGAAGTTAGTAACATTGTAAATTGCAGGCGGTCGGTATATCGCAATAATGACTGTATCTGGGTTTAAAATTACAACAAGACAGTTTGCGTCACACAGGTTTGGTTCGAGAATAGTAGTTTTATTGTTTGCACGGTAATAAATGACTACTTCTTCATTTTGTGTAAAGTGCTTTGTGGTGGAGGATGTATCCGTCCAGAGAAGGGATGGGGGGGAGTTTAGCAGCCAGCATTCCGTCAAAACAATAACATCCCAAGAAGTGTTTGCACGATTTAAGGGCCCAGATCGTGAAAATCACCGAAAAGAGTGTTACGATTTTTCATATTTAACCTATTTACATATGATTAATAACAACGATAATTTGTATATATTAAAATGAAAGACCAAAAATGATGTTAGTGCTAATTTTAACTCTTAAAACCCTGTAGTTGTTATATAATAAACGTCAACAAACGCACAAAATTGAGAAAAAATTCGAAAACCTGCCTTCGTATTTTTCAGATTTAACCCAATAAATCAACACAAATTGATAAAAAGAAACACTTTTTGAACACTGAAAAAGCCAATAAATATAACCATGTACTTTTTTTTGTACCTTTACAAACAAAGACTTCCCCTTTTAAAGCCCTAAAATCTAGATATGTTTTACGTAAATTCTCCATAGAAAAATGTATGCAAATTCAAACGCGTCCCGATAGAACGATCGTCGCAACTAATCGCCAGTGCGCCATAGAATTTCAAAGTGACTCCACGCGTGTCGGATGCTACAGCAAAATTACGTGTTGTGAATTTGTGTTTTTGTGAAAAACTGTAAGTACAATATTTTTATAACTAATTTACTTTCAGTAAATAGAAAGTACCGATATAATGAAAGTCTGAAAGAAAACCATGATGGAACTAGATATAAATCGTAAGAAATACAAAATTATTTAGTTTGTTGCGTAGGTCATTTTATGAACCTTGTAAAGTAGGTATCAATTCAGGCTTGAAACAATCAAAGCCCTGCCCACCTTATTTTCTCGAGATATGAACTGGCGGGGTATATAGTTCTCTGCACGACATAAATAGATTTTTCAACATGATAAAGGCAATAGGTATCATAAACGTAATTGGTAATCGAGGGTCTCTTTTCGCAGGATAATTTGCTGAGTGCCATGCCAGCGAAAAGAAAATTTAGTACACATTATAAAAACGTGAAAGCCAAAAGATCTCGGAATAAAATGTAAGTTCCTCCCTACTTATTTATTTACCTGCCTACTTGACTACGTCTTGTCCTAAATACCTAGAAAAAATTTACTAGATTTGTGTTAGTGTCAAGTAAAAATCCTAGTTTTATTACTTTTATTTGTGTGTATGCTTATCATGTCTTAGCAGTAATAATAATATAATCTATTTGCATTTTGAACAGGGTAGGTACATTACAAAGCAAATAGGTACAATGATTTAGATCGCCTGATTCAGACATATACCTATAACAGCATGTAAATATTGATTTGACATGTAATTAGATAGGTACACAATTAGGTATGTCAGTCTAAGAAGAAAAATTACAATGTCCAGTAGGTAATAATTACGTAATTTCAATATCTATATAAGTAATAAAGTCAATTTCTATAGGAACAATTTTCATAATAATAAATTTTATTACATAATATAGTATTAGTTTTCATATATTTATGTATTTCAAAGCAATGAGTTTGCTTACACTGTTATTAGTTACAGTATTATTAGTTTTCATGTTCATCATGTCTAAATATGTGGAAGTGGAAGTAGGTATGTTTCCTATCAGAAATTGCACGGGCGCGCGCGCGCCGTGCCTGGCGTAGGGTTGTACAAAAATTACAAAATAAATAAAAAGTGGATATTGATGAATAATATTTCCAGTACTGAAAATGAAGAAAACCTTCAGGCCGAGACTCCGAGCAACACTGCTACGCGCTGTATAGAGGTAAGTTGTTATACGTAATTCTTGTAGACTTGTTACATAAATAAACAAACTAGCTAGTGATGGGCGAAGACAAAATCTCAGTACCTACAGTTTTTTTTTGCAATATTTATTATTTTCATTGTGAGACAAACACATACTTCTCAATTACTTTCTCAAAAGAAAATTCACGTTCAAATCTCGTATTTTACCAAAATCAAGAATTTTTTTTGTAAAATATTATCTTTTACGCGACTGGTGTACGTATGTATGTATGTATACTAAGTAATATATCTTTGTGGCACGATAAGTTCAAAATTATTGAACCGATTTTAATGTTTTTAGTATCATTAGAATTGTTCTTCTGTTTAAGCCCGAGTGACATAGAATAAGTGACGCCATAAAAAACCAATACGTATAGCGTAAAGGAAATTTATAATTTCTGTTCATCACGAACATAATATTGTATGAATTCTTTTGCACTTTTATATTTGTCTTCGTCAGTTATGAATATAAATAAATAAACAATAAAAATGTTAAAACCCGACAGATTAAAAAATGAAAATGTGTAATAAAAATAAATAACAACACCATTGTAATATAGCGTATTTAGCAGTCGGGGCCTATTTCTAAAGAAATATTTAGCTAGTCAGGAATATCTTCGAGCCTGTGAGGATTTCAATGGGTCTCAACTGTTGAATTCGATTTATTACAATAGTGTTCTTATTTATTTTTATGTAACATAATTCAAGACCGTAGACTTGTTTTCTTTTTACCTTTTGAGTTTTTATGCATATAGTCGGATTTATTAAATTTATGACGTGATAACGTCTTATAAATCGATGAACACCGGCAACACGCACAAAAAAGTGTCACATTATGTCACGCTAGGGTCAAGCGAGAGCGCAGTACAAGCGATGGAGAATAATATTATGACGTTATCCGATAAAATTATCGTCCTAAACCGACTTTACAAGCAACCAGTTTTTTATTATGTTTATTTATTCACTTTCATAATTGACGAAGACTGATAAAAACGTTTAAGATTTTGATCTAGTGTTCTGTGTTTCAAAGATGTATTCTAAGGGAGTTCTTAGCTATGTTTGAAGAAATTTGGCCCATACCTTTTGAATTATTTTTTATAATAAAAATCAAGCCATTATCTTTCTTTACAGGAACTAGTTATTGACAACCGTCAAGAGGGAAAGGTGGATGAAGTGGAAGTTGGGCGTAGAGTAGTGGATATTTCTTTTTTTTTTAAAGCTCTTCAGGCCATAGGGGACCACGGTCCAATGGATTGTAAGTTAAGTTACCTCAGTATAATAGGTGAAGTAAAAGTTGGTCTGGACTCAAAACTCATCATAAAATGTAGTATGTGTAATATGAAATTTACTGTGTGTTTGGTTGAAAAGAAAGAAGATAGCATGGAAGTGAATCATCAAATTGTGTCTGGTATCATATCATCTGGTGGGAGCTACTCTCAGTTAAAAACATTAAGTGCCGCAGTAGCCCTACCAATCATGTCACCTTCATTGTACAATGAAATTAATAATACGGTTTGCGATTGGTGGGAAAAGACAGCAGCACATTCCATGGCAGAAGCTGTCAAGGAAGAAGCGGAGTACGCAGTGTCTATAGGTAGTGTTGATAAAAATGGTACACCATTAATATCTGTTGCTGTTGACGGTTGTTGGAGCAAGAGATCTTATGGTAAGAATTTTTCCGCCTTATCCGGCGCAGCTGCGATAATTGGCATTAAAACTAATAAAGTATTGTTTTTTGGAGTTAAAAATAAATACTGCGTAGTCTGTGCACGAGCCGCAAAGAACAACAGTCAGCCCCCGGAACACCATTGTTTCAAGAATTATTCAGGATCATCTACCGGGATGGAATCGACCATAATAGTTGAGGGGTTTAAACGTTCCTTTGTTGATCACGGTGTAATTTATAATAAATTTGTAGCAGACGGCGATTCCAGTACTTATAAAAAAATATTAGATTCGCGTCCGTACGATAATTTAATAGTAGAGAAAATTGAATGCAAAAATCATCTTTTACGAAACTACTGCAATAGCTTGGAGAAATTGTCGAAAGACACTAAGTATCCTTGCGAGTTGCGGAAATTCCTAAAAGAAAGGTATTTGCGTTTAAGAACGGGTGTAAAATGCGCGATTAAATATTGGGGGGATCAAAATCAGTCACTCGAAGAAAAAATAAAAAATCTTAGTGAAGATATTCTAAATGGTCCACAACACGTATTTGGTAATCACCAACATTGCAAGGAGTATTTTTGTAGACCTGACACTCGTCGAATAGAACCTGTTGGGTTACTTCCAGCAATTGTTGGATGCGGATTAATGGACGCGGTAGAAATTTTAAGTAAAAGACTGTCATATCATTCTAGAAGTTTAATTCATAATTGCACAAGTAATATAGTTGAAAGTTTTAACGGAGTAATTGCCAAATTAGTTGGGGGTAAGCGTGTAAATTATTCTTCCCGTGGTTCTATGCGGGCCGATGCGCAGCTGCTGTTGTGTCTTTTAATACGGGATCGATTCATAGTAAAACTCATGAAGTCATATTTAAATCTAGTCCTAATCCTTTGATCGCGAAAGTGGAAAATAGTAATCGTAGAAACCGTTTAATTGCTAAACCTAAATTAAGATTGAAAAAAAGCCACAGCGCTGTATCGAAAGACGCTCACTATGGACCAAACTGCGAAAAACCTGATCTGAGTCCAGAATTATATGAGAAAGCCAAGTCATCTTTTTTAGTTGATTTAAAGTTGTCTTGTGCTGAAAGAGAGGAGCTTGAAAGGTCGACCCATTTGCAAAGAAGTAGTGCTGAGTGGATGAGTACAAGGAGAAAATTACTAACCTTATCATCGTTCGGGGAAGTTTGTAAAAAACGAGAGAGCACAAGTTGTGCTGCTCTTGTTTGTAAAATCGTTTATGGTAGTAATATCTCCAGTTTGCCTGCTGTACGGTACGGTATCGAAAACGAAGAAACTGCAATTAGACAGTTAGAAATTCAAGAGAATATTAGTATACAAGGTTGCGGTTTGTTCGTCGACGATCAATATGAATTTCTTGGTACTACACCAGATGGCATTTATGCAAACGGTTTAATTGAAATTAAGTGCCCACATTCTTTAGCTGGCATGACTCTTGATGAAGCAATGGCCAAACATACCTTTTGGGTTAAGGAAAAGGCTTCCAAGGGTTATGTCATAAATAAAAATCATTACTGGTATTTCCAAATTCAGGGACAGCTACATATAACTAAAAGAAACGTTTGCATGCTTGGCATCTGGTTTGGTGCTACTGTACCTATGAAAGTTTATATTATAGAAAAGGACGACAAATTTTGGAAGGAGAAAATGGAGATGAAATTAGTTAGATTTTATTACGATTGCCTCCTTCCAGAATTAGTTGATCCTCGGCAGTCACGAAGCATGCCTATTCGTGACCCGCCCAATGTCATAGAGGCTATGAAAGAGAGGAAAGAAAGAGCTTTACGTGTTTTGAAAGAGAAGAACGTCTAATGATTTTGAAAGAGACTGAGGTAACTTAACTACCCAGCCGGTCGATTCACGTAAACACGCCAGTTCAAAAGTCGTTTTAACTTAGAAACTTAGAAATCGCCTTTTGGTTTTCTGTTTTTAACGCACTTACTTATCTAGTCTTGGATTGTCATAAATCTTCCAATAGCTCAATTTCTATACAATTCCTATACGATTTTGAAGAGTTACCTGGTGTAAACCCAAGGTCCGATCCTAATGAAATTAAAATGTGACCACACGGGATCACCAGCTTTCAAATAAAAAAAAAAATCATCAAAATCGGTTCAAAAAATACAGCGAATTGAGAATCTTCTTCTTTTTTTAAGTCGGTTAAAAAGTGTGCGAAGTGACATTTTTAAGTCACTACGCTACGGTTTTTATTACGTGAATCGGGCAGCTGGTAACATTTTCATTCTGATAGGTTTTGCAATAGCAATTGATTTTATCATCAAATTAGTAGAAATCAGAATTTGATCAGTAATCATTAAAATGAAAAAAACATTAGAAACTCTTAAACTCATATTTTGTTATTGTTTACTTTCGTTTAATTAAGTATATGAATAATTTATAAATTTCATGTTTGTTTATAACTAATTTTTGTACAACCCTAGCACGCTTTTTAGGTGGCGACTCATATTTTGTTTACTTTTAATTATATGAACCATTTTTATACTTGTGTTTCATTTATTGACAATTTTTTGTACAACCCTAGAAGATTTTTTAGATTGCGAGGTGATCGTAAGCAAAAAGTATTTGAGTTTACGCAATAGGCACATTTCCTTGCGTAGATATAAACACTAGCGAGGAAAGGCGTGATGTTATTTCGACCGTACTTCCTACTGAATTTGCAATTATTTTATTGAATGAAAATTTTACGAAATAAGAATAAACTTTGGTAGTAAAATTACAAATAAATACATAGGTACTCGTAGTTGGAATTTTAGGTAAGTAGAATACAAAAAGGTCAGTCCGGACCTGCTCTTGATTGTTTATTATAAATAGAAAATCATAAAAATTGTGTCTCAAACTACTCTTATTTATTTATCTAGTAATTAGGATCATTTTATAACGAAAACTACTCTTGGAATATTTTACAAATAGGCAGTCGTTTATTTCCAATAATTCAACATTTTTGTTATGCTGTAAATATTCAACTTCAATAACAATAACTCAACGTGGAACGTTTGTCGCAAAACATTTTCAAAATCGCGCTCTCTGGGTCATTCACCCGCCCGTCGGATGATTCGGGCAACAATAGCGCTGCTGTCGCTCAAAATCGACTTTATCCGTGCGCGGTCTAGGCCCTTAAGAGAGTAATAAAACTGGAAAAATTTTGGTTTATGCTCCTAATATTTTGATTTAGGATGGAGACTGCCTGGAGATGTTTGTTTGATAGTGAAGCGCAGTCATCTATTAAGCAGTTACTAGCCTTCGAAACCGAGATATTGTCGAGATCATTATTTATACTTTCGATATTATCGAATTTTAATTATATTCAAGTAATAATCTAGAACTAAATGATATTTAATGAATGCTACATTAATTTTAATGGCTCTACGAGTAGTAGTGATATGTGTGAGGGGTTGGCTGGAGGTGTGTATTTTATTATGAAAAGGAAGTGATGGTGTGTTTGTGTAATTTATAAATGATTGTGTGGGCGTATTTGCGTGTTTAGTGGAATAATGATTATAACTTATGCTACAATTAGGTCTACAATTAGGTCTAAAACTAATAATATTGTTATACCGAACCACTAACAAGAGCATGTTGAAAAAGTATTTAGCTGCTAGAATTAATGCTTTCGGATTTGAATTAAAAATAAAAAAGTTAGACAAATAGTAGTTTAAAATTAATTGGGGTACAATTATCATACTTTTTGGGCAAGCGATATGAGATCTTTTTCATCGTTAATGCGAATTTTTGGGGAACCTTCTTCTTTTCGAAGAAATATTAGTCCATGGTGGGCCCAGCAAAACTTGTAGTTGTATTCGGCTTTAAATTTTCTCGCGGAGAAGAAGAGCTTATTAGAGTACGAAGTGAGACTTTCAGATACATAAATTGGGGTCTCAGGTCCATTTATACTTAAAGATGTTGTTTTGAGTATATTTTGACCTTTATTATAAGTTTTGTAACCCTCAATAACTTTGTCTTTGGATATGACGGAGGTAAGTTCCGCGATTATGACCCTGCCCGATTTTTTAGTATTAATTCTAAAGATATCCTTTATGTCTGTTTGCTTGATGGGCACCTTTAAGGCCTGAGTCATGTTTACCAAAGTATTAACCAGATCAAATTTAGTTTCTCCTTCCAGAAATGGGATATTTCTAATCTCTATGCTAGTGGCACGAACGCGTTTTTCAAGTTGTTCGACCTTCCTCTCCAACTCCTCAATGTGTTTTTTGTCTTCGTTACCTTGCTCTTTTAAAGTTACTATCTCTGTCATTATGGTATCATATTTTGCTGACAAGAAACTTATACTTTCTTTTATATCCGACGTTTGTACTTCCATAGTCATTTTCAATTCTTCGAAACGCCTCTCCTGTTGTAATGCTAGGCTTTTAAATAAAGTACGCATCTCCGACATAAACTTATCCATGTTCTGATTTGGTTTGTCCACCTGGGGAGAACTGACTGCTCTACGTTTGTGGTTTCTGTTCGTTTCCTTACTCGTACTATCATTTAATTGACCTAAGTCAGATTCAGCTTCAGAAGTTAGTTGATCATCACTGGTAGCCGAATTACGATTCTTAGACGTAATCAATAAATCCCGAGTCGACAAATCTTTCGGGGGAGTGCGTTTTAAAGGCATATTACGTCACTTGTTAATTCTTCTGAGCAACTAGTTTTATTTCATTCAACAAAGGCAATCTGAATATTATAGGTTTGCTATGAGATTTTGTATAGGCGCTGAAGTCTTGTACAATCAAGTACTGTGGGTGGAGTCAAGAACTCGAAAGGACGATAGTGGGCGTGTTATGTGTGTATAGTGTTAGTCACCGTAAGTTAATTTTGTGAATATATTATTAAATTGAGTTTTTATTAAACACGTTGAGCACAGAAAACACGACTGTACGCTTTCGCGGTCCGGAGGGAAGAGGACATATAGATAACCTTAGGGATGCTCGATTTTTGTCGTCTATAGATCTTTTGAAGGTATCCTGGCAGGTCCCCTGGATGCGGCTGACAGAGAGAAGACCTGCTTCTACGTGCAGAATAAGGAGACGTTTATGTTCAACGTGATGGCATTTGGTTTGACCAATGGGCAAGCTACTCAGCAGCGATTGGTGGACACGTTGTTCGGCCCGGAGTTCGAACTCAAGGTATTTTGTTACTTCGATGACATAATAATCGTTAGCAGCTCGTTTGACGAGCACGTGTCATTGTTGCTGAGGATGTTGGAAAAATTAAAGAAGGCCAGCTTGTCCATCAATTTTGAGAAATGTACATTTTTCCGTGACAGCCTTAAGTATTTAGGTTATGTGGTAGACGCTCAAGGTTTGCGTACGGACCCCCGCAAAATAGAGGCAATCCTGGAGTATCCTACGCCCACGAGTAAGAAGGACGTGAAGCGGTTCCTAGGTACAGCGTCGTGGTATCGTAAGTTCATTCCAGATTTCAGCACGATAGCGGGGCCCTTAAATAAATTAACATCTACAAAGAGAGGAGCTCCACCATTTCGGTGGATGGAAGAGGCCCAGGACTCTTTCACCACATTAAAAAATTGTTTAATTAAGGCACCTGTTTTAGCGTGTCCTAATCTAGATCTGCCGTTCGAGGTGCACACAGATGCAAGCGACTACGGGCTGGGCGGTATGTTAACCCAGAATATAGATGGAGTTGACAGACCTATAGCATTCATGAGTCGTTCCTTATCAGGTCCGGAACGTAACTACAGTGTTACGGAACGTAAAGCCTTGGCTGTACTGGTAGCCCTCGAACATTGGCGGTGTTATATAGAGAATGGAAAGCGTTTCATAGTTTATACAGACCATGCAGCGCTGAAATGGTTTTTGTCATTGTCGAACCCTACGGGTCGGTTGGCCCGCTGGGGCACTTTCATCCTTCGATTTTGAGATACGACATAGAAAGGGGAAGGACAACTTCATTCCTGACGCTCTGTCTCGGTCTTTTCCGGTAGCTGCCATCGCTGAGGCCGATACGCCATTAAAAACGGGGGATCAATGGTATTTAAATATTTACGACGGTTGCTAGTCGAAACCATTGAGCTTCCCGGGCTATTCGATCACGGAGGGTAAGTTATACAAACAGGTCAAGGGCCACAATATTCTGACCAGGGAATTCAATTGGAAGGAGGTCATCCCAGCAGAGGATCGAGAGCGTATCATCAGAGAAAATCACGCAGAACCTACATCCGGTCATCTGGGGACCTTCAAGACGTATCACAAGGTTCGCCTTCGATTCTTTTGGCCAGGAATGTACAAGGACGTGACTAAGTTCACAGCTTCCTGGGAGACCTGTTTGGCATACAAAGCTTCCACTCATTGCACCTTGGGTCAACATGGTAAGCCTAAGGAATGTAGTAGGCCGTTTCAGATGCTGTCAATAGACTTGGTAGGGCCTTTACCAGTTTCTAGGAAGCAAAACGCCTAAATATTGGTCGTGTGTTGTTGTTTCTCAAAATATTGCCTAATATTTCCATTGCGCCGTGCTACAGCAGCCAACGTAGTAAAACATCTAGAAGAGGGTGTATTTATGGTTCATGGGGTTCCGGAGGTCATCTTGCAAGATAACGGTGTCCAATTCGTCAGTAAAGAACTGGACACACTCTACAAGAAGTACAGGATACCAAAGGTACACTTTACGCCGAAGTACACACCTCAAGTTAATTTGGTTGAACGCAACAACCGAACGATCGTAACTGCAATTGCCACTTTCGTAGAGGATGATCACAGGACATGGGATGTACATTTACCTCAGATACAGTTCGCCATCAATAGCGCGGTTAATGAAGTAACGCGTTACTCGCCTGCATTTCTGGTCTATGGCATGCAATGCATTGTGGTTAGGAAATTCAGTCTGATCATTTGAATACACCACTCCAGTATCAACTGAAGCAGTAGCAGGAAGAACGTCGAGTCCACGCTGTATTAACTGCCGGGGGTAAAAATAAGCCTTCACTGTGTTTTGGGAAGCTTCCTTATGAGAAGTTTTCCCTGTATCTAGAAGAGCTTCATGTGCTCCCTGGGTCCCGAAGCACGTCAGAGCGGTTAGTGCCCAGTCGTTTAGTTTCAGTTGGACAGGACGTGCCGTCGCAGTAGGCTGGGGCCTAATTTAACATCTCAACGCGCAGGTTGTACGTCCCATCGTGATAGATAGGGCCGGACAGGGTATGTAAGACTCGTCTTCCTGCCTCCGCGGGAGGAAGACGTTGAGTGTTATGTAGTATGTAAGGTTGCGTGCATGGAGTATAGAAGGTTATATGAATGGGGACTTGTGTCAGTTGTTTCAGGAATGTATCGCAGTTTATAGGCGGATTTTACTGGTTTCCCCAGTTAAAATCCTTCTCCCAGTTCGTCGGGTACTGTTACGATGTGCATACATCGATATTGCACATTTTGCGTTTGGTCACAACACTGGTTTAGAAGTTACCAGAATGTTAGCAGACCGGTTCAAGCAATGAGAAATTCCTTAGTTCATTGTTCAATGAGCCGGTCAAGATCATACCGATAACGATTCGGCCGTTTAACCAATGACGGGGCGCATCGATACGTGGAGCGTCGCGTCACTAGACACCAATAGGCGGAGCCTATATAATTTTATTGTCGAACCGAGGTTATATAAGCCAGCGCAGAACGGTCGGAGACACAAAAAAATATTAGCATAATAGAAATCTGATTTACGCACAACTGTCTTAACCACCGTTAACGAAATATTAAATTATAACATTTAAAATAATAGTTAATTAATCAAGTAATTCCGATAGAATAAATTAGAATTGATATTCTCACTTAAAAGTGGTGAAACTTGAGCATGTAATTCCGTTCCCGAATCAGGGAACTACCTTGGGGCTTAGAAAAGCCTATTTGTGAAGATTCTTATTGCTGAGCAACCTGAAGCTGCGCCGTCGCTCCGTGGCCTCTGACACGGAGCATCTCGGCCTGTTAAGAACAAGATTAATTGGAGGACACCAGCGGATCCTGCCGGCCGACCGCCGTCGCCTGTAGACCCAAAGTTAAGTGCACCGGGCACTTCCGTAAACAGTATATGTGATCCTATTCGACCGACACACTATTAGGTACTAGCATTGTATAAACCCTAGGTTCCCTGCTAATAAAGTAACGTTCATTGTTTTATGTCGTTTTAATTGTACTTCCTAGCAGGGGCCGTATCATTAGCTTCAGACAGATGTCATCAGCTTGGGCCTTCCAATTCAATTGAGAGTCTATCAAAATACCCAAGAATTTTGATACATACACTCTTTCCACTACCTCATTATTACAAGTTATATTTAGTTGTTCCGGACATAGCCTTTTGTAAAAATGTATTATTTTGGTTTTGTTTATATTAATTATTAAATTATTTTTAGTCAGCCAGTATGTCATAGATTCAAGTGTATTGCAGATGTCCTTTTCATATTTATTTTTGTGAAACATTTTATCAAGACTGTACTGTCATCAGCAAACAGTACCATAGGGTGGTTTATTTGATATCATTAATATACAACAAAAACAATAAAGGTCCCATCACACTACCCTGAGGAACCCCGTATTGTATTAATCTAGAGTAAGATATACACTTTTGTTCACGATTGGTTATAGGGCAAATATTAGTTATTTCCGTAATTTGTTTTCTACCATTTAAATAAGATTTTATCAGATTTAGGGCATTTCCTCGAATACCAAAAGCGTCTAATTTGTCAAAAAGTATGTCATGTTTTACAAACTCCAAAGCACTAGTCATGTCTGTGAGTATTGCACATATGGGTATTCTAATATCCATATTTGCCATTACTGTTTTCAGTAGGTTAAAAACAGCCATATTGATCTTTTTATTTTTTCTGAATCCATATTGCTCTTCGCAGAGAATATTAAATTTTGTTGTGAATGAATAGATACAATTGTAGATATGTTTCTCCATAATTTTGGAGAAAATTGAAAGTAAGGCAATAGGAATAAAGTTATTCGTATTTTTGTAGTGTACGCCATTGACACACTGGGCAGGCGTAAAGGTAGCTTCACACTCGCCTGTTGGCTTATTGAATCCATAATCTCAGTGTTTGTCTAAAACATAATAACTTTAAAACAGTTAAGTCAGTGGTTTCAAAGATACCCTTTATATATATATATAAACTTAAAAACCTCTTTATAATTTACTAGCGGACGCCCGCGGCTTCGCCCGTTTGACAAATTATCTACAAAAATCCTACCACTCTATCCGTTGGTGAAAATCGCATCAAAATCCGTTGCGTAGTATTAAATATCTAAGTATACCTACGGAATGGAAGCGATTTGTTTTATACTATGTTATGATCTGAAGTTCATTTCTTTACTGATCTAATGACACTATTGTGCAAAATTGTAGGACCCCGCCATGCATGAGACTAGTCATTATGCTTGGTATAGAAGCGAAAATCTTTGACTTTTTTAATATATTTAGCTCGACAAATTGACGCCACCCGCCTGATGGTAAGCTGTGGCGACGTCCGGCGATTGTGGGCGACTCTCATAGTGCACAGGAATACTCTAGAAAGTGGCCCTCAACTTGACGACCCAGTAATGTTCCTCGTCACGCTTCGCTTAAAGAACCCAGGGTTATATGTGAGGAAACACGTGCGCAGGCAGGGCGTTCCAAGCTGTGTTGGATCCCGGATGATTGATGTAATTAAATAAATAATGACATTCGTAGGGCTCTTTTCACCGCAGGTCTTCCGGCCGTACGTGAACCAAATGGTTTAGAAAGAGAGCTGACGGTATGTCGTCGCTACCGTGGTAGATGGGAAGGCCTTTGGTATGGGACGCTACATGCGTTGATACCTTAGCACCTTCACACCATCCAAGCACATCCGGATGTGCCGGCGCTGCTGCTGCATCGGCTGAAGGCCTCAAACGGCGTAAATATGCCAACCTAGCAGGTGATTACATATTTGAGCCGTTTGGGGTTGAGGCACTGGGGTCATGGGGTCCGAGTGCTCGCCGCCTGTATAGAGACATTGCTAAATGCCTAATCGATGCTTATCAGGACCAGAAGGCTGGCTATTTTCTGGCTCAAAGAATAAGCCCATCCAACGTGGCAACACAGCCAGCATTCTGGGAACCTTCCCAGTCGGCAATAACGCGGGGGATTTTTTAAACGATATTTTGTAATGTAAATATTTTTAGTCTATAATTATGTATATTTTGTATATTGTAATTCTTATTGTAAATAAATAATAATGACAATGACTTTAATATTGAAGAACCACATTTATTAAGAGAAGCGTTACAGGGATATGACTTATGAATTACGACCACATCCACAGACAATTTTGCAATTTTGCCCGTTTTACCCTGAGAAATCATTTTCCAATATAAAAACCAACTTTTTATCAGTTAACAAATTAATTTGTTTATAACAATTAATAGCCCGACCGCACAAATTTTGTTTTCTTACCAATCGGAGCCTTTTGGTCCAAGGTTTACAAAAAGTACAAATTTGTATTGGGGAAATCACATTTTCACTGATTGGTTAGTCAGTTTAGTTTTTCAGGGGGTTCGCCGCTTGCCTATTCCGATAATCAGTAATAAGCTTACAGCAGGCCAATAATTCTCAAAATATAGGCATATAATAATACCTCTGAGCACCCTCTTGTTGTATGCAATCTATACTCTAGAGTTATCAGGTAACTAAGGTTTTATAAGCCAATTTGCACAAGCAATAGGTAGGATATAAACCGCAGTGCTCTCCTTAACGATCATAAAACGAGAGTTAGACCGTACTACTAACTTTTATGAGCCCCATGCCCATATTAATGGGTGCTGCAGACGAGACGGTGTGAATTATATATTTAAGTACATCACCTTCTAATGGGAATCTTCGTGGACATCACTCCATCGCGAGCTTCCTGCATAATTTAGGTATCTATCTAAATAAATTCGCTCGGACTTCAGAGATTGTATTCAATAATAATATTTATTTACAACGTCAATTACAATATAGTTACAATCATAGTAAAAAATAATTACAACCTGTCTAAAAATCGTTTAAAATATCCACCTTGTCGTTGCGAACTGGGAAGGTTCTCACAATGCTGGCTGTGTTGCCACGTTGGATAGCGGTACTTATTCTTTGGGTTAAAAAATAAAATAAATATAAATAGGGTTAAAAAACTATATTTTTTAACCCTATTTTTATGTATTTATCCGAGACACCCAGGACTCTAATTGGCAGTGCTTTAGCGGCTGACACGCAAGATTTTATTGCCTTTCATTAACATTTCATCGCAAGGCAACGGGTTTCAAATTAGTTTTTCAAAATTACAATATAGCTGATACTTTTTATTAAATGAATTCGGCCATTTTGGACATAACCCATTATAAATGTGCCCGGTGACGGCAATAGGTTTGCCCCCTATTACGTGGGACTAAAAATACTGCCAAATTGTGGGTGTATAATGCACCTCTGCCTACCCCTTCGGGGATATAGGCATGATGTGTATGTGTATGTAAAAAATAGCCAGTCTTCTGGACATGAGAAGTATCAATTAGACGTTTTGCAATATCTCTATAAAGGCGGCGAACGCTCGGACCCATGATGACCCTAGTGTCTCAACCCCAAACATTTTAAATATGTAATCACCAGCTAGGCTAGCGTATTTACGCCGTCTGAGGCCTTGCAGCAGCAGCGCCAACATATATCTTATCCAATTCTATTTAGTGGAAAGTAACGTCTGTCCTGGCTGTGGGAATGTCGGTTCGAATTACAGAGTAGTTTTGAATATTCTATAGTGCCTGTAACGGCAATATGCTTGCCCTGTATCAAGTGAGACTGGCAAAACGTTAGCATATAATATACCTCTGCTTACCTATTCAGAGTAATAAGTGTGATTATATAAACATGCCAAATACACCCAAATATAAAAACCTGCCCAACCCTATATCTTTCGAGAGATAATAACTAATTGTATCAAGTTTGTGCGACAGAGCTGCAAAAACTCCATTGTGTAGATTGCGGGGGTACAAAAGACCCCAGACACAGACATCGAGGAAGGGTTAAACAACTTTGCTTATCGTCGTAAAACAGCGTTCATTAACGATGTTTTAGTTATGCGAATATAATACCTATTGTTTGTGTGCACTCAATAGAGATCATTTTATAGAATAGTATTCATGTTTTTGTTTCCCAACTTATTGTAGTCTTGTGGACGACTATGACTTCACCTGGGTTTTTAGGGTTCCGTACCCAAAGGGTAAAACGGGAACCCTATTACTGAGACTTCGCTGTCCGTCCGTCTGTCTTGGGCTGTATCTCATGAACCGTGATTGTTAGAAAGTTGAAATTTTTACAGATGACGTATTTCTGTTGCCTCTATAACAACAAATACTAAAACTCAGAATATAATAAATATTTAAGGGGACTCCCATAGAACAAAAGTATTTTTTTTGCCGTTTTTGAACAATTTGTGCGCGAGTCCGAGTCGCACTTGCCCGAATTTTTTTTTAAATAAATTAAGCCTTAGTTACTCTTTATTACATGAGCAGTCTGCCAGTAAACGATGAATGAGTGCTAGAAATTCACCTTAACAATATTCAGACAATATTAATTTTGTTTGATACGTTATGAAATGAGTCACTTGTACAGATATTCCACAATTTTTTAATAAGTAATAGGACCTGACCGGTTTCGCTCTATGGCATCTTCAAAGGTGTATGTGATTATAATATAAAACTAACTTTTAAATGGTAATCAAGTATGCAGTATTTCAAGGGCAAAGGCGCGGTAATTGACTGAGGGAGCGAAGTGACCGAAGTCTTCGTTTCAACTTGCAGACTGGGGAGAATTTCTTTCGTCTGTACCTACCTCTACATCTCTACATCTACGGGTTCTGTCAGATCTTGTTTGCGGCCGTATTTATCAACCGATTTTCATGAAACTTTACACACACACTCCTTGCTTACAATGAATACATGTGAATACATGTGAATACATGTGAATACATGTGAATACATGTGAATGATATTTTCTGGATTGGATGAAAAATGAAAGAGTAATAAAGAAAATTAAAAAATAAATTTTCTAAACAAAGCTCCCGAAGTCTACGGTTCACAGAACCACTAGTTAACTAGTATCTAACAAATACATTTAATATGCTTTATGACGTACATTAATTTGCATATTTCAGCGATAATTGCATATCTGTCTGCATATTTGAACTGAATATATACATAATATGCATTTTGAATATTAGCTAGACAATAAAAGGCTTCCTTCGAATGCCAAGAGGCCTTAAATACCCCCGATATGAATGGAGAAAGATGTATTAACTCTGAATGGTACTTTATTAAATTCTTAACCGGGTTGCCAGCGCATAAAAACGTGTAAGGCCGATTTATCTTTTAAAAGCTACTAAACTTAATATTACGTGGATAAAAAAACTAGCCAAGTGCGTGTCGGGCCACGCGTAGTATAGGGTTCCGTAGTCACCCATTATAGGCACTATAGCTCCTAAACTAACAGTTATCTGATCCATTATAGTTTTCCTATAAGATTCACTACATTAACTATCATCATGATTTTTTTTGTTAGAAAGAAAGAAAGAAAGAAAGAAAGAAAAACATTTATTTCTCCACTTAGGTACTTATATAAAATAACAAAAAACAACGAAACAAATAACAGTTTGGTAGTAGTAATAAAATAAAATGAAATAATAAAAATACATAAATGTGGAGTAAAAGGCCGTCTCTCAGCGTTATGCTGTCTGCGTGGTGCACAGCAGACAGCGCTGGTTTTCAGAGACGGCCTGTGGTAGAATTGTTCGTGCCGTTTAGCTTTTTGAGGGGGGGTCGGCTCAGTTTGCATTAAAAAATTGCACTTAAAAGTTGAATATCTTGCAAACAGATATTTATCTAAATCAAAAAACGGAACTTTCCGTTGTAGGTACCGCAAAGAAAAATATGTTTCATAATTTTATTGTAGCCCTTTGTCGGCGTAGTAAGTACACATTATACTAATACTAAAGTACGGAACCACTCCCACGTCCGTTTTGACATAGACTGAAAAGCAGCCCTAAAAAGCAGCCATGAGCTACGTTTGTCAGTGGCGTTGATAGTTTTTTCTCGCGTCTACTCCATTGTTTTTTTTTTTTTTTTTTTTTAATCCCGCTGCCTAAGGCCGCGGCCGCTCTAACGTCCGTTGCCGGGCGATCATAAAATAGGTCTTTTAAAAATATTGAGGGGTTGCTAAGATGGTTATTTGATATAAGTAAGTATGTACGTTTGCAAGTATTTAGCTTTGAAGAGTATGTAGCGTCACCCCCCTCTAAAATTTAAACGGCTGGCGTGAAGAACCTGAAAAAAATCCTTATGTAATGAACTTTCAAGGAAAACTATAACGGATCGTATAACTCTGTTAGTTCAGGAGTTATAGAGGCTTTTATGGGTAACTACGGAACCCTATCATAATATGCGTGGCTCGACAGGCATTTGGCCGGTTTTTTTTTGTAACCTATGTTCAAAAATAAATAAATGATGAACATTAGGCGGCAGGTTGGAAAAAATAGTGTTAGTTTAACTCTCGGTCTAATCGTTCAGATGTTTTAACTTTTTTTAAACCGGCTGAAAGGAATTGTGGAACTGTTGAAACTCGTTCGTTTCTAGTGAATTTCTAAATTCTCTTGGAGTCTAGTACTTTATTTAAGTAATTAAATTGTTTGAGCAGTTTTGTTACGTGGGATGTGCTTTTAGGGGTACCTACATACCTATATCACAGAATAGGGAATAGTACTTACATCCAGAACTTGCACTCCGACGTTAATTAAAGCACATTTTTTTGTTTACAGAGAACATAATTCGAACGTTAGGGTTGTCAGGAAAGTACCAGCATAATTTGACCAATAATTATGACGTTAATGCCTCAATATCAACTCTATGGTCAATGCCGTGTCACAAACAAGAGGCAACCCTTACTGATTTACAACTTCAAGTTGTCGCTGACGTCACGTATTTTTTGCGATTGTTAGGCGAGTGACATAGGCCTGCCTATATATGTACCTACACATACTTATAGGAAGAAAATGCACACTAATACTTCATTTGTTTTGGTTAAAACTTAAAGGTACCTACATATACAATAATAAAACTGACCAAGTACGACTCGGACTCGATCACGAAGAGCTCCGTACCATTATCTATAAAAACTTTAAGGGGTTCTCCAAGGAGGTATAATGGGGCTAAATATTTTTTTTATATTTTTAATTGAAAGGTACTGCTTCTCGTGTACTTCAATAGGTCCCAATCCAATAATTATTTGGTCCCAATTCGGTATTTGAAGTCGTTTTATTTTGTTTAAAAATTGGGTTTTTATATCTGATCTATATCAATGTTTTCGGGAATCTAGAAAACACCAACTCGACACCACTACAACCGTTTGTATCGTACACGTATATTGTACAAGAGCGTTATGTAAACCATATTACAGTACGGGAAAAACTTAGTTTTTCAGGTGTCGTCTCCGTAACTAAGCGATCTTATTGCATTCCACAGGCGGGGAACCACTTGGAGGGGATAGTGTGGCCAGTAGAACAGCAGAGTTTATTTCTTATTTAACCGCCTTAAAAAAAGGAGGAGGTTCTTAATTCAACTATATGTTTTTTATGTTTGTTACCTGATCTTTGGTCAACCAATTTCCCAGTCGGCAATGACGCGGAGGATTTTTTAAACGATATTTTTTAATGTACTATAATTATGTATATTTTGTGTATTGTAATTGTTATTACAATAGTAATAGATATGCATCTCAATTATTGATATACAAAAATAAAAAAAAAACAATTTTTATAGTAATATACTTTTCTAAATGATGAAGTTTGATAAGTGTTTGACAAATTACATACACAAAACCTTCCTTGATAAAACTCTATCCATTAGTGAAAACCGCATCAAAATCCGTTGCGTAGTTTTAAAGATCACATGATCCCAGTGTCTCAACCCCAAACGGCTCAAATCTGTAATCACTTATTAACTGAGGGAGCGAAGCGACCGAAGTCTCCGTTTCAACCTGCAGACTGGGGAGAATTTCATTCTACCTCTACATCTCTACATCTACGCTAACTGAGTCGTCGGTCAGAGGCGGACGTTTGCAAAAATTCTTGCTAAAATTTAGATTAATGTGCATACAATATTCACTCTAAAAGTCTATAAGTGAAGTGCAAGTTTCGTGTGATTGAATTCATAATTCAACAATTAAATTAAATAATAAGTGTAAAGCGACGCGTTAAACAAGCAGCGGCGGGGGACATCTACCTCACCGCTACGACAAGAGACCGTATCCATAATTGCTTTCTCTGTCTAAATAAAATAGTGATCACCGTATACCTACCTACTTACCGAATCAATATTTGTTGCTGAGTGGGTAAATTGTGCAATATGAACCGCTGCGCTGCCGAATGTACAATTGATCTGGATACAGATGATTACATGGAATGTATACGGTGCAAGGATGCCTACCATTACATTTGCCTGAACCTGTCTCCTACGGATGCCGCGTCCCTCGACCAGGATCGTAACCAGGACTGGTCATGCCCCAGGTGTTGTAGTAAGCAACCGAAAGGAGGTAATATTGATCTACCAGTGCGACCAACTACTCCTACATCCACGGCCGACAAAACATTCAATTCCATTCGCCGCAAAAAGCAACATAGACCGGGACTGTTACAAATACCTATACCTACACAGTCAGATTTCGTTTTGCGTACTGAGCTGAGGGAGTTGATTCGTGAAGAAATGCGTAGTGTTGTGAAGGAGTGTATAACCGACCTTAATATAACATTAAAAGAAAACCTGCAAGCAATGCGTGAACAGATTTGTAGTTTTAAGGAGTCCCTTAACTTCATGAGCGATCAGTATGATAGCCTGCATAAGGCGGTAGAAGAAAGTCGGGCCAGTCTTATATCTTTGAGTAAGGAAAATGAGAGCTTGCGATCTGATAATATTAAACTATCGAACAAAATGTCACTTCTAGATCAGGTATCTCGAGCCTCTAATCTCGAAATCTTGTGCGTCCCGGAAACAAAATCCGAGAATGTTATAAGTATCGTAAAACAGCTGGGACGAGTAGTCAATTGTAACATCAATGATAACGAGATACTTTACTGTTCGCGAACGGCAAAAATAAATCCAACAAACACTCGCCCTCGATCTATCTTATTGAAATTAAACTCCCCACGCACCCGTGACACGTTATTGTCAGCCGTTGTAGCACATAACAAGAAACATACGCAGGATAAGTTGAATACTAGCGACCTAGGCTTTGGTTGCGACAAGTCACCTATTTATGTGGTAGAAAACCTTTCTCCGGAGAATAAGTCGTTACATGCCGCGGCCCGTCAACGTTGTAAACAACTACAATACAAGTTTGTGTGGGTACGCGGAGGTCGAGTCTTCGTACGCAAATCGGAAACATCCCACAAGGTGTTCATAAGTAATTTAGACGTACTAAATAAGTTATTGTAATGTAGGTAAATGTTAGGCAACTTATCTTTTTATTTTTATTTTTTATTATTATGTTATAAAGCTACTGAGCATGTATTTTTCGATACAACAATTAGAATTCATTCGAATACGTATTGATTTACACAACTACACGAACGTATTTAGCCCATTTAATGTTATTGTAACTATAACAGATCTTCCGTTATATTATATTAATTTACCTCAATACTACTTATGTTATCGTACCATTATAAGTGACTATCGACAGGTGGAAAGATTATGTAATAGCAAAGTAAACACAGCTATTTACCGGGTTCTATTCGCGTCAATGAATTCATTTGGAAATTTGTTTATTGGTGTGAGGTATGAGGTATGCTATGGCGACTATAGGGTGTGTGCGTTTGTATATTATTTATGTGAGGGGTTCACTACTTTAGACAGTTTGTATAGATTGATAACCAACAGCGGTTTTAGGTATAAAATTATTGAAATAATGCATGTATGTATATGTTTATATCTGGTCTTGAATATAGTACACGTCACAGCTTATTATTACCTATTGGATTTAACACTATCATTCACCATCATCCTAGCGTTCCACCCGGATGTATCCGAGGCCTACACCTTGAATCCCGGGGTCCGCCTGCTTCTCTTACTCTCGGCTTGGACTGTGCAGCTATTATGGGTACGACTACCGTCCCCCTACCAGAGTGGTAAACCTGTACCAGAGACTCGACCCTCAATCGGCAGGTACACAACCGGCTTGCGGGCGAGATCGGTAACCAACCTCGCCCGCAAGCCAAACCAACCGTTGGTTTGGCCCCAAGGGTACTGGCGTATATCACATTTATCATTCATCTTGTGTGGGTGTGTTATGCACCTCTGCCAACCCCTTCCGGGATGTTGGCGTGATGATGTGTGTGTGAGTATACTAGGTATGTATGTTCCAACGTACTTTATGAATATATTAGTAACGTCAATTTTAATACTCGCTGCTAACTATGGGGATGGCGTACTACTTTACCGTCATAGATATAATGGGATGTACTTATACGGTTCAGCGGCTGGATCGCGGCTATCTAAACTCGATTCCTGGCACTGCAATTTTCTAACTTAATGGCTACTAAGGACAAGAGTTTAAGTATCTATTACCAGAATGTCCGTGGCCTTCGCACAAAATGTTTAGATTTTTTTAATAATATTCTAAGTAACAATTACGACATAATTTTAATAACAGAAACATGGCTACAAAGTGACATTCTAAGCAACGAATTGTGTGATAATAGATTCGAAATATTTCGCCGTGATCGAGATCTATCGCTTACCAATAAAGAGGGCGGAGGGGGAGTTATGATTTGCATTAAACGTAAATATTACGCCAGTGTGCGTTTTGATTTTAGTAGTACAACGACTGAGCTACTTTCTATCACAGTTGCCGCTCAAGTTTTACGCACGCCTGTCAATTTACACATTGTTTTGGCTTATATCCCTTCTGGTAGTCCTAATATACCTACTCAGCTCGAAGAAGTGATAAGTTCGGTACAGGGGATTACATTATCCCACTCGTCTGACACAGTCTTACTGGTGGGAGATTTTAATCTTCCCTGCTTGCAGTGGTCCGATGCTGGTTTTATACTGGTCAATATTGGAACAAAAGAGCTTCAATCAGCGGCCACCTCTTTTGTTGAAGACCTACTATTTCAAGGTTTACAACAATACAGCTGTATAAAGAACGCCATATTTCGAACACTAGACTTGGCCTTTTGTAACCTCCCTCTCAACGTGCTTAAATGCAATAATATACTCTTAAAGGAAGATAACCACCATCCTTCCTTCACAATGGAAATAACAGACTTATATATTACATCATTTACTGAACAAATTAATAGACGACACAATTTCTACCGTTGCGATTACAATGCGCTAAATAATCATTTGAGCCAAAAAGATTGGTCTGAGATTAAGTTTGAAACTACGGTGGATGATGCTGTGGCCAGGTTCTATGAAATACTAAACGATAGTATCAAAATGTTTGTTCCCTTAGTTAAAAATTCCAAAAATTATCATTATCCTACATGGTTTAGCCCTTCCTTAATAAAGATAATTAAAGAGAAAAATAAATTACACAAGAGATGGAAGAAATTCGGAAATCCCCGTGACTATTTAGAATTCGCTATTCTCCGTGACAGACATCATCGGGAACAGAAAAAATGTTTTCATAATTTTATATCTGTAACTGAATCTAATATAAACCGCAATTCAAAAGCGTTTTGGACCTACGTCAATTCAAAACGAGGCGGCAGCCAATACCCTAACCAGTTTACATCAGATGGTGTCACGTTCACGGAAGGACCGGATGTATGCTCAGCTTTCAACAGTTTCTTCCATAGTGTGTTTATAGATGTACCTACTAATAATGGTTCTGAGACCATAACTAGTGCAGACTGTGACACTCATCCTAATAGTATGTCAAATATAGCAATCACAGAAGATATGGTTCTCAATTCGTTAAAGACACTTGACAAGACAAAAGGCCCGGGCTATGATGGGATACCTGCTATATTTTTGTCAAAGTGTGCTAACAATCTAGCTTATCCTATTTATCTGATATTCCAGAAGTCACTACGACTGTGCATATTTCCATCAATATGGAAAAAAGCACATGTAGTCCCTATCCATAAAAAAGGATCAAAGTCAGTAGTTCAAAATTACCGTCCGATATCAATTCTTGTTATAATAAGTAAGATATTCGAAAAAATTATATACAACATCATTTACCCAGTTATTTCACGGGGCATTCCGGATACTCAGCACGGTTTTATGAAGGGCCGCTCTACTAACTCTAACCTTGCTCTATTTTGTAATGATGTATTATGTGGGATGGAGTCCGATGGGCAGGTGGACGCGATTTATACGGATTTTGAAAAGGCGTTTGATCGTGTCCACCATGACATACTACTCGCAAAATTATATAAATTGGGAATTCATGGTGATTTATTGCGCTGGATACGATCTTACCTAACAAACCGCTCACAAGCTGTAACTGTTGGGGGATTCAAATCTAACTTCATTGATATACCCTCCGGAGTGCCGCAGGGATCTCACCTCGGACCTCTTTTCTATTGTGCCTATTTGTTTGACATAGACAAATGTTTTAGTAACTCAAAACATTTGATGTATGCCGATGATAAAAAGATTTATATGAAAGTTAAGTCTAGACATGACTGTGAGCTGATACAACGGGATCTTGACGCACTATTCTCATATTATAGTCGTAATAATATTACCGTTAACATTGACAAATGTCAATGCATAAGTTTTAGTCGGCGTAGAAATCCTATCGAGTACACTTACAGGTTCGGTAATGATGTTATTGCAAGGGTAGATCACGTTAGAGACTTGGGGGTTGTATTGGATTCCAAAATGCTTTTATCCCGCCATATTGACACCGTTACGAGTAAGGCATTCAGAAGTCTTGGTTTCGTTATGCGCACGTGCTCTCAATTTAAAAATATCACCTGCCTCAAAACTATTTACTGCGCATACGTACAAAGTGTGCTGGATTATGGTAGTTCTATCTGGTCGCCCCAATATTCTAAGTATACAGATAAAATAGAAAGAATTCAAAAGCGATTCTTAAGACATCTTAACTTCAAAACAAGAAGACGACATATATCTTACTTTGATGACTGTAAGCGGTATAATCTTTTGCCTTTGTCTAATAGGCGCGTGTTGCTTGATATGAGCTTTCTGTTTTCTATTATAAGGGGGGAAATTAATAGCATCGATCTACTTTCCCAAATTAGTTTAAGTGCGCCCAAAACTCGTACCAGACACACCCGCCTGTTTAGTGTTCCTCTGCATCGCACCAATTACGGTAAAAATGCTGTCCTCACTCGTTTGCCTAGCTGCTATAACGAACACTTTGCCGACATTGACATATTCCACCTTTCGAAAAGCGTTTTTAGAAATAAAATAGCAAATAAGTTTCGATCATACTTGTAATTTTTTTTTTTCTTCAAATTTCATTTATATTAGTTGCTCATATTTTTATTTAAATAATTTTATTACTTTACATCTTTACTTATTATTATTATATTATTATTATTATTTATTATATATATTATATATAGTTAGATAGATATTTATATTTCCATGTTATAATATTATATTATATATTAAGTAAGTGGTGAACGTTATACTACTACAATTATACTTGTCGGGAAACTTTGTAATTGGCTAAGTGTCCAAAGTATCTTTCTTGAACTTATATCATGTGTCATGTGTTTAAATAGCTGTTAAGTTTTCTAATAAATAAATAAATAAAATGTTTGCGGCCGTATTTATCAACCGATTTTCATGAAACTTTACACACACACTCCTTGCTTACAATAAATAACATGTGAATGATATTTTTTGGATTGGATGAAAAATGAAAAAGTAATAAAGAAAACAAGAAAAAGAAATTTTCTAAGCAAAGCTTCCGAAGTCTGCGGTTCACAGAACCACTAGTAATAATAGTACATCATACCGTCGTGTTAGAGTATCAGCCACCACGATCTGTGGCAAGATGGCTCCGTGTTGTCTCGCGGGGCCCCCGCCCTTGGTCCCTTGGGCCCCGCCCTGGGCCCTGGGGACCCACACAACCTGCTGAGACAAGATGCCCGCGCGGTTGTTGTGCCAGTACGACATCATGCGACCGAAGGTCAGCACCTGATCAATTAACACTTATTGACTGAGGGAGCGAAGTGACCGAAGGCTCCGTTTCAACTTGCAGACTGGGGAGAATTTCTTTCGTCTGTACCCATCTACTGGTTCTGTCAGATCATGTTTGAGGCCGTATTTATCAACCGATTTGCATGAAACTTTACACACATACTCCTTGCTTACAATGAATAACATTTGAATGATATTTTTTGGATTGGATGACAAATGAAAGAGTAATAAAGAAAATTGAAGAAGAAATTTTCTAAACAAAGCCGCTCCCGAAGTCTATGGTTCACAGAACCACTAGTAATAAATGTCTTATAGGTAGAGTAATGGCTGTTTATTTGTTTTATTTTTAGAATTATACGTTGTGACTATGTACTTTGAAATAATAATTCCTAAAATATGTCTCATATTTATTTTTTTAAAGTCCACAGCCCAGGGCTGCGGCCGCTTCTGAGTCCATTGCCGAGCGCTTCTGGCGAGCACACAGGGAATTTCCAGTGTGGCGCCCGAGTGTGAATTTTATATTTATGTAGATTGTAAAAATAACATGTTTCTCTGTTCTGTTTATAATGTCTATCTGTTTATAATGTCTATCTTAATATTTTAAGACTAGTTTGAGCATTGAGAAAACTCATTGCTTTGAAATACAAACAAGATAAATTCATTAATTTTTTAAAATTTAATACATACAAATCACGCCTATATCCGAAGGGGTAGGCAGAGTTGCATTACACCCACAATTTACCAGTATTTTTAGTCCCACGTAATAGGGGACAAGCCTATTGCCGTCACCGGGCATATTTATAATGGGTTATGTCCAAAATGGCTGAATGAATTTAATAAAAAGTAGCAACTATATTGTAATTTTGATAAAAAATTAACCCGTTTGCCTTGCGATGTTGATGAAAGGCAACAGAATCTTACGTGCCAGCCGCTGTGACACAGCCAATTAAAGTCCTGGGCGTCTTGGACTACATTTTTTTTATCACGCTTATATATTCATTATATTGCATTGTCATGCGACTTACATACGCGGACAAGGTTTCAGTTCAATCGGAAACCGGGAAGTGTGTTAAATTTAACTTGCAAGATTTGATACACACGGACCTCGGGACAGGTGAAAGTAAATAAAAGCTTGTAAAATATAATGTAGCTACATGTTAGTCAAAGAATTTTTTAAATCAGTACAGCAGTTTCGGAGTATATTCCATTCAAATAAACAAACAATCAAATCTTTCCAATTTATAATATTAGTGAAAACCATAGATATTTTGGAGTTTGGATTCCCGATTAATAATTCGTCGCAGAAAATCGCTGTTTTCATGGCCAAAAACAAGCCAGAGCTCACACATCTCCGACATTATACACCTACCATATAAACATAACTGGAGTAGTTGACAGTTTTAATTTACGCATGCGCCCCGTTGTATTTATTAAACGTACGTTTCGTTAATTGTTGCTTACTCGTGCCCGAGGACTAATTTGTGTCGCGGCTCCACTGATTTTTGGGCTCATACCTAGAAAAAAAGAAAAAAAAAAAAACGTTTAATTCACAAACACAGAATAGCAATACACAAAACTGGTCAAGGGCGAGTCGGACTCGTACACAAAGGGTTCCGTACCAAAACGGCAAAAAAAAACACGTTTGTTGTATGGGAGCCCCCTTAATTATTTATTATATTATATAGAGGCAATAGAAATACATCATCTGTGAAAATTTCAACTTTCTAACTATTACTGTTCATGAGATACAGGCCAAGACAGACGGACGGACGGACGGACATCATGACGAATGAATGTACCTATGTAGCACAAATCTCTCATTGGTTTACTTTGAGTCAGGACTTTACCATAGAGTTTACAGTGCGTTAGATGTTATCATCACGCCTATAACCTGGAAGCGATACGCAGAGGTGCAGTTACACACCCACACATAGTTATGCAAAAGATATTAGAATATAATTTTGACTCAAACAGTAAAATAATTATTTTCTGCTCAAACAGGGGTAAAATTAACAAAAATGAACTATCCCTATACTTTGACAAAATGCAAAACTTAAATGTTGAACATGTAGTAATGTTTACATTACCATACATAAAAGGTGTGCCAGACGTGGAAAATTCTCTTAGATATAAGATAAATTTACAACTCAATTTAACTAGCCAATATAATAATAAATTCCATGTAATTGACTTTAATTCTGTTTTTAAGAGAACTGTATATAAATACAATTTGTCAACTTCTGACAGTAACTTTAACAATAACAAACATATTGTTTATGTAAACAAAGGTAGGTATTTTCTACCAAAGCATTATAAGAGACAAATAGCAAGTTTGCTATTCAATTATTTTTACACTTCAGCCAAGAACTTGGCTGACAAAACTGCTTTTATTGAGCAATGTAGATTTAGTGTTAAGACTTTGGAATCTGTTCCAAGTAATTTAAATTAAGTTCTACGACAACAGAGGCAATATTACCCTTTAGCAGACATAGTCAATTAATTGAATTAAATTTAGTTACAAATATTAATTATGTTAAAAAATGCCCTCCAAATCAAACCAAATCAAAAAATGTAAATTATATCAACATAGGGCATCAAAATATTGGTTGTTTAACACATGGCAAAGAGTTAGAGTTGGAACTGTTAATGAATTCAGATAATATTGATATTTTTTGTATTACAGAACATATGCGTAAGCCGTATGAGCTCTTGTTCAATTTCAGTAATCACCGGGTTGGTAGTGCATTCTGCAGGGTGAGCACAGTACGGGGGGGATCTTTGATTTTATTAAATAAACAACTTAAATTTAAAGAACGGAAAGATATTGTGTCTCTTTCTCTAGAGTGTAAAGTCGAACTGTCGTGCGTGGAAATGGAGCAATTCATAGTAGTATGCGTGTATAAACCTGGAACCTCACCCTTTTGCGAATTTGAGGAACTTATTGACAAAGTTCTATGTAAACTTGGAAAAACTAATAAGTACCTAATAGTATGTGGTGATTTTAATGTCGATTTACTTGTTAATACGCCTATGAGTTATAATATTTTAAATTTATTTAAATCACACAATCTTACAAACTTATTTTTGGAGCCTACTAGATATTGTAATACAATAGCCACTTGCCTGGATAATATATACAGCGATATGTTGCCAGAAAGTAAAAGTATTATAAAAAAGCTAGATTCAGACCATTGTGGGCAAATAGCATCTTTTAAAATCACTAAAGAAAAAGTTATAAAACGTAAAATATTATGTAGACCAATAACTGGTGACCGCTTGGAACGTATGAGGGTTGGACTTTGCAATAAAATTCCATTCTTAGACACTGGCTTAGATCCAAATGTAATGTATAAATTATTTTTTGATTCTTTTTACAACGAGTTCAACTCCATATTCAAGTCTAAGGAGGTCATGATTAGTGATAGTCCTACTTTCAGTGAATGGGCCACTGAGGGTATACACAAAAGTAGACAAAAACTTTATGAACTATACTCAGAAAGACAGCTTAATAGATCAGTTGCATTTCTAGATTATGTTAAAACTTATTCAAAAAAATTTAAAGCAGATTGTTTAGCAGCTAAATCAAAATATATAAGTGATAAAATTCTCAATAGTGCAGACAAAGTTAAATCTACTTGGAAAATTATAAACGCGGAAAGAGGTCAACAAAAATTAAATGATAATCATTTTAAACTTAATATAAATGGTAAAATAACTACATCAGACTTCGAGGTCGCTAACGAATTTGAAAATTTTTTCTCCCGAATTCCTGTAGATTTGACAAAAACCCTAGGCTCTTCAACCCCCATTGCAGAATCTTTGTTAAAAGCAAACGTTCCTTGTTGTAACGTTATATTTAAATTCAGTAAAGTTAACATAAACACTATCTTAAAAACTTTTAAATCTTTAAATATCAAGAAAACAGCTGACCTCTGGGGCATCTCTGTGTATTTAGTAAATTCTTTTATTGAAATGGTTGCTCCTGAACTAGTAATAATATTTAATAATTGTGTTGATAGTGGTGTGTTCCCTGATTTAATGAAATCTAGTAAATTAATTCCCCTGTTTAAATCGGGTAGTACTTCAGATCCGTCCAATTTCCGTCCCATTTCTGTACTACCTACATTTAGTAAAATTTTTGAAAAAATTATGCTTAATCAAATGCAAAATCACTTTAACGTTAATAAACTATTACATACAAAACAATTCGGTTTCACTCGTGGTCGGTCCACCACTGATGCCGGTATTAAATTATTAGAGTGTATATACAGGGCCTGGGATGAGTCATATGATGCTTATGGTGTATTCTGTGACTTATCTAAGGCCTTCGATTGCGTTCAGCACCAGACTTTAATTAAGAAACTTGATCATTACGGAATCCGGGGGACGGCCTTGAATTTCGTCAATTCTTACTTAAGTGATAGGGTCCAGAAAGTAGTGATCAATGGTAAACAGTCACCTGGTTCTCCTGTAGCAATGGGGGTACCGCAGGGTTCAATTTTGGGACCTTTACTGTGGGGTAACGCTGCCGATATTGAATGCATCTTTGTGTTGCAGAAGAGGGCTATCCGGACTATCTATGGAATGGGGTCTCGGGAGTCATTAAGAGATAAGTTTAAGCATATTAACATCCTTACAGTGTATTCACAGTATATTTATGAAATTTTATTGTATACCCACAAGAACAAAAGTAAATTTGTGAAAAATAGTGATAATCATAATCTAAACTTAAGAAATAAGGATAAACTGGCTGTTCCTAAATTTAGGCTTCATAAAGTGAGTAATTCTTTTGCGGGGAACTTTATTCGAATGTACAATACATTGCCAACCGAAATAGCAAATTTATCTGTCAATAAATTTAAAAAACTAATAAAAAGTAAATTGTGCCATAAAGCTTATTATAGTATTAATGATTTCTTAGATGACAAGGCGGCCTGGTTGTAACAACGTAACGAATTGCTCCTTTCTAAATAACTCTGTATTAGATTTAAGATGAAATATTTTGAAAAAAGCCGAGCTGAGTTTCTTGAGGGCTCTTCTCAGTCTCGTTGCATTTTGGAACCCTCGGTAGAGTCACACCAACTTCTGACGAATCTAAATAATTTTCTGAAAATTTCAAAGATAATAAACGTTATTTTATTTTATTTTATATTTTATTTTATTTTATTTACACTTTGACAATAATTTTGTAGATCCCACGTAATAGGAGGTAAGCCTATTGTTGTTACTGGTTACTATATAAAATCCATAACAACTTGGAAATTCCAACCAAAACTCCAACAGCCAGGACAGTTGTTACATACCACTGAAAATAATCTCCGACATTTGTACTATTTTTAAGCGTTTTCGCTCCGTATTTAATTTGGTTGCATAATAATCTCCGCAATGTTACATCCATAAGAGGTTACATCCCACTGAAAATATTCTCCGCAGTCCGAGCGTTACATAACTACTAAACAGAATTTCTGCAGACCAAGCAGCCTCACAAGATACAGTGCAAGTATTTTCTTTATTTTTATTTATATCTTTATTGTACATTACAAATATATACACAAAGGCGTACTTAAGTCAAAAAGATGACGTTTCTGCCAGCAGACCTTAGAGATTTAGAGGATAATTATGATTATTGTAGAGAGAAGCAGTGTGTTTAACAAGTAGTGTGAAATAAATATATTATTATTAAGTAATAGATAACATAACATAGCATCACGCCTTTTTCCCCGAAGGGGTAGGCAGAGGTGTGCAAACAAACCCACATCTCGCCAGCTATGTTAGGTCCCATGTAATAGGGGGCGAGCCTATTGCCATTTACCGGGCACAAGTTCCAGACTCTGGGATAATTATCTGGGTAAAATTCTAAAGAGAATTATACATTATCCACCAGACCCGGGAATCGAACCCGAGACCTCGAGGATGGCAGTCCGTACATAGTACCATTGTGCCACCGAGGTAGTAAGTAATAGATAACTAAGTAAAAATATACAATTACAGTATTAAGCAATATAACATCAGATAAATTCATAAATAAGAATAAAGACAAATCTAAAAAGTTGAATACGTACAAAATACAATCAAGTTTTCCATACATCCCTGTCACACGCCATCTCCTCAGTCACTCCTTTCCTAATCATATCCTCGTTCACGCATTCCATCCATCTTTTCGTTGGCCTACCTCGACTCCTCAAGCCTTCTACATTCATACTTTGCACCTTTCTTACCAAGGTACTTTCCTCTTCCTCTCTTCTCATAACTTAACTACTAAACAGAATTTCTGCAGACCAAGCAGCCTAACCAGATACAGTGCAATAATTTTCTTTCTCCTAAATCCCACGGGATTCTAGGTACATATCAATGTGCTAGTTTTCATGTGAATGCTGTGAATGTGTTGCCAATTTTCTTTATGCAATTTTATAAAAAAATATAAGACTGTGTATATATAAGATAAGTCAGGGTTGCCAGCTACTTGGTGGTTAATTGCCGAAACGTGACTGCGTCGACACGGCAACGCTCCGTATTAATAGTAGGTACACTGGCATTCTTCCTGTGAACCGAAATGTTACGAAACGCTACGTAGGTAGTTTTATATTGGTGAAATAAACTTTTATCACGGTAATGTACAGGATGTCTCAAAAAGAAGTTTATTCTTTCTTCGCCAACTGCGTAGACGAATCGAATCTGAGGGGCGCGGGGTTATGCCAGTCGGTAGCATGGCTCTTGGGAATTTAGTCACTATGGAGCGTTTCTCATAAGGGGCTATGTCTGCAAGAATTTTACAAAAACGCTAAATTTAGCTACGGTAGCGATTAGATCTCTAGATCTGAAACACAAGCATGGGAGACCACAGCTCTGACCTAAGTTGATTGCGTGGGCGGCAACGACAGCACGAGGAATTATCGATCCCTTAATTTTTCGAAGATTCAAGACTACGTTTTTTTTTAATATTTAGGTCGACAAATTGACGCCACCCGCCTTATGGTAAGCTGTGGCGACGTCTGGCGATTATGGGCGACTCTCATAGTACACAGGAATACTATAAACAGTGGCCCTCAACTTGACAACCCAGTAATGTGCCTCTTCATGCTTCGTTTAAAGAACCCAGAGTGATATGTTGGAGGAAACACGTGCGCAGGCAGGGCGTTCCAAGCCACCATCATTCGGCAAAGAAACGAACGTTTAAAACGCTCGGTTCTCGCGAAGACGGTTTCCAAGGTATGAGAGTGACATCTCTGCCCGGCACGCGTTGTTCGGGTTCGGAAGACCGTGCGGCGTTCCAGTCAATTCTGATCTTTGTGTGGAGGTGTCAGCCAGTTTCTTGGTGCCAGAACTAGAAACTTAGCGCAACTCCGCACACATCCAATACATTCCTGTCAAGAATAAGCGAACTTATCCCTGATAAGTTGATTTCGAGGAGAGGCGGCATAAACTGGTCTTCCCGAAGTCGTGATTTAACCCCATGGATTTTTTTCTGTGTAGTTTAACATAAACCTAAAGTAGAACACTAAACTGACTTCCTTGGCGCAAAGAAATGACAATATTCGCAATGAAGTCGCAAAAATCACAAAGTTGAATTTGAACCAGCCGCCGCCGCCGCGCCGCCGCCGCAGTGGGACAGAACCGTGCGTACCGTCTCAAAAATCTGTAACTTTTTTGTTGATTGAAGTAAATCGCTGAAATTTGGCATGTAGTGTCTCCAGAGTACATACTCGTACAATCCAATAATGAATGTACTCGTATCATTGTCAAATGTTTAATAAATAATATTAAATAAAAATGTATTATTTTAATATTAAACCATGGTTTGGTTAACTTATTGAATTATAATTTTACAGTTTTATATTAAACCTATTTTATGTTATTTTATATTACATATAAATCTTACATTCAAATAAATGATAAATATATAAGTAATCCACTCCAAAAATATGTTTTACAAATAATATACGAAATTATTTCGATTTAAATAGCTAAGAGGTTCTTAGCTTTGTCTAACAATTTCTTGGATATAGTGACTGATGATTTTCTGATACTTGATATATAAGGATCTGACGTAAATAGAAGACCATGAAATACGTCTTCGTTTGTTGCGGACCTAGAGCATTTTCTAGCATTTTTGGGTGCAAAGGGGTCCTTCTTACATCTATCGGGCCCCAGCGACCTCACCTGCTAGTGGCGCACCTGCTGATTAACGGACGAGGTTCGTATATTACGGTACCCATGTGGTGGCTTTGGCCCCTACGTGGATACCAGGTGGTACAACAGTGTTGGTCCGGGGGGGTACCACCGTGCAGCTGTGTTAAAGCCCCCCAAGTAACCCAGCCCAGGCTGGGTTGCGTTAGGGGTTCAGCAGCTGCACTGCCGGGCCCGGGGCGGTGTATGGTGCGGCAGGCAGGGGTCCAGTGGGGGCGAAGCTGAGTCTAGTGTGGGTGGTGTGGGTCGATTCGCCGGCCAGGGAGACCCTTAGCAACGGCGTTGCCACGGCCGCCCGCAACATAGTCATGGGGCCCGCCTGGGACCAACCACCCCAGTAGGCTGCCCCACATGTTGCGCATAATCCTGTTGTGGGGTCGCCGCTCCGGGTGGTAACCGGTGTGGGGTAGCGGCGGCCTTGCATCAGGGGGGTTTGGGAGCCCTTCCGTCCGGCGGGTCGGCTCCGACCTAACCACACGGTTCTAGACGAAGCTAGCCTCTGCACTTTGTCACTTACTGCCGCACCAAATATCGCCCTGTCTTCACGCTTCCCCATATTTCAAAATGACAGTGCAACAAGAGAATAGACGGTACACAGCGGCCCCTAGAAACCCCACAAAGTTGACTTCGTTTGAGGTGGAGTTCGCGAATATCCGCGGACTCCATGCAAACCTCGATACCGTCCACCATCACCTGGAGTCGGCACGGCCTTCTGTGATGTTCCTAACGGAGACACAGATACGCCGCCCTGACGACACGTCGTACCTCTGTTACCCGGGCTATATCATTGAAGAACAATTCCGCGATAAAGCCGGGGTGTGCGTGTTCGTTAGGGCGGATGTTTGCTGCCGCCGGTTGCGCTGTCTGGAGAACCCCTCCTACTCCGTCCTTTGGCTGCACGTGGATCATGGCTCCATGAGCCAGATCTACGTGTGCGTCTACCGCTCCCACACAGGGGACACTGGGACAACAAGGTTTTTCGAATACCTCAGCGAGATGGCTGACGATGCGCAGGTGCGGTTCCCGAACGCTGACCTGGTTTTCCTGGGGGACTTTAACGGTCATCACGTTGAGTGGCTGGGGTCCCTTAGGACCGATCATGCGGGACGAACCGCCCATGCATTCGCTCTCTCCCACGGGCTGACCCAGATGGTACGGGGGATCACCCGGATACCTGACAGGTCAGACCACACGCCCGCCTTGCTGGATGTACTGCTGACGAGTCGCCCAGCCGAGTACAGTGTGTCGGTACGCGCCCCACTGGGCACATCCGACCACTGTGTGGTGCACGCCAGCTTCCAAGTGCCACCGCCTGCTCGTGCTGAACAAATGACTCGACGACTATGGCACTACTCGTCGGCAGATTGGGACGGTCTCCGCGATTACTTTGCGTCCATCCCGTGGAGCCAGCGCTGCTTTGTAGGGAAGGCGCCTTCGGATAGCGCTGCTGCCATTGCTGGCGAGATCAGTCTAGGGATAGAATATTATATCCCTTTCACTGATGTCGCCAGCATCCGCAAAGCTCGCCCCTGGTTCGGGCGTGAATGTGCCGAGGCTGTCCAGAAAAAACAGTCGGCATATCGCGCCTGGGTCAGGGCTCGGGCGGCACGTGACCCGAACGTGAACCGCCTCAAAGCAGCGTACAATCGGGCCACTAGGTTCAGCAAGAGGGCCTTCAAGAGAGCGGATGCCCAGCGCGTCGCGCGGCTTGGTCAGGAGCTCACATCCCATCCCACGGGCAGCCGTGGATACTGGCAACTGGCGAAAGCCGTACAGTCAAATTTTTGTCAACCCTCGCTGCCACCACTGCGTTTTCCTGATGGATCACTGGCTCACAAAGCCCAAGAGAAGGCGGACATGCTCGCAGACCTCTTTGCGGCTAATTCCCGGGTCGATGACCGTGGCCTGCAGCCCCCCGCCATCGCCAACTGTGGCCACACTATGCCTGATATTGTTATCAGGCAATGTGATGTACGGGCAGTGCTGCGGTCACTCGACACGCGGAAAGCCAGTGGCCCTGACGGCATTCCGGCGGTGGTGCTACGAAAATGTGCTGCTGAGTTGTCTCCAGTATTAACGCGTCACTGTGCAGCTGGATTGCCAGTTTTTTAAACGAGCGCCGAGTGCGGGTCCTCTGCGATGGCCAGGCTTCTCGCTTTTTGCAAGTGAATGCCGGGGTACCGCAGGGGTCCGTACTGTCACCAACTCTCTTTCTTCTGCATATCAATGATATGCTTTCCCTCGGGAACATTCATTGCTATGCAGATGACAGTACATTGCACGGGAGTTACTCGGTTCGTCCGACGGCGGGGCGATCTGTGATAGAGGAGGAGAGACGACATCTCGTGGGTGATCTCGACCGAAGCCTCGACAGTATCTCCCAATGGAGTGTCGAGAACTTGGTCGAGTTCAATGCCCACAAAACACAGGCGTGTGCATTTACAGCGAAAAAATCCCCTTTCCTTCCCCTACCCACTCTTCAGAATGCAATATTACCAATGAAGGACAATCTAGACATCCTTGGCATAGACGTTCGTCGAGAGCTCAATAACACAAAATACATTGAGAGATGTATTGGGCTAGCTTCGCGGAAACTAGGAATACTGAACAAGGTAAAGCGATTCTTTACACCGCACCAGAGGTGTCTGCTGTACAAAATGCAGATTAGACCCTGCGTTGAATACTGCTCTCACCTCTGGGACGGCTCCGCGAAGTATTTGCTGGACGCACTCGACGCTATGCAGCGACGCGCTGTTCGCATTATAGACTGTCCGGAGGTAACGGGAAGCCTTGAGCCGCTAGCCCAGCGCCGAACAATTGCTTCCTTGGCCGCGTTCTACCGTATTTACCACGGTGAGTGTTCTGAAGAGCTCTTCAACCTGATCCCACCCTCTCCCTTCCGATCCCGAACAACGCGTGCCGGGCAGAGATGTCACCCTCATACCGTGGAAACCGTCTTCGCGAGAACCGAGCGTTTTAAACGATCGTTTCTCTGCCGAAAGATGGTGGCTTGGAACGCCCTGCCTGCGCACGTGTTTCCTCCTAAATATAACCCTGGGCTCTTTAAGCGAAGCGTGAAGAGGCACATTACAGGGTCGTCAAGTTGAGGGCCACTCTCTATAGTATTCCTGTGTACTGTGAGAGTCGCCCTCAATTGCCAGACGTCGCCTCAGCTTACCATCAGGCGAGTGGCGTCAATTTGTCGACCTAAATATAAAAAAAAAAAAAAAAAAAAAAAAATGATGAAATCTGATTTTTTTGTAATTTTTAGTACGCGATTCTTGGGCATCCTCAGATAAATGACCAATGGGCGGAACAGCAAAATGTCTTAGTATACTTTCCATATCCATCCAGGCATATTATACCACATATATTTTGTTACGTACAGTTGTGTGGTTGCACAAGTATATTCACCAATTTTTTCTGGATTTACAGCAATACCGGATGCCAAGGTTTGCAGAATAACATAGAACCTTTTAATAAGTTCCTCGTCAACTCCTGTAATTTCTGGAGCGCAATAGTAGTTCTCAAAAAAAACGCCGAGCTGTATTGCCGTCATTACTGTTTTCACTTCCTTGTCGGGGCTTATCAACGTACAATCCCATCCGGCTTCGAAACAAACTTTGTACAAGCTTTTTCTTGTCTTCTTTACTTTTTTTATCTTCCGAAGTTCTCGCAGCCCATTTCTGAAATGAAAGGTTATATGAAATATGTGAAATTAGCTCCATGCACCTGATCCACGCGTGTAACGTAGACAAACCGTATTCGTAAGCATTTATATTATCTGGCTTTGATGCAATCTTCTCCAAATTATTCATTTCACTTGGCTTAGCCCCACACACTGTACATACAGCTCCAGAACTTGTGTCAGTAAGAACTTTTTTTTTTTTTTTTTTTTTATATTTGGTTCGCCAAATTGACGCCGCCCGCCTGGTGGTAAGTCGTGACGACGTCTAGCGATTGTGGGCCACTCTCACAGCACACATTACTATTGAGAGTGGCCCTCAACTTGACGACCTACTGATGTGCCTCTTCACGCTCCGCTTAAAGAACCCAGGATTATATGTGGGAGGAAACACGTGCACAGGCAGGGCGTTCCAGGCCACTATCGTTCGGCAGAGAAACGAACGTTTAAAACGTTCGGTTCTCGCGAACATGCTATCCACTGTGTGGGGGTGGCATCTCTGCCCGGCACGAGTCGTTCGGGATCGGAAGGAAGAGGGTGGGATCAGATTGAAGAGCTCTTCAGAACACTCGCCGTGGTAAATACGGTAGAATGCGGCCAAGGAAGCTATTGTTCGGCGCTGAACTAGCGGCTCAAGGCTTCCCGTTACCTCCGGACAATCTATAATACGGATAGCCCGTCGCTGCATAGCGTCGAGAGCGTCCAGCAGATACTTCGCGGAGCCGTCCCAGAGGTGAGAGCAGTATTCGACGCAGGGTCTAATCTGCGTCTTGTACAGCAGACACCTCTGGTCCGGTGTAAAGAATCTCTTTACCTTATTCAGTATTCCTAGTTTCCGCGAAGCTAGCCCTATACATCTTTCGATGTAGTTTTTATTATTGAGCTCTCGACGAACGTCTATGCCAAGGATATCAAGGTTGTCCTTCATTGGTAATAATGCATTCTGAAGAGAGGGTAGGGGAAGGAAAGGGGATTTCTTCGCAGTAAATGCACACGCCTGTGTTTTGCGGGCATTGAACTCGACCAGGTTCTCGGTACCCCATTGAGAGATACTGTCGAGGTTACGGTCGAGATCAGCCACGAGTCGTCGTCTCTCCTCCTCAATCTCAGATCGCCCCGCCGTCGGACGAACCGAGTAACTCCCGTGCAGTGTGCTGTCATCTGCATAGCAATGAATGTTCCCGAGGGATAGCATATCATTGATATGCAGAAGAAAGAGAGTTGGTGATAGTACGAACCCCTGCGGTACCCCGGCATTCACTTGCAAGAAGCGAGAAGCCTGGCCATCGCAGAGGACCCGCACTCGGCGCTCGTTTAAAAAGCTGGCAATCCAGCTGCACAGTTGAGGAGGTAGACCATATGCCGGAAGCTTGGAAAGGAGCGAAGCATGCCAGACCCTATCGAAGGCTTTGGCGATGTCCAGGCTAATAGCCAAGGACTCGCCGTGCCTTTCCATAGCCCCACCCCAGACATGCGTTACGAATGCCAGAAGATCACCCGTTGATCGCTTTGGCCTGAAGCCGTATTGTCGATCATTGATTAGCGAGTGATCCTCTAGGAATTGCATGAGCTGCTTATTTATAAGGAGCTCAAGCACCTTGCAAATGACTGAGGTGACAGCTATGGGTCGATAGTTGCCTGGATCGGACCGATCCCCTTTCTTGGGGATCGGTTGTACGTTCGCCTCCTTCCAGACCTCCGGCACGAGCCCTGAAGAGTATGACAGGCGGTACAGACGCGTTAATACTGGAGACAACTCAGCTGCACATTTTCGTAGCACCACCGCCGGAATGCCGTCAGGGCCACTGGCTTTCCGCGTGTGAGTGACCGCAGCACTGCCCGTACATCACATTGCCTGATAACAATATCAGGCATTGTGTGGCCACAGTTGGCGATGGCGGGGGGCTGCAGGCCACGGTCGTCGACCCGGGAATTAGCCGCAAAGAGGTCTGCGAGCATATCCGCTTTCTCTTGGGCTTTGTGAGCCAGTGTTCCATCTGGGTAACGCAGCGGTGGCAGCGAGGGCTGACAAAAGTTAGATTGCACGGCTTTGGCCAGTTGCCAGAATCCACGGCTGCCCGTGGGATGGGAAGTGAGCTCCTGACCAAGCCGCGCGACGCGCTGGGCATCCGCTCTCTTAAAGGCCCTCTTACTCGACTTTGTGGCCCGGTTGTACGCTGCTTTGAGGTGGCCCACGTTTGGGTCGCGCACAGCCCGGGCCCTGATCCAGGCGCGATATGCCGACTGTTTTTGTCGAACAGCTTTGGCACAATCTCGCCCGAACCAGGGACGGGCTCTGCGGATACTGGCGACATCAGTGAAAGGGATGTAATAATCCATCCCTAAACTGATCTCGCCAGCAATAGCAGAAGCACTATCCGAAGGAGCCTTTCCTACAAAGCAGCGCTGGCTCCAGGGGACGGACGCAAAATAATCGCGTAGACCGTCCCAATCCGCTGACGAGTAGTGCCATAGTCGTCGTGACGTTTGCACAGGACGTGCAGGAGGTGACACCTTCATGCCAGCGTGAACAACACAGTGGTCGGAACTACCCAGTGGGGCTCCTACCGAAACACTGTACTGGGCTGGGCGACTCGTCAGCAGTAGATCCAGCAGAGCGGGCGCGTGATCTGACCTGTCTGGTATCCGGGTGATCCCGCATACCATCTGGGTCAGACCGTGGGAGAGAGCGAACGCATGGGCGGCTCTACCCGCATGATCAGTCTTGAGGGACCCCAGCCATTCAATGTGATGGCCATTGAAGTCCCCCAGAAACACTAGGTCAGCGTTCGGGAACCGCACCTGCGCTTCATCAGCCGTCTCGCTGAGGTACTGGAAGAGCTTTGTTGTCTCAGAATCCCCTGTGTGGGATCGGTAGACGCACACGTAGATCTGGCTCATAGAGCCATGGTCTACGTGCAGCCAAAGGACGGAATTGGAGGGGTTCTCTAGGCAGCGCAACCGGCGGCAGCAAACATCCGCCCTAACGAACACGCACACCCCGGCTTTGTCTCGAAATTGTTCCTCGATGACATAGCCGGGGTAACACAGGTAAGACGTGTCGTCAGGGCGGCGTATTTGTGTCTCCGTGAGGAACATCACAGCGGGCCGTGCCGTCTCAAGGTGGTGGTGGACGGTATCGAGGTTCGCATGGAGTCCACGGACGTTAGTGAACTCCACCTCGAAATGTGAAGTTGTGGGGTTTCCTAGGGCCGCTGTGTAACGTTTATTTCTTTTTTGTTGCACTGCCATTGTAGATTTTGAAGAAGAAGCGTGAAGACAGGGCGACATTTGGTGCAGCAGTAAGTGACAAAGCGCAGGGGCTAGCTTTGTCTAGAACCGTGTGGTTAGGTCGGAGCCGACCCGCCGGACGGAAGGGCTCCCAAACCCCCCTGATGCAAGGCCGCCGCTACCCCACACCGGTTACCACCCTGAGCGGCGATCCCACATCAGGATTATGCGCAACATGTGGGGCAGCCTCCTGGGGTGGTTGGCCCCAGGCGGGCCCCATGACTGTGTTGCGGGCGGCCGCGGCAACGCCGTTGCTAAGGGTCTCCCTGGCCGGCGAATCGACCCACACCACCCACACTAGACTCCGTTTCGCCCCCACTGGTCCCATGCCTGCTGCACCATACATCGCCCCGGGCCCGGTGTGGCCCGGGGCTTGTGTAACTTTTCCATCCACCATAGTTAGTAATAGATCGTGATTTATTTCAAGTACCTGCGTCTCCTTGTGTATCTTTGATGTTTGCAAATTATTAATTTGACCCCGAATATCACCAACAACTGATCGGGTTTTCTCGGGCGTTTTTTACCAAGTTCCATCAGGATTGGTCGGCAATAACGAACAGAAGAACAAGCCGGATTTTGCCAAATTATCTCATGTGTTTCTGTGTCAGTCAGCTTTATTGGTACCAAAGACGCTATAAATAAGTTTGGATCTGAGACTAAGTCACTCTCATCTGTTAAAACTTGTTTATATTCGCTTTGCCCCGATGAACCATCACATCCCCACTTGGTAAACAATTTAAGAGATTTTCTTCTTGGGTTGTAAACATTTTCAATCTTTAAGATGCGAGCACAAGTATGATCCAACAAATCTTGTATGTTTACTTTAGCACTTATATCGGTTATTTGAATGCTGGATAGTGGAGGATAACACAGTTTTTTGGCGTTCGTCAGTATATTATATGATGGCAATATGTCGAAGTTTTTGTTAATCAGACTTACTCGAAGTAATCCGTATTGTGATTTCGAAAGCTCTAAATCTGCAAACATACTTAAAGCTTCATCCACCGTGACAAATCTGTTCCATTGCGACTTTCATGCAATAATTTTTCCTTCATGATCCTTTTTTCATTTCTTTCACAATTTCGCATCATTGAAACAACAGTAGCTTCTTCGAATTCTCCTTCAGATCGCAATCCTTGAACGTATGCATTATGTATATACTCGAGTCCATATTCTTGTACCAATTCCATATTATTCTTTTTTCGATTGCTCTGATAGATCTTCATAAGACTTTAGTGGACGTCCACGTTCGCCAGATGTTGTAGGTGTAATATCCACCGGTACTAAAGAAACGTTCTTTAGTTCGGTTAGATTTGGTACACCGATCGTTAAACGCTGTTATAAGCGTTTTTTGAATACGTTTCACAATTGATTCACTTTTTTCAGACGACAAATGGTGGTTGTTCTAAGTATTTTTGAATATCTTCTGATTTTATTCCATGGTCAATAAAAAATTCGCATAATACTCGTCGAAGCACAACAAATTCACTCATTTTGTTTTTACTTTTAACTACTACTTTTTTACCGAGGTTGGTGAAGACTATATTATGTTAAAGCACACTAAAGTACTGGTAAATGACAACGAAAATCAATAACTTTTATTCTGAAATTTCGTGTGAAAAAATATATTATCTAGTGTCATTATCAAGTTCCTAACCACTATCTATGAACGTTGTTAGTAGTAGGTAGGTACTGATACTCGTATAATGTACACTAACAACTATAACTAGATACCACTTGCTCCCTTTTCCTTCACCGCGATAGAGAAATACATATGACTATATGAGAAACATGTAATTCACACAGTGACAACAAAACATTAACCACATCTGACCAAACGATAAAAAAATTAATACATTACCTAAAACTCCCACTTTACCAAAAGATTGAGTGAATAGATAATATTTTTTTTAAAAGAAAAAGGTCAAAAGTAATCTAAATATCCAGAAATCTCATTAATGAAATTAAAATAATTTTTGGAATATTTTGTATTTTCTCCCCATTAGCCATTTTTCGTTTCATTTCAAGGGGGGCAGATTCAAGCAATTATTTTTTTTTGCTCTGACTTTTATATTAGCTGCTCTATATGATGCTATCAAAATTACGACATGGGCAGACACCACTAACTGTCAAAAGTCTATGCAAAGTTTCTAATAAAGATAGAATATTAGCCACCACCACCATTTTAACCATATATCACCATTTTAACCATATATCACACTTACAAATTTGCTGGGAAAGTAATGCAAATATGACCATGTAAACTGGTAGAATTGTATACATTTTTGTATTTCAAAGCAATGAGTTTGCTTAAACTATTCTTAAAATATTAAGAAAGAAATTATAAAGAAATTATATATTTTTGTGATCTATTTATAATTTCTTTCTTAATATTTTGGTAGAATTGTGTTCTACATAATTGACATAATTTTGAGCGTCAACTTGCAAGCCTTATTCTAATACAAAAAAAGAGAAATAGTGTATTTCAACTGCTATATAATATGTATTGAACATTCAGTTAGACGTGCATTAACAAAATATTCAATATAGAACATTACGAAAACCTATTTCTGAGACGGTACGCACGGTTCTGTCCCGCGCCGTTGGCCGTTTTTAGGTTCGACTAAATAAGTGCTGTGATTACATCTGGATGATGTTATTTTTAAGAAATAATTTCCCAGAAAGTGTACATATGTACTTTAATTATTAATAAAAATATATTTCATACTCACATTATTTTATATTTAATCGACTCACAAAATATAAACTTTCTTTTGAGACACCTGTATTACCGTGGGAATTTAAAAGAGAGAACAAAATTATTGGTAGAATGTGGGTGTATAATTAAGTAACTTTCTGTTTTTTTTCTTTCTAATTCACATTTTGCCCATCCGTTCGGAGCTAGTCCGAGATGCCCATGACTTTATTTGGCTGTGCCATAGCGGCTGGCAGGTAAGATTTTGTTGCCTTTAATCAACATTTCATCGCAAGGCAACGGGTACACGGCAATGTGTGCCCGGTGACGGCAATAGGCTTGCCCTCTATTACGTGGGACTTAAATACTGCCAAATTGTGGGTGTGTAATGCACCTCTGCCTACCCTCGCGGGGATATAGGCGTGATATGTGTGTGCGTCCGGAGATACGCCTATATCCAGTAGTATAATTGAACGTACAGAGACGTGGTGTTCAATTCTATGATTCCATAAATAACATTAAAGAATGAGGGTAATAGAAAAATTGCTAGTCTGTTACGTCACTGTATTCAGCTAAAAGTCCAGTTTCCATAAATTGCTCAAAGAAATCGTCCCGTCAGCTGACAGCAGGACACACGCTAAATGTGTCACCGGAATAGATAAAAATATCTAATCGTCATTTTCTTTCGTCCAATTCTTTGAATGCCTTTGTAAATAAAATGAATATGTTTTACAAAAGGATACATTATCAATATCTACTATAATAATAAAAAGACGAAAGAGTTTATTGTTTGTTTGTTTGCATTTAAGCTCTGAAAATACTGGACTAATTTGAAAAAAAAATATGTTGAATGATTAATTGTATTCCTCGGTAGAGTAGAAATTACAATATTAACACACTTTTTTTTTTTTAGTTCCACGGCCCAAGGCCACGGCCACTCTAACGTCCATTGCCGGGCGTCTCTGGTTACCGGTGTCGTCGTCGGAAACCTCGCAGTGTTGACACCGGGGTGTGACCTCACGACGGATGCGAAATAGATAGCTACCGAATATCCATGCCCGGTAACGATCTGCGTCGCACGATTAACACACTGGAAAAAGCAGGGCTTCTTTTATTGGCTCTAAAACTGTTTAGTACAGAATACATACATTTAGCATAATTAAAAAAAAACGACCTTAAATTGTCAGAATAGGACCAAATAATTGTCTAAATGGGACAACAGGGGAAGCACCAACTTTCAATAAAAAATATTTAAAATATCGGTTCACAAAGTCACTTCTGTTATCTATGTATGCTTAGATCTTTAAAACTACGCATCAGATTTAGATACGGTTTTTTCAATAGATAGTGATTTAAGAGGAATGTTTTCGTATATAATTTGTCAACTGAGCGATGTCGCGGGCGTTCTCTAGTTTCACTATAAAGAGACGAAACCACAAGGGATGGTACGAGGCAACGGGTCTTATTATGTTAAACATCGTACAATTTTAATGAGGAATTCCTTTATACAAGTGTCGTTGAAGCGTTCCCCACAAACCGGGTAGTTTCAAAAGCTGGCAACCTTGACTTTTAGTTAACTATGCTCTGTAGTTTAATAAAGGTTTAGATTTATACTTGTTAGTACCGTAAAATATAAATCAAAAAATTGAGAAGCGAGCGACTACCGTTGTATGGACACAATATTTTTTGGACATTCTCACACAACGTCATCTAGCCCAAACTAAGCTATAAGCTTGTGCTATGGGATCTAGACAACTGATATACATACTTATATATTTCTAAATACATACATAATATACATAGAAAACACAAACAGAATCAAATCGTGTCTACTCGTATATTTCGAGTTTGGACAATTTTGCTTTCGTCCGTCTGTCTATCTGTATGTGTGTTCCGGGCTAGCAGCCACAGTTTTTATCCGATCTTCACGCAACTTAGCACAAGCGTTCCTTGATTTTATACATATTTTTCATCTTGAGCTGTTTTGGATTGAGGGGAATATGGGGTAAATATGGTCAAATAAAGTTTTGATGTTTTTAGGGCTAGCGGTCCCCTTCATTATCCGATCTTCACGAAACTTGGCACAAGTATTCTTTTATAAACTTAAGACTAACGGGTCTTTTACGCGATTATTGAGATATATACATATACAAGAGCCGTGGTCACGGGTGGACTTCCACCCGTGACCACGGCTCTTGTAACAGGGCCGAAACGTCGGGTAATAAAGAGGTATGTATATATCTCAATAATCGCGTAAAAGACCCGTTAGTCTTAAGTTTATAATGTGTACAAAACGCGAAAGTTTAAAGACGTATTCTTTTACTAGAAACAATATTTTAGTGGAGTTTTTTTATTGGTTGAATATATTTGAAGTCGTACAGCAGTCACAAACTAAGCAGATAGAAATACAACTTCAAAATGAGAACTTCTCTTTCTTTCGTTGCTTGTTTTAGATCGTAAACTGATATGATGGTGGTTCACACCATATTAGTAAATCCCAAAAAAATATGTTAATGTTCGTGAGGTCTACTGTTCGACCATAGGGCGACCACTAGTAATATTACATGCACACTTTTTAGTGCTAGAAAAAGGTAAATCATTACTAAATTGTGTTTTATGAAGTACTAGCGGACGTCCGCAGCTTCGCCCGCTTGACTAATTAAAGATATACTTACACAAAAACCTTCCTCAAGAATCACCCTAGCCATTGGTGAAAACCGCATCAAAATATATTGCGTAGTTTTAAAGATAGCATACATATAGACGGAAGCGGCTTTGTTTTATAATATGTAGCGATTGTAGAAATGATATAGGTACCTACTTAAAATGAACAACTATACAATACATGTTGGTGGATTAGAGTGATTCAAGGGCATGTCGCACTTCACCGCCATATCAGTGGAAGATGAAACTGAACATTTATCAATGTTCGTAAGTTAATAAATAAATGAATATGTAGTTGGTTTGAGCCCTGCCCCTATAAGATCTTTGTAAGGACAACACTCCACGCCAACAATATCAGATAATGTTACCAGCTTCACCCGTATCTACACAACTGAATCCTTCGTGCCAAGAATAACAATGGATCGACAATTGATATGTAATATGCTTTAAGCGATATAATGTAGGTACCTACCGATAATTTAATATCCAGACGTGATTCTTTCAAATGATTCGCGCTCGAATCTTAAAAAGAGAACTTTTGCACGCCCTTGTGAATGAATTTGACGGGCAATTTTTTTTTATAGAAATCGGTAATGAGGGTCTAGTTGTAAGGATTTATTTTATATTGGAATAATTTTATTGTAGGTACTTAATTGATTGGTTTTTTATGGAACTGTCTTAATAATGTTATTCTTAGTAAGAATAAAAACATAGTGATAGGTAACTCCATGATGCTAAATGTATTACTCAAGCGGCACAGAAACCTATTAGAATTAGTAGATTAGATGACCCTGGATGGGATTGGACCCATTAACTCTGGACCCAGTGTTAGCTTTAGACAGTGTCACTAAAGCATCAAATACACGATTTAAATTAACAACTGCTAATTTAAATTAATAACTGCTTCGGTGGCGTTTCGACTCTAAGTCTCGGATTCGATTCCCGAGTCTAATCCAATATTTGTGTGATCCACAAATGTCTGTTTCGGAGTTTGGGTATATTACGAGTATGTACCTATGTATTTAGAAACATATAAGTATGTTTATCAGCTGTCTAGATCCCATAGCACAAGCTTATAGCTTAGTTTGGGCTAGTTAACCTTGTGTGAGGATGCCCAAAATATTTATTAAATTGACTGCTTGAAACGGGGATTTAAAATCGTATAAGCAGTTGTTTTAAACCAAAATTACTTCCTATCCGTACGAGCAACGGCGACATTCTGTTCAGTGTCCACTCGATCACGTTCGTACCAAAAACAAAATACAGAACCCTCGGAGAAATTCTTTATTTTTTTTTATACGGATTTCACTTTTACCTGACCTGTAAGTATTATAGATTCTTACTATCGAGATTTGAAATAGATAAGTTTCATCTATACACGCCCAGCTATTATTCAATTCCGTGCTCTCAAGTGGCTATTGAACACTGTTGGTTTTATCCCTGCGTCCACACGCTCGTCGAATAGCGCAGGAAATGGTGAGGAACATCGTATGGACACGTTACTCGCCTGGCTGGATTTTGTCGGCTTTTTAGCGCCAGTCAAAGAAACGCAACATGAGCAATGGTCCATATTCGTTGCACTATATTTTATATTTTTGGACATTCCCACACAACGTCATCTAACCCAAATTAAGCTAATATAAGCTATGGGGTCTAGACGACTGATAAACATACTTGTATATTTGTAAATACATCTATGTATGTATATATACATACATAGAAAACACCTAAACTCCGAAATAAATATTTGTGGATCACAGAAATAATTGATTCGACCCGGAATCGAACCTGGGAGCCAGGGACGGCAGTCGCATACTCATACCACTGCGCCGCCGAGGCAGTTAGACTAAACTATGAAAGCTAAACTATGAATGAACATCGCGAGCAGGAGAGCGTGGTCATTAGGGAAATATATAGCAACGCGAGCGGACATCGTGTGGCCGCACCATGAGCCGTGTAACCACTGGATCACACAATGTTAACCTTGATAACGTTGAAGGTTGGAGATAGCTATCTGTCACGCAATGTCAGCGAAATATGGGCTATAATCCCATATAATATGATTTGTAGCATTGCTTAGTTGTGTATTGCTTTATTTATAACATAACTTTTGTTTTTTTTTTATCAAAATAAAAAAGTGAAGATGAAAAAAGAAGGCTATGAAATTATCAAATTTCTTCATTCTTTAACTACACTAGACCTATAACTATATTACCCCTGCGAGCTATAGACGACTTTTTATCCTATTAATAGGTAGGTAAGTATATTATATTCCCGTCAAAATTGGGAACGTTAAAACAATACCACGCGGGTGGAACCGGGAACGAGTAAACTAAATCACGCGGGTGGAGCTGCGGCGATCAGCTAGTAATAAGAAAATTTTGCAAAGGTTTCGTAATGTGCCCAAAAGATGGTAGCATAAATATAGCACACCCCTTTACGTCATAAATAACTTCCTATTGTGATTGTTCGTAATAATTTTAATGTCTGCTTTATACGATGTATGGTTTATTAAAGCTATTAATTAATTTTCCCGGTACGGTTAGAATAAGCACCCGGAATTATTTGGAAGTCAAAGCAAAGGTGAGGTTTTAGTGAAGCGAAAATAAGCTAAGAGATGGAATAATACTACTGTTACTCGACTGTTAAAAAAACATGCCAAATATTGGCACAAAACCGGCTTCCAATTACCAGAATGCGACCAACTAATTGTCGGAATGAGACCAAATTGAAATGAACCATTTGTGATTATTTCTTTCGTCTGTCAGTCTGTATATGTACAAGGGCCAGCCACATTTTTTTCCGATCTTCACGAAACAAGACGTGATCCTGGACTTAAAACAATTTTGTCTTTGTGTTTTTTTTTCAGTGCGGTGTGGGGGAAGGGGGGGGGGGGGGGCGGGAGTAAGTGGACCATCTCTCCATTTTTTTTTCAATCCGCGGCCTAAGGCGTCCATTGCCGAGCGCCTCCGGTTAGCACTGAGAGAATTTCCAGTGGCTCCCGTCTGGTCGCCCGAGGGGTCCGTCTACTATTAGATTTATAGGGGAAAACTAATTTATCAATAGATATCTAGTTATGATAATTATCAATTTTGGTTAGCGAAATGTTGTGTTTTGTTGTGAATAATAAAACCGTGACCCTTTGTCACTCATCTTCGCTCAGTTCTGTTAAAGGCCATAAACTTAGGAATAAATTATACGTTCAGTTAACATTCAGCGTAATGAATGCAAAGTAATGCTTAGATTAAACAATAAGTTACATAAACAGTTAGCTACATATATGGGTCTTAGAAACATAGTATATTATTTTGAGACTAGTGTGTTGCTCCGGTTTCGTACGATAGGTGGCTTGTGTATGTGTTACCGGAAATGTATGAAACCTAGGAATTGTAAAGAAAATTACTAGGAAATTAACTAAGAAATATAGGCAATTCCGAGCATATTTAGAAAATGTGTAAAATAATGATTTTAAATAAAATTCTATAACACAAATATTTTCTCGGAAATGTATAGATTTACTAGGAATTGTAGGTATCTATATAATTCTGCATGTATAGGTATGTACAAACCATCCTCATGAATTGCTCGATCTAGTTTTGAAAACGGAATTAAAACACGTAGCGTAGTTTAATAGATCTAAGCAAAGAGTAATACCTGGCGACTTTGTTTTATATTCCTACCTACCCGCGGTTTCGCCCGCTTGACAAATTATATACACAAAAACCTTCCTCGAGAATTTCTCTATCTATTGGTAAAAACCGCATCAAAATCCGTTGCGTAGTTTTAAAGATGTAAGCGTACAAGCGAAGCGACTTTATTTTATACCATGTTATGATGATGCAAAGAAGATTATTAGACTAGACTAGCTATAATACTGGTAGCTATAATTCTAGCAACTATAATTATGTTCTAATATAATAGAGGTATTCGAGCTTCCATTAAGTATAGCGGTATTCCAATTTTCTAAGTATTAGTAAGAAATAGCATGAGTGCAGTCTTATTGTAGTCTAAGTCATAGGAATATCGCTATTTATACATATTGTTCGAAATAGTTAATAACATCAAATAAGTAATTCAGCATAATAAACTAGTGATAACCGACAATGTAAGAGGGGCTCGTGGTCTAGTGGTAACCGACAATGTTAACACATGGCAAAGGTTAAGTAACATCGACTCAGGCCGGTCTTAGGATGGGTGACCATTTCTTAAGACATTGAGACCCCTCCGTGCCTCGGAGAGCACGTTAAGTCGTCGGTCCCGGTTGTCATACTAACATCTATGGCAGTCGTTAGGGGTGGTTGGAGCCCTAAATCAAAAATCCGACCGGTCTAACTCTACAGAAATTCGATATCGCCCATGGGTTGTGGAGGTCAGATGGCAGTCGCTTCACGGAAAATATCGAAGTTCAGCCGAATCGCAGTTAGACTGGAAAGCCGACCCCAACTGCGTTGGGAAAAGGCTCGGTGAATGATGAAGTAATTCAGCATAATATATTCTATAGTCTATGGTATTAGTACAGATGTATGTTAACTACTTCCATTGTCCATGTGTCAGTGCACATTTTAAATCGTATATACTCGTAAATTCACCGAAAAACGTCGTTTAATAAATGAAAATAATTCATAACTGTGGTAAAAATAACCTTATATTTGGTATGGAAATGGTCTTAATTAGCTTACTTTTTAACCAAATGATTAGTTAATTTAGGGCTCAGCATGGAAAAAAGTCAACAAAGCTAGCATGCTAGCTAGCATCAACTATTTTTATCGGTATTCTTGATACTTAAAATGCCCAGAAACAACAACAACTCGCTCACTGGAAATCTTGACCAAAAATTACCGACGAAATGTGGTCGTAATGAATGCCTCTGTCTAACTCTTGGAGGATAAGGACGGGATTTTGTGTGTGTGTGTGTGTTGTGTTAATTCAACTAAATCTATTAAACATTTAGCGCGTTGACAACAAAGATCCAACCTAAATTCCATTTTTAAACAGAATGCCCTGTTAAAAATTTAAATCGTTATCAGCTTATGTCTTCCACCGCTTCCCAAGCTAAACATATCTCGTATTTAAGCCGACACACTCTCAAGTATTTGTGTTAAGCTTAACTAGCGAACTGAATACTAGAGTTGCTCCGCACAGTCAAAGGATGTTTCATTTACCGAAAAGGAACTCACGCTTTAACCGTTATTTTATATGCTGACGTTACCATATTTTAATACAGTTCTCATAATAAACTTTTCGACCTCTCTGAACATAGTCAACGTTACTATTTTTAAGTGGCAAGTCAATGGCGATACAGACTACATATACATAACTAGCTGATCGCCGCGGGTCTGCCCGCGTGATGTAGTTTTCTCGTTCTTGAATCTCATTGGAACACATTACCGGGTTAAAAAGAAGCCCATGTTACTCCGGGATAATGGAGCTACATATCAGTGAAAGAGTTTTCATAATCGGACCAGTAATTACGGAGCCTATTCGCTTCAAACAAACAAACAGTCAAATTTTTCTTTTCTCTATAATATTAGTACAGTACACCCTGAAGGAATAAGTTTGTCAATGCAATTGGTCCCAAGTAAGGTATACATGAAAACTTTGCAGTTTCATAAGAAGTGACAAGAAGATACATAAATAATAATATGGCGTCCTAATGCCCTTTTCTTTTTTTTTAATTCCGCGGCCCAATGCCGCAGGCGCTCTAACGTCCGTTGCTGGGCGTCCCTGGCTACAAGCATAACGTATTTCCAGTGGCGCTCGGCGGGTCCTAATGCCCTAAAGAAAATCCGAATGAAAAATATCGAAGTTCAGCCGCTTCACAGGTCCACAGAAGGAACACTATCTCGCTTCATTACCTTAATTACTGTACGTCTATGTATGTTTATATAACTTTTATGTATGTACATGTGTTATAGTATGTATCCATTTACTGTTTTTATTTACTGTGTGTGTACAAGAATAAATAAATAAATAAAAGTAACGCCAATCGCAACAAGGTTGGGAAAAAGTTAACTCTGGCAAAAATATTAAGCATTAGCCACACCTTCGGAGCGGTCAATAAGTTTAACGAAGGTCGTAGTATGACAAATCCAGAGTATAGTACTTGAGGTATGCCTTTGTCGAGTTTGGAATTTCTAAGTTAGAACCACATTTTAAGTTACGAGTTATAACAATGTCTGGTATGTTATTTAAGTTAGGACTTGGAGAATGGACCCTCTACTTGTCTGGAGAGCTGGGTTTTGCAAGTAATGCAAGTAATTTTCACGGATATTATCACTACATATTATAAAACAAAGTCATATGCTTAGATCTTTAAGACTACGCAACGGATTTTGATGCCGTTTTCACCAATGGATCAAGCGATTTTCAAGGAAGGTTTTTGTGTATATAAAGTGTTAAGCGAACGAAGCTGCGGGCGTCCGCTAGTTCTATAATCATTTGCTGAAACCCGGTGTTCAGACATTGTATGTAACATCTGTCCTGGCTATGGAAATTAGATTAGATTCGGACTAGGAGTCGAACAGTAGATCTCGCAAACATTAAAAAATCTTATTTGGGATTTCTTCTCTTCAATCATATAAAGATCACGCAAAAAAAAAATGTATCAACACGTGTTACAAATTTTGTCAAAATTGGCTAAAAATGTGGTTGCTAGCCCGGAACACACATACATACCGACAGATAGACACGGACGAAAGCAAAATTTGTCCAGTATTGAAATGTAGACTTCCTTAAGAACCACTCTATCCAATGGTGAAAACTGCATCAAAATCCGTTACGTAGTTTCATTCATCAAAGATATACGCATACAGCTGACCCGGCAAACGTTGTTTTGTTTTAGGGGTGGACTACCCTTAACATTTAGGGGGATGAAAAATAGATGTTGTCCGATTCTCAGACCTACCCAATATGCACACAAAATTTCATGAGAATAGGTCGAGCCGTTTCGGAGGAGTTTAACTACAAACACCACCACACGAGAATTTTATATATTAGAGTGTAGTGATACCGAATAAATTACGATACGTAACGATACCAATTAAAATTGTAACGTACCTACTCTGATACGCTGTGATAATTATTATCACGATACGCCAACAAAATATTTACGTCACAGCGTGCTATAACAGTTTTCATATTAAAAATAACAAAAGTATATTTTTATTTTCATTTTATATTCTGTATATTCGTAAAAATCTACGTTTTTATACAAAAATACATAAAACTTTCGACGTCTAGTTTCTGTTTTTTTATGACGCTTGATAGTTTACGAGTTTTTGACTGTTTTTGTTGGAAATTACAAAGCATAATAAGTGCAATTTAGGAGTTCAATTTTTGCTGAGCGCGTGGGTGGTGGCTTTTTAGGTTACCTCTGGCGCTCCGCAAAAATCCAGTTTCCAGACACTCTCATACCGAACGTTTCTTGTCCTGCACCTGGAGCTAGTTAGGAATAACTAGTTCTTCTGTGCGGGACTATCAACTAATCAAGCATTACCTTGACATTGGCGAAATCATCGATGAATATCGATGGAGCCACGTTTTATAAAAACGAAGAAGAAGAATTGCATTTTAAGATGACCGGGTGTATGTGAACTTTGTGAGAAGTCGCAGTAAACGCATTGGTTAGGAGTAGATTAGAAACTAGTTCTATCATCTGGAACCCCCATGAGACTAAGTATAGTTTGATGGTGGAGAAAATGCAAAATAAATTTACCCGGTACCTTTACTTAAAGCTATATGGAGTGTATCCCTTCTATCCACTTATGTACCCAACGCTCTTCGTTTTAGGAATGGTTGGATACTATAAGTTGGAGGTAAGGCGAAACTTGGCTTTGGCTAAAAAATAAAATAAAATAACGTTTATCTTTGAAATTTTTAGAAAATTATTTAGATTCGTCAAAAGTTGGTGTGACTCTACCGAGGGTTCCAAAATGCAACGAGACTGAGAAGAGCCCTCAAGAAACTCAGTTCGGTATTTTCCAAAATATTTCATCTTAAATCTAATACAGAGTTATTTAGAAAGGAGCAATTCGTGTTACAACCAGGCAGCCTTGTCATCTAAGAAATCATTAATACTATAATAAGCTTTATGGCACAATTTACGTTTTATTAGTTTTTTAAATTTATTAACAGATAAATTTGCTATTTCGGTTGTCAATGTATTATACATTCGAATAAAGTTCCCCGCAAAAGAATTACTCACTTTATGAAGCCTAAATTTAGGAACAGCCAGTTTATCCTTATTTCTTAAGTTTAGATTATGATTATCACTATTTTTCACAAATTTGCTTTTGTTCTTGTGGGTATACAATAAAATTTCATAAATATACTGTGAATACACCGTAAGGATGTTAATATGCTTAAACTTATCTCTTAATGACTCCCGAGACCCCCTTCCATAGATAGTCCGGACAGCCCTCTTCTGCAACACAAAGATGCATTCGATATCGGCAGCGTTACCCCACAGTAGTATGCCATATGTCATGATACTGTGGAAGTAGCTGAAGTAGACAAGACGCGCCGTTTTAATGTCTGTAAGTTGTCGGATCTTTTTGACAGCATAGGCTGCTGAACTAAGCCTGGCCGAAATTTTCCCGATATGAGGCCCCCATTGCAATTTGGAGTCTAACGTTATGCCCAGAAAGACAGTGTCATCGACCAATTCTATTATATCATCCCTAACCTTAACACTGGTTTTAACAAGTCTTACATTAGGTAAGGTGAATCTTAAACATTTAGTTTTATTTTCATTTAATAATGAATTATTAGCACAAAACCAGTGGACTATCCTAGAGAGGGCAATGTTTACATCGTCAAGTTCGCGCTGTCCACGTTTAACTTTAAATATTAAAGAAGTGTCATCAGCAAACAAAACTACCTCGTGGTCGTCTCTTATGAGGTGAGGGAGATCATTAATATATACTAGAAAAAGAAAAGGTCCCAAAATTGAACCCTGCGGTACCCCCATTGCTACAGGAGAACCAGGCGACTGTTTACCATTGATCACTACTTTCTGGACCCTATCACTTAAGTAATAATTGACGAAATTCAAGGCCGTCCCCCGGATTCCGTAATGACCAAGTTTCTTAATTAAAGTCTGGTGTTGAACGCAATCGAAGGCCTTAGATAAGTCACAGAATACACCATAAGCATCATATGACTCATCCCAGACCCTGTATATACACTCTAATAATTTAATTCCGGCATCAGTGGTGGACCGACCGAGTGAAACCGAATTGTTTTGTATGTAAAAGTTTATTAACGTTAAAGTGATTTTGCATTTGATTAAGCATAATTTTTTCAAAAATTTTACTAAATGTAGGTAGTACAGAAATGGGACGGAAATTGGACGGATCTGAAGTACTACCCGATTTAAACAGGGGAATTAATTTACTAGATTTCATTAAATCAGGGAACACACCACTATCAACACAATTATTAAATATTATTACTAGTTCAGGAGCAACCATTTCAATAAAAGAATTTACTAAATACACAGAGATGCCCCAGAGGTCAGCTGTTTTCTTGATATTTAAAGATTTAAAAGTTTTTAAGATGGTGTTTATGTTAACTTTACTGAATTTAAATATACACAAAAGTAGACAAAAACTTTATGAACTATACTCAGAAAGACAGCTTAATAGATCAGTTGAATTTCTAGATTATGTTAAAACTTATTCAAAAAAGTTTAAAGCAGATTGTTTAGCAGCTAAATCAAAATATATAAGTGATAAAATTCTCAATAGTGCAGACAAAGTTAAATCTACTTGGAAAATTATAAACGCGGAAAGAGGTCAACAAAAATTAAATGATAATAATTTTAAACTTAATATAAAGGTAAAATAACAACATCAGACTTCGAGGTATACCCTCAGTGGCCCATTCACTGAAAGTCGGACTATCACTAATCATGACCTCCTTAGACTTGAATATGGAGTTGAACTCGTTGTAAAAAGAATCAAAAAATAATTTATACATTACATTAGGATCTAAGGCAGTGTCTAAGAATGGAATTTTATTGCAAAGTCCAACCCTCATACGTTCCAAGCGGTCACCAGTTATTGGTCTACATAATATTTTATGTTTTATAACTTTTTCTTTAGTGATTTTAAAAGATGCTATTTGCCCACAATGGTCTGAATCTAGCTTTTTTGTAATACTTTTACTTTCTGGCAACATATCGCTGTATATATTATCCAGGCAAGTGGCTATTGTAGCACAATATCTAGTAGGCTCCAAAAATAAGTTTGTAAGATTGTGTGATTTAAATAAATTTAAAATATTATAACTCATAGGCGTATTAACAAGTAAATCGACATTAAAATCACCACAAACTATTAGGTACTTATTAGTTTTTCCAAGTTTACATAGAACTTTGTCTATAAGTTCCTCAAATTCGCAAAAGGGCGAGGTTCCAGGTTTATACACGCATACTACTATGAATTGCTCCATTTCCACGCAAGACAGTTCGACTTTACACTCTAGAGAAAGAGACACAATGTCTTTCCGTTCTTTAAATTTAAGTTTTTTATTTAATAAAATCAAAGATCCCCCCCGTACTGTGGTCACCCTGCAGAATGCACTACCAACCCGGTGATTACTGAAATTGAACATGAGCTCATTCGACTTACGCATATGTTCTGTAATACAAAAAATATCAATATTATCTGAATTCATTAACAGTTCCAACTCTAACTCTTTGCCATGTGTTAAACAACCAATATTTTGATGCCCTATGTTGATATAATTTACATTTTTTGATTTGGTTTGATTTGGAGGGCATTTTTTAACATAATTAATATTTGTAACTAAATTTAATTCAATTAATTGACTATGTCTGCTAAAGGGTAATATTGCCTCTGTTGTCGTAGAACTTAATTTAAATTACTTGGAACAGATTCCAAAGTCTTAACACTAAATCTACATTGCTCAATAGAAGCAGTTTTGTCAGCCAAGTTCTTGGCTGAAGTGTAAAAATAATTGAATAGCAAACTCGCTATTTGTCTCTTATAATGCTTTGGTAGAAAATACCTACCTTTGTTTACATAAACAATATGTTTGTTATCGTTAAACTTACTGTCAGAAGTTGACAAATTGTATTTATATACAGTTCTCTTAAAAACAGAATTAAAGTCAATGGAACATGGAATTTATTATTATATTGGCTAGTTAAATTGAGTTGTAAATTTATCTTATATCTAAGAGAATTTTCCACGTCTCACGCACACCTTTTATATATGGTAATGTAAACATTACTACATGTTCAACATTTAAGTTTTGCATTTTGTCAAAGTATAGGGATAGTTCATTTTTGTTAATTTTACCCCTGTTTGAGCAGAAAATAATAATTTTACTGTTTGAGTCAAAATTATATTCTAATATCTTTTGCATAATTTCATTTAAAGATGCACCTGGATAACAGTTATTAATAATTAAATAACAATTTGAATTACATTGTTGTATCAGAAAAGAACCAAAATCAGTTCCAATATCATCACTAAATAAAATTAGTTTAGTATAACCAGTATGAGTATTACTTTTTACACTGTCACACAATTCATACACTAATGAAGTAGAAGCCTGGTGCTCCAAAGATTGAGGAGGACTTGTGCAGTTGATGTTACACGAATGGTTATTTATAAAGGTATTAAGGCGCTCAGTATTATAATTAGATGTTTTGAGTACCTTATCTATACTTGATGAACACTTATTAAAGTCTTTTAGAGACCATTCATATTTCTTAGTTACATACTCTAACTCAAATTGCAATTTTTTTATTTGTGACTCTAAGCGTTGTGTGTCAGTGTAATATTTTAAATGACTTTGTTTAAGTTCTAACATAGATAATTTAGCTTGTTCCCTTAATTTTAAACTAGAGTTAACATTTTTACACTTTTTGATTAAGATTCTATGATATTTTAATTGTTTCTTTGATTTTAAAATGAATTTCTTTATTTTTAGGTATTTTTTTAGTTTATTCCTGCTGCAAAAATAAACTGGCTTGTCCAGTTGGTATGAACTGTCATTGGTAAGATCTATAGTAGACAAGTCCAGGTTTGCAACTGTTGCAGAAGGAACAAACTGCGGAGTACCACTCATTAGCTCGTTATAAAGGTTATCCGTTTGTTGGACTACGACTTGCTCGGCAGCTGACTCCAGGTGTAAGATGCGCCCCTGGGCATCCCGTAGCTCCTGTTCCAGCAAGGTAGTCCTCCTCAAGGTCCCTTCATACTCGTCACTGCACTCTTGAAACCTATCTACTATTGATTGAAGGTGGTTCCGCTGCATTACAATTTCATCATAACTAATATGAAGCCTAGCTAGTTCAGATTTTAGTTTTTTTACTATCGTCTAAAGCACCTATCAACAAGTTTTCATTTTCTTCTCTTTCTTTTTCTAATTGTAAACAGTGCTCTGTTTTAGATTTAAGTTCCTGCAACACCAGCTGAAGTTTGGGCTCCTCCTGCTGGCGGGATAAGGCTCTACGGCTACGGTTATTCATATTCTCGACAAATAAGTGCAATTAAACGCAATTTAGAAAATACAAGTCGGTAGTTCGAGGTATGTTAGGTACCGGTAAATTAAAATCAAAACTTTTCTGTACTTACGAAAATAGATCGCCTGTTTTCAATGTTGAGTATATGAATAAACACGTATAATAAAATAATTTTACCTATTATAGGAGAAACATTATGTCATTGTATTTACGTGAAATAACATTGAACAATACGGTCAGCTGATTCGTCACTTTTTAGCTTATTTTTACACTAATATACACAAAATTCTTTGAAATGATTATTTTTGCACTACTATTGTGATGATATTGGAGTTATCTGATGTAATTTGTATTTATTTCACTAATAAATTTATAGGAGCTAAAATTTTACGACTGTTCAATAGTGTTGCCAGACGCAGAAAAAACTAAGTACGTGTTTCTGCTGTTCCGTGGTAAATTGAGTAACCCTAGGGTGTTGGAATCGTTAAAGTTGCTTGTAGTACCAAACACACGACTGCGGCAGGCCCCTAGAACCAAGGTGCTCGATGTACCTGCGTCCCGCACTAATCTGCATAAATTTTCTGCAACAGTCCGCGCTTTATGTATATTAAATGATGTTTCCCAACGTCTGGACATTTATAGCTGTTCATTGGCGGAGTTTGAGAGGTAGACACTGGATTGGCTTAGTTGCTAATAGTTTATTGTTGTCTCTTGCTACATTGCTGTATTGGGTATATAACCTGTAAAACAATGTGTGCTTAATAAATATAAATAAATAAATAAAAAAAAAAGGTCTCACGAATTTATAGCTGCTAAGAAGATAACACTACCTCGTAGACATTAGAAACACTACTTGGCGTATTTAGACATTTTTTTTAAATTCAACGCCCCACCCTTTTGTCGATTGCCGAGCGCCTCTGGTTACCACTAGGAAAAATAGTACCCGGTGGATTCCAGTGGCACCTGGCGGATTTCCAGTAGCGCCCAGCGGATTTCCAGTGGCGCCCGGCGATTTCCAGTGGCACCCGGCGGATTTCCAGTGGCGCCCGGTGGATTCCCAGTGGCAACTGGCGGATTTCCAGTGGCGCCCAGCGCGCATTCATTCAAGCGGATTTTCTTTGCCCTTTATTTTGCCCTGTATTTTTTCCTCAATCAATGAAAATACACATCAAACATTGACACAACAACCCACTTTAAATGACCGAAATGGGACCAAATATTATTTTTATAAAAAATCAAAATTCGGTTTATTCAGTCCATAGATATGAGGTAACAAACATAAAAAAGCATACAAAGCATACAGTCAAAACTTAATAAATCGACATTGGCTCGTCTATACACGATTATCACTAATACGATATTAATGTTTGTTAAATACTTACTTATTTTATGAAATATTTTAAGTGAATAAAGTCACTATATTTTACAGTGTTTATCGATATAGCGAATGTTTAAGAGTAAATATTAATCCCATACTTGCGCGTAAATTTTGGAACTTTCCAATATTCGAAGCATTAACAAACGTCGCGAAGTGTTTCTTACGCTTAAGTGGAGCGATTTGTGATTGTGGCACAAGTTATGAGAGGGAGCGATATCGCATATTTTTTAATGTAATTTTCTATATATAAATAAATTATTTAGACAGAAAAATGATGGTTTAGGTAGAACATTCCTCCTGGAAAGAAATCAGTCACTGGTTCGAGTCCAGTCTAAATTTTGTTGAAGTTTTTGTGATACATATTGTAAAATTACATGAGAAAAAGTTAGCATACTTCATTGCTTTTAAAATGTACTCATATAAAAGATTTGGTTGATTTTATATTGAATTACTAGAAATTATGCTAAGGTGTCTTACAATATTATTTATCCTTACACTCCTACAATATCCTTAAAACATAGATCAGGTTCTAGGAAATAGTAGAAAGGTTATTGGACACAGGAATAGTAACGCTTTACAACGTGAACTTCTGTTGTATAAGACACTTCTGTCTAGTTATTAGAGAAATACTTGTCTGTATGAATGTATTCTAGAAGATTGGTCACCAGACTTCATCACTATTAGAGTCTTAACAGCGTCATCTAAAGCCAAAGTTTGGAGACAACTTTTTTCAATCTCTATTTTTCCTGCAATCTTGTTATTATAATCCACGATCTTCACACCATTGTTAGGCCAATCCTTAAGTCTTCCAGCCCTGGTGGCTGCCCCCTTCTTCAAGAAACTAACTAGTCCGTCGCGTGAACACAACTTTTTTAATTAATACTTACTTTTGAAACGCTTAATCTTATGTATTAGCCCAAAAGCTCAAGGCTTATTGAAACAAACTTGAAAATAAACATAGCAAATTAGGAGACGCTAATTGTATTCCAAAATGTGTTATATTTTATGTAAATTTACTACAATCGTGCTCTTAACTTTAAAGTCGGCCGATATTGAACACAATGTCCCTATAACGCGTTTAACCAACTGCAAAGAAAGTGGAAACTATATTACATTATTATAAACTTTGGAAATGTATTCGGGATATTTACCATGTATTATTATTTTGTTGTCGAGTTTCCGATATTTCGGCACTATTGCAAGCGCCATGGTCACGGAGGAACTGTCAGTACATCGCGAAATAGTTTTTAAGGTAAACCGTATCGGTCTACCCTCCACAATACTCACGGTATCCATCCATGTGTGCCGTGATCATGTTCGAGTTGGTAGTGAGAACAATGCGGACAATAGTAGTGGTGCGCGACAAAAACGAGTGAGAAGGAGGGTAGACCGATACGGTTTACCTTAAAAACTATTTCGCGATGTACTGACAGTTCCTCCGTGACCATGGCGCTTGCAATAGTGCCGAAATATCGGAAACTCGACAACAAAATAATAATACATGGTAAATATCCCGAATACATTTCCAAAGTTTATAATAATAACGACCATGGCAGTTTAAATAACTATATATTACATTACTAGCGGACCGCTTGACAAATTATTTACATAATGCATAATGCACCTCTGCCTATCCCTTCGGGGATGTGGGTGTGCCCACAATTCGCCAGTATTTTGAGTCCCACGTAATTGGGGGCAAGCCTATTGCCGTCACCGTGCACACATAATGAGTTATGTTCAAAATGTTCGAATTTATTTAATAAATAGTAGCAGCTCCATAGTAATTTTGAAAAAAAATATTGAAACCCGTTGCCTTGCTATGAAATGTTGATGAAAGGCAACAAAATCTTACGTGGCAGCCGCTGTGGAACTACCCATTAAAGTCCTGGGCGTCTCGTCTCAGACTACTCTCGGTCTTGTTTTATACTATTTTATGATTATCAAAACAAATATCTATCTAGCTTATGACTACAAAGGAAATATGATTATATTGAGGTACAATAGACATGCAAATCAACAAAATTCTATGTTTTATGGTCACTTTTATATGAATTTATTCATAGAATTTTCATGGGATATAATGTCATATTCTGTTCCGTTCACTAGACAATAACTTTGTTTAAAAGCCTTTTGACGACACAGATTTTTTCTACTTTCATGTTTTGATTGAAGGATGATGACATTCGTTTTGCATGGTAATTAAAATGATTAGTATTCATTTTTTAAAACGGAAAATATACCAAATAACGACAGCCTTTATAGCAAATACGAGTACCTACACGGTAAAATTGAAGTCCCGAGTAATATTTTCAATTAAGATACTATGTATTGTTTACATGAAATCCTTGGGGATTATTTTTTACACAAATCAAAAATATGATTAACGAAGTATGAACAATGCAGAAACCATTTATTTTATAAGCAGTGAAGTATGCTAACTTTTTCTTATACTACTAGTACGGTGTCTTGCGCGGTGCTTCGCGCCGCACCACGCCATAGGTTTTGGCCAATAACTTTTGACCCCTTAGGGCTAGGTCAAATTTTCGATTTTTCGGCTTGCCTCCAGATCGAGGGCTATCCATAGAGGGGTCAACCATCATTGGAGCATAAGCAGTTCTCGAGAGCTAAGGGGGACATTCCCCATTTCTATATATAGATATTACAATATGAATCACAAAAACTATAGCCAGGATGGGATGGAACGTTGTGTGTTGTGTCTTGGTCAGTTAGTTGGTAGAACATTCTTCCTGGAAAGGGATCAGTCGTTAGTTCGAGTCTAGCCCAAGATTATAGTTTTTGTGTAAAATTGTATTATGCAAAAACTACATTAAATGATTACTAGAGATAAGAAAAGAGTGGGCCTGAGTTTTATAGCCAGGTTCTTCTATTGTAGACTCCATCTTTAAAAACTCACAGTGACTCTTTTCCTTTTGAAAGGAGAACAAGAACGAAGATTTTTTTTTTATTGTTGCATCACAACTTTACACTCAACGTTACACAAAGAATAATATAACTTATCTGTGGTCACGACAACCACAGACGTAAAATTGACGTAAGTGACACGGTCGTGTCACAATAACTGACAGTGTGGTTTGGTTTGACACTTACGCCGCGAAAAACGTGCCGCGTTTTTTTTTTTTTTTTTTTTTTTTTTTTTTTTTATATTTGGTTCGCCAAATTGACGCCGCCCGCCTGGTGGTAAGTCGTGACGACGTCTAGCGATTGTGGGCCACTCTCACAGCACACATTACTATTGAGAGTGGCCCTCAACTTGACGACCTACTGATGTGCCTCTTCACGCTCCGCTTAAAGAACCCAGGATTATATGTGGGAGGAAACACGTGCACAGGCAGGGCGTTCCAGGCCACTATCGTTCGGCAGAGAAACGAACGTTTAAAACGTTCGGTTCTCGCGAACATGCTATCCACTGTGTGGGGGTGGCATCTCTGCCCGGCACGAGTCGTTCGGGATCGGAAGGAAGAGGGTGGGATCAGATTGAAGAGCTCTTCAGAACACTCGCCGTGGTAAATACGGTAGAATGCGGCCAAGGAAGCTATTGTTCGGCGCTGAGCTAGCGGCTCAAGGCTTCCCGTTACCTCCGGACAACCAATAATACGGATAGCCCGTCGCTGCATAGCGTCGAGAGCGTCCAGCAGATACTTCGCGGAGCCGTCCCAGAGGTGAGAGCAGTATTCGACGCAGGGTCTAATCTGCGTCTTGTACAGCAGACACCTCTGGTCCGGTGTAAAGAATCTCTTTACCTTATTCAGTATTCCTAGTTTCCGCGAAGCTAGCCCTATACATCTTTCGATGTAGTTTTTATTATTGAGCTCTCGACGAACGTCTATGCCAAGGATATCAAGGTTGTCCTTCATTGGTAATAATGCATTCTGAAGAGAGGGTAGGGGAAGGAAAGGGGATTTCTTCGCAGTAAATGCACACGCCTGTGTTTTGCGGGCATTGAACTCGACCAGGTTCTCGGTACCCCATTGAGAGATACTGTCGAGGTTACGGTCGAGATCAGCCACGAGTCGTCGTCTCTCCTCCTCAATCTCAGATCGCCCCGCCGTCGGACGAACCGAGTAACTCCCGTGCAGTGTGCTGTCATCTGCATAGCAATGAATGTTCCCGAGGGATAGCATATCATTGATATGCAGAAGAAAGAGAGTTGGTGATAGTACGGACCCCTGCGGTACCCCGGCATTCACTTGCAAGAAGCGAGAAGCCTGGCCATCGCAGAGGACCCGCACTCGGCGCTCGTTTAAAAAGCTGGCAATCCAGCTGCACAGTTGAGGAGGTAGACCATATGCCGGAAGCTTGGAAAGGAGCGAAGCATGCCAGACCCTATCGAAGGCTTTGGCGATGTCCAGGCTAATAGCAAAGGACTCGCCGTGCCTTTCCATAGCCCCACCCCAGACATGCGTTACGAATGCCAGAAGATCACCCGTTGATCGCTTTGGCCTGAAGCCGTATTGTCGATCATTGATTAGCGAGTGATCCTCTAGGAATTGCATGAGCTGCTTATTTATAAGGAGCTCAAGCACCTTGCAAATGACTGAGGTGACAGCTATGGGTCGATAGTTGCCTGGATCGGACCGATCCCCTTTCTTGGGGATCGGTTGTACGTTCGCCTCCTTCCAGACCTCCGGCACGAGCCCTGAAGAGTATGACAGGCGGTACAGACGCGTTAATACTGGAGACAACTCAGCTGCACATTTTCGTAGCACCACCGCCGGAATGCCGTCAGGGCCACTGGCTTTCCGCGTGTCGAGTGACCGCAGCACTGCCCGTACATCACATTGCCTGATAACAATATCAGGCATTGTGTGGCCACAGTTGGCGATGGCGGGGGGCTGCAGGCCACGGTCGTCGACCCGGGAATTAGCCGCAAAGAGGTCTGCGAGCATACCCGCTTTCTCTTGGGCTTTGTGAGCCAGTGTTCCATCTGGGTAACGCAGCGGTGGCAGCGAGGGCTGACAAAAGTTAGATTGCACGGCTTTGGCCAGTTGCCAGAATCCACGGCTGCCCGTGGGATGGGAAGTGAGCTCCTGACCAAGCCGCGCGACGCGCTGGGCATCCGCTCTCTTAAAGGCCCTCTTACTCGACTTTGTGGCCCGGTTGTACGCTGCTTTGAGGTGGCCCACGTTTGGGTCGCGCACAGCCCGGGCCCTGATCCAGGCGCGATATGCCGACTGTTTTTGTCGAACAGCTTTGGCACAATCTCGCCCGAACCAGGGACGGGCTCTGCGGATACTGGCGACATCAGTGAAAGGGATGTAATAATCCATCCCTAAACTGATCTCGCCAGCAATAGCAGAAGCACTATCCGAAGGAGCCTTTCCTACAAAGCAGCGCTGGCTCCAGGGGACGGACGCAAAATAATCGCGTAGACCGTCCCAATCCGCTGACGAGTAGTGCCATAGTCGTCGTGACGTTTGCACAGGACGTGCAGGAGGTGACACCTTCATGCCAGCGTGAACAACACAGTGGTCGGAACTACCCAGTGGGGCTCCTACCGAAACACTGTACTGGGCTGGGCGACTCGTCAGCAGTAGATCCAGCAGAGCGGGCGCGTGATCTGACCTGTCTGGTATCCGGGTGATCCCGCATACCATCTGGGTCAGACCGTGGGAGAGAGCGAACGCATGGGCGGCTCTACCCGCATGATCAGTCTTGAGGGACCCCAGCCATTCAATGTGATGGCCATTGAAGTCCCCCAGAAACACTAGGTCAGCGTTCGGGAACCGCACCTGCGCTTCATCAGCCGTCTCGCTGAGGTACTGGAAGAGCTTTGTTGTCTCAGAATCCCCTGTGTGGGATCGGTAGACGCACACGTAGATCTGGCTCATAGAGCCATGGTCTACGTGCAGCCAAAGGACGGAATTGGAGGGGTTCTCTAGGCAGCGCAACCGGTGGCAGCAAACATCCGCCCTAACGAACACGCACACCCCGGCTTTGTCTCGAAATTGTTCCTCGATGACATAGCCGGGGTAACACAGGTAAGACGTGTCGTCAGGGCGGCGTATTTGTGTCTCCGTGAGGAACATCACAGCGGGCCGTGCCGTCTCAAGGTGGTGGTGGACGGTATCGAGGTTCGCATGGAGTCCACGGACGTTAGTGAACTCCACCTCGAAATGTGAAGTTGTGGGGTTTCCTAGGGCCGCTGTGTAACGTTTATTTCTTTTTTGTTGCACTGCCATTGTAGATTTTGAAGAAAAAGCGTGAAGACAGGGCGACATTTGGTGCAGCAGTAAGTGACAAAGCGCAGGGGCTAGCTTTGTCTAGAACCGTGTGGTTAGGTCGGAGCCGACCCGCCGGACGGAAGGGCTCCCAAACCCCCCTGATGCAAGGCCGCCGCTACCCCACACCGGTTACCACCCGGAGCGGCGATCCCACATCAGGATTATGCGCAACATGTGGGGCAGCCTCCTGGGGTGGTTGGCCCCAGGCGGGCCCCATGACTGTGTTGCGGGCGGCCGCGGCAACGCCGTTGCTAAGGGTCTCCCTGGCCGGCGAATCGACCCACACCACCCACACTAGACTCCGTTTCGCCCCCACTGGTCCCATGCCTGCTGCACCATACATCGCCCCGGGCCCGGCGGTGCAGCTGCTGAACCCCTAACGCAACCCAGCCTGGGCTGGGTTACTTGGGGGGCTTTAGCACAGCTGCACGGTGGTACCCCCCCGGACCAACACTGTTGTACCACCTGGTACCCACGTAGGGGCCGAAGCCACTCCATAGGTACCGTAAATTAACGAGCCTCGTCCGTTTATCAGCAGGTGCGCCACTAGCAGGTGAGGTCGCTGGGGCCCTATAGATGTTGGTAGAGCCCCTTTGCACCCTAAACAACAAGTTTTTACAACAATATTTATAATTGTTTACATTTATTGCCTAAATTGGCCTAAATAAATCCACTCACACGTACCCACGTACAGCAACTTGTAAAAATCCCGACGCACAATATGGGATAACACTCAGCATATTGTACTGAGATGAGCACATTGCCTATTTCAGTACATTTGGCACTTCTTGTGTCAGTCTTGTGAGATTGCATTGTAATCTGATGGTATTTACAGCTTTAAGTTGTTATTGGGGGAGTTCGATTTTTGCTGAGCGCATGGCTGGTGCCTTTTTAGATTACCCCTGGCGCTCCGCAAAAATCGGGCTCCCAGATACTCACATACCGAACAACGTTTCTTGTCCTGCACCTGGAGCTAGTTAGGAATAACTAGTTCTTCTGTGCGGGACTATCAACTAATCAAGAGGCGAATTATCGATCAATATCGATGGAGCCACGTGTTTAAAAGAAGAAGAAGAAGAAGAAGGTGTTATTGTGATTTTTTAGAGGTGGAGCCTGTGAGAGAAGAACCTGACAATAAAAACTCAGGACCACTCTTTTCCAATCACCAGTAATTACAAACATTCCATCAATTATAAGAGTGTAAATACAATCCAACGGTTTTAACAATCTTACGGTGACAAATACATACATAATAGTCACTCCTGTTTCCCTGATGGGTAGGTAGATATACTGCCAGTCTCTTCCGTTGATCGCCAGGGGCAACTGTATGTATATTGTGTCTCGTTTTATCCCGTTTATGAATTTCGTTGGGAATTAGGTACAAGAAAACTTTATCACGCTGACAGAGCTGCTTGTGTCAGCTTGTCTATAATCTATACTACTATTATAAACAGGAAAGATTTGTATTTTTGTGTGTATGTGTGTAATGAATAAACTCAAAAACTACTGTGCCGATTTCAAAAATTCTTTCACCATTGGAAAGCTACATTCACCTTGAGTAACATAGGCTACTTTATATCCCGGTAATGTGTTCCAACGGGGACCGGGAACGAGTAAACTAAATCACGCGGGCGGAGCTGCGGCGATCAGCTAGTATTATTATAAAGAGGAAATATTTGAAGCGAATAGGCTCCGAAACATCTGATCTGATTTCAAAAATCCTTCATTGGGATGTAGCCGTAATCCCTGCATAACTTAGGCTACTTTTTGTAAATTTATTTTATTTTTAAGGAAAGCTTACACGCATGCTTATACAGCAGATAAGTTTACAATCATTAATTAAGAGTGGTCAGTGATACATGCCAAAAACAAGCTTCTACATTTATAGTCACAGAGTAGAGAATAGTACTTACATACAGAACTTGCACTCGGACGTTAATTAAAGCACATTCTTTTGTCAGGCATATGTCACTCGCCTAACGATCGCAAAAAATACGTGACGTCAGCGACAACTTGAAGTTTTAAGTCAGTAAGGGTTGTCTCTTGTTTGTGATATGGCATTGACCATAGAGTTGATATTGAGGCATTAACGTCATAATTATTGGTCAAATTATGCTCACACCGTGTCACAAACAAGAGACAACCCTTACTGACTAACAACTTTAAGTTGTAGCTGACGTCACGTATTTTTGCGATTGTTAGGCGAGTGACATAGGCCTGATATAGTGTGATGACATTATAGTCGCAGATTTGAAACAAAAAAACAATGAAAAAAAAGAACAATAAAACAACGTACACATCAACATCCCTTCACCAAAATAACAAAAATAAAACAATTCATAAAAAAATAGATTGGGTCCAGATGCCTGTTCAAGGTCATATATCCTCTGCCGTCGTCGTCCCAAAGTACCCCTATTAATTATCTTTCTAACACTGTGTGCACTAGTACAAAAGAGGTCGATTTCCAACTGCGCAGATAAGTCGTTAAACGCCCTCACAATACGTATGCTGAAGCTATTGCGTCTATAATATATTGATGCAAACGGTGCATGCAGGAGCGGTCGCCTACGCAGGCCATTCTGGTTTTCCCGTTAATAGAATGGTGTTCCCACCGGGTAAACAACTATACCTAGTGCGCGGAGCCGTTGTGTCACCCTGTATGCAATAAGGTGAATAAAAAGTTTAGAGGATAAGTAATTTAAGTCAAAAAAATCGTCCGTTGTTTGAGTTTTCTTTTTCTCAGAAATTTATAAGTACCATCAATCATTTTGAAATGTGTCACAATGTACCTTTTTATTCCAGACTTTCAGTAAGTTTCAATTGGTAACGATAAAACTCAAGGCGCAACCTTACAAGTTCATTATATTTCAGTACTCACACACACACACACATATCTCGCCTATATCCCCGAAGGGGTAGGCAGAGGTGCATTACACACCCACAATATGGTAGTATTTTAGTCCCACGTAATAGGGGGCAAGCCTATTGCCGTCACCGGGCACTCTAGAAAGTGGGTTATGTCCAAAATTGCCGTATTAATTTAATAAAATAAGCAGTTATATTATAATTTTGAAAACTAAATTTGAACCCGTTACCTTGCGATGAAAGGCAACAAAATCTTACGTGCCAGCCGCTGTGGCACAGCCGATTAAAGTCCTGGGCGTCTCGGACTCTTCTTACTTGCAATATCCGTGAAAATAATATCATCCGATCAGACAAAGTCACGTGCAGATGCTAGTTGTATTCATAACATTCTCTTTAAAATACTTATAAACAATTGAAATGTGTCACAGCTCGTGAAGATACATTCATGCATAAATTCCCCAACTTTTCCCTAATGTGACGTCACGTGTCATAACTCCGGGAACAATTGAATACTCTAATGTATGCCATTTTTGTCTTAACGACTTGTAAAGCTAACTTCGGGTATGCTAATTTCATAAAGACGAACAAAAGTTAGATGTGACACTTTGTGAAATTATATTTATTTCAAAAAACATGAGGAATTTATTTAAATATATAAAAAGTAAAATTTAAAATCTCCAAACATGCGTCTATGAACTCTTCCGCCTTGTCGCTGACTGGCAATATTCCTCGAAGACTGCAGGCACTGCCAAGTTTATTTCTTTTTAAAAAGAAAACACGTTCTGATTCTGCTGATTTTTTAATTTAAGACACATATTTTGTTGTATCGGGTTAAAAAGAAAACAGTTAAATTGCAAACTAAAACTCAAGACAGATAGATAGATATATATCACGCCTATATCCTCGAAGGGGTAGGCAGAGGTGCATTAAACACCCACAATTTGCCAGTCATTTTGTCGGTCCCACGTAATAGATGGCAAGCCCATTGCCGTCACCGGGCTCTATATAATTCCCACAGCCGGGATAGATGTTACATACCACTAAATATAATCTCTGCAGTCCGAGCATATATTATTATGCTTCATAGCAGCACTAAAATTCATAGCAGTTTTAATAAGTAGGTACAGTAACGTTGAGCTCAAATATGTAGTAGCGTTGTGCGCGGGATCGTATCTACTTTGAATTAAACTCGTTGGGTTTCCCCGAACACTATTATAATAATAAGAAATAATTATATTTACAATTCCTAATTCATTTTAGACTTCTTCAGGAGCTCAGGTATCCGCCACCGTGGCCCTGGCCCGAATCAATTTTCTTTCTTCCATTGTCTTCATTTGTTTGATTCTGTTTAAATGTTTTTGAATGTAATGGTAAGTAAGATGTTAAAAACTTTTCAACAATCAACAATCCAATATTTGTTTTTTAATATTTAAATTGTCTGATTCCTTCCAGCCAATACAAATTTACAATAAACTCAATGAGGTAGTATGCGAATGTGCAGGCACCTTCACAGTACCTACTTTACCTACGTTATAATCCTCAGTCTAAATAGCAAAATAATTATTAAATTTTACGGGTTAGTCTAACGATTTACGGTTAATAATTTTTGGTGGCAACCTTTATTACGTGAGACCTCACGGCAAAAGTGGACATATAATATATGTTTCTGCCTAACGCTTCTGGATATTCAGGCGTAATTTTGTAAGTGTCTTATATTGTATACTAGCGGACACACGCGGCTTCGCCCGCTTGACAAATTTTAAAGAAAAACCTTCCCTGATAAACACTCTGTCCGTTGGTGAAAACTGCATTAAAATCCCTTACGTAGTTTTAAAGATCTAAGCATAGGCACAAAATAGGGAATAGTACTTACATACAGAACTTGCACTCCGACGTTAATTAAAGCACATTCTTTTGTTTACAGAGAACATCATTCGAACGTTAGGGTTGACAGGAATGTACCAACATAATTTGACCAATAATCATGACGTTTATGCCTCAAAATCAACTCTATGGTCAATGCCGTGTCACAAACAAGAGACAACCCTTACTGAATAACAACATCAAGTTGTCACTGACGTCACGTATTTTTTGCGATTGTTAGGCGAGTGACATAGGCCTGGTATAAGTACATAGAGAATGAAAGCGACTTTATTTTATACCGTTACTAATTGCCATTTCATTAGTAATTATCTCCACAAGAAACGTTAGTTTGAACACAAAACTATAATAACTCTGCCGTAATAATTGCCACATCCATTCAATTATACAATATCACTGTGAAGTCAACAGTAATTTGTCAACAAGTTTGGGTAACACCTGTCGCATTATCACAAAAGTCAGACACTTTCCCCGTCCTGAAATTCTCTCGGTTATAGTTGTCGATTTGTTCACAGACTTGTTATTTTATATACCTATCTATACTAATATCGCCGCCTTTATTTGCTAAACGCTTTGCTAAACGTTTAGTCGATGCTTCTGGCTGGCTATTTTCTGGCCCAAAGAATAAGTATCGTTATCCAACGTGGCAACACAGCCAGCATTCAGGAAACCTTCCCAGTCGGCAATGACAAGGAGGATTTTTTAAACGATATTTTGTAATGTAAATATTTTTAGTGTATAATTATGTATGTAGTAATTCTTATTGTAAATAAATTATTTGTTACTAATATTACATAAGTTAGGGAAGATTTTTGATTGTTCTTTTTTAATGATTTCAAATAATGGAGAAGGTTCTCAATTCGACTGCACCTATGTTTTGTTTTTAAATTATAAACCTCATAATTATAATATCTTTAGACTAGGTGTAATATTTTTTTTTAATTGAAAGCTACTGCTTTACGAGTTGGTCCTATTCCGACAATTATTTGGTCCCATTCTGATAATTTTTAGTCCGTTTTTGCGTGTTTTTTTTGCATTTAATAGGCTCCGAAAATACTGAACTAATTTTGTTTTTTTTAATAATAATATATAGGTCTACAATGTTATTGTTAGCTTCCCACTATCTCAGGGCTATATGCGTCAATGTACCTATGTATGTATGTTTATTCCAAAAGTAATTGTGCCAAGTCACAATGAAGTGTACACCAGGTAGGTTCCCAGATGGTTTCGCAGCGGAAAATTGTGTGGATAAATCATAATTAATCGTGCTATCAGGTTGATGGTGATGTATGAAGAAGATGAGCCATTAAGAGCCTCGAGCAACAATTAAGAATAGAGATATTTATGGAAGATTTACTTAACTGTGTTTTATAAACATTAAATATAGGTAATATAAACTTTGAGTACGGTTACATATCTACGAGCATTACTAGCGAACCTACATAGGGACGGACATACTTATGATTATGATAGGCAGACAGACATACATCTAGTCATAGTACACCTGCCTATCAACATAGGCAGGTGTACTATGACTACAGTGAAAGAAAGGGCCCGTCTCATTAGCGAGGCGGTGGGCCCTTGACATAAAATGGGTCTTGCTAGTTAGCTACAAGTACAAGCAAAGCAAGTATTAAGGGACATTTAAATGAGGAACAAATTTCACTGATATATAAAGGGCCCACTCTCTGAGTCCGCAAACCTTCGTAATACAAAAGAGCACACATTTAGCATTAATATTATTTTTCATCCACTGAGTTCATTACCGAGTTGTGGACGGCTTTCCAGTCTAAGTCCGAAGCGGCTGAACTTCGTTAATTTTCGTGAATTGACTGCCTTCTAACACAAACTCAAAAATATTTATTAATATACGTTATAAACGTCTTAACCTTAACCCCCCCCCCCTTAAAAAAGAAAACAATCAAACAAAAAACAAAAGTTTGACGTTTGAAATAATAATGGGAGAAATTTATATTCAAAAATGGAAGTAAGTATCTCTCACCTGCCAATATTGTTCGTACAAATTCATAATCTACTTGGGGTGCTTACACAAAAGATTTTTTTCTCAATACACTCCTACACAATGATTACAATTCTATTGAATCTATTTTCTTTTTCACATTTACGCGGGAACACTGATATTTACCCCCAGGTGTATTTTTTTTTGTTATGAAGAATTGATAAGTAACCTTTTTCGAGTGAAGACTCATTGTTTCAATACTTTTATGTGAATTTGAATTTGTAAATTTTTTTTTTGTTGTTGGTTTTGATATATTTTATTTACCTGCCATTAATATCATTAATACATTTATTTCATCATAGTATTTTGTACAACGGTCCTTGCCAACATTTTTATATTTATCTAATCTCATGTCGAAAATTCCGAAATGTGTAAATGTGTAATATGTACTATAAAAATTCAAAAGTTACTTTATGATACAGATTTTCTATAAGATTTTCTCCAAAACTGTATCAAAAAGTAACTATTTAAATCTTTAAAGTACAGTGTTAAAAAAAAGATTAAAATCTTGGTCGAAAGATTTTTAATTTGATTAAGTATAAGTTATATTGGAAGTAGTCTAATTTCTAGAAATACGTTAGACTAGTTCCAATATAACTTTTAGTATATACCAGTTGTACAGACAGGTATAACCTGGTTAATAAGAGGGGGGCTAAATTCTTAGGCGTAACACTCGTAGGATAATATATAAAATTCTCGTGTTCTAATAACCCCCTTTATGTACCTGTTTTATAAACTACTATTATTCAAGTATTATAAATACAAGTTGCTTCACGGAAAATATCGAAGTTTAGCCGAATCGCGGTTAGACTGGAAAACCGACCCCAACTGAGTTGGGAAAAGGCTTGGTGAATGATGATAAATACAAGTGGCATAGACGTTCGTCGAGAGCTCAATAACACAAAATACATTGAGAGATGTATTGGGCTAGCTTCGCGGAAACTAGGAATACTGAACAAGGTAAAGCGATTCTTTACACCGCACCAGAGGTGTCTGCTGTACAAAACGCAGATTAGACCCTGCGTTGAATACTGCTCTCACCTCTGGGACGGCTCCGCGAAGTATTTGCTGGACGCACTCGACGCTATGCAGCGACGCGCTGTTCGCATTATAGACTGTCCGGAGGTAACGGGAAGCCTTGAGCCGCTAGCCCAGCGCCGAACAATTGCTTCCTTGGCCGCGTTCTACCGTATTTACCACGGTGAGTGTTCTGAAGAGCTCTTCAACCTGATCCCACCCTCTCCCTTCCGATCCCGAACAACGCGTGCCGGCCAGAGATGTCACCCTCATACCGTGGAAACCGTCTTCGCGAGAACCGAGCGTTTTAAACGATCGTTTCTCTGCCGAACGATGGTGGCTTGGAACGCCCTGCCTGCGCACGTGTTTCCTCCAACATATAACCCTGGGCTCTTTAAGCGAAGCGTGAAGAGGCACATTACAGGGTCGTCAAGTTGAGGGCCACTCTCTATAGTATTCCTGTGTACTGTGAGAGTCGCCCTCAATTGCCAGACGTCGCCTCAGCTTACCATCAGGCGAGTGGCGTCAATTTGTCGACCTAAATATAAAAAAAAAAAAAAAAAAAGTGGCAATTTTTCCTTTTTCATTTCCAAATGCACATACCTAACACCTATCGGTAATTTATAATAAACCAAATGCACAAAGGCGTTATTGTAATTTTTTACTTTTAATTTTGACCTATAGGTTTTATAGGTATTCCCGCAGACCTCAGAGTTATGAAGGTACGAGTATAATGGTATATGATTATAACTACCATTTATACTGTCGATTGATGGCACTTGGTGGATTGCTACACATATTGGACAAAAACACTTGTTTCGCCTCACGGCATCATCAGAGACTTATGACATCGTGTTTTTGTCTACCTAATCTACATGATGTTTAGATAAGTTTTCATCATTTTAGAAACAGCCTTTTCGCCTTTAGTATCACAGTCAATCCAATATATATTGTGCTATTCTAAAGCTTTACCCAATTACCGTAATATATTTTAGTCCAATTCAATTTGTTAACTAAAACTTTTAATTAATTAACAAACAGACTCTTGTCCGAAGATTCTCTAATTTAAATGTTCGTATCTAATCCAATTTTAACTAATCAGACTTAGTTCAACTAATGTGATTATAAGGACATAGAATATGTTGGTTTGTTTAACATTTGTCCGACATCAATCAAAAGAAGGTTGTTAAATATATTTAGAACTAGTGTTCCCATAATATGGTGGTACAGTTTAAGACCTCTCGCAAATATAAAATATCAATTGCCCTCTTTTACCCCAGTAAAAAAAAACATATGACGAAAAAAAGGTTTTCAAGGAACCAAAAAAATGTGAACCAGCGCTCAGACTAAGAACGACAACTTCCTAAAATGATAACTTCCTAGAACGACAACTTACTAAAAAGTCAATTCAAACAAAAGTCAGTTTTCGAAAAGGACAGTTTCCGAATAGAACAACTTCCAAAAATTACAAAATCTAAAAAAGAGAATTTTCGAGAATGACAAAGTCCAGTATTTTCTTGCTCGCCGACATGAATACTCTCGTAAAATTATAAATTCAGAGGCTCGAGCACGAACAACTTGCGAAAAAGTATTCGTATCGTCATCGACAAACAATTGTATGACATTTGTACAGCGCCCCTATCGTGCGTGAAAGTAACTAATTTTAGCAGCACGAGCGATTTTAAATTACTTTCGTATCGCAACCGTAGCGTCACACGTTCGTTACGTGACACTTTATAAAGAAACTTGGGAGCACGAATTTAATTTTGACGTACGGTAATGTAAATTTCGAAGGCTGGCTATCGAGCTATACGAATCTTTATTCACGTAAGTTTAGCCGGTGAGAAAACATTCGAAATGGTACCTACATGTGAATTGCTTTAATATTTAATCTAAAAGGAGTATCTCCATCTCCATCTACTGTAGTTAGTAATGTTTTCTATGACAAATTGTAACCTATCTAATGATTTAAATGTTATAGGTTCTTTGTGCATTATCGTTTTATGTCACTGGGTCATACCAGCGAATAGTGGGAATGGCCAAATATTTAGGCCAAACCACAGTAAGCAAATGCGTCAAAGAAGTGACCGAGGCTCTTATCACCCCTGCAATATAGAGAAGAAATCCCCTTTCCTTCCACTACCCTCTCTTCAGAATGCATTATTACCAATGAAGGACAACTTTGACATCCTTGGCATAGACGTTCGTCGAGAGCTCAATAATAAAACTACATCGAAAGATGTATAGGGCTAGCTTCGCGGAAACTAGGAATACCGAATAAGGTAAAGCGATTCTTTACTACGCACAAGAGGTGTCTGCCGTACAAGACGCAGATTAGACCCTGCGTCGAATACTGCTCTCACCTCTGGCACGGCTCCGCGAAGTATTTGCTGGACGCTCTCGACGCTATGCAGCGACGAGCTATACGTATTATATAATAGATTGTCCGGAGGTACGGGAAGCATTGAGCCGCTAGCTCAGCGCCGAACAATAGCTTCCTTGCCGAACGATAGTGGCCTGGAACGCCCTGCCTGTGCACGTGTTTCCTCCCACATATAACCCTGGGTTCTTTAAGCGGAGCGTGTGCTGTGAGAGTGGCCCGCAATCGCTAGACGTCAAATATACGTCGAATATCGACGTAGGAATATAGTAAAAAGTAAGTTAGTACCTACCTTTGAAGATTTATTGTTTAAAATTATTTTAAAATGTAACTATTGTATTATTTACTACTATATTATCTACATTTATATTATGTACCGCCTCAAATTTACTTTTAAACCTTCCTTGTACCTCCACGAATGTTTCTAGACCAAAATCAGCCAAATCGGTCCAGCCGTTCCCGAGTTTTAGCAAGAAAAACGAACGGCGATTGATTTTGGCACGTTTGGTTATTAGGTTAATATCAAATAAATACCTAATACTTACTAAATTTATTGGTAAAGCTAATCGACCTAGCTTCATGATCAATATTAATAGATGTACATATTTAACTATTTGCAGGTGATTCTGGCTACCCACAAGGTCCCTGGTTAATGACACAAATTCTGGATGATGCTTAAGCGCAGACATACACAAGTGTCCATGGAAAGGCCAGGGTGACAATAGAAAATACTTTTAGACGATTGAAAAATCGATGGCGTTGTTTATGCCAAGATCGCACGCACACTACATTATGCACCTGTGAAATATGCAAAAATAATAACAGCTTGCTGTGTGCTGCATAATCTGGCCAGCGATTTTAATTTTCCTGAACCAGATCCCCAAGGTGCTAACATGCCACAGCAGCGCTCATCGTTCTCTTCTGAACATATTTTCCAGGAAAATAATATAGGAGATGACCTACTTAGGGGAAGGGCGATTAGACGTATGTTGGTGAACACAATTAACAGACTGCATGTATAATTAAATCATTTATTATATAACTATGTACATGTAAAAAGTAATATAAAAACTATCACTGTTAATAAAAACTGTAACTAGAAATATAAAAATATATTAATAACTATGTACCTAATCTTTTATTATTTACCTAAAAATAACTTCCATAGCCTCTTTCATAAACTCCAGGCCTCGAGGGCCGTCAGAGGGCTTCGACAAATCACCATTTCTGGAATTTCCATAGCTCTTTACATTAATGTTTTAGTAAACTGAGTAATGCAAGTAACTTTTTATTGACACTCACACTTTCATGAACTCCACCATCATTACTTATTGTAAATGGCTGGTTCTCATGATTGTTTTCTCAATAAACTCCTTTTAAACACTTTCCACAAAATGCTATTTCGTTTTTATTTAACAATAACACACTTCACACATGACCTTGACAATCAAAGACGTTCTGTCAAGTAAAGTCGCGTTGTTCAAAAACATAATAAAATTGTATGAATAAATATTAAAATAGTATGAATATTTTTCCTAATTTAGTGCACTTTACAATCTTCCATACCTTATTTCTAGAATTTTATTTGTGTTGTAATTTATTTTTGTTTTAATTGTTACTAAACAGGCAGTTTAGCAAAAAATAATAAATAGTTCACTATTTAATGAAGTTTTCGAACGTATTGTTCATTCAATACGATGTGTATTTTGTTCTCTAGGGCTCGTCCCTATTCACCTTATGATGACGTCACTATGGTAATCGTATCGAACTCTCGATAGTCTTATGTAATGCTTCGTGCTGCTACCTTTCGTAATACTCCGTTATCGTATCGTGGACTCGAAACCTAGACGCTACGAATGCTATAATTTTTCGTGCTAGAGCTACGAACAACTTGCGAAAAAGTATTCGTATCGTCATCGACAAACAATTGTATGACATTTGTACAGCGCCCCTATCGTGCGTGAAAGTAACTAATTTTAGCAGCACGAGCGATTTTAAATTACTTTCGTATCGCAACCGTAGCGTCACACGTTCGTTACGTGACACTTTATAAAGAAACTTGGGAGCACGAATTTAATTTTGACGTACGGTAATGTAAATTTCGAAGGCTGGCTATCGAGCTATACGAATCTTTATTCACGTAAGTTTAGCCGGTGAGAAAACATTCGAAATGGTACCTACATGTGAATTACTTTAATATTTAATCTAAAAGGAGTCTCTCCATCTCCATCTACTGTAGTTAGTAATGTTTTCTATGACAAATTGTAACCTATCTAATGATTTAAATGTTATAGGTTATTTGTGCATTATCGTTTTATGTCACTGAGTCATACCAGCGAATAGTGGGAATGGCCAAATATTTAGGCCAAACCACAGTAAGCAAATGCGTCAAGGAAGTGACCGAGGCTCTTATCACCCCTGCAATATAGAGAAGAAATCCCCTTTCCTTCCCCTACCCTCTCTTCAGAATGCATTATTACCAATGAACGACAACCTTGACATCCTTGGCATAGACGTTTGTCGAGAGCTCAATAATAAAACTACATCGAAAGATGTATAGGGCTAGCTTCGCGGAAACTAGGAATACCGAATAAGGTAAAGCGATTCTTTACTACGCACAAGAGGTGTCTGCCGTACAAGACGCAGATTAGACCCTGCGTCGAATACTGCTCTCACCTCTGGCACGGCTCCGCGAAGTATTTGCTGGACGCTCTCGACGCTATGCAGCGACGAGCTATACGTATTATATAATAGATTGTCCGGAGGTACGGGAAGCATTGAGCCGCTAGCTCAGCGCCGAACAATAGCTTCCTTGCCGAACGATAGTGGCCTGGAACGCCCTGCCTGTGCACGTGTTTCCTCCCACATATAACCCTGGGTTCTTTAAGCGGAGCGTGTGCAGTGAGAGTGGCCCGCAATCGCCAGACGTCAAATATACGTCGAATATCGACGTAGGAATATAGTAAAAAGTAAGTTAGTACCTACCTTTGAAGATTTATTGTTTAAAATTATTTTAAAATGTAACTATTGTATTATTTACTACTATATTATCTACATTTATATTATGTACCGCCTCAAATTTACTTTTAAACCTTCCTTGAACCTCCACGAATGTTTCTAGACCAAAATCAGCCAAATCGGTCCAGCCGTTCCCGAGTTTTAGCAAGAAAAACGAACGGCGATTGATTTTGGCACGTTTGGTTATTAGGTTAATATCAAATAAATACCTAATACTTACTAAATTTATTGGTAAAGCTAATCGACCTAGCTTCATGATCAATATTAATAGATGTACATATTTAACTATTTGCAGGTGATTCTGGCTACCCACAAGGTCCCTGGTTAATGACACAAATTCTGGATGATGCTTAAGCGCAGACATACACAAGTGTCCATGGAAAGGCCAGGGTGACAATAGAAAATACTTTTAGACGATTGAAAAATCGATGGCGTTGTTTATGCCAAGATCGCACGCACACTACATTATGCACCTGTGAAATATGCAAAAATAATAACAGCTTGCTGTGTGCTGCATAATCTGGCCAGCGATTTTAATTTTCCTGAACCAGATCCCCAAGGTGCTAACATGCCACAGCAGCGCTCATCGTTCTCTTCTGAACATATTTTCCAGGAAAATAATATAGGAGATGACCTACTTAGGGGAAGGGCGATTAGACGTATGTTGGTGAACACAATTAACAGACTGCATGTATAATTAAATCATTTATTATATAACTATGTACATGTAAAAAGTAATATAAAAACTATCACTGTTAATAAAAACTGTAACTAGAAATATAAAAATATATTAATAACTATGTACCTAATCTTTTATTATTTACCTAAAAATAACTTCCATAGCCTCTTTCATAAACTCCAGGCCTCGAGGGCCGCCAGAGGGCTTCGACAAATCACCATTTCTGGAATTTCCATAGCTCTTTACATTAATGTTTTAGTAAACTGAGTAATGCAAGTAACTTTTTATTGACACTCACACTTTCATGAACTCCACCATCATTACTTATTGTAAATGGCTGGTTCTCATGATTGTTTTCTCAATAAACTCCTTTTAAACACTTTCCACAAAATGCTATTTCGTTTTTATTTAACAATAACACACTTCACACATGACCTTGACAATCAAAGACGTTCTGTCAAGTAAAGTCGCGTTGTTCAAAAACATAATAAAATTGTATGAATAAATATTAAAATAGTATGAATATTTTTCCTAATTTAGTGCACTTTACAATCTTCCATACCTTATTTCTAGAATTTTATTTGTGTTGTAATTTATTTTTGTTTTAATTGTTACTAAACAGGCAGTTTAGCAAAAAATAATAAATAGTTCACTATTTAATGAAGTTTTCGAACGTATTGTTCATTCAATACGATGTGTATTTTGTTCTCTAGGGCTCGTCCCTATTCACCTTATGATGACGTCACTATGGTAATCGTATCGAACTCTCGATAGTCTTATGTAATGCTTCGTGCTGCTACCTTTCGTAATACTCCGTTATCGTATCGTGGACTCGAAACCTAGACGCTACGAATGCTATAATTTTTCGTGCTAGAGCTACGAACAACTTGCGAAAAAGTATTCGTATCGTCATCGACAAACAATTGTATGACATTTGTACAGCGCCCCTATCGTGCGTGAAAGTAACTAATTTTAGCAGCACGAGCGATTTTAAATTACTTTCGTATCGCAACCGTAGCGTCACACGTTCGTTACGTGACACTTTATAAAGAAACTTGGGAGCACGAATTTAATTTTGACGTACGGTAATGTAAATTTCGAAGGCTGGCTATCGAGCTATACGAATCTTTATTCACGTAAGTTTAGCCGGTGAGAAAACATTCGAAATGGTACCTACATGTGAATTACTTTAATATTTAATCTAAAAGGAGTCTCTCCATCTCCATCTACTGTAGTTAGTAATGTTTTCTATGACAAATTGTAACCTATCTAATGATTTAAATGTTATAGGTTATTTGTGCATTATCGTTTTATGTCACTGAGTCATACCAGCGAATAGTGGGAATGGCCAAATATTTAGGCCAAACCACAGTAAGCAAATGCGTCAAGGAAGTGACCGAGGCTCTTATCACCCCTGCAATATAGAGAAGAAATCCCCTTTCCTTCCCCTACCCTCTCTTCAGAATGCATTATTACCAATGAACGACAACCTTGACATCCTTGGCATAGACGTTTGTCGAGAGCTCAATAATAAAACTACATCGAAAGATGTATAGGGCTAGCTTCGCGGAAACTAGGAATACCGAATAAGGTAAAGCGATTCTTTACTACGCACAAGAGGTGTCTGCCGTACAAGACGCAGATTAGACCCTGCGTCGAATACTGCTCTCACCTCTGGCACGGCTCCGCGAAGTATTTGCTGGACGCTCTCGACGCTATGCAGCGACGAGCTATACGTATTATATAATAGATTGTCCGGAGGTACGGGAAGCATTGAGCCGCTAGCTCAGCGCCGAACAATAGCTTCCTTGCCGAACGATAGTGGCCTGGAACGCCCTGCCTGTGCACGTGTTTCCTCCCACATATAACCCTGGGTTCTTTAAGCGGAGCGTGTGCAGTGAGAGTGGCCCGCAATCGCTAGACGTCAAATATACGTCGAATATCGACGTAGGAATATAGTAAAAAGTAAGTTAGTACCTACCTTTGAAGATTTATTGTTTAAAATTATTTTAAAATGTAACTATTGTATTATTTACTACTATATTATCTACATTTATATTATGTACCGCCTCAAATTTACTTTTAAACCTTCCTTGTACCTCCACGAATGTTTCTAGACCAAAATCAGCCAAATCGGTCCAGCCGTTCCCGAGTTTTAGCAAGAAAAACGAACGGCGATTGATTTTGGCACGTTTGGTTATTAGGTTAATATCAAATAAATACCTAATACTTACTAAATTTATTGGTAAAGCTAATCGACCTAGCTTCATGATCAATATTAATAGATGTACATATTTAACTATTTGCAGGTGATTCTGGCTACCCACAAGGTCCCTGGTTAATGACACAAATTCTGGATGATGCTTAAGCGCAGACATACACAAGTGTCCATGGAAAGGCCAGGGTGACAATAGAAAATACTTTTAGACGATTGAAAAATCGATGGCGTTGTTTATGCCAAGATCGCACGCACACTACATTATGCACCTGTGAAATATGCAAAAATAATAACAGCTTGCTGTGTGCTGCATAATCTGGCCAGCGATTTTAATTTTCCTGAACCAGATCCCCAAGGTGCTAACATGCCACAGCAGCGCTCATCGTTCTCTTCTGAACATATTTTCCAGGAAAATAATATAGGAGATGACCTACTTAGGGGAAGGGCGATTAGACGTATGTTGGTGAACACAATTAACAGACTGCATGTATAATTAAATCATTTATTATATAACTATGTACATGTAAAAAGTAATATAAAAACTATCACTGTTAATAAAAACTGTAACTAGAAATATAAAAATATATTAATAACTATGTACCTAATCTTTTATTATTTACCTAAAAATAACTTCCATAGCCTCTTTCATAAACTCCAGGCCTCGAGGGCCGCCAGAGGGCTTCGACAAATCACCATTTCTGGAATTTCCATAGCTCTTTACATTAATGTTTTAGTAAACTGAGTAATGCAAGTAACTTTTTATTGACACTCACACTTTCATGAACTCCACCATCATTACTTATTGTAAATGGCTGGTTCTCATGATTGTTTTCTCAATAAACTCCTTTTAAACACTTTCCACAAAATGCTATTTCGTTTTTATTTAACAATAACACACTTCACACATGACCTTGACAATCAAAGACGTTCTGTCAAGTAAAGTCGCGTTGTTCAAAAACATAATAAAATTGTATGAATAAATATTAAAATAGTATGAATATTTTTCCTAATTTAGTGCACTTTACAATCTTCCATACCTTATTTCTAGAATTTTATTTGTGTTGTAATTTATTTTTGTTTTAATTGTTACTAAACAGGCAGTTTAGCAAAAAATAATAAATAGTTCACTATTTAATGAAGTTTTCGAACGTATTGTTCATTCAATACGATGTGTATTTTGTTCTCTAGGGCTCGTCCCTATTCACCTTATGATGACGTCACTATGGTAATCGTATCGAACTCTCGATAGTCTTATGTAATGCTTCGTGCTGCTACCTTTCGTAATACTCCGTTATCGTATCGTGGACTCGAAACCTAGACGCTACGAATGCTATAATTTTTCGTGCTAGAGCTACGAACAACTTGCGAAAAAGTATTCGTATCGTCATCGACAAACAATTGTATGACATTTGTACAGCGCCCCTATCGTGCGTGAAAGTAACTAATTTTAGCAGCACGAGCGATTTTAAATTACTTTCGTATCGCAACCGTAGCGTCACACGTTCGTTACGTGACACTTTATAAAGAAACTTGGGAGCACGAATTTAATTTTGACGTACGGTAATGTAAATTTCGAAGGCTGGCTATCGAGCTATACGAATCTTTATTCACGTAAGTTTAGCCGGTGAGAAAACATTCGAAATGGTACCTACATGTGAATTACTTTAATATTTAATCTAAAAGGAGTCTCTCCATCTCCATCTACTGTAGTTAGTAATGTTTTCTATGACAAATTGTAACCTATCTAATGATTTAAATGTTATAGGTTATTTGTGCATTATCGTTTTATGTCACTGAGTCATACCAGCGAATAGTGGGAATGGCCAAATATTTAGGCCAAACCACAGTAAGCAAATGCGTCAAGGAAGTGACCGAGGCTCTTATCACCCCTGCAATATAGAGAAGAAATCCCCTTTCCTTCCCCTACCCTCTCTTCAGAATGCATTATTACCAATGAACGACAACCTTGACATCCTTGGCATAGACGTTTGTCGAGAGCTCAATAATAAAACTACATCGAAAGATGTATAGGGCTAGCTTCGCGGAAACTAGGAATACCGAATAAGGTAAAGCGATTCTTTACTACGCACAAGAGGTGTCTGCCGTACAAGACGCAGATTAGACCCTGCGTCGAATACTGCTCTCACCTCTGGCACGGCTCCGCGAAGTATTTGCTGGACGCTCTCGACGCTATGCAGCGACGAGCTATACGTATTATATAATAGATTGTCCGGAGGTACGGGAAGCATTGAGCCGCTAGCTCAGCGCCGAACAATAGCTTCCTTGCCGAACGATAGTGGCCTGGAACGCCCTGCCTGTGCACGTGTTTCCTCCCACATATAACCCTGGGTTCTTTAAGCGGAGCGTGTGCAGTGAGAGTGGCCCGCAATCGCTAGACGTCAAATATACGTCGAATATCGACGTAGGAATATAGTAAAAAGTAAGTTAGTACCTACCTTTGAAGATTTATTGTTTAAAATTATTTTAAAATGTAACTATTGTATTATTTACTACTATATTATCTACATTTATATTATGTACCGCCTCAAATTTACTTTTAAACCTTCCTTGAACCTCCACGAATGTTTCTAGACCAAAATCAGCCAAATCGGTCCAGCCGTTCCCGAGTTTTAGCAAGAAAAACGAACGGCGATTGATTTTGGCACGTTTGGTTATTAGGTTAATATCAAATAAATACCTAATACTTACTAAATTTATTGGTAAAGCTAATCGACCTAGCTTCATGATCAATATTAATAGATGTACATATTTAACTATTTGCAGGTGATTCTGGCTACCCACAAGGTCCCTGGTTAATGACACAAATTCTGGATGATGCTTAAGCGCAGACATACACAAGTGTCCATGGAAAGGCCAGGGTGACAATAGAAAATACTTTTAGACGATTGAAAAATCGATGGCGTTGTTTATGCCAAGATCGCACGCACACTACATTATGCACCTGTGAAATATGCAAAAATAATAACAGCTTGCTGTGTGCTGCATAATCTGGCCAGCGATTTTAATTTTCCTGAACCAGATCCCCAAGGTGCTAACATGCCACAGCAGCGCTCATCGTTCTCTTCTGAACATATTTTCCAGGAAAATAATATAGGAGATGACCTACTTAGGGGAAGGGCGATTAGACGTATGTTGGTGAACACAATTAACAGACTGCATGTATAATTAAATCATTTATTATATAACTATGTACATGTAAAAAGTAATATAAAAACTATCACTGTTAATAAAAACTGTAACTAGAAATATAAAAATATATTAATAACTATGTACCTAATCTTTTATTATTTACCTAAAAATAACTTCCATAGCCTCTTTCATAAACTCCAGGCCTCGAGGGCCGCCAGAGGGCTTCGACAAATCACCATTTCTGGAATTTCCATAGCTCTTTACATTAATGTTTTAGTAAACTGAGTAATGCAAGTAACTTTTTATTGACACTCACACTTTCATGAACTCCACCATCATTACTTATTGTAAATGGCTGGTTCTCATGATTGTTTTCTCAATAAACTCCTTTTAAACACTTTCCACAAAATGCTATTTCGTTTTTATTTAACAATAACACACTTCACACATGACCTTGACAATCAAAGACGTTCTGTCAAGTAAAGTCGCGTTGTTCAAAAACATAATAAAATTGTATGAATAAATATTAAAATAGTATGAATATTTTTCCTAATTTAGTGCACTTTACAATCTTCCATACCTTATTTCTAGAATTTTATTTGTGTTGTAATTTATTTTTGTTTTAATTGTTACTAAACAGGCAGTTTAGCAAAAAATAATAAATAGTTCACTATTTAATGAAGTTTTCGAACGTATTGTTCATTCAATACGATGTGTATTTTGTTCTCTAGGGCTCGTCCCTATTCACCTTATGATGACGTCACTATGGTAATCGTATCGAACTCTCGATAGTCTTATGTAATGCTTCGTGCTGCTACCTTTCGTAATACTCCGTTATCGTATCGTGGACTCGAAACCTAGACGCTACGAATGCTATAATTTTTCGTGCTAGAGCTACGAACAACTTGCGAAAAAGTATTCGTATCGTCATCGACAAATAATTGTATGACATTTGTACAGCGCCCCTATCGTGCGTGAAAGTAACTAATTTTAGCAGCACGAGCGATTTTAAATTACTTTCGTATCGCAACCGTAGCGTCACACGTTCGTTACGTGACACTTTATAAAGAAACTTGGGAGCACGAATTTAATTTTGACGTACGGTAATGTAAATTTCGAAGGCTGGCTATCGAGCTATACGAATCTTTATTCACGTAAGTTTAGCCGGTGAGAAAACATTCGAAATGGTACCTACATGTGAATTACTTTAATATTTAATCTAAAAGGAGTCTCTCCATCTCCATCTACTGTAGTTAGTAATGTTTTCTATGACAAATTGTAACCTATCTAATGATTTAAATGTTATAGGTTATTTGTGCATTATCGTTTTATGTCACTGAGTCATACCAGCGAATAGTGGGAATGGCCAAATATTTAGGCCAAACCACAGTAAGCAAATGCGTCAAGGAAGTGACCGAGGCTCTTATCACCCCTGCAATATAGAGAAGAAATCCCCTTTCCTTCCCCTACCCTCTCTTCAGAATGCATTATTACCAATGAACGACAACCTTGACATCCTTGGCATAGACGTTTGTCGAGAGCTCAATAATAAAACTACATCGAAAGATGTATAGGGCTAGCTTCGCGGAAACTAGGAATACCGAATAAGGTAAAGCGATTCTTTACTACGCACAAGAGGTGTCTGCCGTACAAGACGCAGATTAGACCCTGTGTCGAATACTGCTCTCACCTCTGGCACGGCTCCGCGAAGTATTTGCTGGACGCTCTCGACGCTATGCAGCGACGAGCTATACGTATTATATAATAGATTGTCCGGAGGTACGGGAAGCATTGAGCCGCTAGCTCAGCGCCGAACAATAGCTTCCTTGCCGAACGATAGTGGCCTGGAACGCCCTGCCTGTGCACGTGTTTCCTCCCACATATAACCCTGGGTTCTTTAAGCGGAGCGTGTGCAGTGAGAGTGGCCCGCAATCGCTAGACGTCAAATATACGTCGAATATCGACGTAGGAATATAGTAAAAAGTAAGTTAGTACCTACCTTTGAAGATTTATTGTTTAAAATTATTTTAAAATGTAACTATTGTATTATTTACTACTATATTATCTACATTTATATTATGTACCGCCTCAAATTTACTTTTAAACCTTCCTTGTACCTCCACGAATGTTTCTAGACCAAAATCAGCCAAATCGGTCCAGCCGTTCCCGAGTTTTAGCAAGAAAAACGAACGGCGATTGATTTTGGCACGTTTGGTTATTAGGTTAATATCAAATAAATACCTAATACTTACTAAATTTATTGGTAAAGCTAATCGACCTAGCTTCATGATCAATATTAATAGATGTACATATTTAACTATTTGCAGGTGATTCTGGCTACCCACAAGGTCCCTGGTTAATGACACAAATTCTGGATGATGCTTAAGCGCAGACATACACAAGTGTCCATGGAAAGGCCAGGGTGACAATAGAAAATACTTTTAGACGATTGAAAAATCGATGGCGTTGTTTATGCCAAGATCGCACGCACACTACATTATGCACCTGTGAAATATGCAAAAATAATAACAGCTTGCTGTGTGCTGCATAATCTGGCCAGCGATTTTAATTTTCCTGAACCAGATCCCCAAGGTGCTAACATGCCACAGCAGCGCTCATCGTTCTCTTCTGAACATATTTTCCAGGAAAATAATATAGGAGATGACCTACTTAGGGGAAGGGCGATTAGACGTATGTTGGTGAACACAATTAACAGACTGCATGTATAATTAAATCATTTATTATATAACTATGTACATGTAAAAAGTAATATAAAAACTATCACTGTTAATAAAAACTGTAACTAGAAATATAAAAATATATTAATAACTATGTACCTAATCTTTTATTATTTACCTAAAAATAACTTCCATAGCCTCTTTCATAAACTCCAGGCCTCGAGGGCCGCCAGAGGGCTTCGACAAATCACCATTTCTGGAATTTCCATAGCTCTTTACATTAATGTTTTAGTAAACTGAGTAATGCAAGTAACTTTTTATTGACACTCACACTTTCATGAACTCCACCATCATTACTTATTGTAAATGGCTGGTTCTCATGATTGTTTTCTCAATAAACTCCTTTTAAACACTTTCCACAAAATGCTATTTCGTTTTTATTTAACAATAACACACTTCACACATGACCTTGACAATCAAAGACGTTCTGTCAAGTAAAGTCGCGTTGTTCAAAAACATAATAAAATTGTATGAATAAATATTAAAATAGTATGAATATTTTTCCTAATTTAGTGCACTTTACAATCTTCCATACCTTATTTCTAGAATTTTATTTGTGTTGTAATTTATTTTTGTTTTAATTGTTACTAAACAGGCAGTTTAGCAAAAAATAATAAATAGTTCACTATTTAATGAAGTTTTCGAACGTATTGTTCATTCAATACGATGTGTATTTTGTTCTCTAGGGCTCGTCCCTATTCACCTTATGATGACGTCACTATGGTAATCGTATCGAACTCTCGATAGTCTTATGTAATGCTTCGTGCTGCTACCTTTCGTAATACTCCGTTATCGTATCGTGGACTCGAAACCTAGACGCTACGAATGCTATAATTTTTCGTGCTAGAGCTACGAACAACTTGCGAAAAAGTATTCGTATCGTCATCGACAAACAATTGTATGACATTTGTACAGCGCCCCTATCGTGCGTGAAAGTAACTAATTTTAGCAGCACGAGCGATTTTAAATTACTTTCGTATCGCAACCGTAGCGTCACACGTTCGTTACGTGACACTTTATAAAGAAACTTGGGAGCACGAATTTAATTTTGACGTACGGTAATGTAAATTTCGAAGGCTGGCTATCGAGCTATACGAATCTTTATTCACGTAAGTTTAGCCGGTGAGAAAACATTCGAAATGGTACCTACATGTGAATTACTTTAATATTTAATCTAAAAGGAGTCTCTCCATCTCCATCTACTGTAGTTAGTAATGTTTTCTATGACAAATTGTAACCTATCTAATGATTTAAATGTTATAGGTTATTTGTGCATTATCGTTTTATGTCACTGAGTCATACCAGCGAATAGTGGGAATGGCCAAATATTTAGGCCAAACCACAGTAAGCAAATGCGTCAAGGAAGTGACCGAGGCTCTTATCACCCCTGCAATATAGAGAAGAAATCCCCTTTCCTTCCCCTACCCTCTCTTCAGAATGCATTATTACCAATGAACGACAACCTTGACATCCTTGGCATAGACGTTTGTCGAGAGCTCAATAATAAAACTACATCGAAAGATGTATAGGGCTAGCTTCGCGGAAACTAGGAATACCGAATAAGGTAAAGCGATTCTTTACTACGCACAAGAGGTGTCTGCCGTACAAGACGCAGATTAGACCCTGCGTCGAATACTGCTCTCACCTCTGGCACGGCTCCGCGAAGTATTTGCTGGACGCTCTCGACGCTATGCAGCGACGAGCTATACGTATTATATAATAGATTGTCCGGAGGTACGGGAAGCATTGAGCCGCTAGCTCAGCGCCGAACAATAGCTTCCTTGCCGAACGATAGTGGCCTGGAACGCCCTGCCTGTGCACGTGTTTCCTCCCACATATAACCCTGGGTTCTTTAAGCGGAGCGTGTGCAGTGAGAGTGGCCCGCAATCGCTAGACGTCAAATATACGTCGAATATCGACGTAGGAATATAGTAAAAAGTAAGTTAGTACCTACCTTTGAAGATTTATTGTTTAAAATTATTTTAAAATGTAACTATTGTATTATTTACTACTATATTATCTACATTTATATTATGTACCGCCTCAAATTTACTTTTAAACCTTCCTTGAACCTCCACGAATGTTTCTAGACCAAAATCAGCCAAATCGGTCCAGCCGTTCCCGAGTTTTAGCAAGAAAAACGAACGGCGATTGATTTTGGCACGTTTGGTTATTAGGTTAATATCAAATAAATACCTAATACTTACTAAATTTATTGGTAAAGCTAATCGACCTAGCTTCATGATCAATATTAATAGATGTACATATTTAACTATTTGCAGGTGATTCTGGCTACCCACAAGGTCCCTGGTTAATGACACAAATTCTGGATGATGCTTAAGCGCAGACATACACAAGTGTCCATGGAAAGGCCAGGGTGACAATAGAAAATACTTTTAGACGATTGAAAAATCGATGGCGTTGTTTATGCCAAGATCGCACGCACACTACATTATGCACCTGTGAAATATGCAAAAATAATAACAGCTTGCTGTGTGCTGCATAATCTGGCCAGCGATTTTAATTTTCCTGAACCAGATCCCCAAGGTGCTAACATGCCACAGCAGCGCTCATCGTTCTCTTCTGAACATATTTTCCAGGAAAATAATATAGGAGATGACCTACTTAGGGGAAGGGCGATTAGACGTATGTTGGTGAACACAATTAACAGACTGCATGTATAATTAAATCATTTATTATATAACTATGTACATGTAAAAAGTAATATAAAAACTATCACTGTTAATAAAAACTGTAACTAGAAATATAAAAATATATTAATAACTATGTACCTAATCTTTTATTATTTACCTAAAAATAACTTCCATAGCCTCTTTCATAAACTCCAGGCCTCGAGGGCCGCCAGAGGGCTTCGACAAATCACCATTTCTGGAATTTCCATAGCTCTTTACATTAATGTTTTAGTAAACTGAGTAATGCAAGTAACTTTTTATTGACACTCACACTTTCATGAACTCCACCATCATTACTTATTGTAAATGGCTGGTTCTCATGATTGTTTTCTCAATAAACTCCTTTTAAACACTTTCCACAAAATGCTATTTCGTTTTTATTTAACAATAACACACTTCACACATGACCTTGACAATCAAAGACGTTCTGTCAAGTAAAGTCGCGTTGTTCAAAAACATAATAAAATTGTATGAATAAATATTAAAATAGTATGAATATTTTTCCTAATTTAGTGCACTTTACAATCTTCCATACCTTATTTCTAGAATTTTATTTGTGTTGTAATTTATTTTTGTTTTAATTGTTACTAAACAGGCAGTTTAGCAAAAAATAATAAATAGTTCACTATTTAATGAAGTTTTCGAACGTATTGTTCATTCAATACGATGTGTATTTTGTTCTCTAGGGCTCGTCCCTATTCACCTTATGATGACGTCACTATGGTAATCGTATCGAACTCTCGATAGTCTTATGTAATGCTTCGTGCTGCTACCTTTCGTAATACTCCGTTATCGTATCGTGGACTCGAAACCTAGACGCTACGAATGCTATAATTTTTCGTGCTAGAGCTACGAACAACTTGCGAAAAAGTATTCGTATCGTCATCGACAAACAATTGTATGACATTTGTACAGCGCCCCTATCGTGCGTGAAAGTAACTAATTTTAGCAGCACGAGCGATTTTAAATTACTTTCGTATCGCAACCGTAGCGTCACACGTTCGTTACGTGACACTTTATAAAGAAACTTGGGAGCACGAATTTAATTTTGACGTACGGTAATGTAAATTTCGAAGGCTGGCTATCGAGCTATACGAATCTTTATTCACGTAAGTTTAGCCGGTGAGAAAACATTCGAAATGGTACCTACATGTGAATTACTTTAATATTTAATCTAAAAGGAGTCTCTCCATCTCCATCTACTGTAGTTAGTAATGTTTTCTATGACAAATTGTAACCTATCTAATGATTTAAATGTTATAGGTTATTTGTGCATTATCGTTTTATGTCACTGAGTCATACCAGCGAATAGTGGGAATGGCCAAATATTTAGGCCAAACCACAGTAAGCAAATGCGTCAAGGAAGTGACCGAGGCTCTTATCACCCCTGCAATATAGAGAAGAAATCCCCTTTCCTTCCCCTACCCTCTCTTCAGAATGCATTATTACCAATGAACGACAACCTTGACATCCTTGGCATAGACGTTTGTCGAGAGCTCAATAATAAAACTACATCGAAAGATGTATAGGGCTAGCTTCGCGGAAACTAGGAATACCGAATAAGGTAAAGCGATTCTTTACTACGCACAAGAGGTGTCTGCCGTACAAGACGCAGATTAGACCCTGCGTCGAATACTGCTCTCACCTCTGGCACGGCTCCGCGAAGTATTTGCTGGACGCTCTCGACGCTATGCAGCGACGAGCTATACGTATTATATAATAGATTGTCCGGAGGTACGGGAAGCATTGAGCCGCTAGCTCAGCGCCGAACAATAGCTTCCTTGCCGAACGATAGTGGCCTGGAACGCCCTGCCTGTGCACGTGTTTCCTCCCACATATAACCCTGGGTTCTTTAAGCGGAGCGTGTGCAGTGAGAGTGGCCCGCAATCGCTAGACGTCAAATATACGTCGAATATCGACGTAGGAATATAGTAAAAAGTAAGTTAGTACCTACCTTTGAAGATTTATTGTTTAAAATTATTTTAAAATGTAACTATTGTATTATTTACTACTATATTATCTACATTTATATTATGTACCGCCTCAAATTTACTTTTAAACCTTCCTTGTACCTCCACGAATGTTTCTAGACCAAAATCAGCCAAATCGGTCCAGCCGTTCCCGAGTTTTAGCAAGAAAAACGAACGGCGATTGATTTTGGCACGTTTGGTTATTAGGTTAATATCAAATAAATACCTAATACTTACTAAATTTATTGGTAAAGCTAATCGACCTAGCTTCATGATCAATATTAATAGATGTACATATTTAACTATTTGCAGGTGATTCTGGCTACCCACAAGGTCCCTGGTTAATGACACAAATTCTGGATGATGCTTAAGCGCAGACATACACAAGTGTCCATGGAAAGGCCAGGGTGACAATAGAAAATACTTTTAGACGATTGAAAAATCGATGGCGTTGTTTATGCCAAGATCGCACGCACACTACATTATGCACCTGTGAAATATGCAAAAATAATAACAGCTTGCTGTGTGCTGCATAATCTGGCCAGCGATTTTAATTTTCCTGAACCAGATCCCCAAGGTGCTAACATGCCACAGCAGCGCTCATCGTTCTCTTCTGAACATATTTTCCAGGAAAATAATATAGGAGATGACCTACTTAGGGGAAGGGCGATTAGACGTATGTTGGTGAACACAATTAACAGACTGCATGTATAATTAAATCATTTATTATATAACTATGTACATGTAAAAAGTAATATAAAAACTATCACTGTTAATAAAAACTGTAACTAGAAATATAAAAATATATTAATAACTATGTACCTAATCTTTTATTATTTACCTAAAAATAACTTCCATAGCCTCTTTCATAAACTCCAGGCCTCGAGGGCCGCCAGAGGGCTTCGACAAATCACCATTTCTGGAATTTCCATAGCTCTTTACATTAATGTTTTAGTAAACTGAGTAATGCAAGTAACTTTTTATTGACACTCACACTTTCATGAACTCCACCATCATTACTTATTGTAAATGGCTGGTTCTCATGATTGTTTTCTCAATAAACTCCTTTTAAACACTTTCCACAAAATGCTATTTCGTTTTTATTTAACAATAACACACTTCACACATGACCTTGACAATCAAAGACGTTCTGTCAAGTAAAGTCGCGTTGTTCAAAAACATAATAAAATTGTATGAATAAATATTAAAATAGTATGAATATTTTTCCTAATTTAGTGCACTTTACAATCTTCCATACCTTATTTCTAGAATTTTATTTGTGTTGTAATTTATTTTTGTTTTAATTGTTACTAAACAGGCAGTTTAGCAAAAAATAATAAATAGTTCACTATTTAATGAAGTTTTCGAACGTATTGTTCATTCAATACGATGTGTATTTTGTTCTCTAGGGCTCGTCCCTATTCACCTTATGATGACGTCACTATGGTAATCGTATCGAACTCTCGATAGTCTTATGTAATGCTTCGTGCTGCTACCTTTCGTAATACTCCGTTATCGTATCGTGGACTCGAAACCTAGACGCTACGAATGCTATAATTTTTCGTGCTAGAGCTACGAACAACTTGCGAAAAAGTATTCGTATCGTCATCGACAAACAATTGTATGACATTTGTACAGCGCCCCTATCGTGCGTGAAAGTAACTAATTTTAGCAGCACGAGCGATTTTAAATTACTTTCGTATCGCAACCGTAGCGTCACACGTTCGTTACGTGACACTTTATAAAGAAACTTGGGAGCACGAATTTAATTTTGACGTACGGTAATGTAAATTTCGAAGGCTGGCTATCGAGCTATACGAATCTTTATTCACGTAAGTTTAGCCGGTGAGAAAACATTCGAAATGGTACCTACATGTGAATTACTTTAATATTTAATCTAAAAGGAGTCTCTCCATCTCCATCTACTGTAGTTAGTAATGTTTTCTATGACAAATTGTAACCTATCTAATGATTTAAATGTTATAGGTTATTTGTGCATTATCGTTTTATGTCACTGAGTCATACCAGCGAATAGTGGGAATGGCCAAATATTTAGGCCAAACCACAGTAAGCAAATGCGTCAAGGAAGTGACCGAGGCTCTTATCACCCCTGCAATATAGAGAAGAAATCCCCTTTCCTTCCCCTACCCTCTCTTCAGAATGCATTATTACCAATGAACGACAACCTTGACATCCTTTTTTTTTTTTTTTTTTTTAATTCCGCGGCCCAAGGCCGCGGCCGCTCTAACGTCCGTTGCCGGGCGTCCCTGGTTACTAGCAGAGGGTATGTCCAGTGGCGCCCGGCGGACTTTGACCACCCCTGTGGTCTCTGCGGGTGTTTGGTCGGGACGAGAATCCCGCGTCATTGGGGTCGGGTTTTATCCCGCGTCAGTGAGTGAATCTGGTTGCGTGCTATGGGGCAAAGGCCCCGCAGCACGCAACCCTTCTAGCCTGCTTCTGTAAGGACGGTGGGTGGCGATCCCGCCGTCCTCAGGCCCCGATCATGGAGGACGATAGTCTTGGGCGTAGTCGCGTAGTCTGGGGCGGCCTGGCCGCCGACTACGGAACTCGGCGGGGAGGGTACGCTCCCTCTCCCTCCCGGCCGCCTCCTTCGCGAGCATGACTTGCTCGCAGAAGGACACGGCCGCGTTCCACCTACTCCCGCTGGATACCATGGCTTGAAGCATGGTCCCCAGCGAGAGGGTATCCACGCCCAGACCCACTACGAGGTCCCGGCGCTGACTCGCCCACGCTGAGCACTCCACCAACGTGTGGAGTGCGGTGTCGTCGTCGGAAACCTCGCAGTGTTGACACCGGGGTGTGACCTCACGATGCATGCGAAACAGATAGCTACCGAAGCATCCATGCCCGGCAACCATCTGCGTCGCACGGTACGTGAGGTCACCATGCTGCCTCTGCAGCCAATCGTCCATGATCGGTCTCACCGCCGCGATGAAGATGGCACCCCCCTTGGGTTGCTCAAGTCGCACCCTCCATGACTCCATGAGATCCTGGCGGAGTTGGGACCGCTGGTCCTCGATTTCTCGAGACGCAGGCCTGTGGTCCCGCTCCAGCGCCTCCTTGCGCCATTGGAACAATGACGCAAGGGCTCTCGCTTCCAGGTCCCATGGAGGGGTCCCGGCTAGGAGACATGCAGCCTCTCCGGAGATCGTGCGGTACCCCCGTACGGTTCTGACGGCCAAGGTTCTAAGTGGTCTGTTTAACAGAGTCACGTTCCCCTTGACCGCCAACCTATCCGCCCATACGGGAGCCCCGTATAGGGCCATACTCCGCACGATCCCCAGGTACAGTCTCCTGCAGGAGGCGTTGGGTCCCTTTAGGTTGGGCATCAGTCGCGAAAGCGCGACCGATGCCTGCGTCACCTTGGGGACCAAACTTCGGAAATGTGGTCCGAAGTTCCATCGGCTATCAAGTACGATCCCTAGGTACTTCATCGAGGGCTTGATGCCGATGCTAACGCCTCCCACATTTATGCTGGAACCTTCGGGTGGACCGTTCCGAGGTCTGTGAAAACACAGAACCTCGGACTTGTGCAAGGCCACCTCCAGTCCCAGCTGCCGTATCCGACCCACGACTCGAGCAACACCCGTCGTGACCTTGAGTGCTGCCTCCTGGTACGTTGCACCCCGCGCCGTGACGAGGGTATCGTCGGCGTAGCACGTTACGCCGACACCCCTAGGCAACGCACCCCGCAGCACCCAGTCGTAGCCGATGTTCCACAGAAGCGGCCCCAGGACCGACCCCTGCGGAACACCGCACGACACATCTCGCCGAGCTGGCCCGAGCCAGCTGGGGAAAGCTATGGCCCTCTCCGAGAGATAGGCCCCGACAATACGACGGAGGTAGAGAGGCGTTTCGTGATACACGAGCGCCTCCCTAACGCAGCTCCATGGCAAGGTGTTGAACGCGTTGGCGATGTCAAGAGACACCGCCACCACCACCTTGCCCTGCGAGACTGCTTCCTCCGTCAGGCTCTTCACGCGCATGATCGCGCTCACGGTGGAGCGTCCCCGACGGAAACCGAACTGGTTATCCGCCAGGTCTGGCCCCACACTCGTGAGATGCTCGACGAGGCGTTCCGCGATAATTCGCTCAAAGAGCTTACACACCTCGTCGAGCAACACGATCGGCCGGTATCCGGACGGTGAGTCCACCGGCCGCCCCGCCTTACGGATCAGGACCAGTTTCCCCGTCCTCCACACCTTGGGAAACTGGCCCCTTTCGAGGCATGCGCTAAAGAGCCCCATCAGTCGAGGCCCGAGTTCTTCGAGGGCCAGGACCCATGCACGGCCAGGAATGCCGTCGGGTCCGGGGGCAGTGATTTTCCGGCGTTTAAGCCGGAGTACTGCCGCACCTAGCTCCCCCACCCTGACTTCGGGTACGTCGTCTTCGCTGGTGCTATCCGCGTCGGGCAGAGACGGAGCCATGCGCGGAGGGACGTGCTCCTCCGCGCTCGTCGGAAACAGGGAGCCCATGACCCGCTCCAGCTGCTGCGGCTGGAGACTCTGGGTCAGTGGGGGCGCCCTAGGTCGGAGTTTCTCCCTGACCTGTAGGTACGGGCGCCCCCATGGGTTCTGCTGCAGGGTCTCCAGGAGCTCCTCGCGGGCCGCCGTCTTGGCCCGCTTTATCGTCTCCTGGAGATTACCTTTAGCCTCCCTGTATGCCTGAAAAAGCTCCGCCTCTCGGGCTGCCGCGTCGTCTGGGCGGCGACGCCTCCGGCGAAACCTGGTGTACCGGCGGCGGGCGGAGATGCATGCTGCGCGCAGCTCTGCAATCTCCGGCGACCACCAGTACACCTGCTTCCTGGCCGGTCTGGGTGTAACCCTAGGCATCGCCGCATCACAGATTTGCGACATGGCTCTCCTGAACCACTCCGCCTCGGCATCCACATCGGCAGGCCGGTCCGGCGCTGGAATCCAGGCCTGCACGATGGATGCCTCCAGGAGAGCCTCCCGATCCAGATGGTGAAGTGCCCAACGCGGATCCGGGGGATTTGCCACCGGCTGTGGGAGGTCAGGTGGGGGGACGACATCGAACCGGATGTACCGATGATCCGAGTGCGTCTCCTCACCCTCCTCCACGCGCCAGCCTGTAATACGGGCGGCGAGGTCAGGGGATGCGAACGTTACGTCCACGATCGATTCCCCCCCCCGCCGCCAAAAGGTGGCGACATTCCCCCGGTTGAGGACCTCCAGACCACGTGTTCTGGTCCAGTCCTCAAGAAGCCTCCCCTTGTCCCTGGTTTCCCGGGAGCCCCACGCCTCACTCCAGGCGTTGAAGTCTCCCAGGAGCAGGACAGGGCGAGGACGGCACGCAGCGAAGACGACGTCGAGCTCAGTGAGCCATAGCTCAAACTGAGACTCGTCAATGTTCGGCGAGATGTAGGTGGCCACGACTGCCAACCCATCATAGTCCGCCGCAACACACCCGCGGCCCCTTGCAATGATCGCAAGGCGCGAGTTGTCTGCGGCGGACCCCCCAAAGATACAACAGGCCGAGCCGTCCTCGTCCACCGGGCTTCCCGGGTGGACGTAGTACGGCTCGGCGACCACGGCTAAGTTTATGGACCACTGCCGGATGCTCTGGTACAGAAGATCCTGAGCAGCACGGCAGTGGTTCAAATTCACTTGCAGGATACGGATACGGGCGTCAGACATTAATTGACGTCCATAACCGCATCCCGCCGCGAAACAACTGGCCGCGCAAGGGCGGCACCCCCACCGCTCTCAGCGGACGGACGAGGTTTTGGCCTCGAGGCGGCGCAGGTTGTGCTGCCGACCCGGTGATCCGCGGTCTTGCCCTCCGCCTCGCATCTAAAGCAGCGAGGCGGGGCGTCACAGGCACTTGCCTTGTGACCGGGCCGGCTGCAGCGGAAGCACCGATCGCCCACGGTGACTTCCGCTGTACACTGCACTCCTAAGTGCCCCACCACCATGCACCGGAAACATCTGGTTTCCCGGGCACGAAGGAGGTGCACCTGCGCCTTTAGGAAGCCCCCTACGAGGAGGCTTCGTCCGTCCGCCACTTTCAGTGCCGCCGCGACGGGGCACTGGACGACTGTCATCCCGTGACCAGTGGAGCCGAAGGAGATATCTCCAGCCTTCACCTGGTCACGGGGGCAGCCGCCCGCCTCCACGACGGCGGAGACAACTTCCTCCGTCGTGGCCGCGTCATCCAGACCCGTGATGCGCAATGCGGCGCATTTGGTGGGCCTGGTGACGCGGACGGCTTCTTGGTCCAGCGCGTCCCTAAGCTGAGCCGCTAGGGCGTCAGCTTTAGGGCCGCTGGAGGCGCCGGAGACCTCGAGGAGGCGAGCCCCGGTGCGTGTCTTCTTGCACCGGAGCCCCCCCTGTATATCGAGGGCCGAGAGGTTGACTGAGGACTTCACAGTCCTCAGTACGTCGGCGTACCCCACCCCCTTCTCCACACCTACCGTCGTCACCGTCAGGACGACGGCGGTGGAGCGAGGAGGGCGGGGCCTCTTCGGCGCCTTCGCCGCGGCGGCTTTGGCCGCTTTCTTTGCGGCCTTCGTCTTCCTCTTCTTGGCTCCCACTACTTCCCATCCCTCCCGTCTGGAGGGGTGTAAGGAAGCAGCGGGAGCGACGATAGAGGAAGAGGAGGCGGCAGGGGTGCCACTCTTCTTGCCGCGCCCCTTGGCCTTCCGCGCCTGGGCCGCGGTCTCGGCCGGTATCCGGCTCACCGAAGCGGACGGGGGCGGAGCGGGGCGGCGGACAGCGGGTGTGCCGCTTGGACCCGGAGCGGGAGCACCGCCGACAGCCGCCGCGTATGAAAACGCGGGACGCGCTAGCGGAGGGCGGTACGCCCGGTCCTCCAGGACCGCGAGGCGCCCCTCGATCGCCGTCAGGACCTGCACCGTAGTCGGTACAGGCTTCGGCGGCGAGCCGGGCGCCATGGTGGGCGCGGTCCTAGGCGCCGTCTTCGGCGCTGGTCCAGCCGTCAGAGGAGGAGGCGGCATGGGACCTGGAGGTGCCTTGACCGCTTTGGTCAGCTCAGCGACCTCCCGACGGAGATCTTCCATCTCCTTTCGGGAGGCAGTGAGCTCCACCTCCAGGCTCGCAACCTGCTTGCGGAGCTTCGCCTCCTCCTCTGTGACGCTCCGCTCGAGGAGCTTGTCGAGGGAGGATTGGGCTTCATCCACCAGTGAAGCCACAATCTTCTTCCTCCCCGACATGTTTTTACTCCCCCGCATGGCCGCGTTCATGCGGGAGAAAATACTCATTATCTCCCGCGCGGGCGGCACACCGATATCCCTGCGACTGCGCAGGGACGGCACAGATGACGGGGGTGGTGTTGGCGGGCGCTTTCTGTAGGCGTCGAGACGCGTGCGCACCGTCTTCACCGGCACCTCCTCCTCCGAATCGCTGGAGAGGAGGGACCCCCACCCAGAGCAACTAGTGCTCCGGTCGCGCGGCAGCCCCCCCTTCTCGAGGGTCCTCTTCTGCGAAGAAGAAGGGCCCTTACCCCTCACACTACTGGGAGCTGACCCATCGTCAGTCCCAGCAGCAACATTTTCTTGGGGCGTCGACGTCGCGCTGCAACTAGGCGGCGCGACGCGAGCCCCCAAATCTAAAGGCATCGAAGTCCGTTGTTCGCGCAATATGTCGTCGGCTGAGACTGCCCGGGGAAGGGCAGTGTCAGGACCGGGGGTCTCTTCAGGCTTCATAGTAAGCACAATTCCTTCTGTGTTGGCCACTCAAGTTTTGATTTCGATGTTCGGTCACCCAACTTGCCACTGCGTTACCGTGGTCAAGTTGGGGTCCAGGGCGGACGGCGAGGACGTAGTCTAATCTCTTGGGGCCCCGCCCCAACCTTGACATCCTTGGCATAGACGTTTGTCGAGAGCTCAATAATAAAACTACATCGAAAGATGTATAGGGCTAGCTTCGCGGAAACTAGGAATACCGAATAAGGTAAAGCGATTCTTTACTACGCACAAGAGGTGTCTGCCGTACAAGACGCAGATTAGACCCTGCGTCGAATACTGCTCTCACCTCTGGCACGGCTCCGCGAAGTATTTGCTGGACGCTCTCGACGCTATGCAGCGACGAGCTATACGTATTATATAATAGATTGTCCGGAGGTACGGGAAGCATTGAGCCGCTAGCTCAGCGCCGAACAATAGCTTCCTTGCCGAACGATAGTGGCCTGGAACGCCCTGCCTGTGCACGTGTTTCCTCCCACATATAACCCTGGGTTCTTTAAGCGGAGCGTGTGCAGTGAGAGTGGCCCGCAATCGCTAGACGTCAAATATACGTCGAATATCGACGTAGGAATATAGTAAAAAGTAAGTTAGTACCTACCTTTGAAGATTTATTGTTTAAAATTATTTTAAAATGTAACTATTGTATTATTTACTACTATATTATCTACATTTATATTATGTACCGCCTCAAATTTACTTTTAAACCTTCCTTGTACCTCCACGAATGTTTCTAGACCAAAATCAGCCAAATCGGTCCAGCCGTTCCCGAGTTTTAGCAAGAAAAACGAACGGCGATTGATTTTGGCACGTTTGGTTATTAGGTTAATATCAAATAAATACCTAATACTTACTAAATTTATTGGTAAAGCTAATCGACCTAGCTTCATGATCAATATTAATAGATGTACATATTTAACTATTTGCAGGTGATTCTGGCTACCCACAAGGTCCCTGGTTAATGACACAAATTCTGGATGATGCTTAAGCGCAGACATACACAAGTGTCCATGGAAAGGCCAGGGTGACAATAGAAAATACTTTTAGACGATTGAAAAATCGATGGCGTTGTTTATGCCAAGATCGCACGCACACTACATTATGCACCTGTGAAATATGCAAAAATAATAACAGCTTGCTGTGTGCTGCATAATCTGGCCAGCGATTTTAATTTTCCTGAACCAGATCCCCAAGGTGCTAACATGCCACAGCAGCGCTCATCGTTCTCTTCTGAACATATTTTCCAGGAAAATAATATAGGAGATGACCTACTTAGGGGAAGGGCGATTAGACGTATGTTGGTGAACACAATTAACAGACTGCATGTATAATTAAATCATTTATTATATAACTATGTACATGTAAAAAGTAATATAAAAACTATCACTGTTAATAAAAACTGTAACTAGAAATATAAAAATATATTAATAACTATGTACCTAATCTTTTATTATTTACCTAAAAATAACTTCCATAGCCTCTTTCATAAACTCCAGGCCTCGAGGGCCGCCAGAGGGCTTCGACAAATCACCATTTCTGGAATTTCCATAGCTCTTTACATTAATGTTTTAGTAAACTGAGTAATGCAAGTAACTTTTTATTGACACTCACACTTTCATGAACTCCACCATCATTACTTATTGTAAATGGCTGGTTCTCATGATTGTTTTCTCAATAAACTCCTTTTAAACACTTTCCACAAAATGCTATTTCGTTTTTATTTAACAATAACACACTTCACACATGACCTTGACAATCAAAGACGTTCTGTCAAGTAAAGTCGCGTTGTTCAAAAACATAATAAAATTGTATGAATAAATATTAAAATAGTATGAATATTTTTCCTAATTTAGTGCACTTTACAATCTTCCATACCTTATTTCTAGAATTTTATTTGTGTTGTAATTTATTTTTGTTTTAATTGTTACTAAACAGGCAGTTTAGCAAAAAATAATAAATAGTTCACTATTTAATGAAGTTTTCGAACGTATTGTTCATTCAATACGATGTGTATTTTGTTCTCTAGGGCTCGTCCCTATTCACCTTATGATGACGTCACTATGGTAATCGTATCGAACTCTCGATAGTCTTATGTAATGCTTCGTGCTGCTACCTTTCGTAATACTCCGTTATCGTATCGTGGACTCGAAACCTAGACGCTACGAATGCTATAATTTTTCGTGCTAGAGCTACGAACAACTTGCGAAAAAGTATTCGTATCGTCATCGACAAACAATTGTATGACATTTGTACAGCGCCCCTATCGTGCGTGAAAGTAACTAATTTTAGCAGCACGAGCGATTTTAAATTACTTTCGTATCGCAACCGTAGCGTCACACGTTCGTTACGTGACACTTTATAAAGAAACTTGGGAGCACGAATTTAATTTTGACGTACGGTAATGTAAATTTCGAAGGCTGGCTATCGAGCTATACGAATCTTTATTCACGTAAGTTTAGCCGGTGAGAAAACATTCGAAATGGTACCTACATGTGAATTACTTTAATATTTAATCTAAAAGGAGTCTCTCCATCTCCATCTACTGTAGTTAGTAATGTTTTCTATGACAAATTGTAACCTATCTAATGATTTAAATGTTATAGGTTATTTGTGCATTATCGTTTTATGTCACTGAGTCATACCAGCGAATAGTGGGAATGGCCAAATATTTAGGCCAAACCACAGTAAGCAAATGCGTCAAGGAAGTGACCGAGGCTCTTATCACCCCTGCAATATAGAGAAGAAATCCCCTTTCCTTCCCCTACCCTCTCTTCAGAATGCATTATTACCAATGAACGACAACCTTGACATCCTTGGCATAGACGTTTGTCGAGAGCTCAATAATAAAACTACATCGAAAGATGTATAGGGCTAGCTTCGCGGAAACTAGGAATACCGAATAAGGTAAAGCGATTCTTTACTACGCACAAGAGGTGTCTGCCGTACAAGACGCAGATTAGACCCTGCGTCGAATACTGCTCTCACCTCTGGCACGGCTCCGCGAAGTATTTGCTGGACGCTCTCGACGCTATGCAGCGACGAGCTATACGTATTATATAATAGATTGTCCGGAGGTACGGGAAGCATTGAGCCGCTAGCTCAGCGCCGAACAATAGCTTCCTTGCCGAACGATAGTGGCCTGGAACGCCCTGCCTGTGCACGTGTTTCCTCCCACATATAACCCTGGGTTCTTTAAGCGGAGCGTGTGCAGTGAGAGTGGCCCGCAATCGCTAGACGTCAAATATACGTCGAATATCGACGTAGGAATATAGTAAAAAGTAAGTTAGTACCTACCTTTGAAGATTTATTGTTTAAAATTATTTTAAAATGTAACTATTGTATTATTTACTACTATATTATCTACATTTATATTATGTACCGCCTCAAATTTACTTTTAAACCTTCCTTGAACCTCCACGAATGTTTCTAGACCAAAATCAGCCAAATCGGTCCAGCCGTTCCCGAGTTTTAGCAAGAAAAACGAACGGCGATTGATTTTGGCACGTTTGGTTATTAGGTTAATATCAAATAAATACCTAATACTTACTAAATTTATTGGTAAAGCTAATCGACCTAGCTTCATGATCAATATTAATAGATGTACATATTTAACTATTTGCAGGTGATTCTGGCTACCCACAAGGTCCCTGGTTAATGACACAAATTCTGGATGATGCTTAAGCGCAGACATACACAAGTGTCCATGGAAAGGCCAAGGTGACAATAGAAAATACTTTTAGACGATTGAAAAATCGATGGCGTTGTTTATGCCAAGATCGCACGCACACTACATTATGCACCTGTGAAATATGCAAAAATAATAACAGCTTGCTGTGTGCTGCATAATCTGGCCAGCGATTTTAATTTTCCTGAACCAGATCCCCAAGGTGCTAACATGCCACAGCAGCGCTCATCGTTCTCTTCTGAACATATTTTCCAGGAAAATAATATAGGAGATGACCTACTTAGGGGAAGGGCGATTAGACGTATGTTGGTGAACACAATTAACAGACTGCATGTATAATTAAATCATTTATTATATAACTATGTACATGTAAAAAGTAATATAAAAACTATCACTGTTAATAAAAACTGTAACTAGAAATATAAAAATATATTAATAACTATGTACCTAATCTTTTATTATTTACCTAAAAATAACTTCCATAGCCTCTTTCATAAACTCCAGGCCTCGAGGGCCGCCAGAGGGCTTCGACAAATCACCATTTCTGGAATTTCCATAGCTCTTTACATTAATGTTTTAGTAAACTGAGTAATGCAAGTAACTTTTTATTGACACTCACACTTTCATGAACTCCACCATCATTACTTATTGTAAATGGCTGGTTCTCATGATTGTTTTCTCAATAAACTCCTTTTAAACACTTTCCACAAAATGCTATTTCGTTTTTATTTAACAATAACACACTTCACACATGACCTTGACAATCAAAGACGTTCTGTCAAGTAAAGTCGCGTTGTTCAAAAACATAATAAAATTGTATGAATAAATATTAAAATAGTATGAATATTTTTCCTAATTTAGTGCACTTTACAATCTTCCATACCTTATTTCTAGAATTTTATTTGTGTTGTAATTTATTTTTGTTTTAATTGTTACTAAACAGGCAGTTTAGCAAAAAATAATAAATAGTTCACTATTTAATGAAGTTTTCGAACGTATTGTTCATTCAATACGATGTGTATTTTGTTCTCTAGGGCTCGTCCCTATTCACCTTATGATGACGTCACTATGGTAATCGTATCGAACTCTCGATAGTCTTATGTAATGCTTCGTGCTGCTACCTTTCGTAATACTCCGTTATCGTATCGTGGACTCGAAACCTAGACGCTACGAATGCTATAATTTTTCGTGCTAGAGCTACGAACAACTTGCGAAAAAGTATTCGTATCGTCATCGACAAACAATTGTATGACATTTGTACAGCGCCCCTATCGTGCGTGAAAGTAACTAATTTTAGCAGCACGAGCGATTTTAAATTACTTTCGTATCGCAACCGTAGCGTCACACGTTCGTTACGTGACACTTTATAAAGAAACTTGGGAGCACGAATTTAATTTTGACGTACGGTAATGTAAATTTCGAAGGCTGGCTATCGAGCTATACGAATCTTTATTCACGTAAGTTTAGCCGGTGAGAAAACATTCGAAATGGTACCTACATGTGAATTACTTTAATATTTAATCTAAAAGGAGTCTCTCCATCTCCATCTACTGTAGTTAGTAATGTTTTCTATGACAAATTGTAACCTATCTAATGATTTAAATGTTATAGGTTATTTGTGCATTATCGTTTTATGTCACTGAGTCATACCAGCGAATAGTGGGAATGGCCAAATATTTAGGCCAAACCACAGTAAGCAAATGCGTCAAGGAAGTGACCGAGGCTCTTATCACCCCTGCAATATAGAGAAGAAATCCCCTTTCCTTCCCCTACCCTCTCTTCAGAATGCATTATTACCAATGAACGACAACCTTGACATCCTTGGCATAGACGTTTGTCGAGAGCTCAATAATAAAACTACATCGAAAGATGTATAGGGCTAGCTTCGCGGAAACTAGGAATACCGAATAAGGTAAAGCGATTCTTTACTACGCACAAGAGGTGTCTGCCGTACAAGACGCAGATTAGACCCTGCGTCGAATACTGCTCTCACCTCTGGCACGGCTCCGCGAAGTATTTGCTGGACGCTCTCGACGCTATGCAGCGACGAGCTATACGTATTATATAATAGATTGTCCGGAGGTACGGGAAGCATTGAGCCGCTAGCTCAGCGCCGAACAATAGCTTCCTTGCCGAACGATAGTGGCCTGGAACGCCCTGCCTGTGCACGTGTTTCCTCCCACATATAACCCTGGGTTCTTTAAGCGGAGCGTGTGCAGTGAGAGTGGCCCGCAATCGCTAGACGTCAAATATACGTCGAATATCGACGTAGGAATATAGTAAAAAGTAAGTTAGTACCTACCTTTGAAGATTTATTGTTTAAAATTATTTTAAAATGTAACTATTGTATTATTTACTACTATATTATCTACATTTATATTATGTACCGCCTCAAATTTACTTTTAAACCTTCCTTGTACCTCCACGAATGTTTCTAGACCAAAATCAGCCAAATCGGTCCAGCCGTTCCCGAGTTTTAGCAAGAAAAACGAACGGCGATTGATTTTGGCACGTTTGGTTATTAGGTTAATATCAAATAAATACCTAATACTTACTAAATTTATTGGTAAAGCTAATCGACCTAGCTTCATGATCAATATTAATAGATGTACATATTTAACTATTTGCAGGTGATTCTGGCTACCCACAAGGTCCCTGGTTAATGACACAAATTCTGGATGATGCTTAAGCGCAGACATACACAAGTGTCCATGGAAAGGCCAGGGTGACAATAGAAAATACTTTTAGACGATTGAAAAATCGATGGCGTTGTTTATGCCAAGATCGCACGCACACTACATTATGCACCTGTGAAATATGCAAAAATAATAACAGCTTGCTGTGTGCTGCATAATCTGGCCAGCGATTTTAATTTTCCTGAACCAGATCCCCAAGGTGCTAACATGCCACAGCAGCGCTCATCGTTCTCTTCTGAACATATTTTCCAGGAAAATAATATAGGAGATGACCTACTTAGGGGAAGGGCGATTAGACGTATGTTGGTGAACACAATTAACAGACTGCATGTATAATTAAATCATTTATTATATAACTATGTACATGTAAAAAGTAATATAAAAACTATCACTGTTAATAAAAACTGTAACTAGAAATATAAAAATATATTAATAACTATGTACCTAATCTTTTATTATTTACCTAAAAATAACTTCCATAGCCTCTTTCATAAACTCCAGGCCTCGAGGGCCGCCAGAGGGCTTCGACAAATCACCATTTCTGGAATTTCCATAGCTCTTTACATTAATGTTTTAGTAAACTGAGTAATGCAAGTAACTTTTTATTGACACTCACACTTTCATGAACTCCACCATCATTACTTATTGTAAATGGCTGGTTCTCATGATTGTTTTCTCAATAAACTCCTTTTAAACACTTTCCACAAAATGCTATTTCGTTTTTATTTAACAATAACACACTTCACACATGACCTTGACAATCAAAGACGTTCTGTCAAGTAAAGTCGCGTTGTTCAAAAACATAATAAAATTGTATGAATAAATATTAAAATAGTATGAATATTTTTCCTAATTTAGTGCACTTTACAATCTTCCATACCTTATTTCTAGAATTTTATTTGTGTTGTAATTTATTTTTGTTTTAATTGTTACTAAACAGGCAGTTTAGCAAAAAATAATAAATAGTTCACTATTTAATGAAGTTTTCGAACGTATTGTTCATTCAATACGATGTGTATTTTGTTCTCTAGGGCTCGTCCCTATTCACCTTATGATGACGTCACTATGGTAATCGTATCGAACTCTCGATAGTCTTATGTAATGCTTCGTGCTGCTACCTTTCGTAATACTCCGTTATCGTATCGTGGACTCGAAACCTAGACGCTACGAATGCTATAATTTTTCGTGCTAGAGCTACGAACAACTTGCGAAAAAGTATTCGTATCGTCATCGACAAACAATTGTATGACATTTGTACAGCGCCCCTATCGTGCGTGAAAGTAACTAATTTTAGCAGCACGAGCGATTTTAAATTACTTTCGTATCGCAACCGTAGCGTCACACGTTCGTTACGTGACACTTTATAAAGAAACTTGGGAGCACGAATTTAATTTTGACGTACGGTAATGTAAATTTCGAAGGCTGGCTATCGAGCTATACGAATCTTTATTCACGTAAGTTTAGCCGGTGAGAAAACATTCGAAATGGTACCTACATGTGAATTACTTTAATATTTAATCTAAAAGGAGTCTCTCCATCTCCATCTACTGTAGTTAGTAATGTTTTCTATGACAAATTGTAACCTATCTAATGATTTAAATGTTATAGGTTATTTGTGCATTATCGTTTTATGTCACTGAGTCATACCAGCGAATAGTGGGAATGGCCAAATATTTAGGCCAAACCACAGTAAGCAAATGCGTCAAGGAAGTGACCGAGGCTCTTATCACCCCTGCAATATAGAGAAGAAATCCCCTTTCCTTCCCCTACCCTCTCTTCAGAATGCATTATTACCAATGAACGACAACCTTGACATCCTTGGCATAGACGTTTGTCGAGAGCTCAATAATAAAACTACATCGAAAGATGTATAGGGCTAGCTTCGCGGAAACTAGGAATACCGAATAAGGTAAAGCGATTCTTTACTACGCACAAGAGGTGTCTGCCGTACAAGACGCAGATTAGACCCTGCGTCGAATACTGCTCTCACCTCTGGCACGGCTCCGCGAAGTATTTGCTGGACGCTCTCGACGCTATGCAGCGACGAGCTATACGTATTATATAATAGATTGTCCGGAGGTACGGGAAGCATTGAGCCGCTAGCTCAGCGCCGAACAATAGCTTCCTTGCCGAACGATAGTGGCCTGGAACGCCCTGCCTGTGCACGTGTTTCCTCCCACATATAACCCTGGGTTCTTTAAGCGGAGCGTGTGCAGTGAGAGTGGCCCGCAATCGCTAGACGTCAAATATACGTCGAATATCGACGTAGGAATATAGTAAAAAGTAAGTTAGTACCTACCTTTGAAGATTTATTGTTTAAAATTATTTTAAAATGTAACTATTGTATTATTTACTACTATATTATCTACATTTATATTATGTACCGCCTCAAATTTACTTTTAAACCTTCCTTGTACCTCCACGAATGTTTCTAGACCAAAATCAGCCAAATCGGTCCAGCCGTTCCCGAGTTTTAGCAAGAAAAACGAACGGCGATTGATTTTGGCACGTTTGGTTATTAGGTTAATATCAAATAAATACCTAATACTTACTAAATTTATTGGTAAAGCTAATCGACCTAGCTTCATGATCAATATTAATAGATGTACATATTTAACTATTTGCAGGTGATTCTGGCTACCCACAAGGTCCCTGGTTAATGACACAAATTCTGGATGATGCTTAAGCGCAGACATACACAAGTGTCCATGGAAAGGCCAGGGTGACAATAGAAAATACTTTTAGACGATTGAAAAATCGATGGCGTTGTTTATGCCAAGATCGCACGCACACTACATTATGCACCTGTGAAATATGCAAAAATAATAACAGCTTGCTGTGTGCTGCATAATCTGGCCAGCGATTTTAATTTTCCTGAACCAGATCCCCAAGGTGCTAACATGCCACAGCAGCGCTCATCGTTCTCTTCTGAACATATTTTCCAGGAAAATAATATAGGAGATGACCTACTTAGGGGAAGGGCGATTAGACGTATGTTGGTGAACACAATTAACAGACTGCATGTATAATTAAATCATTTATTATATAACTATGTACATGTAAAAAGTAATATAAAAACTATCACTGTTAATAAAAACTGTAACTAGAAATATAAAAATATATTAATAACTATGTACCTAATCTTTTATTATTTACCTAAAAATAACTTCCATAGCCTCTTTCATAAACTCCAGGCCTCGAGGGCCGCCAGAGGGCTTCGACAAATCACCATTTCTGGAATTTCCATAGCTCTTTACATTAATGTTTTAGTAAACTGAGTAATGCAAGTAACTTTTTATTGACACTCACACTTTCATGAACTCCACCATCATTACTTATTGTAAATGGCTGGTTCTCAAAAATAAAATAAAATAAAAATAAAATAAAATAACGTTTATTATCTTTGAAATTTTCAGAAAATTATTTAGATTCGTCAGAAGTTGGTGTGACTCTACCGAGGGTTCCAAAATGCAACGAGACTGAGAAGAGCCCTCAAGAAACTCAGCTCGGCTTTTTTCAAAATATTTCATCTTAAATCTAATACAGAGTTATTTAGAAAGGAGCAATTCGTTACGTTGTTACAACCAGGCCGCCTTGTCATCTAAGAAATCATTAATACTATAATAAGCTTTATGGCACAATTTACTTTTTATTAGTTTTTTAAATTTATTGACAGATAAATTTGCTATTTCGGTTGGCAATGTATTGTACATTCGAATAAAGTTCCCCGCAAAAGAATTACTCACTTTATGAAGCCTAAATTTAGGAACAGCCAGTTTATCCTTATTTCTTAAGTTTAGATTATGATTATCACTATTTTTCACAAATTTACTTTTGTTCTTGTGGGTATACAATAAAATTTCATAAATATACTGTGAATACACTGTAAGGATGTTAATATGCTTAAACTTATCTCTTAATGACTCCCGAGACCCCATTCGATAGATAGTCCGGATAGCCCTCTTCTGCAACACAAAGATGCATTCAATATCGGCAGCGTTACCCCACAGTAGTATGCCATATGTCATGATACTGTGGAAGTAGCTGAAGTAGACAAGACGCGCCGTTTTAATGTCTGTAAGTTGTCGGATCTTTTTGACAGCATAGGCTGCTGAACTAAGCCTGGCCGAAATTTTCCCGATATGAGGCCCCCATTGCAATTTGGAGTCTAACGTTATGCCCAGAAAGACAGTGTCATCGACCAATTCTATTATATCATCCCTAACCTTAACACTGGTTTTAACAAGTCTTACATTAGGTAAGGTGAATCTTACACATTTAGTTTTATTTTCATTTAATAATAAATTATTAGCACAAAACCAGTGGACTATCCTAGAGAGGGCAATGTTTACATCGTCAAGTTCGCGCTGTCCACGTTTAACTTTAAATATTAAAGAAGTATCATCAGCAAACAAAACTACCTCGTGGTCGTCTCTTATGAGGTGAGGGAGATCATTAATATATACTAGAAAAAGAAAAGGTCCCAAAATTGAACCCTGCGGTACCCCCATTGCTACAGGAGAACCAGGTGACTGTTTACCATTGATCACTACATTCTGGACCCTATCACTTAAGTAAGAATTGACGAAATTCAAGGCCGTCCCCCGGATTCCGTAATGATCAAGTTTCTTAATTAAAGTCTGGTGCTGAACGCAATCGAAGGCCTTAGATAAGTCACAGAATACACCATAAGCATCATATGACTCATCCCAGGCCCTGTATATACACTCTAATAATTTAATACCGGCATCAGTGGTGGACCGACCACGAGTGAAACCGAATTGTTTTGTATGTAATAGTTTATTAACGTTAAAGTGATTTTGCATTTGATTAAGCATAATTTTTTCAAAAATTTTACTAAATGTAGGTAGTACAGAAATGGGACGGAAATTGGACGGATCTGAAGTACTACCCGATTTAAACAGGGGAATTAATTTACTAGATTTCATTAAATCAGGGAACACACCACTATCAACACAATTATTAAATATTATTACTAGTTCAGGAGCAACCATTTCAATAAAAGAATTTACTAAATACACAGAGATGCCCCAGAGGTCAGCTGTTTTCTTGATATTTAAAGATTTAAAAGTTTTTAAGATAGTGTTTATGTTAACTTTACTGAATTTAAATATAACGTTACAACAAGGAACGTTTGCTTTTAACAAAGATTCTGCAATGGGGGTTGAAGAGCCTAGGGTTTTTGTCAAATCTACAGGAATTCGGGAGAAAAAATTTTCAAATTCGTTAGCGACCTCGAAGTCTGATGTAGTTATTTTACCATTTATATTAAGTTTAAAATGATTATCATTTAATTTTTGTTCTTATCTCATGATTGTTTTCTCAATAAACTCCTTTTAAACACTTTCCACAAAATGCTATTTCGTTTTTATTTAACAATAACACACTTCACACATGACCTTGACAATCAAAGACGTTCTGTCAAGTAAAGTCGCGTTGTTCAAAAACATAATAAAATTGTATGAATAAATATTAAAATAGTATGAATATTTTTCCTAATTTAGTGCACTTTACAATCTTCCATACCTTATTTCTAGAATTTTATTTGTGTTGTAATTTATTTTTGTTTTAATTGTTACTAAACAGGCAGTTTAGCAAAAAATAATAAATAGTTCACTATTTAATGAAGTTTTCGAACGTATTGTTCATTCAATACGATGTGTATTTTGTTCTCTAGGGCTCGTCCCTATTCACCTTATGATGACGTCACTATGGTAATCGTATCGAACTCTCGATAGTCTTATGTAATGCTTCGTGCTGCTACCTTTCGTAATACTCCGTTATCGTATCGTGGACTCGAAACCTAGACGCTACGAATGCTATAATTTTTCGTGCTAGAGCTACGAACAACTTGCGAAAAAGTATTCGTATCGTCATCGACAAACAATTGTATGACATTTGTACAGCGCCCCTATCGTGCGTGAAAGTAACTAATTTTAGCAGCACGAGCGATTTTAAATTACTTTCGTATCGCAACCGTAGCGTCACACGTTCGTTACGTGACACTTTATAAAGAAACTTGGGAGCACGAATTTAATTTTGACGTACGGTAATGTAAATTTCGAAGGCTGGCTATCGAGCTATACGAATCTTTATTCACGTAAGTTTAGCCGGTGAGAAAACATTCGAAATGGTACCTACATGTGAATTACTTTAATATTTAATCTAAAAGGAGTCTCTCCATCTCCATCTACTGTAGTTAGTAATGTTTTCTATGACAAATTGTAACCTATCTAATGATTTAAATGTTATAGGTTATTTGTGCATTATCGTTTTATGTCACTGGGTCATACCAGCGAATAGTGGGAATGGCCAAATATTTAGGCCAAACCACAGTAAGCAAATGCGTCAAGGAAGTGACCGAGGCTCTTATCACCCCTGCAATATAGAGAAGAAATCCCCTTTCCTTCCCCTACTTTCTCTTCAGAGTGCATTATTACCAATGAAGGACAACCTTGACATCCTTGGCATAGACGTTTGTCTAGACCTCAATAATAAAACTACATCGAAAGATGTATAGGGCTAGCTTCGCGGAAACTAGGAATACCGAATAAGGTAAAGCGATTCTTTACTACGCACAAGAGGTGTCTGCCGTACAAGACGCAGATTAGACCCTGCGTCGAATACTGCTCTCACCTCTGGCACGGCTCCGCGAAGTATTTGCTGGACGCTCTCGACGCTATGCAGCGACGAGCTATACGTATTATATAATAGATTGTCCGGAGGTACGGGAAGCATTGAGCCGCTAGCTCAGCGCCGAACAATAGCTTCCTTGCCGAACGATAGTGGCCTGGAACGCCCTGCCTGTGCACGTGTTTCCTCCCACATATAACCCTGGGTTCTTTAAGCGGAGCGTGTGCTGTGAGAGTGGCCCACAATCGCTAGACGTCAAATATACGTCGAATATCGACGTAGGAATATAGTAAAAAGTAAGTTAGTACCTACCTTTGAAGATTTATTGTTTAAAATTATTTTAAAATGTAACTATTGTATTATTTACTACTATATTATCTACATTTATATTATGTACCGCCTCAAATTTACTTTTAAACCTTCCTTGAACCTCCACGAATGTTTCTAGACCAAAATCAGCCAAATCGGTCCAGCCGTTCCCGAGTTTTAGCAAGAAAAACGAACGGCAATTGATTTTGGCACGTTTGGTTATTAGGTTAATATCAAATAAATACCTAATACTTACTAAATGTATTGGTAAAGCTAATCGACCTAGCTTCATGATCAATATTAATAGATGTACATATTTAACTATTTGCAGGTGATTCTGGCTACCCACAAGGTCCCTGGTTAATGACACAAATTCTGGATGATGCTTAAGCGCAGACATACACAAGTGTCCATGGAAAGGCCAGGGTGACAATAGAAAATACTTTTAGACGATTGAAAAATCGATGGCGTTGTTTATGCCAAGATCGCACGCACACTACATTATGCACCTGTGAAATGTGCAAAAATAATAACAGCTTGCTGTGTGCTGCATAATCTGGCCAGCGATTTTAATTTTCCTGAACCAGATCCCCAAGGTGCTAACATGCCACAGCAGCGCTCATCGTTCTCTTCTGAACATATTTTCCAGGAAAATAATATAGGAGATGACCTACTACTTAGGGGAAGGGCGATTAGACGTATGTTGGTGAACACAATTAACAGACTGCATGTATAATTAAATCATTTATTATATAACTATGTACATGTAAAAAGTAATATAAAACCTATCACTGTTAATAAAAACTGTAACTAGAAATATAAAAATATAATAATAATATGTACCTAATCTTTTATTATTTACCTAGAAATAACTTCCATAGCCTCTTTCATAAACTCCAGGCCTCGAGGGCCGCCAGAGGGCTTCGACAAATCACCATTTCTGGAATTTCCATAGCTCTTTACATTAATGTTTTAGTAAACTGAGTAATGCAAGTAACTTTTTATTGACACTCACACTTTCATGAACTCCACCATCATTACTTATTGTAAATGGCTGGTTCTCATGATTGTTTTCTCAATAAACTCCTTTTAAACACTTTCCACAAAATGCTATTTCGTTTTTATTTAACAATAACACACTTGACACTTGACATTGACAATCAAAGACGTTCTGTCAAGTAAAGTCGCGTTGTTCAAAAACATAATAAAATTGTATGAATAAATATTAAAATAGTATGAATATTTTTCCTAATTTAGTGCACTTTACAATCTTCCATACCTTATTTCTAGAATTTTATTTGTGTTGTAATTTATTTTTGTTTTAATTGTTACTAAACAGGCAGTTTAGCAAAAAATAATAAATATTTCACTATTTAATGAAGTTTTCGAACGTATTGTTCATTCAATACGATGTGTATTTTGTTCTCTAGGGCTCGTCCCTATTCACCTTATGATGACGTCACTATGGTAATCGTATCGAACTCTCGATAGTCTTACGTAATGCTTCGTGCTGCTACCTTTCGTAATACTCCGTTATCGTATCGTGGACTCGAAACCTAGACGCTACGAATGCTATAATTTTTCGTGCTAGAGCTACAGAGCAGTTTCGAGAAGGTCGAAAATCGCTTGAACCTATTTTCGTAATTATCGTTATAGGAAGTTGTCATTTTTGAAAGTTGTCATTTTAGGAAGTTGTTGTTTTCAGAAACTGTCATTTTAGGAAGTTGTCGTTCTTAGCCGGAGCAACAGACCGCAGATGAAAGTGAAAATTGTCCTGCATAGTCTCGAAATGAAGAAGCTTCGCTCGCTTGATCCAAAGTTTTATACACAACTTTTATAGATGGTATCCCAAAATTTGCATTTTTGCAAGCTTATATTATTTTAATTTAATATCAGCGAACCCGAATTTTACTACTACCCGTGGACTTAATTAAATATGATTGAAAACTCAAAACTTTGGACGTCGCTCGACATAAAATAATGGCCGCCATTTGAAGTGACGAGATTATTTTAAAATGCATTCAAGAACGTTCACTCACTGAATTAAGATCTGTTATTTGAAGCGAGTGCTTTTACTGCGATATTAAAATCGGATGAAAAGGGTTGTAACTTTAGTTTTAGATTGGGTTTAGACGATATATCGATGAAAAAATTATCGAGATTTATAATTTATGAAATATATGCGATTGCTTAATGTGGACGGGGATGTTCGCGTAACATGAATTAATTTTTAGTCTACTACTAATAGACTACCTAATTTAATAGCTACTCACTATTCACACAAGTCTAAGACTTTCCGCGTCGACTAGCGATGTCTTTAAAAGGCTGCCAGCATTCTTCCGTTGGAATGTTAATTCTTTGGGTGTCGAGTTGAGTGGGTAACCAATGATATTTTTTTTTTATATTGGGTTCGCCAAATTGACGCCGCCCGCCTGGTGGTAAGTCGTGACGACGTCTAGCACAATACTATAGAGCTTGACGACCTACTGATGTGCCTCGTCACGCTCCGCTTAAAGAACCCAGGAATAATGTGAGATGAAACACGTGCACAGGCAGGGCGTTCCAGGCCACTATATCGCAGAACATTTCGGTCATGTGACCCAAGTAACATTTTTTTGACATTTTCTGCGATATCATTGATTATCGACAAACTCTTTCGAGCGCTATAGTGAGGGGCCTGATCCTGGGACGAGATAAAAATGTGCTTATATAAAACACTTTGTAATAAGTGTAGGCATTATGTATAGGATGTGTTTATAAAGGACAAAAACTTTGGTATAAATATAGTGACTATATTATGTTATACTTATTGAAATTGTGCTCTAACCACACGCCACCACATACCGCCAATTTATCATCATTTAGAAACAATTTATGGCTCTGTACCGAGATTAACTTGCGATAAATTGTGTCGGTAATCACTTAGGGAATTACAAAACTCTAGACGAGATTTAGGTTTGACGTTCACCAAAATATTATATTATTTAATTAGTAAATATGTCCTACATTTGTATATATTTGGTTATGACACAAAACCGGACAATGATTTGATAGATACTTATTCAACATAACGCTTCAATCAATCAATCAAACCATTTATTCACTTAGGTCATTAAAAGGTGCTTATGAATGTCAGCAAGTTACAAAAATAAAAATATAATTGCTTCTATGTTTAAATTTACTGCCAGATTCGCAAAGCAATAGCCTGTGAGAAAGAACCTGGCAATAAAACTCACGGCTACTTTTTATCTACCATACAATTTACAACATAGTTCCTAATATAGACTAATATAGACGAATGTACTTTGGTCTTGTGTCAGAATCATTAATATACAAATGTATATTAAGTAAAATAAAATTAATGATGATTTTTATATTACTTTTGAGTATAATTGTAAATTATTTTGAATATGAATATGTATATAATGATGATGGCCATATCCTGTATAAGTACAGTCCGACATAAGCCTACACCATACTCCGAGATGCCGAGGACTTTATTTGGCTGCGTCAGAGGGGCTGCCACGTCAGATATTGTTACCTTTCATCAACATTTCATCGCAAGGCAATATTTTTTCCAAAATTACAATTATAGCTACTCCTTTTTATTAAATATAATTCGGCCATTTTGGACATAACCCCTTTTATGTGTGCCCGGTGACGGCAATGGCCGGCCCCCTATTACGTGGGACTAAAAATACCAGAAAATTGTGTGTGTGTAATGCACCTCTGCCTACCCCTCCGGGGATATAGGCGTGATATATATGTGTGTGTGTATAAGTAGTGTTATGGTTATCTTTAAAGTCATCACAAAATGATCTCAAACCTCAAAAACAAACTTGTCTTATGAGAGCAATATTCTCGTATCTCCAATCTATTCTTGACTAAAATTCCCTTGGCAGAACTGTTCAAGTTACAGCACTTCGAAAGTTGACATTTCTAAACAACAGCCTTCATCACAGCTCCAAGTGGTATTGAAACTTCGCAATTTGATTTACTGTACGACTTGGCTGTTTATATTTGAATGCGTAGAAAAGGGGAGTTAAAGTTATTAAATGAGGAGTCCTCGTTCCGCCTGTTTAATTATTGTTTAGGAACTGTGTGTGATTTATAATTTGGAGCACATTTTGAAAGTTGGGAATTGAATTTAAGACAATTTGGTTGAATAAGTACGCTTTGGTTGCTTAGTTTGCTTACAGTAAAGTATACTAGGGGTTACTGGCTTTTAGTAGTTATTAGGGTACCGTAGCTAAAGGGTAAAAACGCGGCCCTATTATTATGACTCACTGACACTTTCTTTCTGTCACCAAGCTATATCTCATGAACCGTGATAGTTAGACAGTTAAAAATTTCATATATATAGTGTACAGATAGACCCAGACGCCCAGGACTTTAATTGGCTGTGCCATAGCGGCTGGCACGTAAGATTTTGTTGCCTTTCATCAACATTTCATCGCAAGGCAACGGCTTTCAATTTTTTTTTTCAAAATTACAATATACTTAGCTACTACTTTTTATTAAATTCATTCGGCCATTTTGGACATAACCCATTATAAATGTGCCCGGTGACGGCAATAGGCTTGCCCCCTATTACTTGGGACTAAAAATACTGGCATATTGTGGGTGTGTAATGCACCTCTCCCAACCACTTCGGGGGTATAGGCGTGATAAGTGTGTGTTAAAAATTTCATAAGCGACGTCTTTTTTTACTGCTATAAAAACGAATACCAAAAACAGAATAAGAACCTATTTAAGTGGGGTTCTCCATGGCTGCAGAGGCGGCATGGTGACCTCACGTATCGTGCGACGCAGATCGTTACCGGGCATGGATGCTTCGGTGTCAACACTGCGAGGTTTCCGACGAGGACACCGCACTCCACACTTTGGTGGAGTGCTCGGCGTGGGCGAGTCAGCGCCGGGACCTCGTAGTGGGCCTGGGCGTGGATATCCTCTCGCTGGAGACCATGCTCCAAGCCATGGTCTCCAGCGCGAGTAGGTGGAACGCGGCCGTGTCCTTCTACGAGCAAGTCATGCTCGCGAAGGAGGCAGCCGAGAGGGAGAGGGAGCTTACTCTCCCCGCTGAGTTTTGCAGTCAGCGGTCAGGGCGCCGACTCATCTACGCCCAGGAACATCGACCTCCATGATCGGGGTCTGAAGACGGCGCGGGATGGCCACCCGCCATCCTTACAGAAGCTGGCTAGAAGGGTTGCGTGCTGCGGGGCCTTTCCCCACAGCAAGCAACCAGATTCTCTCACCGACGTGGGATTAAACCCAACCCCAACGATGCGGGATTTTCATTCCAACCAAACCCCCGAAGAGGCCACACAGCTGGCCAAAGTCCGCCTGGCGCCACTGGAAGTGCCTTCCAGTGTCACCAGAGACGCCCGCAGCAATGGACATGGGAGCGGCCGCGGTCTCGCGGAATTAAAAAAAAAGAAAAAAAAGTGGGGTTCTCCAACAAACGTCAGATCTTTGCCCTTTTTTGAGCCTTTTCAATATAAACATACAAAAATACTAATCTTTCCTATTTATTTAACTAGATATATCTATAGATATAGCGTTAAAACTTCGGATTTGATATCCGGGGTTCGAGCAAATATTTGTATGGTCCGTAGACAGTTTTAGCGATTGTATACGATGTATGAGTTTACATAAGACCTACTGCCAAGAGGCCTGTGGCGTGTAGGCATGCTAAATGAAGCACCGCTGACGTCATATTCACCAGACGTCTATATCATATTAGAAGGCGGTTCTAGACCCTTCTACAAGCTTCTACCAGTTTCCAGCTGTGCCTAGCCATACGCCACACCTCCTTATAATTTAACAAACTTTTATATATTACAACTGTTTATTATATATATGTAATTAAATCATTTCCAAGTCTCTCTGCCATGAATATAATCTTTAATTAAATATAATACATCATCATAACAAAGTATAAAACCAATTCTGTCCGTCCCTATGTATGCTTAGAAACTACGCAACGGATTTTGATGCGATTTTCACCAATGGATAGAGTGGTTCTAGAGGAAGGTTTTTGTATTTATAATTTGTCAAGCGAGCGAAGCCGAGGGCGTCCACTAGTTAACTTATACAATACAATTATTTTGTTGGAACCAATGTCCTATAAATGACCCTACATTTCCATTCTAAAGATATCCAAGTCAGTTCTTGATTCTAAGTCACCTTATGAATATAAAGTGGTTTGGTGCATACACAAAGCTTCGCACGTCATGTTATATCCTTTTGTAGTATAATACATACATATATAAGTATTACGGAGACGTTTGAACTTAGTGCTCTTTGTCTTGACTAGTTAGCACTCAGCTTGATACTCGCAGATATAATAGTGGCTTAACATTATCCGATTGAATTTGCAAGATGCAAACCGAAATGAAAATTTCGCTTAATATCTGTTTGTGTATGTGTTATTGCGAGTCATTGAAACAATTGAGATTGTATTTAGTAATAACTCTATACGTAGGTCACACTATAAGTTTTGCGTAACTTAAAAAAACAACATGTTAAAACCAAAATATTATGTTTATTGCTTTTCAAAATACTCTCCTTTACACTTTAAACATTTTTTTATGCGATCGAACCATTTTTTAAAACAGGATGATAACATATCTGAAGGCATGTTTTCTACGTGCTGATTGAACGCTATCACTACCTCTTCGGAGTTGGTAAAAGTGAAACCTCTTATCAAATCTTTGATTTTGGGGAAAATACAGAAATCACAGGGTGCTAGGTCGGGGCTATGCGCAGGATGGGTGACCAGTTGTACTTTTTCGGAAGCTAAAAATGACTTTGTTTTGTTGGCCGTGTGTGAAGAAGCGTTGTCATGATGTAGGAGAACGCGGGTTTTAGGTCGTCTTTTGCGAACTTTTTCTAACACCCTGGGTAAACAAATGGTAGAATACCACTCGGCATTAACACTCTTTTGATCTTCAAGTGGAATTATACAGATGGGACCGGTTGCTGAGAAAAAAAACGCGATCATTTTTTTACCAACGTTTCTCGCCTGCCTCACTTTTGTTGGCTTGTTCTCATTTTCAAACACCCATTCACAAGATTGCTGTTTTTTTTCGGGTTCAAAACAATAAATCCACGTTTCATCTCCTGTGACAATGTCATAAACAGCATTAGAATGTCCGTGGTCGTACTTCAGTAGCATCTGTGAGCACCATTCCACGCGAGCCCGCTTCTGCTCCGCTGTCAGTTCATGAGGGATCGAACGACAACAAAGTTTCCGAACTTTCAATTCATCGTGTAAAATTATCTGGATTTGACTCATACCAATTCCCAATAGTCCTCGAATTGTCTCATAGGTAATCCGCGGGTTTTCTTCAATTAACCGCTTAACAGTAGCCACATTATTTTCGTTGATGGCAGTTGAAGGCCGCCCTTCACGAAATTTGTCATGTAAAGAAACTCGACCTCTCTCAAATTCAGAAAACCATCACCTCACGGTGCTCAAACAAGGTGCTTCTCTCCCAAAAGCATTTTGAAGACGTGCGGCACAGTCTTGCGGAGAGAGAGAACTTTTAAAATCATAAAAAATCATCGGTCGAAAATCTTTTCGACTTAATTCCATTTTCGTTGCATACGTAGAACTTTGATGTGTGATAAAAAACAATTGACAAATGATTTCCCGCCAATTGTTTATTTTTATTACTAAGAAGGTTGCAACGTTTAAAAAAATATAACAGTCGAAATTCAAATAGTTCCGATTAGCTAGAAGTGCAAAACTTTTAGTGTGCCCATGTAATATCTGACTGATTGACTGAACTTATATTACTATTATACTCGTATCTAGGCTTTATATTAATTACTAACAAAGGAAATTGTACATGAGCAAGGTGGGGTGAACATCTTAGGTACCTACATGCTTATATCTATTTACTTTAGTGCATGTAACGAAATAATATTATAATTTGCTGAGGTAGCAATGACGGAATATTATACAAGTTACATTCCATGTCTTCGCCATATGTGTTCTGACATTAGGTAGATACATCCGTACCGCCATGATAATTGGTACAAGTGTTTAGAAATTATTTTTTTTAACTTGTTTTTTTTTATTGGATGGGAAATGGGGACAAAAATCCCAAAAGATCTTTTTATTTCTTTAGATAGAAATTACGAGTAAACAAAACCTGCAATGTTTCGGTGGCGTGGTCGGTAGTGCATCCGCTTTCGACGCCGGAGTTTCGGGTTCGATTCCCGGTCGGGACAAACTTTGTGTGATGACACATAAGTTTGTACCGAAGTCTGGATGTTTGCTATGTATAATATGTATGTATTTGCAAAAAAACAATGTATATAAGTATTTATATCGGGTCCATATTGGCATAAACATCTTCTTCTTATCCGGTACACTCTTGACAGAGCGGTCGTGATAGCTATGTAGTAGTAATATTAGAAGGGACAGATGTGATGCGCTTCACGACCGTTCGCCACCGTTGACTATTAGAGGTCATCCTGCTGCATTCATTGAGTGAACCTCCTACGGCAGACTTGATCTGGTCAGTCCAACGCGTAGGTGACCTTCCGCGCGGTCTAGTGCCCTCCACTATCCCTTGGACGACAAGGCGTTCTATGGACTGATCACCACGCCGAGATACATGTCTGAAGAATGTAAGGATGCGAGATTGTACTGTTGAGAACAGACGCTGCTTAATACCGAGTTCTTGAAGTATCGAGACGTTTGTACGAAACTCGGTCCACGAAACCCCAAGCATTCTTCTCCAGCACCACATTTCCAGAGCGTCTATTTTCTTTCTTTCCACATCTCGCAAGGTCCACGTTTCAGCCGCGTATAGAAATATGGGGAATATAAGTATTCTCACGAGCCTGGTCTTCGTGGCTTTTGTTATATTCCTGTTTCTCCATATTTTCCGCATCTTGTCCATCGCCGTCCTCGTGATGCCCATACGTCGTTTGATCTCATCGATGCATCCACTACTGTTTGAAATCTGAGCCCCAAGATAAATATAAGATTGGACCACGTTGCATTTCGCGATTTGAGTCACTTGAGGCGAATTATTTCTGGCACGGTCAACAATCATCACCTTGATTTTGCTGCGATTTATCCCAAGTCCAAACTCATGGCTCACTCGTTCCATCCTTGACAGAAGCTCTTCCAAGTGTTGCGAACTGGATGCAAACAAAGTGGTGTTATCCGCGTAACACAAGTTCGCAATCCTGCATCAACCAATTGTTACACCATCTGTCCAGTCCTCCAAAGTGATGCGCATTATTAGCTCTGTGTACACGTTGAATAAGAGCGGTGATATTATGCACCCCTGGCGTACACCGGCACTAGGATGGAAGTCACCTGATAGGACGTCATCTGTGCGCACTGAAGCTGTGCCCTCTTCATAAAGCCTTCTTTAAAGGTGTACGAGATGTTTTGGTGTGCCCATATCTAGCAGGGTCTTCCATAACACCGGCCATCTCACCGAGTCGAATGCTTTGGAGAAATCAACAAAGCAAATGAAAAATTTTCTAACTACCGATCTGTGTTCATAATCATCAGTCTTCATAATTTTATTTTTCATACTTTTTTTATTCATACATTTATATTACTGTCATCGGAACTCATAACAGTTAGTGATTATAGTTTTTTTATTAATACTGTTACTACCAAGGACCAGTATAAATCCATTTTTTTTCAGATCTTTTTTCTTCATAACTTTCTATTATCATATTGCTTTAATTAATAATGTTGTTACTAAGAACATACTTCAACTCATAACGTCGTTGTTCAGAATTGCTTACTTTATAACAGATAATTATCGTTGTTGTGGACACAGTTCTAACCTAACCTAACCTACTTGTCTGGTAGCATCTCGTTTCTAGTAGCAATTTATCTGGCACTTCGCCGGCCGCTGCTGCGGCACGCTCGCTTCGCTTGCTCGGCTCGCGCGTTTTTGTGGTCACAGTTCTAACCTAACCTACTTGTCTGGTAGCATCTCGTTTCTGGTAGCAATTTATCTGGCGCTTCGCCGGCCGCTGCCGGGGCACGCTCGCTTCGCTCGCTCGGCTCGCGCGTTGTTGTGGTCACAGTTCTAACCTAACCTAACCTACTTGTCTGGTAACATCTCGTTTCTGATAGCAATTTATCTGGCGCTTCGCCAGCTGCTGCCGCGGCACGCTCGGTTCGCTCGCTCGGCTCGAGCGTTTTTGTGGTCACAGTTCTAACCTAACCTAACCTACTTGTCTGGTAGCATCTCGTTTCGGGTAGCATCTCGTTTCTGGTAGCAATTTGATTTTCACTGGAATATAGACATTATAGTATGGATGAAAAAACTTATTATTATTATTATTAATCTTTATTGCAGGCATGTAGCCCATATAAAAACTTCATACATTGCATTACATAATTGTTATACATAACATAATACAAGTATAAATAACACAAATTTAAACTTATATAAAAAACAAACAAAGAAACAAAGATTAAGAATGATTATGATTAAGAAATTTATAAAAACAAATATTAGAATAAAACACATTTATGAATATTATAGTTATTTATTCGAATGATTATGAGTTTCGATCATTAGTATAAACAAATACATTAAAACAAATATTAGTAAAAACTAAGTGTATAATTTGTGATATTATGAATTTAAATGATTGTTTTGTAATATTTAGTTTTATTTTTTTGTGAATAACGATCATTATAATTTTAAATGGTATGGGAAACATTTTCGGACCTCCGATGATAGGAGTTGAAAAGTTATGTAAGACAATGCGCACCCATTTATATCAGTTTATCTAGTACTCATATCACAAGCTCTGCTTAGTTTGAGACTAGATGGCGCTGTGTTAATTGTCCTAACATATTTATTTATTTATTAAATATGCGCTTTTATTTTATTTCATTATTATCCAACGCGATCTAGAAATTATATTTGAAGCAAAGATTTGATAATGTCAGTATGGTAATCGTAGCTAAGTGGTCAGAGCGTTCGCCCTGTTAGGGAAAGGCCGTGGGTTTGAGTCCTGCCGATGACTTTCAGGTTTTGTGATTTATAATTTCTCTAAAGTCTCAGATGCATTCGTGAGTTCTTCTGTTCGCCAATTTTATGATGTAAATACTATTGAAGTGGTTGTTGGGAGTGTATTCAAACGTCGCCGTCGTAGCTCTTTAACTGTCTCAGGTATCGCGAGAAGGCGTTTCTAGCCTTGATATACCTGATGTCAGTTACATGATGAGTTACATGATATATGGCACATCCTGATCCAAAAGCTGAGCTCCGAATCCGATACAGCAATAGGCGCTGTCTTATAACAACCACTTCACTATGTAAAGAACACACATCAGTCTTTCTATGACAACGACTGGTGCAATCTCATTGCAACTTCGGGAACTAGTCGTATGAACTCGAAACGAGATCAACAACCTCGTAAATGTGTATCTAACCATCACTAATATTATAAAGAGGAATGTTTGGAATGTTTTTATTGAATAGGCTCCGTAACTATACTGAACCGATTTTGAAAATTCTTTGACTAATATCATCATTATCATTCATCGAGCCTTTTCCCAACTCAGTTGGGGTCGGCTTACCAAGTATATGTGTTTTTGTACAATATTTAGGCTTTCCAGTCTAACTGCGATTCGGCTGAACTTCGATATTTTCCGTGGAGCGACTGCCATCTGACCTCTACAACCCATGGGCGATATGGAAGTTCTGTAGTTAGATCGGTCGGATTTTTGATTTAGGGCTCCAACTACCCCCAACGACTGTCATAGATGTTCGTATGACATCCGGGACCGAGGGTTTAACGTGCTCTTTGAGGCACGGACGGGTCTCAGTGTCTTAAGAAATGGTCACCCATCATGAGTCCGGCCTAACTAGATGTTGCTTAACCTTTGCAGTGTGTTAACATTGTCGGTTACCACTAGACCACGAGCCCCATTGAAATCTTTGACTAATATGTAGCTACATTATCCCCGAGTGACATAGGCTTTTTATGGGAATTAGGAGAGAACGGATGGAGCCGCGGTAATCATCTAGTACAATATATTTATGACTGAGCGAGCGAAGCGTCTACATTTCGAGATTGGACAATTTTGCTTTCGTCCGTCTGTCTGCCTGTGTGTTTCGAGCTAGCAGCCACAGGTTTTATCCGATCTTTACGAAACTTGGCACAAGTATTCCTTGATTTAATACAATTTTGAGCTTTTTTGGATTGGGGGGATATTGGGGGGTAAAAGCTCAATTAATGTTTTTAATGCTCGCAAGGTCTACTGTTCGAACATAGGGCGACCACAAGTGTATTCATTTCCTGTTCTAGCAATCCTATAGTGTAGCTTCTACAAATTCAAATATACATAATCTCCACTAAAGAAATGCTCTAGCAATCCTATTGTGTAGACTCTACAAATTCAAATTTACATATACCTAAGTATACAAATTAAAATTCAGAGCCATTTCTGTTTTAATATTATCTAGTGGAGCGAAGCAACCGTAATGTGAGACTTAAGCGCAAATAGTTAATCACTAATTACCCTAACGTCATAAATGTAATTAATTTTAACGGTGTCTAGCGCTACTGGCACAAGCGAGGAACGTCTTAAAATATATACAGGATGATTTAAAACGTGAATTCCGTAATTTTAAAATGTATACTAACATTTTAGTCCGAGCAGTGAACGTCGAAAATTATCGATCAGAGGAAAAAAATCATGTAGAACTTTTTTTTGAATTGGTACAACTATACATCAAGGGTTGTAGAGGAACATACTAAAAGGCCTCTAGTGTAGGGGCTGTGCTAAAAAAGATATTCAAGGTTAAAGGTTTTCGGTAATATGGATTTTTCTCGCAAACGGTGAACCCTATTAAAGAATAGTCAATAACGAAGTTGTAACATACAAAATTATCTACAATAATAATCCTACAACTGTTTTCCTAAGTATTACCGCTTCTGAGATATTGTGGTTACAAAATGTCAAACGAGTTATGGATTATTTATAGAGTAAATACATACACACCACAACTACATGGTGATTTTAAATTTAACATTTACAATCACCATGAAATTGTGTCCGCCATTATTTTCTTAATATTTATTGAAAATATACTTCTACATAGCATAAAATAACATAAAACAAAGTCGATTTGGCTGTCTATCCGTCCTTATGTATGCTTAGATCTTTAAAACTACGCAATGTATTTTGATGAGGCTGATACCTATGGATAGAGTGATTCTCGAAGAAGGCTTTTGTTTATAATTTGTTATGCGGGTCAAGTTGCGGGCATGCACTAGTAAGCTATAACATAATATAATAAGTTTAACATCAACGGTCTTCCCGAGAAATGGTTTTTTTTCGTAGCATCGTCTACAATATCTCTACGCCGTAGCGCTACGAAACACAAAATCTAACACAAAAATTTCTTAAAATAATTAAAACGGCTCCTTTTAAATGTTGTTTGATCGAAGGGGTAGACAGAGGAATTTATTTGACCCACATTTTGTTGGTCTCATTACGTAATAGGGAGCGAGCCTATGGAGCCTAGGGTGGACTTTACGAAGGCAGTAGCACTGAGTGCGAGGATTACATGGACCCCGGAGATAATATAGGGTTAGGACCCTCTGATTCGAAAAAAATATAATCTATATATATAAAAATTAATCGCCGTTCGTTTGTCTCGCTAAAACTCGGGAACGGGTGGACCGATTTGGGTAATTTGATCTTGAAATATTCCTGGAAGTCCAGGGAAGGTTTAAAAGTTAAATTTTAGGAAGTACGAAGTTCGCCGGGATAGTTAGTAATAAATATTTTTGGACATTCTCACACAAGGTTATCTAGCCCAAATTAACCATAAGCTTGTGCTATGGGATCTAGACAACTGATAAAGATACTTTTATATATATTTCTAAAGACATCTTACCTTAAATACTCCGAAGCAAACATTTATGGTTCACTCAAAATATTTGATTCTGCCCGGGAACCGAACCCGATACTCCAGGGTCGAAAGTGGATGCACTACCAAACACGCCACTAAAGCAATCAATCTACGCAACATATCTTTTGCTATCTTTTGCTTTGTGTTAGGCGTTTTCATCATATTAGATCAAATAAGTTTTATATCTTTTGAGTGGTATGTCAAACGATGTTATATATATAATGTATGTTATGCTTATAAAATTAGTTATTTTAAAATTACGAGTATATCGATCGTTCATTACACTAACTAATCGCTATATTAAATAAAATTATAGGTTCCGTTGTTAATATAAGAGATTTTGTTGTTATATCATCTATTACTTACCCTGTTAGTGTAAATTAACTTAATACTATGTTAGTATATAATTAATAATTAAAAATTCATATGGGATTGCACCCACTCACGCAGGAGGGGGGAAACCCATCGATCAACAAATACATTGAGGATGCTGTTGGTGGTGGGATGAGAGATGGTGGTGATAAAATTGTAGCGTCCATGTTTAGGGTCCCATACCCAAAGAGTAAAACGGGAACCCTATTACTGTGACTTCCCTGTCTGTCTGTACGTCCGTCTGTCTCCAGGGTGTATCGCATGAACTGTGATAGTTAGAACTTAAAATTTTCACAGATGATGTATTTCTGTTACCGCTATAACAACAAATATTTTGATGGGCTCCCAAACAACAAACGTAATTTGTTTTGCCATTTTTATAGACAATGGTACGGAACCCTTCTTGCGCGAGTCCGACTCGCACTTGGCCGGTTTTATTGACTTTGGAATTACAAAACAGAGGCTACAATGTAATAAATTTGTATGTAATATTTTTACATAATTTCTGAATGAATAAATATTTTTAAAATTCTTCAATCCATTGTAAATTATATTATGTGTGAATGAGCAATAACTTTTATTTGAATAAATTGGAACACCCTTACACCATATTCGCGGCAAAATTAATAAAATAATATGATTATATGTAACGTTGTGCGTTTATGATTTTGTATTGAATTATTTATTTTAACACACACACTCATATCACGCCTCTATCCCCGCAGAAGTAGGCAGAGGCGCACCACACACCCACAACTTGCCAGTATTTTTAGTCCCACGTAATAGGGGGCAAGTATTTATTTTAAATGTACACATAATATATATGCACGCTGTGTAGATTAAAGAAATTATATCAACAGTATATTTACAAGAAACTAAATACTATATTCCTTAAATATATACAAGGAACAGGAAAATTTAATTAAAAAAAAGCCTATACAAACTATACTATCTAAAACTAAAACACTAAAATAAATAAGTAAATCAGGGAGACTTAGGCAGAGTGCCCATAACACAGGCAGCATTCCCGCGCTGAATTGCCAATGAGAGTCTTTGCGCGAGAAAGCTTCCTGCGTGGAGATCCCCAGTCTCTTCCCTCAGACGCTAACAGTTGGTCTATCTCACGTTGATTATATCTTATGAACGATAATAAAATGAAATTAGGCCAAATGAGTTTATACGTTATGAGAAGCACCCACACTAACACCTATGGACACGTTCCGAAATAATAAAAATCAATTCAATTTATAGATTTGTATGTATTGATTTGTACTGTTAGACGAAAAAATCGAATCCACAATATATAACGCGTGTACATCCCTAAGATAGTTTTTGTCCCAACTCTATGGATCTATGATCGATATAGTAGTATTGAAACTGTGCCATGGCGGCTAATGATGTTTTCTTTGCTAAATATTAAATATTGATGCGCAGGTGCGGTTCCCGAACGCTGACCTAGTGTTTCTGGGGGACTTCAATGGCCATCACATTGAATGGCTGGGGTCCCTCAGGACTGATCATGCGGTTATGGCCGCCCACGCGTTCGTTCTCTCCCACGGTCTGACCCAGATGGTATGCGGGATCACCCGGATACCAGACAGGTCAGTTCACGCGCCCGCTCTGCTGGATCTACTGCTGACGAGTCGCCCAGCCCAGTACAGTGTTTCGGTAGGAGCCCCATTGGGTAGTTCCGACCACTGTGTGGTTCACGCTGGCATGAAGGTGTCACCTCCTGCACGTGCTGTAGAAATGGCACGACGTCTATGGCACTACTCGTCAGCGGATTGGGACGGTCTACGCAATTATTATGCGTCCGTCCCCTGGAGCCAGCGCTGCTTTGTAGGAAAGGCTCCTTCGGAAAGCGCTTCTGCGATTGCTGGCGAGATCAGTTTAGGGATGGAATATTACATCCCTTTCACTGATATCGCCAGTATCCGCAGAGCCCGTCCCTGGTTCGAGATTATGCCAAAGCTGTTCGACAAAAACAGTCGGCATATCGCGCCTGGACCAGGGCCCGGGCTGTGCGCGACCCAAACGTGGGCCACCTCAAAGCAGCGTACAACCAGGCCACAAAATCCAGCAAGAAGGCCTTTAAGAGAGCGGATGCCCAGCGCGTTGCGTGGCTTGGTCAGCAGCTCACTTCCCATCCCACGGGCAGCTGTGGATACTGGCAACTGGCCAAAGCCATGCAATTTAACTTTTGTCAGCCCTCGCTGCCACCGCTGCGTTACCCAGATGGAACATTGGCTCACAAAGCCCAAGAGAAAGCGGATATGCTCGCAGACCTCTTTGCGGCTAATTTCCGGGTCGACGACCGTGGCCTGCAGCCCCCCGCCATCGCCAACTGTGGCCACACTATGCCTGACATCAGTGGCCCTGACGGCATTCCAGCGGTGGTACTACGGAACTGCGCAGCTGAGTTGTCTTCTGTACTAACTCGTCTGTACCGCCTGTCTTACTCCACAGGAATCGTGCCGGAGGTCTGGAAGGAGGCGAACGTACAACCGATCCCCAAGAAAGGGGATCAGTCTGATCCAGGCAACTATTGACCCATAGCTGTCACCTCAGTCATCTGCAAGGTGTTTGAGCTCATCAGCAACAAGCAGCTCATGCGATACCTCGAAGATCACTCGCTAATTAATGATCGGCAATACGGCTTCAGGCCAAAACGATCAACGGGTGATCTTCTGGCATTCGTAACGCATGTCTGGGGTGAGGCTATGGAAAGCGGCGAGTCCTTGGCCATTAGCCTGGACATCGCCAAAGCCTTCGATAGAGTCTGGCATGCTTCGCTCCTTTCCAAGCTTCCGGCATATGGTCTACCTCATCAACTGTGCAGCTGGATGGCCAGCTTTC